>JAQOWZ010000018.1:0-1317500 GCA_035578165.1 Stenolophus ochropezus
ACGCGCTATCTCAGAGTACACTCGCTTCGCTCTTGTGGCCAATTTCTGAGCCCGTGAAAAAAAGACATATTTTGCTCACTTGTACTAAAAATAGCTATTTTTGCTCTTTGTATTAGTCTTGTAAAATGGTGGTTCTTTGCTAATTTAACCAACCTCGTAGCTCTTATAGTTCTCGAGATAGAAATGGTGGCACGCTTAAATGGAACACCCTGTATATGAACTACTCACACATAACTTATCAAATAATATCATATATTTAATATTCCAACTTTGGAAATTGATGAATTTTTTTCACACCCTTCTACGGGGGGTGCTACTATGTGTTAGACTTAGAAACATTTGTTGTAATGTATATTATTTATTTATAACACGTTCAAAGCGGCACGCGAGACCGTTTAGGAAATAAATAAAAATACATGTTGATAAATAAATGAAATTATAGAGATTTTAAATTTCCCGCGCTTAGAGATTTTGAGATACAATAGTTTAATCATCAAAATACATAAGTAGAAAAGATTTAAATAATACGTTTAACCCAATTTTATGTATTTTTATTATATCTTAACAATATTTTTGTTTTCATACAATACATTCAGTTTGACAGAACTTAAATGTCATAACTTGACACAATAAGTATGAAGTTAGTTAAAGAATATATAAAAATGTATTATTTTGAAAATAATTATCTATTTTATAAATATAAATAATGTGAAATAACATACCAAAATTTATAAACTGATACATTTTTATATTGCCAAAAAAAAACAAGATTATATTGATGCTTTCTGTTGCTATGTTCATTTATATATTTATGAAGCTGAATTATATATGTATTTATCTACAACTATTGTTATTGTTATTAATAATTTATTTTTTATTATAAATATCAATTTAAATGATTATAAAAGTATAATAAATACAATTTGAAGTTATTTTGAAATTTAAGTGCTACTCTAGCGCCATCTGTTGAGGCATATATGAACTACTCACACATAACTGAAAATTTATATGCCTGTTAGTTGTAGATAAAGTGACCAATTTTTATACGTTCTTTTGCATTATTTCTTAATGAAAACATGAATTTTCGTGCAGTACAATCACATACAAGTTCGACTAAGAGCAGATGCCATCAGCTGATAATCAGACGAACTACTCGGTGAATATTTGGTTTGAAAAGGTGTTTATTATTTCATACATCAGTTACAAATGGATAAATGGATAAATACTTTGTTTATGTAAACGTTTACATCTGAGAAATCATCTCATTTCATTATAAAATACTACAGAATTTTGAAAAATGTAATTTCTATTGTAATCAAATGTTTTCATCAGAAATGTTACAAAATGCGTAAAGAAAGAGTAAATTGCAATTAACAAAAGTTTATTAAAGTCCAGATACATCATTTATTTATATAGTAATTATTGTACATTAAATTGTTAAACAATTTCCTCCAAAACTGTATGAAATAAAGGCTTGTCAGTTTTTCCACGTAATCAGACAAAATCTATAGTCTAACTATCTAAAATATGTATAAATTAGATTTAAAAAGTATTTATATATAAGGGAAGAATTCTGTACAGTATGAATTTACCTTTGGAAGTGTTTGAATAGTAATCAAATATAGTTTTTTAAACGTCAGAGTATAAATCAATTTTGAAATGCAGTTTTCTTGATTAAATAATCCATTCTGGAATATTCTTTAGTTTTACTATTACTTATTTTTATAATTATTGCCCAATAGATTGTGTGAGTTTATAAAAAATTCCATATTAGAGTATCTGAGTACGTGAAGGTTATAGTCTCATCTAAAAAATAAAATATTTAACTAATAATATATAAATATTTATATTCTATATAAAAGTACCTGTATTAGAGATGATTTCTTATTAAATTTCGTACAATATTTCATTATACATTTTAGTAAATATGACATTTTTCACTTAGTTGTCTCCAACTCATTTTTTGATTGACTGACCAAACGTCAAATGTCATAAAATTAAATATTTAAAACACACCACACTTAACATTCAGTGTATTTGTATATATTTCGCTCACTATTATAATGTGTAAAAACATAATTACCTTTACAATATCTCTTTTCATTTTCAAAATAAATCAATTAAAAGTTTCATATTGAATTGTCAAAAATGACGGATGGCACAGTAATTCTTTTTAAATTTAAACCTGGCATCTAGGATATTTTTTTCAGTTTTGTTCCAGTTTTCCTTTTTGGCTTAGTTTTCGATTTTTTACACAAAAACTATGCACGGTAAAAATATGGGACACCCGAAAGCGATTGGTCCTCAATAATCCACATCTAATAAAATAATATTAAAATTATTACATGAATGGTTTGACCTGTACCGGTGAGCAAACTTTTTACGATGCTCGAGATGAATCCAACTATATATAGAGATATATATAGTGAATCTACCAAAATAGTATATGATGTTTATATCGCTGAATTCAGAAAAAAATGCTCTATCGAATAACCTAAAAATAAACATATGTTCCCATCTAAAAAGAGAAAGTTGTGTCCCGTATTTTGAGAACCACAGGTCAAAAAAAAGTTTTTTTGCTCTTTGTATTAGTCTTGTAAAATGGTGGTTCTTTGCTAATTTAACCAACCTCGTAGCTCTTATAGTTCTCGAGATAGAAATGGTGGCACGCTTAAATGGAACACCCTGTATATGAACTACTCACACATAACTTATCAAATAATATCATATATTTAATATTCCAACTTTGGAAATTGATGAATTTTTTTCACACCCTTCTACGGGGGGGTGCTACTATGTGTTAGACCTAGAAACATTTGTTGTAATGTATATTATTTATTTATAACACGTTCAAAGCGGCACGCGAGACCGTTTAGGAAATAAATAAAAATACATGTTGATAAATAAATGAAATTATAGAGATTTTAAATTTCCCGCGCTTAGGGTTTTTGAGATACAACGGTTTAATCATCAAAATACATAAGAAGAAAAGATTTAAATAATACGTTTAACCCAATTTTATGTATTTTTATTATATCTTAACAATATTTGTATTTTCATACAATACATTCAGTTTGACAGAACTTAAATGTCATAACTTGACACAATAAGTATGAAGTTAGTTAAAGAATATATAAAAATGTATTATTTTGAAAATAATTATCTATTTTATAAATATAAATAATGTGAAATAACATACCAAAATTTATAAACTGATACATTTTTATATTGCCAAAAAAAACAAGATTATATCCATGTTTTTTGTTGCTATGTTCATTTATATATTTATGAAGCTGAATTATATATGTATTTATCTACAACTATTGTTATTGTTATTATTAATTTATTTTTTATTATAAATATCAATTTAAATGATTATAAAAGTATAATAAATACAATTTGAAGTTATTTTGAAATTTAAGTGCTGCTCTAGCGCCATCTGTTGAGGTATATATGAACTACTCACACATAACTGAAAATTTATATACCTGTTAGTTGTAGATAAAGTGACCAATTTTTATACGTTCTTTTGCATTATTTCTTAATGAAAACATGAATTTTCGTGCAGTACAATCACATACAAGTTCGACTAAGAGCAGATGCCATCAGCTGATAATCAGACGAACTACTCGGTGAATATTTGGTTTGAAAAGGTGTTTATTGTTTCATACATCAGTTACAAATGGATAAATGGATAGATACTTTGTTTATGTAAACGTTTACATCTGAGAAATCATCTCATTTCATTATAAAATACTACAGAATTTTGAAAAATGTAATTTCTATTGTAATCAAATGTTTTCCTCAGAAATGTTAAAAAATGCGTAAAGAAATAGTAAATTGCAATTAAAAAAAGTCTAATAAAGTCCAGACACATTATTTATTTATATACTAATTATTGTACATTAAATTGTTAAACAATTTCCTCCAAAACTGTATGAAATAAAGGCTTGTCAGTTTTTCCACGTAATCAGACAAACTCTATAGTCTAACTATCTAAAATATGTATAAATCAGATTTAAAAGTATTTATATATAAGGGAAGAATACTGTACAGTATGAATTTACCTTTGGAAGTGTTTCAATAGTAATCAAATATAGTTTTTTAAACGTCAAATTGTAAATCAATTTTGAAATGTAGTTTTCTTGATTAAATAATCCATTCTGGAATATTCTTTAGTTTGCATTTAATAAAGAATATGTTTTACTATTACTTATTTTTATAATTATTGCCCAATAGATTGTTTGAGTTTATAAAAAATTCCATGTTAGAGTATCTGAGTACGTGTAGGTTATAGTCTCATCTAAAAAATAAAATATTTAACTATTAATATATAAACGTTTTTATCTAACAAATCATTTCATTCCATAACAAAATTCAATAGAATTTTTAAAAATCAAATCTTTGTTGTAATCAACTATTTTCATCTGAAATTTGATGAAAGAATACATAAAGAATGTATAAAATGCAGTTACTTACAGTTTATTATAATCCAGATACATAATTTAAAATAATTATTGTACAATAAATTATTAAACATTTCTTCCAAGTGGGTATGAAGGAAAGGTTTGTCAGTATTTTTAAATAAATGTGTTTATGACTGAATACGACGCGGTTTGATTGATTTCCAGAATTTATTTTTTTGTCAATAGTATTATTATCCGTAATATTATCTTATTTCTTTTCTATAAATATATTCTTGTTTGGATATCTTAACCAATTAAAAACTATAACTGAAATGAAAACACATATCTAAATACAGCCAAGAATATACAAAATTACATACTTACATTACAGAAAGTAGTGTAATTTTACTTTTAAACTAATTTTACTATATATTTCTCCAAGCAAATACAAGACTTGCATTATGATTGTTTGATTATATTGTAAATAAGGTTTGCCGTAAATTATTATGTACAATGCACTTTTATGATAATCAGTTACACTTCAGTAGTGTTATTGTCAGTAATTTTATGTTATTTCTCTTCTATAAATGTACTCTTGTTTGGGTAACCAATTAAAAATTATAACTGAAATGAAAATACATATTTAAATACAGTGAAACAAATTTAAAATGATATACTTACATCACAAAGTGTATTGTACATATTCTTTTAAACATAGATTACTTTTATTTCTGTATATTTGTCTTTGAAAATATAAAACTTGTACCACGAATTTTTGACGGCTCTAACATATGATAAACATGAAATGTCAAAAAAGAAATATTTTAAATACACCACATTTAACATTCATTGTATTTGTATATATTTCGCTCACTATTATAATATATTAAAACATAATTCAATTCATAATATCTCTTCACATTTTCCAAAAAAATCAAATAAAAGTTTCATATTGAATTGTCAAATTTGACGGATGAGAACCGTGATTCTTCTTAAATGTAGACATGGCCTCTGGGATCCATTGTTTCAATGTACCAATTTTACTCAGTTTTTATTTTTTTAAACAAAAACCACTCACAGTAAAAATATGAGACCCCCAAAAGGCACTCCGGTACAATAGACACTACAACTTGAGAAAAAAATTACAGCAATTACTTAAATGGACCAGGAGTTTAAGCTGGACACAGGATCGGTGATCGTCGAGATGAATCCAAATATATATAGATAGTGAATCTACCAAAATAGTATATGATGTTTATATCGCTGAATTCAGAAAAAAATGCTCTATCGAATAACCTAAAAATAAACATATGTTCCCATCTAAAAAGAGAAAGTTGTGTCCCGTATTTTGAGAACCACAGGTCAAAAAAAAGTTTTTTCCAAAATCGTTAGCAAAATACATCATTATTCAACTTAAAACAGTGAGCAAAGTAGCATATTGAATCACAAGTGAGCAAAGTAAATAAATTTCTTCACAAGTAAGCAAAGTAAATAACATTAGTGAGCAAAATACACTTACTCTGAGCACAATGTTTTCATGGGATTACAGACATTATAATACATTTTACATTAAATTACATTATATTTAATTATAATTTATAAACATAATTGTACTGTTGAGATTTTCATTATTAAATAAAAAAGTACAATGTTTTGTTTTTTTTTATAAATTTTATTTTAAGATTGTGGAAAAAATTATGTTTAGCACACGTGAGCATGTCTTTTTCTCACTTGTCCAGTTGGCACACTCGCTTCGCTCTTGTGGCCAATTTCTGAGCCCGTGAAAAAAAGACATATTTTGCTCACTTGTACTAAAAATAGCTATTTTTGCTCTTTGTATTAGTCTTGTAAAATGGTGGTTCTTTGCTAATTTAACCAACCTCGTAGCTCTTATAGTTCTCGAGATAGAAATGGTGGCACGCTTAAATGGAACACCCTGTATATGAACTACTCACACATAACTTATCAAATAATATCATATATTTAATATTCCAACTTTGGAAATTGATGAATTTTTTTCACACCCTTCTACGGGGGGTGCTACTATGTGTTAGACTTAGAAACATTTGTTGTAATGTATATTATTTATTTATAACACGTTCAAAGCGGCACGCGAGACCGTTTAGGAAATAAATAAAAATACATGTTGATAAATAAATGAAATTATAGAGATTTTAAATTTCCCGCGCTTAGAGATTTTGAGATACAATAGTTTAATCATCAAAATACATAAGTAGAAAAGATTTAAATAATACGTTTAACCCAATTTTATGTATTTTTATTATATCTTAACAATATTTTTGTTTTCATACAATACATTCAGTTTGACAGAACTTAAATGTCATAACTTGACACAATAAGTATGAAGTTAGTTAAAGAATATATAAAAATGTATTATTTTGAAAATAATTATCTATTTTATAAATATAAATAATGTGAAATAACATACCAAAATTTATAAACTGATACATTTTTATATTGCCAAAAAAAACAAGATTATATTGATGCTTTCTGTTGCTATGTTCATTTATATATTTATGAAGCTGAATTATATATGTATTTATCTACAACTATTGTTATTGTTATTAATAATTTATTTTTTATTATAAATATCAATTTAAATGATTATAAAAGTATAATAAATACAATTTGAAGTTATTTTGAAATTTAAGTGCTACTCTAGCGCCATCTGTTGAGGCATATATGAACTACTCACACATAACTGAAAATTTATATGCCTGTTAGTTGTAGATAAAGTGACCAATTTTTATACGTTCTTTTGCATTATTTCTTAATGAAAACATGAATTTTCGTGCAGTACAATCACATACAAGTTCGACTAAGAGCAGATGCCATCAGCTGATAATCAGACGAACTACTCGGTGAATATTTGGTTTGAAAAGGTGTTTATTATTTCATACATCAGTTACAAATGGATAAATGGATAAATACTTTGTTTATGTAAACGTTTACATCTGAGAAATCATCTCATTTCATTATAAAATACTACAGAATTTTGAAAAATGTAATTTCTATTGTAATCAAATGTTTTCATCAGAAATGTTACAAAATGCGTAAAGAAAGAGTAAATTGCAATTAACAAAAGTTTATTAAAGTCCAGATACATCATTTATTTATATAGTAATTATTGTACATTAAATTGTTAAACAATTTCCTCCAAAACTGTATGAAATAAAGGCTTGTCAGTTTTTCCACGTAATCAGACAAAATCTATAGTCTAACTATCTAAAATATGTATAAATTAGATTTAAAAAGTATTTATATATAAGGGAAGAATTCTGTACAGTATGAATTTACCTTTGGAAGTGTTTGAATAGTAATCAAATATAGTTTTTTAAACGTCAGAGTATAAATCAATTTTGAAATGCAGTTTTCTTGATTAAATAATCCATTCTGGAATATTCTTTAGTTTTACTATTACTTATTTTTATAATTATTGCCCAATAGATTGTGTGAGTTTATAAAAAATTCCATATTAGAGTATCTGAGTACGTGAAGGTTATAGTCTCATCTAAAAAATAAAATATTTAACTAATAATATATAAATATTTATATTCTATATAAAAGTACCTGTATTAGAGATGATTTCTTATTAAATTTCGTACAATATTTCATTATACATTTTAGTAAATATGACATTTTTCACTTAGTTGTCTCCAACTCATTTTTTGATTGACTGACCAAACGTCAAATGTCATAAAATTAAATATTTAAAACACACCACACTTAACATTCAGTGTATTTGTATATATTTCGCTCACTATTATAATGTGTAAAAACATAATTACCTTTACAATATCTCTTTTCATTTTCAAAATAAATCAATTAAAAGTTTCATATTGAATTGTCAAAAATGACGGATGGCACAGTAATTCTTTTTAAATTTAAACCTGGCATCTAGGATATTTTTTTCAGTTTTGTTCCAGTTTTCCTTTTTGGCTTAGTTTTCGATTTTTTACACAAAAACTATGCACGGTAAAAATATGGGACACCCGAAAGCGATTGGTCCTCAATAATCCACATCTAATAAAATAATATTAAAATTATTACATGAATGGTTTGACCTGTACCGGTGAGCAAACTTTTTACGATGCTCGAGATGAATCCAACTATATATAGAGATATATATAGTGAATCTACCAAAATAGTATATGACTAGCGAATTCTCGGCTACGCCGAGCATTCCCTAGAGCTCCGCTGTCAGTGCAAAAAACAAATGCCGATCGACATGAAACAATTATTTCATATTTCCACGTCAGGCCTCACTAAGACCTTTCATTAGATTGCAAACACGATATACTTCTAATATTTTTTTGCAAAAAACAAAAGCCGGTCAACATGGAACATTTTTGTCAATTCTACACGCTAGCCCTCAACAAGACGTTTCATTTGAGTCCAAACTCGACATAACTTTGAGAACTTTTTGCAGAAAACAAAAGCCGATCGGAATGGGACATTTTTGTCAATTCTGCACGCTAGCCCTCAACGAGACCTTTCATTTGAGACCAAACTCGACATACTTTTGAGAAATTTTTGCAGAAAACAAAAGCCGATCGGAATGTAACATTTTTCTCAATTCTGCACGCTAGTAGATAATGAATCTATCAAAATAGTATATGATGTTTATATCGCTGAATTCAGAAAAAAATGCTCTATCGAATAACCTAAAAATAAACATATGTTCCCATCTAAAAAGAGAAAGTTGTGTCCCGTATTTTGAGAACCACAGGTCAAAAAAAAGTTTTTTCCAAAATCGTTAGCAAAATACATCATTATTCAACTTAAAACAGTGAGCAAAGTAGCATATTGAATCACAAGTGAGCAAAGTAAATAAATTTCTTCACAAGTAAGCAAAGTAAATAACATTAGTGAGCAAAATACACTTACTCTGAGCACAATGTTTTCATGGGATTACAGACATTATAATACATTTTACATTAAATTACATTATATTTAATTATAATTTATAAACATAATTGTACTGTTGAGATTTTCATTATTAAATAAAAAAGTACAATGTTTTGTTTTTTTTATAAATTTTATTTTAAGATTGTGGAAAAAATTATGTTTAGCACACGTGAGCATGTCTTTTTCTCACTTGTCCAGTTGGCACACTCGCTTCGCTCTTGAGGACAATTTCTGAGCCCGTGAAAAAAAGACATATTTTGCTCACTTGTACTAAAAATAGCTATTTTTGCTCTTTGTATTAGTCTTGTAAAATGGTGGTTCTTTGCTAATTTAACCAACCTCGTAGCTCTTATAGTTCTCGAGATAGAAATGGTGGCACGCTTAAATGGAACACCCTGTATATGAACTACTCACACATAACTTATCAAATAATATCATATATTTAATATTCCAACTTTGGAAATTGATGAATTTTTTTCACACCCTTCTACGGGGGGTGCTACTATGTGTTAGACTTAGAAACATTTGTTGTAATGTATATTATTTATTTATAACACGTTCAAAGCGGCACGCGAGACCGTTTAGGAAATAAATAAAAATACATGTTGATAAATAAATGAAATTATAGAGATTTTAAATTTCCCGCGCTTAGAGATTTTGAGATACAATAGTTTAATCATCAAAATACATAAGAAGAAAAGATTTAAATAATACGTTTAACCCAATTTTATGTATTTTTATTATATCTTAACAATATTTGTATTTTCATACAATACATTCAGTTTGACAGAACTTAAATGTCATAACTTGACACAATAAGTATGAAGTTAGTTAAAGAATATATAAAAATGTATTATTTTGAAAATAATTATCTATTTTATAAATATAAATAATGTGAAATAACATACCAAAATTTATAAACTGATACATTTTTATATTGCCAAAAAAAACATTATATTGATGCTTTCTGTTGCTATGTTCATTTATATATTTATGAAGCTGAATTATATATGTATTTATCTACAACTATTGTTATTGTTATTAATAATTTATTTTTTATTATAAATATCAATTTAAATGATTATAAAAGTATAATAAATACAATTTGAAGTTATTTTGAAATTTAAGTGCTACTCTAGCGCCATCTGTTGAGGCATATATGAACTACTCACACATAACTGAAAATTTATATGCCTGTTAGTTGTAGATAAAGTGACCAATTTTTATACGTTCTTTTGCATTATTTCTTAATGAAAACATGAATTTTCGTGCAGTACAATCACATACAAGTTCGACTAAGAGCAGATGCCATCAGCTGATAATCAGACGAACTACTCGGTGAATATTTGGTTTGAAAAGGTGTTTATTATTTCATACATCAGTTACAAATGGATAAATGGATAAATACTTTGTTTATGTAAACGTTTACATCTGAGAAATCATCTCATTTCATTATAAAATACTACAGAATTTTGAAAAATGTAATTTCTATTGTAATCAAATGTTTTCATCAGAAATGTTACAAAATGCGTAAAGAAAGAGTAAATTGCAATTAACAAAAGTTTATTAAAGTCCAGATACATCATTTATTTATATAGTAATTATTGTACATTAAATTGTTAAACAATTTCCTCCAAAACTGTATGAAATAAAGGCTTGTCAGTTTTTCCACGTAATCAGACAAAATCTATAGTCTAACTATCTAAAATATGTATAAATTAGATTTAAAAAGTATTTATATATAAGGGAAGAATACTGTACAGTATGAATTTACCTTTGGAAGTGTTTGAATAGTAATCAAATATAGTTTTTTAAACGTCAGAGTATAAATCAATTTTGAAATGCAGTTTTGTTGATTAAATAATCCATTCTGGAATATTCTTTAGTTTTACTATTATTTATTTTTATAATTATTGCCTAATAGATTGTTTGAGTTTATAAAAAATTCCATATTAGAGTATCTGAGTACGTGAAGGTTATAGTCTCATCTAAAAAATAAAATATTTAACTAATAATATATAAATATTTATATTCTATATAAAAGTACCTGTATTAGAGATGATTTCTTATTAAATTTCGTACAATATTTCATTATACATTTTAGTAAATATGACATTTTTCACTTAGTTGTCTCCAACTCATTTTTTGATTGACTGACCAAACGTCAAATGTCATAAAATTAAATATTTTATATACGCCACACGTAACATTCAGTGTATTTGTATATATTTCGCTCACTATTATAATGTATAAAAATATAATTACCTTTACAATATCTCTTTTCATTTTCAAAATAAATCAAGTAAAAGTTTCATATTGAATTGTCAAAAATGACGGATGGCACAGTAATTCTTTTTAAATTTAAACCTGGCATCTAGGATATTTTTTTCAGTTTTGTTCCAGTTTTCCTTTTTCGGTTAGTTTTCGATTTTTTACAAAAAAACTATGCACGGTAAAAATATGAGACACCCAAAAGCGATTGGTCCTCAATAAACCACATCTAATAAAATAATATTAAAATTATTCCATGAATGGTTTGACCTGTACCCGTGAGCAAAATTTTTGCGATGCTCGAGATGAATCCAAATATAGATATATAGTGAATCTACCAAAATAGTATATGACTAGCGAATGCTCAGCTACGCTGAGCGTTCCCTAGGCCTCCGGCGTCAGTGCAAAAAACAAATGCAGATTGACATGAAACAATTATTTCATATTTGCACGTCAGGCCTCACCAAGACCCTTAATTAGATTGCAAACACGATATACTTCCAATAATTTTTTGCAAAAAACAAAAGCCGGTCGACATGAAACATTTTTGTCATTTATGTACCCCAACCCTAGCAGAGACCTTTCATTTGATACCAAACACGACATACTTCTGACAACTTTCTACATAAAACAAAAGTCGATCAACATGAAACATTTTTATCATTTCTGCACGCTAGCCCACACCGAGACTTTTTATTTGATACCAAACACCCTATACTTCTGACAACCTTTTGCAAAAAAACAATAGCCGATCGACATTGAAAATTTTTGTTAATTCTGCACACCAGCCCTCATTGAAACCTTTCATTTGATACCAAACACCATACACTTCTGACAACTTTTTGCAAAAAACAAAAACCGATCGACATAGCACATTTTTGTCAATTCTGCACGCTAGCCCTCAACAAGACGTTTTATTTGAGACCAAACTTGGCATACTTTTGAGAAATTTTTGCATAAAACAAAAGCCGATCGACATAGATCATTTTTGTCAATTCTCTACGCGAGCCCTCGCCAAGACCTTTCATTCGATACCAAACACGACATATTTCTGACAACTTTTTGCAAAAAACAAAAGCCGATCGACATGGAACATTTTTGGCAATTTTGCATTTCAGCCCTCAATGAGACCTTTCATTAGAAACCAAACACGACATACTTCTATTAACTTTTTGCATAAAACAAAAGCCGATCAACATAGACTGTTTTTGTCAGTTCTACATGCGAGCCCTCAACAAGACCTTTTATTTGAGACCAAACATGATATACTTTATACTACTTTTTGCAAAAAACAAAAGCCGATCGACATAAATCATTTTTGTCAATTATCTACGCGAGCCCTCGCCAAGACCTTTCATTCGATACCAAACACGACATACTTCTATTAACTTTTTGCATAAAACAAAAGCCGATCAACATAGACCGTTTTTGTCAGTTTTGCACGCGAGCCTTCAACAAGAGCTTTTATTTGAGACCAAACATGATATACTTTATACAACTTTTTGCAAAAAACAAAAGCCGATCGACATAGATCATTTTTGTCAAATCTCTACGCGAGCCCTCGCCGAGACCTTTCATTAAATACCAAACACGACATACGTCTATTAACTTTTTGCATAAAACAAAAGCCGATCAACAAGGAAAATTTTCTTTTTTGTACACCAGCCCTCATCGAGACTTTTCATTCGATACAAAACACAACATATTTCTGATAACATTTTGCAAAAGACAAATTCTAATCGACGTAGAATATTTTTGTCATTCGTGCACACCAATCCACATTGTGTCGTTTCATTAAAATCCAAGGACGACCTACTTGTAACAACTTTTTGCGCAAAACAAATGCAGATCGACGTGACATATTTTTTTTGTCATTTCAAAACCGGCACTTATGGTTTTTTTTCTTTTGATATCAAACACAGCAAAGTGTTCAATTTATTTTATTTACGAATATTTTATTTTTATTTAGTTACCTACTTCATAATTTGGCAACACTGTTTGTGTTAAAAAGTAGTAGTTAATTCTTAAATTTATAAATTAATATTGTCAATCCTAATACAACTGCCACCGTCTTCAGTGAAGTTAGTTTAGGAATATTCGGTTTTAATTTAGTTACTTCAATCACACATTTGGCAACATTGACTTTTGACATTGGAAACGTCAAAATTTATATTAATTAAATACGTTATGTTTTAAACTTAAATTAATTGTAACACCTTTGCTCGAGACTATTATACATGATACTGTATTTACTTCTTTAATATCAATGTTCTATAAAAAGTTATAATCGTTTAAAGTTCATAGACAGATTGTCAAAAGTGACAGATGACCTCGTGACTCTTTTTAAATTTAGACATGGCTACTAGAATCCATTGTTTCAAGTTATTAATTTTGCACAGTTTTTATTTTTTTACACAAGAACCACTCACAGTAAAAATATGAGACCCCCAAAAGGCACAACTACACGTTATTCCCTGCAATCTAAAAAAAAATTTACAACAATCCCTTTCATGGTTCAGGTAGTTAGGCTGTCCACAAAATTTGGCGATCGTCTTGATGAAAATAAATAAACATCACGACACATGCCTTTTAGTATATAGGATGTTTATATCGCTGAATTCAGAAAAAAATGCACGTTGTGTCCCGTATTTTGAGAACCACAGGTAAAAAAAAAGTTTTTTTTTGCTCTTTGTATTAGTCTTGTAAAATGGTGGTTCTTTGCTAATTTAACCAACCTCGTAGCTCTTATAGTTCTCGAGATAGAAATGGTGGCACGCTTAAATGGAACAGCCTGTATATGAACTACTCACACATAACTTATCAAATAATATCATATATTTAATATTCCAACTTTGGAAATTGATGAATTTTTTTCACACTCTTCTACGGGGGGTGCTACTATGTGGTAGACCTAGAAACATTTGTTGTAATGTATATTATTTATTTATAACACGTTCAAAGCGGCACGCGAGACCGTTTAGGAAATAAATAAAAATACATGTTGATAAATAAATGAAATTATAGAGATTTTAAATTTCCCGCGCTTAGGGATTTTGAGATACAACTGTTTAATCATCAAAATACATAAGAAGAAAAGATTTAAATAATACGTTTAACCCAATTTTATGTATTTTTATTATACCTTAGCAAAATTTGTAGTTTCATACAATACATTAAGTTTGACAGCATAACTGTCATCACTTGACACAATAAGTATGAAGTTAGTTAAAGAATATATAAAAATGTATTATTTTGAAAATAATTATCTATTTTATAAATATAAATAATGTGAAATAACATATCAAAATTTATAAACTGATACATTTTTATATTGCCAAAAAAAAACAAGATTATATTCATGTTTTTCTGTTGCTATGTTCATTTATATATTTATGAAGCTGAATTATATATGTATTTATCTACAACTATTGTTATTGTTATTAATAATTTATTTTTTATTATAAATATCAATTTAAATGATTATAAAAGTATAATAAATACAATTTGAAGTTATTTTGAAATTTAAGTGCTGCTCTAGCGCCATCTGTTGAGGTATATATGAACTACTCACACATAACTGAAAATTTATATGCCTGTTAGTTGTAGATAAAGTGACCAATTTTTATACGTTCTTTTGCATTATTTCTTAATGAAAACATGAATTTTCGTGCAGTACAATCACATACAAGTTCGACTAAGAGCAGATGCCATCAGCTGATAATCAGACGAACTACTCGGTGAATATTTGGTTTGAAAAGGTGTTTATTGTTTCATACATCAGTTACAAATGGATAAATGGATAGATACTTTGTTTATGTAAACGTTTACATCTGAGAAATCATCTCATTTCATTATAAAATACTACAGAATTTTGAAAAATGTAATTTCTATTGTAATCAAATGTTTTCCTCAGAAATGTTAAAAAATGCGTAAAGAAAGAGTAAATTGCAATTAAGAAAAGTCTAATAAAGTCCAGACACATTATTTATTTATATACTAATTATTGTACATTAAATTGTTAAACAATTTCCTCCAAAACTGTATGAAATAAAGGCTTGTCAGTTTTTCCACGTAATCAGACAAAATCTATAGTCTAACTATCTAAAATATGTATAAATCAGATTTAAAAGTATTTATATATAAGGGAAGAATACTGTAGAGTATGAATTTACCTTTGGAAGTGTTTCAATAGTAATCAAATATAGTTTTTTAAATGTCAAATTGTAAATCAATTTTGAAATGTAGTTTTCTTGATTAAATAATCCATTCTGGAATATTCTTTAGTTTGCATTTAATAAAGAATATGTTTTACTATTACTTATTTTTATAATTATTGCTCAATAGATTGTTTGAGTTTATAAAAAATTCTATGTTAGAGTATCTGAGTACGTGTAGGTTATAGTCTCATCTAAAAAATAAAATATTTAACTATTAATATATAAACGTTTTTATCTAACAAATCATTTCATTCCATAACAAAATTCAATAGAATTTTTAAAAATCAAATCTTTGTTGTAATCAACTATTTTTATCTGAAATTTGATGAAAGAATACATAAAGAATGTATAAAATGCAGTTACTTACAGTTTATTATAATCCAGATACATAATTTAAAATAATTATTGTATTATTAAAAATTATTAAACATTTCTTCCAAGTGGGTTTGAAGGAAAGGTTTGTCAGTATTTTTAAATAAATGTGTTTATGACTGAATACGACGCGGCTTGATTGATTTCCAGAATTTATTTTTTTGTCAATAGTATTATTATCCGTAATATTATCTTATTTCTTTTCTATAAATATATTCTTGTTTGGATATCTTAACCAATTAAAAACTATAACTGAAATGAAAACACATATCTAAATACAGCCAAGAATATACAAAATTACATACTTACATTACAGAAAGTAGTGTAATTTTACTTTTAAACTAATTTTACTATATATTTCTCCAAGCAAATACAAGACTTGCATTATGATTGTTAGATTATATTGTAAATAAGGTTTGCCGTAAATTATTATGTACAATGCACTTTTATGATAATCAGTTACACTTCAGTAGTGTTATTGTCAGTAATTTTATGTTATTTCTCTTCTACAAATGTACTCTTGTTTGGGTAACCAATTAAAAATTATAACTGAAATGAAAATACATATTTAAATACAGTGAAACAAATTTAAAATGATATACTTACATCACAAAGTGTATTGTACATATTCTTTTAAACAAAGTTTATTTTATATTTCTGTATATTTCTCTTATATTTGAAAATATAAAACTTGTGCCACGAATTTTTTGATTGACTGACCCAACAGATGATAAACGTCAAACGTCATAAAATTAAATATTTTAAATACACCACACTTAATATTCAGTGTATTTTTATATATTTCGCTCACTATTATAATGTGTAAAAATATAATTACCTTTACAATATCTCTTTTCATTTTCAAAATAAATCAATTAAAAGTTTCATATTGAATTGTCAAAAATGACGGATGGCACAGTAATTTTTTTTAAATTTAAACCTGGCATCTAGGATATTTTTTTCAGTTTTGTTCCAGTTTTCCTTTTTCGCTTAGTTTTCGATTTTTTACACAAAAACTATCCACGGTAAAAATATGGGATACCCAAAAGCGATTGGTCCTCATTAAACCGCATCTAATAAAATAATATTAAAATTATTACATGAATGGTTAGACCTGTACCCGTGAGCAAAATTTTTGCGATGCTCGAGATGAATCCAAATATAGATAGATAGATATATAGATAGTGAATCTATCAAAATAGTATATGACTAGCGAATTCTCGGCTACGCCGAGCATTCCCTAGAGCTCCGCTGTCAGTGCAAAAAACAAATGCCGATCGACATGAAACAATTATTTCATATTTCCACGTCAGGCCTCACTAAGACCTTTCATTAGATTGCAAACACGATATACTTCTAATATTTTTTTGCAAAAAACAAAAGCCGGTCAACATGGAACATTTTTGTCAATTCTACACGCTAGCCCTCAACAAGACGTTTCATTTGAGTCCAAACTCGACATAACTTTGAGAACTTTTTGCAGAAAACAAAAGCCGATCGGAATGGGACATTTTTGTCAATTCTGCACGCTAGCCCTCAACGAGACCTTTCATTTGAGACCAAACTCGACATACTTTTGAGAAATTTTTGCAGAAAACAAAAGCCGATCGGAATGTAACATTTTTCTCAATTCTGCACGCTAGTAGATAATGAATCTATCAAAATAGTATATGATGTTTATATCGCTGAATTCAGAAAAAAATGCTCTATCGAATAACCTAAAAATAAACATATGTTCCCATCTAAAAAGAGAAAGTTGTGTCCCGTATTTTGAGAACCACAGGTCAAAAAAAAGTTTTTTCCAAAATCGTTAGCAAAATACATCATTATTCAACTTAAAACAGTGAGCAAAGTAGCATATTGAATCACAAGTGAGCAAAGTAAATAAATTTCTTCACAAGTAAGCAAAGTAAATAACATTAGTGAGCAAAATACACTTACTCTGAGCACAATGTTTTCATGGGATTACAGACATTATAATACATTTTACATTAAATTACATTATATTTAATTATAATTTATAAACATAATTGTACTGTTGAGATTTTCATTATTAAATAAAAAAGTACAATGTTTTGTTTTTTTTTTTATAAATTTTATTTTAAGATTGTGGAAAAAATTATGTTTAGCACACGTGAGCATGTCTTTTTCTCACTTGTCCAGTTGGCACACTCGCTTCGCTCTTGTGGCCAATTTCTGAGCCCGTGAAAAAAAGACATATTTTGCTCACTTGTACTAAAAATAGCTATTTTTGCTCTTTGTATTAGTCTTGTGAAATGGTGGTTCTTTGCTAATTTAACCAACCTCGTAGCTCTTATAGTTCTCGAGATAGAAATGGTGGCACGCTTAAATGGAACACCCTGTATATGAACTACTCACACATAACTTATCAAATAATATCATATATTTAATATTCCAACTTTGGAAATTGATGAATTTTTTTCACACCCTTCTACGGGGGGTGCTACTATGTGTTAGACTTAGAAACATTTGTTGTAATGTATATTATTTATTTATAACACGTTCAAAGCGGCACGCGAGACCGTTTAGGAAATAAATAAAAATACATGTTGATAAATAAATGAAATTATAGAGATTTTAAATTTCCCGCGCTTAGAGATTTTGAGATACAATAGTTTAATCATCAAAATACATAAGAAGAAAAGATTTAAATAATACGTTTAACCCAATTTTATGTATTTTTATTATATCTTAACAATATTTGTATTTTCATACAATACATTCAGTTTGACAGAACTTAAATGTCATAACTTGACACAATAAGTATGAAGTTAGTTAAAGAATATATAAAAATGTATTATTTTGAAAATAATTATCTATTTTATAAATATAAATAATGTGAAATAACATACCAAAATTTATAAACTGATACATTTTTATATTGCCAAAAAAAAACAAGATTATATTGATGCTTTCTGTTGCTATGTTCATTTATATATTTATGAAGCTGAATTATATATGTATTTATCTACAACTATTGTTATTGTTATTAATAATTTATTTTTTATTATAAATATCAATTTAAATGATTATAAAAGTATAATAAATACAATTTGAAATTATTTTGAAATTTAAGTGCTACTCTAGCGCCATCTGTTGAGGCATATATGAACTACTCACACATAACTGAAAATTTATATGCCTGTTAGTTGTAGATAAAGTGACCAATTTTTATACGTTCTTTTGCATTATTTCTTAATGAAAACATGAATTTTCGTGCAGTACAATCACATACAAGTTCGACTAAGAGCAGATGCCATCAGCTGATAATCAGACGAACTACTCGGTGAATATTTGGTTTGAAAAGGTGTTTATTATTTCATACATCAGTTACAAATGGATAAATGGATAAATACTTTGTTTATGTAAACGTTTACATCTGAGAAATCATCTCATTTCTTTATAAAATATTACAGAATTTTGAAAAATGTAATTTCTATTGTAATCAAATGTTTTCATCAGAAATGTTACAAAATGCGTAAAGAAAGAGTAAATTGCAATTAACAAAAGTTTATTAAAGTCCAGATACATCATTTATTTATATAGTAATTATTGTACATTAAATTGTTAAACAATTTCCTCCAAAACTGTATGAAATAAAGGCTTGTCAGTTTTCCACGTAATCAGACAAAATCTATAGTCTAACTATCTAAAATATGTATAAATTAGATTTAAAAAGTATTTATATATAAGGGAAGAATACTGTACAGTATGAATTTACCTTTGGAAGTGTTTGAATAGTAATCAAATATAGTTTTTTAAACGTCAGAGTATAAATCAATTTTGAAATGCAGTTTTCTTGATTAAATAATCCATTCTGGAATATTCTTTAGTTTTACTATTACTTATTTTTATAATTATTGCCCAATAGATTGTTTGAGTTTATAAAAAATTCCATATTAGAGTATCTGAGTACGTGAAGGTTATAGTCTCATCTAAAAAATAAAATATTTAACTAATAATATATAAATATTTATATTCTATATAAAAGTACCTGTACTAGAGATGATTTCTTATTAAATTTCGTACAATATTTCATTATACATTTTAGTAAATATGACATTTTTCACTTAGTTGTCTCCAACTCATTTTTTGATTGACTGACCAAACGTCAAATGTCATAAAATTAAATATTTTATATACGCCACACTTAACATTCAGTGTATTTGTATATATTTCGCTCACTATTATAATGTGTAAAAATATAATTACCTTTACAATATCTCTTTTCATTTTCAAAATAAATCAATTAAAAGTTTCATATTGAATTGTCAAAAATGACGGATGGGCCAGTAATTCTTTTTAAATTTAAACCTGGCATCTAAGATATTTTTTTCAGTTTTGTTCCACTTTTCCTTTTTGGCTTAGTTTTCGATTTTTTACACAAAAACTATACACGGTAAAAATATGGGACACCCTAAAGCGATTGGTCCTCAATAATCCACATCTAATAAAATAATATTAAAATTATTACATGAATGGTTTGACCTGTACCGGTGAGCAAACTTTTTACGATGCTCGAGATGAATCCAACTATATATAGAGATATATATAGTGAATCTACCAAAATAGTATATGATACATAAAATCTACGTTCAGTAGCAGTCATATTTGCATTATTATTATTGATATCGTTAATAATTTATTTTCTTGTAAATAAATAGCAGCACCAAATAGTATAAGATCTTCATTTGCACTGACGGGAATATTAGATTCATTAAAAATTACGCATTTGTTTCCAAACAATATTTTGGCAATTAGTTTTTGCTCTTGACAATTCTGTTCCAAATTAAATTCTTTATAATGTTTATGTATATCAGACGCCTTTGCGCTTCCGATTTATTTATTATTATTTACTAAATTTGAAAACCTTGCCCTTCTAAGGGGGAGCGATTGCCTCGTCGAAAGTGTGTATTAGCTAAAACACTGTTGTACCTTAAAACGTTCTTTAATACAAGGGTGGTTCAGTGGTACAGAATAAGATTGTTTTAGTTAAAACAGGTGTATTAAAAATATTCTTGAAAACACTGTATTATCTGTCACATGACAAACGAAAATCATTAATTAAGGAATGAGGCGTAAGGTGTCCAATTATTCATTTATATAGAAATATAAAATAAGAAATCCTTTTTAATACCAAATATTGACCGAGAAATGCGTATTTTGACGTTTGTTCTCTGAGCGAATGACAATTTATATATTTACTGCGTGAAGAATTTACTTTTTACACTAAAATACAGGAAAATAACTTGGTTGATATCACATTTAACACATTTACTTCAATAATATATCGATTGTTAATTATTTACTATTGAAAGATGTAACATGTGTTGATTACGGGTCCGGGATTAATCTAATGATTTTAAAATAAATTGAAGCTATATATATAATAAATAAATCATAAAAAGAGAAATTATAATATATCCTTGCATATAAAACCAAAAAATATTCAAAAATTAATTATTTATACAATAAAACCAGTTTAAAACCGATCTAACAAACGTTCTTATTTATGAATATATTGTTAAATATGTATGTATCCTACTTCACCTTCTAACTCTAATAACTAGTTAAACACGTTCAATTTGTTCAATTCTGTCCAATGCATCAGTCATGTTTAAATAAAAATTTAATTTGAAATAACAAAAGGTAAAGTTTATCTTTCAGATCTGTCTATGAAAACCTTAAAACAAAGTTTAAAACAGCACCAGCCCTGTATTAATTACAGAACGTGTATTAATTACTATAGCAACAAATACAAGTGCATTAAAGTAACTGTCAAAAGTAGCTTAAAACAAGCCACTGATATAAATATTTAATACAAGTTTTACTACAGACGTTAAAACACGCTAATACAACCCACTGAATACCACCCAATGTTAAAACAAATATCAACTTTACAAGTATGTTTCTTCATTTGGTATTCGGCCAGATTGGCCAGATAAAATTATTCTAGTCCTGTGTTACGTCATCAACCGGAGAAATTTAATGAACAATATTTTCACAGATGTTTTCTTACAGAAATCGGACGTTTTATGAAAATGCATAAAAAATACAAATACACATATTTTTTTAAGAATATGGGGTGGTATTCCGTGGGTTATACAAAAATCTGTATTACGACTTGTATGTATTAGCTAAAACACTGTTGTACATTAAAACATACTTTAATACAAAGGTGATTCAGTGGTACAGAATAAGCTTGTTTTGGTTAAAATAGGTGTATTAAAAATATTCTTGACAACACTGTATTGTGTTGTATAGGAGATTCAATTTTTAATTTGAAAATTGTGTGATTATTACGTGGTATATTTAATATTAATAATACAAAATGACAGGAAAGAGGAATGAGTCCAGCTATTCATTTATATTGGAAATATAAAATAAAAAAACCTTTTTAAAACCAAATATTGACCGTGAAATACGAACTTTGACGTTTGTTCTCCAAGCGAATGATAATTTACAAGTACTCAGTGAAGAATCCACTTTTTACAGAGAAAAAAACAAATTGAAATCATGTTTAACAAATTTACTTAAAAGTATGATATAAATATTTATGTACAAATTGCAAATTATATAACAATCACAGATATAACTTTTCTCGATTATGGGTCCGGGATTAATCTAATGATTTTTAAATAAATTGAAACTATCTCTATAATAAATAAATTATGAAAAAAGAAAATATGATACCTATATCCTTCCATATACAACCAAAAATATATTCACAAATGGATTATTCATATGTACAATAAAATCAGTTTAAGTGTTCTTAAATATTCGAATATTGTTAAATATATATCCTTCTTCATCTTCTAACACGAATAACTTATTGAACAGATTCAATTTGTTCAATTCTGCCCAATACATCAGTGATGTTTAAATAAAAAATTTAATTTAAAATGATAAAATAAAAAAATTATTTGTGAAAACCTTAAAACAAGGTTTAAAACAACCCTAGCCCTGTTTTAAGAAAGTGTATTAATTGCCTTAGCAATAAATACAAGTATATTGAAATAACTGTCAAAAATAGCTTAAAACAATCCACTGAATTGAATATTTAATACAAGTATTAATAAAGACCTTAAAATGCTAATACAACCCAATTAATACCACCCATGATATTTAAAAAAATCAGAAATTAGATAAATTCCCTATTATCGTGGCGACATGACGTTGCTTGGATGAGGCGCCTTTGTGCGGGGCATAAGTTGTTACACCGGCACGCAGCTGCCCTGGCCATTAGAAAGTCATTAAAAATATATAGTTACCAAACGCACAAAATAAAAACTTCTTACATTGACAGAATATTTTATTTTTAGTAAGTATATTTTTTTCTTGGTATTCCAGCGCCAATTTACGTGTATTACCGCGATCTTGAATTTTTATATTATATTTTATTTTACCCTAAATATAATTTATAATGTATTTTTGAAACTATTTTTTTCGGCGAACCCAATTTTGTCTTATTAATGTACCAAAGTTTGTAGTTTTTTCATCTCGTCCCACGAGTCGGCCGAATCCGGCTCTGCGTGTTCATTCACTGAGCGCGCTCAGTCTAACAGGTGTGCTCGTGTGGTCAGGTCATGCCACTCGCGCTCCGCAAAATAACGTGACTCGCGAGTGTCAGTGTACAGTGCTAGTTGCTAGTGATATCGACATGAATCCCACGGATACCTGCACCACTCTGGACTAAACTAACGTAAGTAATGAATCATCCTTACATTTTACAAATATGTGAAATATTAATGATTACCCAAAAATATTTTTGTGTCTAAACCGAGATTCAAATTCGGATCTCCGATAAAGCAACTTTAAATACTACTTGTGTTAATAAGAGAAAACTAAAAAATTTAAATGAAAAAAGTTTTTAAAGAAATATTTCTGTTTTTGTATGGATTATTAACTTTTAAAGAGAAAATTATTTCGATTTTAGGCGATTTATGCAACTTATACACCGTGAGTTTCACCTAAGATGCAATATTTACTGATCTATGATTACTATGGATACCTGTACTTTATATACCATATCACCGTACCAGATAAAATGCAATATAGATTGTCAATGTCAAATGAAGTTATCATCACATTTTAAAGATGGTTACTAATGACTAAAAAATTCGACTTGTTACTTGGTACAATTCCGATTATAGTTTGAGAAATGTGTGTGATATAATATAATGTAATAAACTTAATCCTTCCACAGTTTCAAGAATATTTGCAAAATTTATAAATGGATATTTTGATATAAACTTTGAAAAAATTAAAAACTACGCGAAATGAAGAAAATAAAAATAGTTTTTTACGTGCAATAAGTATAAATAATCAACTGTCTACAAATTATTGTTTAATTGTTAATGTTGCAGTTTTTGAAAATAAGTATGTTGTAATTTATGATTACAAATATTTTTATTTTAGATTTTATTAATATTTATTTTATTTTGCATTATTTATAAATCACTAAAGTATGATGACAAGTTCATTTGACATTGGCAGCGTATGTAGCAATTTTTCTGGAACAATACGATGTTATATTATGATATAACTGGTATCCGTGGTAATGACTAATACATATTAATAAATATTGCATTTTAGCCGAAGCATGTTCCAAAACTTAACCAAAGTAACAGAGTGACCACGAAACCGGTTACTTAGTGATGAAATGAAATTTCTAGTAACTTTCGGAACGCTGCTGTTAATTTTTCGCGTATGTCCTGTATCTGTCAGTTAATTGATCTATTGAATGACAGTGAATCGGTTATGTATGAAACTAAAAAAATGGAAAACGTTAACATAATAATACAATACAAATTGTTTAAAGAATTTTATTATCCATTAATTTTTATATCATCTCATAAATACTCGTACAAGACAAATGTAAGGATATTGTGAAACAAACCAATTAATTCTTTCCTCCGTATTAAAGAAAATATAAAAATCCAAACAAATAATTTTAATTAATGTGTTTCGCGGAAAATAAAATAACCGCTAACTAACTGCCACTTGTATCTGGTTAATCTAGTCTGATGGTTACTAAAAACTAACCAAAAGTTTCAGTAACCGCGTTTTGTAAATTAACCGGTTTCTGAAAAAAGTAATCATGATCATTTTGGTTAAATTAAGGAATATACGTTTGGAAAAACTATGAACTGAGTTCAATTTGAAAAAAATAAATAATTTATTCAACATATTAAATATTAAGAAATTCTCTCAATACTTTTGGAGATAGAAGGAAGTAACTAATAACATTTAATTAAGTATTTTCTGTAATTAGTATTATAATTTAATGAATTAAAGTGGATATATATTTCAGCTAAAATTTACCTCAAATTTTGTTGAAATTTAAGATATAGGAACTTTACACATTCAAAATAATTGTAAAATTCGATGATTTGAACTCAGAATGTCTCAGTTCATGTACTTCAAATTTTAGCTATTTCTAGAGAATATTTTATTTTGGATTGTATGTTAGGTATATATTTAAGTATAGAGGGGTTTAAAGACAAAAATCTAAAAATGATGTAAAAGTCATGTATGTTGATATAAATAAAATAAATATTGTAAACGTAATAGGTATTGTTAAAAGATGATAAAATGTAACACACATTGTTAGGCTTAATATACCGCATTTTCCAAAATTTTGTCATGAGCGTTTTACATGAGAAAACAGTTTTTGGTAAATAAAAATTGTCCGGCTAACAACTAAGTCAACAAATTGTATAGGACAATACTAAATGTATTTCTACATTCTATTTATTACAAGATTAAATTAATTAATTAATTAATCAATGAATAAAAATAAATAATGTTTAATTGATTTGCCAATGTTTTTGTAGACAATTTATTATTATCTTCTACTGCATGTAGTAAAATATTTTTTCCTACAACTGAACATACAATACATACTTTTGTAAACATTCTCCTTTCAAGCACTACTTATTTTTAATATATTGAAAAACGATATAAGATAAATAAATATATTAACGGCTTCTTAGAGGGCGTTTATCAGACCTTTTTTCCCGAACAGTCTAGTCCCCATGGAGAGTGCACCCCAGAAACAATTTTTTGTGTGAATAAAATTTTAACCTCGGTGGGTTTTGGATTCGGGTTATGTGAACCACATCTGTTCAATCACAGTTAAAATGGAATTATTTAAATTTAAATGTTTGTGAGTTTTAACATCTTTCATATTAATTCAAGATAATATAACTTCAATAAAAAATATGCTATAATTACAATAAAAATTAAAGCACTTAATTATTTATATTTCACTCAAAATATATACACACGTAAGTTTTTAGTATATATTATCTATCTCAATTCCATTCAGTAGTTTATTTTCGTTTAAATATTAATAATTAAATAATAGATTGAATGAAGATCAATTACGCATTGCACATACAGAATACGCATAACGTTTAGAAGCAGGTAGTAATATTTATTTCTGAAATTTTATTTTTCTCAGTATTTGTACCCACTGGATCTCTTAACTGAAAACCGTGGATTAGTAAAATAGTTTTCTCCCGCGGATTATTAAACGTAATATTATAGATAATTTTTCTAATAAAATATAATTACCTGTTATTAAAAAAAAAGTTTTTCACATAAAAACATCAGAGGAAATTTAATAAATATCACAGAAAATTAACAAAACCATTGGTTGAGAAACGCGGGAGTATGTTAAGGGGCCCATTTCAAAATAGTTGTACTAAAATATAATGAACCAGTTTGTATAATATCTGGTTTTGGTAAAACCCGAGGTAAAACCCGTCAGCTAATGTTGATGTTGGATCACTTTTCTGATTTCATTACTGCTGGAAAAATTATAAAATTATAACACATAAAATTTAACAATATAATTCTACGCAAATTTTATTTCAAAACTAAAACGATAAATGTAAACATAAAACATAAATGTAAACCTACAATTTTAATTAAATTATTGATAGAATGAGAAATTAGGACATAAAATTTTATTAATCAACTAATGCAACTCACTGTCAATTAAAAAGTTAATTTTTCTTTAATGGTTTATAATTGTTTCGAAGAATTCTATTAAGTTCTTATTATGGGAAACGCTAATATAATTTTACATGAAGTAATCATTTTCAAATTTGCCAAAGTTTAAACAGCTAGCCTCTTATATAAACAGTAACGGAATTACCATGATTTTTCAATTTTCATCTTTTATCATTTTGTTAGAACGTTCTGACTCGAGTTGAGTGGATTGTGAGCAATTTTCGCTCAAACTTTTACCTGCTGATACACGTATTTTTTTTTGTTTCTACGCCTTTTTAAAAATCGTAATAATTTGTGCTCCTTTTTTAATATTAAATTTTACAATACATAAGTTTAGGTTATAATTCGAAAATGTGCCCCTGAACAAAAACCATTCCATTCCAGTGGCGTAAGCTACAACCCAATTTAAAGGCGTTTGAGCGTCATGAAAGCCTTTTTTCATTCGTAATTTTTAATATAGACTATGAAGAAGCTAAATTTTTGTCGCGGGTTGTGCAATTAATAAAATTGTTAATGAATCAAATGGGCGAGTTTAATTTACATACCCATCCTTGATTCATATTCATTAGTTTTTTGACTGATTGAAGCTGTTTTTTAAATAGTATTTTGAATTTGTTTTTATATCATTACCTATTTTTTTGATATTTGTTCTTAAAATGTGTTTCTGTTTTTATAGAACCAAAGTTATTCACCAAGTATTTAATATTATTTATTAAGATTTATCTATTATTTGTTATATGGTATAAGTACTTATTTTTTTTACCATTAAAGTTTGCTTTTTTAAGCCTTCTGTTAACCTAAATTGTAAGCCTGCAAATCTTTAATCCTGACTACGCCACTGCTCCACTCGATGCATATTAAAATGTCTATATATTTTATTTGAAACATTTTCTCGATATGTTATTGTTTTCCAAATAATTAATATTGGAAAATGGACCAAAACAAGTTTTCAGATGTTATTTAAGAAAATTTTTTTTGAAAAACAAAAACATGCCATTTTCTTTTCTCGTGACTCGAAAATTAATTTACAAATAAAAAAGTAGCAACTTTTTAATTTTGTAAAATTTCCAATACCTCAATAGTTGAAACATAAAGTAGTGATGTCCTCTTGTAGTACACAATGGGGTATGTGACACAAGAAGTTACCTACGTACCTACGACTACAATAACTAATAACAAATTATACTACATATTATACATAATATAACTTTGGTGCTTTCCTCAGAAAAATAATTTTTATTTTTAAAGGTAACAAAGCAAGTAAAAAGAATTTTATTTAATATTCAAATAATAACTAATAACAAATTATACTATATATTATACATAGGTAATATAACTTTGGTGCTTTCCTCAGAAAAATCATTTTTATTTTTAAAGGTAACAAAGCAAGTAAAGAAAATTAATATTCAAACTGAATTTTTATAAAATTGCAGAAATAGTATTTTTTCACACTTTTTTGGAAGCATTTTATTACTGGTGTCGCAAATTTTTCATCATCGCATACATCAAAAATATATCACTTTTTTAGTATTTATTGTTACAAATTTTTAACTTACACAGTTATCTAACTTAACATAAAAACTACTTAACGTAGAGTAAAGGAAAACAGCAAGGGCGCGCTTGTCTTAACTCGCCGATTGCACGTGCAACGAACGGCTATGTAAGTTTTTTCATGCATTTTTCTGCTTCGGTCGGCCGAATACCGAATATTTCAAAAAACGCGCCGAATACCGAAGCAAACCGAATATTCGCACCTCCCTACTTTAGGCCCAGTGCCTTATCTAGGTAATTTAATTATTATTTCCCACACACATACAGTCACTTCTTTTTTAAATTTTATTTCTAAATTCTGAGGGCCCTTCAAACGTTGGCCCCTAGACACGAACTTCACGTGTCAAATGAGTAACATGCCACTGCGAACACAGAAATAAATAATAAAAAGAATAGATAAAATAAATATATTATTATTTTATCAATTTATTTATATTTATTAACTACGATAGGTGTGATTGTATATGAAAAATGGTGTAACTATTATTTAGGTAGATATATATTGACAATATAATTAATATGAATGTAATTCAACATTTATACATTTCTGATACGTACTCGTATTCGTATGTCTGTTTCTGAGAAAATAATTGTCTACTGTGTCGCGTATTACTCATAAATTAAGCACACTTACATAAGAAAAGTTTTTGTAATAGATAATATTGTAAAAATTTGCATGTTTTACATAAGATAATGGATAGAAACTTGTTTTACATTTATTTATTTACACACACTCATATAAAGTTTTTATTACTAATAGTTGTTTATATTTCTTCGGGCTATTTAAACAATATCTCTACTATTGACATACATTCATTTATATTAGCATTATATTATACAAGTATGTTATACAATTTTATTATATATAGATGAATTAGAGTATTATAAAACTTAATAGATATATAAATATATCTCTTGTCTTGAGACTTGATAGAACGAGACAGTACAATCGAGTACAAATTTTTGAAACAACTATTGCATTATATTTTCTCTCCATGAATTAGTTAAATTTATAATAAATTTTATTTTTTATTATAAAATGGATTACTGAAAATGTACATAAGTTTCGGGTTTTATAATTTTAGCAAATAATGACTTGGGATAAGGCTAACTAGTTATTCTATTAGAGAAGCTTTTTTTTAGACTGTGATAGGCCAGTTCTAAGTAGCTAGTATTATCTGTTTCCCGCTCAATCAGAAATTAAGTATCATAGTTCAAAGTAAAATAGGCACGGGTCGTGAATTTTTTCGGATTAAGGTGGATCACGTCGTGGCCCACATGAGCCGTGATTGTTTTTCAATTTTATAGTTGTGATCGTGTGTAAACGTGAATGTTATTAACTTACTTATTTTCAGGCCAGCACAAATTCAAAATTGTATTTATTTCCAGCTGTTTAAAATTTTTTTACTAACTATTACTTAAAACTTTTAAATTATTTTATGTAAGAATATTGATTATAATTTTCATATTTAAGAAAAATTGATATATATATATACATGTGAAATATGTAATTGAAAGTTAAAATTATATTCCCATTTATTTGTAATTAATGATTTATTATCGAACTTTTGTGACGATAACAAATAAGTTCCCTTGCGTAGAAGTGATGGTGAAATTTTTTTGAACGTAGGTCATAGAATGAGGCAAAATTCCCTTTTGCCATGGGAACCCAGCGCTGATTAACACGTTAACTGCCACCATTAAAAAGGTGGGTCCCTTGGGCCATTTTTTCTTTTTTACAGATTTAGGGTGTTTTCATATTAGAAAATACATGTATGATAACAGAATTAATTTTTTTAATGTTGCTCTAAAATTTGAAGAATTTTATTGAGGCACAAAATTTGCAGTATTTTATCATTTCAGAGACAAAAAAACAAAAAAATCATGCGCTAAGAATAGATTTTGGTCTGCCAGGCCACCGAGAATTAAACTACGTTCACAGATATGGGTTGCGAGATACAAAGGTTAGACCACGAAGCATAATGTGTATTCAAACACTGAGGCACAAACGATGTATCTCAGAGCATACGAGGATATTTTAGTGAGACACATAAGATGTACCTCATGGCAGTTAACGTGTTAAGGAAGACTATACGTACTCCGTGAACTTCTGTGACGTCATTTTTGTATAAAATTTAATTCTGAGAAAACTAGACATCTTTGAGTGAAATAAGATGTAGAATAATACTTTTGAAGACAATCTTAATAAAATAAATAATAAAAAACGTATACTTACCCATTACAATCGAACGTGACACGCGGGCGTGATCGTGTTTCTCAATTTGGGCATGCATGAGTAAGTATGATTTAAATCATCTAGTCGTGATTGGACGTGAGCGAGAATGAAAAATCTCTCACATGCCTACATTAACTTTATTTACTCATGTCACAAATTTGTCTTCTAAATGTTTATTACTTTTAAATTAAAGTGTTTTTAAATAATAATTATTAATATGCCATCAAAAATAGTTTTTGTTGAAACGACTTTAAAAAATACAGTACCTACATGCATATATTTTTTTTAAATACCGTAAGTATCAACAATAATCACAAATAATATGTGGATCTGGTTTATAATTTATTCAAAACCACTGTTGATCAAATTTATTATAGTACTAAATTTTTTGTTGCTACCGATACATAGTATATTGTAAATAAATTGAAAGTAAGACGTCTTTATTATTAAAATATAAATGAATTAGGAAATAATAAAGTATAGTGTACAATTTTCTTGGAACGTCCATTAGATACTCGTATGATTTGCAGCATTCGCCTTCGGCACATATCATACTCGTATAAAATGAGTTCTATTGCATGCTTGTTGTACAATATATTATTATTATATATATATATATATATATATATATATATATATATATATATATATATATATATATACAGTGTGTGCAAGGAAATGCGGAATATAGGACTTTAACATGGGATTTAAAAATTGCGGATACTCTCTCTCCTGATAGACTTAGAGCAAAACTGCAAGAGTACAAAGTTGTTCAGAATTAAATTCTACGTAAGATAAGATCATAATTGTTGCAACAGCAGGCCTGTAATACGAGATATATTAAATATAAAATGTTATACTTTCGTTAAAAATCAGATAGCCATGGAAATAAAAGAAAATATATATCTGTCAGTTTAGAAAATTTTCGCTAATTGTAATACTTATTGTCTATATTTAAATATTATTTAAGTTAAAATTATATTCATTTGTTTTACAATGTGCTAATATTAAAAAAACAGTACAAATATAATTTAAAAAAATATTGAACACAAAGTAAGGTTAATAACTGTCACAATTGACACATAGATTTTTTCTTTTATTTCCATGGGTGTCTGATTTTGAACGAAAATGTTACATTTTACATTTAATATATCTCGTACTGTAGATATGCTGTTGCAACAGTTATGATTTTATCTGACGTAGAATTTTATTCTGAACAACTTTGTACTCTTGCAGTTTTGTTCTAAATCTATCAGGAGAGAGAGTATCCGCAATTTTTTGAAATCCCATGTTAAAGTCCTATGTTCCGCATTTCCTTGCACACACTGTATATATATATATATATATATATATATATATATATATATATATATATATATATATATAAAGAACCTATGGGGATAAACATAGGGTAGGGGGTCACAAGGTGCCGATAGCCCCTAGGAGGCATACATATAAATTCGCCACCAGCGGCGTAGGAACCGGGGGGGGGGGGCAGAGGGGGCAGTTGCCCCACCACAATTTAGACTGGGGGAGCAAAGACTGTATTTTGCCCCCCCACCATTCAGTAGTAATTTTTTTTTAATTTATATGTAAAATTTTTATTTTCATTCTACTTTAATAATTTTCGTAACCTTCGAACCCAGAGTAATTTGAATCTGACGTCTCACGCGAAGTCTAATATTTTACAAATACAAAATTTGTGCTGTTCAGAAGAGTATTTACTGAGAGTAGCGAAAATCTATGAACAATAAAATTATTTTGAAAATTATTGATAGTGCTGTTTGAAATTGAATTTGATTCAATTTTTTCGTCAATGTTTATCATTACTTTTCACCTCGAAGACGGAATTGCACAATGATATTTTCCCACTGTAAAAAATTTTAGTGATTTTTTTACGCGATTTCATTTAACCGTTTGAATTTATTATTCTACTGAGTGAATTGGTCGTTGCGATTCAAGCCAATTGGGTCGTACGAAAATCAAAGTATTTTCAAAAAACTCTAATGTTCGTGTCATACATCAATCTGCAACGAGGTTGGACCTGAAACCACTAGAACATCCCAGAAACTGGAAGATACCACGACGACTGGAACACACAACCACTTCTTCGACTTCAGTGGCATCTTCAGCCTAAGGACAAATTCCGCAAGGAATATTATGAGATAGTATATATCTTGACGACAGCCTTGAAAGATCGGTTTGACCAAATCCACACGTTATCGATGCTAGAAGACATCCTTCTTCACGCGCTCCAAGGAAGTGTTTCACGCGTGGACGTTTTTGAGGAAATATTAGGCATCTTTGCCGAAGATTTTAATGTTCCTGATCTGCACAGGCAAGGAATCTGCAATCACGAAAGCTTTTCTTCAGCAAGTAACATTGCTCCTGATCCTCGTCATGACTGTTCCTGCTTCTGCTGCATCATCAGAGCGTTCATTCAGCGCACTTCGTCGCCTGAAAACTTATTTAAGATCGACCATGACCCAGAAACGTTTGACTCATATTTTGATTCTCCACATCCACCAAAAGCACACCGCTAGTTTAAATCTGCGTGATGTTTTAAGACAGTTTGTTATTAGAAATGAAGGAAAACTTCGAATTTTCGGAAAAGTATAAAATTATATACAAATTTATGGAAAATTCTATATAAATGTTTTATTTGTTTGTTCAATAAATATTATTTGTATTATCTGTTGTTATCTTATTGTCAATGTAACGTGTAATTGATTTGTTTATTTTGCATAATAGTTTTCCCATTCCCCAAAAAATTTCCTACGGTTTTGAATTTTTGCCCCCCCACAAAAAGTTTGGTTCCTACGCCGCTGTTCGCCACTGCCAAAAGTAGCAAAAATATATATCCTAGATGACATTTGAATTTTATACTCCATTTGTTTTAAGTGCACTGGTGGGTGGAGCTCGATGAGACAAGTTTACACCGCATTATTTTAGAGCTAAATATGAATCTAAGTTTTATTTCGATAAGCAGTGGCGTAACAAAACTGCATCAGAACCACGGCCTTGTGTTCCTGAGCCGATGTAGATTAAAACTTAAACAATGGTTACAGTTAACAAAACTTCATTCAACCGGATGTAAACGTAATAAAGTTCGTTTTCTTTCGCAATATTATGCTACTATGAATTAACAACGTTAGTAACGTTACATATGACGTTTATACAGGGTGTAACAGCGAAACGAGCTACCTCAATAATTTCTCTACTATTAAATATTTTTAAATGGGATAATAATTACATTTTTTTAGACTTATTCAGAAGAGTATTTTTTTTCTGAATTCAACGGTATAAATATTTAAAACCCTTACCTAGTAAAATTATTGAAAAAAATAACTTGAAATTTTATTTTTTAACTATTTTTCAGAAGGCTGTGAACTACAAATATTTGAATGTCAAGTAAAACAAGACAAAAAATTATTAATTACTTTTATAAATAATGTTATATGTGATTGTTTTCCAAACTTATTTCTCACCTTTTCAATACATATTTAGAAGTAGCTTTATGAATTATTTGCGATTTGTCGTTAATGTTTTAGAGTATACTCTATCTTTTAGGTTTCCTCATAAAAAGAAATCTGAAGCTGTTAGGTTGGGGGAATGAGTAGGCCATTTGAATGGTGCATTTCTAAAAAATTAAATTGACAGTTAACAGTTTTGTTTTCGTTCATAGCCTGTTGGAAAATAGTAATAAATTTTAAAATTATTTAAATTTTGTCAATAATTTTGTCAGGTAAGGGTATAAAATATTTATATGTTTGAATTTCGAAAATAATGCTGTATCTAATGAACCTAATAAGTATATATAGTCGGAAAATTAGATGTCCCCCTTAATCTTCTACAAGTTGTCTTACTTACTTAATCTATCTTTTATAATTTATAGTATAGAAATTATTTGTGGTTGCTCGTTTCGCTATTCCATTCAGTTCTTAATAATAGTTCAATCAGATTGTCAATAAGATTCACCACATTAACCACGTGTTTTTAATGTAATTAATGAAAGACAAGGTATAGATTGTTTTATATTTTATAATATTCTGAATCGTAAACGTGTTATTACAGAAATTTATTATAGTAACGTTCGACTAATGTTTTCAAAAATTATTTTGGTCAGTTTAATGTATTATTCAGAACGCTCCAATATTTTGTCTTTATACAAATATTTACAATCCAGTATAAAACATGAAAACCTTAAGCTTTACTAAAATAGAATTTTACTTGTTTGTAAGAGTAACAAGCTCGCTCGTTATGTACCATGCAAGCCCGGAAAGTTCTAAGTAACGGTCTTGCAATGTAAATTATTATGACTTGCTACCTATGCAGTGACAGTACGTAAATATGTAAGCATATAATCAGCATGTCACCCTTACGTCTATGAACAGGCAGATGACAAGAAATCTGATGTTCATATCACCTTACTTTCCGCTATTAATATTGTCCAATAAACTGTTCTTTACATTTTTTTTCAGCTGTCCTTCCCTGCAGTCAACATAGAATTTCTTTTAATTACTATTCAAAACTTATTCACAATCCATATAGTCAACTTAACTTGCGGTCATCTTTGTATTTAATAACATGTATAGCATAGCTGTTTTGCTGTATCAATGCTATTGGATCATTATTGGTTATCATTTCAGAAAAAAGTCGAATTTAGTTTTTAGTTTTCATAATTTTGTGCTTGATAGAAATTGTGTAATAATTATGCATACAAAAACCCATACTCATCAAATATATTATACATAAACTCGATATAAAGTGACGAGAGCACGAGAGGTAAAAATTACTGCTTTTCGATCGCAGGATAATGACATGAATTTAGTTTTATCAAGTACCAACTATATGTTTGTACTGTTATAATGTGCCATTGTCTATGATTATTATGGTGCTACTTAACTAAACTATAATCAATTTTCTGGTGTTATTATATCGTTTCGATACACCCAGTAATGATCCAAAACGGTGACTTATAAATTAATTAAATTACAGTCAAATTAATGGATTTAAGTCGTAGCGATAAAAGCAATATCAGGTTTAGTATAAAAATAACTTGAAAAGACCAGTCTCAAATTAAAAAGCAAATCAGCTGGCATTACAGGCGTCATTAAAGCGATAATGAGTCGGTGATTGATAAGGCAGTCGTTTCGTCGAGGTACAAGCTGATAAGAGCACAATGTAAGTAGGGAAATTTCTCCGGCGATGCGTCGTGCCTGGGAACACGGGACACGAGCACGAGACACTCTTCCGCCGTGCTAATCAGTTTCTCAGAAACTTTCTTCGTTCTTTCAGCAACACAAGAAAATACGCGCTTTCCTTTCCTCCAAATTATTCATACATTATGACTGTACCTGAACCACTGTATTAAGTCCTACGATAAGCGAGATTTCATTTTTATACCTTTATAACTAAATTTTTCTTGTAGTATGAATGACATGAATTATAGTTCTCAAGTTATTTTATTTTTTATTTTCAAATCAGAATTTTAGGTCATTATATTTCAATCACAAGCAATCACGATTTAAGTCAAGTGATTTTTTTTAACACAGATTGATATATGTTTGCCCAAAAATGGTTACAATGTAAATAGTCAGCCGTGTAAATTGACAGTAATTTAACATAAAAAAAATTTTATTCCACATGTGGTAAAGTTTGAAAGATTACAAAAAAATACGTGAAAATTATAGTTGAGAATCATAATCCAGTATTGATACATAGATCGGGATAAGAACATAGTTTAATATTTGAAATGCTTAGGTTTCGGACTATATTTATCCTTCATCAATTCATGGAAACAATAAAATATAACAATGATTATACATTGTTATACAAAAAATAATCAATAATTGAACAACGTAATACCTTACAAAAAATGATTTTTTCAAACAATTTGCTTTGGGGGGAATGGAGGCGGGACATTTTTGAGGAATGTATAACTTTTAATTAAATTCGCTATATACAATATACGATGGCGAACCTACTACACGCATGTTAAAAACATTTTATTCCAGAGGTGCATCGTCCCCACGAAAAAAAGCTAAAAGAAACACGGCTTACCAACGTCCTTCAACCATTTAACTAATAATGCGTGTGGAAGAAGTGTAACGGAGATAGTTGTAATGAAGACAGTGCGAGAGAGATAGCGGAAAAGATGTTCCAGAGCTATGTAAAATTTTAATGGATTTAAAAATATTCGTAAAGGTAATGTCGTTACTATATTAATTATTTTCATAACAAGAAAAATTAATTATAATAATTTTTTGAAATTTTAAATGATCAAATTTTGGGTCAAAGATCCTATAAAGAATCACTTAATACAAATAATGTATAACATGTAGAAAATCTACATCAAAAAAACAAATTTTTGAAAAAAATTAGAACAGAATCCGGTTTTCATGCATACAGTAAATTAATTATATTGCAGTATCAGTAATTGTGTTATTTCAGTTTTTAACCTAATGATTTACGAATAGTTTTTTTTTTACTTTATTGAATTTTCTTTTGTTTAAAACATAAATAAACATATTAATTTTGTGCTACACAATTTGTCTTAAGCTTAAAAATGTTTATTTTATTTTGTTTTGTAGAATTAGTATTGGAGTGTAAATAAAGTTTGCATTTATTTCATCTAGTTATATCTTCATTTATATGTGTAAGTAATACATAAAATTGTTTTAAAATATCATTTTGCCTTCGAACTCGTATATAAATGCTATTAAATATGGCTCTTCTGACACTCGTCACGTGGTCTGCATATACTTTTCTTTTTCCCACTTATTAGTTTAAGATATATCTATCTTTCTCTTGTGTTCATTACACCTTGCTCTACGTATCAGTCAGTATAGACAATGCTCCATCCATAATTAGATATTAGATCGATGCCTCCCATGAGGTTTAAGAGCAACTGTCAGCTAAGCGTTAAAATATTTTTCTATTTCCGTTTAATAAGAGCCTCTTATTTCACTAATTTCAGTAAGGTTATTGAATCCATTATTTCATTATATGTGTGTGTGGGATAATTGATAAAGAAAAATATTGTAAGTACATGCTAAGTTCTGTTACAATGATATTATTATATTATAATTAATTACAACATATTTTGCATATAAATAATTGTTTATAAATCATAAATGTGTCAAAGGACAATGTATATTCTGTCAATAGCAGTTTCCGTGCGATATATTATGATTGATTAATATACCTATGTAAAGGTCTCATTTAAAGTTAAACATTTGAAACGAATTTGACAGACTATTTAAATTTGATTTTTTTTTGTTATAAAATTTTTACAACTTGAAATACATACAATAGTACCTACTGTTGAAGAGAAAGAGCCAAGTATATAGTAGTACATAGTATGCATTTCCCCGTCGCTGGATTGAACGCTGATATCATGTTCTAGATATTTTTATTGACAATTCTTAAAATCAAGTTAACACGGGGCGAAATCTTCAAAAGTTAGACCAATTAAAAGTTCAAATTCAAAACATTTTTTAAAATACAGTTGCCCAAATATCGAATGTGGTTCAAGGGTGGGTCATTACGTAACAGTTAATGCAGAGATTTTTGATAGTTATTATTATTACTTGTTTATTTCTTATTTTGTAATACGTTACAATATTTACAGTACGTTTCTTAATGCAAATGATACGATCAGGTTTGTAATTTACTGTTCCATAAATCCTAAAAATCATTTACCGGTTTGTATTGGGAACACGGTCTCTGATAAAGGTTGGAAAAAAGTCGGTCCACAACAACAACAACGAAATATTCTTGATTTTTCTTGTTTTTTATCATACATAAATAACTATACCGATGAAGTATAAATTCAATGTTTATATTACTTATATTGTTGATTATGTTATTATTATAGGCTCTTATAACTTAAATATATCACATAAATTATGATTATATTATATCAATTTTAAATTGTCATATAATTTAAAGTCAAAGTGTCCAGGAATAGATAAAAAATTTCAGAAACCATGGTTCGCCCATAATAAAGATATTGTTTTTTTGGTATAGTTGAGGAACACACTAATAAATACAATACTTCTGTCAAATTCCTTCCATATGTTCTATTTTAAATGAGACGGGCAAATACATTGTTAATTAATAATAATACATTATTGTCAATCGAATGACAAGTCGTAACCATGGATATGATAAATCCTAAATTTCACGTTAAAAATTGCTGTCAGTATAAATTTATTAAACTAATCAAACTATCTACTTAACCCACTGTCGCTGTCCGTTCATCGTATTAGTACAAACTGATCTGCCTTGACATTGTACCACATAACACAGGATAGGTAGCACCGGTTAGCGTATTGTGAGGTAATGACAATTTGCAAGCTCACGCTTTGGGTTTCATGCATATTAAATGACAGCATTGTGTGAGCGCCGCTGAATGAGCCGTTGTCTTCCTAGACTAAACATATTCCCGTGCTGCTGCTGCGATATACGGGGATCAGATTGCTAACGCTAGTCTTACACCATCGGTGTCATTAGCAACAGGAAAGTGGAGAAACAACAATAAAGGAATCGCTGATTCTGATGGTGATATGAGGATAGTAATAGTAATAGTAATAGTAATAGTAGCTTTAATAAACTCGTAGTGCATTACAACATCTCTTTTTAAAAAAGTTACTGTACATAGCACATTATAAATATAAAGAATGTAATCAAACAGCTGTGAGGATGTATATCTTCCTAGGCACTATAGAACAGCCGCCTCCCGACATTATATACACATAGGAAGGACATGCTATCTGTTTCCGAAAAAAATATATAGAAATTTCCAATAAGCAGGGCCGTCGCGAGGGTTGGGCTAGGGTGGTCTCTGGCTTTAAGAAATATTATGAAAAAATTAAACTTGGACTTATACAGGGTGTTCATTTTATTTTGTCCACTATTGCTATCTCGAGAACCATAAGAGCTACGAGGTCGGTTAAATTAGCAAACAATTTCTATTTTACAACACTATTAACATGAAACAAACAAAATTATTTTAAAACCAGTGGTTCTCAAAATACGGGTCCCAACTTTTTTATTTTAAATGTGAACCTATTTTTTTTATTTGCTTATCTAATAGAGAATTTTATTCTGAATTCAATGATATAATATTATCATACCCTAACATAAAGATTTTTTTTTTAAAATGCATCTGAAGTTTTATATTAATTTGATTAAAATATGACAATAATAAGAGTGCCATGACGGAAAAAACGGAGTAAACGTCACTATTTAACCTGGAATTAGAGTGCCTTGACAGAAAGAAGTGAATAAAAGTATATTCTTTCTGTCAAGACAGTCTAATTCCAGGTTAAAAAATGACGTTTAATCCGTTTTTTCCGTCATGGCACTCTTATTATTGTCATATTTTAATCAAATTAATATAAAACTTCAGATGCATTTTTCTCAAAAAAATCGTTATGTTAGCGTATGATAATATTATATTATTGAATTCAGAATAAAATTCTCTATTGAATAAGCAAATAAAAAAATAGGTTCATATTTAAAATAAGAAAGTTGGGACCTGTATTTTGAGAACCACTGGTTTTAAAATAATTTTGTTTGTTTCATGTTAATAGTGTTGTAAAATAGAAATTGTTTGCTAATTTAACCGACCTCGTAGCTCTTATAGTTCTCGAGATAGCAACAGTGGACAAAATAAAATGAACAACCTGTATACCTTTGCTTCAAGACACCCAAGACGGATTTTTTCTAAATTGAATGTAATTTTAAGTTTTGTTCCGTACACATTAACCATGGGTTAATAGAAAAAATATCGTAACGAAATAGTAAATAACGTAGGTATATTTTTGACAACTTACGACAGTTTCTCGATGCGATACTTTTCTATTAATTGATGATTAAGGTAACCGGCCTTCAGAGTTGTTTATAATGTAATTTTCTTTTGTTTTTGTTAAATAACATTTATTTATTTAAAAAAATATATTTTAATAGTTTTGCATTCCTACCCTAAAATATGTCGGACTAGTCCGTGCCCACCCAAATAAAATTAGCTGCCAACGTCACTGCCAATAAGAGGGAAATACAGTTAAAATGGAATGAAAAAGAATAATAATAAATAAAACTGATGATAAATGAAAAAATCTGATGTGTCTAACACATAACCTCCCACCACTGTAGCAATATATTCTACTCGTATATAAGTTTTTCATTACATTTAATTTGTAGTTTTAAAAGTAGTTTGTTATTACAGTTGAGAATAGTTTAATTCATTTCATATCTAAAATTTCCTTCATAAAATTTGTATGAACAATATGACAGCTATTTTTGACGTTCCTAAAACCGGAACCGAACTTTCCTTGATTCATACATGCAAATACATTCCTTATACATTTCTTCGACCTTTTTTAAATTTAGAACAATACTGCTGCTTATTTATTTATTTTATCTTTTAAACTTACTTACATTATATTTGTCACCATATGTCAAATTCTGTTAATATATGAATAATGATGAATAACTCATCTGTTTTATCGAAATTCCTCAGCCTAAACGATATGTAAAATTATAATAATTTATATATTTTGTTTCTATCTAGCTAGAGGTTATATATAAACGTAATTATGCAGATCGGTAGAAAATTATAAAATCTTTATATGTAACAATAATGTAATTTGCGAAAAAATGGTATTTAGAGGTATTTTTTAGGAAAAACGGTTTAAAGCTTCAAGTAAAGTATTACTTCCGGTTAACCAATTGTAGTCAAAATCTAATCAGTTCATCATATTTGAATATAAGTCTTAAATACCAAATATTATATTTTTTTACATGCATCGTATTGGAGTTATCGTGGACGAAAAATCTTCACAGACACACACACATACACGAACATACAGACTTCACGGTAAAAATAGTAAATTCGTATTCTAGGGACCCTAATTTGTGCTCATATGTTGAAAACTCACACTCGAGAAGTCTGACCAAAAACAATACCTCCCTTATCTATATATTGATAGGCGGGAGGTAAAAACAACACTCCATATTTAACACTGCAAAGAACATTTGTCCGTATAACGGAACGGTTGACAACATCCAAAATATAATGAATAAAAAACGGATATATTTCTTTTTAACAGCTCGGCGTGTTGAGAGCATTAATGCTAGACTATATCGTATAATCATGCCGTAACAAAATTTAGATTTATTATTTATTGTAAAACTTCTTATATATAGTATAAATATTTTAATATTATAATACACAGTTTGAGAAACTAATAATATTACAATAATAAATAATTAAATTTTAGTACATTAATATATTTTCGATACGACTACCGTGAATATTTTGTAACATTATACATAGGATTTGTTATTTCCCTAGTTACGACTTCACATTTGATTAGCAGCAATGTATTTGCCTTTAAAAGCAAACATAGAGAACTAAATTCACATTTTTTTTGTGTTATAAAATAAAAACTTTCCTAGAAGTATAATGGTTTTATTTTGTTCACTTTTTTATTAGTTGGTTTATTTGTTTGTTATATTGTAATTTGTTACAATATTTCAATATAAAACTTCGGTGAAATCCGGTCTCTATGTTTCATTTTAAATCAGACAGGAAAATCAGCGCCCGCTCCAGCTTCGCTTCGTCGTCCCGAAAAAAATAACAAATTAAACATATCTCTACTTTTTAAATTTTAAATCAATGGTTTTAAATTATTATAAGTATATTTGTATAGTGTGTGCAACGAAAAGCGGATAATAGAACTTTAACATGAGATTTCAAATAATTACTGACACTCTCTCTCCTAAATTGATAAAATAGTACATCTGCATTAATATATTTATTAAATATAAAATGTAATATTTCGTAAAATTCTGTCGGCGTGCTGTTACACCAATTATGATCTTATCTGATGTAGAATTTTTTTTAACAAGTTTGTACTGTTGTAGTTTTGCTCTAAATCTATCAGAAGAGAGAGTATCCGCAATTTTTTAAAATCTCATGTCAAACCTCCTATGTTCCAAGTGAACTAAACTACCAGGACTTAGCGGTATTTTTATTTGTGATTTGATCCCTGGATTACAAACTTCATTTTTTCGAGTTGGGGCTGACTACAATTGTGCGTTGAAAATCGTATATATTGATTTTCCAATCGATATTTATAAATAACAAACTTGAAGCTGCCCACATATTGAGGATATATAAAACAGGAAACATAAATAAATACGCTGTATTGTTAATTAGTATTGACAGTGACATTCTAATCCTACTCTCTGCTGTTATACGGTTCTTTTTCAAATGCGTACTTTAGATTACGTTTTAGTGAGTACAAAAAAAGTTTATTTTAATAATATACTCGAATAATGTGGAATATAAGATTAAAGAAAAAATTATTTAAGAAAATATGACCTAATATATTCTTTTAATAGGCTGATATTTAAGAGTTACTAATCATGCAAATGGACAATGGACCCATAAACTATGTTTTGTAATATTTTTGAGTGTTAAGATATGACGATTAATAAAACACAGCTCAAAAATGAGTAATATACGTGAGGTGATTTTATCAATTTCGATACGCCATGACATCATCTCTTCTAAATCCAATGGTACTCAAGCTATAGTCAAATTCACGTATAAATGGCATTTTTGAAATTCCAATGTAATGACGTCACTAGAGGGTATGTATTAAGTGACGCAAATGCATTATAGCTACGCGATTGTTTGGAGTGTTGCTAATATCATAAAGCGTATGTTGACGTACGTCTGAACTTGAACTGCATAAATATTTTCTATGTTTATGTTCGCACTTCTAGACGTTGCAAACAAATTATTTTGAGTGCTTCTGCATTCTTTCATGAAGAAAAACGTTTAGTTGGTCCTCTAATTCCATTTTCTTCTTCAGAAGATGTAAGTATTATATTTTGAGGTTATATGTTCAATGACATTAAATGTAATTTATATTTATATATTCTTCATTATTATTATTATCTTAGAGAGTTTGTGCTGCTTTGGGTGTGTCACATTCTACAATATCAAAAATTCAGAATGAAATAAAATGTGGAACTTTATCATCGCAAAAAAAAAAAATCGTAAAAAGCAAGGTACAGGAATTGATGAATTTACTCAATCTGCAATTCAACGAACTATTTACGAAGTGATTAGTAAAACTAAAATTATGACATTTATTTAATTTAAAAATATCAAATTTTGACATTTTGAACTGTTTAGTATGCCTACCCAACAGATGTTAATAAATTTCAATTTTTACTGCTAGCTCATATAAATGTAGTGAGTGACGTCATCACATTGGAATGCCATTTATACGTGAATTCAACTATGTATATCTTTAGAGCGTATATTACAGGTATATTTTAATTTAAAATAATAATAAAACAATAAAGCGTGTTGGAAGTTTTGACCAAACGTAATAGAACACATATAATTATTTAATTAATATTATAGTATTTAAAAGACATTTAAGTCACAATTAAAAGTAAATAAATATAATCTCGTAATGGGGAAGTTTAGCGTATTTTTTTTATTTTATCAAGATTGTCCTCAAAAGTGATATTCTACATTTTATTTCACCCAAAGATGCCTAGATTTCTCAAAAAATGAAATTTTATACAAAAATGATATCAGAGTGGCTCGCAGAGAACGTATCGTCTATTTTTACCAACGCGCGCTGGATTCCCATGGCAACGGAGAAGCGTGTAGTGTAATGCCGCAAGATACAACCTACGTTCAAAAAGTCAGGTCTCACCATTCCTTCTGCGCAAGCGCATAACTCACTGGTGACGTCAGAGTGGCTCGAAGATAAATCATTAATTATAAATAATTGGCAACATAATTTGAACTTTGAATTACATTTTAAGTTATAATTATTCATCTACTTACGACTAAAAGATATTTCACATGTAATTTCAACCACGCTAAACTTCCCCATTGGTGGTATAGGAGAACACAATATAGTTTTGGCATAGATAATGTGTACATTTTAATTTTGAAGATTTTTCTATTTGTATTACCTATATTTGTGTTTAGGTACATTTGTTGTTAATATAGTTTGTTGAATTTTGTATTGTAATAACCGTGATTTGCGGAAGGAGAGGGTTGATAAAGGATATAATAAAAATACCAATACTTCATTTAAAACTAATGCTGCAATTCTGTGTACATCTGTAAGACCTGTAAGCTGTTTATGTAGATGTCAAGACCATAATATGGTTATATTGTATATTATACAATTCTGAACACATTTTTTGCGTACCTACAAATTTCTGTAAAATATTATGAATTCCTGTAAATTTTACAGTCAAGCAAAGACTGACCGTAAACATTTACAAATTTATTTCTTGTGTCCTGTGTACCGCTGAATTTTGTCTATTTATAATGAACAATCAACAAATGTCTACATTCATTGATGTTTTGTTGGAATAAGATGATATTTGACAACCTAGAAGTAAAATACTTTGATTTACGCGCATGCGCAAAGCATTCATTGATGTGATTGTAATCATTCTTTTTAATATTTATTTTATTAAATTCGCATTACATGGAACAGAAACAATTACGTTAACCTTTTTTATTTGTAAACGTAGTAATTAAATGTGTGTTCATTTATTTCAGTTCAAAATATTTTGATTTTTCCAAATGTCAAATCTAAGATCGAGATGAAAGTTATAAATCAAAAAAATATTACATATACAGGGTCTGCAACAAAACGCGGAACATAGGACTCTCTCACCTTATATATTTAAGGGATTACTACAAGATTACAAACTTGTTCAAAATTAAATTCTACATCATATATGATTATACTTGATGCAATTGCACAACATCTGCAGTATAATGTATTGATACTGAAATAATTATATTTATGAATAATCAAATAAGAAATTACCTTAACAAAAAATATGGCGGAATTCGGAAAAAATGCACTATATACAGGGTGTTTCACGCCTACGGTACACCTCAAATAATTCCTATACTATTAAATATACAACAAAATTCTATAAGGATGTCTTATAGGTGAGCAAGGGGGGCATTCGATTAAATAAGAAAAAAACAAATTAAACCAGTGGTTCTCAAGTTAGGGATCAGAGATATATTTTTTTTTGGGATGACACATATTTTTTATGCCTATGCGATAGTTTTGTTTTTCTGAATTCAACCATGTAATAATATCATATCCTTACATAACAAAAATATTGAGAAAATTCAATTTAAAGATTCCATAAACTGTAGTTAACAAGACATATAACAGTAGTAGTCAAAACTACAAAACAATTGCAGCATAATTTGTTGAAATGTACAGTAAATTTTTAAATATGAAATCTAATCATGGCCTTTTGTACACTTCCGGTTTTTCTGTTGTCCGGTTATTTCGTCGGACGGCAGAAACACCGGCGTAATTTATTTAACCGTAACTTAATGTAACTTTGCACACTATGCTAGCAAAATAACCGTCATTGCAGTTCTATAACACACAAGGTAGGTAAGCACACTCCCGACAACTTCGTAGGGTATAGACATGCAGGACCGTAGTATTTCACACACAGATCACTTTCACATACTGTACACGAGTAAACATGGTCCAGATAAAATTAATACAGTACTGTTATTTGTTGCCCGGCTGCTGGCATTTGTGCGAGGTTTAACCGATTATTTTACTGGTCGGCAAAGTGCCCGGACGGCGGAAAAACCGGTAGTGTGCAAGAGACTCGACAATCGATGTCATGACAGTAGGTGTTCACACACACACACGTGCAGACTGTCACGATATATATCTTTATTATTGCGGCAAGACATCATGGCATCGAGACATTTAAAGCTGCGTACACACGTACAAAATATCGTAACAAAACACCGTCGCCTAACATTTCTCTGTTACGCGTCGAAGTTAGTTATTTTTTAGTATCTGATAGTGGTGGCAAAGTCCGGAAAAATTTGAGTCCGGACCCAAAGAAAAAAAAAGTCCGGACTTAAAAAAGTCCGAACTTTTCGGTCAGTGTAAAATGCACCTTCACGGTCCGGACCCGTCCGGTGCATTTGTGTACCAGTGCACGGTCCGGTCCTGTGCGGTGCATAAATAAATTTACGAAGCAAATAAAATTAAGTTTAAGTGAAAAGTATATTTTTGACAGCAATGATTTTAATACCCTAAAAGAAAGAAAACCGATTATTATATGTTAAATTAAATAAATTTGCACGGAAGTAATTTACTTGGCTGTATATAAAATCGGCCATAAAGCAAATAAAAGTGAAGTACTATCGCAGGTCCGGACTATCGCAGGTCCGAACACGGACGGGTCCGGACTCGGACGTGTCCGGATTTTTTTATTAATAGGGTCCGGACTTAGTCCGGACCCAAAGTACGGACTCAAAAAAATCCGGTCTCCGTTGCCAGCACTAGTATCTGATCGTAACGGAACCACGCCAAGTATCAAATACTCGAACATTTTTCTGTTCCAATATTGTTAAAACTTACCCGTACTAACTGAATCACTGAATGAGGTTACTTAGATGAATTGCACGCGTCCGCACTCACAAATAAGGGATGTAACATGCTCGCGTAACATTTCTTTGACAACTGGTGCAACGCTGTTTTGTTACGATGTTATGGTGTACCGTCCACCAGACACACGTCAAAAAATTATTTTAATTTTTATCCAACCACATGCAATTTCATTACAAACTAAGAGCTATCAGCTCACTGCAGACAGTCAGATCGCTTGTAATTTGGACGGATTTGCCAATCTCAAACGGCGACCGATTTGACTCGCTGCCTTTTGATTTATATTTGTGGACTAATTATGATGTTTGCGACGATAGGTCGATTTAATGAAGTTTATACAATTTTTCGCGTTTATTCTCAAATGTTTTATCTAATGCATTGATTTCTGACAATGAATTGTACCAAATTGATCAGGTGATACATATAATTCGAAAGATATTGTAAATTTGTTTTAGTCTCAGGCCTTCTCATTTAGTATGTGTTTTATAAAAGATTTATCCAAAATTGAATTCTGCGAAATTAAAAAAATTCGCGCAGTAGTTGGTTGAGCACCATAAAATTTTTTAATTAAAATTGCACTCAAAGAGAAAAGTTGTCCATGAAACAGAAACAGTTTGTTAAATAAAATTAGATTTCATTTTAAAAAGTACTTATTTTGTAAAATGTCATGTTATGGGGTGAATAATTTTTTAAATCTAACATTAGGGTCTGGATTGACTCTGGAAGACAAGTCAGTCTGCATTGTTTCGCCACTGACTTCTACACTACGCGTGTGTTACGCTACGGTGTTCTGTTACGATATTTTGAATATGTGTGTTCGCAGCCTAATAGTTCAGACGATGACACTGTTGCGACATTTTTGCCAGTGCCGCGACATCGCTAGTGTCACGCTATCGCTTATCAAAACGTTTTGTTATTGCGACACTATTGTCACGACAATATTGCATCTAAACATTAGTTAAGACGGTGACATTATTTCGCTTTTACGCTGAGGTAAAACGATGCACAGATGTTCGCTGTCAAACCAACACACCCAATGAATTATGGGTCACGTTTCTGCGTCAGTACATTTTACGGGGTTTTTACATACTTTACGAAACACAATGAGCAAACAAAGTAAATTATTAAATTACTTAAAAAAACACCTATGTCATCCTCAGTTGATGAACAATTTAAATTATATTTAAACCTCCCCATCTAATGTCATACGCTACTGTAATGAACGTCAAAAAACTATCCATGGTTTTATTTCGGAGCTATGTCAATATTTGCGTCTTATTATTATTTTTTGAGTTTGACTTATAATAGGTAGAGATGATGACATCTCGAAATATACATTTTATTGTAACTTCGCTGCATTTTTAAAATTATTTTATACTATTATTTACAATATTGTTAGTATTATACGACTTCTATTGCTCTACTCTAACGTCATATGTAGTCAAATGACTGATACCGGCGTAGGGAGCTGTCCCAAGTAAGCAAAAATTATTGTAACAATTTGTTCTTTATTTCATTTTAAAACCCAAGATTTAAGTTACAAATTTTGTTTTATTTAATTTTTTTCTAACTGCACTTTTTGTACCGTTTTGAAAACAATTAATTTTGAAATATGACTTATATGACCATAGTACTCGTAAGAAAGAGTTGCTAACAGCGATTTTTTTTAAGATTTTAATTGGTATATTGTGATACAAGTGTATGTCTGCTATTAAAGCATGCATGACAAATTTTAGTCACGAGAGCTTTAATGGTTCTTATACACGTGTAACATACGCTATTTTTTAGTATAGCTGCATAGGTAATATGTTGCGAAAAAGTATCTGAAACTTAGATTTTGTCGTTTTTATAATTTTGTGTGATTTTGTGCATTTGTTGTTAATATTACTTTGGATTGCAATTGCGTTAAACAAGGATTCTGATGCAGATATAATAAAAAAAAAACATTTTAATTACACAATGAGTTCCTTTAAATTAAATAATCTCTTCGTACATTATCCATTAAACATAAATTAAGAGAAGAAATTACTTTTATTTTGTCATTCACATTTATTCGAAAAAAAAGCAAAAAGTGACACTGTAAAATTCTAGATTATTACAGTTTTTCTACAAATAGGTATAATGAATAGATCAGTACATAAATTCTCTCAATTATTGTTTACAAGTCATACTTCAATTAGATTATAGATTAAAAGGGTTTCATCAAGTCAAGTAGCTTCACGTTTTTTGAATTATTTGACTTGACTTGAAAATCAAGCTTTTCTTAAATTCTGTACTTGACTTGATTTTCTATTTTAGCTATTTGACTTGATAATGAGCTTGATTTTAGCTACTTGATATTATTTGATAAACAGATTAAATTTTAAATTTATCAGTAGAACTAGAATAAAGCGACGGAGAAACATAAAATTATTGATGTGAAGTAAGCAACTCGATTTACCAAGGAATATTTCATTACACTGTAGTTATCACTTACTAGAGTACTGAGAACTCGCCATTTGACTCAAAAAAATTGCTAGGCAACCTTAAAATTGCGAGCTTTGCTTAAAAGTAAGTTGTTAAAAATAAAATGACATTTATACAATGTGGCAAAGGGTAATACAACAAATTAATGTAAATAGTCAATTTTTTTAGTATCAGCATCGTCAGCTTCTGTCGAAAGACAGTTTTCCAGGGCTGCTCTAACTATACTATCAAAATCCGCAATAATTTGGATGATAACTTTATTCGAAGCCTCATGTTTATTTGTATTTTCGTACGGAACATTCATATTATTGTTCGTTAATAAGTTGCAGATTAAAATTTATTTATGTTTTGGTTTTATAAATAAAACTTTTTATTAAAAATCTCATTGTGATTTCTTTATAGTACATAATAAAAAATGATGAAAAATCAAGTTAGTTTTGAAGAACTTCTTGATTTTTCAAGTACTTGAAATATTATTAATTGACTTGAATTTCGGTTTTTACTACTTGACTTGAGATTGACATGATTTCAAGTGAAATCAAGTCAAGTAGCTTGAATATCAAGTCAAACTGTGAAACTCTACAGATTAGTATTGTTTTTTAATTTGTTAAATAAATAATTTTTAAAAATTCTATATTTCTCTCTATAATGTCATTTTAATTTTCTGTTTAAATATGTAAACAAATTGAAATATTTTGGATAGCGACACACTAAAAAATCGCTCCGAGCAGCCGAAAGTGTAGCTATGTACATACAGTGGCTCACAGAATTATTCGTACACCTAAGTTTTCTATTTAAAAAGTGAAAAATAGATACTTTCAAAAATAATATTGATATATTACTGACGGGATCATATTCTCTCATATTCTAGTAATAAAATGCAATAGCCAATTATGAAAAAAATATTATTATTCTGATGTAAATTAAATAAAAACAAAATGCATACAAAAAACAGGTACACAAAATTATCCGTACACTTATGAAATCTTACATATAACGAGTTAATATTAACAGTTATAAATATAAAACATCTGTGATTACATAATTATCATTTGTTTGAGTATTTTGTAAAAGGTTTTTTCAAAAATGGGTCGCAAAAACAATAAATTACGGTAGTTGAAAGACGAATCTATGTGAAATGACTTTGCCAGTGTAAATCTTTAAGGGAGGTTGTCAAAATTGTATGAATATTGCTCTCAATTGTTAACAACATTAGAAGTAAATATAAAAATGAGGAGTAGTTGAAAAATATTTGCCGTGGGGACCGTAAGAAAATTTTTAATCGGCAGAATGAACGATTTATTGAGCATTAAATGAAATTAAATACTAAAAACTCCTGAATAAATTAACAAAAAATATATATGAAATTTTTGGAGGATATATTGAAACATAGACTATTCGAAGAACTCTAAGAAATTTTGATTTTATTGGCCATATAGTCATAAGGAGCTCCTACATATCCCCAAACTAATATGATCCTGCCGCCGTGTTTCACTGTACTACATAAATTGCAGTTATTAAGCTCAGAATTTGGATTTCTCCAATCAAAAGATTTGCCATTTCACTCAAATCCGCAAAATTACCAATTTCCAAAAAACAATCCGTGTTAATGTACTATTTCTAGATGCGAGTCTCTTTATTTTATTTTGTTTGGAATTACAGGACCCACTTTTTACTATTAGACCATTAGAACCAAAATTTCTTAAAGTTCTTTGAATAGTCTATGTTCCAATAGACCCTTAAAAAATTTAGTTATTCTTAATATTAATTTATTCAGGGGATTTTTAGGATTTTATTTCACTTAACGCTCAATATATAGTTTATTCTGCTGACTTAAAAATAATTTAAGGCCTCCACGGTGAATATTTTTCTACTGGTTCTCATTTTTATATTTACTTATATGGTTCTCAACATTTAGTGCGATCTTCGTTTAATTTTGTCAACCTCCATTAAAGATTTACACTGGTAAATTAATTTCAAGCAGATTAGCCTTTCAACTACCACAATTTCTTATTTTTGTGAACTATTTTTTAAAAAATCTTATACAAAATACTCAGACAAATGATAATTATGCAATCACAGATGTTTCATGTTTATAAATATAAATATTGACTCGTTATATGTAAGATTTCATAAGTGTACGAATAATTTTGTGTACCTAGTTCTTGTACACATTTTGTTTTTATTTAATTAACATAAGAAAAATAATAGTTTTTTCATAATTGGCTATTACATTTTGTTTCTGGAAAATAAGAGAATCTGATCCCGTCAATAATACATCAATATTTTTTTGAAAGTACTCCATTTTTCACTTTTTAAATATAAAACTTAGGTGTACGAATAATTTTGTGAGCCACTGTATGTCACTTGATTCATATGGGATTCAAATCCGCAATACTTATCTTGCTAACTCTAGCAGTAATCACTTGTACAACGGTGTCGGTAATCAATTTATTTTTACTTTATTTGTTTTGAAATGATAAATGCACAATTTAAATTTATGGTTATTATTCAATCGTTATTACTAATGATTTCTTAATATACATATACTTAGCTGAAGCAAAAACTGTTTAATGGTACATTAAACACAATGGCCCGTATTACGTGCTAACTTTTATAATAAAATCGCGATTTTAACGCCCACTTTTACATCATAATCTTATGTAAAAATGAGCGTTAAAATCACGATATTATTATAAAAGTAAGCTAGTTCGCTTTTATAACAAAATCACCATTTTAACGCTTATTTTTACATAAGATTATGATTTAAAGCGAGCGTTAAAATCGCGATTTTATTATAAAAGTTAGCTCGTAATACGGGCTAATGTATTTGAAGCCAATAATTGTGAATAATAAAATAGGCTATTTGTATAATAATAGTTATAGTAGTGAAGAATAAATTTTAATTTTTGTTGATGTACCAAGTGGAGCATAGCATGAACAGGAATTCCTCGGTTTTTATAGAATTTTGTTTGAAGTTTTGTTACGGTTATCTGCGTGTAACCTTCACAAGTGTTTGAGCATTCAACAGTTTGAGTTTTCTATTTAAGGTGTCTACAAAAAATTCAAACATGTTATTGGATCACTTTTTGTTTTTGTTTGTAAATTATGTGATACAAGTGTAACAAGTTATATCATATCCTGACCTTTACAACGTATTGTAACTAATTTACTTAATGGATTTTGGTAAAATAATTTATTACTATTTACTCAATTATATTCCGAGAGCTAAGAAATTAATTGAATAAATTATCTGGCATACGCAATAATTTTGTTTAAAAAGTGTTTGAGTGCATAATAATTATATATTTAATATATATTTTCAGATTCTATCTTAAATTATTTTGTACTATAACATTTTTTTAAAAGCAAAATCTAATAAATTCAATTCTGCTGTTCAAACAACATTTTTCATACCAATAAAATGTAACCATGATTTCTAGTAATTAAATATAGCAGTGCTATTTAATCACTTATTTAAAATGACAACTATGCAAAATGAGACAATCTGATTAATCAAATTTGTAATGAGTTAAATTGGAATTTATTTGAATTGTTTATTCACCATGAAAATTAACATTTACAAGCTACTAACCTGTAAAATAATCTGTTTTTTTTTACTGATTAGTAGTTGCATTGTTTCATTATTGAAAACTGTGTTTTGTCCCTATTATACAAATTTTTGACATAACATTAGTAGGTGTCAGAATTTGGTTTTAATTTTAATTATAAGTGATTAACAAATAAACTATCTATAGGAGCCGGGCTGAAGAAAAAAGGCCCACCGAGAAGAATAGAGTTGAGGGCTCTAGTCTCTATGTGAAGTGAACTTAAGTTCATACACATACAGCAAAAATAATTAATTAATAACTTCGTTTCTTGGAGATGGTAATTCATCTACGGGAATAATTATTATTGTCAGAAATATTTATATTAATTTCGAAAAATTGCATTTTTATTAAAATATTTAGTTATAAATATATAGTACATACTTACATTGTTTAGATTTCAATACATAAAATTTACGAATTTAAGAATTTCATTAAATAGCTACAGCACCACAACGTACCGCACACGCTCCCCACGTCTTCCATGATGTAAAATAGCGCGAGCAATTTAGCTTTTACTTTATTATAATTTATTTATGTTAAACTCATTTTTGTTTCTTAACCATGTTTCTTTAACATCGATTTTTCAGTTCCATCATAAATCAATTTCTTTTTCAATACATCATTTGATGTGAAAACCGATGTTTTGAAATTTTTGACCATCCCTACTATTTATATTACTGTTTTTTTATTAGTACATGTTTGGCTAAGGCTGACCCTGCATTTTCTTTTATAATTTTTGTAATAATTCATCTTCCTGGTTTCCAGCACTACGAATTAGAGCCGTCATATTGTGAACGCACCCAGCGACGTCAAAACAGTAATTTCATTCACGAATACTTACGTAGAGTACCTACATTCGTGCATGTGCAATGTAGGCAATTACTGTGAAAAATGATATGAGCTGTGTTGGCAAATATTGTGAGAAATTATTTCTTACAACATAACCCACGATTGTAGGAAATATGCAACTTTGAAGCTTTATGAGAACTTCACGTTTGTACTTGTCAGAAATTGAGTAATTGTTTACATAGGATCATTTTTCGTACACAGACTTACACACATCCACGGACATTACAGTAAAAATATTAAAATTGGATTGTAGGAACCTAGAAACATGCTTAGTCGTTAAAACTTCGATATGTGATTTTTTTATATGACCTATACACCTCTGTTACTAATGTAGCAGGAGGTAAAAATGACTAAATTATGCAAATTATTAAAATATTGTGTGCTGTAGGGGAATGGTTTGGACCAGAGGCATCCTATAGCCTAGAGCACTAACAATTGAATCTGGTGTAATGCTCACATCGATTCCTCTTTTCCTAAGCTTTGCAGAATTCCCGCAAAGTTCAGAAACTAATAAAGTGCAACATTCACCTTTGGTACACTAGACACCTAAGTTTCGACGAACAGGCTGGAATTGGTTGTCTTGCAATACATAGGAATGTTGCCGGTGTTAGTTTCCGTGCGTCATCAAAAACCAGAACTGCTGTCTGTCATTAGCTAATCATTACCTACATGTGCGGTTATCGCTCGCGCTCGCCACTGGACAATTACCTCTGGCACACATACCGTTTCTTTCTTTCTTTATATACTCATACTCTCTCGTCTTGTGTTCGTGATTATATGTTTTTGTTGATATTGATGAGTCAGTAGATGATAAACTCATAGCTTGTTTCACATTGACGGGTGTTCCCAGTGGCGTAACAATTCAGCCTCAGGCCTGTGTACCAGAGTCAATTCGAGTCACAATCTACATTTTAATTATCTCTTAACAGGACATTTCACAAAATAGTTTTTGAAATGAAATTAAATATTATCTATAGCTAATTCTCTTTTGTACGGAATATAATTTTGAAGTAAATTGAAAAATTAGAAAACTTAAAAATACAAAATTAAAACATATTAAAGAGTCAACGACTTTTATTTAAATTCATACTTATTTGTTTTTCGTAGTCTATTACTAATCTGTTTACGACGTCATCATAAATAATTAATGTTAATTATGAACAAGCTCTCTACCATTTGCGCAACTTCAAAACTGAAGCTTTATGGTTAATGATGAGCGATATTTCACGAACTGGAATTTAGTTACTAATATTGAAAAGTTACAGGTCATAATTGCTACCCGATATTTTTCAAACCGTGATTCATGATCACAATCACTGTTCGCTATTGTAGCTATACTATTACGTTTTAAAAAATAACAATTCCAATTTGTAACAAAAATTCCCGAATGAAACTTACAATAACTGTGATCACAAATAACGCTTTAAAATCATGGATATGAAAATAGCAATCACAAAAATAGCACTTCGACTTCCCAGTCTCCTAAACAATTCCGATTAATAACGAAAATTCCCAACATGAACCATACAGAAACTGTGATCACAATCACGAAGATTTCCGACTTTAACTATACACTGAACTGTGATTACAATTACACTTTAAAGTCACATTTACTGGAAAGTAGAAAATCACCTTGACTCAAAAGTAACTGTTTCGCTCATCACTATTCATGGTTGGTGGTAGGTGTTCATTCGGTTTTAATCCTCAGACAAAGATAAAGATGCGGCTAACTTCAATTCGTCACTAATTTCATAATGGGCCTCAAACATCATTCAAAATGCAGCGAGTCGGCCGCCGGCTGAGTTTGGGAAATCCTCCCTATTTACAAGCGATATGACTCTCAGCATCCTGCTAATAGTCTCATTTATAAATTAATTTAATATATGATACATTTTTATGAAAGAAATTAACTCACATTAGATTATTTTTATAAAATATAAATATTTTACAGAACTTCCAATAAATTATAGAACTAAAACAAAAAAAAAATAATTCCACATAATACATAGAGAAGACAACAAAAACATATATAAAAGCAAAATGAATAGGTAAGAGGCCCTCGTCATATTAGTTCATTCTATTTCACTTTTCATGTTAATGTTAATTAAAATTGTAGTACGTTTACTTAAAATGTAACACTACAAAATCTATAGAAAATATAATAGTGTGATAATTGTATATTAAAATTGTTGTAAATATTATATTGAAATTTTCTTGTTAAACGTTAACTATTTATGCACTGTATAATAATTTACGATACTATTTTGTAAATATATCTAAAAATATTCAATGACCATGAATTATTTATCGCTTCTTCAAAATTAGTGGTTGTTAATTACCTGAGCGATGCCGTGTTAGACGTAGTATATATATATATATATATATATATATATATATATATATATATATATATTGATTAATAATTTTTTAATTACCTTGACCCCTCCTCCCTGTGGGCTCCTATAATATGAAAATTTACAAGCTACTACCTTTGTTATCATATATACTTTTGTCCAGTTTCATAATTTACTGAATCAGTTTGGAATTTATTTAATTATTATTGATATTAAATTTATCTTATTGTTTTGACCATTAACGAATAAGTTTGTAGCCTATAATTAAAATTATCTATTCCGGTGTAACAGAGTTTAAGGGTTTATAGTATTGCATTCGCCTTGATCATGAACAAAAATAATTCTGTTGAAATTTTTAAAATGAACAACAGTTTACAAAAATATAACATTGATGTCACATTGCGATTAAAAATCTGACGTGGACACCACATGACTGCCTTGTCTGCTGCATTTCATTTAAACTAGTTTCGTTTGAAAGTAAGGTACTATTCTCCATTACACGAAATTATTTTAATCGCTCAAAAACTAGCAAAGTGATATTGTTTTCATTTATTTCCTATATATTATCACGAAAATAATTTCTCACAGTATTCCTTACACTGCTCACGGAAATATCATTGCCAACATTGCGCTTGCGCGAAGGAAATCTTTATGAGGTTACGTGCGTCATAATATTTTTTGAGTTAAATAGCTTTCGTTTGGCAGTGTGGTCGTAGAAGAAGTATAGTGTATCACTCGTGATAAATCACCTATTTCCCACCTTGTGTAATTCCAGAACTCGATTTCATTTCGTGTCGAAACTTTTACACCTCGTGAGAAACAGACGACTTTCTGTACTTGTTGCACAATAAACTATAATAACGGCACTCGACTAAAAAACACTTACTTTACACACTAGTTCCATAAATAACTATTTTGATTCATTATCATTTCAGCCAATATTATATATCTACCCTCAAATTTTGTTACACAGTTTTAGATATAATTTGTATATTTAACTATTACTTACCTTTTACTGCATTTGAGATTGAAATCTCACCTCTAGGCTGATTATTTAAGGTCTGTCTTCTAGCAATTCTGTGTCATAGAAAATATTATTGCTTGAACACTAGAGTAAGAGTAATCAATATAAGATTGTTTAGTTATAAATACAAAAGCGTTAACCACACTGCTCTACCTTCATCCTATACTTTATACATAATGAATATTAATTTTGCTGGGGTGTTTTGCTAGGAAAGTGTTGGTAATGAAACTCGCGCATTGTGTTTTTACTTTTCCATTACCCGCCGGTAATGTCGGCATTTGTGCGTTCGTACACCTGAGCCACTCTCAACAACAGCGAACCGGTATCTCAGGGATCCTCCTTAATAATTCATTTCCTTTCCGGACCCGGAAAATTAAAAACAAACGAAACACTCGCGCTTATTATTTCATCGTTATGTGGAAAAATTGCCAAATTACAACGCAGCATGTCTTCGAGAATGTTTTCCTTTAAAATTTAAGGTATTGGAAATTATAGGGGAGGATATTGTATGTTGTTTTTCTCATCGTTAAAAAGTAATTGAAATCAATGTACAGTATTGACCATAAAAAGAACAACTTTTGAAAGAGAAGTTTATAAATAAATTGTAGTGCCGCATCTAGGGCAGGGACATAGAGGCACCTGCCCAGAGCGCAAACTTAGAGGGGGCGCAAATTCAGACTCCCTACTACAAAGAGGCTCAAACCACAATGTAGATAAATTTCAATCTTTCTCGAGATCAGAGTGGGAAATACTATACAAGAATACCTACAATATGTCATGTGTAGGATTATATTATACATTAAAAAAAAATTATGCAATAGCAAATATTAAAATATATAATATAAAACCTTTATTGAAATAAATACACTAAACAGAAAACATGAAATGTGTCAAAAATAAATGTATTGGTGTGAATGAGAATTTTTCTTATTATTATTACCTATATTTGATGTAATATTATTTTCTTTTTATAACTTTCGGACCTAAAATTGTTATTACTAAATTTTAAAAAATAAACCGTTTTTATCCTTCAGTGTTCATAAATATAATTTTGAAAAATATCTGCACCGATGCTTTAATTCTGTATTATTCGAGCCACTTCCCAAGTTTCCTAGAATGCAATTTTTATAAATTCATCGAAACAGTTACTGTCGCCATGTACTGAAACGTGAATTTTAATTCATGTGCAGAAAAATCTTGTGTCTCAGTAATTAACTGAAAATCGCTACTACTTACTGATTTAGTTATATTGTCCATAGAATATGATATAAAAAAACACTTAATTATGACGAAATAATTAATAATTTTACAACTGTGACGAGGGTGCGCAAAGAAGAAAATTTTCCCAGTGCACGAAATTACCTAGATACGGCACTGATAATTTGTAGATAGAATATATCTTTGAAACTGGTTTGTCCACTGTAAAATCATTTATAATATGGTTGTTATTGAATAAACATTTAACAAAGAACGAAATTTTAGTAGTCAATAAAGTATTTTAATAGACGTCATATGCATGTCGAGTCGATTGTCCCTAGTTGATATTTTATGTCGCATGCACACAGCATAGATGAGACTTTTATTCGCTATCTTATTATGGTACGTGTTACAGAGGGGTTTATATGCTATCTGCGGACAATCAACATGTTGGTTACTTTAATCTATAACTCTGTTTGTATGTTTCATCTATGATTATATTTGTATGTAATACTGTCAATTATGACATTGATTTACTTCGGGAATCACATGATTTTTCCCTTTTCCTCTTGGCGGTTTAAATGACATTGTTTCGATTGATGACGTGAGTATCAACTGGGGGAATCTCATACTATATACATATATTCATTCGATAATATCATTGAATATGTAAGCATATTTAAAAATTTCCACTAATAACGTCTAAGCAAAAAAGTTACTTCTCAGATAATAGCATGTTTCATTATTCAATCCAAAGGATACAGCTCTAAAAAATAAACCATTTACATATGTTAATATAGGAAAAGGCCAGTGGTGCTAGACACTGTGGATTATAGTGGCTCAGCTTTTAAAATAGTACATAAGATATTGTAACGTAAAAAATACCCACACCGAGTCAATTGATTTTATCATGTATCCAAATTAATAAAAAATGAAATACTGTATGCCGACCTAAAGCCACATATTTACTCTTATTTAAATTCTATAACCTTTATTAATTAAAAAATAAATTATTACGTGTTTTTCTAAAGTATCAATATAATCTATTCATATCAGTAAATAAAATAAACTGAAGTTGAAACTTTAATAAAAATTAGAACGCTAATACACTTCATTAATAAATTGAAAAAATTATGTAGTTGTACTTGTGTGTTTTATTGCAACTTAAACCTTGCTATCATGAGTACACAACAATATATATATATATATATATATATATATTGTTGTGTACTCATGATAGCAAGGTTTAAGTTAATAAATCCAAAATTTAGAAAAATCTCACTTATATATTTGAACATTCAAAAAAATAAAATAAATATTAATACGAAAATTTTAATATTTATTTGGTTAGTGCGCTAGCGACTACATGGGTGGAGTTGTTGAAATGTGTATTTTGTTATGTAACAACATGTAATGCTTTCCTTATGTTATTGTTAACCAGATAATAAGAACGCTTACTTATATTTGCACTATTCGCAAATTGAAAAAAGTATCTGACAACATTGTAATGTTACGTCAAATGATTAACACATGGAAATTTTGTAGGTGGACGAGTAGGTATGTGTCAAAATCAATAATTTTCATAAAATAAATAAAACCATGGACAATTTAAGAAAGAAGCGAGGTGCAAATACTGGAGAACAAAAACATTTTTAATCGACTTCATTAGAAAATATGAACAATTTAATGAAAACGTTATATTCAGATGGAAAAACTCTGTGGTTAGAGTTATACCAAATTTTGAAGAGTTGCAACGGAACAAATAAAGGCTGACGATTTAGACTGATAATATTTTAAATGCATTAACTAATTATTCAAACGCCCATATTACGAACGTACTTATAACATTTATAATAAAAGATCTTTTGGGAAGCTTGCTTTTACATTATAATATTATGAGGCCAGACGTCACTTTTAACAAAAGCGCTCTGTAAAATTAAGCTCGTAATACGGTTCATTATCTTTAATATAAAATCGCCTGAGATGCATATACAAATCGATTAATTTTGCAATTTGTAATATTAGTCAAAATTATCGAAAGAATGACATTATAAAGAAATCACGTTACTATGGTAGACTTACGCATAAATCAGTAATTCATTGCGAATGAAAAATATACATACTTAATAAAACGCATGTTCAAGTATACAGTTACTCGAAGTACTAAAGATAAGTGTAAGTACTTACAATTTACGAACGATTTGGAGAATAGCATTCCTCCGCGTTTGGACAAATAATATGGCATCCAGAATCGATACAGATTAATTTTAGATAAGAAAGATTAAAATTTATATCGTAAATATCATTACGTGAAAAAGTCGTCTGTAGCGTGCAAACGCACGTCGGTATATCAGAGAAATGAGCTCTAAAGCTCTGATCCTGGTCTCGGTGTATTCATTTAGATGAGCTGAATACACCTTATACATACAACTTATAAGCTTATTACTTAAGCTAAAATCCCCCAAACCCGTTTGCAAGTAATCTTTAACCAAATAAGAATACTACTCTGTCCATCTAGGAATGTTGTGCTGCAGATGATGAGAAATATTTAAGTTAAATAATTTTACCGGTTTCAGGATATTGAACTTTTGTTTAGATAGACAAAAGTAGTCAGAGTAACTATGTCATAATTGTATACTATGTAATTTTAACAAGTTAGTATGGTAAAAATATTACTGTACGTAATTGTCAAAATAACGTTCGACAATTGTCATACCATGTCAAACAATACAGACTTTGATCACTAATACCTTACTCACAAGAGAACTTTATAAAATAATATTTATTAATAATGTGAAACCGGTAAACCATTGATCAAATCACCTATGTTATAAATCATAAAAGGTCACAGATTGTCTTAAAATCCTCGCTATCAAAGCTCGGAATTCAATTGACATCTGCGGTTATGATACTCATAATTATCTTAGGTATGTTAGTAGCCATAGCGTAACTTCCGAATTAAATTTTATGTATTTTCTTTTTTCTAGTAAATACTCAAACATTTATATATTGATTAAAAGTGTACACAGTTTATTTCCCGCAGTTGGTGGTCACGTCACCAATGGGGAAGTTTAGCGTATTTTTTTAATTTTATCAAGATTGCCCTCAAAAGTAATATTCTACATTTTATTTCACCCAAAGATGCCTAGACTTCTCAAAAAATGAAATTTTATACAAAAATGACGTCAGAGTGGCTGGCGGAGAACGTATCGTCTATATTAACCAGCGCGCGCTGGGTTCCCATGGCAACAGAGAAACGTTTGGTGTAATGTCTCAAGATACAACCTACGTTCAAAAAGTCAGGTCTCACCATCCCTTCTGCGCAAGCGCATAACTCACTTGTGACGTCAGAGTGGCTCGAAGATAAATCATTAATTACAAATAATTGGCAACATAATTTTAACTTTCAATTACATTTTAAGTTATAATTATTCATATATTTACGACTAAAAGATATTTCACATGTAATTTCAACCACGCTAAACTTCCCCATTGTAACCATGTGATTAAAATTGTTGGAGTCGAGGGGAATCGAAAACATCATCTTGTCAGGTGAAATCATATGATTTCCGAAGTAAATTAATTTCAAAACTGACAGTATTTATATACTAATATAATAATGGATGAAACATAGAAAAAAAAACATAATGAACCATATATTGGTGACTTCAAATTCACACTATTAAATGACGTAAATGATATATTCAAATTTTTTAAATATTTGAAAATATCCATTACCGCGGTTGTTTAGATGCAAATAGCATATATACCCCCCTTTAACACGTAGGATAATGAGATAGCAAATAAAAGTGACATTTGTGCTATTCGTAAACGACAAGGATGCAAGACAAAAGTTTAATAACTCTTGCGGCAGATATTGGTGACGTGAGTAGGAACTATGGAAAATATACCGCACCGGACTTTAAATGTGACGACTTTTCATTGTAGATATATAATATGACCTAAGAAAGTTATATTCAAATTACGCTAATTGCCCACAAGACTGTGTATGTATTGGTGTCTTAATTGCACTTGTAAAATTGCACGTACAACATTGTCCCGCAATAACACGCAACGTGGGCGGTGCACGCGCCCTTGCATGCGTGCAAGCTCGTATATGCGCTGACAAGTCGCCTCGCTATCGATAATTACGTAAACGCCATTCATCCCATTTTAATTCCATTCATAACTTCATGAAGTTCTATTTTTAGAATTTGCGAATAAAGGGTGGTAATGTGTGACATTTTGTTATGAAGTACGAGAATATGGTAATAAGTAATAACACATCATGCTTGTATGTGGGATGTTTTGTGAATTGTTGTGACGTCGTAAGGCGGGAGTATTTCAAATTACATTTATATAGTTCTTACCAGTGGCGGCCCGTGAATACATAGTAGATTTTCTACATTAACGAAACTACGACTTCTTAAAGGAGTTGAATTCGAAAAATGTATTTGTATTTATTTTTGTATATATTATTTGTTGTATGTATAATATTTTTGTTTAGTCCGATAATAATCTGTTCTAATTTAATGATTTTCTTATTTAATAAATTTTGTGTTTAACCTCACTTTATTTATAATAATTATATTATTATTTTTTTACTTTTTATAATTACTTAAAAAAAGTTCCTCTTATAAAAAGTTTCTAGATCCGTCACTGAGAATGACCGGTCTAATTTCACCAACTAAAATTCTTCATCCATTTCCTAAATAAAAAATGTCGTAGCTAGCAAAATTATATGAGTAATGGATTTATAATTATGGCACAAGTTTTATTAACAGTAGACAATTATTAACCAAAAATTGTTTTTGCAATAGGCGTTCAAATTTTGAAATTCAAACATCAGATTAAAGCCTGAACGTGTGTTACAGAATGTTATTTTTAATAACATAAATAAATATTCAAAATGTGCGTATTAAACTTAAAATTTCACTTAATCTTTGTGGCCATAAAAATTGTTTTTTTTTTCATATATTATTCTTTATATAGTAAAGACAGTTCAAATATACAATCCAAACGAAACGAAGTAAGCGTATAGCAATCTCAGTTTCTGAAGAGTTGATACTTAGAACGAATCACATTCACATACCACACTTTTTACGATTGGAAATTTAGTGTTATAAAAATAATGTTATATGTTAGGAATTTTTCCACAAGGACAACATTGGTGGATTTGAGAGGGCAAGGGGGTCAACATTATTTTATATTTTATTGTTTATGGTTACCTAAAAAAACGGTAATTCGAAACAACAACCTACACCCTTCCCCCCCTTGGGAAAGTTTCGTGATCCGTCACTGCATTTATATTTTGTGTACTAGTGTCTTCCTACAAGCTTACTTCAGACTTCAGCCCGTTCTTAACGAACCAAATGTTAGTGTTTAGGTGATTACGTCTCATTTTCGCATTAGGTAGTAGTAGTAAATGTGAGTATAATAATATTACATAAAGAGCATCGTAAATGCCTCGTTTCATCCTGTATGAGTTTCTGTATTTAATTTTTCTAAAAATGCATTGTTTTCTTTTTTGTTAATACTAATATATTGTTCTTTTATTACAGGTAAGAATTCAATTATTGTTACTACTTTTGGGTTTTGGCTACAAAGAAGTAAGGTAGGATATTTTAAAACGTTTTGATTGCTAGTATACATACTTATTATAATTACATATTGATATTAAAAAAAATACATTACAAGAAACATTGATAAAATAAATCGATATTTTAATTACTAAACTATATTTTCTATCAATTGAAAAATTTACAACCTAACACAGAGAGAGAAACACTAGACGTATATTTTTTTGAGTTTATGTGAACTTTCATTAGTTTCTGCTTTGTACGTTAATCCGCGAATTTGTATGTTAGATGGAATTTTTTTAATACATTGACTTTTTAAAAATGGAAATATAGATCTCTATGTAATGATCAAATACTAGCATAAAAAGAACTTGTCACCGAAATAAATTTATAAATAGCAAAAATTTTAGAAATACCTTATCAAAACATGAAAGTTGATTCTGATGGCTTAAAATTAATTAATTAAATAAAGAATGAAAGAAAACATCAATTTGATTCACGCTATGGTAATGGCAAAACTACGAAATGACACATGCTAGGGCCCTCTCGTGGGCACTGACATAGAAAAAAGCCGGCAGAATGTCGTCATAAGTAGTTAAAATATTGAGAAACCTCTATGTTAGACTGGATATTTTTCATTTCACCTTTGTATACTAGAAATCTTGACATAGGGAATTAACATGGGAAACAGTTTTTTTGCTATTATCATCTGTCCCGCTAAATATAATGGGGCGTATGTGGTACTATTCTTTAATTTTGCATACTAGAAAAATAATTATTTGCCAAACTAGAGAAGAAAGATTATTTGTTTACTACTCAACCTTTGAAAAATAGAAAAGAATGAGACATAACTGTCATCATATTTTTAAAATAATTTTTAATACAATACTGAATTTTTCCAATATTTCATTCTATAATAATATGTTGGTAAAACTGTATTATTTTCATTTCTAATTATTGTACAACAAGAGTGGATATGATGCTCATATCCCTTGAGGATCAAATAAAAATCATCCGAGTATTTTACTCGAGTTGTACCAGTGTTCTATAATATTTGAAATAGATGAAGTATTTTAAAATATTTTTTGAAATACTTTTTTTAAAAAGGATTTTGTGCCTTTATTTCAAATACATTTCAAAAGTATTTTATATTTTAATACATTAAAATACTAAGTATATTTGAAATACATATTAGTATTTGAAATACAAATCGTCGTGCTTAATAATTTTTGTGTACACGTAATACAATTCGAAGAATATAGATACTTTTTTAGAATACTAAAATGTCATTGCCGTTTGATATATAACAAATTCTATAAAAATGTTTATTTTAATTAGGCGTTTAATTTTTTTTATTAACTTCATGTGAAATAATGAAACATGTTTATAATATTCATAAATTAGTTCGAAATTCGTAACTGTATTTTAAATATTTGAAGGTATTTGAATTATTTATAAGTATTTGAAATACAATACTAAGTATTTTAGTATTTGAAATACTGAATATTTCAAATACATTATTTTATAATTTATTATTGTGTAGTTTAAATTTGACAACGCAACGTTCTTCTTGAAATAAATTGTAGGAATTAATATAGTATTGTCCTGTGCAATACGATGGCTTAGTTATTAATCAGACAGTTTTTATTTAACAAAAACTGTTTTCCGTTTTTAAATCGGATCTCGCAAATGCGATTACAATAACCGAATGAGGACATACGTGAATTAATAAACGGCGTGGAAATGGTAATACGTATGTATTGGGCAAATTAAAAAAAAATCATTAAATTTGTTTGTTTCTCATTGGAAAAATAATATAACCTTTATATTCACCCATTGTCAGTGCAAAAATTATGCAAAATAATATACACTACGAACTTTTTTGTGAAATTTTCATCCTATATTAGTTAGTTAATTTTGCAGAGCGTATTTGCCGTTACCGTATTTCATGTCCCTATGTGACAACTGAATTTTAAACAGATATGCGCTGTTGTAATAAATCTAGACAGCAATGTATAATATGCAAGAATTTATGACCTCAAATATTAGCCCCATCTGCTCTACAAAAAATATTGTCGAGCAACAATTTTGTATCGACCGCACGTTATTGAGAATTTATTAGAAATCTATAAGCGATTTGTTCTTTCAGTGTCGGCAAATACCTTGCTATGATATAATTTGTTATCGTTATTATAGAAGTTTTCTCGGTTTGGTCGCTAAGGATGGGAATTCCACATGTTCCAATAAAATGATATTTTGTTCAATGTGTAACATCCAGTGATATATTCTGGCTTGAAATGTGAGGTGTTCTTTAAGGAAAATATGAATTAATATAAATGAAAACAGTACACTGTTTTTTTAGCTCACCAATTTTTATCAGAAAGTAGATTAAGCCATAAATTTGAGAAGATTATTATATATATATATTAAAGTATTAAAAAGTGCAAGCACATTTTACCGATCGAAATCCATCTCGTTCGCAATACTTGTACTAGTTTTTTCTTAAATTAAATTTCCCCCAATATCAGTAAAAAAAAGTATTCAAAATGAGGTATAGTAAAATTAATTCATAAAAAATTAAAACCCGTTTCCATGGTATTTTTCAAACATTCGTTCCATTTTCCAATTTTTCAGTCTTGTCATTGTCTTCAGTAATTAAATTACTAATTCAATTATATTTTGAAAAATTGTAATTGTATTTGAATTAATTTCAAAACAAAAGAATAGTAATTAGCAATTTTGAAATATTTTTAGAAGTAATTCAAATAAGTAAATATTTCATACATTTTCTGATAATTCAGTAGCTTTCTATATTTTATTTTAAAGTAGTTAAATTAATTTAGGTTGTATAGATTTTTTTCAAGCAAGTTACACGTAAAAGTCAAAGGAAATTGAAAATTATAGTAGTAATAGTAATAATAAGTAATTAATTTTTCATTAATAACTGCGATAATAATTTGTTAGGTACCATTATTATCAATGATTTTTCGTAACTTCAAGACGTCAACCAGGCCACGAATCACTTAGGCCCACTTGTAGTTACGTACCCGTTACCTTCTTTAATAGAGAGCTACTCGACTTGGTAAGATAAATTTATGAGAAAATAATGAAATTTAGTTAACAAACGCATGATTTATAGTTAAAATGTATAAGTTGTGATACATTACAAATAAGTAACGTTAGGCCGAGTGGGGTATTTCTCATAAGTCACTTAGATAGTACCATACAACATTTTATCCAACGCTTTTAATTATTGAAGTAAAATATATAAAAGTAATTTTGATAGTTGTCATTTCAAAATGACTTTTAATAAAAAAAATCTGATTTGGATACCACATGACTTCCTTGAACGCTAAATTATACACATTTTTTGCTGCACTTCATTTAAAATTATTTCATTTCAAAGTGATTCTATGGCTAATTATTTTTCTACTTCCATTTGTTTCATAACTTCGAACTTCCCTCTTTTTTTACTGCTTCTAGGAGATGACTGGCTCGCCGATATTACTCGCCACTGTTTAACCTCGCTAATACTGTAAAATAATATTATTTGATTCACACTTGTAAACCTTAATTTATTTTATTTCATATTGTGTTGCATTTTCGTTTTTACATTTATGATTTCAGTGCAGTAAATGAGTCTTTATCAGTTTCAGGATATTAAGCCTTTGTTTATATAGACAAAAAGTAAGCAGGGTAACTAAGTGATAATTATAACCCATGTAATTTTGTATGTATGGTAATAATATTATCATACAGATTTGTCAAAATAACTTTGTACAATTGGATTATACAGCTGTAATATTCAGGACCGTTGCGAGGCAGTGGCGGTTTTACGGGGGGGGGGGGGGGCCGACAGGGGCGATCGCCCCCCCCCCCCCAGGATTAAGTATGTTACTTAATACACATAAAATTTTATAAATTTATTAACAAAATTAACAGACAGATTTTTTTTATATACATTCAAAAGGAAATCGCCCCTCCCTAGAACATTATCCTGAATCCGCCACTGTTGCGAGGGGTGAGCCAAGGTGGACACTGACCCACCCTGAAAGTAGGTGTGTGGTAGTTATAAAAAATATTGAAAGGCAATTGGCAAAAAAATTGAACTTGGACAAAGTATAAACATAGACACCTTTACTTCAGGACATCCTAGACGGATAATTCTAAACTGAATGTAATTTAAAGTTTCGTTCCGGATACCTTAACCATTAGTTAATAGAAAAATATCGCATCGAATTAGTAAATAATGTACATTTTTCACAATTTACGACAATTTTTCGATGGGATATTTTTCTATTAATCGATTGTTAAGGTAACCGGCACTTTAACCAAAGATGAAAGAAACCAGCCCTCAGATTTGCTTATAATGTAATTTATTAAAAATAATATTGGTTTTTAATACTTCGGGTGCCCACCCTAAAAAATGGGAGACATGGTGATGACGACGCGAAGCCTGACCGCTTGGCGTTTGGGGAGATATTTTATAAAACATATATTAAAAACTATAAAATTGTATACATTTAAATAACGAAGCTATTAATTTGGTATAAAACAAAATGTTTATGTTCTTTGGTGTATAAAATGAATGTTTTATAAAACAGTTATTATTGAGGGATAATAACTTATTAATTTGATATTATTAAAAAAGATCTATTAAATATTATTTCATAATCATACATCTAATGTATACACATAATAAAATGGACAATAGTTCTTATAAAAATCAAATTAAAAGAATAGTTGTATAAAACATTTTTTCTTCAAACGTCATAAAAGTGACATCTTCTGTGACGTGATTGACAAGGTTGAAGTTTAATTTGTATGCCTCCGTAATATAATTTTTTATTCTAGCCGCCGTTTAATTTTTTCGCCGCCGTATGTAGGATCAGCCAATAAGAAGTAACTTGTACAATAGAAATCTGTAATATATCCCTAAATGTCACTATAAAAACTAGATAACCTAAGAATAATGTTACTAAAAATTATGAATAACTAACAGGTAACCTACATATTAAACGTCAAATAGTAGTTTATTTTTTAAAATTTCTAAGTTTGAAGAAAAAATAGCATGTGTTATTCAGAGTAAAAGTGTCTTTGTGTGCCTCGCATGCAATTGTCCGACTCGCTTTGCTCGTCGTGCAAACTTCCATGCTCGCCACACAAAGTATCACTTTTACTCTTAATAACACAATATACTATTTTCTCAGTGTAGATTACGATAGTGAAAGAATTTTTAAAAAATTCGCATATTTAAGGGTAGTTTTCATTAAACTAACATTGCTAGTACCACTGGACCACTGACAATATCAATATATACAGGGTGAGTCTGGGAAGACGCCCCCCCCCCCCCCCTTAACTTTTTTATTATAAGTAATAGAAAAAAATGGGTCTTATAAAAGTTTTATTATTTTACATATACTAGTTGATGGCAGATGTAGATATTTTTTATAAAGTCAGGTTTACAAGATACGACTATCAACTTTTATTTTTCAAATGGCAACCTATAATTATTTTAATAAAATAGAAATCGCCATTTCAACGATGTATTAACTTTTATTAATGTATTTGAAAAACACACTTATTTGAAATATGCAATTTCGTCTGCAGGGCGAGATTTATTAAATTTAAAATCTAATATTTTCGTTCAAAATCAGACAGCCATGGAAATAAAAGAAAATATTTATCTGACAGTTTAGTAAAGTATCACTGATTTTAATTCTTATTCCCTGTATTTTAATATTATTTAAGTTAAATTTTGTTCCTTTTTGTTAAACAATATACCAATATTACAAAAATATAAATATCTACAATGGCATGTCATTAACTGTCAGAACTGTCACATAGATATTTTCTTTTATTTCCATGGCTGACTGATTTTGAACGAAAATGTTAGATTTTATAATTTAATAAATCTCGTCTTGCAGAAGAAATTACATATTTTAAATACCTGTAATCCATAGAAATAATATTCCCCAAAAAGCATACAAAATTTCAAGTTAATATCTTGCACTGGGGAGATACTATTCATAATTAACTGATTTCCTATGTAAATCTCTCATTTGTCGGTCGTGCTGGGACATCCGGTATATATATATATATATATATATATATATATATATATATATATATATATACAGGGTGAATACTGAAAACCTTGACATAGGGAAATAACATGGGAAAACAGATTTTTGCTGTTTCCATCTGTCCCGCTAAATAAAATCGGGTGTATATGGTATCGTTAGTTAGATTACTTAATTTTGCATCTAATAATGTTGTGTAATATGGCCTTTTCTAACTGAAATATTTGATAAAATAAATTGTATTTTGAAGGTATATATATATATATATATATATATATATATATATATATATATATATATATATATATATATATATATATATATATATATATACCGGGTATCCCAGCTCGACCGACACATGGGAGTTTTACATGGGAAATCAGTTAGTTATGAATAGTATCTCCCCATTGCAAGATATTAACTTGAAATTTTGTATACTTATCGGAGAATATTAATTCTATGGATCACACTTATTTGAAATATGCAATTTCGTCTGCAGGGCGAGATTTATTAAATTTAAAATCTAATGTTTTCGTTCAAAATCAGTCAGCCATGGAAATAAAAGAAAATATTTATCTGACAGTTTAGTGACATATCACTGATTTTAATTCTTATTCCCTGTATTTTAATTTTATTTAAGTTGAATTTAGTTTCTTTTTGTTAAATAATATACCAATATTACAAAAATATAAATATCTACAATGGCATGTCATTAACTGTCAGAACTGTCACATAGATATTTTCTTTTATTTCCATGGCTGACTGATTTTGAACGAAAATGTTAGATTTTATAATTTAATAAATCTCGTCTTGCAGACGAAATTACATATTTCAAATAACTGTAATCCGTAGAAATAATATTCCCCAACAAGCATACAAAATTTGAAGTTAATATCTTGCACTGGGGAGATACTATTCATAATTAACTGATTTCCTATGTAAAACTCCCATGTGTCGGTCGAGCTGGGACACCCGGTATACATATATATATATTATGTAGTCGGCACTGCGCAGGGCGTTGCTTTATTTGATAGTTTATAGGATAGAAATACGTGGGAAGGGGGATTTTAGCTCAATCGAATTTAGAAAAATTAGTTTAAAAACTAGAAAGAATAGGCATAATAATGAATATTAATAAATAAATAAAACGATAATATTGAATAGTTTCAAAAAAAGGGTTTTTTTTGTTATAGCATGATGTCACCTATATGAATTACATCAATGATTTGATTGGCGCGTAAAAATTCCCATCAACAAGTCTACCGAATGTCGTGACCTTGAGTGACGGTACACTTCAATTCTGTACATTTAAAGTGTTACTAGTTGAATTCTTGAATTTGTGCCTTTTAAATTCATTTTTATTATTTCTTTTATATATATAATAACATTATTTTCGAGATTAGTGCATAAATTACTTGTTTATGTGTAATGTCATATCACTGGCGCCATTGCTATAAACAGTTTTTTATTTGAATGTAAATATCATTTTAAAACTAAGATAATTTAAATACAATGTAAGCTTACAGTGTATTGTAATATTAATTTATTTTTTATAAATATAATTTAGAAATAGCATATATTTCTAAGTATAAATGAAACTTATTTCCAATTTATTTTTTGTCGTATATAGTTTTTTAGTATTTGTCATAGTTCCCACTAATTCCTCTACTTACTTATTCCAAATATGTTTCAATTTATACTAATATTCATTGTCGCATATACTTGCTTTACTATGCAGTATTTCTTACTCAACTGTTTATTTAATTTTTTAATTTAATTTCTCCAAAATTTTTCAAAATTTACAGCACGTTATTCCAAATATAAAGAAGTAGTAGAAAACAAAACAAGCATTTTAAAAGTATTTACTATTGTAAATGGAAGAGAATCATACAGTAACGAGTTCCTGTTGATTTAAGTACAAAAATAGTGACATGAAAGAGTTTGTGAATGTAAACGTGTTAATAATATCTAAGTAAACGTTTGAAACGCTGTAAACTTAGAAAACCAATCGGGCATATTTGTTATTTACATTAGAAAATTTGACATTTGTATTAGTTTATTGTTATAAGTTGGTGAAAAAGATTGATAACTTGACTATTATTTGTTGTAAAAATGAAATAATACTCAATTAACGAGAACTTTAAGAATTTGATGTACATTTGTAAATTAAAATGTGTCGTAATTCAATAATTTTGTATTCATAGCCAGCTTTAATTTCGAGTAAAACTATTTTATTATTTTCTTCAATATCTCGAATTCTATGAAGTTTAGATGGTACAACTTATGAAACTTTTTTAAAGCAAAAATTATTTTATAAAAAAAAGTCAAAAATAGGTATATCTCCGAAAATTAAATTTTTTTTTTCTGATTTACATTATTTTATGTAGCTTACTAAAAACACTAACAATTTTATTTGAAAGATTTCTTTGCATCTCTTATAACTTCCAAGAAAAATTGCGTTCCCTAATTTCACTTATACCCTGTATATTAGTTTAATTTTTAAATATTGCAAGTTCCTTTTATACGCTGATGTTATTATATATGTATATATATTCCGTGGAAACCTATTGTTGGCTTCAGAAATAATAAATAAATAAAAATAAATAAAATAAAATTAATTACATACATAGTTTTTATTCCTACTATTTATTTTATTGCGTAAAAATCCAGTTATAAATAATTGAATTGTTGTGCTTTTATATCATAAAATTGATGTACTAGTATCTACCTATGCTATTTAATTAAATTGTTAACGTAGCGAATTATGGTGTACGTCACTGATAATGATAATATTGAGTTGAATTGAAATGTGTGTAGATTGACATTGCTTTTGTTGCTTAACACGAGGCATAGATTAACAAAAGTGTTTATTTAATTTTTATCATTAAATTCATAATAGATAATGGAAACACTTCAGACATACATATGTATGTAATTTGGAAAATTTGGATGGAGTATTCGATTATTGTTCTGCATATAAAGTCACTTAAAGAAAAGAGTAAATATCAATGATTTATAAATCATTATTAAAAAATCTAATGTATCCTAAATGTTGTCTTTCAAAATAATTCATATTTACCTATAAAACAAATTTTTGGATTTTTTGTTACTTTTATTTGTTAATATTGATGCGAAGTATTTGTATGGATGTTTTGTGGCGCAAGTTTGCGAGCTGCACGATAGAACTAATATATTTCTTGTATGAAAAACGTAAAATCAAAAATTTTACAAATATTTTATTTAGTATATTCAACTGTCAACCTGTCAACTTGACAGCATTTATTGCCGACATTGTAAACCAAATGAACTAAATTTATAATTTCCCTCCGCTAATATGGTAGAAATGTGGACAATTGAAGTTTTCTAACTTTGCTTCTTACGTGACGCGAATCCACAGGTTTTATTATGACAGTTTAAAAAATAACATGTTATTTGACATATTACAACGGTACCTACCTACTCGAACACATATTAGCCATTGATCGTCTACTGGAAGATTTAACTTTAAATTTATCGTCGTAATACAGAATAGTTGTTAAAAGTGAAGGAATTGGGATAGGTATTCGATAAAATAACAGAATGATATTCACTTCAAAAGACAGAAAAAAATATATAATCTTTTGCAATATGTTGATAACGTAATTTTTTTATTCATAAGTAAATACCTAGCTTGTCCGAGCAGCGACGGTTAGTTAGGATTTGACAATAAACCATGAGGCGTTTTCAGAGGATGCACTACATCGTCTATGTGCTGATGCACCATAAAATAAGTTCAAATAACATATAATTGTAAGATTAAGTTTAAAATACAATGTACATAAGATTTACTTTTCCGTGGCTCAATTGTATCTTCTTATTATCCATATATTTCCTATTTCCAAGATTTGTATACCTATCACAGTTATTTATTTTTTATTAAATTAAATAATTAAATTTCTCCTCGGCCGACCTCTTACCTAGTCTTTTGTGACTTTACTGAAAGCTACTTGAGAATAATTGCTTAAAAAAAAGGTACAAATTTATACTGAAAGACCACGTTTGACACATACGGTGTGACCCTCAGGAATGACTGATTTTGCCTCCGCATCAAGTTTAGATAATGAATTTAAGCCATTTACATTCCAAAATAACATATTTAGGGAGTTTTTCCATTTCGTTACTTCTAGAACATAAATAACTATTTAAGGTTAAGGGAGAAAAAAGGTGTGACAGTTTCGTTACTGGAGTCTACCTTACCTCTAGGTGGAAAGTGTGTAGATTCAATTAACTTTAACAGTTGACTATTTTTAATTGGTGGAGTAGCAGTAGCAGTAACATACTCTAGATGACCCATTTATAGATATAGTTAACTTTAATGATTGAGTAGTTCTAGTTGGTGTGTTGCCTGTCTTGCAATCTTCTTCTAGATAATTTAAATTTTTGTTTTCAATATCGGTTGAGTTCAGTTTTATATTTAGATGTTGCCTTTATAAACCGAATTACATTATATTAGAATTCATGCGTGTCATTTTCTACTTCATCAAGTCCGATAATAAGTTTTTCTCTTTAACTATTTTATTTAAACGACTATTTTCATTCTTTAATTCGATGATCATTTCTTCTAATATTTTTATATTACTCGAAAGCGTAGTACTTGTGGTGAAAACAGTATGGCCCGTTTAATTAAAGTGATGTCACTGTGTACATCAACTAGAGTTTCTAGTTTGAGTAAAATACCTTAACAATGTTTTCCTTGCTGCTGATGTTTGTGAGGTTATGTACTATGGTATTGAATATAAAATATTATATATTCAATGACTACGGTTCAATTCAAGTTGTAAATTAAAAAACTGTCACAACTTTTGTAATGGGATAAATAGCTACCATATGAATGCTTTTCACACCATATATAATTTTTTACTTTTTTATATTTGAATGACTTTTAATACGTTATAGATAATATAAGATCATAAAAAGATTACTTTACTTTTTAAATCAGTGTTGCCACTTATTCAAATAGGTATATTGGTGGTATTGTTTAATTTTGTTTTATTAATTTAATTCTAATGTTTTTATACATTTTTTTCACACTAAATTAGTTGTAAACCAAAATGTTTAACATTTTTTGAAATTGCTCTTACACTTGGTATTGATTTATTTTCGTATTTTATAGAAAATAATCCGATATTCTTCTGTAACTGTTTCCAGTATAATATATGTATTAAAAATGAATTGTGGTCTAAAAGTAAATGATATCTTTGCTTTGTTTTGTTTCATTTTATGTATAAGACAAATTCACGTTTATAACTGCTACAATTTAACAGAAATTTTGGAATTTATTTTGAAAATTACAGTTAAACCAAAAACTTATTAATAAGCTTCTCAACTTTTTTGTTTAATAGTCGTATAATATTGTTTGCAATGCATTTTTCTTATTAAATTAAATCTATGAAATTAATTTCTGATTATATATAAATATAAATAAAAAGTTCGGATAAGTTCATGATTACTGACCCTGGAAAGTTTTGGTTCAGTTCCATTTCGATTTCAGAAAAAAATAGGATTTTTCATTTTTACATTTTTTTGTTAGAGTTCGGGTACAACTCCAAGTCTTTAGTCTGATTTATTAATATTTCGCAAATTTCCTGTGACATTTTGGAAAGAAGTGTTCCTAATATTCTACGAGTATTTTTTCTACGAAACTCCACGATTGTACTTGAAAACTATTATCATTGTTGCTGAATCAATATATGACATATGTTCATATTTTCTTTATTGATCCCTACATTCATATTCATAATAATGTCAAGGATTGCCGGTTGTTGTGATTCACTCACGGCGAATTATTTTATTGATATTTCTTTCACTGTAATGATTAATAATTGTTATAATTATGCATTATTTATCTTATCAAATTTCCTGTCTCAATATTAGATTAGCAGATATATTAAAGTTTTATAATAATTATTGTCATTTTACTTTGTGAGGAAGGTATTTAGGATACGATATGCAGCGGAATGGCCCAATTCAACAAAATATATGATAATTATAAAAAAATATATTTTTTATTTTGATATGTTTTACCGAGAACGAACAGCTTCTTCCACCGAATTAATTATAAAATAGTTATTTATGCAAGTAATGTAGTAATGTAGTAAGCAGGGCCACCGCGTAGGTAAAAATTAAATTTTAGCGCTGTGTGAAAATTTTAAAACAAAACATTTGATTGTTTTAGAAAAAAACACTTTATTATGATGTACATTTTGTCCTTTCGGACATCTTCAGAAACAATAGGTACCTTAATAGAGGTATGTTGCTGGCACGTACCTGTCTGTTCTTTTAAATTGATAAATTAATTCAGTAGTGGAAGATATGGCTTGTCAATTTTTAAATTATAATGAAAAATTGCATTGTTTTGGAACCTTTAGATAAAGGCGTTGCAATATTGTGTCCGAGTACTACTTTTTTTAAAACTTTACTTATGGTATTTCTTGTGTATATAACCTCTATATAAAATGTTTGTCATCTACCGTTTTTTCGAGATTAATAAGTAAGTATTGGCTATTTACAATAGTGATAGTAGAAAAATATTTTTACACAATGACATCTGATGTTATTAAATATAATATCATCTATTGTTGATGAAACTGCAGGAAGGCAATTTCGTCTAGCCTGTGCATACAGGTATAATGAGTCATCATAATCATGAAAGGTTTCGAAGCCACAGGTTAAGTTGAGAATAAAATGTTATTTAAGGCTAAAGAAGCCAGTACATTGTTAAGCTTTCGGTCTAGTGGTACTAATGACTATTTTCTACTCATACAATAGAGACGAGATTCTAGTTTAAGTATATAAACAAGCACTTACGAACAGACAGATATAGATATAGTAATATGAAGAGAGCAGTCGTTTATTTTTCTTGCTACCTAACACAAGAAACTTAATACTCACGATTAATTTAGCCGGAAATATGTACATTATTGAAAACGCTGTCTAATTTAACCATGATTAACTTATGCTCGTTAAATCTGATCATATTATAAACGCACTTGTTAAATTTAGTTAGTTAATTATGTTATTTAAATTTACCACACAGGTATTACGTTTAAAATAAATAAAATGGTATTAATTTTTGTCAGGATCTTTTAGTCCCTGTTGACTGCCGTTTCCGGTCAGTTGCCAACCTTCTTATATTCACACAAATAATGTCTCTAGACATTTAAAATGTTCTCTAACACATTTTTATAATAAAATAGTCAGCCAGTACGGTTGTGTGGTCGTGGCGTGTCTTGTCTGATCGTATAGATAAGCAACATAGCCCGCCCTGTCCAATTGGATGGGTTGCCGCACAACGGCTCGGTGTGTGCTGGCCTTGCAGAGACTGTAGGCTGACAACCTGCATCACTAAAAATGCAAGTAAAACATGTCACGAAACAAGTACTTCAGGTACTTGAGGCCTAATCGGCTTCATCAAAAATCTGGATCTACTTCCGGAAAACTAAGTAAGGGCTATGTCACAATAGATCTTCTAGGTCGCGTTGACAAAAAGCGACAAAACGCTTAAACCCTCATATACATACAAGTATACAAGTATAATAAAATAGCTACTAGGAAACGTGCTTTAACATTGTAAACTTATGAGGACAGAAGTCACTTTCAACAAAAAAAAACTGAGCTCGTAATACGGGCCAATGTTTTTAATACTTTTATAGAAACCAATTCAGTAATTCAGTTCGTATGTTTTAGTCATGGATAATTATTGTTATTTATAGACAGAATATTTCTCTTTAAATTTTATATAGACATATATTTTTTTATTCTTTTGCTTATACCTACTTACATATGAGGTTAGATAGTTGATTGACTTAATAAAAATAAACACAATTTAAGTAATACGTAATACATATTGCAACATTCTAAAATCTAAAAGTTTCTCAAAACTCAGATAAAGCGTGCGAAAGAATTGCTTCCAATTCGCCGGTTATATTCCGTCTTTCACATCCTGAAACCGTGTGACGTTGCTTCGCTGGTGTTGGTAGATGCTGCTGGTTTAATACCCTCGGGCGCCAATGCAGTACAGACGAAGCAGCTACTGAATCAGATGAGGCCCAAAAAGAACTTTTAGCCGAGGTGCAAACAACATTTTTTAGGCGATTACAACAAGAAATTATGAATTTTCAATCAAAATCAATTTTTGACATCTGTCACAATTTACTTTACGGCCGCATTTACCTTACGGCCACATTTACCTTACGGCCGCATTTACTTTACGGCCGCTATTTTTACTCGCAAATTCATTACTTTTTCATTAATATTTGTAATGGAATAGTTAAATTTTTACTTACATTTGTTATTATATTCTAAAATAATTATTCACATTAATATGAACTATGTAAATCAATAATGAACAAACCAGCGGCCAAAAATTTTGACTTTGACAGATGTCAAAAAAAAATTAATACTTTAAGGTTGCCAGCAGATACGAAAAACAACAATTTATGTACCAGCCGCCTAAAAAATAAATTAGAGATAATAAATTCTGTTTATTTTTATGGTGTCAGTCCGGAAATTAAATTGCCAAACCTCGTATATAAAAATCAAAGTAAATATGTGTTAAAAGTTCTTAATAACATGCGGAAATTTAGAATTTGTAGATATTCAGGAAACTTTTCTGACAGTTACTGTTGGAATAGAATTTTTTTTTATTCAAGGATTGTTCTTAACCTTTGTTAGGGCACTTATTATTTAACTGCGAATTTTCGGACAATAATGTACAGCTGGAGGAATAAACCTAATAAAATTAAATGTCGCGAACAGTAGTACACCGAAGGGGGAGTTTTTTGAGGTTCAACGCACCCCCCTCACCGAAATTAATACATATACTGACACTCAGATACTTATTGCAAAATGATACCTGTTGCACTCAAACAATGAAATACATTTATACGATGGTCACTAAGGCAGCTTTATCCTGCTATCGACAAAGGCTACAGGCAAAAATGTTATTTTTATCGGACCTAAACTACGGTTTTGTATTTATAACATAGTGTAATATTCGCTTACCAGACCGTATATAGCTCAGATGACTAAAATGTTATTATAATGACTGGATTGGATCAGTATCTCTCCGGAAATTAATGTTTTTGTACACAAACAAATAGCTGGAATATTATACAGTGTATCCGGCGTTGTTAAATCTAAATATCTGCCATGATTTCACTGCTCGCTTCATTGCTAGCATACGTAGATATGAAGTGGTTATTTAAATCGATTTCATTCAGCCCTTTTATTTAGTTTTAATATAAATGAAATTATGAATTGTCATTTTTCAACCAGAATTCCTATCTATGCCATTCAGCAATTATTTTCTACACAAAACTGATCCATGTGGGTAAAAACGGGAAAAATTTGCGACAAAGTAAATTTGCTCATCCAGTGATGAGTAACAAGACATAATGACATATAAATATTTTGCGTGTATAACGAAGTTACATTACAACAGCATCCAAACAATTTTTTTGTAGCTCATTCGAATCAGCTATTATAGACTACTACGCTATTTATCAGGGTGTTCATTTTAAATGAGCCACCATTGCTATCTCGAGAACTATAAGAGCTACGAGGTCGGTTAAATTAGCAAACAATTTCTATTTTACAACATTATTAACATGAGATAAATAAAATTTTTATTAAACCAGTAGTTCTCAAAATACGGGTCCCAAATTTTTAATTTTAAATGTGAACTTATTTTTTTTTTTTGCTTATTCAATAGAGAATTTTATTCTAAATTCAATGATATAATATTATCATACCCTAACATAACGATTTTTTTGAGAAAAATGCATCTGAAGTTTTATATTAATTTGATTAAAATATGCCAATAATAAGAGTGCCATGACGGAAAAAAACGAATACAAATATTTTTTTAACTTGGAATTAGAGTGTCTTGACAGAAAGAAGTGAATAAAATTATATTCTTTCTGTTAAGGCATGATTTATTCGGTAAAACAAAGCAAATAAATATTGTGACATTATATGTTATTTCATGGATCAATGTTAGAAAATGCTTTTACATTTTGCAAAATAAGCAAATATATAGGTACCAAATATTATAATAATAATTATCAAATTTAGAAATACCATAAATGCTCTGTTGAATCAATACAGAAACAAATTAAATTATTTTTAATAATTAAGTAAAATAGTTTTTAAATGGTTTGCAAAGAGCCTTCACCGTAAAATACTTTTTGGAAGATTACGATACTTGGTAATTTTTGCATTTTCTATTTAGGAAACATTAATGTTTTAGTAATATAAGCCATTCCTTTTACTATGATGTCTCTGTAATCTTTCGTGTTATAGGGGTATCGCGCGTCAATCACGCGCACTCCCAACCCTTAACTTTACAATTTGTTTACTTCTATACGATACAACTTATAGACTTAGTTCTTTCACTGAAAATAATTTTGAACCTTTTTACGCCTTTCGTCCATTCATAGTTTCCTGTAATCTGAATAAAACGTAATGTTGTCCACAAGTCATATTTTTCACTACACGTGTATCTCGCTGTGTAATTATTTATTTATTTACTCTATTGTAATAAACAAATCGTTTAATTATGTACAATATGTATATTCCCCATACATTCCGCTATAAAACAAAAAAAGAATTATGTCGATTTGTTCAGTAGTTTCCAAGGTATGTCGAGATAAATATAAAAAAACGAGAAAAAAATAATATGTAATAAAAAGGAAAAATTGCAATTTTCAGTACTTTTGCAATTCCAAATCTAATTGCAAATATCATACATCGATAGCAGAAAATTTTACATCGATTTCAGTTATTTCCAGCAATCGTTAAGGAATTTTTTGACGATTTTTGCGAGCGTAGATCTTTTACTAGTAGGTATAAAACTGTATTTCATATCGACTCGTACGTAACTCCAAAATTTTGATTTGTGCCCTTTGGCACAGGACAATTTTTTGACGACTCTGGCATTTTACTATATGAGGTATAAGCTTCAAAATTCTGAAGGTCTCATCTTTTTCGTTTAAAACCCCCACGAGATTAATTTTTAGGCTTTTTATTCAGTCGCTGGGACTCTGTACAACAAAAGTGAGGCAAGCATTGTTTCTTTAGAATAAATAATACTTTATTATATTACTTACGAAAAATTAACCTTTTAAAAATCAATGTGCATTGCACATGCACTGTAAAAAATTACGTATCAATTTTATAAAAAAAAAGGTTATAAAAAACAATTTGTCATGTTTACAAACAATAATCTATTTTAATCACAACATAAATCTAACGAAAACAATAATACCCGACACTAACATTCACTGAACATTAACAATATTTATATTTATTCTCCCATTAAACACCACCTGTGCAATTACAATCGTAATTGTTGATCATGTGATCGATTCTTGGAACTGGTGTTGCCAATTATTTGTGTTTATTCTTGCATTTCCTGTGGCAAATAATGAAACTGTGTTCGTCAAATATTTAAGTGTATGCACGGATCGACGTAAAATGTTCAAGGAAAGTCAATGGATAAAATATTGTAGGTTTCTCACGACAAACAATGTTATAGCTTTGTTAATAAAATTTAAACATAATTCCCGGATTTAACAGTTTTTTTCTTTATTTCATTATACTATGTATGTAATAACATTTCAAGAGAAAATTATTTGTTTAAATTTTTTCGAAGCTGCATAGACTTAATTTTCGCATAAAGATAAAGATCTAAATCTAACCCTCTCTTCCCTTGAAGCGTTACATAATTCACGGACAGCCAGTCAGTTTCATGATTCTCATAAACAGCGATATCACAAAAACTTATTTGCACAACTGCAATGTAGTTCTGCTTCGCAAAAACTGTAAAGCGTTCAAATAAATTATTATTCTTGGTTTAACAAAATTCTCAAACACAATAATTCATACTAATAGTGACAAACATTATATTTTTTCAAATATTTTTTTGGCGCGTTATATATAACGAAAAATAATACATATTGCATCAATAAGGTTTTAAAAAAACATATTAAAAAGAATTAAACAAACGAAACTCTTCTAGGATTTTATAGCAGCAAAATACATCGTCTAAATTTAATTTGTCAACTTTTTCAATAGCAGTAACAATAACAGTCAAATCAGATAATTATTCTTCAGGCTTAGATGATTACATATAATTTCAATTTTATTTTACCATCGATGTTCATGGACTCATCCTATTTTAATATTATTTACAATTTTTAAAAGAATAATGCGTTATTAATTTGTTCACTTCGTAAATTATAGATATTTTAAATTTTTTTTACATAATTTGTTTTGCTATAGAAAGATGAGACGGTTTTGCCGCTCCCGTTTCCCCCGCCATTGTTCTGGGCACAAAATAAAAAGTCGCTAGAATAGGGCCTACCACTTTTATAGTATGTAATTGCTGACAAACATGAACTTCCATATGGAAGCTTCATTCTATGATGGATAGATATTCACTCCCTGTACGAGAAATGAATAGTATAAAGTTATTACCCGAGTTATTACCCCTTGGTGCTATGCTATGTCTTCGTGAAGTTGCCATTTTAAACTATCAATATATCAACTTTTTTAATCATTGCTATGGTTTGTTTTCAACAAGACGTTTCGTTATACAATTCAAAAATAGTATTTCTGTCAACTTACAAGGCAAAGTTCTGTTCGGTACATTTAATTTGACAATATATACTATAATCAATAAACCACCGCTATATACATACATTGCGCAATACCTATATTTGTTACAAATGTCTATGGTCACTCACAGAATTAGTTTTGATACGAAGTTAGAGAGGGATTTGGATTCTGTCTTATCTCGTCTCAAGGCTACGCCACTTCTTTAGTCTCGAATTCGATACCAAAACGGGAAACTGCCTAGTCTTTTAGAGAATTAATTATTTGTTGTTTATTGAAGGTTATATTCATATTTTATTATTTTGTTACAGGCTCAGTTTTTGTTAAGTATTTAAATATTGTTTATTGTTTTTTCCGAATAACATCGAAATATAAATTGTAGCAATATGGAATGTTTTTCATACTGTTACCACAGAATAGTTACATAAACCTATTCTGTGCTGTTATTGTAGACCTCAGCGTTTAGACTCTTGATCTTGCACCCAGAATCGACATGTGTTAGTTTTTGTTAATAAATATTAAAATTTATCGCCTACCTATTATTTTGGATTCGTGAGAAAGTGCCTAAAATAAGATTAGTTTTTAGAAAATGTGGTAAGGAGGGAAGAAGGTGCATCCGCTCAATGGCGTAACAATGCAGCTACGGGCCTATATTATTGAGACACACGGGCCCCAATGTAGATTAAAAAAAATGTAATAACTGTATAACAAGATAATTCACAAAATATTTATTTACAGTTAATTCTCGTTATCGAGTGAATATAGAATTTTGAAATAAAATCGTTCTAATGTTCAGCTGACGATAATTTTCGAGCATTTATTTCAATATAAGAACATTTTAAAGAGTCAAAAGTCTATTTCTATTTTACTGACGACGTCAACATTAAAATTAAATAGCAAATAGCATCCGACTATTTACGCAACTTCAGAAGTGAAGCTTGGTGGCTGACAGTGGCGGCTCGTCAGAGGAGGCAAGGGAGGTACTGCCTCCTCTCAATAAAGAAAATGAGCACGTTTAATAAATATGTTAATACTTTCTACAAATAAGAAATGGAATATTATGAAGACTTATCTATTATATTAGAAAAATATATTAGTAGACATTCTTTCAATTATATGTGTTGTTTAAAGAGAGAAATAAATATAATGAGCCGGAGACAAACTTTTAATTTGTCGCCACCTATCCCCCTTTAAAGCGAAGAGAATGCTAGTTTTGACGTTGAATCAATTCAAGATGAAAGATGAAATATATGGGTTGAACAGAGAGAAAACATAGCGAGGGAGGCATGAGCTCCGATCATTAGCAACTCTCGGTATCGATGCAGCGGCTCTTCTAGGAATTTTTGGATTGGGGTCTGGCTATAATATATAATAATTTAATTTTTGAACAAACTGAAGTGATTTTTTCCATTTTACAAAGCAGAAATAAAGATATTACATTACCAAAAGAACGTTAAGGTCGTTAACAAAAAAATTAGAAATGTTTCGAAATGACGAAAGTTTTTTTAATGACATATTTGAAAAAACAACACCGACAAATTTTTATTGAAATTTTAGAGACAATAATTGGCCAAATTCAAGTTAGATTTTCTGATTTTTGACCATCGAAAAATATCCAAATTATTTAAAAGAATTTCCTGAAAATTCGTTTAAAAATTTGCTAGAACATTATTCTTTTTTGGATCCTATTAAATTAAAAAATGAGGTTTCTGTTATTTATAACGATATATCATTATTTAATGGAAACAAGGCACCAACTGATATGTTAACTTATATGTTTAAAAATATTTACATTTTTGCATGCCAGAATTTTATAAGTTTTTGAACGTCATTGTGACTATTCCAATCACTTCAGCATCTGTGGAAAGGGGTTTTACAATTTTAAAGCACAAAAAAACTTACCTGCGCAATTCTATGGATCAAAATCGAATTTGCATTAATTTCAATCGAAAAAGATTTTATTTCAACGATCAAAATAGAAGATAAGTTTTATAAAAGTGTAATAGATTATTATGCCGGTTCAAAACAATAGACGTACGTATTATTCTACTAATTTTTAAATATGTTTAATTTTCAGTATATTAATATTTTTGTTAAGAATTTATTTATGTTTTGTATTTTCAAAGTTTATGTTAGCTTAAGCAGTTTATTATTTTTTTTTTATTAACACAACACATATTTTTGGGCGATTGTCGCCGTTTACGCAGTTATGCAGCATGTGTGTTGTCAAGTGTGCATAAGTACAACATCTGATTTCACATTTCCCTAAGTTTATAATTTTTGTAATTTTCAAGTAACGATTTCACAACGTGTTGTTTTGAAGGTAACACGTTTCGATGTAGAGTGTTCCCATTTAATAAATCATATACAGGGTGGCCCAATGAAAATTATCAGCGCAATTTTTGGCCACTTAACAGCAATTTTGCAAAAAACGCTCGAACACGTCATTTTTAGTATAAAGAGGGACACCTGAATGGATTAGTACCAATGGCATAACTTCAACCCTAAAATGGGGGTAGACTGCACCTCAATAATTTTAAATGGAAAAGGGTGTCAAACATGACAGTTCGAAAGACCTTTCAATTCTCTTTTCAACAGTTTTTTTTATTTTTTAAATCTGATCATTAGTTCCATAGAAATATCGTATAAAACAAATTTTATCAGGTGTGCAAAACTGCAATCAAGTAGGCTTAAACAAATGACAGAAACTGAAGTATCAGTTTACTAGGTGTTCAAAATGACTACCACCAACTTCCATACATTAATAAAAATTTTCCTCAAAATTTTAGAACTGCGGTACGTTCTAAAGATTCGGGTACATTGGCATAAACTTTATACTTCAAATAACCCCTCAAAAAGAAATCTAACTTACATATTACGTGTCTATTACAAACAAATTGTCGAAAGAATTGTTTATTTAGTTTCTGTCATTTGTTTAAGCCTACTTGATTGCAATTTTGAACACCTGATAAAATTTGTTTTAAACGATATTTCTCTGGAACTAATGATCAGATTTGAAAAATAAAAAAACTGTTGAAAAGAGAATTGAAAGGCCTTTCGAACTGTGTCATGTTTGACACCCTTTTCCATTTAAAATTTTTGAGGTGCAGTCCACCCCCATTTTAGGGTTGAAGTTATGCTATTGGTACTAATTCATTCAGGTGTCCCCCTTTATATTAAAATTGACGTGTTCGAGCGTTTTTTTGCAAAATTGATGTTAAGTGGCCAAAAATTGCGCTGATAATTTTCATTGGGCCACCTGTATAATATAATGCAATAGCCACGAAATTTGTATCATTTATCCAACACCTCAACTCCTACTAATCTATTTGAGTACCTTACGTTCGATCCTGATGACCATAGGAATGCACAGTTTAGGTAATGGGGGTTCCCAGAAGGGAAATAAAATTAATATTGGATGGATAGTACTTTTCTCAAAATAAGTTTCTTCAATAAATAAATTTGGTTTATTTATGTACCGCGTACTTAAAAACACAGTATATTTTTGCAATTAATTTTCCAACAAAAGCATTTATTTTTAAGACAATTTATTAATTTAGTATTTAATAAAATTATTACATTTTACCGACATAATTAAAAAAAACTAATGCTCTATTATAAAAAAACTATCGCAGTTTCTTCTTAAATCAACTTTTGAACCGAATAAGAATGGAGTATTCAAAACTATTTTATAGTTTTATTAGTTTTAATTTGGAAATGGGGTGCTTGGGCACCGCCAGGCACCCCCCTGTGCACACCTATGATGCTGATACATTCCTACAAATGTAATAATTTTTCTTTAGTCACAAATTTATTTTTATTGAAGAAATACATGTTGAATCGTTATACGGTTTTAAATGTTATAACATTTTTGTAAAAAAAAGTTTTTTTTTGAAATTTAGTTTTTTTTTTATTATACTTACTGAAATATTTCTTGTATATTTTTCATTAAAAATGTGTTATTTTTTATATGATATGGAAATTTCAAGTGTTACGGAAATAAAATATATTATCTATATGTCCGTTATTTCTTTAATAAAACATTGCATTTACAACTCGGGCCAACCAAATATCTGATGAAGCCAATGGAATGATGTACTATTACAGTACTTAATAAGGGAAGAAATATTGTAAATAAAGTGTTTATGGGATTATCCTAATTTACAAGTACTTTTGTACCTAGAGCCTGAAAATTGCTGAACACGGCCTGGCCTTAGAATTATAGATAATGCATTTTTCATGCTAGGCAATTTTATGAAAAAATAATGAATAACAGCGTACACAACAGCCTTTTGTAACTGAAATTTAATTGAAGCAAAGAACTTGCCAAGATTGTTCATGTACATAATTATACCAGAATTTAATAGAAAATAAATTGCAACAAGTTTTATGCGTGAAATGTAATGTTATTTATGAGAGAGTGAAGAAGCGAAGTTCAAACACAATATTGAGGAGTAGGCGATATGGAAATACTGGCTTTGAAGCCTAAAGCGGGCGAACACTACTCCACTTCAGCGCCAGCCACTTTAAACATATTACATTTTCACGCCTTCCATATTTTATTTTAGATCTAAAAATACAGCACATATTTCTACTCTTATATGTGTATACTGTATTGCGACTTAAATTGAGCGTCGAATGTGAGATATGGGTATCGCTTCTTAGAACTATTATATTAGGGTACTCCTGTAATTCAATATTGTAGCGAACCCAGGGTCGAGGCGCTGGCGGCGGCGCGGGCGGCGGCCGCTAGCGCACAGGTCAAAACACGTCCGTTCGCTTCCTTTTGTTCTGATCGGGGTCGGCGAATATTCGAGAAATTAAAAGGTCAAAGAATATTCGAGAATGAAGCGTTTTAATATAAATACCCCAAGCAAAAGATCGCGAGGACAGTCTTGTATTGATACGGGTAGAGAACACATGGTGATATAAATAAATAGACAGTGATATAAATAGTGTTGAAATAAATATTGCGTAGTTTTAATTGTTTAAATAAATTATCTTAGTGTTTAAGTCTTTAGTAATAATAATTAGTTCTTAAATTAGTGTTTATATTTGTTAATTCTTAGTGTTAGTTATTTTTATTTATTCTTTATAATTCATATTTCTTTAATTAAACATAGTTATATAAATATTAGTGTTTTAATCAATTTACACTTCACCTAAATAAATAAAACGTTACAATTGGTGTCAGGTGTGGGGTTATAAAAAACTGTGAAGTGTAAAATAAAAATAAATAAAATGGCTACTAAACAAGTCAAATTAAGTGAATTAAAAGTGGCCGATCTCAAGAGGGAGCTAGAAGAACGAGAGTTGGAGACATCGGGAACCAAGTCTGTTCTACAACTTCGTTTACGGCAAGCTTTGGTAGAAGCTAGTGAAAATCCTGATGACTTTTCATTCGAAATTACGGGTAGCTTGCCCGATTTTGGTAAAATTATGGAGGAAAAGTTAGCGGAAAGTTCTAAAAAATCTGATGAAAACTTACATAAACTTATAGAAAATACTAGAACTTTAGAACAAAAATTAGAGGAAAGTTCTAGAAAATCTGAAGAAAACTCTCGAACTTTAGAAGAAAAAATGATGGAAAATTCTAGAATATTGAAAGACGAATTGACAGAAAATTCTAGAACTTTAAAAGAAGAATTAATAGAAAATTCTAGAATTTTAGAAGCGAAATTAACAGAAAATTCTAGAATATGGGAAGAGAAACTAATAGAAAATTCTAGAGGTTTGGAAGAAAAACTAAACGAACAACTGAAAGAAAGTTCTAGAAATTTAGAAGATAAATTGGAAAATTTGAAAGATGAATACGATATGAGGATTGCAGAATTACAGAAAAATGTCTCCAAAATTACGTCACCAGCGGTTTTAAATTCAAATACAGCTAAGACTGATGAAATTCAGGAAAAGAAAACAGAAAATAGTTCCAGAATTCATATAAAAACACCAGAATTTGACGGCAAGACATCGTGGCCGAATTATTTAAAACAGTTTGAAGCTGCTGCCAAAGCAAATGGCTGGACTTCCAAAGAAAAAGCTACTGCGCTGACAGTTTCGCTACGTGGAGAAGTCATAGATATCCTACAAACGCTAAAAGAAGATGAACAAGAAGATTACGAACAACTTGTTAAGAGATTGGATATGCGATATGGCAATGCGCATCTGGAGCAAGTGTACCAGACGCAACTGAGGAACCGATATCAGAGTTCTAAAGAAAACCTTCAAGAATTCGAAGCTGATATAGCTCGTTTAGTTCGTCTCGCACATCCCACAGCTCCTGACAGTGTTTTGGAATGTCTAGCCACACAAGCATTTATATATGGGGTCCGAGACAATGAAACTCAGCAGGCACTACGATTGGCTCGACCAAAAACTCTGGTTGACGCACTTTCATATGCCTTAGATCATGAAGCAGCCAAACAAGCTTCACGTAACCAGTCGCGAGTGCGAAATATCGATGCTGAGAGTATCGAGGACCTAGATGATAGGATAAGACGTATTACATCCGAAATTCATGCTTCTGGAAGAAAGAAACTCCGCTGTTGGAATTGCGGTGAAGTAGGTCACCCGCAAAGGCTCTGCAGAAAACAACAGAGGAAAGCAGAACCAAGAAAGGAAGAAAGGGAGTCGGAAAACTAAGTCGGGTTGATGCGAAGGGGCAATCGTCGACCCGTAATCCAGTAGCCCCAGAATCTATTACTTATGTCGCATCCCTTCATCATCAAGCTAACAGCATCTATGTAGACGGTTCTATCAACAGAAGGCCGCTTAAAATGTTGCTGGATACGGGTGCGACAAAAACAATAATCAGACCCGACTTAGCAAGAAAACTATGCAGAAAGCATCTACTTCCAACAAAGTGGCAAATACGCACAGCCACAGGAGAACAAGCTTCCGCATTTGGAGAAATAGATTTGAGCATCGCTGTTGGAAAAACTTGCATTAAACATCGTGTGCTGGTAGCTGAGGTAGAAGATGAATTTATTCTCGGCATGGACATAATGAAAAAGCATGGATTTAAACTTGACCTGAAGAATGGAGTGATGATGGTCAATGATGAAGAACTGGTATTAAATCCACGAGATGACAATGCCATGCGAGTATTGATAACGGAAGATGTCACCCTCCCAGAACGGAGTGAGTCAATCGTAGAAGCACAGTTAGAGGGTAGCTTCTGTGAGGGAAACATTGTCATGCTCCAGCCGAAAAACAATGATGCCAAAACTGGGACTGGAGTTGTAATTGGAAAAGCCTTGCTCAAAACCGACAAGGTTATCGCAGTTCGAGTAATGAACATAAATTTTTATCCCGTTATACTGAAGAAAGGGACTATAGTAGGAGAATGCTCAACGGTATTATCGATTATTCGAACTGTAAAGGGAAAAGACAACACATCCTGCGAAGTTCCAGACATTTTAATCAAAGAGCTGTCATCATCGTTCCAGGACTTGACTGCCGACCAGAAAACCAAGGTTAAGAACTTAATTGGGACCTTTCAAGATGTGTTCCAATTTGACAAGAAGGACAAAGGACGAACCAATGTAGTCCATCATAAAATAGACACCGGAGACGCAAGACCCATCCGCCAAACAGCAAGAAGATTACCACTGGCGAAGCGGGAAGAAGCAGAAGAAATTATAGAGGATATGAGAACGGAAGGTGTGATTGAACCTTCAAACAGTCCATGGGCTTCACCAGTGGTGCTAGTGAAGAAGAAGGATGGCTCTACAAGATTTTGCGTCGATTATCGTCAACTTAACAACGTGACGAAGAAGGATAGCTACCCGCTACCCCGAATAGACGATACTCTGGACACATTGGCAGGATCAAAGATTTTCTCTACTCTTGATCTAAAGAGCGGATACTGGCAAGTGGATTTAGACCCAAGAGACAAAGAAAAGACGGCATTTACCATCGGTACCGGTCTTTGGCAATTTACTGTTATGCCATTTGGGCTCTGCAATGCCCCTGCAACGTTTGAACGGCTTATGGAAACCGTGTTGGCTGGACTGTCGTGGAAAACATGTTTGGTCTATCTCGACGATATTATTGTGGTAGGAAAAACGTTCGAGGACCACATGAAGAACTTGGAAGAGGTTTTCCAAAGATTGAGACAGGCTAACCTGAAATTCAGTCCAAAGAAGTGTCACTTTTTTCAAAAAGAAGTGCATTATCTTGGACACGTAGTTTCTGGTAAGGGCATTGCAGTTGACCCGGAGAAAATAAGGGCTGTGAGTGACTGGCCAGTACCGAGGGATAAACATGAATTGAGAAGTTTCCTTGGTCTCTGTACATACTACCGACGTTATGTACCTGGATTTGCCAACATAGCGAAGCCATTGACAAGGCTTACTGAAGAAGGCAGAAAATTTATCTGGGAGATGGACTGTCAAGCTGCGTTCAAACAACTTAAATATTCCTTGACAAGCGCACCTGTCCTAAGTTATCCTTTACCAGAAGGAGAATTCGTTCTAGATACAGATGCCAGCAACGTTGGAATTGGTGGCGTTCTTTCCCAGATACAAGACGGACAAGAGAAGGTTATTGCCTATTTTAGTAAGACCTTGTCAAAACCAGAGAGGAATTACTGCGTCACCAGAAAAGAACTTTTGGCTGTCGTGAAATCCGTGGAGCACTTCTACAAATATTTGTACGGTAGAAGATTTCTTATAAGAACTGACCACGCTGCTCTCAAATGGCTGCTACAATTTAAGAATCCTGAAGGTCAGGCAGCTAGATGGATTGAAAGACTGCAAGAATATAACTTTGTTATTGAGCATCGAGCAGGTACAAGCCATCGTAATGCTGACGCATTATCAAGAAGACCTTGCCAGGACGAATGCAAGCATTGCAGTCGTCTAGAAGAAAAACTCTCTACCATCGCTAGAACAACAGTAGTGAATGATAGTTGGCAAACGGAAGACCTTCGCAAGGACCAAGAGAATGACTCGGACTTGAAAATCATACGGGATTGGAAACGTGACGATAATAGACCAGTTTGGGAAGATGTTGCACGACACTCACAAAGTGTAAAATCTTACTGGGCGCAGTGGGACTCTATTGTGGTTGAAGAGGGCCTCCTGAAACGTGTCATAGAGAATAGTGACGGTACTGTGAGTAGGACCCAGCTGATAATTCCTAGGAATAGAGTACCGGAAGTATTGGAGGAGATCCACGACGGATCTGGACATTTTGGAGTGAATAAAACCCTTGAGAGAGTGCGCCAACGATTTTACTGGGTAAATTGCAAAGAAGATGTTAAAGAGTGGTGCAAGAAATGTGTGGTCTGCGCGGGAAGTAACGGGCCACATAGGAAAAGAAAAGCTCCAATGCGCCAATATAATGTTGGAAGTCCCTTTGAACGCATTGCGATTGACGTGGCCGGACCATTCCCTGAAACTGATGATGGAAATAAATACATAGTGGTAGTAATGGACTACTTCACTAAGTGGGTTGAGGCCTACCCATTACCCAACCAGGAAGCCGTAACGGTCGCTGAAGTTTTGGTAAAAGAATGCATCTGCCGATTTGGAGTACCGCGAGAGATACATTCCGACCAAGGAAGGAATTTCGAGTCTGCTCTATTCCAAAATATCTGTAAGATATTAGGAATAAAGAAAACCAGAACTACTGCATTACACCCGCAGTCTGATGGCATGGTTGAACGGATGAATAGAACAATAAATCGGTATTTGTCAAAGGTAGTCTCTAACCATCAACGAGACTGGGACCGACATCTTCATCTGTTCTTGTTGGCTTACCGTTCATCCGTGCATGAGACAACAGGGCAGACACCAGCTAACATCTTATTCGGGCGGGAGTTGCGCTTACCATGCGACCTGGTATTTGGCAGTAAACCCGGTGAAGATCTAGCCGGGGAGGACTATGTAACGGACTTACGGAGAAGAATGAATGACATCCATGAACAAGTCCGCACAAACATTCAGGGTGCCAGCGATCGGATGAAGGACCAGTATGACGTCAAGGCTGAAAAAGGTGGTTTTCAACCTGGGAATTTGGTGTGGCTTTACAATCCACAAAGACGTCGTGGCTTATCACCGAAGCTACAAAGGAATTGGGAAGGTCCCTACGAGATCGTAAAGAGAATAAATGATGTGGTCTACAGAATTAGGAAAACACCTAATGGAAAGCCGAGAGTAGTCCACTTCAATCGGTTAGCCCCTTTCGCTGGTGATAACTTTGACGATCATCATGGAGCGACGGTTCGCCGGGTTGTACCTGAGGAACCTACATTTGAAGACTTTATGGAAAGCCATTCCACTGGTCACAAAGCACGGTATGGCGTGACACGAGAAGAACAACGAGATCTGTTCACCGTGTCCCCAGAATATTCCCTCGCTCACTGTGTAGCGAAAGACATTAAAATGTCCCGCGGCATCGCTTCAGTTTTTAAAAGAAAATTTGGACGAGTACAAGAACTGGCCAACCAACGTCCAACTGTCGGAAAAACGGTACAACTGAAGGATGAGAACGAGGAACGCAAGCGGTACATTTACTATCTCGTTACGAAACAATACTCATATCAGAAGCCGTCATACCGCAATTTATGGGACTCGCTGTGCGACATGAAGGACCATCTGTTGGAAAACGACATCATGAAACTGGCAGTACCGAAGATAGGCTGTGGACTAGATGGTTTGGATTGGAGGATTGTTAGAAGTATGTTAGAAACAATCTTTCGCTTTACCGGAGTGGAAATTCTAGTCTGCAGCTTCAACTCTACAGGCCAAGAAGAGCTCAAACGGACCGTCGACTGTTATTTCTTCAAGACTTCCAAATGCACCAAGGGTGATGCATGCAGATTTCGTCATAACAAACTGTTCCGGGACGAAACAGTCTTAAGGAGGGGGCAATGTAGCGAACCCAGGGTCGAGGCGCGGGCGGCGGCGCGGGCGGCGGCCGCTAGCGCACAGGTCAAAACACGTCCGTTCGCTTCCTATTGTTCTGATCGGGGTCGGCGAATATTCGAGAAATTAAAAGGTCAAAGAATATTCGAGAATGAAGCGTTTTAATATAAATACCCCAAGCAAAAGATCGCGAGGACAGTCTTGTATTGATACGGGTAGAGAACACATGGTGATATAAATAAATAGACAGTGATATAAATAGTGTTGAAATAAATATTGCGTAGTTTTAATTGTTTAAATAAATTATCTTAGTGTTTAAGTCTTTAGTAATAATAATTAGTTCTTAAATTAGTGTTTATATTTGTTAATTCTTAGTGTTAGTTATTTTTATTTATTCTTTATAATTCATATTTCTTTAATTAAACATAGTTATATAAATATTAGTGTTTTAATCAATTTACACTTCACCTAAATAAATAAAACGTTACAATATATAGATTTCACTTCGATATTACGCGAGCAGAGTTTTCAGAATAATGCACGTGTTATGCGTATTATCCCGCCCATTTTTGTGTAAGGTACGTTAGGAAACACGACCGTAATTAATATTATTATTGTATGAGGGTTTATGATAATCATTATTCGTATTCGCAAGATAATGTACTAGCTGTAGGCGACTGATTCATATCATCTGAATACATAATAACCATAATCCCGAATATAATAATATAATTTTTCTACTCTTGTAAATATTAAAAAAAATACTATACCATTAGCTGTCAGATTGCCTAAGAAAAGGTGATTTACAGCACGGCAGATTTAAAATAAACGTGAATAATTGATTTCTGGTTCTTTAGTTGGCCGAGAATTGTGAGACATAATTTACTTTCATGAAATATGGTTAATATAATTAATAGAGAAAATTTAAATAAAATATAAATCGAGCCTCATTTATAAAAAAAATTCTTGGCATTTTGGCTTATCATACGTATTCATAACGTCAAAATGTCATCATTTCCAAATTTTATAGCTTACCTTTATTTTTTTTATGGAAGATACATTGTGTACCATTTTAAATTTTCCACCTAAACCACTCTGTGCTTGTAGAACTACTGTTTTTTTTTATCAAATTTTGATATTTTGAGAATAAATATTAAAAACATAAATATAATAAATACATAAATTCGAATTTCTATAAATATTCACAAGCAATTGAGTCCTAGCTCCTCCGTATTACGGGCCCTGGACATTTGTCTTACTTGTCTATTGCGGTTAATCCGTCATTGATACAGAAGTAGAAAAAAAACATTGTTTTAAATTATTTTATACGATTCAGTTTTATAGCAAGCTACAGCTAATTATATTGTTTTATTTTCTTTTTCTATTGGTTTTTGCTACAAAATTTGAACTTGTGGAGTATTATTAAATCGGACCTTTTATTTTGAACAGAAGCAACTATAGAGATTTATAGATACACAGAATACAGATTATATAAAAAAAAAACACAAGTTATTTATCTATTTTTATTAAATTTTTCTTCAGTGGGAAGTTGCTGACCCAATACCGAATCCAGAACCGTAATAAAATTTAGCTCCAGATCCCTAATACTAACATATTTTTTTTATTGCAGGTAAGAAATCGATTATTATCTTTACAAGAAAACCGTACATTGTTGTAAGGTAAGGCACTTTATGACATATTATAATTAATATTGAAGATGTGTAAAAGAACATGTGATTCATAACGCGTGAAACAAAAGAAAACATATATACCTATTGACGGAGTCATTTTGAGTACAAAATGCCCTTTGAAGGAGCACGTCACCAGACACATTTTATTATTAAATCTGATATTAGTTGCTAGTTGCACTGAAATTTTGAAAGTCGAAGTTAAGTATTAGGATTTATTAAATAAGTAGCATGTAATTAAATTAAAGACTCGCATTTGCAAGAAGTATATTAACAAAGATTTTGAGTTTTGGAAATCGGTACTTCTTGTGGTGAAAGCAAATATTTAACATGTTTGGATCGGATAGTAAATCTTATTATTGGAAACAATTAAACACGGTGTTGAATAGATACAAAATATTTTCTTTGGCATTATCATTGATATATTCTTACAATGTTCTCGTAGCAAACACTTTTTATTTTCACGTGTATTTGCCATTTTACAAATACACGAATTCCAATCACAACTTTTAGCAACTAATACTAATTTCGAAAGTGGTCCGTCAAGTTATCATAATAAACAAGTAAAGATATGAAAGTAAGACGAACAGCTGTCGAATTAAACCGAACCATCTGAATAACTATAGCCGCAAGACTAATAATTTACATGTACCCATGCTTCATTGTTTTTGCGAAGTAGTACTGAATTACAATTGTCCAAATAAGTTTTTGTGAATTTATCATTTTTTATGAAAATCACGTAACTTACTAACGTAAGTAATATTATAAGATCTCCTGAATTTTATCTATATAATAATGTTCCAATTGGTTGAATTTTCAAATATTTTGCATCATTGTTGGTTAAAAACTAGTCGTTGGAATTTATCTAATAAAAAATGAAGCGCCGCCAATGTTCGATAACTTATTCGATAAACCTCCCTTCTGCTGTACAACTCAACTTTGGTTGCCAGTACTATTTATTCTGAGCTGACGTTATCTAAGAAGGATTAGATTTGCTATTTGCTTATATGCAGGATTATACTCAATTCGTCATTACAAGACAAGAGAGAATTTTCAAAATAAAAGATGAAGTTTTTCAATTTTTTATTTATAACTTTTCATATTTTCGATGTACTTTTACTATTTAAGACTTGCAGCTTTGATATTCGTATGAAATGCATTTAACTAAATCAGTTGCGCGAAAGGAAATAAAACAATAATGCTTATAATTCGAACTGTACCTACTCATATTTTTGTAGTTAATGAAACAAAATTTCAATGGCCATGAATCTTACAAAAAACAATATAAAATTTATTGCCTTGTGCTGCAGATTTGTAAAGTTCACAAAAAACTTATTAAATTGGAAATTTCTTTCAAATTGAAAACTGGGCTCTCACCCACGGACTGAACAAAGCTTTTACTTGTCAGAAACTATATACGTACATTCCTCACCAAGTTCAAATTTCTTACAGACATCGAATCAAAATTTATTACTTTTGTAAAGAATTTTAATTTGACTGTACTCGTGCTGTGCAATAAATTCTAATAGACGGCTCGATTTTAAATTCAGAATTCAGTATTGTATTGTAAATAATACTATATTTTTTTAATAAAATATGGAATATACAAGGGGTTAACAGAAAGGTAACAAATTTTGAGGGTGTACCTATTCTGACGTTTTGAATAAAAGTGCGCACGTGAATGACTTTTCACGTCCAATCACGACTATAATTTAAATAATGTTTGTTAGTTTCGTATCCCGATTTTAATTGTATATATATATATCATTCCCTTAGATTTTTTATATAAAAATTATTATCTATATTCTTAGTTTCAATAAATTAACGAAAATTTTTATTTTGTCAAATATGAATGCTTGCAGTGAAAAAAAACTGAAAACCATACTATATAAAGTGAATTTCTAATTTTTGTAGTTTGAACTTGAGCAAAGGTGAATTTTCCATTTAAAATTTACAATAAAAAAATAATTAATCAAAGAAGCTATGCATTATTTGTATATTATATTTTTAACAGACAAATAATAATAAAAAATAAATAATTTTATATAAATGTGGTTTGACTTTTATTGTAATTATTACCGTATATATTATTTTTAAAATAACATATTTATTCAGATTCAAAAATTGATTTACATTTTAAAAAATATTGTTTCTATCTGGTTTTCACCTATAAAATCGTTATTATGAATATCATTCCAGTAATTATTGTAACTGATTAAATATGATCTTCGAGTGGATAGTGAATAGATGTCAGGAAGTTAAAATTGGACGGCAGTTTTACATATAAAATTTAATTTCAACATTGTATCGTTTAAATTTCTCATTTCACACCAGTATATTTATAACTTTCATATCCATTTTTATTTAATAATCATTATAAATGTTTGTAATTTGTGACATTATTTTGCTCTGTGATCATGATATTTAAGCACGCTCACTTACCTATTTATTTTATAAATTTGTTTATAAATATTTAACATTTGCAATAATTTATAGAGCATTATACCTTGACAATATTTCTTGCATTTTAAAGATGCAATTACATCTTTTGCTTAATGTACTGCAACGTAAATAGCAAGCAAGCTAATAAATTCCCTAGCCCCATAATAATCCGTTTTACAAACATACATATTTGCCCAGCAATGCACGGCTCTCGGCATTTAAACACTTTGGTTTATTTATGCATGTGTGCATGCTCTCTGCTATCTGTATCCTACATCCAGCGCGATCTCATCTAGCGCGGACTGCCTGCATTTCCCGGTGAACCGGTAACCGCTATCCGCGTACCGTTACTCCACACTCCGCTGATCTGCTCGTGAACTCTGGGAATGTGAGGCAATGGATGAAGATGTGTCATGCGAGCCGACCATACTTGCTTGATAACTAGATGAGGAATAGAGAATCGATGAACGTGTGAGTTGTTTGTTTTATTGTTTTAAATAATATTGGTGTGGTAGTACTCAGTTCGTCTTGGTGAAGGATGTAATATCGCTGATAGTTCTAATAGTCACCCTTTTTCAGTGTCTACCGAAATAACTTCATTTTATATATTTTTGTTATATATTATTTTATTTACTTATTTCATCAGTTCATCAGTGTACAGGTCTAATGGTCCTATTCTTTAGCCTTCTATAAACTGTATAATTTTGTATGCATGTATACAGAACTTCACTGATTTTTATTTTTCCATGAATAAGTTTTTGTACTCCTTATTTTGGATACTTTTTTACAGATATTGAGGGAAATTTAATTTTGATCGTGAAAAAAATTAAATAAGTATTACAATTCTTGGTAATATTGAAACACATAACCATTAAACAGTGAAGTGGCGTAGCTATCATTTTTAGCGTCCAGGGCAAAACATTTGCTGCCCCTCCCCCTCTCCCAATAAAAATGTTTTCTTATAAAAAAGTAAGTAGCTTTTTTGTTAAAAAAATATATATTAAAACTTTGAAATATTACATGAATAAATTAATCGATGATTAATGCAAAATTTATGATTATATCGTTGTTATATACGAAGAAATTTCCGATTCACTGAAAAGATTACAAGATTTGATAAATTATCAAATCTACAGATAATTTGATTCTTAATGTTTTTAATATTATAGTACTCAGAACTTGTACTTCAATAAAGCCATGTTTATTTATTATGATTAAACGATATTTTAAATATAACAAGCTGTAACGAAAATATTATAAAGAAAGGCAGGCAAAAAGCAGACGCATAAATTTTTATTTTATCACGGGCACAATGCAATTGTTGTAAAAGCTATCCACGGAGTCGGTGGATTCATGTCATCACTTTAGGGAAAACATTATTTAATATAATTTTTTTCTCAATGATATTTTGTTATTATAGAGACATCAGGCAACCAGCACATCATTTTATAATTAATTTCACATGCTCGTATAAACCTAACAAAACATGACGTCATTATTCTAGTGACTTTATATTGATGACGTGAATTCACCGACTCCGTGGGTAGCCTATATTTCTCAGTAACCTAGGTTAATCAGTAGCACAACAAGACCAAATAGCTTATTTTGTATGAAGAGCGCAAATTAGCTGCTTTGCGCCTTTGATACAAAATATACTATTCTTGAATTCTTGTCATGCTATTGAAACAGTGTGTGTATAACAGTATTTGTACAAAAAACAAATCTAAAAAATAGTTTATGTAGTCATCACAACTTATCATTGATAAACCGATCAACCATGTTTCATTGGATCCAAATATCTATAGCTAGTAGTAATACAAAGTAAAATTCGAACAAAGCTGTAAGTCTGCGAAGCCGATGAGTATATTAAGCTACTATGCGCATATCTAAATGAGAATTTACTGGTTTTTGCTGGTTTTATATTCCACTTGATTATTTTCCAATATCAGTGATTGCGACTTCAAAGACAACATAGCCTTTCATTAAACATTTCCCAGCGTAGGAATACGGAACGGATACGTCTCGCCGCTTCAATTCTTTTTGATATGGAAATGGAAATGACAGGCATTGGCGTTGCTTTATCGCGTATCACTTACACATTCAACCACTCGCCCGAGGAGATTAAAGACTGGAGACTGGGGACTGGATTGTTGGAGCGAATTCGCGGTTGGAAGTCTTTAATAACATTTTAATTTCCTTCTCATAAATTTATAATGAGGGAAGAAATGTTCAATAATGCAAACGTTTCGCGCACACTATCTTCAGCCTTTTGTTATTATGTTTTATCAAATCTAATTTTTTACATATTTATTGTATATTTCTTTAAAGGTATTACTAAGCTACGTTTTCACTATATTTTTTTATAATTGTATTTTATATTGTATTGTATATTCTTCTTCCTGTATTATGACACAACATTGCTGTATGGAATAAGGCCTGAAGTTATAGGATATGCCATATTTTTCAGAAATCTCGTACAGACACTTTGATGAAAACTATAAAGACCACCAAAAATTATTTTATAAATGATACGTATTTGCACACTCAGCATTTTAGAAGACAACTAATCAGTAAGAGGGGGATGATATTAATTGAAAAATGTAACACAATCATGATAGTAAGCATAAAAAATTCATAATTAAAACAATTAATGTGTTGTGAAATAATAGTATATTATTATATAAGGGATTAGATAGTCATATTATTCGCGAAGATGTAGTTTGCCTCACAAGCCGTATGCGAATGATGCAAATCATTCAAATAAATATTGACCATAATCCCTTATATATTACTATATTTTTTCTACTCCTGTAAATTCGGAAAAACTCATAAATATTTTTGAAAATGACAAGAAAAAACACACAATGAATAATAATTACACCGTTAGTTGTCACATGGCCATAGGAAGGATGATCTACATATAAAATAAACATGAATAATTGATTTTTGGTTCTGTGATTGGCCGAGAAGCGTGAATTAAGAGTCAAATTTCACTGTCCTGAAATATGGTTACAAAAATTAATTAAAAAATTGAAATAAGGGGGACATATTTATATAAGAGTAGAAAAAATAAATAAAATGTCAAATACTCGTACAGTCATTAGTTATTATTCACTTATTTTATGTTTACCAGACCTTTCAATAATTTGTTTCAATGATATCGTCATACGTCGGGACGTCGGGATTTAATTATCAATAATGGGGACATATCTTACAGTCTCCGCAAGAGATCTACATCTGATAGTGGGTTCCAAAATTTATTTGGCGATTTATAGATTGGTGAAGCTGGGATTTGAACTATCCTCGTACTTCTCTCAGCAAATTGGAACTCGATGACATAATAACTTTTATAAAATGACAAGAAATACTGCAAAATAAAAGATTATATTAAAAATTGTGACAATGTTAAAAGGAGGTAATCCAGTTCACCGTACAAATATATATTTAATACCAAGAGTGATCATTTTTTTTGATAATGTCAGAGACACAAGACACAAGACCTATGTAATATAGTTATAGTATTATTAGTTGACATTTTGTGGTAAATCAAATCCAAAAAAGAATAAAATTGTAAAAAATATTAGTTTATTAATTTATGTATAAACCATACTTCTTAAAAATGTTAAACTTTATCCAAACAAAAATATCATATCAATTAAAGGCAAGATCAATCTATACAAAAACAAATATAAATATATCAAACAACTCTTTAACTTTACCTGGCCCGTTTTAGCAAAGGTATCGTACTTATACGTTTTTGGACGATCAATATCAAAAGTGATTCTGACATTACAACCATTTTATCGTTACATCCGTTCTCGCTATATCTGTGGTTCGACTACATACTCATATTTTTCAATACTACCTCTAAATTCTTTCATTTATACATTATATATATAGAAAAATTTCTCTTCCACTTAGTTTTATTTTATTTCTCTTGCAAACTTCCTTCCTCATTTTGTAAAACACCCAATTTTCTATTTGCTGATTCACTACATCTTCCGTACATTTCTCCTGTATCTCTTTTCTTCGTCACTATCTTCGCTTTCCACTTGGCTTGCTTTTGTCGCGTGACATTATGTCACGTGTTGCGTCAGGTCAAGGTCATGGGCGTACGCCAAGGGTTGAACTGGGGGCATTGACAGCGGATTGTAACATGAGCGCGTATTTTTATCCGAGAGAAAAATGGAATACAGTGAATAACACGGCTTCAAAAGGCATTATGAAGGGGTAAATAAAGAAGATTAGTGAAGGAAATATAATATTTTTTACTAGGTATAAAAGGATAAATGACATGAAAATATAATAGACGACAAATGCGCTACTAACAAAAAAATCTGATGTGTACAACATATTAACTTCCACTATTCAGCGTTTTATTTAATGATATTTCTTTTTACATTTTAAAGAAAAATAATTTTTATTTACTCATTCTATCTTTTAAAATGACTTAAGGTGTTGCCACACTTTTCTGGTAATTTTTATTTTAATTCGTCTAATGAGAAGTGTGCAACATTGAATATATTGCGATTGCGCCTTTGGCTTTGTCGTCTGCAACTCATTTTAAACATCGTGACTGTTGGGAGCAGTTTTGCCAGATGTATAATAATTTTCGTTATTGTATAATTTTTACAGCTGTGCAATAATAGTATATTATTTAACAAGCATAATATATGTAGGCTATATTACATGAGGATGTAATAAAAATACGAGCGATAGCGAGTATTTTTAATCATCCGAGTGTAATGTAGCCATATTATGCGAGTCAAATACTATACTTTATCTACAACTATCAGGCATATAAAAAATCTGATATTATTTGTTAAATATTCAATTAGGTGTGGGTAGTTCATATATACCTTAACAAATGGCACCACAGTAGCACTTAAATGTCAAAATAACTATTCAAATTGTATTTATTATACTTTTATAATCATTTATGTTGATATTTATAATAAAAAATATATTATTAATAAATTAACAGTTTATTAAAATGTTATGCATTAAAATATATGCTCTATTTATTACAGAAAAGTGTAGCGTGTATTATAACGTTTCATATTACACTTGTGTAATATGAGTAGTATATTATATGTAGTATCACACGTATAATGTACCCTTATTTCAATAGTTGTAGTTAAAAATAATTTATATATAATTTCTTACGAGAATTTAAAAAAATTGCTGATATTCTCGGATTTTGTTCAGAAGATTAAAATAAGTATATTTTTCACATTTACTCAAGGATGGATAAAAGCTACCTGTCCATTCTGCGTGCTAAAATCATAGCAAAATCAGCAAACAAGTCATGTTTTTCATTTCCACTCTAGTATGGATATAAGCTATGTATCCGTTCTCTCAAGCGTGCAAGAAATTAACATATACAAAAGGCAGTAGAAAAAGATATTTTTCCTAAAACTGTCAAATAAACATGACATTTCTTCACTGTTTCTGATGTTTTTTTCAAAAGAACACTAATGTTTTCGGGGCAATGTGCGCATTGTAACCAGTTAGAAAATGCCTCATTTTTGGGTGGGATACTGGCGGAGCGAGCGAAGCGAGACCTCCCAAAATCACACAAGTTACACAAAATTGCATTTTCTAACGTGTTTCATACAAGATTTTTTCTAATTTTTATAAAATTCTATTAATTTTAATATATTATTCTAATTTTTAATTTTGACATATAAACTGTAACTTTTTTAAATTGGCTAACGTTTGGAAACGGTACACTTTTCAAGTTAAGAAATACGCTTTTCATGACTCGTGATGATGCTTATGAAAAATTTTGCTTTTCAAAACGTCAGTAGGTTTTGAAAAGTGACACTTTATATGGCCAAATTAGAAAAAGTATTTTGGGTATTTAGGGTTACAAACACTTTGATTCACTGTCACCAGACTGGTTAAATGTATTATAAAAAATTAATCAAATGTGAGCTAAAGTAAATTAAATCCATCCAAATGCACAACTGTAACTTATATTTTCTTTATGACCGCCATTTACTTCATATATAAATTACTTTCTACTCATAAAATATATCTTTTATTAAATATATTAAACATAACGAAAACATTTCACTATTTATTTATTACAAAACTAAAGTTGAATATAACTTAAAATGTGACGATTGTTTATGTCACTCAAGTAACGTATCATTGTTAGCAAATAAAATATGTTCGATGATTTTACTCGTGTCATTATATCCTTTTATTATAGTATCGAAGGCAGTTGAAGAAAAAATAATGTGTGCATCACGAACCACGAATGCAAAATAGCATTGCCACTCTAAAATAATTAAAACTCGAAGTGTATTATGCACAATTTAAAAACATTTTCGCCCCTTTTTGTACTTTAATATTTTTATTTCTATTACTCTGGAAGTTACATGTAAAAAGTATTATTCCAAGTCAGTAGAGAAATATAACCTAAAATGTGACCATTTTTTATGTCACTCAAGTAACGTATCATTGTTAGCAAATAAAATATATTCGCATATTTTACTTGTCATTAAATCCTTTTATTTTAATATTGAAAGCAGTTGTAGGAAAAAATATGTGTGCATCACAAACCACGAGTACAAAACAGCATTGCCGTTCTAAAATAATTGAAGCTCGAAGCATATTATGCACAATTTGAAAACATTTTTGCCCCATTCTGTACTCGTTAAACTGGAAGTTACAGGTAAAAAATATTATTCCAAGTCCGTAGACAAGTCAATCTTTTTACATTTGATAATAATAGACAACCTTAAATATTTGAAAAGTCTGAAAGTAGACACATATTTGGAAAATTAAATTCTCATCATCACTCATCAGTAGCATTAAATAAAGTTGTTTAATCGATATTGTACTTCGTATGTAATGTAATAATACTGATTTTGAACTTTCGAGATTTTTAACGAATGTTCATGTATTAAGGTCTTTGTAGCGAGTATAGAACAAATTTAGCTAAACGGATCAAACTGCATATTTAAACTACTGATTTGAATAGCACGAGTAGATCAACTTGTGGTAAAAAATAAAACAATTTTGGAAGTGGTAATGACAGTCGGTTCTGTGAGGACCTGAGGCCTAAAACTGATATTTTAAATAGGTAAGTGTTAAATACGTGTTTAAAGTGATTTTTTCTACGATCATGAGGAGAAGTCAAAGTATTAACATTTTTTTGAATATTGAAAACATTACTTATTAGCAACACTCAGTGCGGGAAGAATCTGCCGTATTCTGAAGTTTCTTGTCAAACTCTCAAAGAAATATGTTTTAAATAATTTATTATATTAAAAATACAAGGGTAACAAATATTTATTTATTTACTATACGCTCTGTCTTTTATTTTTGTATCTATACATATAAGTAGTGATATAATATAGTATTTTCTTACAAATTTTGGCTCATCATAATGAAATAGGTATATTTTAATTAGGATGAAATTACACTCATACAATCATGTCTTACGAATCACTAGGGATATGCGATACTAAGAGATTGTATGAATATTTGGATATAAAAATTATCAAATATCTAATAAAAATTGTGGATACCAGTGTCGAATTGAAAGAAAAATATCGATACTATGAAATAACAAACGAAAAATTTAGGAAGTAATAAGTAAAAATAAATACTTTTTTATAAAACCTAAAAATAATTTATTCTCCTTTTTTAAAATAAAACTAGATGATGCACTTCTTCGTTGCAAGCACCAAGTTTATGTAGTAAATCTTTTACCAAGATGTAATAAAAAGTTAGTTTAGTGTTCAAAATTTTGTATCAAATAGAAACATTTATATTTGATTATTCCAGATACGTCATTTTCACTCAAGAAGAATTCTTTATTTGCAATTTTTCTGTTAAAATAATTGATAAAACCACATGAGCATTGCCATGGTTACATTTATTGTTATGAATTTTTCTTCTTTCAACTCATTCATAAAATAATTAAGGGTAATATAACAAATGGTGACTTTATTCTCAAAAATATTTTCAAAATGTCACGAATGGTAATCCCAACGACAAAAATGCAATGATTGCGAAGCAGGAGTTGCATATTTCAAAGATTTGGATTAATATGAGTGATATTTTGTAAATATTATCTATTTTTAAGCGAATCACGAGTTATATTTATCAATACTAGAATACTGGTATCGAAAGAAAAGTATCGATAATAGTATTGTATCAGTACTATCGGAATATCTCTACTCGCGACCCCTGTATACTGGGTGTTTAAGCTTGAACCATTCGCTTCTAAACAGTCGGCTAGTGTCACAAGTACTTAAATTACTATTAGAAAAAAGCTACCACAATTTCTGAGATAATATCAATTTCCAAAATTCTTATTTTTCTTCATTTACGAATATTTCAATTAGCGAAACCGTAAAATGATTTGCTTGACGGGTCTTTTTTTATTTTTAATGCTGTTAGCGAAATGCGAATGTGTCAAATGTCAAAGTCGGACATAACCTGTAAATATATATTATACTGACAAATAACGGAATAACAATACAAACTCTTCATATAAAAAACGTAAATGTTAATGTCTAAGCATTCTGCTTTTATAAAAAATACATGTTATATCTTAATTTTAGTTGTGTATAGATTATAATAAAATAGAAAAAAATTCAATTATTGCCATTTTAATATTACTAATTATCAATTAAAACTTCGTTAACTTCGAAATAAAAAAATACGTACCTCATATGTTGTAATATAGATTTACATTAGAAAATTAGAAAATCTTAAAGAACTTTATTATGAAAGTTGGTAACAATACCAGAATAATAAATATAACAACTTTTGACTAATCTAAAAATTTAATATTACTACTTTTAATCCTTATACTCTTATTCCTTAAGACTGGCAGCATAAACACTTCCATCGTTATGCTTAAAATTACGCTAATACTTTTACCTTATTCTTAAATTTTTGAGCATAAACCCATCTTTATTTTATTTTATATGAAATAATAAACGATTAATGTCAAATTGACATAACATTATTATGGATTATTTATTTAAATAAATAAAAGTCCATGACCGTAGAAAAAATAGTACGAAGCACACTTGTGGTTAAAGCACTCGCTACGCTGGTACTTTATTATCCATAATCATTTTGAAATAACAGCCTTGCTACACTTATATTACAATATACTATTATAATGTTAAGGAAGTTTGGCTCCGTCTTCTCTTCTCATTTATTTAAAAAAAAATATGATATTTCTTTTAACCCTCCAGTCTTTATTCAAAACTAACATTTTTATTAAATTAAACTGAATCATAATATTCACTTTTATAAAAATATGAGGTATTATAATAATTATTATAATAAATAATCATATAAATAGCGCCATACAGCGGACGACTGAAAACAAAAATCAAATATTGTAATGTAAACTGGCAATTCATTGGGCTTTTAATGTTTTAATAAAACATTTTGTTTTAAAAATATAAAACGATATTTTTAAAATTATTGTCTTTTATGGTAAAAATTCATGAAATATAGTAGAAGTACTGTTTATTATTTTCTATGGTAATTAATATTAAATTACAATAAAAATACCATAATTATGGTATATTCGGTATACTGATTGTCACAAAACGTGCATATTAAATAGTGACAGTTTGGTTCTCCGTTTTGTGATTTTCTAGCAGATTTTGAACATTTTTACAATTTAATATGGACTCGGATTACCAGAATGTGAAGTAATTCTGTATGCAAAGTGGTGTGGTGTGTTCTGGAGCTGTAAGACAAACAAAGATTGTTGCGTGGGCGGTGCCTGAGCCCGGAGGCTCAATCCTCCGCCTTGGCCTTGACATGAACATTTCATCTGCACTTCAGTCTGCTTCATATCCTCCCTTGTCGCCAGAATAGGAAATCACCTCCCGTCCAGACGCACTCATACTCCCGCAATCCATTTCAATATTTCACACCAATTGTTGTCTTCAAAAAAGGCCAAACACATACATTTTGTCAAGATATTATTGTAAAGTATTATTAAATAATTACAATATTTAGCTTAATACAGACAATGTCCATTCTTCGTGCGTAATAACTGGAATCTCGGGAACCGTACAATATACAAATTACGGCAAAATTGTTGCATTAGTTGAGCACTTTAACAGGAGTAGTCCTAAAAAAGGTTAAAAATGCCTGATTTTCTTTAGTTACAATATATTACAGCGGTTATTATTATGTAACCATGGTGAATGAATGTACGAACCTTTGTATATTCGAATATACCAATATTCGTATAATCACTTTAAGAGCGTTTTGCTATTTTTTCTACATACTTAGAACTGTCAATGACATTTTGAATTCTATATATGTACGGACCGTAGAATATGATCTTTTTCCTTCAAACAGTATCGACTACAAAAATGAATCTGTAACTTATCTCTGAGATTTGTGCACTTTAAGTAGACAATCGAAATGACGGTTACAGCTCCGAATCGTATAATTGCACGTACCTAATTTGAATCACGCAAACGGCAAGGCAGTAGGTATTAAAATAAAAAACTAACTAGTTGTGCTAACTAGGAAACATATAATTATTGCGTGGTTTGACGTTTGGTTTCTTGTGTTACTTTTTAATTTAATTCGATAATTGAAGATTCTCAGCATGCTCGGCTAGTTGCCTTTAAGAAATACGTCTCGTATAATTGAGAATTTTCAATCACTTTGCTTTATAATGTATGATTCTTTCACACACGTTATTTTCACTCAATCAAAATGCTACATTTGCAAATTTTCAGTGAAAAAATTGATAAAACCCCAATAGCATCGTCATGGTTACAATTTCAAGCTATGAATTTAATTGGTAAATTTCCATGCTGTAATTGTATTACTTATAAAACTATTTAAATCAACGTATTTAACCACACTACACTAATACTTAAAAATACTCTTTACAGTATAACAATCAAGAAAATTATATCAAATTGACGAAAAATAGTTATATCATGTTTACAATATGATTCCTCTGGATAGATAGGCAAACCAAAAGATCCTATTTATGTTTTAAGTAAAATAAATTTATTCTGTAATGAATTAAGAAAAGTGCTAGGGCACCGCCTTGATACATTTGAAAAGTACCAGGGCGCTGCCCTGGTGTGCCCTGGCACCATTATACCCCTGCACTCTTGATTAATTTGTTTTACTCAAAAATAAATAGATTATTAGATGTGAGTAAAATTGATTTTGGTCAATTTATATTTTGATTTATAATTTTTTTTTGTTTTAATTCATACATGTTTCTAATTTGCACATCTTTGATAATATATTTCTAAGAGAATTGGGTACGTGATCAATTTTTAAATTTTATACTGTATGGATAGTTTGCCAAAAAATAATACACCCGTTTTTTTTTTAATTTTCCTTAAAGTTCTAATGTTATATGCCCCAGTAAATAATTTTTATTGGTGTCTTCTCCTTTGGTTATAAAGTGTAACAAGATCGCGTGGTATTACTGCTACGCTTATGAATTTAACCAAGTAACTTATTCTATGTCACAGTTATGGACGATGCTTCTAGTTAACGCGAATTAATAAACAATTGCTAATAAATAATGTCAACATTCATAAATACAAGTGCTATCTGCAGTTCAGTAGTTTTTTTTATTAGAATTATATTGTATTTCGCGCTTCTTCTTCGAGATCAAATGTATCCCTGCTCAACCACAGGATTTTTCAAATCTAAACATCAAGATGCATCCTCTTCGCTCGCCGGGCGCCATCTTATCATTCTTTGTTCAAGTGCCAAACTGTTAATAGGTTTCATTACACGAAATTAGCGGTCAAAAAAATTGGACAAAAAGGAAATTGATAACAAGCGTAAGAAGAAGCGTCATGCCTCAACTTCATCTTTGTCATCGTCGAGTTTCGATTAATTGTTTTTCGAGATGTTTCAGTGTTATTGTCTTATGATTTTCATCGACTAAGCCCTAATTTGGTCAAAGATGTGGTATTTGTTATAACAAGAAGGATCTAACGTTTAAAAACAGTCATATGTTCTAAAAACAAGTATACTAAAACCATGTGTAAAACCCGGTGTTATCTTCAGCCATGGTTCTAAGTCCTTAAAAAACTGTAGTTGACTCTTTTCGGTGTTGTATTTTTGGGAGAATCCTCAGATTTCTGCACCATATGTGATTACAGGAAGTAATGTGGATGCGTATAATTTTTCGAAGTAATTTTCGAACATTGCATATCAGCTGAGAATTAAAGGTGAAAATAATCAAAACTAATTCAGATATTAAATAGCGTGGGTACAAGATAATTCAAACTGAAGTAAAACGTAACAAAAGTATATAAAATAGAGTATAAAATTATTAAACTGAAATTAACAGAGACAGGACAAATTCAGTTGATTCGCACTAATAAAAGTTAACAATAAATCATCTCCATTTTGTAATTCCCTTATCTTCTGGTCATTTTCTTTCTGAACGTGTAGTTAAGCCATGCACCAGAATTTTCCATTGGATTCTCCCAGGATGCACTCCCACAGCCATGGGAACTTGTTGCTTATACCAGAAAATACAGAAACGTTTCCTGTCCCAGGATGAATGGTTTATGACCGCCCCACTTAAACTTTCAAAGATGTATAAATAATATAACAATATATTTAGATACCACATGGAATTTTGAATCCTTTTACAAAACTGTGAACTATTTATAACCAAAACAAATTTTGAAAACAAAGCAGAATCACTACAAACGGAGAATACTGTCTGAATTTACTAAATTATTTAAACAATATCTTAGAATTAAAACCTATTGAATCTACACAGATCCTAAGAACTATTACATTTTCATATTCCATTTGTTGTTATGTTTTGCCGAAGCTCCGGATATTACAACCAAAAGCGGCACAAAATGACATTGTAATTATAATTATACCACAAATGAAAACGTGGTTCCTACAAATATAGTGGGCTCACAGTAATCGACTGATGAAACGTGGATTCACTGTTTGCAGTTCGTACTCCCTCTATTGTAGTTCCTGTACTCTATATCTCTTGCACACTACCTGTATTTCTGCCGACCGGGTACTTTAACGGCCTTTAACACGTTAACTGCCATGAGGTACATCTTATGTGCCTCACTAAAATATCCTCGTATGCTCTGAGATACATCGTTTGTGCCTCAGTGTTTGAATACACATTATGCTTCGTCTAACGTTTGTACCTCGCAACGCATATCTGTGAACGTAGTTTAATTCTCGGTGGCCTGGCAGACCAAAACCTATTCTTAGCGCATGATTTTTTTTGTTTTTTAGTCTCTGAAATGATAAAATACTGCAAATTTTGTGCCTCAATAAAATTCTTCAAATTTTAGAGCAACATTAAAAAAAATGAATTCTGTTATCATACTTGTATTTTCTAATATGAAAACACCCTAAATCTGTAAAAAAGAAAAAATGGCCCCAGGGACCCAACTTTTTTTTTAATGGTGGCAGTTAACGTGTTAAAACAATTGGTTAAACTTTGCACTCATTGCCGGCAGCAGAGCAACGTATATCAGTACTGTAAAACCTACCGAATAGCGAAGAACGTAGTGAGTGCGTAAAAATGGATTTACAAAACGAAGAAAAATATAAAAACAAAAAGAAAAACACGGATTTGTCCGCTAATGGCAGAACTGCTATGGACAGGTCCGTGCTAGGTTATATTGCCGCCTTTGTGCAAATCTTTCAGTGACTAGTTACTGATAAAGGCATAGTTAATAAAATTCTAAGTGCTTTAAATAAATTTGGATATATACTAGATAAATTGTTGACATTTAATTATATTAATATTTCTTGCCGTTTCTGATTTAATATTGAATAGCCAGGAAATACATTAACTAATTTAGGACATTACTGAACGCTATGCTGCTATGCTGCTATGCTGCTATTACACTTTTAACTTATAGTCAACAACATGATCTACGAGTTAAAAAAATATTTTAGATTTTGTAATAAATATGTATTACAATTATTAATTGATATCTTTTAAGTATTCGCTGGTCTTTAGATTTTGTCGCTCTGATGCGGTGCATTTAAAACGTTATTTACAACAAGAAGATGTAAATTTTTTATTACTTCGGAATGTTTATCAGCTCCTTTGATTATCCATTAGAAAATTTGAACAGTCACATAGCGCGTCAAGAATTTTATTTATAGAATACGTTACTCATGCACTGTGTAAAATTGGTCTGCATATAAAATACTACGTCTCTTCTCGTTTTTTAAATTGCCGTCAGTGTGCAAGCCTTCATAGACTTATGTGTTATAGAAATACAATGACTTTTTAGCTCGACGACTACCGTGTGTCTACTGGTCCAAATAAAACTTGGTCGGAGTCCGGCCGATAAAATCACCGGTGCTGATGTAGTCTGCAAAGTTACATTAAATTACATGTCATAGTTATTTACATATCAAGTGAGGGAACGATCGGTTGTCCGATGAGTGTTTCGGGGCGCAAGCTTACAAGCGATGCAATACAACGATTCCCAGGATCAAGAGTAGTTTTAATTTTTGTACAAACATTTTTATTTATTGTGTGCACACACAGTTTTGTGATAATGTGTTTCAATGTTAACAAGTGCTGTTAATCTATTAACATGACATCATTGTTGCCAATATTGTAAATTAAATGCATTAAATTTATTTTTTTCTAAATTAAATTTGATTTAATAATCCACTATTTTTCAAATTATTATTAGGCAAAGGAATTTTTGAGACATTATACTTTTTTATTGTAAATATAGTTTTTTAAATGGGAGTGTTTTTTCAAAATTTCCCGCACGATCAGGAGGAAACATAGGAACTTAAGATTCTCAACATTATTCAGATAACACAAATTAACAGCTATTTATATAAAAATACAAAAATTTATCAAACTAGAGAGGAAAGCGTATCTTTTTTCCAATCGAGATCGAGTTTGACTCACGAGCGTAGCGAGTGGGTCATTTGAATGAGAGTGGTAAAAGTGCCTTTCTTTCCTGCTAGACATTACAATTTTATCACAAAATGTTTCAAAAAATGATTTATTCGGAAGAAAAGGCGCAGCAACATGATAAGCTAGAAAATTAGGATATGTAAACTATGCCAATTCAAATTCAAGTTGTCAAATTATGAAATAATGTGAAAAAAAAGAACAACACGTAAATTGCCATAAGTTTTTTAGAAGAGTTATTATTATTGAATAAGAATTTTTCATAAAATAATGATTTTTTCCAATATTTAAATCTATCATAATATCCATGTAATACTATTGATAACACTGTATATTTTCTTTTTTAGAGAGGGAAACGCAATTTTCCTCACTATTTCGCGAGAATAAAGTAGAACTTTCTATGCATGTCGTGAATAAAATAAATTTCGCCGATGTTTTTACCGGTTGTAGAAATTACTGAGCGACGACATACCGGTAGTGTGACTTTGGGTGCAGTTGACTTTGATGTAATGTCCTATCATCATCGCTCCTAAATTTGCACTTTTGCTTGTTTATATATGACATATTCATTTAAATGACAAACAAGTTATTTTTTTTTCAGTCTTTCCGTATATTTTCGATACAAAATATGTAATAATTGTTGATAGCCGCCAAGGCAGGCATAATTTGAAGGGTATAGAAATAAAATTCAACTATCGTTGGTATTTGAAATATTTCTGGTATTAATTTGCACAGAATGTTATTATTTATGTGCGGTTACTCGTGCAGCTCTCAGCCCTCGCTGCGTAAGTTTCCGAGAGTCGTGGAATTACCAAAGGTTATCGCGCCGATTAAGACAGTATTAGAATGAATTGTTAGTCTGGAAAGTTCACAATTCCTCCAGCCTTGACCCATAAGGGCTTTTTGTTGACGTCACTGATTTTAATCATTTTATATTCATAAAATTATAGCAATAGGGCGAATTAGCACGAGATTACATATTATTAAAAGCAGTTATTGCTGATATTGTTAGCGCTTAGATTTCGCATTGTTGCGGTGCGAATCTCATGGAAGCATGGATGTATATGTGTATTTAAGTGTCCTTCACACCATTGTAACACCGTTATATGTATGCATCTAGTAGTTGAGTGGTCGTTAAACTTTACAGCGAAAGTACACATTCATATGAAGGAATTTACCATCAATGAATTGTCTCGCCGTTCTCATTTATGTTTTATTGTCATTGTGAGGTAATTTCTGGTAAATACATTCTACGGTTTAAATGGAGCATAAAGCAGAATGGTACATCTAACGATGAGTAAAAATTCGTAAAGCTTGTCAGTCATCAGTCCCTGCAAGAGACCAGAGGTTTATGGTGGGTTCTGAACCTTTGAACACAGCTGTATGGTATTTGGTTTTGGATAGGTGATGAAGGAAAGATGTCACTTCGAGAACTACGGTATCAACGTGAGTAATCAATATAACAATAAGAAATAATTTGAATTATCATACCACAGGTCTAAACTCCATCCCTCTGAGCGTTCATGCAATTGCTTCTTTCCCTAGTTAACAAAATCACAATGCTTAGCTGCTCGGAATGTGCTCTAGGTTCACTGAGGCAAGGAAGAAGTTCTTGCAAGCACGAAATCAGACCTCGGAATACCGCTATTTATACTGCAGTGTATAATCAATTGTTCTATTTCTTCCCCAAGTAAACAAAAACACATAGCGGAGCGAAATACCGTTGTTACTTGGTGTATACTGTAGTTAACAGTTTCTGCTATTAATAGTATATCCCTGAAATATTCTAGTAAGAGGTAAGAAGTTGTTAAAACAATATTTGAAAAGTGTATGTAAAGATCGAAAGTTTGAGAAACACTGCACTACAGCAAGAAAGATATTATTACATAAACGAAATCACACTCTGCAACATCTCTCTTTTTTATATTAGTGATCAAGCAATTACTGTTATTTTTGCCCTAGTAAACGAAACCACAGAGCATAACAAGAACACCGTACCTGGTTGCTTTGAGTGTGGTGTGGTTCACTAGGAAACGAAAGAGGATTTTAAGTGCACAAAATTGTACATCGTTATACCCTTCCTTTTACATTATTTGATCATGCAATTACTATCTGAGAAATAATTATAATCAGTTGGAAATAAACATGAATAGCTATTATCGTAGGCGTTCAATTTTTAAAATTCATATATCACATTAAAGCCTGCACATTCCTCTTTAACATGTGTACAAACGAAGTTATGTTATAAAATGTAATTTGTAGTAACATAAATAAATATTCAGAATCATTAGCATCTTATACAGCTTTTTTAATACATGCTTATTAAACTTAATATGTCTGTTAAACTATATGGCCAAAAAAAAATAATTTTTACATATATTATTTTTTATGCAATATAATTTTAGATAGTATATTTTATCGTAATAATTGTTTATTTGACATAAATATAAATAATGTCTATTCGGGAAACTACTCAACGGTGTTACAAGAAATTAAAATATGTTATATAAAATATGAAATCTAAGAATATTTTATTAATTTCACAAAAGAAAACGGAATTATTTTAAAAATATTAATAATTTACACCACTGGAGCGTTTAAAATGTTACAAAGTAATTTTTAATAATTAATATAAGTGGAAGTCATTTACATTTTTATAATTTTATGTTTAAGTATCATTAAAATGTGCATATTAATCAAATTATTATGTTTAAAAGCAATATCATAAACAATAAATGAAATGTTGTATTTTTGTTTTTATTATTATATCAACAATACAATGAAACTTTTTTACTTTTTGTTATTATATTCCTTTTCTAAAGTTTAATAATAATAATACAATGTTCATTAGTAATTTAAAGCTAAACTTTCTCTTATTCGAATTTGAAAAAATCTGATGTGTCCAACTCATAAGCTCCCGCCACTGTAGTTAATATATTTTATATGTTTTTCAGTACATTCAATTTTTAGTTTTAAAATTAGTTTGTTATTGCAGTTCACAATATTTTTAATTCATTTCATATTTAAAATTTCCTTCATAAAATTTGTATGACCAAAAAAAAAACAGCTATTTTTAGCGTTACTACAACCGGAATCAAACTTACCTTGATGCATGCAAATATATTCCTTATATATTTCTTCTACCTTTTTTAATTTTACAATAAAACTACTTCATATTTACTTATTTTATCTTTTAAACTTACTTACATCAAATTTGACATTATATATCAAATTTTGTGAACATAGGAATAACTCATCTGTTTTATCAAAATTCCTCAGCCTAAACGATATGTAAAATTATTATAATTTATATATTTCTAGAAGTTACATTTACAAACGTAATTATACAGATCGGTAGAAAATTAAAAAATATTTATATTTAATAATAACTTAATTTGCAAAAAAATGGTATTTTAGAAGTATTTTTTAAGAAAAACATCGTATCGTCTTGGAGTTATCGTGGACGAAAAATCGTCACAGACATACACACACACGGACATACAGACATCATGGTAAAAATAGTAAAATCGTATTCTAGGGACCCTAATTCGTGCTGATATGTTGAAAACTCACACTCGAGAAATCTGACCAAAAACAATACCTCTCTTATCTTATTGATAGGCGGGAGGTAAAAATGACACCTATAATAAATGCAAAAATGTTAACATTTTTTGACAGTTACAGAAAAATGGCATTTAGATATTTAGATCAAGACGCGAGAAGTCGTTACTTCGCAGAAAATATGAGTAAATTTTATTCATTAAATTTATAGCTCGAATTATATTTGTTTGATTATTTCACGAATGACAACAGTTCAAACATAAAATATTTGATATCAACAAAATGAAACTGTGACAAGGATACTGTGGTATTATCAAATTTCCTCACTAAAAAACTATGTATGGTCATCAAATGGAACATTCTGATCGGGTGAAAATGATGTGCGGGAGGAATAAACATGTAAATTTATTATTTCATCTATTTTACTTACTTAGCTAGCAAACAAAATTTCTGTATGCACTAACTCAGCAAAATTTGTACATATTTGCTTCTTGTTAATTCTCAACCCACTGGTTGATAATCCTTAACCTTAAGTCTAACATTTCCTATTTGCTATCATCTTTTAGCCTATTATTGGGAAACAGATGCTTAGACAAGTGTTTAATTTTCTTAACGGACGCAAAAAAGCGATGACAAAGATACTAGGTATACTATTTGTTAATTAAATATCAGAAAAAACACTTGGTCTAGTTTCACAAGAAAACAGTCAAGGAATCAGCTATTAAGCCAAGACCCGCCAGAATAAACCACATACACGTGTTTCGTCCTTATTGGGACTCATCAGTGTGTGGTAATTCCCCAGTGCCATTGCTGACACCGGTACAGGGTCAGGGAATGATAGCTTAATAACCGACTCCTTGACTGTTTTCTTGTGAAACTAGACCAAGTGTTTTTTCTGACATTTTATTATCAGACTTGTTTCACATTTTGCAGTAAATCTATACTATTTGTTATTTCAAAGTTCGGAAGGAGATGACTTGAAGTCTACCAACTACCACATAAAATTCAAACTATATTATTGCCACGAGTCTCAGTCTCGTCGTAACTCGTTTCGATATTTCGAAAATAGATCTTCTCATTAAAGTGGATACCGAGACGAGACTAATGGCGAGTTTCGTCGAGACGACGTTTGCACTGCACAATAAAAAATAAATATTACAAAATGAGAAATATTTTGAAATATGTGGATGCAAAATGATATTGGAAAAAAGTTTTGGCTTCGGGAATCTGAAATAACATATTTATTCGTCGTGTAATTCCTATCTATGATCAGTGATTACTTTGATAGATACAAAAATGTTTCTCTTAATTTGTCGTATTATTTATTAAAATAAAATAGGATCTTTCATATGGTTGGATAGAAAAAAGTTCTATTCAAAATTATCATATCTTACTATAAGTTTCATAAAAACGCGATAAAAGAATTTGGGAACCGTAACCAAAAACACTTAATTTTCTTATTTTGTAAGTTATGAGCAAAAATTAAAAACCGTAAAAGTTATATTTTGGTTCAGTACCTTTATTTTTAGAAAACAAAGATATCGTTAAAATGATCCCTTTATACGTCAACTTTGGTCTAATTTAACCGACTTAAATTTTATCTTATATTTTACCGTTTTTGAGATCCTTATGCTTAAAAAGTTATGTGAGACACCTGTATTATTGTATATACGGCATAATTTCAACAATGTATTTAACACCTAAAAGTAAGGTGACAAGTTCATTTGAGAAATTTTCCGGAAATGCTTAATTCCAGAGATATTCACGTTTTACTTATTGGTACAGAACTATTTAAAAAAAATAATTTTGTTGAGGAAAGAACATAAAGTTATATAATGAAACATAGATTTATTGCTTTTTTATTGAAACATTGACAGGTGTACAAAAATATGATAACTTGAATTAGAACAACTAACTACTTTTTTTATTTTTACAAACTTGATCAAATTAATTAATTATTTGAATTCCTTTGTGACATTTCTCCCCCCGGTGTTGATTCCTTGTTATCAACACGAATATTTAATCTGTAGAGCTTAACTACCGGCCTTCGGTAAACTCCAGATGATGTTTTGACCTCAGCTACTCGAATACGCTGATCTGGTCCCGGAAGTACTTTTGTAACTACCCCTATTGGCCAATCAGCTCGGCTAAAGTTCTTATCGCCTATTTGAACTATTTCGCCTTCAGTAATGTCTTTTTCATCAGCAGTCCATTTTTTTCTCATATGAAGTGTAGGTATGTATTCTTTAACAAATCTTTGCCAGAATAAATCTGCTAAATACTGGGATACTTGCCATTGCTTTTTTAATATATTATCATCTTTGTTAAAGATTCCAGGTTTTGATACTCGTACAGATTGATAAATAAGGATATCGTTAGGAGAGATACTTGACAGTTCACCGTTTTCTGAAGGTACGTATGTCGACTATTGACAACATATTCCGCTTCTAAAAAAACTGTTTGAAGTACCTCGTCAGTAGGATGACGATCTCGAAATATGGCTTCAATTGTTCTTTTGAAGCAATGAATCATACGCTCCCAACATCCGCCCATGTGTGGGGCTGCAGGTGGTATGAAGTTCCAAATAATACCAATATTTGTCATTTCGTTTTTAAGTTTTGTTTCATTTAAATCCCCTAAAGCTTCTAGTAATTCTTTACTAGAACCTTTAAGATTAGTTCCGTTATCAGACCATATTATTTTCACATCTCCCCTCCTTGATAGAAAACGTCTAATAGCCATGATGCAAGAGTCTGCCGTAAGTGAGTGAGCTATTTCGACATGTATTGCCGTAGTAGTCAAACATGTAAAAAGTACGTCATATCTCTTCTCAGTTTTTCGACCATTTTTTACTATAAATGGCCCAAAGTAATCTGCTCCTGTAACAATAAATGGTTTTTGATGTATCATGAAACGATCTTCGGGAAGTTGTCCCATTAATGGCTGTGCTGGCTTGCTACTGCGTTTTCTGCAAAAGAAACAACTTAATATTGATTTTTTTACCATTCTCAGAATACAACCAATGGGTGACTGTTCGGGAGTCGGACCATAAATAATGTTTTTCTATTAAAATATCTAACGATTCTTTGACTCTGTTAGTTAATCTTGTTCCATCAGCCATCAGTTTTAATTTAGGAATTGTTTGTGAGTGTAAAGGAGCTACTCGAGCTTTTGAACACATTATTGCTGTCTCAATTTCTTTATTAGTATGGATGATTCTTAAGTACACCACTGCTGTATAAGCTTTTTCGCTTGCGTCGCAAAAGGTGGGTGTTTCAATAGATTGAAAGGTATTATTTGTTATTGAATCGTCCCATTCAATCTCTGATCGCCATGTTTTTTGAAGCATCATTCGACCTTTAATGATAATTGGTGACAAAAATCCTATTGGATCATACACAGACATTACAGTCTGCAGTAACTGACGTTTTGTTGGTATTTTCTGATTATGATTAAATCTTTGTCTACCTTGTTACAATTAATAGGAAAAGAAAAGCAATCAGTTGATGAATTCCAAGTAATCCCTAAAATTCTTTGATTTGGTGTAGTTTTATTCTCTTCTACATTTGTGATAATTTTTTTCAGATATTAGTTTTTGAGGAATTTTCTTTAATACCTCAAGTGAATTACTAATAAATCCTCACAATTCAAATCCACCAAGTTTGTGAATATGAATTACTTGTAACGTCTTTTTTATTGCTTCAATATAATCATCAACATAATGAATATCAATAATAGCTCTTGAAGCTTCTGGATATTCTGCTTAATATTTTAGAGTATTATGATTCTTAATAAATTGAGCTAAAAAGGGAGAAGATGACCAAATATCATTGCTTTTATTCTGTATACTTGAGGTTGATCTTTTACGTTCAAATTCCTCCAGAGAAAACATTGTGCATAACTATCTTTATCTACAATATCAACTGTATTAAACATCTCATGAATATCTGCAGATAACTCAATTTTAAACTGCCGAAATTTTAAAAGTATTCCAAACAATTAGGGCTGTACAATTCCTGAAGTGGCGCAGTATTTCAAACATAATAAATTAAGAAATTGAATTATTATTGTTTAGTTGTTATTGTTAACACAATTTTGGTTGCAAATATGTAGTAGTAATAAAGAAGGAAAGTCGAGACTCGCGACTGAGATGGGCCGAGTGACTAATTCGAGACCGAAAGGAGGTCAACCTGAAGTCTCGTGTTGTCTCATCCAGTGGTAATATTATTTACTATCTACTTCCTATCTGAAATGGTTATTGTGGTACACCCTCCACAACAGTGAGAGATCACGGGAGGTGGTGGTTTGTTGTAAACGTGTTCTGCGGTATAATTATATTATTAATAGTTTTCAAGTAGATTGGCGCAGGTACTATCAATACAAACAAAACAATTTTTATTGAATCAGATTTAGATTTGGGCAATGCTGATGATGGTTACATTTAAAAAAAAATAAACATAACGTATTACTAGTTTAATGTGCTTTTAAGACATAATTTTTATTGTATAGTTAATTCCTTTCCTCGTGTTATATTTTTTATAACAGACGTAGCAACGATTTTCGTTTGGAGGGGATTTGGATAGAAAATGAATTTTATTGTATTTGAATTTGTATTCTGAAATAGAGAAACTCGTTTAAATTATTAAATATGTTTCGTCATTTCTTTAACTTTCAGGTTCAACAAAAATATAAAATTTTAATGCTGACCTTTGAAGAAATGTCATGAATAACAATATCGTTAAAATATCTCTCTGATAAAATATAACACATTTTATCTTTTGTCTTGACAGAAATCTTAATAATGTTTAATTAGCTTGTATAATAATTATCATCTTCAAAAGAAATATAAAATTGATCGACTACACTTGTACAGCAATTTTATTGTAATGAGTGGAAGTAACATATATTATTTAGTTCGTTTAATATTATATTATTACTTCTCGTTTTTCTGTTCTGTTTCATTGAACTTGATTGTTCATATTTCGGGGCTCAATCCAGATCAATCAAAAGTTAACTACAGAATCGGGTAGACTGCAGTGAGTTTGAAATTTGGTAAGCTCAAAAATAAACCTAATTTTTAAAAACTTTCAAAACAAATAAACTTTATTAAATTTTTTAAAAATAAGTTCAATTAATTTTTTCTATAAAACTTGAATATAAATCTTGTAAAATGGTAGTTCTTTGCTAATTTAACCAACCTCGTAGCTCTTATAGTTCTCGAGATAGCAATGGTGGCACACTTAAATGGAACACCCGGTATACATTATTTTGTACACTTCCGCTTATACATTTTAAAATAACAATTATTTGGTTTTATTTTTATAACTGTCAAATACAAGACAGCTTTAAAAGCAAAACGTCATTATGCATATTTTTCTGGTAATCCAGGCTGGCTTACATGCATGTACTCACTTGTTTCTGTGGAAACATAATGCTTGTTTATTAATTTAATCCCTGTGGAATTAAATTCGTATTTAATTCCTCAGGGATTAAAAGTGCTCTTCAGTCTTCGAAAATGAAGAGTAAAATAGGTTTTCACTCCTGGAAGTGCAAAAAAATTTTTAAATGTGAATATATTTTCATTTTTTATTGCCGGCATTTTCAGTACCATTCATTTGTACATAAATGTTTTTTTATATTTCTGAAGTGAATAAAATAGCTAAAGATATCTTGAAGTGCGTGATGGTATATTTTATATTACAAAAATTAAACATTTATCGAATAAAGCAATTAAACATCAGTGTATATTTCAGTAAACTTTTTAATTTTTTTTTGTCTCCTTCTACAAATATATATTGAGAAAAAAAATATCATGCACTAGGTAATTCTAATTTAACTTTATAAAGGAATGGTACTCAGTTTGCTATTTCCTCTGTACCTTCACATGTTAATTTGAGTACCACTTTTTTTGCCCTGTCACTTTCACTTAGGGCGATACATGCTACCCTATCACTAAGTTCTTAGAATATCACACAGTAGAGCTTCTTATGTTAAAAATTATTTCTAGTTGCGAATTTTGAGTATATTTTGCATTTATTGTTTGCCACTAACAAAAAAACAATTATTTATAAGTGATCTAAATGCTTTATTATAATATGTACTGTCACTTTTAAAATTTAATAATAAAATTGCTCGTCAATAATTTCTTTTTTATATAGCATAACCATAACAATCGATTATAACGTTTTCTGAATATTTTTTCATAAAACGTTATTTAATACAAAATGCCGCTACTGTAAGATAAAACATCATACATCATACGTGAATGAAATATCACACTGGCGCATTCGAACTCATGGGTCATTCTTCTCACGCATATATGTATAATAGACAGATGACTGACCATATTACTTGAATACCATTGCGATACAAAGCATTTTAAGGTCCATCATAATAATTTATTATCTTTCAATGATTTATATATGAGTATACAAATATTTCAGCCAGTACGGTTGTGTGGTCGTGGCGTGTCTTGTCTGATCGTGTAGATAAGCAACATAGCCCGCCCTGTCCAATTGGATGGGTTGCCGCACAACGGCTCGGTGTGTGCTGGCCTTGCAGAGACTGTAGGCTGACAACCTGCATCACTAAAATGCAAGTAAAAAAAGTCACGAAACAAGTACTTCAGGTACTTGAGGCCTTGTTCCACATAGGAATGTTGTGCCATTGATGATGTTGATGATGCAAATATTAATAGATTATAAATTAAATAAATATAAAATAAAGGATAAACATATTTATAACACATAAAACATAGGTATATAAATTTCAAAAAGTTAAAGAATGTATTGAACTGTAGAAAATAAAAATACAGTGTAACATTTATATTAATACAAGTTATATACCATTGGCCTTCACAAGTCTATATGTATATTATAAAAATCCAGATTCATAACATTTTCCGGAACATATACTTACAATATGGGCCATAAAGATAGCAGCTTTTGAATATCATCAATAATTTCGAATATAAACAAGGGATTTGAAAAATAATCGACAGAATGATTCTATTCTTTAAAAAAATATTCTGTAATAGTACGATGGCCGTGCCATAACATTAATTTCATTATCCCTGATTTTTTTTTTATCTTCTTTGCAGTATTCATTGAACTATTATGATAATGGAAAATGTATTTGAGAGATATATTTTCATTGGCATAGGATTCCATCGCATTCTTCAATATGTCCTTATACGAGACACGTCGGCTGCCGGCTAGCTATTCCAAGTATCACTGCGATTGCCTATTTATCCCGGCCAAGAAAATTAATTTGCATTTATTTATTTATTTATCCAATAAATAGGAAAATAATAGAATATAGAGCATTTTACTCATTGTATCAAGATTTGTGAGCAGATGAAAATGATCAGTGATATTAAAATTTTAATGTCAACTTCAAAATTCATCCTGTCGCAAAAATGTAATTTGTCGTTCCTTGTCGAAAGCAACCGGCCGACTGCGAGTGTGAAAGCTACAATAGCATTCAAGCATACACTGCATTCAAGGGACAAAAGTAATTGATAATTTTCAAAAGTTGTTATCTTTATGGCCAATATTGCACATATGTTGATTCGGAGCCAAGGTTCATTTCCCGCGCAATCCTGGTATTCTGGTTACCCAATTCATATGTATAATGACATATTTCATTTATCATTTCATTATAATATAATGTAATATTATTTGGCACAAATAATAGTATATTATTCCATGACCATGTAATGTGTGCTATTACGTAAGCGGAGTGACAGATCAAGGTTACAGTTACACTGTAACTTTACAGCGACGATTAAGCTACATTAAGCTGAAATGGTAATGTATCTATTAAATTTCAGCTGCAGATATTTCAAGCTGTCAGATTGAATACGTTTATTTTATTCGCAGAGTTTTATAACTTTAATATGAATAATAATAATAATATTCCGTTTGTTTTACATAATTATGATACGAAGGTTTTAGACGGTAATTAATAATTTTTTAATATTTCTCTAAAATAACAAATATGAACCATATGAGTATACAAAGAAGGGTTTTACGTGCTAAAAACGTTTGAAATACCCGGCGATAATTTTATAAAATTTTATTTTCACTCCTTTGAGTACTACAAAATAGTATATTGCGTCATAAGGGGAGATGTGGGCATATTACATCCCGAAGATTTCTGATGCACGAGCGAACGTAGTGAGCGAGGGCAACAAAAGCCAAGGGATGAAATATGCCGTTAGATTCCCGTAGGGCACAAGCTATTTTTCCGTATCCTTGAGAAGATTGTATTAAATAAAAAAAATAATTTTATAATATAAAACACAAACCTATGTCATTTTCTTACGCAGTACTGAAACCATGGCAATAAATAACAAAATACCTAAAATATTTTTTTCCGTATCCATGGTATGTAATTGACAAATTGTTTACTTCATTTGAGGTTAACAATAAGTGAAAGCGGGATGATATAAACAGCTGTGGGTTTTAGCGGTGCAAGCATACGACGTGAAATCTACCGATAAAATTTAAAGTAAAAATAATTTGATTTACAACAAATTACTTTCTAAATTAACTCTAAATTATTTTTAAAAATACAAATAGGCGAATATAATTACAATTGTCGCATAAATTTATTATAGAAATAATAATTAATACCAAAATTAGACATTTATAAATTAAGGTTATATGTCAAAAAGTCTTGGAAAAAATATTTTAGGCATTTTGTTATCTGTTGCCATGGTTTCAGTATTGAGTAGGAATATTACATAGGTTTGTGTTTTACATTATAATAGCTATTTTTAATACTAGTGAGCAAAGTAGTGCATTTAATCACGAGTTTAGACGTTGGGCGCCCGAGCTGTAAGCGAGGGCCCCAACTGGATGAGTGATTAAATGCACGTTTGCTCACGAGTGTAAAATCTGATTTTTTCCACAATCGTTTAATTTTCATATAGCCTTTTGGACTTGCTAGATAGTAAATCTAATGTTGCACTTTTTGCAATTTCAATTATTTCTGGGGGAGTATTTTGCTCAAACTCCCTTCTCATTAAACAATTAAATTAATAATTTGTACCAAATTAGTAAAAGAATATACACAAAAAGGTTTCGGCCAAGCCGGTGAGGTTTGAGATTAAATAACATCACTGACATTTGACAACAGTACCAACATATAGTCGGTGTCGGTGTTAGCATGAATTTCCCCAGTAGTTCCTAAATTTCTAACAATTTTAATTTTGTTTTGTAAACTAAAATGTAACATTACAAGTTATACATTTTACGAAATTAGAAATTCAACAATGCACTTATTTTAATATTGTAAAATAATTTAAAACCAAATGGCGGAATAAAATTTTTGGCGCCATCTACTGAAAATTTTTAAAACAAGAGTGATTAAAAATTTATAGTCAATAGTGATTAAACAATTTACTTTGCTCGCTCTTTTGAGTGATTAAAATTTTTTTAATCACAAGTGATTAAAAAGCGTACTTTGCTCACTCTTTTGAGTGAGCAAACAACATCAACATTAAACGATTGTGAAAAATAGCTATTTTTAGTACAAGTGAGCAAAATATGTCTTTTTCTCACGGGCCCAGAAATTGGCCACACGAGCGAAGCGAGTGTGCCAACTGGACAAATGAGAAAAAGACATGCTCACGTGTGCTAAACATAATTTTTTCCACAATCTTAAAATATAATTAAAAGAAAAACATTGTACTTTTCTATTTAATAATGAAAATCTCAACAGTACAATTATGTTTATAAACTATAATTAAATTTAATGTAATTTAATGTAAAATGTATTATAATGTCTGTAATCCCATGAAAACATTGTGCTCAGAGTTAGTGTATTTTGCTCACTAATGTTATTTACTTTGCTCACTTGTGAAGAAATTTATTTACTTTGCTCACTTGTGATTCAATATGCTACTTTGCTCACTGTTTTAAGTTGAATAATGATGTATTTTGCTAACGATTTTGGAAAAAAACTTTTATTTCTCGTAACTGGGAGCATTACTTCACGCATTAGGTACACTTTTCCTTAGTTACCAAAATATGATTGAATTTTTCCTAGTTTTATTTCAATAAATACATTAGTTGTAGAAAAAATATTGATTGTGTTTTGGACGCGAAGTGTTTTTAATACGTTTGATTGACTTTTCAGTGACATTCTCTCTCACGCACTACAGACACAAACTTCGCACATATAAAAATAATAATTTTAATGGGCCAGGTATCGTCCTATCTTTAATAATTCACGCAACCAAGAGGTTTAGTACATGGAAATTAATTTTGATGTCATCTAAACCTCTGCAAGCAATTATCATCGATGGTGTTGCCACGTAATTTTATATTTATTGGATTTATCATTCGCGCACTCAAAGGGGGTAGCTGGTTATCAAATCCTCTTGAAATTATTTTTTTATTAAAGTATATATATATATATATATATATATATATATATATATATATAAAACAAGACAGCTGTCATTTTATTATCGCTGATGAAATTTAAGGTAAGTTACATAATTTGATAGTTTGGTTCTCCCAAAAAAGAACTACATAATTACTTCGTGTTTCATACTAAACTACACGAAATAATTTAACATTTTTCAAGCCTAATAAATGGTTATTAACAAAATACAATACGGGGCTGTCCTTGAATTACGCAACTCCTTAAGAAAGGATAAGGGGCTGTCCATAAATTACGTAACGCTTCAAGGGAGGTAAAGAGGTTGTCCTTACGCAGCATTACAAGGGAGAGAGGACAGAGGGCGTTTATATATATATTCGTTACGTAATGATAAAATATAATTCAAAATTTTTTTTTAAACTTGCTTTTCATATTTAGATAAAAGAGCCTTTGGATTGGTTTATATAATATTATTTTATAAACTCAAGCTTTTTCTTATATAGATCTTCGATAAAAATGCCAAAAAACAGAGGCCCTAATTATACCGAACGGGAAAAACAAGATTTAATAAGCATAGTCGATAAGTACAAACATATAGTCGAAAATAAGAAGACAGACAGCATAACGACGAAGCAAAAAAATGAGTGTTGGGCTCAAATTGCTGTAGAATTTAATGGGTGTGTCGATCGACCTAGAGAAATTGAACAATTAAAATATTGTTACACTAATATAAAAAGGACAAAGAAAAAGCACTGCGCTTTCGAAAGGGTTAGTACATTGTTACTTAAAAATTACCGACCGTATACCTTTCTATGTACTAAAATTGTAGGGTAAAGAATATATAGAGAAACGAAGAAAATCAACAGATCTTCCTATGGATTCAGATTTATATAATGAAATGAAAAACGAAGGAAAAGAAAAAAATAAACAAGATAAAGTAAGTAAATGTGTTATAAACAAACAAGTAAAACATAAATTAAAAAATAAAATAGAAAAATTGCGAAACATGCTGATAGAAATGATGTATATTTATTTTATTATCAGATTGAGTCAATAAAAACAGGCGGAGGAACATACAACCCAACATTTACAGAGACAGATTCACTAATTCTGTCAGTATGTCCTGGTCAATTTGAGCCACTGGCTAATATTTATGATGACGCTGCGGTATACTTTAAAGGTATTTGATTTTTACGAAAAAGTAATAAAATGATTAATAAAATAGAACAAATATTATTTTTAGATGTCTCCCCTGAAGAACTCACTAATAATGAGAGTAATGAAGAAATTATTAGAGGAAACTTGCATTTGGTAACACAACACAAAATTGCGAAAAATGAAACAGAGGAAGATTTACACGAACAAAATAAAATGGAAAATAACAAAAATAAAACAACAAGAAAAAAATCATCATTTAAGGACGAATTTGTAAATTATACAAATCAAAGAAAAAGAAAAATTGAGGAAGAAACTAATTAGACAAAAATATATAATGAAAAAAAAAAGTAGAATTAATAGATTTACAAATACAACAGTCGAAAGAAGAACACGAACTAAAAATGAAATTGTTAAAATTAGATTTAAAATTAAAAGAAAAGCAGTTAAATTTATAATAAGTTATGTAAATTTTTATATTTGGTATTATTTAGTATTAATATTAAGTACTTAAGAATAATGTATTGTACACAATAATAATAATTAATTAAATATTAATTGAATTAATGAGAGCCCTTCTTGCTGCACCTTGTATTTCACCATTGTATGGATCAACAGGAACTCGGTCGTATGCATCTTCAGGAAGTATTACATCTGCGTCAAGGGGAGGATCATCATCATTTGCTATTCGTGCAATATTGTGCAATACGAAACAAGCAACAACTACTGCTAATTTAGTTTCAATTTTTAACCTTAACCCGACAGATAAACAGGGAAATCTCCGTTTTAGCACTCCAAAGGATCGTTCAGTTGTATTTCTGCTCAAAATGTGTCGTCTGTTATATTCATGTTCTCTTGCACCATTTGGGTTAAGTAGCGGAGTAAGTAAATATTTCTTACATGCATAACCATTATCTCCTAATAAGTAGCAGTTGGGATAAACACCAGCCTCTAGTTCATGTTTTAAAGGCGAGTCGTTAAATATAGTACTGTCATGCACTGATCCTGGCCATCTCGCTATTACATTCAGGAATTTTAAATTTAAATCACATATCCCCTGAACATTTAAAGAAAAATACCCTTTCCTGTTCCTGTGCAACTCAGCATCTGGTCCACCAGGTGACTGAATGCGTATATGGGTATAGTCATCTGCTCCGATTACATCAGGTAAATGAGCGATTTGGAAAAATGTTTTTTTTTATATTAATGATCTCTTTGTTTGTTGGCATTTTTATAAATAATGGCTTTAATATAGCAATTTGTTGGGTTACTTTCTTAATTATTCGCGATATGGAAGCCTTACTTATATGCACATTATCTCCCAAAACATTTTGGAAAGTTCCAGTAGCATAATATCGCAAAGCCATCAATAATTGAATCATCGGGCAAATAGGTTTATTTCTACGTGTGGTAGCTAACAAGTTTTCACCAATATTGCCAAGTAATAATAAGACACAGTCCTTCGAAAAACGAAAACGAAGTTTAAATTCATAATCATTATATATGTCAAATGGGTTGATTCTGCCTCGAAAAATTCTCTGCCCCGGAATCATTTTAATAACATGATCCATAAAGTAGTCTTCTGAATCCTCGGAGGCAGAAATCATTTTATATTTTTTTATAATAATAACTAAATATATTTCAACAATTTATGAACAAAATATTCAATAATTTAACATTTGTCAAATTTAACAATTGGTTAAATAATTTAGCACAACGAATTTGAGGAGTTAAACTAGCAAGAGATTTAGCAAGCTGCTAAAATTAGCACTGATTTATGAAACGAAAAATTACGTTTAGCAGTGTGTTAAAGGTTTAACAGCTTGCTAAAAATTTAGCATTCGTTTATGAAACCGGGCATGTATCTCTTATAGTTCTCAAAATAACAATAGTGTACCACTTAAAAAATCAACTTCCTGTGTTTTAAAACTCCCTCCGAAAATAATATCTGGGTGCGCCTTTTGGCTTTATATTTATAAAAAATATAACAGTAAAACAAAAAATTATAATAAAAATATCAAACATCTTGGTTTTCTTTTAGATTTCCGGAAAATGATTCAAACTTTAAACCTTTCATTTCATAAATATCTAAAAATTTATTTTACATACCAAGAACTTAATGCTTTAAAATGAAGTGTGTAGATATTTTTTTTATATGTTTAGTTTTTAATCTTCCGCGATATCATGGAAAGGGGGTATATCTCCTATATGCCACCCAAATACGCCACTGGATGAGGATGAACATGGGTCCTGCAGGTCAAGGAGCCTGGCAAAGGTCAAAAATAATTTTATTGCAGCTATACTTTTAATTTTTTTTTAATATTTTTTTAAAACGCTGTATGGCATATTTTTTGCTGTCCTTAACAATTAATTTTTATTGAAAAACATAGGTTTTCAGATGTTCCTATCATTTACAAACTTCTATGCAGTTTGCAAATTCATTATAAACTACGGTCTGTAGGCAGCGGTAGGATTTACCAATTTCAGCCGCGGCCGATTCGACACGCTGCCATTTGATAGATGTGTGTGGCCTAATTATAATAGTATGTTAAAAAGATAGGCCGATAAGACAAGTCGACGTTCTGAAAAACATCGACGATATTTTAAATTATTACAATAAAAGCAAAACACGCCTGAAAGATTTTCTATACCACATATAAAAATATTTTTAAAAAATACTGCCATTATACACGATTCTCACACACGTACACATAAGCATGAACCCTTTGTTGTATTCTGGTTCCTTTCGTGCTTAATTAGCAAAACTGTGAACATGAATTCGATTCCTCAAATTATATTCGTATATGCTATAAACGTCACAGGTACACTGAACCATTAATATGTCAATTCTACTATTCGAGCAGGGTAACTTACCTTCTCCCAATGCAAGTACAATGAGACGAGACTATGGTAGACCATAATGCCTACTCTAATGGAGTCAACCCACATGACACCAAAACAGTACATTGTCACTCACACCACATTTTCAATTGAAACTAGTTCCGTTCTTACAGCGGGGCACACATGTAACACACAAATTTATTTAATATTATCAAACATTGATGTATTTCATTATAAACAATCTGAATACAAGATCTTGAATACATATGAACATAATAAATATAACTGAAAATACTAATTTGTTTTTCTTTTATTGCAGGTAAGAATTCAATTAAATTTACTGCTATACACTTGGATATATTGCTTTAAGGTAAGACAAACATATTATGACAATAAGAATATTACAAATTAATATTATAACACGAAAGTATTACAAATAAATACTATAATAATAACTTGATAGCAAAGGATCAAACATTTGTTTTCTTGTTGCTAAGTTGTCTGTTATGATGACCTAATATATTAAAGATTTCATTTTTAATAATGACCAACATCAAAACAAAGCAGCACTCGCTGATCTGCACTGACCGATATCTATTGTGCCAAAATAAACAGGCTCACCCATCACATTAAATTTAATTTAAAATATGTTTAGTGAACTCATTTAGTTATTTAAGTTAATGTTGAAACAAACACATGCTATATGTTTTTCAAAGATGTACCAAAAATAGGATTAAAATCTTTAGTCATACTAATAAAATAAATCAACATTATGAGTGCTTCACTATAATTAAACAAAAGCAATTACCTTCTTCTGAAATTAAATTAACCATTCGCCCTACCCCTCCGGGATGTTTTTTTAAATGAACCCCCACAGATTAGGAAATGGAATACGTATAGATGTACAGTCGTTTAGGGCAGGCATAAAAATAATAGGTCGTATCCCTAACTACGGATACGACAATTCATAATTCTGCTTTATTCTTCAACAGCACTACATGTTTATAGCAAATTGAGAACCCTTACCTTTGTCATTCGTAAAAATAACACCACAAATAACTGTTCTCTGAAATATGTATTTTCTTATATGTTTTTATGTATTTTAATAAGAACAATTTTTATTTTTTATTTTATATTCTGAATTATTATTATTATTATTATTAATATATAATGGTATGCAAAGCTATTAGCATAAAACGTATTTTTGATCCTTATAGCAATATGCTATGTCAATTATGATTATACCAAGGGATATTTATAGCATGAATTCTGCTGCATTGATGGATAGTACATTATCCCCGTGTTAATTGATAGTGTTGTATTTGTCGTACGGATCAATGTAATCCCGCGTGACCGGTAATGTATTCGGGATAAAGGACAATGCCGGTGTCGGTGCCGGTCCTGAAAGGTGAAAACCTACGCGTTCACCTTTCCGGAAGGCTGTATCTATATTCATCTTGTCTTTCTAACTGAAGGAACACATATTAAATAGTTACAATAATGCTGAATAGGTTCTCATTCTGAAATAAAGCTTATGTAAACAAACGAAAAGGTATGCAACATGATAAAAAATAAATTTTTGCCTCCGCTTTCTCGATAAGAGTTGTGTAGGGATTATAATAAAAATCGCGTACCAAATTTTTGATAAATAAGCACTTTTAAAATTCCCTTCAATCCGATAACATTTTTACTATGATGCATGAATTTAGGTATTTTGTTATACTGGAAAGAGTTGATTACATTTTGACTATAATTGGTCAGTTGGAAGTGGCACTTTATTTGAAGCTTAAAATTGTATTTAAGGAAATATACATCTAAATATAAATTATTCTGTTATTATCGAACTAATGTTTTAAACTTATCTGTATTTGCATTACTAGTTTTTACATTTAACTTCTAGTTTAACAAATAAAAATTTATGACATTTGTTTGTTACATTGTTTTATTCTTTATTCTGTTTATAAACTTGTTTTAAATTATTGAAATAATAAATATTTTTAATTATTATTTAATTCTAAAGTGCCGTTTATTTGAACTGGTTATTCACCAAGGAAACTAAACTTTACAAGCTACTACTATTGCTTCAAGGAGGTAACAGACTCATAGGCCCCGACTTTTAGACTTTAAAATGGACAACAAAAAATTTTCAAAATAATAGTTATTTATGATATAAGTGTTAAAAGTGACATTTTATGAGTGAGTGGGGAAGTTTGAAACGAGGCGAAGCCGAGTTTAACAAACCCCACGAACGAAATAAAATCACTTTTAACACAAATATCATACACTATTTTTCCTACGACCACAGTTATGTACCTATTAGTAAATAAAAACTAAGCATTAGAATGACATTTATGACAGGTCATGATGTATTTGTTATGAACAACTGAACATAAGACGTGTTAAAAGTAAATTTGTTTTTTACTTTTAACACGTTGTCAATGGCAACGTTTTAAAAGTATTTACTGTGTTATAAACTGTTATTTTTAACTTGCTAAGCAACCGTTAAAAATACTATTTTTAACAGTGGTCGTAGGAAAAAAACTTTTTTCTTCAAACGTCATAAAAGTGACATCTTCTGTGACGTGATTGACAAGGTTGAAGTTTAATTTCTATGCGTCCGTAATATAATTTTTTATTCTAGCCGCCGTATAATTTTTTCGCCGCCGTATGTAGAATCAGCCAATAAGAAGTAACTTGTACAATAAAAATCTGTAATATCGCCCTAAATGTCACTATAAAAACTAGATAACCTAAGAATAAAGTTACTAAAAATTATGAATAACTGACAGGTAACCTACATATTAAACGTCAAATAGTAGTTTATTTTTTAAAATTTCTAAGTTTGAAGAAAAAATAGCATGTGTTATTCAGAATAAAAGTGTCTTTGTGTGCCTCGCATGCAATTGTCCGACTCGCTTCGCTCGTCGTGCAAACTTCCATGCTCGCCACACAAAGTACTCTTAATAACACAATATACTATAATTCTTATGTGGTACTGTAGCGATCCCTGCGTAGCGGCGCGGGCGGCGCCCGCTAACGGACAGGTCACAACAAGTTCGTCCGCTCCCCATGGTTCTGTTTCCAGAGAACTGGCGAATATTCCAGAATTAAGTGTTTTACTTTAAGTACCCCGAGCAAGAGATCGCGAGGACAGTCTTACATTGATACGTGTAGTGAACAGATGGTGATATAAATAAATAGAGAGTGATATAAATATTGTGGAAATAAATATTGCGTAGTTTTAGTAGTTTAAATAAATTATTGTAGTGTTTAAGTCTTTATTAATAATTGTTAGTTTTCAAATAGTGTCTATGTTTATTTATTCATAGTGTTACTTATTTTATTTATTCTTTATAATTCATATTTCTTTAATTAAACATAGTTATATAAATATTACTGTTTTAATCAATTTTACACTTTACCTAAATAAATAAAACGTTACAGTACATACATTAAAAAGATATTAAATAAATGAAGACAAAATAATTAATATAAGAAAAGTATTTGTAGTTTTCCCTACAAACTAGAGGAAAAAAAAACACAAGAAAGTTATTTGACAAAGGCAAAGGAACGTCTGGTAAGAATATGTTAGTAATAATGAATGATCTGTTCCTTTAGCTCGCTTAAAAAAAAATGTTCTGCAAAGAACCAAACCTGTTGCTAGATAGCCTCAAAAAAGATGACAGCTGCGCTTCCTCAGTCATTGAAAATAATTAAATTCTTTTAAAACGTCATTTCCCCGGCTATTTAATCTCAGAAAGATGTACATGGGAAGTCAATGATCACTCCTTTTCAGAGAAGGCACTCGAACTCTCTGAGGCAATCATTAATGAGACATTCACAACCTAGGTGATAAACTTTTTAAAGCCGTATAAATCACCAGGCTTAGACGGTATTGTACCAGCCCTTCTTCAATAGGGCTGCAACTAATTAACACCTTACCTGGATTGGATATTTAGAACTTCCATTACGCTGGCATATGTTCCCATTCAAAATAGTTTACATATAAATCCGGAAGCTTAGACTACTCAATTCCTAAATCCCAATATGTCTTAGTCTGTTCTGCTAAACGAGAAATTTGTGAACATCCTTACCAATCTAGCAAGCGCTACTCTCAAACTCATTGACAACTGATGCAAATACCAGTCTCTTTCGGTAAATTGCTCCTTTTCACAAGAAAGCGAAAAATTGGCACCTTCACAATGCCAAAAATCTTCAATTGGTCTCTAAGTTGGTCCAGTAACGTCAAATATTTGGAAGTTTATTAACAGCAAACTGAACTGGAGTCTACATTTAAACTATAAAGGTAAAAAAGCCGCATAGCATTTTGGCAGTACCGATGGATCTTAGTCTAGCCATAACCGATGTAATGCGTACCACTCCTACACCAGCGTCTACGGAAATCCTTCTGTACCTTCCTCTAAACCTTCATATAGAGAAAGTCGCGCTGAAGGCAGTGATCGTCAAATTCCGACATTCTAAACTTTACTGACGGCTCCAAAAATAGGACTGTCTCCGTTTCAGGTATTTTTTCTGAACAAATGAATCTTGCTGTCAGCGTCCTACTAGTTAAATATGCTACTGTCTTCCAAGCAGAAATGCTGAGAATCTTGCACAGTGCATTACTGATTAAAGAATATAGTGTTCTAAATAAGCATATACGGATAGTATCTGAGAGTAGAGCAGCTCTTCAAAGCCTAAATGGAAGTAAATTCAACTCAGACTGAACTGAATGCTGTCATATTGTCTTATTAGGCTTATGCCAAGATAAAGTTCTTGAACTCGTATGGGTAAAAGGACATAGTGGCAATGAAGGTAACATTTGCGCCGACTACTTAGCAAAGCAAGGCTCATATGGGCCCGAGCCCATCTAGTCGCTAAGTAAACCGGTTCTTCATAACATCATTCGAACCATTACTTTCAACAAATTTTCAGCTAGTTAGAACACTACATCTAACTGTAAACAGACGAAATCTTTAAGTCAACTTTCAAACTAGCTAACTACCTAATAAGATTTTCGACAAATAATCTCAAACTCCTTATTGAAGTATTTTCATGGCATGGTCGTTTCAACAAACACATGCATCGTATAAAAATTTTAAATACTTCTCAAGGCACGTGGAGTTATTACACTCTCCACCTCAAATCTAAAATCAGAATTTGTAGTTTTAAAGCAATAGTATATTACTGATATGGTAGGAAATGTGATATATTCTCGGACGATGGTCGAAACTGCGAGACAGTCATAGGCGAGACCAGAAACACAAGTCCGGAAAGTCCGTTTTTGTACGTGGTACACATACTATTTGTTTCGATTAGTTTATATTTATTAATTAGTATCAGACAAGCAGCAAGATGTAAGTATATACTTCCACTGTTATTTTTCGTAACCTAGTAACTACATAAAAATACCGGAATAAAGCATTTTCCAATTTGAAAAAAAACGAAAATTTACCGTGTAAATATATTTTAAATAAATAAGGCGTAATTCAAATTTTTCAGTAGAAAAAAAGAAATTAGTGGAGTGTTGCAACTGATCATTTTCTTGAGAAGACACGCCAGCGTTAAAATCGTTTTGGCAATAGGACCGGAATATTGACAATAGTGGGCAAATAGCGATAACTTTAAATATACATCAAATTTTAAATTGGCGCTAATGTAACTAATTTTTTGCGACTTCCTGGCATCTGAATTAAGTCCAGTTCTGTAGCTACGTGTTAAGATAAGTTATATGTTCCTTTGTATATCCACCCATCTACAATATTTTTTTATATATACTTATCAACATTGTAGATAAAAGAATAAAAATTGGCAGTCATATTACATTCGTATATAGAAGTTTTGATAAGTAAAAAATACATTTTCGTGCTTTATTTAAGTAGTGGAAAGTAAAAATTGTAATAGTTATTTACATTATACGTGCGGTAGGTGTTATTTTACAACGCGAGGTTTCATATTGAATGCAATAAAACCGAGCGTTGTACAAATACCTAACGCACACATAATGTATTAAATTTTTTGTCCGAGATATCTATTAAAATATGAATTTTCTATAAATTTTGCTTGTTAACATTAAACCATTCTTGTCATCAAGTAAGCTGCTATCAAAACAATTTATGGTAGGCTCTGCATCAAGACGCTTTTAAAAACAATGAAACGTCAAAATAATCAAAAAAAATTATTTATTGGTTTCTGTTGGTCGTCAAAATAATCAAAAAATTGTACTTCTTGGTTTCTGTTGTTCAGTAATTGCTAAAAGCAAAGCTAAAAGTATTGTAATCACCTTTAAAAAAGAAAAATGTCAGACAATGAGGAATCTTTAATATCTACCCCGCCAGAGTTACGTGAAAAAGCAAGAAATGTTTCTTCGGAATTACTCCCAGAAAAGTCAAAAGCACGTTACGAAAGGTATTATCAAGTTTTCGTAAGGTGGTGTGACCAAAAAAAAGTCAACAATTACACTGAGAATGTTCTCCTGGCATACTTCACAGAATTGGTATCGCAAAATAAAAAATCTTTATGGGCAATTTATTCGATGCTAAAATCCTGCATTATGATTCACAAAAACAAAGATATTTCGAAATATTCAAAATTAATAGCATACTTGAAAAGAAAGACTGCAAATTTTAAACCTAAAAAGAGTAAAATTTTAGAAGAAGAACATATTAATTCATTTATTGATGAAGCTCCTGATAATGAGTTTTTAATGATCAAAGTAAATACTTACCTACTAAAATTCACAGATACTTTTCCATATTTTTGTAGTTACATATATAGTTCTGTAACAAGTACAGGGTGTCTATGACGAAATCTAGTACCTGACATAAAAGGGTTTTAATTTACGAGTTTTACTTGCCTCAAAAGTAATCCACGAATTATATTAATGAACAACTTTTATACGAAACAAGGGTAACGATAGTCGCTGCCACCACTATCACTTTATTTAAAAGTCTGCCGTGATAGAAGCAGACAAGGGAATGATTAATAATGATAACAGACGCGGTTTATTATATGGTCAAATTAGTGCAGGGTAGTAATTTTATTAGAACAATAGAATTTTACCTACGCGTTGTGCTACCACGTCACAAAGACAAGGGTTGGAATAGGATGGGCTGAATCAAACACGATATTCCAACAATAACAAAATTATATAAATTTTAATAATCAACCGCGATCAAAAACATTTATATAATTCAATTAAACTACAACGCGTAACTTGATTCTATATAAACTCTAAATTCTTACTTTTCTATTTACAAACAATTTTGAAAACCTTTTTACATCGATCTACAAATCAACATTAATCCACACAGAATATAATAAAAACTACTTACAAATTTACACCACGATGAGAAAGCTTTTACACACAGTAAAACAACTAATTGGTTATTTCACTAAGAAATACCAAGGTATGTCTGACATTCAGTCAAGACATCTACAACAATCAACGGTTACAACAAGAGAGCGAAATTTCGAACTGTGAACCACCATTTAATGGTAAAAATCCAGAAGTTCTCAACCTATGTTTGTCCGGCTCTTCTCATCCCCTAAGTACGAAGTATGCTAAAAATAACCCAACTATTGATGTCCACCGAGGGCATCACGTATCGGAAACGGACAGTTATCTATTTGAAAACAAGCTTCAAGGCGCAAAAAAGAGCGTCCTCAACCATAAATCTGTCCATTTCGTAGCATCTGGAGTACTGCTATACCAAAATTTACCAAAAATGCACAGCCGCCAAGCGACCGTGTTACAGTTCTAAAATAGCATGGTTTTAGGTTGCTTTAATCATAGGCGTATCAGGCGCTTTACGAAGAGAGGAACTATATAAAATGGTAGTTCAAGATGTTAAATTTCAAGGTGACATAATAGTCATAACTATACCTGAAACCAAAACTAATGTATGTCGCCAATTTGTTATAACAAATATTAAATGGGTAGCGCTTATTCAAAAATATTTAAAAATTAGAGTCACTGTTTCGAAAATTAAAGATCGTTTTTTTTTGAAATACCAAAATGGACGGTGTGTTAACTCACCTGTTGGCATAAATACAATCGGCAGTATACCATCAAAAATTGCCAATTTTCTTAATTTAGACAACTGTCATGAATATACAGGACATTGCTTCCGTCGAAGTTCAGCCACGTTATTAGTAAATCGAGGTGGTGATCTGTTAGCTTTAAAAAGGCATGGTGGTTGGAAGAGTGCGACAGTTGCAGAGGGTTATGTAGAAAACTCTTTAAAACGAAAAATTGACGTGGCTCAGATGATAACAGAAGCAGGACCATCCTCGTCGAAAAAACCGAACTCAGAAATACACACTTCCTCCCAATTAGCAGTTGAAAATACCACTGTCGAGACCACTGTTGAGTCAAATCGATTAATTTCAGGACTCTTTTCAGGTGTAGAAAACTGCACTATCAATGTTAATATCTACAATAATTGTAATTTAAATAAGTAAAACGTTTTATTTAAAATAGATATTTATTTAAGCATTAGGATAAGTTGTATTATAAATTAATAGTCATTATTAAATACATTGTTTAATTAATTAAGTACTTTAATTCATGTGATAAAAATTCATGCTTTTTAAGAGGTTGGGACAAGGATCAAGAATTTGTACTTTGGTTATTTGATTCTGGAGTTGTATTATGCTGGAAGAAAATTAAGGTTAGGTAGACTATTATAATTGATTCCTACATATATCTAGTCCTAAACAGACTACATGAATGATTCTAATGTTACTTACCGTTTTTAACATTATTAAAATTAATTCCATATATTTTAAATAAAATAATCAATTCTCGTTAGTCATTCATTGAATATTTTGACATTCTCACTGATTATTATTGTATGCTAACAGATGGCGCCAGCAGATTAAATTAAAAGAAATTCAGGTTTATTTATTTATTTATTTATTTATTATTATTATTATTGAACGATGAACTGCGGTAGCTAGCGTTTTTGTAAGTACTCTTTATTATTACAAAGCAGCTTTATTTATTAGTGGTCTCTTAAAACTTAAAAATGTGGGTGCGTATTACTTTACTGAGTGCGGTAAAGTTCCGCGCATGTGTAAAATCGCAACTACCATAGACGTCAACGATGTGTGATTGTTAAGTTTACAGTTCATGAGGACAAAAATATTTTTGTACGCGAGTACATTAATCACTATTTACTAATTAAACGAATTTCGCCACTGGGAACATTTAAATTAGTTTCACAATTTCCGGTTTATGGAAATGAGATAGTTACATTTATTTCAGGTTTTTTTTCTTATTCACTTTCTACTAACTGCTCCCAAAATTCACTAAACATTCTTTTACATAATAAAATACATATTTCAAATAGCTTTGCATATAAATATTTAGATTACAGAATTTTTATTATAATAAAAAATGTTTCACATTTTACATTTATTATTATTACAATGTTGTTACATCATTTGAAACAGCAATAGGTCATTTGGATAAAAATATAGGGTTAAAATTATATTGTACGATATACCTACGTTTCTAATTGTGAATTTTAAGGTAATAGTAATATGTAATGTGAAGAGAGGATTAACAGGCCTGTCGCGAGGGGTGGGCCACTGAATGCTAAAAATTTAATCGATTAAAATTCATACGCGTAGTTAAGGGAGTACTGGGGTGCTAAGCACCTACATATTTTATTTTAGCACCCCTTAACAAATCTTTTGTAAATGCTAATAAATATAATTTTCATCTTAACAGCAAGTATCGATATAGAACGATAATATGCTTCTATACTTATAGAATGACAAATAAATATTTTTCCTGCAAACCGAAAATTGATTGTGAATTGTATTAAAGGTTCTTTCCTAAATAATATTTGCTACCGTATAATTAAAACAATAACTATACAAAAAAATTGATTTTCCTTAGAAATTTTTTTCGAAATTTATAAATAATTATGCCGCTTATGGAGTAGAGAAAGGTATTTTTAAAGTTGAAATAATGAATTTTTTTAAGAATATTAGGTATGTACCTGTATTAGATTTGGTACTATGGTACTTATTTTAAAGTTTATAAAACTACACTCTACACTCATTCTGCTGATATACACAGTAACTTGCGAAAGGTCATGCTGTGCTATTAGGAGAATAAAAAATTCGATGAAAACTACTAATTCGGCAGTATTAAATATTGACAATGAACTGTCAAAAAAATTACTACACAAGACATTTTAGAAGAATTAATTTTTTTAAATAGACAACTGTTATTACAGTAATTTGTTGTTATGTGACATTAAAATGAGATTTTATTTTAACTTTGAATAATATTTTGTTTTGTTTATAAATTAAACAAATAAACATTTTTTATTTTGTAAACCAACTTTTTGTTTTATTATTAAATTTTGTAAGGACTTAAGATACCTACAATTTTAAAGTCTAACTACAACTTTGTTAAAATTGATATGTCTGGAGATTCAGTACGTTATAATTTGAAAAGAATTTTATAAATTTGCCAAACATCAAATTTAATCAAATCGATTCTTTAGCACGATGGGTATATGAAAATATTGTTTCACTCATTATAAATATCACCAATCAGAACATATCATTTGTAATGAGATAAATAAGCAATATTAAAAAAGGGACTCACCAACTTTTTGTTGTTTAATTCTTTTCAGTTTACACTATTAATGATGAGAACTTAGTTCTCGAAATATGTATTTACTTTTTTTTTAATAATTTAAGGTAAAGGGGTAATTCTACTAGTTTTAATTAGGAAATCTCAGCATCAGCACATTCTACCAAAAACAACACTTCTATGTACGTGAGGTAAAATATGAGTAAGTTTTGATATGCATAGCCTGTTTACAAACTGAGTTATACCTAATGATACAGCATAATAAAAAATGCCTACATTCCATGAAAAAAATTTATTTGCAATTTCCATCTACATGAACTCATATAACCTCAAATGAACGCAATAATAACCGCTGGGTTGCGTGTTGATGAGCTTTACATGTTAGAATTACCCCCTTATTCAACACTGTGATGTGTGTAATCTACAGGTCTGCTTGTTCGCCAACAGGTTTGTGATTCAAAACTCTATTACGTTTTTGTGCCTTCTTCGACATAAATACACACTAGAGAAAATAAAGAAAAAATACTTTTACCCTTGTTTAAGCCTACTTGATTGCAGTTTTGCACACCTGATAAAATTTGTTTTAAACGATATTTCTCTGAAACTAATGATCGGATTTGAAAAATAAAAAAACTGTTGAAAAGAGAATTGAAAGGCCTTTCAAACTGTGTTATGTTTGACACTCTTTTCCATTTAAAATTTTTGAGGTCCAGTCCACACCCATTTTAGGGTTGATGTTATGGCATTAGTACTAATCCATTTAGGTGTCCCCCTTTATATTAAAATTGACGTGTTTGAGCGTTTTTAGCAAAATTAATGTTAAGTGGCCAAAAATTGCGCTGATAATTTTCACTGGGCCACCCTGTATATATACAGGGGGAATACTGAAAACCTTGACATAGGGAAATAACATGGGAAAACAGTTTTTTGCTGTTTCCATCTGTCCCGCTAAATAAAATCGGGTGTATATGGTATCGTTAGTTAGATTACTTAATTTTGCATCTAATAAAACCTAATGTTGTGTAATATGGCCATTTCTAACTGAAATATTTGATAAAATAAATTGTATTTTGAAGGATATCCTTCATATTTTTGAATAAGAAATGCCAAAAACAAAATGCTCCACAGCCGAGTGGATAAGAGGGCGGATTCATAATATAAATAATCTACAAGACCTGGTTCGAGACCACCTCGGCCCTACTTTTTTAAATGTGTGTTTCCACTTGCACCGTGTCAGTGCTGTCAGAATATTTCGATAAGATATTTAATGTTTGTTTATGTCCAGATTGTTGTACAATGTAAAATGGAAAACGAAATTAAATTTCAGATAAATAATGAAATTACAAAGTTACCAACATTAGATGACTACACATTATTATTAAATAAGTTCGTAATAATACACATTAAGAGCGTGTTCTAAATTGATACATTTTCAATATAATTTTCAATTTAATTTAACCTTAGCAATATATCTACTCCATCTCTGCTGTCAAACGAAAATTAATCATTAAAATTTTCCAAAATACATATCAAAATTTAAATTCTACCGCCTGCTCAACCGCCATATTTACACTGGTACTCGTGCACTTGCTATTTGTCTCGTTGCACAATAGTTGCGCACTGGCAAAGAATCGAGTGCAATTCTTAGGTAAGCTGAACACGCAAAAAATGAAAAAGTGCACACTTAAACCGTATGCTGAACGTAAAATATAAACTCGGTGCGCACTTAGTAAGCTGAAAACGCTATTAGATTTGCTAATATATTGTAAGTAGTGTTTAACAAAGCTATGGGTCTATAGTTTTGCAAGTGGTGTAATAGTTATAGTAGTATCCCATTGTTTTGGCATCTTGTTTTGCATCCATATTTGTTTGATTAAATATCATAATTCTTTATGTTCTTGTAGTCCTCCATATTTAAGTAATTCTGTTTCTATCTCATCATCTTTCGGGGCTTTGCATTTTTTCATATTACCTCTAGTACTAATTCATTTTGGTAGTCTTTACTCTTCACCTTCGTCTTGTTCTGGCTGCTTTTCTTCCCTGCTTATTTCGTCTTCTACGTATAATATTTCTTTGTAGTATTGTGTCCACATATCTCCATTTTTTTTTTTTGTTTATTTTACCTGTATTGGGTTTAATTCTTTTAATTTTAGTTTTTTTTTGTTTTGTTGAAGTCCTACTTTTTTGTGAAATTATTGTTAAGTTGTAGTTTCTAATTTCGCATTTATCCAATGGTTCTTTTTCTTCTTATTTATTGCATTTGCTATATTTCTTTTTATCTGGTAGTCAGTCCTTTTTTGAGATAATACTTACCTATAAAGACGCAAATAAAATTAAATTTAAAAAAAAAATACGAATTTGTAATATACAAGCAATAAATAATTCTTAAATATTTAAAATTGAAAATTTCCTACATAACTTCAGTTCTATAAAAACAAAAACGCATTTTAAAATTAAATGTCAAAAAAACTATGATTTAACAACAAACTCAATATACTATTGTACTGAACTTGTCTGGTAAACATGGGAATTTATTACAGTATGAAATAATGAAATAAAACCATTTTCAACAAAAATGTACATTTCATAACGTCATCTCTGGCTATATAAAGAAGTGTAATTATTAGCCAGAAATACTTAAGTCGCTGTATCAAATACAAAATGAAATGAAAGCAGAAGTATTTATTACCATGTTGTTTTATTTAACTAATGCGCTTCGGATCAAAATGAGCAGATTATGTGATCTGGGCATCCTAACATCGCAAACCATTAACAAAGTAAAATTCCTATTTATTCGGGTAGTAATATAAACTACAGGTTGTGCAAAACATGTAATCTGACAATCTGCACCTAACATTTCAATGCAAATAAAAGTTGTTCAGAAACAGTTGTTTCATTTGGCCTCAATGGAATGGTGTGATACTATAAAAATCAAAGAATGGGGAATGGCATAGGCGTGCATAGGGAGGTGCCCGGGCATGCCTATAACCAAATTAAAAATAAAAAACTATGAAATTGTTTTGAATAATGCATTTATATTTAGTTTAAAAGTTGATTTAAGAAGAAAATTGGTTTTTTTTAAACTAAAACTAGTGTTTTCTAATTATGTTGTTAAAACTTAATATTATTACTTAAAACTAAGTTAATAAATTGTATTACTCTGTTTAAATATAATGGAAAAAAATAAATGCTTTTCGTGTGAAATTATTTGCAAAAAGATATGTGTATTAATTGAAAAGTTATGTAGAATGGTATTCATGAAGAAAAAAATATGTTGGTAGAAATATTATTATGGGAGCTTGTAATCATAATCGAATTTAAGTAGGGATAGAAATTATAAAAACTAACAAAAGAAATGTACTTTTGGAGTTGCAGTCATTTAATAAAATCCACTAATACATCAACGTATCGACTGTAATTTGGGCTTCATCTGGGTTCTTATAACGTACAAAAATATTACAATCAAATAAGCAGACATATTTTCAACTGAGGTAATAAACTTAAATAAATGGTATTATAATGATGAAGTAAATATTAGAGATGGAACCGAAGCCGAATAATTATTCGGTATTCGGCCTACTTGGCCATATTTCAACTATTCGTGTATTCGGCTTATTCGGTGTATTTTAAAACCGAATATTCGGTTTCAAGAAATACATATATTACGACGCTGTTTTGTTGTGTTAAAATATATAAATATATAGATAATAAATTTTTAACAAAAGATATGCATTTAGTTAGTTATTATTAATATATCTACAAGCAGAATAAATAATTCATCTAGTTATATTGCTAGGCGGTGAATTTCTTGAAACTGAAATAATTAAATTTAATAATAATCAAACTAGAAATTACCTTCACAAAAAATAAGGCGAGCATTTCAGAATAAATACACCCCTCTTCGCGACAAGGAACACCAATCACGCTTTCAGATTGTACAAATTATATTATTCAGCAATGCCGAATATTCGGCCGAATGTTCGGTTAAAATTTCGCCGAATATTCGTTATTCGGTTATTCGACTGAACTGCTATTCGTCACATCACTAGTAAATATGTAAATATTTTTTGCAACATGTCAACTAAAAATGTTGACATTTTGAAACTGTCACTACTGTAAAGTTTTTATTTATAAACGTTATTCAGAAATAGTTATTTGTGTATCAACGTTCTAAATGTAATCTTTTTTGACCGAATCCAAAGTTTGCAGTCGAGGCAAAGCCGAGGATACAAATCTGATGAGGCCCAAAAAGAACTTTTAGCCGAGGTGCACACATTATTTTTTAGGCGATTACAACAAAAATTATGAATTTTTATTCATAATCAATTTTTGACATCCGTCAAAATTTACTTTACGGCCGCATTTACTTTATAGCCGCAATTACCTTAAGGCCGCTATTTTTACTCGGAAATTCATTACTTTTTCATTAATATTTGTAAAGGAATAGTTAAAATTTTACTTACACTTGTTATTATATTCTAAAATAATTAATCACATTAATATGAACTATGTAAATCAATAATGAACAAACAAGCGGCTAAAAATTTTGACATTGCCAGATGTCAAATAAAAATTGATACTTTAAGGTTGCCAGCAGATACGAAAAACAACAATTTATGTACCAGCCGTCTAAAATAGTTATTTGTGTATCAAGGTTCTAAAAGTAATCTTTTTGGGCCGAAACCGAAGTTTGCAGCCGAGGCAAAGCCGAGGCTACAAATCAGATGAGGCCCAAAAAGAACTTTTAGCCGAGGTGCACACATCATTTTTTAGGCGATTACAACAAGAAATTATGAATTTTCATTCAAAATCAATTTTTGACATCTGTGAAAATTTACTTTACGGCCGCATTTACATTACGGCCGCATTTACTTTACGGCCGCTATTTTTACTAGCAAATTCATTACTTTTTCATTAATATTTGTAAAAGAATAGTTAAAATTTTACTTACATTTGTTATTATATTCTAAAATAATTAATCACATTAATATGAACTATGTAAATCAATAATGAATAAACAAGCAGCCAAAAAGTTTGACTTTGACAGATGTCAAATAAAAATTGATACTTTAAGGTTGTCAGCAGATACGAAAAACAACAATTTATGTACCAGCCGCCTAAAAATGTAATTTTTGAACATCGTGGAAATAAAGCTTGATTTATGCAACGTTATAATAATCATTGTCATAAGCATAATCATTGCCATAATCATAAAAATAATTATAAGAATGTGAACCGTTTATCCAAAATTTTTGACATGATTGTGATATGACAATCATCGAATTATCAAATTTGACAAATTTAAATTTACATTATATTAGTATTATAAAAATGTTATCATTTATGATGGAGATGAATATTCGACTGTAGAGGATTATGAGGATAGTAATAGTCGGGTATTAAAAAATCTTTATTATCTACGAAGGTTTCGTAGATAATAAAGATTTTTGACTTAATACCCGACTAATACCCATTAAAAAGTAACATGCTTTCACAAAAATATAATTTTAGATTATATTGGGTACACCATTGAAATTTGTAAGGCATGTGCACTTTCATCTCATCATTATCGTAGTCATAGAATTAAAATTTAATTAATTTTAATGTTATGCTATGACATGGAGAGTGATTATGACAAAGACTATGACTTAAGAATTTTTTTTTCGCGATCAAATCAAAATTAATTATTTATTATTTATTGTAATATGCTTACCACTGTTATTTTTATTTACATTTGAACTTCTTACACTTACTGCGTTTATCCCGATAGTTTCAACTTGCTTGAAAATGGGTTGATCTGACCCGATTGAAGTTAATGGGTTGAAATCAATGGAATAAACGCATTGTCAACCGGATTGAAAATTTGAACTCAACCCTAAAATATAAATGGGTTGAGCTTATTCGACCAGATTGACTATACGGGATAAACACTGAACCTGCTCGAAGTTATGAAGCTAATTTCAGTCGTGTTTGGTTGGTTACTGTAATGAAGTTATGAACATTGTTGAGTCAAATTAATAGGTGATGTTTGTAATTCATATTATTTTTATTGTCAATACCTACTTTTAATATATAGTATGTTAATATTCACCACGTTATTAGATAAACATAACTAACAAAATTGACATTTAATTAATACATATGAAGTAGTTTCGGCGATGTTTTCGACCTGGTCCAAATTACCCGGTAGAATAAGAGCAAGATAAACGTAAGAGGGTTAACCTTGAAATTCAATCGGGTCGAATTTCAATCGGGTTTAAACTATTGGGATAAACATAGTAACTAATTCATGATATTGCTTGATAGAAACTACTGGATATTTTATCTATTTTTGACGAAAATATTTGTAAAATAACTTACATGTTTTACTTATTTAAGTTTGTTACCTAAATTCAATGTATGTTTTTCATTTGATTGTATATTGTTGTGTGTTATCAGCACCTTGATGAATATTAAATTACGGTCGAAACATTGGTGTAGTATAAGATTTTATGAAATGACTGCAGCTCCTAAAGTACATTACAAATTAACCCACATAGTTTTTCATTTTAATCCTAAAACTTTGATTACGCCACTGGCTTCCAGTATATCTCTCTTTTTTTCACGATTCTACTACACTGACATCAAAGCATCCGTTACACAAATCTTTAATAATTTTCTCGTAAACTACTATTAAAGAATCGATTTAAAAAATACGGGTATTATATTTTTTGGTATAGTATTATATATGGTCACACACCTATTAGTAACTGATTAATTTATATTTTTTTCACTGTGTCACCTAGTATAAATATTCACCAACAATTACCAACTTGATTTGTATTCGGAGTGAAAATCCTGTTTTTGCAAGTTACCTGTGCAATATGTTTGTGTTAATTAGCAAAGAAAACACCGCGGGTAATGAGAGTGGCATTGTCGTAACATTTTTACACAGCACTCGGATCGCAGCATGCTGAGAGATTGAACCAGTGAAAGTTCCAACCTCGTGAAAGCTAAATGGAGCGCCCGGGATGCGTAGTCGCAAACTCTACATTTACAAGTATAGTGCCAAATTACCGTAATAGGTTTTTCGTTTTGTTGTAGGTTGGACCTGTCTCCAAGTTTTTCTAGATCTCGTTTCGTAATTTCTTCTTGTAGCCTACAGAGCCCAATCCATGAATCTGAACTTTTTTGGTAAATTTTTTTCGTAATGTAATGTTACGTTATTATTAATTTTATTTATATCAACGAACATAGTTTTTAAAATGTCATATTTTTTTGTTAAGCATAAGTATACGAATACGTAATTATAATATTGTTATATTAATCTCATTCATATTTGTTTATTCATAACAAAATAAAACAATCTGTCACTTCCGGTAGACTGCTTTTTATCAAAAGTTGCTAAGCTCATTCCATTGATGTCAGAATCGTAAATATGAAAATTTCATTAAAATACGTCAATAATAATAAGTCAAAACTGATTGTGAATAACTTAATCATCTGTTATAATCTCAAATGTCAAAATCTGTAAGAGTATAGTTTCTTTTTTTATATATGATGGTCCAGGGCCGGTTTAAGGATACCCGAGGCCTTTAGGCAAATAATTGTAATTGCGCCCTTTTGATTTATGCGAATGTAAATATACAGGGTGGCCCAACGAAAATTATCAGCGCAATGGGGTATTCCAAGCCTACGGCTTTTAAAGAAATTCTTATTGGATATCATTGTTTACCATATATAAGTAATATTAAAGTGAATATAATCATTATTTTTCTGATTTTTAATACCATAATATCAAAATGAAATTGTAATGCATTTGAATCGAGTACGTAAAATTCAGTATCAGCCTTGTTGTGACGAAGAAGGAACTCGCGTCAGCCTATTGGCTCTTGTTCGAACGCGCCACGCCTCTGACTCAGACCTACGAATGATGTTCTCAGCTGATTCTCAGTGCCTGTGACGTCACACGCACGGCCGATTTTCTAGTGTGTAATTTATTGAAACTTTAAAAATTTATTTCTGGCGTGTTTGAAACCTTTCGGCGAAAAGAAAAAATACGGGTCTAATATTTTTATGCATAGAATAACATATTAAAAAATGAAAAAAACTTGGAATACCCCATTTTTGGCCACTTATCACCAATTTTGCAAAAAACTCTCGAACACGTCAATTTTAGTATAAAGGGGGACACCTGAATGGATTAGTACCAATGGCATAACTTCAACCCTAAAATAGGGGTGGACTGCACCTCAAAAATTTTAAATAGAAAAGGGTGTCAAACATGACACAGTTCGAAAGGCCTTTCAATTCTCTTTTCAACAGTTTTTTTATTTTTCAAATCCGATCATTAGTTCCAGAGAAATATTGTTTAAAACAAATTTTATCAGGTGTTCAAAATTGCAATCAAGTATGCTTAAACAAATGACAGAAACTAAATAAACAATTCTTTCGACAAGTTGTTTGTAATAAACAAGTGATTTGTAAGTTAGATTTCTTTTTGTGGGGTTATTTGAAGTCTAAAGTTTATGCCACGCCACCCGAATCTTTAGAAGATTTACGACAACGTACCGTAGCTCCAAATTTTGAGCAAAATCTTTATTATTGTATGGAAGTTGGAGGTAGTCATTTTGAATACCTAATAAACTGATACTTGAGTTTCTGTCATTTGTTTAAGCCTACTTGATTGCAGTTTTGCACACCTGATAAAATTTGTTTTAAACGATATTTCTCTGGAACTAATGATCGGATTTGAAAAACTGTTGAAAAGAGAATTGAAAGGCCTTTCGAACTGTGTTATGTTTGACACCCTTTTCCATTTAAAATTTTTGAGGTGCAGTCCACCCCTATTTTAGGGTTGAAGTTATGCCATTGGTACTAATCCATTCAGGTGTCCCCCTGTATACTAAAATTGACGTGTTCGAGCGGTTTTTGCAAAATTGATGTTAAGTCGCCAAAAATTGCACTGATATTTTTCGTTGGGCCATCCTGTATGTAAAAACATAGGTAAATTGCAGTTTATTTTTACAATCCTGTAATCATTCTGTAGCTCTTCCAGTGTAGACAAACCGTTAGAAAAGTAAAAGCCGTTACTTTCTTTGGTGCAATTTGTATTAACATATCTATTATTAATTTCTGACCATTTAGTAAGATCTTCACCACTATTTTGTTCATTTTTGAACTAGATGGAATTTGTCTATCATCAATTTCAGATGATAGTAGTTTTTATTTATCTTTATTATAGTTAATTGAAAATGTTACAGTTGTTAAAAGATATTTTTCTTTTTGTTTCGAATGCGGTAAATGAGATTACTTATTATTCAGAATTGGGTTAAACATTTTTCATTTGGTTAACTGAACATTTTTTCTGATTTTCGCTGACAATTTTGAGCTCTAGTCGCCCAATATACTTATATTTCGAAGTCTTGAACCTTGTTCTATTGTTCGTTCATACAAGCATGAGACGGTGAGTTGAGTTTCGGCGAAAATCAGTTCAGTCAGAGACAAATTACTGTGGTCGCCGCCTAAATATTTCTACCAAAATTTTCTCTTGTTAGTGACTATAATTTTTAGTTAGTAACTTAATAAAACGATATCATCAATTTCTATAATTGAACTTTGCCTGAGTATTCCGTCAGAAGGCGTTGTTTAATCAGATCGATCCTGTTTGACCAGATCTTACTTGATCATATCGATCTTGACTAAGCTGACCTGCAACAAAAAGTACGTTCGAACATGAACAATTAAAATATGAAGACTGAAAAGTTCTGCCCATACTCCCTATTAGGTTTTATTGAAACTAAGCCACACACTTCAGTACCCTCGACACATAAAGTAAGTTCATTTTTTATGGATTAATCTATTTATTTTTCGTTGAAACACTGTAAAATGAAACTTGTGAGACGGAGCCGCCAAAACGGTTGTCACGTCGTCACTCTCACAAAACTACTCCGTCACATGACATTTGTTTATTTATTTTTACTTCCTTGTATAGCAAATATTGTAATCGCGAAAAATTTCGGTTTTCAGATTTCAACGGAAATATCCATTTTGTAGTTCCAACGTGACGTCTGTACGTATGTATCTCGCATAACTCAAAAATAATTACCCGTGGGATTATAAAATTTTGTATATGGGACTGCTATAATATCTAGTTGTGCAACTCCCTTTTTTATTGCAATCGGCAGTGTCAAAAGGGCGCTTTGTTGGTATCCATTTTGACTATCTCTGAATTAATTTTGATTAGTTTCGATGTGACATCTGTACGTACGTATCTTACATAATTCAAAAATATTAACCGTAGAATACAGAAATTTTATTTATGGAATTGCTATAACATATAGTTAGTGATGGGTCACTGGGAATTTCCCGTCAGGAATATTTTTATTTCCTGGAAAAATTCCTGGGAATTTCCCTAAACACGTTTCCCGGGAAAAAATCGGGAATTCCATTTGGGAAATTTCCGGGAATATATGGGAAAATTTCCCGGAAACAAGTAGGGAAATTCCCGGGAATAAGGAAGTTCCCGGGTATAAGGAGGAAAATTCGCGATAATAAATAAACAGTGTTACTATTCTAATAACTTTATAATTAATGCTTTTGATTTTTATGAGGAAATTTATCGTTAATTTTTCCCCATGAAATCACCGGAAATTCCTCAGAAAATTCCCCAAAAACTTCCCGGGAAATATCCTGGGAAATTTTCCGAAATATTCTTTCCCGGGAATTTACCCATCACTACATATAGTTATGCACCTTCACGTTTAGTTCCAATCGCCTTTTTCAAAAGGTCATTTACATTAAGAAACTTAATAAAAATAAAATTAGTTGGTTTTTAATTTATGTAGGAGAATTTTATGTAAGATGGTCCATTTCGAAGAGAAGATGAACGATGAGAGTAGAATGATCTCTCCTTTAAGTGAAATTTAAATGAAATGCAGTAAAAATGTGTTCTAGCTTATAGCGAACCAGGAAGTCATGTGGTGTCCAGATTTTTTTATTTGAAAATTCAGATACATCGACGAAGTGTCATTAAAATCAGTATCACAGCAATGTGTTATGTAATTAACTATAAATTTATATCTTTCAAGTAACGGATTAGCAGAACTTCAGAATTATATTATTATATTTACATATAAACATTAGTAAATGATATTTTATGGATGTGAATATAATTGGAATGATATATATTCTATGAACATAAATACAAATATCCTCTAATAGCTATTTCTGTAATAACAGATGAATAGGCGAAAATGAACTTTCATTCAAAATTTATACTCACCCGTTGTCGTTGCAATAACTTAAGTAACCAAAGTAAAGAGTTTGAAAAACAAGATTGAACAAATTAAAATATTCAAAATTTTCATTTTGAGGGAAATGTGTTATCGTGTATTATATACAACTTTACATATACGTATATACATGCATAAAGTCATTAAATCAATATTAAAATCTGATTTTAGAGACTATGTTCATTAATTCTTTACTTTCTTTATGTACATAGTGACGACAAATAAAAAACGTTGTTATAATTTATAAAGCGCCACATTCCTTTGGCAGCTGTTAATATTTGTAATGCGCACATTATTCATTTAAAATGAGCGTGTTATCTTCATTATGGCAATGGAAATGAAATATTAAATAAACATTACAGTACCAAGTAAATTATTCATTTACATGAAAATGGAAGATATTTTAAAATTTGACGTCTACAAATCTAATTTACATAAAAGTAATTAATGTAAAGTTATTTTTAAAAATTCAATAATATGCATTATACATACGTAAATATTACGTTCTTTTTTAATTTTTAAACTCATTGCTAGTCATGACAGTTTGTTAATGTTTCGATAATTATTTTCAGCCGGAAATCACTTTTTAAGCATTTGTAGCTGATTTCGAATGTGGGTGTAACTGAATTTGTGAAAAAGCTGTGATAGGTGTAAAATAAGTGAGATTCCCCTCATGGAAGTGAATATCTTTCTGTCATTTTTTTAAATCTGAAGAAATGTAAGTACATCATTTGAGGAGGGATGAAATGAGGTGGAGTTTGCGGAGTCAAAGTTTACATTATAAATCGCTTATTATAGTTTTCGTGCCATCAACAACAATTAACTTCAATTCTTCAAACAATATTAAAATATTTGTAAAATGTGGCTCACTTAACATTTCAGATTAATTAAAGAGAGTTGTAACAAATCATGATTACATTTGAAAGAGCATTTATTATTTTGCAAGACGTCCTGGTTTGTTATGGTAGGCTTCTCTTTCACGTACAATCTTTTCATGATCCCTAATCCCACTCAGTTTTTACATACTGCATTTCATTTTTCTGGAATAAGAATAACTAAAATAATCATTAGTTTATAAATATGTAGTAATCAAACAATAAAAAAATAATACAATTACGTACAAGTTGAAACTAAGAAACAACACTATTGTTATCCAAATTACCCTGTACCGAACAAACAAATTCAAATTAACATGGTCTATAGGCGACTCTTGTCTAAGTGATACTCTATCTGGTGACGAATTTTAAAATTACTGGAGCTGTGATAAACGGCATTGTTTTAGTTGCTTGTGGTGCTTAGAGAATTTATTTGACGATTTAATTTGATATATTTGTGATAGTTAAAACAATATAATAATATAAGTTTTCACTATTTTCCAAAAAGGGGAGAATGTTCTTTAAATATTTACAATAAATTAGGAAAAAAAAAGAAAAAATAAATAAACTGAAGTCCTGAATTAGTTAATTAATTAAAAATACTTAGGAAAACCCGTCAGCAGATTATATGAACGTGTGTTCCATATATTTTGAAGAGAATGGGTACTATTATAAATATTTGTTAATATAAAGGTATTTAATTAATTCATTTATTACTTTTTGCTATATACAATACTTCCAATTGTTTTATAGATAAATAATAATAATACTCGCATACAAATTCCGTTTTTTTTTAAGTTAATGTCATAGTTTAATAACAAAGAAATATTTGAAATATCTTTTTATATTCTTATTATTTATAATGCCACATAATAAAATATATCTAGCATCTAAAAATTCTTCCCGCCCATACACATTTAATATATTCTCTCAGTTTCAACTTTATGTCTATATGTGCGAGAATACACGGAAGGATTCAGAGAATATATGCACTATAGTGATATTTCGTACAGTCTTGTACGTGTCGTATGCACGCTGCGCAATGTGTTTTTGTATGTTTCAAGTATGTGTTCCAGCAACTTCTGAGAATAATTCTAAAAAATTACAAGTCTCATAAAAATCCATTTTCTTCGAAATTTTGGTGCAACACAAGATATTTCTTTTCTACTTTTTTCTTCCTCAATTACAAAGAATGTAGTTCCAAATAAGTCATCTTCTGAGCTTGACTTCAAATTATTCTATCGTGTGAATTTTTCTCGTCGAGTACAATTCCGTAAGTAAAAGCGTGTTTACATTGGTGACCCCCTAAGAAACGACGTACGGAATGTTCCATACGGCGGTGTGATGCGGTCTAATAAGCGACTAGCTTTGTAAATCAGTCTCTCAAAGATATTCGAGTTTCGAGTTGCTCGGCAATTATTTGTTTGTTCAGGGATAGTTGAACACTAAATTCGATAGAGATCCATTGTATTGTACTTATACATTGAGTACATATGATATAGGTATAAAACGACTTCATTACAATAAATATAAATTCTGATAAAGAACTTTTATTTTTAGTTAGTATAAATACTTAAACAGAGATCATGCCAAAAAATCCTATCTGTCTATGTTTATAGCGGTGTTTGAGAAGTAAGTTTCTCCCTAGGTATGAAGCATGCGGCATTGTATGAACAACCTACTAAAGATATGTCTTATTTCTGGTAGATTTATTTGCCACATAACTGATAAAAATCCAGTACTGCTCTTGCAAATTTCGATTTATTTCTCTCTTTCATTCTCAAACGGATTGTAAATGTCAAAATTTATATGAAATTAATATGATTTTCATAATTATCCTCCTAATGGAACTGTTATTTTCTTTTATGATATATTGAATCGTAATCGCCTTATTACAGAGCTCTAGCTGTACTGGTAAAAATGTGTTTACGGGCTAGCCCTCTAACAGTTATTTGTGTTGCTGGTAAGAAAGTTGTTTTTTTCTGGTCCGAACTTCATAACGTGGAAGGTGGAATGTGGCGTTGAAGATTACAAATTTATTTGTTTTCATTATTTCGTTAATTCAACAGATATATATATATATGGGAAAATAATCTATTTTCCCCTATATAATGTATGAAAAAATGAGAACTCCAGCACATTAGATTCTTTACTCTACCTCAGAAGTCAGTATAAATAAGTTATTCCTAGTTTTGAAATGGTTGTCGATTAGTTAAAAATATAAAGCAATCCTCCTCTATCTTGTTATCGTGGAATGACCACATCTGATATAAAATTGGCATCAGTGCAATTTTTTTTATAAAAGAAAGTAGATTTCATTTTTAATACCTCTCATTACTTAGAAATTAAAATTTATCGTCTTCAAGATCAGTTTAAATGTTTCAAATTAATAATTAACAAATAAAGTAATATTTCAAATGTCACGCAATTTTAAAGCTTCTTATTTATGTGAATGTTGGTATTAATATTTAGAGCATATAAATATTAAAGTAACACGTTGCTAGGAAGTCATACACTGTATATATTGTGTCTTCCTCGTGTTTCAGAATAGGTTCATATTTTCATGTTGCTTTCCAGTTTTCCGTGCTACTTCACAATACAATAGCGCATATTCAATGCACATAAGCAATGTTCAATGTTCAATCATTTGTGAATTAGTTCCTACTTTTCTTTAGAAATTTTTTTTTATACGTAATAAATAATTTGATAGATATAATAAGAAAGAAAAGTCGCATTGATTTATATTCTGAATTAATTTACATGTAATAGTTCTTTATCCACCAAAGACTGAAAGTACAATAATACAGATAACTTAAATAACTTGTTTGTGCTGAGGAGATATAAGTTTCCCGAGGGTACAAACATCACATGTTTCACTATGCCACACAATATCATATCTGAATAATCTAATTAAAACATGTACACATCAAAAATTTTAAATAAAATTAATGAGGCAGTGTATGAATGCGATTATTTATTTTATACACTTTATCCGAGTGCTAATGACAATTTGTTATTATTATTATAAAAATTAAACTAACAATAATATTTCACTTTAAAGGTTACATAACGATTTGTAATGCCCGTGAGGGTATTATATCACGTAATATACTTTATGCTCATGTTATTTGTAAATAATAACATATACCGTTTTTTTTACTAAAAGGAATAGTTTATACTGTACATATATTTTTCTACTCGTACAACAAAAGCTGTTTATTGCGTCACCTAAGCTACGTCTGAAATCTCAATTTCCCACGTAAAGGTTAGCGTAAAAAAAATTCTGAAAAAAAGAACTTCTATTTTTCAATTATTTATTCAAAAACTATCTATATTTATAATAAAAAGTAAATTTTCAAATATTCTTTTGCCTAATAAGAAAGTAGTGCATAATTGAACGACAGCGCTGTGGCAGTATGAAAACACAACCACAAAATAGTGTGTGTATATAACAAATAAAAATATTTTTAAAAGAAAAACAAATAATATATATATATTTATATATATATATATATATATATATATATATATATATATATATATATATGTAAGAATATTGTATTACTCCGGTTTTAGCGAAAATGAGTATAACTAATTCTGGCATAGAGAATCAGAACTTTTATATTTTATTTTCGGAATGTACATAAAATTATATATTGTAACGTTTATTTATGTAGGTGAAGTGTAAAGAAACAATTGAAACACGACAATTATATAACTAGGTTTAATAAACGAAATATAAATTATAAAAGATAATTAAAATAAGTAACACTGTGAATAAATAAACATAAACACTATTTTAAGAAAAACAATTATTAATAGAGACTTAAACACTAAGGATATTTATTTAAACACTTAAAACTACGCAATTTTTATCTCCACAATATATTTATATCACCAAATATTTGTTTTCACAACGCGTACTAATATCAGATTGTCCTCGTGATCTCCTGTTCGGGGTTTTTATAGTAGAACAATTAAGTTCTGCAATGTTCACCAGCCCTCTGGAAAACAGAACAATGGGAAGCGAGCGGACCTGTCGAAATATAATTTTACTTTAACCTTTTCAAAAAGGCGACAATTAATTTTTATAATATATATCAATAAAAATTCTTAAAATATAAAATATAACAAGCTATATGAAAATAATTCTCTTACCTGTTTCCAAAACAAATAAGAAAATACCTTAGCATATTCTGAAAATGTAATGCATATTGACCATTTCAAATTTTTGTTTTTTTTATCATATGTATTAACAACTTTTGTTTTGTTTTGTTTGCGGTAAGGTATATATTCTAAAAATAGATTTCTGGCATTGAGAAATGGTTAAATTAAAGTATGATATTTTGGTATCATTATGAAATTATGATGTTTATTTTATATACATACATTTCGAAAAAATATAAAAATACCGATTCCCTATGCTAGAGTTATATGCTACAATTAAAGTTGTACACATCTACACATTTCTACTAAAACTGGAAGCGACATAAAATTCCTACTATGATCAGTTTATGAACCTCGTTGTCTAGTTTAATTTTTCTCCTTAACATTATTATGTTTCTTCCAAAATAAACGAAATATACCTAATACCGACTTTTCACCGAACATTCTGTATATTTGGGATCTTATAGGTAGAACCGCAAATTATTTATCAAATATACGGCTCTATCATGTAACTCATCGCTTATATTAATCGATGTAGCTTAATTTTAACTATCGACTATGTTTTAAGCGAGCATTGCTAAAATGCTTAATAATATAAAGTGTCGCTAAGACAATAGCTACACTTTAAATTTTACCGATGTCGATAACAAATAAGAGTGACGGTAGTAACAATTTAGGAAAAAATATGTTTAACAACAGTGTAAATTTGTACATATGCGATTGTTTTGACATTTTTCTTGTCAAATTAATTGTAAAAAATAAGGTACAGTAACTCAAGTTAATGACATTTGGTTAGTTTTGTTCTACCATCTATTGGTTGATTCCCAGAAGTTTAATAAAAATAATAATTTAGTTGGCTTTCAATTTTTATACAATACATTTGATTTTTTTGTAGTAAATTGAGTACTTTAGTACGATTGACAAAAATGACAACTGTCAGAATATACTTCTTGAGAAATAGGTAGCAAATAAGTGAAAACAGTTATCTATTTCTGTGCAAGTTTTTGAGCGATTAAATTTTGTGTAATGGAATAAAGAATAGTGACAAACATTTTAATAAAATTTTGTAAAAGATTTGGGAGGGAAATTGGAATATGCAAAACGAATGGAAGTTGAAGTGATGACACATCTAGCTATAAGGTTTGTTTTTGTTATAAAGATATAAAATCGAACAGTTAGATATTTCTAAATTAATAATACGAAACATAAAGATCGAAAATTTGTAGAAATTGTATACGCATGGAAATCAATGTCAACTTTTATTACAAAAATATGAATTTCCTAAAACTATGCAATATTAGACTCAAAATTGAGAAGAGAAAAAAAGTTAAATTTTGACATTTAAAAAATGTCTAATATTTTAGAGACAGTTCGTACCTTGTCTTTAATTATTAACATATTAGCGAGTATTATTAGCTATGATCGCTTAAATATTTGATACAATGATAAGATTTTAATACCAATGTCTTTAAAAACGCTTAACTACGTCGCTTAATATAAGCGATGTATTACATTAAAGAGCCGACTATATCTTAATATTTCAATACTCAGAATATATCGTATCGTAAGTTGTCGTATACAATGAAGTCTAAAAAAAATTAATTAATTTTATAATATATAATATATCGATTTAAAGTACTTTTTAAAAATCGTTAAAATTCTGTCATGTTGTGAAGCTTGGAAGATATTTTTGTGTGTTGAAATTGTTTTATAGGGTAAACAAATTTGAATAGAAATAAATATGTAGACTAAAATTTTAAATTAAATGTCTACGTATATGCAGGATGGTGACTCGAACACCTGAACATAGGGAAATAAAATCATATTTCCGTAATTTCCTGCTTCTTTAATTATTTTAAATAAAAACTTTATTTTAAATAAAAACTTTATTTTAAATAACTGTTGCAGAGCATAACTTTTTGCATCTGAATCAATAAGTAAAATTAATTTTACGTGCCTTGTAAGAAGAGGAATTAGATATGAAAATGACATAAATCACCCCAAAACTAGCACACTCGGGTGAAACTAGTATAGAGAAATTGACAGCATAATGTAGGCTGGAAGTAACTCTACCTCGGAAGTTTAGATGACATTACTATTACTTCCATTTCTGGGGGAAAAGTTAGTAACTTTTAATTTAATTTTTATTTTTGTTTCAAATATAAAATAAAGTAAAAGTTAATAATAAAGTGAGTAAAAAATAAATCACAAAAATCAAAGAATACGTCAGATTTTAATAAAGCATATATCGTAAATAATAGCTTGAAAAATATTTTATCTATATACATGAAAAATATATTAAAATATTTATTATTTATAGTTAAAAATTTTATAAATATACTTGCAAATACCCCAACTGCACGAATAAAAGAAGTGTGAATGACCGCGGCCAACAAAATAAACATTCTTTTAGTTTTCCTGTAAAAGATTATACGAGATGCGATGTTTGGAAAAAATCATGTGAAAAGGTATATTCTTTTCTTTGTTTCATTTTGATATTAATTATTAATTAAGTCTGTATAAATGTACGCAGCTGGGGCACAGTCTAAATACTTTATTTTTATTATCAATTATCTATTCTGTGATTGGGGTATTAGTAAGGTAAGGTATCATACAGAGCAGGGCGAGCATTTTTCTTATTCTAGTCTTGTGAAATTTTGGAATTATAATACTACAAATTTCACCGCGAGAAAACATTTCTTCCAAAAATTTCGCTGAAGGAATATGTGGTCCACAAATTTCGTCGAGGGGATATACCTTCTAAAAATTTAGTTTCTACAATTTTTTCAGAAAGAAACCATCTCACAAATTTTGCCGAAAGAACAAGTGTTCCACGGGTAGCACCGAGAGAACATGTTACAAATTTCACAATTTCTCTGAGACATCATCTCATCTACACTAATTGTATTTGTTTATTTTAAATTATTTATTTAAATAATTTTGTAATACCTATACAGGCAATAAAAGTAATGATAATAAGTTTATATCTTTTATTTAAAATTAAAATATCTAGTAGTAATAAATAAACAAATGAATATTGACAGCTATATTTGAAGTTTATGTGACATATACAAGATTTAAGGATCAAGTACGCTTAAAGTAACGCTACTCCAGGAACCTTAGATGGCAGAAGTTTCGTGCTGCCCACTTGATCCATTGAGTTACGCTTCTTATTATGTTAATGTTTTGTGAATAGCACTAGCCATGGAATTGAGTCAAAAATAAGAAATGTTTGATGGTTTAACTGTCAAGTTAGCTGCGTTAGTTAGTTTTATTATTATTTGTTATTATACTGTTTCGTCAAATAACGCTAAAAATATAGCAATTTTATTTTGGTTATATATTTTTAATTCAAAATTAATTTATGTAATACTTCATTTCACATTTCAAATTTATTATTATTTGAAACTAGTAGTTTCTAGTGTAGAGGAGTGTCTATCATCGTGCCGTGAAAGTGCCACAGCTGTGTCACAACAGCGGTTCAGAAGTGCCCTAAGGTCGTTTTGGTGCCGTAACAGGGCCACAGTTGCTTCAAAGACATTATAATGGGTACTAGAGTCCCTCATGGTACCGTGACATTGCCACACCGGTTTCAGAGGAAGGCAGTATGGGATAAGGAAAGTCGAGGAGACCTGGACAAATTACTCGGACAAGCCAAGCATAAGTGGAGTCCTGGATCCGACTCCCCGAGTACAGATTTTGCAGATATACGAAAATATTCTTCTTCCCTCTTTTAGAATTATGTGGTTCGGGGGCGTGATCGTAGAAGCTTCTAGAATATTTTGAATATTCTATCTCACTTGGCTTCACGAGAACTTATTTGTTCTTGATTCCTCATCGTGTTGTTTTCTCAAGTCGCTGTAACGCCCACCGATATTTCCTATCCTAACTTGCTTAGGAAAGTAAACAAACAGTCATAAACTCATATCTAATAAAGCGGTCATTAATATATTCCTTACACTGTTCGGTTTAAAATTACAAACTGATATCACACAAGAATTCCTGCCTAGAATTGTTACTAAAATTTTTAACTTATAATAGGGGTTATTTTTATTATTATTAACAAAATTTTACATTCTAGCAGTATTGCTTCAATTATTATAAATATCTGCGGCAAAACAGATTATCACACCCCTGGATGAAATATTTATCTATTTTTACCTCTCACCTCTCACCACTGAGTAAGAGTAGTATTGAAATCATGCTAAAAATCGTATAGTGAGTTTTTCAATGGATAAGCACGTTTTCAAGTCTCTAGAACACGATTTTAATTCTGACATCCTAGATTAGATCTGATTAGATTTTGGTGTTAATTGTGCAACCGGAAGTTGTACTTTCAGCAATTAACGCACAGATTCTCATTGAAAACAGAAAATACAGCCGCATATAACGTCTATCCAGGGACTTAAAAATACAGACATTCTGTGCAACATGTTACAGACGGCGGCAACAAAATTAATGTTTTTAAAACATGTATCTTGTAAAGTAAATAGACAAATGCTTATAACAATACTAAAACAAACATTTATTGATAAAAAATAAATTAACATACATTATGCATATGTAGGTAAATAAAACTCAGGGCCCAACGGTCCTGTTGATCGATGTTCAACGAAATACCTGTCCTGACCGCTGAAAGATGCATACATTCAGACGTTAATGACACTTCGTCGCTAAAACCAGCGACTCTAAATTTGAATTATTTTATAAGTAATTCATATCGAAGATCTACTGTTACCTTGAATTTTCGTCATTATAAACGATTATTCGTTACAAGCGAAGGTGTTAAAAATAACTTTTACTGAGCTTAATTAATTGTAATTAATATTTTTATATATTTAATAAACATATTCATTATTGGGGTAACAGATTTTTATGAACATTGTACGTTTTGTTAATTTCTACTAAAAAATAATTGTTAGTTTACTGAATCAGTGAAAGTATGTTTTGATTTTTAAGCTGTTAAATACAAGAAATGAAAGTACTCGTATTATAATTATTGACCATAAAACTAATGGACGTACTACAAAAATTGGGTGATTTATTGTACCGTCACCCATAAATACAATATATTAATTCATTTTATGCAACACTTACCAGGATTTTATTATTTGATAATTAAGTGACTATTATTAAATTTATTCACAACCTATATATATTATACAGGTATTGTAATGATTTCATAGGACGATTATGTAATTAAATAGGAATAGAAAAAAACGACCGAAATTATTAAATCATTAAATTAATATTAACATTTAATATTAACATTAACACTGATATTATCTGACACTTTATTCTCGTCATTGAATATTACTTTGCCAGTTTCATTTTTCCCATCCTGTGGTTTGATGAGATGCATGTAAAAAAAAATGGATACGGATTATTATCAATATGGATATCCTAGAAACTTGCACTTGATTCGTGTAATAGAGGAGGATGAAAATTATGAAGTTATGAGTTTGCGAGAAAAATTAACACAAACAATTTTACTTACCTTAACGTTTACTTTTATTGCTAAGTTACAATAAAGAAGCTAAATTTTGATATATAATACAAACTTAACTATAAATTTCAATAGTTTGAGTTAAACATTGTGTGTTCTTATCGTATAGTTGAACACATCGCGATTAGAACCGACTCGTAGAAAATATGGTAAGTTTTCAAAATCTGCGTGGATGTTAACCTCTTCCCTCCTTACCATATTGTGTAAAAACTAATATTTTTGGTCACTTTTTGAAGGATGGATCCTTCAGAAAGTGACATTTAGGCCATTTATTTTAATATTATTAAAATTTGTTAATTCTCGTTGTAAATCAAGTGTCCAAACGTTCATATCTACAGTAATTTTTGGAAAACATTCCATATTTTTATATCTGCAGTTTCAATTTTATTAGAGAAGGATTCTTCTATATACCTAGAAAACTAGATAGCAGGTATATGGATTCTTCAATATAGCTTTCCGCGACTGTCGACGACTTGTATCCAACGTGCCGTTTAATAGTTTAATAGAACCACTCGCATTTGCCAATAAAGTTGCCGAAGAACGTCTCATACTGTGATACCGGTATAGGACTCCATTCTGGTAGTTTTAATTTATACATATACCTCAAAAATAATCTGATGTTTAGGTGGAATGAGCATGTACTTACTATAGGTGTCAACAATTAATTAATGTATATTTTCATATGCTACTGTAAAATGATAATATTGTGACTAGGATATAGGACCCTATTATGATATTGCGGGCAACATTATATTTGTATTTAGTATGTATAGAAATTTACAAATATGTACTATCCTTACATTAGTTATCTTGATATACTGCCAAGTTCCATCAACGTCCATTGGTAACGCAACCTACAAAGATCCAAAATAAATCACAAAAAAGATTATATTATCTTCATCAATAATTATTCTTGGGCTTCTGTAATTATTTCTGCAGGAATAAAATGCTTTCTTTTCATTTTCAGATAGTGGATTAAATTGCTCCAAATGTTTGAAAAAAACTTCACATTTGAAAAAATTAGCTTTCCTTTTTTTACGGGTTAAGTTAGCCATTTTCTTCTTTCAAAACTTTTTTGAGTTACTAGCGTAATTATTCCCAAATAGTTTTATGTTTGGTGATTTATACAAATATTAAAATCAGTTTGTTTAAAAATCTCGTCAGCGTTCAATATTGTTGTTGAATTTCGATTTGAATAGTATTAATACGAGACAAGACGAAATGGGACTTGTAGCGATCGCGGGAGACGGCCGCAGGTATATCACAGACAAGTCGAGACACGTTTACTCACCCTTCTATTATACTAACGCATCAAAGCTGCCAGAATATTCGCTCGAGTATACATAAACATGAGCAGATCGTGGGGAGAGTCAGATATTAATACGAGTGATAAACGTAAATAGTTGGTGGTATAAATATCGTGTAAATAATTAATCTGTAGTATTAAGTGTTTAAATAAATATTCTTAACACTTTTATAATAATTGTACTCTTAAATTAATGCATTTTTATTATCCTTTTATAATTAATTATTCGTTCATTAAACTCATATCAATATTAAAACATTCAATACTTTATTATATACCAGTCTAGCTTTAAGACTAATGAGATATTTATATCTAATATAATTTACTATAATAATACTTAAACTAATTTGTTATCCACTGATTTATTACTTATGTTCTATCATTTACAGCCTACACAAATTTTGCACAGTGCGGGTATGTCCTGCTTCTTTAGCGTATTGTACCCACGCTACTCTGCTTTACACTAGGACAACACTATTCTTCGCTTTTCACTATATTAGCTCAAAGGGTTTAGTTCTTTTTAATTTTCTTACTAGCCCTATGTTGTCTAGGCATGCTAGTGAAGTTGTTTTCGTGGTTCTTGGCGATCTGTTTGATGGTTTCATCTACAGATAAAAAAAACGTTACAGTAAATTAATAAAATATTTTTCAAACATCATAATGTAAAATAAAACAACTTTTTTATTACAATTATAAAACTTAAACTAAAAAAAGTTGTATTCAAACGTTACAGTATTTACAAATTATTTTGTTTTTGTTGATGTTAGTTACATGTGACGTCTAAATTCTGTTATCGAACTTTCTACCCGTCATTTGATTGTTTCTTTTGTTGTTCAGGTACAATTTACTGGTGGAGAAAATAACTTTGAATTGATGTCAGGCAAATATGAACATTTTAAATACGTATTAGGTTAAGAATAGTCGTAAATTTAGTTTGAGTTATAGTTAATATAGAATCTTTATGGATATGTTAACAAGTAAAAAATTATATTTATTTCAAAAGGTTAAGTAATGAGGGGTGAAATCAGTATCTGAATTTTTTAACTGAAAATGTAGATCTCAATAATTGTAATTTATCAACAAAATTAAATAGAGATTTGTGTAGTGTACATAAGATTCCATAACTAAAAAACTAATTCCGATTCTGAATGAACTTTAAACGTATTATATTTTACTTACTTTTCATTCAATATCACAATGTCGCTGTTTTATCTACTTTATTTCCTGTACGAAGTCTATGATTGTTCTGTATGTCCCTAGAATTGAATGACTCCACGCGATCTCTGACCTCTGCGATTACATTGCCCGAGCGTATTTTCTGCACTTTAGCACGACTTCATTACAGTATTTCAGATCAGCGCACATGCAATCAGTGCTCTACACTCATTCACAATTATAGACCGTAATGACTGTTATTCTAAGTGTAACCTGTTGAAGCTTGTACGTTTATATGAATGTTTTCTTGTATAATTCTGAATGAATAGTGATATCGAATTATTTTTATAAATAAAATTACCATTTGTTTATTATAGTACAAAATCATGTATTTAATTGTTTAGAACTGAATTCAATTATTTTTATATTATAAAACTCTTGTTTGCAAATAATAATACGATATATACTAGGACCTAAAGAAATATGTGTAAAGTGCTAACAACAAAAGAAGAACTACCTAACGAAGGAATGTAACGTTTGTCACAATCAGCGCTTAACAGTTCTGTTAATCAAGGACTAATAATTTTTATTTTTTTTGTTAAATAAAAAAATGGTTATAAGAAACTTTAATTTTTTAAAAATTTTTCTTCACATTCCCCAATTACATATGCATCACTTTTAATAGTCCGCTTTTTTACAATTCAGCATTTTGCACTATACACATATCTGAGATTAAGATACGACTAAAATTAATTACTCATTATTATCAAAAACAAAGCGATAAAATCATAAAAGCTTATTTGAATAACTGTAATATAATTCGACTTAGTAAAAAAGTACTAGTACAGTACATACATGCATTTAATAATCTACAGCCAATCAGGCATAAACATGAATATTTATTGAACGTCTTATTTAAAATAACTCTCTTTAAGGAACCAATAAATTTAAAATTAACTTACTTACGTTCTATTTCTAAATGCTGTTTATTTATTTTTCTGGTATTCAATTACTCAGAACGTCTTATTTTTTTTGGCATACATTTAAGCAGGGATTATATAATGATGGCGATTGGTTGTGTTGCAGGTGCGTGCGCGAGATGCCGGCACTGCGGCTGCTGGGCCGCAAGTGGTCGGCAGCCACGGACGACCTGGTGTTCCCGGGACTGTTCGAGCTGAGTTTCCGCGCGCTTTGGCTGGGGCTCACCGTGGCGGCGCTAGCGCGCTACTACCCGCAGACGTGGGCGGACTGCACGCACGGCGGCGACCTCGTCAGGGCCTACCTCGTCGCGCAGGCCGTGCTGCTCGCTGTTGTTTGCGTCGTTACTGTGCTCCTCGTCAATAGGTGAGCAGCTTTCAGAGTATTCTCAGTTCATCTTTGAAGAAAGTGAATGTCACATTATATACAAAAATAATCATACGTATAACATGTGAAGGTACATAGGTTATAAAAGCACAATACAATACAACAGAAAACATTTGGAGAAACACTCGCAATCATTTATTTAACGATAAATTTTTATTTACGTATACATGTATTGTTCTCGCAGATTTTTTACAAGCTTTATCCATTTTTCTTCCTTCTTTTCTTTCTTTCTTTGGTTTATTTCGTCGTTTCTCCCTTCGCCCCTTAAAAGTGCTTCCCTAGTATTTTCCGACATCCGTGCAATATTTCTTAGCCATCTCACTCCTGTTAATTGAGTGATTTTTAAATTGGAAGTCGTACATTTATTGTATTTCTCTATTTTTTCATCTGTGTCTTTTTCTTTAATTCCATCAATTATTTTTCTCAATGTTTTCGTTTCCCAAAGGTCTGTTTATTTTTATTGTATTTCCTAAGCTCCATATTTTACATAGGTACATACAAGACTGTCAGTCGTATAATTATCCTACGTATTCGTATTTTAGTTGATCTCCTCCTCCTAAAAATTCAAACAAATTCACCTTTTAAAATGGTATACTTTATCTTCCAGTTATAATATTAAATTCTGTTTGTTTGTTCCATTGTTTACGAACTATTGTAGCTATTTCCTCAAAAATTAATAAAACAGAGTACCATGCAGTGATAATACCTACATATTTAAAGAAGTAGACGCCTGACCAAATTAAAACAGAAATTATTGAAGTCTGTGGAAACTTTGCATCAATAGTTGAATAATTTATTTTTTGATAAACGAATTTACCCATGGGTGAATATGAACTTAAAATAAAGAAATATTAGTATCGTCCTTCCGAGCGAAAGTGTTTGAGATTGCCGAGAGTGCACAATCTGCTGCATGGAAAATTAAGCACGAATAATCTGCGTGTAAAGTGGGTTTCACGATAATTACAACGCGCAGGTCTTTTTACGTTGATACTTAACTGTGGACAAAACTTGGAGCCATTACTACAAACTAGAGATTAACAAGCACTGCAACTATGCTAGAGTATTGAATTTAATTAAATTTTCAAAACAAAAGTGCAGTAACTCCTTTCTCAAGATAAACAATGTAAGGCAGAACTTTTTAAAATTCATTATGAGAGATACAATGGTCCCATTACTGCTCTCCCCTTTTTCTTCTTTCTTTCTTATTGCTTCTCGTTGTCCCCAGGTCAGCTCAAGGAGCAGTGATGGACACCTCAAAGAGAAGACACGTCCCGGCCCTGCTGCTTGTGAAGGTAGGCCTAGTGATCCCCGAAGTGGCACTCAACTGCCTGGGTACGGCGTGGACTTTCGGCAGCGCCGACATCACAGGAATAGAGTGCACGAAGGCGGAGAGCTTCTCCAAGACCGTCGTTGAAGGTGAATTCATCATTTTTCATCATTTGTGGTAGAGATTGTGTTTTTTACTTGATACGGACTTGTGTTTTCTATCAGTTAAGACAAAAATGGTCAACGACGGATAAATGGACTATGAACTTTTTTTTTCTATGTTTGTTTGCTGTAACACTTCAGGACTCTTTGACAAAATTTTCCAGTTACTCTTTAAACCTAGTTTAAACAGAACGGCCAGCCCGAAAAGGTTTGGAAGGTCGGCTTTATGAATGCTTACATCGTCGTATCATCCGGCTAGACCTGCAAGAAACACCCGGACATGCGCAAGCGGGTTTACAAAACGAGTATAATAAATTTGTATTTTATATACCTTGTGTCTGGGCATGGCACAAATTTAGATATCTTTTGTAAAGGATACAACACAAGTGTGTTGCATTTAGTGTTGTATAAAATACAAAAGAAAAGTATTTCAGTTACAAAATACTAAACAAAAATATTACAAATCTGTACAAAAATACTTTATATTTTTAGTATTTGAAATATTCAATATTTCAAATTAAAAAAAATATTGCATTTCAAATACTATAAAATATTTTTACTTATTTCAAATATTTTTAAGTATTAGAATACTTTTAAATATTTCAAATACTTTTTAGTATTTTAAATAACATTTTAGTATTTTAATAATTATTTCTCATAAGATTAATTATATTTCAAACAATGCAAATATTAAAAAATAGGTAAATAAAAATTTTCGTGGAATTTACTATAGGTACCTTCGATTACAATGACGTGTTTATGTACTAAAAAAGGATCTATGTATATTCTTCGAATTTTACGTATAGCTGAGTTACTGTATAAAGAAATTAAACTTTTTAGTGTATAACTTATCCGACCTAATGAGAAACAACATACAACGGTTTGCATTTTAGATATAAGCAAATACTAATATTTCAAATACTAATAAGTAGTGTTAGACCTCAATTTACAAGTAGACCTAGAACAAATAGCAACGAAGAAAGAAATAAAAAATTATTTATCAAAACAATCTTAGCAACCAAACAATATTAAAGTAACAGGAAACACGGTAACGAAAATGGCTAATACAAAGGAATTAGAAAATAAGTACAATGAAATGGCACCAACACACACACAACCACAATTACCAGTCAAAGAAAGAAAATAAATAGAAAGAAAGGTAAAAAACAAAAAATAATAATAAGATTAGAATTAGTACCTGGAATGTAAGAACTATGCTACAACCAGGAAAAACGCAAGAAATAGCTGCTAAACGAAAGAATGGCCTACTGTAGAATAGACACGACACCTTTCAAAATATCAATCTTAAATATGTAAACAACAAAGAATGAGATGGCTTGGCCATGTATGGAGAATAGAAGAAAGGGATACAATAAGACCAATAGTCGAGTGGAGCCCAGGCGGAAGAAGAAGACGAGACAGGTCCAGATCAACATGACTGAGAGAAGTTGAAGAAGATCTAAAAGCAGCCGGAATTAGCAACTGGAAGAACAAAACAAGAGATAGAGAATTGTGGAGGATGATTATAAAGAACATCTAAGAAATAGTAACGGAGATTGATTAACTCCAATAAAATTGGATCTAGAAAGCTTCGAAGGAAGCGGCGCAATATATATATATATATATATATATATATATATATATATATATATATATATATATATATGTATTTCAAATATTGTATATATTTCAAATATAAATGTATGTCAAATGGTAATATGTATTTCAAATACTATATACAAAGGTATTTCAAATACAAAATATATTTTAAATATTGAAAATTAGTATTTTGTATCAATAAATGTATTTTAATGTCTCAAAATAAAAATTGCTTTTGAAATGTATTTGAAATAAAACACAAAATACTTCAGTATTTCAAAAATTTTGAGAAAATACTTAATCTATTTCAAAAACATTTATTCCAAATATTAAACAACACTGTACTATATTAGTTATGATAGTAAGAAGGTAAAACCGTATTGAGTCTTAAACACACTGGTCCGTATTCTGCTATTTTTCTAACGTTAAAGAAGCTTCATTAAGTATCTTTAAGACAGTTTACTCAGATTTCGTATTCACTTTTCATCTTTTTTAAATAAGTTATTTAGAGATGTCAAGAGCCGCCTTTAAACTCATGTTTAATGGTAAAAATGGCAAAATTTGTGCGTAATATCGATGACATAGGTAGTACCTAAATTTTCGGGAATTATTTGGTGTCAATAACAACCCAATAAAAGATATATGGTTATAATTAACAACTTTATTAAATATAGAGATCGTTTCTAGCATATATATATATATATATATATATATATATATATATATATATATATATATATATATATATATATATATATATATACAGAGTTTTGTTTTATAAAGTTATTAAAGAACAGCGTGTTGAATACTATATTAGTTACTTTTCATTTTTTCAAATTACTTGTATAAGTCTGATAAAGTTCGGTAGATGCTAAGAGGATTGCAGTGGGACCACTGTATCCTCAAACAATTAGCAACTTTGCTAACTCCTAATTATTAACTTCAAGTAGGAACACATGAACAATATAAGTACTAGCCGTGGTTAGTAGATAACGAACTGATAATTGTGAATTTTGCGTTTTGTTACCAGAGATATGATAAGTATGTTTGTATGAATCTGCAATTTGATTAAAAATGTCTGAACCTTGTTATTTTGTAAAAATTCGAAATTCTCTGAAAACTATCAATTTTCCCATTGGGCAACTGAGAAACTGTGCGGTAAAATTATTTACCACTAAATTTAGCCTATTATCACATTATAAGGTGTCGTACACTATGCATTTAGTCTTCACTTGTGTTGTCGAAATAAAATCATTATCTGCTTTTATAAAATTCAAACATTTTCTATTACTCTCTTATCAATAAGTTTAATAATTAGAGTCATTATGTACAATAATAAAAAAAAATTAAGTCAGTTTGTTTAATAATCTCGCTCGCGATCGATACTGTTTTTGAATTACAATTTGAATATAAACCCTTGAAACTAATAGCTGTATTACTGGGAATTGCTTACAAAAATGTGTCGCGTATTTTATAATTACAGGGACAAAGTTCAGATCATGTAAAGACAATGTGCTTTAGAAACAAGATTAGTGCAGATTTTTTCACACCAATCCAAGAGCTAGTACTCGTACCCTGTCTATAGGCGCCACGAGTATTTTTTACCTCCCGCTTATCAATAATAGATAAGGGAGGTATTGTTTTTGGTCAAATTTCTCGAGTGTGAGTTTTTTTACTATTTTTAGCGTGATGTCTGTATGTGTGTATCTGTGACGATTTTCACGATAACTAATACGATACATGTAACAAATAAAATATTTGATATTTGAGAGTTATATTCAAATATGATGAACTGATTAGATTTTGACTACAATTGGTTAACACGTTAACTGCCACCATTAAAAAAATAAGGTGGGGTCCCGTTGGCCATTTTTTCTTTTTTACAGATTTAGGGTGTTTTCATATTAGAAAATACAAGTATGATAACAGAATTGATTTTTTTTTAATGTTGCTCTAAAATTTGAAGAATTTTATTGAGGCATAATATATGTACTTCACCTCAGTATTTTATCATTTCAGAGACTAAAAAACAAAAAAAACCATGCGCTAAGAATAGGTTTTGGTCTGTTAGGCCACCGAGAATTAAACTACGTTCACAGATATGCGTTGCGAGCTACAAACGTTAGATCACGGATCATTATGTGTATTCAAACACTGAGGCACAAGCGATGTATCTCACAGCATACGAGGATATTTTAGTGAGACACATAAGATGTACCTCATGGCAGTTAACGTGTTAACCGGAAGTAGTACTTTCTTGAAGCTTTAAACCGGTTTTCCTTAAAAATACCTCTAAATACTATATTTTCGCAAATTTCGTTATTATAAATTCAAAGATTTTTTAATTTTCCACCGATCTGCATAATTAGGTTTATATATAACTTCTAACTAGATAGAAAAAATATACCGGGTGTCCCAGCTCGATCGACACATGGGAGTTTTCCATGGGAAATAAGTTAATTATGAATAGTATCTCCTCAGTGCAAGATATTAAATTGAAATTTTGTATACTTATCGGAGAATATTAATTCTATGGATCACACTTATTTAAAATACGCAATGTCGTCTGCAGGGCGAGATTTATTAAATTTAAAATCTAATATTTTCGTTCAAAATCAGACAGCCATGGAAATAAAAGAAAATATTTATCTGACTGTTTAGTGAAGTATCACTGATTTTAATTCTCATTCCCTGTATTTTAATATTATTTAAGTTGAATTTAGTTTATTTTTGTTAAATAATACACCAATATTACAAAAATATAAATATCTACAATGGCATGTCATTACCTGTCAGAACTGTCACATAGATATTTTCTTTTATTTCCATGGCTGACTGATTTTGAACGAAAATGTTAGATTTTATAATTTAATAAATCTTGTCTTGCAGACGAAATTACATATTTCAAACAAGTGTGATCCATAGAATTAACATTCTCCGAAAAGTATACAAAATTTCAAGTTAATATCTTGCACTGGGGAGATACTATTCATAATTAACTGATTTCCCATGTAAAACTCCCATGTGTCGGTCGAGCTGGGACACCCGGTATATAAATTATAATAATTTTACATATCGTTTAGGCTGAGGAATTTCGATAAAACCGATGAGTTATTTATATGTTCACAAATTTTATTGTAAAATTTAAAAAGATGGAAGAAATGTATTAGGAATGTATTTGCATGCGTGAATCAAAGTAAGTTCAGTTCCGGTTTTAGTAACGTCAAAAATAGCTGTCATATTGGTCATACAAAATTTATGAAGGAAATTTTAGGTATGAAATGAATTAAAAATATTCTCAACAGCAATAACAAACTAATTTTAAAACTACACATTAAATGTATTGAAAAACTTATATAGAATATATTACTACAGTGGCGGGAGGTATTGTGTTGGACACACCAGATTTTTTTTTATTTGTACCGGGCGATATTGTAGAATATTGCATTGCAGTACAAGTAATGTTCTATGACATGAAATAGAAATTAACATATTTATTAATCATATTCGTATGGAAAAATTACATCTAGAATCAGCGAAAAATATGATCAAGTTGTAAATAATTTCAGTGGCAAATTATATTCATGGCACAGTTCAATCATTAAAAATTGTGCACACAAAATTTTGTGTAATTTAATACAACCATTTTTGAATGCGTAGAAAGTTAGATCAATTTAGGACTAAAATTGTACATTAAAAGTGGAAAGGTTGCGCGCCCTTAAGATAACCAGTACTTTAAACAGAGAAAAAAATTCGGCCCTATGTTGCGAAAAATAAATTGATACAACAATTATAAAGGCAAATACTGGAAGAAACACAACATTAGTAAAATATTTTAAAGATAATAGTAGCTACTATAAAATTATTAGGCGGGTTAGGTTTAGCATTTCGTGGGACCGACGAAAATTAAGCATCAGATTCAAAAGTGAATTACTTAACTTGCTTTATCACACGTTATTTTTTTCCGAATTTACTGATTTAATGGAAGAGAAATTTAAAATAAAATTTAGTGAGTATATGAGGAAGTGAAAGAATCAGTTGATTATTCCCTTATTTTTTTCTCCAGACATTATAGTAATTTTGATCATCAATTAGGCTTTTATTAAGTTATGCTTATGTGGAAAAAATAGTAGAAAGAAATTTAGGTTTAGGAACGTGTTAAATACATATATAACAAAAAAAGTACCTACAGGCCCCAAATTTTATAACTGCTTCATGCCCTAAAATACATAAAGCCGGTTCTGCCAACGATTTTTTATTATCTAAGTAAGTAAAATGTGATGACTTCATGATGAGTATATTTTATTTTAAATTTATTTTTATAAGAAGCATGTTTACTACTTGCAACATATTTTTGTGATGATTGTTCATTAGTTTACAATTGAACATGATAGTGATTGGCCAATCTTGTGATAGTTATTGGCCGATACACAAACATGAATATTCAGTTACAACGGACATAACAGCCGCCGAACACGCGAGCCAGTCGTTACGCGCGCATGTTGGAGTTTTATTTGTTATGTTCAATTTATATCGCATAAATATAAAGGTCACGTTGTCGTCTTATATAACCGCGAGTGATAGAAATGATAACATTCTTGCATCGCTAAACACTACATGAATTATTAATAGTCATATGCCAAGAACGAATTAGAATTCACTGTTTATAAATGAAAATAAGATGGATTATGAATGATCGTTCTAATGCGGTTGCATAGTTACCGTTAACTGCAAATTTCTCGCGCAGTTTTTCTGTTGCCGAATGTATAAACTCCTATTAGATTCTTCGCGCTCCTAATGGAACGACGACGACGCTGAATTTATCGCTAGGTAAAAACCCAGTAACCCAGTGTGCAACTGACTTTGCAAGAAGTGTTATCCTGGATTCAAACAAGCTGACGCGACGTCCGGCAATGGTATATTGTCAAAAAATAAGTATCGTAAGGTTATTCCGTCCAGTAAGAATGTTCCGGATTGTCGATTTCTGTATGTTTCAGCTCCAATATATACATATGAAATTAAGAAATATCGTAATAAACTGTTTATTTATATACATTCATAAAAATATCTGTACATGAAATAAAAAAAATAATAGAATACAAAATGGTACAAGAAAAACTAAATTTGTGAAACGTTGATAAGTAATATACTGACAACAATAGTTTTTTAATTTATGGTTCAGGAGCAGTGTCGCAATCCGTCTTCCAAAAAGAACCGGAACAACATTTCATCCATAAAAATTATCGGAACAACCAAAGATTTCACTAAGTAGAGGAAAATGCCCACGGTCTAGATCACAAGCAAACTTGAAAATGATTATATGCCCAATAAAAACATTTTTTTACAAATTTCTTTTGTAAATGAAATTTGTATAATCCATTTATTAAATACTATAGGAAATGACACGAAGTTTGTTTAGTCCTTGTAGTTATTTATTATAAATATAATAATCCACGAAAAATTTATACGCCAAATTTACATTTCTTTAAATGAATTAAATTTATGTGACGTTTATAACAGGTATTAACGGTAATTAGAAAATTAAAATTAAATAAAAACTATGTATTCATCATCGGTCAGCACAGATATTCTTAAGGTAGGCATACACAATACGATTAACAGGAAGATAAGCCTTCCGACATCGAAACCGGAGGGCTAGTCGTGTCGCTAGTGGATAGCCTCTCGAAAAACTGTCCGCTTTTGAATTTCGCCGTCCGGCCGCGCCATAACCTATACAAATCGTAACGTCTATGTGCAAAACGATCGATAATATATCAACGGAATTGATAAAATTTTTGAATAACGAAGGCAAACATGAAGTACTTAACTTATTAACCAAGTAAAAAGGACCATATTACACCAGTGGATTTGAGAATAGAGATAATAATACCATTATTTAAAAAAAGGAAATAGTAAAGATTGTAAAATTTATACAGGCATAACCGTAAGATTAAGAAACATACTAGAAAGTCAAATGGAAGAGGTACAAACGGGTTTTAGGAAAGAAAGAGGGATTCAAAACTAAATATTCATTTGTAGGCAGATGAGTGAGAAAGCATTTCGTACAAACAAGCAGATACATACAAAGAAGAATTGTGGAATATTTTAAAACATCGAGACGCGCATCAACATCTTATAGAGAATGTTAAAAGTATGTATGAAAATACGAAAAGTTATGTTCGAGTAAGAAACGAAAGCACCGAAATGTTCTCAAACAAAACTGGTCTTAAGCAGGATTCATTATAAACCCTTTACTCTTCAACATATTGCTTGATGAAGCTATTAAAAGATGTAAACCTACATAAAAACTTACAGGGTAGGCTATTGGAACATGAAAACAATAAAAATACCAGTTCTATGTTATACTGACGATACGGCAATTATAGGAGAAAAGTATATATAACGAAGAACTGAAAAAATATAACATGAAAATAAATATTGGAAAAACGAAGACAATGGTAATAGGAAATATAGATATGAGACACAATATAAATATAGAAGGACGAGAAATAGAACAAGTTTATGAAATCAAAATTTCTTAGTCGAAAGGAGATACTTGTAGAAGCAAAGGCGAAGGTCGTCAGAAAAGTAGTAAAACCTACTATTTCCTTTACGTGTGAAAGATGGACAAAGAAGAAAACTAACGAGCACAGAGATGAGGTTTTCGAGAAAAATTCATCGAAAAATGAGAAGAAATCTAATAAGGAATGAAATATACAGAGATCAGTTAAATGTAATTCCAATCGAGGTGACAATATCACAGGGCCAATTAGGTTGGTTGAGACATGTATGAAGAATGGACCAACATTGGCTAACAGAAAGAAAATTTGAAGCGAAGGAATCCGAAAAAGAAAAAGAGGTAAGCCCAGAAAAGCTTGAAGGGATATAATAAGAAAGGCAGCGGAGAGTAGTGGAATCAAGTATTAAGAAATACCAAGGCTGGCAAAGAACAGAAAATAGTGGAGAGACATTTGGAAGAAACTACCCTAAATCCGCTCTACTCTGTTAACCTTGCACCGAAAGGTAGAAAAGTTCAAGGATTAAGTAAGTATGTAAGTATTATAAACCGACTAATACAAACCGAACTAAAAAAATAGTATGTATATCACGTAGTAAAAGTGACTTCTCGGACTGTTGCCGTCCGGAAATATATAACTTTTCCTAGTAGATACACAATATACTATTTATTTACGATATATACGTTTGAACTTCCATACTTCTTATATTTCTTAATATTTGTGGTGCATTCTGTTTGTACGAAACAATCTTATTTTTACTAATCACTACAGTGAAACAGTGGTGAACACCAAGAAGGGTGAAACACGAGTCTTATGGTTGCTGGCCTTTTTCTATAAACTATGAAGTGTTTCCCGAAGGCTATTTATTGCAATTATTGGTGAATATTCCATTCCAACCTGTTGTTTTACAATAATACCCTGGGAATTTCTTTTGTCTAGTAAAGGCGTATAAAAACATAAATAATCGACATACTTCATTGATTTACGTCTAGTTTATTTACAAACACTACATACAACTGCTGTGCATATGTAGTTATCCAGAAGGCCAGTCGTATATGATGCAGTACCGGTTTTAACAATATTTGATCAATTTATATTCTAAGGCATTCTCAGATAGGGACCGCTGGTTTGTTATTTTATTTTGAATATTAATTAACTTGAGCAAAAGTAGTTACTAAGAATATTAAAAAAAATATTTATAAAAATTTTATGTGAACCGTACATGATGTCCTTGTACGCTTAATTATACACATTTTTGCTGCACTTAATTTAAATTTTCTTTTGAAAGTAAGATCATTCTATGGCCTCCATTCGTGTCAATATCTTCGAACTTCCCTTCGAAATGGATCATCTTTCGAAAATTGTATTAAAATGTTTATGACTATTCTTTATTGCACTACACAATTACTATTCATGTAATAAGTAAGGAAACAAAGATGGTTATTTAACGCAAGCGAAAATTACAAAACGAGACGTGGGCGAGTTTTGTAGGAGCAGAACGTCCGTTTGAATAAATACAAAAACGCATTTAAAATTATGAATTTTTGATACTCTGATGACATTTGCAAAATAAACAAAAATGACAATACCAAGGATACCTTAATTTTGTGCATTGCTAAGATACTAGAACCAAATTGTTTGTTATAAACAGATAAAGGGTATAAATAAACTTGTCACTTAAGCCATTGAAATAAAAAAATATATCTATCTGTATTTTTGTACTCTTGCAGTTTTGTTCTCAATTATCAGGAGAGAGAGAATCCGCAATTTTTGAAATTATATATATATATATATATATATATATATATATATATATATATATATTTAATTTTAATTGGGAAGTTTAGCATGAGTGAAAATACACGTGAAATATATTTTAATTGTAAATATATGACTAATTATAACTTAAATGTAATTGAACATTAAAATGTATCTAATTAATCGAACTTTTGTGATGTCATAAGTGAGTAGGTTCATGCAAAACTCCCTATTGCCGTGGAAACTCAGCACGTGTTACTTAAGATAGATTCTACCTTCACGAACATATGTGTCGTCATATTTTAGAAAATTTCATTTTTTAAGAAATCAAGGCATCTTTGAGTGAAATATAAGATAGAATATCACACTTTCTTTTCCCATGTTTTGTAATTTTTGTTACTTTGCACGTCTTCAGGAAGATGCAAGGTCGTGGGTACTAGTAGAGGCCGAAAAATAAAAATTAATTAATTGTTTCCTTTAATATATAATGACAGACGTTCCCAATAGTCTGACGACCTAGGCAGACACCCTCTCATCAGCTGTCATCTGTTCAGTTTTGCAGTAGTGACTCACTGCACGAATGGAGAAGGGAATTTCTCCAGAGGATTTTTGCCTTGTCCCAGCGTGTGTTGATAAACAAGACTTTCAAACGTGCTCTGTGAATGTGGATGAAATATGTCTGCTGTAGAAAGTGTAGCATGTGTTGGGACATGCTCTGATAGGTAATAAATATAGCATACCGTAAGGTGCGGTCGTCATTACGAGAATGCAGTGTTTACATTTTTTTGCACTATTTGACATTGATATTCAAGACGATGTCGTATAATGAGGGGGAGGTGAAAGAGTGTTTGATAATCATCTACATTTCTACAAAAAAACAGTATTTCAAAAGGTGGCCATATTTCAAAATGTAAAATTCGGAACGCTTTATGGAGGTGTTAATAATAAAATAAATATCTTTTTATACATTGCTTAACAATTGCTGCATTGTTATATCGAAAACTATTTAATAATATCGAGTAAATCGGTAAATGTCAAATTGATAACTTCAAATATTTAAAAATGTCATTTAATACAATTTTATATTATTATAAATATAAAAGCTAAAGAAACCAAGACTAATTTAAATTAAAATTTCGTAAGTTATACCGTATAGATTTGATTTTTTTTTTCACTAACACATGAATTATGATAGTTGTATATATCCAACTTCATTTAATAGGTTTACAATATTTTACATAAATCCCTAGATTACAGTTAATTAAGTTTTGTAATTAGAATTTTTAAAATTTTTATAAAATATATGACGCAAAGTATAAAAAATAGTGTATTATACTCGTTTTATACGACGTATTGTTCCATTTGTATTATTGGGGCATGAGGAGCTCATCTTTGAACAATATACCGTCATAAAACTCGTATAATAATGTACTCTTTATCCAAAACTGTCAAATAATATATCTAAAATTCAATTCTTTTTTATCAATTAATTACCTCCGTCACTGTTGCTAATTGAATAACATTGACAGTTCGATGGAAGAATATTATTCAAGTTAAAACAAAATTACTTTTAAGCAGTTTGTGTCTACATAAAAAGCCAGAGTTATACTAGTTTTATCATTTTTCATACATATCTTTTCTTAAACTGTAGCTAAATAACAACAGAAATAATTGCATTGCGTTAAATGCTGTGAAACAGTGACAATTGTTATTTGTCTGTCTTATCTGTGATGACATATTTGGTTATAATAAACATATATTTTTCATGTTATAGTTGTGAATAAATATAGTATTCTATTCGCATATAATGGCTATTATTCATTGGAATGATTACAAACTTCAGTCTCATGAGTAATAGCACACATTACATGTTCATTGAATAATATATATACATCATTATTAAATACATCTTAAAAACATTTAAACAAAATTTTAAATAAAACTTTCACTTTAAAAAAATAATAATAATAAAAACAGTATTAATTTTTAAATATTATTTATTCAGAATAAAAGTGATTAGAGGAAGTTTGCATAACGAGCAAAGCGAGTCAGACAATTAAATGCGAGGCACACAAAAACACTTTTGCTCTGAATAAAACATTTTATTTTTCTTTAAACACAGATGTTTTAAAAAATAATGTACTATTCGACGTTCAATTTGTTTTATTTAAATCTGACAATTGTTGACAGTTTTGTAGTGATATTCAGAGCGATATTACAGATTTCTATTGTACAAATTTCTTATTGGGAGATTGATATTTATATATTTTACTTTTATTCCGGCGGCGTAAAAGTAACGGCGATGTAAAAAAAACTTTAGCCTTCTAAATCACATCACAAAATTATCATTTTTATGAAGTTTGAAGAGAAAATAATAAAGAGAAAAAAACTTTTGTACATTAAGTTACATTTGCAATTACTTTGATGGAGTAGCCTCATATTTCTTATGAAATGTATTCCCTTCTTGATCTTCTTATAAAAAGTTCGTGCAATTTTTATCAAAATTTACTTTACTAATTATCACGATAAGTGCCTTATGAGACTGCAGTGTACTCACAATATTTTGGTTGAATTTTATTATTGAAAGGTGTTCAAAAAATATGAGGAACCTGAACCGGCTTAGTGGAAAAAAAATCTCTGTAGATATAAAAAATACATTTTTTTATCATTTATAATGTAATTTTAATTTTTTATGCAAGTATGTAGAAAAACTTTAAAAATAATCAATAATTTAACGTTTTAAATATGCCAGAAATAAATTAAAAGAAAAACAAAACAATTATGTGAACTTATAAATAAATCATTTTTTAAATAATTTTGCTTCTTTCAGCAGTTTCATTAATAATCTTTCCTTTGTTATAACAAAAAGACTAACTTTTTTCTACACTCATAATTGCAAACTTTTCCAAATTATCTTATGATACCCAATTTCTAAGACTTCTCTGAACATATTTTAACTTAGAAAATTTGCGTTCATAAAAAACTTGAGGAGAAGATAATATTATTGTAATAATGGCTTTTGCTCAGTGGCGCGTATTTTTCACATTTCAGTCGGATGGCTCAGCCTAGAAAAAATAGTATATTGTACATATTTTACTCTCAATAACACATGCTATTTTTTCTTCAAACTTATAAATTTTAAAAAATAAACTACTATTTGACGTTTAATATGTAGGTTACCTGTCAGTTATTCATAATTTTTAGTAACTTTATTCTTAGGTTATCTAGTTTCTATAGTGACATTTAGGGCGATATTACAGATTTCTATTGTACAAGTTACTTCTTATTGGCTGATTCTACATACGGCGGCGACAATATTATATACGGCGACGACAATATTATACGGCGGCGACAATATTCTACGGCGGCTAGAATAAAAAATTATATTACGGAGGCATAGAAATTAAACTTCAACCTTGTCAATCACGTCACAGAAGATGTCACTTTTATGACGTTTGAAGAAAAAAGTATATTCTAAGTACAGTCCAAAAATTCAGAAATACAATTAATTGTAAATGGAGCAGTAAAACAAATGGATTGGAAAATTGCAAAATTGATGTTAAGTGGCCAAAAATTGTGTTGATAATTTTCATTGGGCCACCCTGTATTTAGCAAGTCTTCACAATAGTTAAAATATTATCCTTGTTGCAGCTCTAGTGATCTTCGACTGGGTGCTGTTTGGGCTGACAGTGTTCGGCCTGGCGATGGTGTTCGACCCGATGGGTTCCCGGCGGTACCAGGACCCGCAGGCCACCCCCGGGGAGAGTCTCCGGCACAGGAAGACCACCAGCCTGTGGACGCGCCGGTTCCGCTGGCTGTTCTGCTGGATGCGCAGCGATGAGTATGGACATGAGGCCTTCGAACAGGTCGCAGGTGAGGGATACGCAAAATATTCTTTTTCTACGACCACCATGAAAAGTTGATATTTATGCTCTCTTTTGTTATCGTATAGTCAATGATTATTGAGGAACGAGCAAATAAATAATTTACCGTGCGTCTCCATAGCAACGAGCGGTAAAGTACTTAATATGCACGCTTAGATTATTTATTTACTCATACCGTCATGGTTACAGCAACACAAAACAGGAAATTGGATAAGATTGAATTGAACTTACTAAATAGGTACCTATTAATATTTTTTTTATTTCGTTAGTAAAGTCGTAGAAAAAATTATGTGTGCATCTCTAGCGTAAAGTATCTTTATTGCTCTACCTGGAATGTAGCGCTCGCTACGCTCGCGTTTCAATTTACAAGCACGAGCAATAAAGATTCACTTTACACTCTTCATACACAAATAACTATTACACTCACGCGTTATCGAAAAACAGGAAATGACAAGTAATATACTCTAGAAATTTTTTAAAAAAGTATTAGCTTTTTGGTATTCTACAAGATAAACTTAGTGAAATAGTTTATTATACAATATGTCATTTTTGTTATAACTATTATATGTAAGAGTTATTGAGTTATGAAGCAAAATTAAACTTCAACCATTTCAAAAAGGCGACAATTTATTTCTCTAATATCTACTGTATTATCAGTGGCGGATCTAGCTTTTTGGCGGCCTGAAGCTAAAATTTTTGGAGATCCCCAAAAATAAATAGGTATCTACATACCAAATTTGGAAAAAAATATATACGTATTTGTTCTTTTGGTACTTTTTCATGATATATTTTTTATTGTTTCATCATAATCTATCGATTGTATATTTTCTATTGACAATATAGAAATAGAAATTAAGCGACTTTCGAGCTTTGTCGATCTATGTTTATTTTTTATTATAGATAAAATATTTCTTTCTGCCTCACTTATGGGTAAAGTAATAAAAAATATTAATGTAATAGTAATTTGGGAAATGTTAATTAATTTTTTTTTGTTTTTATTCGAAATTTATAGTGTCAACAACTCTGCTTGTTTCATTATCCTTATAATAATCGATATCGTACATAAGACCAAAGGAAATTTCGACGATATATATATATATATATATATATATATATATATATATATATATATATATATATATATATATATATATAGTAATCAATTATACTGTCGTTTAAAATTTGAAATCAGCAGCATCCTCGGATGGTGAAAATGTCTTATTTACAGGAATTTACAATACATATTTTTAAACTTAACTTTTAATGATTTTGGTGCCCCATTATTCAGGCGCCCGGGGCTGGCATCCCCTGCCTTGTAATCCACTATGTTCTCGACGCCGGTTTTTCGCCAAATACCCTGTATATTTAATTGTTTTTCTTTATTAAAAAAAAGTAATTCGCGCATGCCTAAGAGATTTTCTGGATCTGCTACTGAAAATAATTCATTGAAAACGGGGTACTTCTTAAAGATTGTCTAGTGAGTTATTCTGCAAATTTCTCATTAGTAAAAATTAGTAAAGGATGATCCAAATTGGACTTCCGTGTATGTGTTCTTTCTTTTTAATAATAAATAAAATATTGGAAATTGCTATCAATATAAATCGAGAAAAGAACAGACAGGAATTAGAAAAGTATTAAAAATTGAAAAATAGAAATATATAATATATACAGTACGGGAAATAAAGACATAATAAAAGACAGGCCCGTATTAAAAAAATTCTGATCTAGGAAAATATTAATAATATTGTGTAAAATAGAAAGGCTCCAAAATTATCCTTTGAGAGGTTTTTCCTGAAGAATTTGTCGCAAACAATTTCTATTCTACAAAACTTTTTCAATGAGTATAATACTTTTTTTAACTAATGAATCTCAATCTGTGTGCACTAAAAGAGTATAATGCAGGATGAAGGGAATATATTGTAGCGAACCCAGGGTCGCGGCGCGGGCGGCGGCCGCTAGCGAACAGGTCAGAACAAGTCCGTCCGCTCCCCATTGTTCTGATTTCCAAGGAATCAAAGAATATTCTAGAATGATGTGTTTTAATATAAATACCCCAAGCAAAAGATCGCGAGGACAGTCTTGTATCGATACGTGTAGTGAACAGATGGCGATATAAATAAAGAGTGATATAAATATTGTTGAAATAAATATTGCGTAGTTCTAATTGTTTAAATAAATTATCTTAGTGTTTAAGTCTTTATTGATATATTTTAGTCTTAAATTAGTGTTTATATTTGTTAATTCTTAGTGTTAGTTATTTTTCATTATTCTTTATAATTCTTATTTCTTTTATTAAACATCGTTATGTAAATATTCGTATTATAATAAATTTTACACTTCACCTAAATAAATAAAACGTTACAATTGGTGTCAGGTGCGAGGGTTAAAAAAAAACTGTGAAGTGTAAATTAAAATAAATAAAATGGCTACTAAACAAATAAAATTAAGTGAATTAAAAGTGGCCGATCTCAAGAGGGAGCTGGAAGAACGAGACTTGGAGACATCGGGAAACAAGTCTGTTCTACAACATCGTCTACGGTAAGCTCTAATAGAAGCTAGTGAAAATCCTGATGACTTTTTATTCGAAATTGATGATTTTGATAAAATTCTGAAAGAAAATTCCAGAAGTTTAGAAGAAAATTCTAAAACTTTGGAACAAATGAAAGAAAGTTCTAAAACATTAGAACAAAAATTGGAGGAGAGTTCTAGAACTTTCGAACAGAAATTAGAACAAAACTTCGAGGAAAGTTCTAGAAAATCTGAGGAAGATTCTAGAGCATTGAAAACAGAACTAATAGAAAATGTAGAACAAAAATTAACAGAAAATTCTAGAACTTTAAAAGAAGAATTAATAGAAAATTCTAGAATTTTAGAGGAGAAATTAACAGAAAATTCTAGAATATGGGAAGAGAAACTAATAGAAAGTTCTAAAAATTTAGAAGATAAATTGGAAAATTTGAAAGATGAATACGACATGAGGATTGCAGAATTACAGAAAAATGTCTCAAAAATTACGTCACCAGCGGTTTCAAATCCTGATGTAGCTAAGATGGATGAAACTCAGGAAAAGAAACCAGAAAGTAGTTCTAGACTGCATATAAAAACACCAGAATTTGACGGCAAGACTTCGTGGCCGCATTATGTAAAACAGTTTGAAGCTGCTGCCAAAGCGAATGGCTGGACTTCCAAAGAAAAAGCTACAGCGTTGACAGTTTCGCTGCGTGGATAAGCAAGCCATCGATATCCTACAAACGCTAAAAGAAGATGAACAAGAAGATTACGAACAACTTGTTCAGAGATTGGATATGCGATATGGCAATGCGCATCTGGAGCAAGTGTACCAGACACAACTGAGGAACCGATATCAGAGTTCTAAAGAAAACCTTCAAGAATTCGAAGCTGATATAGCTCGTTTAGTTCGACTCGCGCATCCCACAGCTCCTGACAGTGTTTTGGAATGTCTAGCCCCACAAGCATTTATCTATGGGATCCGAGATAATGAAACTCAGCAGGCACTACGATTGGCTCGACCAAAAACTCTGGTTGACGCATTTTCATATGCCTTAGACCATGAAGCTGCGAAACAAGCTTCACGTAACCAATCGCGAGTGCGAAATATCGATGTTGAGAGGCCCAAAGACACCGAAGATCTAGAAGACAAGATAAGACGAATTACGTCTGAAATTAATGCTGCTGGAAGAAAGAAACTCCGCTGTTGGAATTGCGGTGAATTAGGTCACCCGCAAAGGCTCTGCAGAAAACAACAGAAGAAAGCAGAACCAAGAAAGGATGAAAAGGAGTTGGGAAACTAAGTCGGGTTGATGCGAAGGGGCAATCGTCGACCCGTAATCCAGTAGCCCCAGAATCCATTACTTATGTCGCATCCCTACATCATCAAGCTAATAGCATCTATGTAGACGGCTCTATCGACAGAAGGCCGCTTAAAATGTTGCTGGATACGGGTGCGACAAAAACAATAATCAGACCCGACTTAGCAAGAAAACTATGCAGAAAACATCTACTTCCAACAAAGTGGCAGATACGCACAGCCACCGGAGAACAAACTACCGCATCTGGAGAAATAGATTTGAGCATCACTGTTGGAAAAACGTGCATTAAACATCGTGTGCTGGTAGCTGACGTAGAAGATGAATTCATTCTCGGTATGGACATTATGAAAAAGCATGGATTTAAACTTGACCTGAAGAATGGAGTGATGATGGTCAATGATGAAGAACTGGTATTAAATCCACGAGACGGCAATGCCATGCGAGTATTAATAACGGAAGATGTAACCCTCCTAGAACGGAGTGAATCAATCGTGGAAGCACAGATAGAGGGTAGCTTCTGTGAGGGAAACATTGTCATGCTCCAGCCGAAAAACGATGATGCCAATACTGGGACTGGAGTTGTAATTGGAAAAGCCTTGCTCAAAACCGACAAGATAATCCCAGTTCGAGTGATGAACATAAATTTTTATCCAGTTATACTAAAAAAAGGGACCGTAGTAGGTGAATGTTCAGCGGTATCATCAATTATTCGAACTGTAAAGGCCAAAGACAACACATCCTGTGAAGTTCCAGATATTCTAATCAAGGAGCTGTCATCATCGTTCCAGGACTTGACTGCCGATCAGAAAATCAAGGCTATGAACTTAATTGGGACCTTTCAAGATGTGTTCCAACTTTAACAAGAAGGACAAAGGACGAACCAACGTAGTCCATCATAAAATAGACACCGGAGACGCAAGACCCATCCGCCAAACAGCAAGAAGATTACCACTGGCGAAGCTGAAGAAATTATAGAGGATATGAGGACGGAAGGTGTGATTGAACCTTCAAACAGTCCATGGGCTTCACCAGTGGTGCTAATGAAGAAGAAGGATGGCTCTACAAGATTTTGCGTCGATTATCGTCAACTTAACAACGTGACTAAGAAGGATAGCTACCCGCTACCCCGAATAGACGATACTCTGGACACATTGGCAGGATCAAAGATTTTCTCTACTCTTGATTTAAAGAGCGGATACTGGCAAGTGGATTTAGATCCGAAAGACAAAGAAAAAACAGCTTTTACCATCGGTACGGGTCTGTGGCAATTTACTGTTATGCCATTTGGACTCTGCAATGCCCCAGCAACGTTTGAACGACTTATGGAAACCGCGTTGGCTGGACTGTCGTGGAAAACATGTTTGGTTTACCTCGACGATATTATTGTGGTAGGAAAAACGTTCGAGGACCACATGAAGAACTTGGAAGAGGTTTTCCAAAGATTGAGGAAGGCTAACCTGAAACTCAGTCCAAACAAGTGTCTTTCAAAAAGAAGTTCATTATCTTGGACACGTAGTTTCTGGTAAGGGTATTGCAGTTGACCCGGAGAAAATAAGGGCTGTGAGTGACTGGCCAGTACCGAGGGATAAACATGAATTGAGAAGTTTCCTTGGTCTCTGTACATACTACCGACGTTATGTACCTGGATTTGCCAACATAGCGAAGCCATTGACAAGGCTTACTGAAGAAGGCAGAAAATTTATCTGGGAGATGGACTGTCAAGCTGCGTTCAAACAACTTAAATATTCCTTGACAAGCGCACCTGTCCTAAGTTGTCCTTTACCAGAAGGAGAATTCGTTCTAGATACAGACGCCAGCAACGTTGGAATTGGTGGCGTTCTTTCCCAGATACAAGACGGACAAGAGAAGGTTATTGCCTATTTTAGTAAGACCTTGTCAAAACCAGAGAGGAATTATTGCGTCACCAGAAAAGAACTTTTGGCTGTCGTGAAATCCGTTTAGCACTTCTACAAATATTTGTACGGTAGAAGATTTCTTATAAGAACTGACCACGCTGCTCTCAAATGGCTGCAACAATTTAAGAATCCTGAAGGTCAGGCAGCTAGATGGATTGAAAGATTGCAAGAATATAACTTTGTTATTGAGCATCGAGCAGGTACAAGCCATCGTAATGCTGACGCATTATCAAGAAGACCTTGCCAGGACGAATGCAAGCATTGCAGTCGTCTAGAAGAAAAACTCTCTACCATCGCCAGAACAACAGTAATGAATGATAGTTGGCAAACGGAAGACCTTCGCAAGGACCAAGAGAATGACTCGGACTTGAAAATCATACTGAATTGGAAACGTGGCGATAGCAGACCAGTTTGGGAAGATGTTGCACGACACTCACAAGGTGCAAAATCGTATTGGGCGCAGTGGGATTCTATTGTGGTTGAAGAGGGCCTCCTGAAACGTGTCATAGAGAATACTGAAGGTACTGAGAGTAGGACCCAGCTGATAATCCCTAGAAATAGAGTACCGGAAGTATTTCAAGAGATCCACGACGGATCTGGATATTTTGGAGTAAATAAAACCCTCGAAAGATTGCGCCAACGATTTTACTGGGTAAATTGCAAAGATGTTAAAGAGTGGTACAAGAAATGTGTGGTCTGCGCGGGAAGTAACGGGCCACATAGGAAAAGAAGAGCTCCTATGCGCTAATATAACGTTGGAAGTCCCTTTGAACGCATTGCGATTGACGTGGCCGGACCATTCCCCGAAACTGATGATGGAAATAAATACATAGTAGTAGTAATGGACTACTTTACTAAGTGGGTCGAAGCCTATCCATTACCCAACCAGGAAGCCGTAACGATTGCTGAAGTCTTGGTAAAAGTGCATCTGCCGATTTGGAGTACCGCGAGAGATACATTCCGACCAAGGAAGGAATTTCGAGTCTGCTTTGTTCCAAAATATCTGTAAGATATTAGGAATAAAGAAAACCAGAACTACTGCATTACACCCGCAGACTGATGGCATGGTTGAACGGATGAATAGAACAATAAATCGGTATTTGTCAAAGGTAGTCTCTAACAATCAACGAGACTGGGACCGACATCTTCATCTGTTCTTGTTGGCTTACCGTTCATCCGTGCATGAGACAACAGGGCAGACACCAGCTAACATCTTATTCGGGCGGGAGTTGCGCATACCATGCGACCTGGTATTTGGCAGTAAATCCGATGAAGATCTAGCTGGGGAGGACTATGTAACGGACTTACGGAGAAGAATGAATGACATCCATGAACAAATCCGTACAAACATTCAAGGTGCCAGCGATCGGATGAAGGACCAGTATGACGTCAAGGCTGAAAAAGGTGGTTTTCAACCTGGGAATTTGGTGTGGCTTTACAATCCACAAAGACGTCGTGGCTTATCACCGAAGCTACAAAAGAATTGGGAAGGTCCCTATGAGATCGTAAAGAGAATAAATGATGTGATCTACAGAATTAGGAAAACACCTAATGGAAAGCCGAGAGTAGTCCACTTCAATCGGTTAGCCCCTTTCGCTGGTGATAACTTTGACGATCATCGTGGAGCGACGGTTCGCCGGGTTGTACCTGAGGAACCTACATTTGAAGACTTCATGGAAAGTCATTCTACTGGTCTTAAGGCTCGGTATGGCGTGACACGAGAAGAACAACGAGATCTGTTCACCGTGTCCCCAGAGTATTCCCTCGCACATTGTGTAGCGAAAGATATTAAAATGTCCCGCGGCATCGCTTCAGTTTTTAAAAGAAAATTTGGACGAGTACAAGAACTGGCCAACCAACGTCCAACTGTTGGAAAAACGCTACAACTGAAGGATGATAACGTAGAAAACAAGCGGTACCTTTACTACCTGGTTACCAAACAATACACTTATCACAAGCCGTCATACCGCAATTTATGGGACTCGCTGTGCGACATGAAGGACCATCTGTTGGAAAACGACATCATGAAACTGGCAGTACCGAAGATAGGCTGTGGACTAGATAGTTTGGATTGGAGGATTGTTAGAAGCATGTTAGAAACAATCTTCCGCTTTACCGGAGTGGAAATTCTAGTCTGAAGCTTCAACTCTACCGGCCAAGAAGAGCTCAAACGAACCGTCGACTATTATTTCTTCAAGACTTCCAGATGCACCAAGGGTGATGCATGCAGATTTCGTCATAACGAACTGTTCCGGGACGAAACAGTCTTAAGGAGGGGGCAATGTAACGAACCCAGGGTCGCGGTGCGGGCGGCGGCCGCTAGCGAACTGGTCAGAACACGTCCGTCCGCTCCCCATTGTTCTGATATCCAAGGAATCAAAGAATATTCTAGAATGATGTGTTTTAATATAAATACCCCAAGCAAAAGATCGCGAGGACAGTCTTGTATCGATACGTGTAGTGAACAGATGGCGATATAAATAAAGAGTGATATAAATATTGTTGAAATAAATATTGCGTAGTTCTAATTGTTTAAATAAATTATCTTAGTGTTTAAGTCTTTATTGATATATGTTAGTCTTAAATTAGTGTTTATATTTGTTAATTCTTAGTGTTAGTTATTTTTCATTATTCTTTATAATTCTTATTTCTTTTATTAAACATAGTTATATAAATATTCGTGTTATAATCAATTTTGCACTTCACCTAAATAAATAAAACGTTACAATATATATTTTTTATTATTATTAAGCATTCTTTTAATTTTACAATCTGTACATAGTACAATAAGTAAAAGCCTTGTAGTATATTATTGTCGTGTAGGTATTCACTCATTAGCGAAAACCTGTACATATTTATTCGCTAGGATTATTTGACATGTATTTAGTTAAATTACATTACAATATTTATATAAATGCAATAGTTAATTTGTTTAGATTAGAATCTGGTAGGCAGATCGCTTGGCATGAATCCTTTGAGTCTCCTGCTTGCTTATTGGCTCATAAGGTTGGTGGTCAGATTGTTCGGGTGTAGATCTATCCTTGTATTATATTTTGTGCTGTACACGGTTATAACTTCCCTCACTGTTGAGATTTGAAGATCCTTTTGAATTATGTTGTTAGTCACATACCAGGGTGCATCTACTAACGTGCGTAGTACTTTCGATTGAAATCATTCTGGGATTTCAATGTTAGAGTTTGACGCTGAGCCCCATAATGGGGTATTCCAAGCCTACGGCTTTTAAAGAAATTCTTATTGGATATCATTGTTTACCATATATAAGTAATATTAAAGTGAATATAATCATTATTTTTCTGATTTTTAATATCATAATATCAAAATGAAATTGTAATGCATTTGAATCGAGTACGAAAATTCAGTATCAGCCTTGTTGTGTCGAAGAAGGCACTCGCGTTAGCCTATTGGCTCTTGTTCGAACGCGCCACGCCTCTGACTCAGACCTACGAATGATGTTCTCAGCTGATTCTCAGTGCCTGTGACGTCACACGCACGGCCGATTTTCTAGGGTGTAATTTATTGAAACTTTAAAAATTTATTTCTGGCGTGTTTGAAACCTTTCGGCGAAAAGAAAAAATACGGGTCTAATATTTTTATGCATAGAATAACATATTAAAAAATGAAAAAAACTTGGAATACCCCATTGAACCCCGTATGTCCATACTGGTTTTAGTATACATTTGTATACTAATAGTTTATTTTTTATTGTTAATTTGGATTTTCGATCAATTATCCAGTAGGTTTTGGAAAGAAGAAATCCTAGTTGTTTACGTTTTTTCTTAATGTGTTCGTACCAAGTTTGTCTCCTGACCAGGTGCATGCCTAAATATTTGACTGTTTGTTCTTGCGGCAATTGGTGATTGTTTAGTTGCACTGGGGGACAACTCTCTTTTCCTATAGGGAATGTGATATGTGTCGATTTTGTTTCACGTGCTCTAATTCGCCATTTTTTCAACAACTTTTGAATATCATCAAGGCTGTTTTGCAGTTTTTGAGATGCTGTGGCGGGATCTTCATGTGAAGCTAGTACTGCAGTGTCATCTGCAAATATGGCTGTCAACACATCTTGACTTATTGGTAGGTCTGCGGTGTAGAGTGTGTACAGGAGTGGTCCTAGCACACTGCCTTGGGGTACACCAGATGTTATCGGGTATAATTTTATGTGGGCGTCTTGGTATTTTACTTAGAATTTTCTGTCTTTTAGGTAGGACTTTAGGATGATATAATATTGTATACGGATTGTTTTCCTTAGTTTGAATAGGAGACCGGTGTGCCAAACTTTGTCAAAGACTTGTATTATGTCTATAAATGCTGCTGGACAATATCTCTTATCTTCTAAATTTTGTCTTATGTTGTTTACTACTCTATGCACTTGTTCTATGGTGCTATGATGTTGCCTGAACCCAAACGGGTGGCCTAGGATCAGGTTGTTATTTTCCAGGGTTGGCTTAAGTTTTTTGTATAATAACTTTTCGAATAATTTTGAGAGAATTGGTAGAAGGCTAATGGGTCTATAGGACTTCAGTTTTTCTGGTGGCTTTCCAGGTTTTGGGATTATATTTATTTGGGCAACTTTCCACTGATCCGGAAAGTAACCAGTGCGCAAGATTGCTTTACATAATTGTGTAATGAAAATGAAACCATTCTCAGGAAGTTGTTGTAATGTTTTATATGTTATCAATTCAATTCCGGGAGCTTTTTTGCGGTTTAGTTTATATTTGTGGGCATATTTGATGTCGGAGGTTTTAGAGTTCTTCAAGGGCAGTTCTAGTTGATACGGTGAGTGTAGGTACAGTTGGATATTCTTCTCTTCTTCAGGGTCGATCTGTGAAGGGTACGGTGTAAACACTTCAGCGAGATGTTCAGCGAAAGCACTTGCCTTCTCTCCGTTATTTTTGGCACATTCACCTAAGTTTGTTCCGAGAGGTGGATTCGATTAAAATGTTTGCTTGATTTTTCTCGTAGCATTCCAGAGTGAATACTCTGTGGCTTCCGTTGGCGTTAGTTGTTCTTGCACTTTTTTATTTTTGTCTTCTCTAAGTATTTCTTTTAATTCTTTGGTGATTCTATTTAGTCTTCTTTTCTGCAGTTCTGTCTTTTTGTCAACGTCTTCTTAATTTTCTCTTTTCAGCTATTTTTTGCTTTATAGAAATAGGGCAGCTTTCTGCTATTTCTTTTGCAGATTGGATAGGTGTTGAAATCCAAGCTTCTTGTTGAACAACAAGATTGAAATGTTCTACTGCCGCTTTTATGTCTTTTTCTGTTTTTAGTGGTATCTTTAATTCCAGGTTTCTAACTACGTGTCTTTTGTAATCGTTCCAGTTGGTTTTTTATTAGTTAATGTTAGTGGTAGAGTTTTCTCAAGTACTGAGGTGCTTAGAGTGATTAGAACGCAGGGACGTAGCTAAAGGTGGGCCAGGGTGGGCCAGGCCCACTCTGCAAAATCTTTGGCCCACCCACTGACCCACCCGTTTTAAAAGTCAAAACAGTTCACGCACATTATTGTATATATATGTCTTATATTCTAAAACAATATTGACATTTGTATTAACAAAACAGTATTGAACGCAAATTTCGAGTAAAAGTGAGATCATATAGGCCAAACTAAATCACTTATATAGTGGTTGCTCCTAGGCAGGCGAGCGCCAATGTTTCAATACATGACCGCTATATTATCCCATTAAAGTAAAATAACTTAAATTTCAATGTCGTATAATTTTATTTTTACTAATAACAATAAAATGAAACATCTAATTATATTATTATAAGATTATGTATTATAATCTCTACATACTCCTCGCACTAAAAAATAGACCATTTACATCGGGAATGAGACATCTATCGGGAATTTTTGAAACTTAAATTTGTATTCTCTCATAATACAAAAAATGAATAACACATTCCTGTTTGATTTTTTTTTACTTCAAAACAATGTTTATTTATAGTAGTATAATAATCATTATTATTTTAGTACAAACTTCTTATTTGACAATACGAGATGACTGATAATAGCAAAAATGAAGTTAGCCGAAAGCCGACCATATCATCAAACTTCAAACATATGTTACTAGGTTCACAATCTTAGACTAGGAATAGTGGGGAGACAGGGCATGCTGTGTAAGTCGCCGTAAGACGGAATTCAAAATCATCAGAGCGATTTTGAGCCTTAATGACATGTCGAAATCAGCTGAAACAGTCTACTGGACCAGTTAAATACTGTACAATTACAGTTGTCCAAATAAATACTTGATTATTCATGTATCAACACATAATTTTATTTTATAGATGTAAATATATATATTCGTATGAAATAACAATAAACAGTACAATACTAAATATAATGAATATGTAAATGTATAACAATTATAAAAGATTAATTTCCTCTAATCACTCCATAGCAGATGGTGTAATATTATGTTGACCTACAAAACCATGTTCAAATTTATTTAATGGACAATTTTCCACAATATTAAAAAAATTAAATGTAAATAAAGAAGGCGTTTTACGAACAAGTACAGTCGAACACATAAGTTTACAAACTAGGGTAGCCCAGCAACTTCATTTTATCAACCCCATTTTGTATTTACTGACGATCACGAATACACGTTTTTAGTTTGACTCAGTTTTCTTAGTTTTAAATCTTTAATTTTTAATGGATTAGTTTTTTCTACTTTAGTTGAGTTTAGTTTACTTTTGTATTCTTTTATACCATAAATTACCACCATTAAAATTTGAACATGGTTTTGTAGATCAACATAATATTATACCAGCTGCTATGGAATGATTAGAGAAAATGAAACTTTTATAGTTTTACACTTTTACAATTTATTAGTTATAGTAATTTGTATTGTCTTGTTTATTGTTATTTCATACGAATATCTGTATTTACATCTACAAAATAAAATTATGTGTTGATTCATGAATAATCAAGTATTTATTTGGACAACTGTAATTGTACAATATTTAACTGGTCGATTAGTCTGTTTCAGCTGATTTTGACATATCGTTAAGGCTCAAAATCGCTCTGATGATTTTGAAATATACGCGTCCATATGCCTTGTCTCCCCACTATTCCTAGTCTAAGTTCACAATGCTGTTCTAATCATGCGCACAACACCGATGTAAGTGGTCTATTGGTAGCATGCAATGTACCTACATTTGCTGTTTCTTATTCTTCAATTTTTACTTGTTATTAAATTTACCTCATTTCTCGTAAACATGAATAAAAGTATTAGGGAATATTTTATCAACCCTAATCCCAAAAAATATTTAAAAAAGATGAAAACATTGAAAATGTGAATGTGAGTTCTCGCTAAAGTAATAATAAAATAATGAAGATTCAGCACATTTCCAGGACAAACAACAAAATTCTTCTAATAATTCATTGTATCATAATTGTTCTTTACCACCTGGACCAAAGGACATTTCACAAACAATATCTTATGGACCAAAACAACCTGAACTAAAATTGTTTCCTAAAACTAAATTTAGAAACAGACTTCGTAATTTTAGTAATGAGTGGTTTCGAATTTATAACTGGCTTGAATATAGCATTTTAAAAGATGAAGCATATGGTTTTATATGTAGACATTTTTCAATAAATAATAATAACGGTGTTTTTGTGAACATAGGGTATAAGAATTGGAAACGAGCATTAGAAAATGACTCAGGATTAAAAAAACATGAATCTAGTTCTGAACATAAAAATTGTTGTATCAAATATACCTACGTCTTTTTTAAATTTAAAGAAAAATGAGAGTAGTGTTGTAAGTTCAATTAACGAATCTCATAATATTTTAGTTAAAGAAAATAGATTATTTTTATCTATTTTATGTGACGTTGTAATGTTAACTGCCTTGCAGGGTATTGCATTGCGTGGTAATAATGAAAGATCAGATGTTACAATCGCGGTAACTATTTAGAATTGTTAAATTTAATCGCCAAACACAATGAAACAGTAAGGAAAAAACTAGATAATAATTCAAAAAATGCAAAATATACTAGCCCTTCAATACAAAATGAAATTTTATTTATTGTTTGAAAGTTAATTATAAAACAAATATCTAACGAAATAAAAAATGCCACATGTTTTGCTATAATTTGCGATGAAACTAAAGATGTGAGTAAAACGGAACTAATTTCCATCGTTATTAGATATTATTTAAATGGAGTTATTTATGAAAGGTTCCTTGGATACAAACCTGCTAAATTATTAGACGCGAAATCATTATATGGCTACATTAAAGAAACTTTAATTCAACATAATATTGATATACAAAAATGTGTTGCTCAAAGGTATGTTGGAGCAAGCGTTATGAGCGGTCGCCTTAATGGTGTTCAAAAATTATTTCGTGATGAAAATCAACATGCTATGTACGTCCATTGTCATAATCATCGCTTAAATTTGGTTATTGTTGATGTGTGCAAAAATGTATCCAATAATAATTTTTTTTTTTTATCTTTTACAAGATTTATATGTTTTTGTTTCGGGATCTGCTACTCATGCAAAATTCTTGGAAGTTCAAAAAATTTTAAATCCGCCAGGAAAACCAAGGCAATTAAAAAAAATTTGTATCACAAGATGGACAGTTCAAGTGTTTGCTTGTGATGCAGTAAAAATTTGTTAAGTGAAATATTATATTTATTAAATTATACAATTGAAGAAACTGCTGAAAGAGCTCCAGAAGCTAAAGGCCTGATAAATCAAATTGATTTTTGTTTTATATTTAATTTATGTACATTTTCTTATATTTTAAATATATTTAAAGGGGTCAGTGATTACTTACAAAAAGTTACTTCAGATATTCCTCATACTAATACTTTAGTACTTTCAGTGATACAAAAATTTGAAAATATTAGAAAAGGATTATCTGAATTTGATACAATTTTTGAAAAAGCTAGGAAAATTGCAATCGAAAATAATGTATCTATTCCAAATACAGTACAAAAAAAAGACAACGAAAAATGCCAAAAAAATTTGAAAACCTTTTAATTACCCAAAAATTTTTTTGCCTACAATTGAATTAATTATTTCTGAATTAAACAAACGATTTGAAAAAAGTTCAAAACAAATTAATTCTTTATGTGTGCTGCATCCAAGTCATATTTCATTTATGAAATTTGAAGAAATTTTGGCATTAGGTACTCGTTACAACTGCAACATGGTCTTATTGGAAGCCGAATTTAAATTAATTCCACACACAATAAAATTGTTTGAAATTGAAAATAATGTCAAAATAGAAACCATTATGTCATTTCTAGATATTTTAGAACAGTATAAAATTGCTTTCCCTGAAACATATAAATTAGTTACAATTGCTGTCACAATTCCAGTATCGAGTGCTACTTTATGTTCCATACGTTGACTACGTCGTGCCCCAGTTTTTGTATTTCTGATTTGATGTCTTCCGTTTTGACAGAGTAGTGCATGTTTTTTAGAATAACTTTAAAATTTCTCTTTTGTCTTGGTTGATGTGTAAAGAATTCTGTATGCTTTTGTTCTAATGCTTTTGTTGCTATGGAGTATGCTTCTGGGTCTTTAGGTTGAATCTTTACAGTGTTATTTTCGGGGGTTTTGACTAAATATTGATCTTTTGCTACTGTTTGCAGTAGGTTTATTAGTGGGGATATGTTACCTACTCCAGCAACATATATCGGTGGTGGATTGGGAGTTTTTATTGGTTTTGGCTGGTAGTTACCTTCTGAGTCTATCCCTTCATCGAGAAGAGGCGTAAAACGATTTTCTGTTGATGTGGCTGTTTCGTTTAACCAGTAGTCTTTATCCATTTGTCTTACTCTTCTCAATAATATGGGGCTAGAACTTCCTCTCTTCCTTTGGTTTTCTATATTATAGGGGGTGTAAGAGCACCGGTCGCCCGGTCTCCCCCCAGCATAGTCATATTTTAATATTTAACACTGGTTATATGTTGTTGTAGCTATTAGTAATTAATTAAGTAATATTAATTTGATGGAATTATTATACATATAATTCAATAGAATAATTATTATTATACATTGGCTCGAGAAGCTAGCACGTCCGTTCACTACGAGAGTTTGGGAGAGACTGAAGGGAATATGAATTTAAATTTTTGTTGTGAAATTTTTGTTTTTATTTTCACTTGAATCGTTCATGACATACTTACTTAGCCATATATATATATATATATATATATATATATATATATATATATATATATATAAGTAATTAAAACCTAAAAACCTATTTAAAAAAAAAAATATATTACATAATGGTATGAAAATATAAATATATAATCCCATTTAATATAACAAAGTTGTTCCTCATAGTTCGAGAATCACTGATTGAAAAAATGTTTTTATGCTCATAGAAATAGTGTTATATAATAGACATTGTTTCCTAATATAACCGACTTCGTAGCTCTTATAGTTCGTAAAACATGAGGTTCTTTATTTAGATCGTTAGATCCATAAGTATAAAAATATTCTGAATTAAATTATAATATTAAATTTAAAAAGACTTTTTTCTTGCTTTGGATTTAGTAGTAATGTAATACTAAATAATAATAGTGTTTCACTTCTTTCAAATTTTTTTTCGCACGTACGGGCATTAGAAAATGTTTATTGATGGGTTTTCGAGACAATAGATTTCTTTCAATGGTTGCTACCTCGAATAAGACGATAAGTACTACCAGTGAGTATTTAATTACTTATAGAGGAATAATGCCCGTGTTGAAAAGTGTAATCGTTCGAGAACTTTGTACACCAGATAGCACCACCGACAAAAAATAGTTCTAAACTTTGTTCGACAGATGGTACTGTATTTTATTGCGCCATCTATGAAAGAAAAGCGAAATTAAAATCTAAATTTCCACGAACCCACTATGGGGCTAGTTTTTCTACCTGCGGTTAAAGTTCCGGAATTGCTGACAGCCTGATGAGCTTATGCGATACTTTATAAAGGACAGATAAATGTGTGCAGTAAAATTTAAAAAGAGATCAAGGAATAAATAAAAATGTAGATTTTTACTACAAAATATATATTTTTGCATATATTCATACTGTAGAAATTATTTATTACAGTAAGTAGTAGTACAATACTAACAAAAAATAAAAACAACAAAAATGAAATTGATAAATAAACGAAAATATTTATAACAATAAATAAAATAATCATGTATTTAATTATGTTTAACTATTTTTAATTTCCGATGACGCTTAACTTGTAGACTTGTACTCTTTGCAGATCTTGATAGTGTATTGTAGAATTTAGATATATGAAACAATTTTGTCCTTATTAATTGCTGAATTAAATATAGCCTGTTGTTCGCATTCTGGGGTAGTATTTATCCAAGTAGATACTCGTTCTTCATTTAAAATTGTTGTAATACAAAAAATTTTGATTGCATATATGTAACCATTATTCTCAAATATTCTATGAAATATATTTAAACAAATAATATGTAATCTTTATTTAATAAAAAAAAAATTATTTTCGTCATACATTTCCTCATTATTTTTTAACAAATTTTTACAAGAAGAACAAGAATATTTTTGCAAAAGGTGGTATATCAAATATCCCGAGAAATATACTATTGAACAGGTTTGCAATGTTCGATGATTAATAATTGATGTTTCATGGGATCTATTGCAGTCACTATCTGAAGAATTTTCTTTATTACCAGTACATTCTATTTGAGGTAGCATTATATTTTCATTGTTTCTATTCCCATTAACAGATTCCAACATATTGCATAAATATTCATCATGATCATTTTCATAGCTAGATTTCTGCGTTGCCATTTGTAAACTAGAACCCATGATTGCTTGTAGTGCCAAACGAAAATGCTCTGCTGAAGGATTTGGATCGTAACCTCTTCTTTGGCGAATTTTAGAAAATAAATGTTCAATAGAATCCTGGTATAACCTGTTTGTTACTAGAAATGAGTAGGTTGGTGACATATCACTGAATAAATTTAAAATATTGTTATTTGTTAATAATAATCCTTCAAAACAAAAAAGTGTAGTTTTCGTTGCATGCCATGATTTTATTCATAGAATACTTTCACGAAGAGTGTTCAAAACTAAATTATTTTTGTAACACAGAGCTGAACTGTATGGATTGGAACTATGTAAAACTTTTGAATTTAAATAAATAGTTTAATCGTTCCAAAAATTTTCCTGTTTCTAAAGCAGTTTTTGATTTTAGTTCGCCTGTGGCAACAGCAGAAAATATAGCAGCAGACAAAGATTTACTAAAAATTTGAATTGCTCTTTTCACGCTCATTTCTTCAAATGCATTAGGGCTAATATGTTGTGGAGTAATTTTTGGTAATGCTCTACAAAATGAACTTTTCAAATCGATTTCATATATTGCTTTAATATCTTTCCAAGAAATTTAAAATCTTTAATGAAAGTGACTATTCAGAAATTTAAAACGATCCTTCCAACCATTTTCAAATCAAAATAGTCAAAGTACTTAAAGATTGTTCAACAGGGTTCGATATAAAATATAAATATCGATTATAATTCTTGAATCATGGACTGTGAAGCAGCACAGCTACAATGGCACAATTTGAAAAAACTATCCTCTTATTTAGTAATAATTGAAACTAATTATTTATAAATTGTTAATTATTGAGATTGATATCAGTTGAAAGAGTCTGCAACCATAAACTTTAATTTAGCAACAATATTTTTTTTTAAGTTATTTATTTGATATGCTTAACAACGATAAATTGTTGAAAATACTATTTAGCATATATGTTGCGCTGGAGAAATAAATTGTTAATTATTGTTTAAAGAACGATTTTCATTAAATTTAATTTCATTTGACATACATGAATATTTTTTTTTCTTAAAACATCCTATAATATAAATGTAAAACATTTGGGCAGAAATATTTTAAAGATAGATATTATAATCTTTGCAAATCTGATTTCTATGTATCATTTCATATCCAAAGACCGTCAATGAAAAGAAAATTCTTATGAACGAATTTGCCCTAGTCAAATCTTTGTTGATCTCTCCACTTTAATCCTTCTTAGTCTTTCCTACAGTTATACAGCCTGTTAATATTTTGTTTCTTCTGTATTTTTCCTTCTATGTATTTATACAAACAATCTATTAAAATAAATAATTTACATATCTTTAGTCTAAAAAAAAATTCTAATAATTCATATAATCAGGGTAATTTTTGTCTAGAATATATGAAGAAAACAAATAGAAGCAAGTTCTCAATATCTCCGTAAGTTCAATTCACATCTGGTTTCATAATTTACCCCAATGCGAAACATTTCCAAGAAACGCAGGTACTGTAAGGGTTCCCAAGTTATTGCTCTTGTGAGCTTCCAAAATCTAGCTATTGACTCATAGGTGGCATCACTTCCTGGCTACATTTATTCGTAGGGGAACGTCAGAAACTTATTACAAATGGCCCATAAGCATTATCTCTCTATATGTTATTTACTCAATGGTACTACTTACATGCATGTAATAGAAGTTTGGTTACGACTGGAGTATCTAGGTCTACATATCGAAGAATTTCGAAGAAATGTCAAAGAACCACTGGATTCTTCTCTTAGTAATTGGAATCTATCACGGTCTTGTATCTTAAAGGGTGGCATTTGGCTTATTTTGTCCAGCCATCTCTTGATTCCTCCCCATAAGCTTAATAAAAATAATAATTTAGTTCATTTTTAATTTTATACAAAACATTTTATTTCTTCTTAATAAACTGAATACGATTGACAAACTTGACAACTGTCGGAATATATTTCGTAAGTTAAGACAATATCTCTTTCTTTGCAAGTTTTTGAGCGATTAAAATAATTTTGTTTATTACGGAACCGTAATACACATACTAATAAAAGTTCATTCTTGGAAAGGAAATTTTAAGATTTTAGAGGAATAGAAGTTGAAGTGATGAAACATATCGCTGAAAGTTGCTCTTTGTGTTATAAATATTTATAACCAAACAGTTAAATATTGCTAGATGAACAATACGAAACATGAAGTCCAAAAATTGGTAGAAACTGTATACGTGTAGATCACAGTTTTACCTTTTATTCAAAAAAGAAAACTTTTATGTACTATGACTATGTAAAATGAAATTCAAAATTAAGATTTATGTCCATTTATTTATATTCACTCTAATCATTATGTATTCTCTCAGGTTAAAAGGTAAATGATTTTAAATTACATAAGTTCACAAACAAGTGTGCGAATAATGATCATAGACAGTGACGGCGTCAGTTATCGTGGTTTACAATGACTCAGCCTTTAAATTTACAGTTTTTTTTTTCGGTTTAAGATCAATTACGCTAATAGAAAAGTTATATTTCTGTAGAAATAAGAAGTGACATATTTTATCCCTTTCGTATTGGCCGCATAGTTTGAAAATTTTGTAATCATCTATTAAATTCGAATTTAATTTTTACGCTATACCTATATATGTACACAAAAGATAAATATTGTGAAGTACAAAATCTCACGAACTTAGAAAAATATCCGCAGTATAAACTACTAATATCAATTGATTTTCCTCAAACACATAAATAAATGAAAAATAAAATACAATATGTTAAATTAATACCAAATATTTTTAGTTACTATGAATAATTACGTTTACGGTATACCTATATATACCTGTAGCATAAATTAATCTGTATATATCAATAAATAAAATAAACTTTATGAATCTTAAATATAACTAAAAATTAGAACGCTGTTGAACAATACTTAAAATAATTTAAAAATTGCAATATTGCTCTTGAAGATTAACAAATAATACGAGAATAGGCGATTATTTCAAATTATAATAATGTATATAATATAAATAAAGTGTAATTGTGAATATTTCCTTTATACTTAAAATTTCTACAGGGGCTCGGGACAATTTCTCAATGTTTCAATTCACTATAAAAACAGTCTGACGCCACTGATCAGAGAACATTAACTAGCATCACTCGGCCAGTTTGTGGGCATATTTCTTTCCAAGCTGCACGGCGTAAAGCGGAGGAATAATGTAGAGTGAGAAAATTAAATCAAAATAAAATATAGCTGTCATTACTCCTAAAATATTATTATAATAATAAAATATTAAATAAATCACGTAGTAATACACCGAAATGTAAATAAAATATAATTCGAAAAAATAATTATACGAAGATATAAAAACAGTCTTTATTAAGCAACCATAATAAACCTTTCAATAAAAGAAATTATTGTAAAAAAATAAAATCATTATTACATAAAATTCTTAGTTTGCGTTTATTAAATTTATCTTTAATGTTTCTATTATTATTATAATAAATAACAATTTATTGAAATTTACTCTTTAAAAAATCAAACACATAAGAATTTATAATATATAAATATTAAAAACTTTAAATTTATATACTTTATTACAAACAATTTCGTATTCGTATTATGTAATTGGTTTCCAAATAAGTAATATGAATATTGATAAAACTAGCAATATATTACAAAAATGACTACATTCTGTTTAGGAGATATCTGCAACTGTTATTAAAGTAATTTATTCATAATAGTTTACTTGACAAGTAAATTATAACATACGAATCTCTTTAATAGTAGGTATAAGGTATGATTTAAATTTTGCGCTCCACATTATACCCCCCTGCACGCCGAGCACCTTGGAAAGAAAATCAGCGGAGTGTCGCTACTGTATATAATTTATACTGTGATATTAATTTTAAGACACATTATGGTATATCAAAACCGGAAAAGCAGACAGAAAACATATAAATGGAAGTGTAAGCTACGTACGCTCACCGAAATGTAAAGATTTTTACGATTTTGGCGCCTTTTCAATCATTTGGCAATCGTCCTCTTCCTAATGTTTTTTAATATGCTAATTTGAATAAATATATGTATGTAATAGTAAAAAATACTCGTAATTTTAACTTTTAATTTTATATTTTTTATGCCCGGTTTCACTTCCTTCGTCGCTCGCCTCACAAATTTTTATAAAAGTAGATCATATTCACATCATTAGTAATGAATTAATTTGAGTGTTATTCTTACTTAAAGAATTGTTACAATTCAAATAATTGAAATATTCTATGAAAAATATGGCCGAATTCGTTTTAATCAAAGAAATTATTTTATTACTTTTAGGAGTTTTTTCCATAATGAAAATATTATTGCCTTTATAATAATCAACTGCATTTTATTGGCGCAACAAAATTTGGTTACTATAAGTGATGTTGACACATGGGGTGAAATTAACATAAAATACGATCCATTTATTGTAATCAAATAAAATATTTTAATTCAATGTTACAAGGGTCTAAATTAGTAGAATGTCATTTACATTTTAAATAATCGTAAATGTAACTGTTTTGGTATCGAAACCCTACTATGCAATGAGTTATGTTTATGGAGCCATAGCATCCACTCGGCTATGAAACACTTAATTTGAAATATTATTATTACTTAAACAGCTGTCAGAAATAATTTTTTCATCCAATATTTCTATTTAAAAAGATGTTATTTCACAATACTTGATATCAATACATGCAAAATTAAATCATATAACCAATGGTACAATATACACTCCATCATTTTAGCGGAACAGATGATAATAGCAAAAAACTGTCTTCCCATCATAATTCACGATGCCAGGGTTTTTAGAATTCACTCTATTTTATGTATGTAAATCAAATTGTAGATAGAAATGAAAGGAAAAGAATTAAAAAAGAGAAAGAAGCAAAAGTTATGTTGAAGAAGAAAAATAAAATGTATTAAATATAGCAGAATATTTGGAAATGATTGAAAATGAATCGTTCTTACTACTCTTCATTTATTGCTGTTGTACTCGTTAAACAATTTCTTCGTTAGAAAAAGTATGGAAAGCCAAATCTTATTTCCAATAGTCCAGTAATTTATCATTAATCATTATGATGTGTTAGGTTTTAATTTACACTTTTGGCTAACAGGTCTGGATGTCAAACCGTGATGAGAAAACAAATTTAAGAGTTTATTCATTTATTGATAAAAGAATAATATTCTGTACTCTACAAAGCAAGAATGACAACTCTAGCCGTTCTTGTTTCGTTCGTCTCGGTGCGTTCTTTCGTGCGAAATTTTGACTTTTTTGAATACAAATGAAGGACTCATTGAGAAAATTTTATCAAACTTAGCACAAAAGTTACTGCTCTTACGGACAACGGCGTACTATTCGGTGAGATTAGAGAAAACAACCCACTACTGTATGGAAAAAAAGACGATATCAGAGCTTATTTACTAGAGAAAGAACATACAAAATTTGTTTATTTTTTATTTAATTTATTTTGCATACAATATTATTTTAAAATATTGCTCCTTTAGGCTTCGTTAATTTATTAATAAATAACAATTTATATAAATTATTTGTGTTTCTGTTGAAATATCATTTATAAAATAAAAATTATGAAATTTATAATCATTTTTCAAAGTAACTTGAAACCACTAGCTTTGAATTAGGTGCCGAATTTTGTGACTAAATTGTTTGACTTTGTGTAAATCAAACTTCTTGTTACTGCATATTTTCTCTCGTGGAACATAGTATAGAATGTATTGTTTTATTTATTCAGATATAATATGAATACGAAAGGGGTAGATTAAATAATTAATTTTTTCTACGACCACAATAGAAAGTGGTACTTTTCTCATACTATACAAAGCTTCAAATTTGCGTATTTCCCATAATCGCGAGTAAAAATGTGAGAAATCATTTCTCACAGTATTTGTCCACTGCGCAGCTTTGAAGCATTATAATTTTGATTGAAGCAATTTTTGATGAACTCGTACATTCATTTTCCATTTTCGTAATAGTATTGGACATGCGAGTAAGTCGTTAAATTCATTACTTTTGTTACACACAAAACACTTAAACAAATTTTCCAAGAAATTACATTCATTTATCTGCGAAGCCACGGAATTATAGCAATTTGTGTAGATAAGACTCAGGGTTACGGGAATTTACAAATACTATCATAATTATATAATTCTACACATACTTCCTAAACATCAACTGATTATTAGTAATAATGAATAATTTTTAACAATAAATAAAAATCAATTACTACTGGTAATAAATTAGTAAGTAGGCAATAAATGTACGATAAATTATAATCGTAGTTTAATTGTTTCCATAAACGATCTTATCTAATTCCTTTAATTAATTTAAAATGATTATTTTCTGTAATTGATAAAAAATGTTTTACATTATTTTCAATTATCAAAAAATTGTTAAATTCTCTTGGCGTCACTACATTTTCATGAAAAAAATGGGTTCGTTAATTGTTTTTATCGCATTCTATTACTGTTATAGCCTACTACAAATACTTTTTTTTGTATCCAGGGCCGTTCCTAACCTATTGAGCGCCTTCGTGCAAATAAAAAAGATTGGCGCCTTTTCCAGAAAACCTAAATTATAATAGTTTATTTAGCCATTTTATTTTTCATGAAAAAAAAAATAATCTCACAAATATCTCATTAACGATAACGAAAAAGTATATGTTATTCATAAGGTTATGTATATACATAGCTATGTATAGTAGGACTCGGCGATATTGAAAATTTGATATCTAATATCGATAAAATTTTAATATCCATACAGAGAAATTATCGATATATTGATATTGTTGTAATTATCTATATATCGATATTATGACGATTATCAAAATGTTGGTATTATTTTATTATATCTAAATTAATTAAAAGAGTAATACCAAAATTATCAGTGCATTATGTCAATAATAGCAAGGATTAAATTTTTTAAAATATAGAATCATGTGTTGAAGTACTAGACTGCTCAAGTATATTTGTCATAAAATAAATTATTAGTGAAGTTAATAAATACATTTCGGTCAATAACATATATGTACATTTTAAATATTCAAAAATCATGCTGTATAAAACAAAATGTACGTACTATTGATTGCTATGTTTTAAACGAATATAGGTACATACATATTAGTTATGATTCTGGTAGATGCATATTTTGATCTTAAAAGATCAATCATTTAACATGCTCTTCTGTCAATGAAATTATCGATTATATCTAAATTAATGACAATATCAAAATTATTGATAATATCGATAACATCTAAATTTATCGATATATCGATATTTTGTAATTTAAATATTGATATGTACCGGATAACAGAATACAAGTATATCCGTTATCCTGAAAATCCGGCAACTGGATATTAAATCCGAATGTATCCTAAACCCGAATATTCAGACAAAACCGCTATTTGAGTGAATCCGATATCCGAATATTCGGATAAAACCAGTATTAGAATGAATCCAATATCCAGAAAAACGAAATAAACCGGTATGCTAAAGTATCTGATTATCTGATATCCAGATAAACGGATTACACCGATATCCGAATATATGCAATGTCCGTATTAACCTAATATTTAAATTAATAACCGGGATTAAAGAACAACGATGTCTGAAAGAATAGTATTCATCATTCAATCACAGTACCTACATTACCGACTTTCCGATAAATCAGTGGCATTCTCGAAAAAAAACGCATAATGCAAAAGCATTTTGCAATAGAGTATGAAACAACATTTTTTTCGAAAACTGTGTCCCAAAATTAGTAAACACGTAATTTGCTCATTTTATACTTTAGCAACATAAAAAATGAAATACTTAGTACATGTTGTGTGTATGGGTGTAGTAAGTTTTATTTAGATACTAATTTATCCCGGACACTGTTTTTTTTTTAATTTTAAGAGGGCATTTGTTTTTTTTTAAATATGATAAATTTTTGACAGAAAATTTTTCCTACGACCACTGTTAAAAATAGTCTTTTTAACGGTTGCTTAGCAAGTTAAAAATAACAGTTTATAACACAGTGAAAACTTATAAACAACGAATTAAAAGTAAAAAACAAATTTAGTTTTAACACTTGTGTTAAAAAGGAAATAAATGTCCTTCTATAATGCTTAGTTTTTATTTACTAATACATAACTAGGGACGTAGGAAAAAAATGTATGTTATTTGTTTTAAAAGTGATTTTATTTCGTTCTTGGGGTTTGTTACACTCGGCTTCGTCTCGTTTCAAACTTCCCCACTCACTCATTAAATGTCACTTTTAACACTTATATCATAAATAACTATTAATGCTTAATACATTGCATACACCCCTCCTAAAAATCCATTACAAAATACCACCGCACGGCACTGCTAGGGACCCTAACTTGTTATCATATGTTGAAAATTCGCACCCGTGAAATTTGACCAAAAACAATATCTCCCTTATCATACTTAACAAGTTATTTGGTACACCCTATACATATATTGGTAGGCGGGAGATACAGATGATTGCTAACAAAAAATATTCGTTGACTTTAATCTAATAATGTAGATATATTGGTACTGATAAGACTATTGATATATTTCTCTATAATTTTGCATTTGAGAACAATATTGATTTAATATTATTAAATTTAACCATAATAGTATATTATGTAACAAGCACAAAATGAAGCACATTTTGCATGTGTTGCAATTCATACGAGTGCAAATTTGCTATTTTGTGTGTGTTACATACTATACTTTTTATACGACAACGACAATTATAAAAATAGATACAAATAAATATGCAACTGATGACATTTGACGTTTGGCGTTATATTGTTTAAGCCACCTTAAGTTTTTTCATAAAAAACAATTTTATTTATTATTTCATATTGCATTTGTTGTCTAGCAACTTGCCTAGCAACCGATGCAAAATGAAATTCAGTACAAAATGTAGCTTCTTATGATTCAATTTACACTCTTGATATGAACATTTTTCGATTTTGTCGTATAAAAAGAATCTTATAGGTACAATTTCTTTATAAGAAAAATTGTTGAGGGGTATGGAAAACGGTTGCAACTTGTATAATATCACTATTCATAGTAAAAAAGTAAATAGTACTAATTTAAAACGAGTAAAATTGCAAATATCTTGTTTTTCAATTATTATTTGAGAATATTTATTTAATAAATGAAATTTTAAAAAATAGGATTTTTGTTTTTAAATAATCTTATAATATATCAAAAACCTTTTTATCACTAATATAATATTTATAATTTATAATAATATAATGAATGTCACTTAAATAATTTATGATACTTATTAAACACTGATCGAAATTTGTTTACTGGGTGAGTCTGGGAAGTTTTATTTTTTTACATATACATATTTAGGACCTTGTTCCAATAGTTTTCTTCGTAGTGTAAAATTATTACATTCCACAACTTGATCACGTATCTGTTCATAATTCATTGCTGCAAAATCACATTGTTTAGCTTGTTGTCGTAATCTCAAAATAAATTTCTTCAGCCCCTCGATTCCGTCCGTAAGTTACGTGCCTACCACAGAAAAATTAGAAGAAAGCAATTTATAAAGTGAAACTTGCTTTGAAAACTAGCAATTGGACCAAGGAATGAAATACTTAAGAATAAATCAAGTAAAATTGAAGATATTTTTTAAGAGGTATAAGAATCGTCATATTCACGAATTTAAGGAAAAGAACATTACAACATGCACAGAAGCGGCACCCCGGGATAGTTCAAATGAAAAGCAGATTAGGAACTAATGTTTATTGGCAACGATGCTGAGAGATGTTAGAAGTTGTTCTGCAGAACTGAACTAGACTTACGGAATTGAGAAAATTTAGCTGCTGATTAGATTACTATACACGATTTTTTGAAATCTAGATAATGAAAACCATCACAACAAAAGCACTCATTAGGAACTTATGACCTTTGTTCGCAAGATTTTGAATTCCGAAATTATTAACTACGGACAATGGAACACAGTTCATTAGTCAAGAATTTGTAGACTGCTTTAGAGAATTAAACATTCATCAAGAAGTGGAAGACAACATCGTTATGGCCACAAGCCAACGGAAAAGTTGAGAGAAAAAACCGTTCCTTATTGACAAGAATAAAAATAGCACATGAAATGAATAAATACTGGGAACGGAAAATATACAACAAATAAATCACCTGCAGAATTAATGTTTAATAGGAAAACGAACTACTAAAATATTCTGAAAAGAGATTTGAAGATAAATAACAATATCGTAATTAAGGAAGAACAAAATATAAACAACAATCAGGATGTTGAAAAACTTATAAAAAACAAATTAGAAATAGATATCAGAGTTAAAGAAACCTATAAAAAAGGAAAAGAAGATAAAAAAGTTACCATTGCCAAAATAGAGAATTGGGAAGATAAAATAAAAATATTAAAAAATAAAAACAAACTTACAGGGACAAAAATTTACATAGAAAGCGAAATGACTAATAAAGAGATGCAAATACAAAAATAAATCTTAAAATTGGCGAAAGATGAGAAAAATAAAGGAAATAGAATAAGAATAGGGTATAAAAAACTGAAAATAAATGAGACTTGGTATATATGGGATGAAGAGAAGATGAATATAGAAAAGCAGGAAGATAAAGCTCCAAAAAACTTAAACAACTAACAATGGAGAACGAGGATGGCAATATGGAATACGGAAAGCGAGGAAAAGGATATAAAGATAAGGAAAAGGCAATAAATACAATTAAAACAAAAGAAGTAAATAGAAAAAAGAACAAAATGTTAAAATTTAGTACATGGAATATAAGAACGATGCTCCAACCAGGAAAGATGGAAGAAGTAGCGCAAGAATTGAAAAGATATGATATTAATCTGGCAGCGATTCAGGAAACAAGATGGCGGTGAAGGTATAATCAAGAAGAATTACTATACAACATTATATTCCGGAGATAAACAGGGGAAATATGGGGTAGCATTCATAGTTTTAAAAAAATTAAAAGAAAAAATAATAGAATTTAAAGTAATTAATGAAAGGTTGGCATACATTAGAATAGAAGGATCACCTGCCAACATATCGATATTAAATGTGTATGCACCTACGGAGAATGCAACAAATGAAAGGAAAGAAGATTTTTATGAGAATTTGGAAGAGGAAATTGAAAAAATACCGAAGGAAGACCTAAGCATTATAATGGGCGACTTTAATGCACAGATAGGAAGAGAGAACTACATACAACAAGTCGCAGGTACACACACAATACATGAAAGAACAAATGATAATGGGCAAAGATTATGTGAATTAGCAATAAAGACTAACATGATAATAAGTAGCACGAAGTATAAACACCCCAAAAAACATAAAGTAACGTGGACAGCACCAGACAATAAGACTCAAACACAAATAGACCACGTACTAGTAACGAAAAGGAGGCAATCTTCGATACTAAACGTAAGGACATACAGAGGAGCATGTGCCGACTCGGATCACTACATGGTAACAACAAAGATACGAAACAAAATTAAAACAAGTGATAGAAAAGATATAACGAGAATTAAATGGAATATAGAAAATATAAACAATGAAAGCTCGAGAGAGAAATACGAAGAGGAGGTAGAAAAAAACATAAAAAAGGAAGAACGTAAAATGGAAGATATAGAAAAAAAAATGGTGCTGGATAAAAAGATGTATTAACGACGCTGCTCAAAAATGGATAGGATATGAAAATAAGAATGCAAAAAATAAAAAAGCCTGGTTTAATGAAGAAATTAAAATAATACTAGATGAAAAGAGAAACGCAAAATTAACATATTTAAGAACAAATAAAAAAGAGGACAAAGAGAAGTATGAGAAAAAAGAAAGGAATGTAATAAAATTATTAGGAAAAACAAAAGAATATCAATAGAAAATACAATAAAAAATATTGAGAATGAAAGAGCAAACAGAAACACAAAAAGATTTTATAAGGAAATAAAAGAACAAACTAAAATATTTAAGACCAAGACAAATGGGATAAAGGATAAAAATGGGCAACTAGCAGAATCTGAAGAACAATACAAAAAGGTATGGACAGATTATTTTAAGGAACTGCTCACAGAAGAGGAACAGGAAATAAAAAGTGAATTACCAGAAGAAAACGAAAAACACATAGCAGAACCAACTCTAGAGGAAGTAAAAGAAATTATAAAAAATAGTCGCAACGGTAAAACACCTGGAAGCGACAATATTAATATGGAATTATTAAAGTACGGAGGCGAAGCAATACAGAAACACATCCATGAACTTATAGTAAAAATATGGAGGGAGGAAGAAATGCCGAAAGAATGGGAAACAGGACAAGTTGTAACAATACATAAGAAAGGAAGCCAACAAATATGCGAAAACTACAGAGGAATCACTTTACTGAACACTACCTATAAAATAATGTCAACAATAATACAAAGAAGAATAACAAATGAATCAGAAAGAATTATCGGAAATTATCAATGTGGTTTTATGAAAGGAAAATCTACCACGGACGCAATACATATTATTAAACAGATAATGGAAAAAACACTTGAGTATAACATAAACACCGAGATTCTGTTCATTGACTTCAGGCAAGCCTTTGACTCAATTACAAGACAGCAACTAATGAAAGCTTTAAAAGAACTACAAATACTAAGCAAATTAAGAAGATTGATAGCAATGACTATGAAAACATCAAAAATACGAATTAAAACACAAAAAGGAGAAACGGAAGATATATTAACAAATAAAGGTGTAAAACAAGGCGATGCCCTATCTGCCACATTATTTAATTTAGCACTGGAATATGTCATGAGAAAAGTAAAGAAAGGAACCATCAGAACAGGGGGAAGTCAAATAATAGCATATGCAGACGACATAGTAATAATAACGAAAAACAGAAATGTAATGAGAAAAATACTAGAGGAGATAGTAAAGGAAGGAAAGAAAATAGGACTAGAAATCAACCAAAAAAAGACTAAAATAATGGTAATGGGAAAAGAAGTGCAAGACAAGACTATTAAAATAGCAGAATCAGAGTTTGAACAAGTAAACAAATTCAAATACTTAGGTGTAATGTTAACAAATAGAGGCGAAAGAGAAGAAGAAATAAAAGAAAAATAGCTGCTACAAATAGGGCTTTCCAAGCCAACAAAAAATTACTACGAAACGGAATTTTAAGCAAGACAACAAAAATGAGAGTATATAGAACAATAATAAGACCAATAGCATTATACGCAGCCGAAACAATGACATTTACAAAGAAGGACGAAGAAAAATTAAGAATAATAGAAAGGAAAATAATAAGAACGATACTGGGACCTAAGAAGATATCCGATAATGAATACAGAGTAAGAATGAACCATGAGATTGACAAAGAATTAAAAGGAGAAGATATAATAAAAATAATCAAGAAACAAAGAGTAAAATGGCTAGGACACGTAAGCAGAGCTGACGAAAAAGAACCAATAAAAGTAATAATGCAATGGAGCCCTGGAAGTAAGAAAAGAAGAGGAAGACCCAGATCAACATGGCTAGCAGAAGTAGAAGAAGATTTAAGAAGAGCGGGAATTAACAACTGGAAAAATAAAACAAGAGATAAGAAGAAATGGAACATCATAGCGAAGAATATTTAATAAATAACTGAAACGGAGTCCGATCCCCTCCAAAAAAGGATCTAGAAAGCTTAAGTAAAAGCGGTGCAATTCAACAACGGAGTGTTAAACCACTATATATATATATATATATATATATATATATATATATATATATATAATTTATAAGACAACTTAAAGAAAATAAATTGTGCACCACGTAACATCCATAACCATGGACAATAAAAAAAAATGCTGCTCGCAAGTCAAGATTCAATGTATAGATAGGAAAGAATTAACAAAAAACTCATCCTTCGTTAAAGAATTTGTACAGGAAGAAGAAAAAGAAGAGGTACACCCTAAGGGAAAAGACACATCAAATACCAAAGAAAAAGAGATAATAAATCAAAATCAGAACCCAAAGATACTAAAGCACAAAGAGAAAGACGGTAATCCTCCAGATTTGGAGATTATAAATAATTCGCAATATTAAAGTGTTAAAGAATTAATTTTAATTTATATATTTTTATGAAAAGAAAAGGGCACAGATAATATATGTTGTAAGATATAGATGGCAGTAGCAGTGGAGAGCGGTGACATTTGATAATAGGGATTATTTATTTTAATACTTAAACATGAAACAAAATTTTTATTGTGAAAATGTTTTTTGTTGTAGTATAACTAATATAATTTCGCTTCTTTCACTTTTTATAATATTTTATTTTTCATTATATTGTCTTGAGCCAAATCTCCTTTTAAATAACTTTTCAATTTTATGGTTTCTTTCATTTTAGCGTAGTTTATGGTCAACAGCAGTCAAAATGATCTTAGTTTGTAATTCTAGCTGTAAAATAATGACGTACTTGTATAAATATTACAAACTCGCAGCTGAGCGAGTCGTGTGTTACTTTTCCTCTGTGTGTAATATACATCTTACAACTCTTATTGATAGAGAGTGTAAATCAGGAGTTATGTATAAATTCATATATTCAGTATTCAGTAAGTTTCTATTCTTGTAGGATTTCAGAAAGAAAATAATAATTGCTTCGTCATAGAAGTTTCTTGTTCATGACTCATTCATGGTTTTGGTTATTTTCGTCGCATACACCTTGGTAAACAATATTCTTTATCAAAAGACTAAGCTTCCTACTATGTTAAGAAGTAATTAACTATTCTCCGGGTTATCCGGTTTCTTTACATCTTTAGGTACAAAAAAGCTGTAAAAAGTGTAAATCAGGAGTTATGTATAAATTCATATATTCAGTATTCAGTAAGTTTCAACTCTTGTAGGATTTCAGAAAACAAATAATAATTGCTTCGTCATGGAAGTTTCTTGTCCATGCCTCATTCATGGTTTTGGTTATTTGCGTCGCATACACCTTGGTAAACAATATTCTTCATGAAAAGACTACGCTTCCTACTATGTTAAGAAGTAATTAACTATTCTCCGGGTTATCCGATTTCTCTACAACTTTAGGTACAATAAAGCTGTAAAGAGTGTAAATCAGGAGTTATGTATAAATTCATAGATTCAGTATTCAGTAAGTTTCAACTCTTGTAGGATTTCAGAAAACAAATAATAATTACTTCGTCATGGAAGTTTCTTGGCCATGACTCATTCATGGTTTTAGTTATTTGCGTCGCGTACACCTTGGTAAACAATATACTTCATGAAAAGACTAAGCTTCCTACTATGTTAAGAAGTATTTAACTATTCTCCGGGTTATCCGGTTTCTCTACATCTTTAGGTACAGTAAAGCTTTATATAACACGGTATTAATGACAGATTATCACAAGACGCATAGTGCAATAAATACACATTACATGAGAACAATACACTGATACTAATACTGCACTCTGAACAGAAAATAGATCGATCCTTCAGTGTGAATCCACAATATAAAAAAAACTCTAAAAATGCAATGTTCGTCATAATAAACCTTCCTGACTATCTTGACTAGTAATAGTTACAATAACAATTATATATGATTTTGTTTGCAGGTTTACTAAGTGCATTATTCCGGAGTACGGATCTGGTTCCATCGGACTTGGTTGCGGGCTGTGTGTTATTACGAGTGAAACAAAAAAGAGAAGTGAGAGAAAGGAGGAGAATACAGATGCTGACCAATGATGAGCCCAAGTTCTCCACAGGTAACGTCGGTTTTCATTTATCATTTTGTCATATTCCCATATTGCTTCTGCTTTTCTACTTAAATAGCATAAAGAAGGAATCTGACTAAAGTTTTTTTACACAACCAGGATACTGAATAAGTTATTTTTATTGCATACTTCATAATTAAAGAGAAAATAATTTTCCGAGAGAATAATTTTAAGGAGAAATTTACATAAAACATTAATTTTAGCGTTACATAGAGTATAATTATGTGGAAATAGTTATAAAATATTTATTACTTATAAAAAAATTATTAATAAAACTGTTCCGATCAAAGATGGCTTTGTCAAATATCATTTGCATTTCACAAACGATTTAGATCTGACAGTCGACTCGTATCGGAAAATATTTGTAAAATTGAAATGATTTCTATAGAAAGGACATTGTGTCATAATTCTATAATCATTGAATGGAAAATATTAGGGCTAACCATTTGTATAAAAAAATATCGCCTCCCATTTCAAAAATATAACTTTATGTTTAGTCCACAATTTTATTTATCGTCCAAAGAATTATGTCCCCCTTGTTGCTGTGTACCTACCTATGTAAAGTAAGTGTAGAGTAGCTAAACATATCAAGAGCTCTTTTACTTGCTAATTTTACCCTAATATGACAAGTTAAAAATCTTTTAGTACACCACAATTTAGCACAAAAAGTATAATAATATAGTAAAAAATAATTACTTAGTTGAGCGGGGTTTATCATGTCAATGTTCTTTCATATTTTCCTGTCTGTTTTTACCCTTATATGATAAGCACAAAATGTTTGTTATATAGCACAATTCAGCACAAAATAATAGCATTGAAAAATTATGACAAATGTGAGATATGGGGGCTGACCATGTCAAAACCCTCCTATTAAAAGACATTTCTTATATGTACTACAAGAATAACAAAATTTTTATTGTAGGGCACAATTCAGCACAAAATAATAGTGAAATAATATTTAACATATTATAATTTCGGGGGCTCAGCCGCTTATAAATAAACTTTGAATATCTCAAATGGGTTGAGCACATAACATTTTTATTGCAGCACAATTCAGTACAAAACAAAACGAATATAACAGTATTTTTTTAATTATATAGTTGAGGGGAGCTGATCATGTCAAAGGTGCCTCATATTTCTATGCTCATTTTTAACCTTATGAGATAACCGCAAATCGCAGCCTTCCGTGATTTTTTTTACGGCCCGTGAACCTATAACGTAAATCTGAAAAATTTACTTTTTTTCAGGTTTGCTTAATAAATTGTTGTATTTGAACATTGATTTTTTAATGTTTATTATCGAGCATTACCGATGAATATTTACAAATAGTTTTAGAAAATACTACAAAATCAATGCATTTGAAATATAAAAAATAGAGACTTTTTCTGTTGTAATGCACTTTTTATGGTAATAATAATATATTCCTAAAAACAGGTTAAATTTTAAGATTTTTAATGCGCCCCTTCAGTCAAAAATTTTACCCAGGCCTTACTATCTTTAGACAGCTTTTTTTGTTTTTCATCCGAGCGTTTTTTTCTTTTGGATCTTTTTGTAGATGTTTCCTTCAGTTTTTCTCTGTTTGATATTTTTGTTAGTATTAGAGATTTTTGTATTTTGCGATTTTGATTTCTGTTTCGACATGGCTTAGGAAGAGGACTTAAATCTTCTTGGTTGCCGGAATATGTACTTGTTGCAGGCTTCGAAAAATAAGAAGGCAAAATAAATTGTGTTTGATGGAACCTTGGCGGTACTTAGTAGGTTCCAGATGCGTTGAAACAGAAAATAACGGTCACTGTTTTCTCTTTTCTTCGGATGTTTTTGCTCTAAATTGTTTAATGCTCTCTCATCCACGTTAAAACTCTATCTTCAGATTATCAAAGAAAATGGTAACTTGGCTCGGGGTTTCTCAAAGATACTTCAGTATTTCTTTTAAGGAAGCCATAGAACCAATCCTTGCCAGCCGTATTTTTGGATTGGATGTTAAAGTATTCTTCCAGCCTGTCGTATAATAATATTTAAATTTGGTTCTTAGTTTCGGTATCTCATTTCGCTTTGTTCGTTTTATTTCGTATTTTGACATCTAAAATATAAATTAGAGTATAGTTCGACAAAAGATCTCAAGTTGACGTTTAAATTGTTTTATGGTTGTGGTATCTATTCAAAGTTTTTCCCTGAGTGGAAGAATTGAAAGAATTGTGACCTTTATGCATTCTGCTATAGGGTATAGAATTGTACGAAATCCATTAGAATACACTGTTTGTTCCAGGTACCCAGCTAAGCACTGGATTTGGAAATCCCAAAGTAACATTAGCATACCATACTTAATATAAATGGATTACTGTACAACATTGAAATAAGTAGACAGGGATGTATTTAAAATTTTAATACCGTCAATTTCTTAGCAGTAATCATTATCTTCGTTGAATTGCTATAAAAAGCTTTATTTTGATTATTTATTTATTTATTTATTTTAAATATCTGCCCAACAGATATAAAGTCATTTACAGGAAAGGTACAACAATTCAAAGAAAATGTACAGCTTAACAATATAAATATACAAAAGGAGTAATAAGTACTTATAATAATAAATACAAAATACATGTGACCATGTGACAAGAAAAAATTGAATATAATATGAAACAATATGGTACCTACATATTTATTCAGAATCATTGTTATCACTGTCAGAATCGTTTAAATTTATTATTAGTTGTTGAACCCCCCTAATCGTATCACTTAAATATTCTAATTCAATTTGTTTCACATGATTTACACAGTTCCTCCACATAGTCGCATCAATTTTCTCAGTTTCATTTCTTATTAAACTAACAACACTTTCGCTGAGTTTAGGTGATGAATTATGTTTCCGACATGACTTTTTTAAATTACCCCAAATTAATTCAATAGGATTCAATACGCAATAATAAGGAGGTAATCTTAAAACTATATGCCCAAAAGATGTTGCAATGTTATCTACTACATATTTTTTTGCAAAATTGTTTTCATTTATTATGTTTTATAAAATTTCTTTTGTAGGCTTACAAGGAATAGAGATATTTTTCTTTTCTAGAAAAGAAATCATATCGCATTTTTTAGAAGATTTATTTGGAACTTTTTCCTCTTGTCTCGAATGATACGATGCGTTGTCCATCACGATCACCGAGTTTGGTGGTAATTGAGGAATAAATTTGTTTTTGAACCATTCTTCAAATAGAAAGGAATTCATATCTTCATGATAATCAACATTACAGTTTTTTATATTTTTTGCTGATACCATGAGGCATTTGTCTACCCACCCATTTTCACTACCGGCATGTAGTATAATTATTCTTTTTCCTCTATTTGACGGAGCGTTTAAAGCACTTTGCTTTTCGTCACATACCCAACCTTTTGATACTACATCGTGCGTATCAAACCAAGTCTCGTCCAAATAAACAATAAGACGATTTTCGGCTCTAAATTTTGAAACTAAATTTAAATATTCCACGCGCCAACTTAGTAATCTAGGAACTTCCATAACAGATCTACGAGCGTTTAACTTTTTAAAAGAAAAACCCATTTTCTTTAAACATTGTCGCACTAATTCTCTGGAGCACTCAAAATGTAATTCAGTTTTTAAAACTATTCTCAATGATTCTACTGTGTTCACAATGTTTTTTTTATAATCTTCATATATTCTTCTTTGTAAAAAATCCTCCGTAAAACCATCAATTTTTCGTTTTCCACTATCACAACGAATTTTCTTCTTTACAGGTGATCCACGCTGAATGACAGTTTTAATCGCACTTATGGACACCTACAAAATAAAATACGGATATATAGTCATAAATAAGTTTCAAATACAATGTTATTATTCAGAATGATTTACTAAATATTATTTCCTATTCAAATAATACGAAATGTATGAAAAATATTTCCAAGAATTGTCCTTCTTATTTAATGATATACCTACAAACTATAAATTAATAGATTGTGTACATACCTTTAATAAATGTGAAGTTCTTGATACAGCAAATGAAGAATCTCCACTTTCTGCCAATAACGTGCTGTAGCAGTTTAAAACCATTATTTGTCCATGTTCGTGCAAATATGGTCTAAATTTAAAACAGTCACTTTCGCCTTCATCTGGTTTCGGCGAGTAACGTGGTTCTTCACAATCGCTTGAGACCCACGGTTGCCACATTTTGATATTAATAGTGTTTTATGAAAAATACTCTAGATTTAGATTTAGATTTGAGGTGGAGGGTGGATAAACTCCACGTGCACTGAGGCCTCACATATGGGCCCATTGTACTGCCTCCAGGTGCACAGCTCCCTAGCTATCTTGAAGCCATTCTACGCTACGGAAGAAGGCTAGCAAGTTGGCAGGTGGGGTTGTGCTGAGTGTTGCCTCGGAAGGCCACATATCCCCAAGCATGGAACCTCTTTTTAATGATAAAGTGGGGCATTCCTGAAGAATGTGCTCCACTGTTTCATCATCCATATCACATCCTCTACAAAATACTCTAATAATTGTCACAAGTTGTGGTAACGTTGAAGTACACTTGGTAATAAGAACATTATGTTATAGCAATTTCGCTTTTATACAAAAATTTTGACAATTCCGCGAAGATATTGATTATTGCTAAGAAATTAAGAGTATTAAAATTTTAAATACATCCCTGTCTAGTTATTTCCATGTCGTACAGTAATCCATCTATATTAAGTTAAGCATGCTAATGTTACTTTGGGATTTCCAAATCCAGTGCCTAGCTGGGTACCTGGAGCAAAACTTTGAATAGATACCGCAACCATAAAACAATTTAAACGTCAACTTGAGATCTTTTGTCGAACTATACAATAGTCTTCAAAACAAAATAATTGGGCCTGATTAATCGACAGTTCCATTATATTTATATAAATTAAAAAATATGATTATTTTAGATTATTTGCAAAAACTAATTATATCAGTGTGAAGAGGATACATCAAGATACTTTGGTACCGTTACCCAATTTTTCCCTATAAAATTAGAATGCTTCCATTAGCGAAATAGTTCTTATTTGCTCTATAACAAATACTTTATAAAAATATGAAAGGAAGTAGTATATTAGATACCGAGCGGGAAAGTGCTTGATTTACAGCCGAGCGCTGATTTAGATGATTGAGTTTAGCTATTATAAGCGCGAAGCTGAAAAGTATGCCCGCGAAATTTATATGGTGTTTTATTCATAATCAATTAGTAATTCTTTAATTCTAACAATAAGTTTGGAGTGCATGACAAAAGCGCACCGTTCAGATTTTTAAACATTTCATAAGCGCATCAAAAAAAAAGTAAAAGCACACAAGTAGAATTTAGGAATTTAATATGTATGCGTATTTGTACATCTGATTAGATCAAAACACAAGTGAATTCGTTCAGCTCGCGGATAATACGTTTTAAATAGAAATATGCCTCCAAGTCTTCCTCTTTCGTTCCGAATCTAACCTAACTTTACTTAACCTAACCTAATATATATATAATCTAATCTAATCTAAACTAACCTAACATAACCTGATTTAACCTAACCTAATCTAACCTAACCTCACTTAATCTAACTTAACCTAACCTAACTTAAGCAAACATAAAGTTATCTAAACTAACCTAACCTAACCTTATCTAATCTTATTTTATTCCATCATTGCATAAATAGTTACATCAAATTTATTAATATATGAACATTTCAATTATACGGACACTGATGCGCTTAAGTAACATACTTTGGTGCGCTTTGCAATGTTTATTTGGTGCGCTTTTGTAACAAAAATTACCATTTTGAGCACTTTTGTCATACGCCTTAATTGTATTCATATTTTTTGCACGTAGAGATCTATAATAGAAAACCAAATACTTACTTATGGCCGGTTGCACCGATATTCTTAAATTTTAAGTATCCCTTAAATGAACAATATTACATCGGAATAAAATGTTAAATGAAGTATTCAACATTTCTGTTAAAATTTCGAGTATCATTATTTTAAATTTAAATCTCGCTTAAAATTAAAGCTTTGTTGGGCATTATTCTGTCAGCTCATTTATCACAAGGTTTATTGCTTTTTTTGTAATTATGACATTATTTTCAACATTATGTTTGATAGTGAGGTAGAGTGTGAAGCTTTAGAAAAGTGAAAGAACGTTTTATTACTTATAAGTTTGACTTGTCAAAATGGAAATGGCATTTAAGAGTTTAGATTAACTAGCCGGGAAAGATATTATTTTTTCGCTTCCAGCATTTAATACCTCAATCTATTAAAAAATAGATTAACAATAACAAATATTTTGTCATGACTTTCTTAATATTCACAAAAATAAAGTAGGCTGTCTTTGTTTTTTATAATTCACGGTTGAAAAGATTATTACTGACCACACCTTAGCGCTATATATGTATAATATACTATTATTCATAATCGGTTAGTAATATGGTCATTGCCAACCAACCAAACAATTGAGAAGTGGCTCATTTATATACTTTTACTTTCCAGCTAGCCGGTAATGTAAAATATTCCGGGCTAGCTAATGTCATTATCATTTTGTCAAGTCAATCTTATAGGTAGAACTCAATAATTACGAAACAATTATGAATAACATAGAATAAAAACTTTGCGAAAGCGCTGTCTCATACTTCATTAACGTGTTTGTATATATGACTGCTATTTTTACAACGTTCACTACCTGCTTCAGAAAAGGAAGTCTTCAGGCATGCCTCAAGCGTTTTCTTACTGATCTGTTTGCGCGTGGACGAAACGAATAGGCGACCAAACTGTATGCTTTTGAAATTTTGGCTGTTGCGTTTGCAATTGTTCAAATGTAGTATAAGTGGGTGGACGTGGACACTGCATATCTTTGGATTTTGAATTTAAGTTTACCTTGCAACAGATAATATATAACGTCAGGAACACTTATGATATTTTCATATAAATGAAATAATTTTTATATAAATATAATTATAAATAACAATTTGATAAGTATGTCACAAATCACACTAACTACGTATTGTAATCTTTACAGAAATTAATAATTATAAAAAAAATCAAACTGCCAATTTAAATGTAAATACCTTTTAACATCAAAAGCTTGTTTCATCAAACACACCGGAAATTGTAATTTACGTAAGTACATTTCCGATTTCTTGTATTAAGTTGTACAAGTTACACAATTTACCTGATACCACACTGATTCCGTTGTTCGTAATTATACCCTTTAATTCAAAAATCATGTTGCATGTTTCAAAATATTTAACAATGTACAAGAAATTCCATACTGAAATCTCTGTCCTTGTAAAATAGATAAATAATTCTTATAAATTTAAAAAGAAAAACATTCCTGCGTTATCATCGTTAAAAAAATATAGTTACGGTGGCTGCAGGTGATTAAAGTATTTGAATTTATTTTTTTCGAATTTTTACATAATTTTTTGAACAACTAATTTACATGTTCAAATTATATTAAATTTAAGCGGCGGAGGAGGTCTATCTCTATCATTTACTGAAGCGAAATGCGCAGAAACCAATATTCGTTCAGTCTAATCCAACTCTTAAAAAGGGGTGTTAGAATAAATGACATGTGCTGTGTGTAGTTCTCAACTACATACTATTAAAAAAATTCTTATTATACGTAATACATTTGCATATATTTATAATTTTATAATTATTAATAATAAATATATTACGTACGGCGTAATTCCCATAAAACCCGATTTTTAATTTTTTCATATTTTTCCCCAACTCTATCTCCAAAACTACTGATGCTATGACAAAAATGAATAGGATGTTTTTGTAGAGAATTTACTCTAGTTTAATTATGTATACGATTAGTTTTTCGATAAACTAAATAATTCCCAAGATATTTAAGAAAAGGTGTATTAATATTTGTGCTAAGTTTCCAATCTTTGGGAATTTTTCACCTAATTGACTATTTTTTTTTGTCTAATTTAACTGGACTATGTTGTTTCAGAATGTCTTAATTCTTATTGTTATAATCAACAATAAGCAGTGAAAACAACAAAAAGCCGTAAGGAATATTAAATTAAAAGACTCAGGTCAGTGATAAATAAGGCTAAATAATATATAAAAAATACGCATAACCTTAAAAGATAAGCCAGCTAGTGGTTGCAAACACGTGCTGAGTACAGAGCGCACACGCGCAACGATCAAGTGCTCGCAGAACAGGACCGCACTCGGCCCAAAGTGCTATATACCAAAATTCGAACTACAAGTATGTCAGGCGCTGAGAAAAAGCACTACGATAGCGACAGCTCTACCGCCGACGAACAGAAGAGGAAGCGAGAAGAAGAACTTGAACCGGATAACAAGAATCTATTCCAACCATTCAAAAGATTGCCAAGAACACCACCGAAAAATAAAGAAAAATCTAAACCGAGAGACATCCAACAGCCGGGAACATCAATAGCAACACCGTCAAGGAACAGAGAACAAGAAAAATCAGAAGATATGAAGGAAATAAAAGACATGTTTAAAATGATGATGGAAGAACTAAATCAAATTAGAACGGAGCAAAAAGAATACAGAAAAGAAGTTGAAGAAATTAAGAAAGAAAACTGTGAATTAAAAGAAAAACTAACAATTTTGCAGAAGAAAATTGATAGAATAGAAATGACAGAACGGAAAAACAACATAATCATAAAAGGAGTAGATTTCCAGGATCATAATCTTGAAAAATCCGTCGAAGAATTCCTAGAGAAAAACATGAAAATTAAAACTAATGTCAAAGAAGTAAGAAAAATAAATAATAAGTCAAATACGCACATTACCATGATAAAACTACCTAGCTGGAAAGATAAAAAAGAAATTATGTCACAAAAAAGTACTCTAAAGAACACCAACATATATATTGAAGACGATTATACGAAAGAAGAAAGAGAAATACAAAGAAAAATAAGACAAATAGCAAGAGAGAAAAAACAAGAAGGAATAAGAACCAAAATAGGCTACAAAAAATTGATCCAAGGGAACGAAGTCTGGGAGTGGATAGACGAAGAAGATAAGCTCGTAAAAAGAAGCAATATGGAGAAAATTTCAAATATGAACGTCACAAAAAACTAACAACCGCAACCCAACGACATCCCGGAAACAACATGGCGCGGACAAGGACAAACGAACAACAAATACGAAACAAAACGAAGAGAATAAAATTAGCATCATGGAACGTGAGGGGGACATACAGTACCGGAGCTCTAAAACAAGTAGCACTGGAAGCAGAAAAATACAAAATCACAATAGCAGCTATGCAAGAAACGAAGCAAAAAAGCAACGAGGTAACCGAAGTCGACAACTACATATTTTTTAACAGCGGAGGGACAGATAGAATGTTAGGGACGGGATTCCTTGTAGACAAGAAATGGAAAAACGCTGTCATAGATTTCAAACCCATCACAGAAAGATTATGTTATCTAAGAGTAAGATCCAGATACAGAAAAATTAGTATAATAAATATACACGCATACACAGAAGACAGAGACTTAGAAGAAAAATCTGAATTTTACGAAATTCTCGAGAACTTTTATCAGAAACTCCCAAAATACGATATTAAAATAGTACTCGGCGACGCAAATGCAAAAATCGGTAAAGAACAACAATACCAACCGACAATAGGCATAGAAAGTAAACACGATGTTACCAATGAAAATGGAGAAAAACTCATCGAATTTGCAACACAACATGAAATGATCATCAAAAGTACATATTTTACAAGAAAAGAAATACACAAAGGCACGTGGATATCTCCAAATGGGCTGACAATCAACCAAATAGACCACCTACTTGTAGAAAAGAAGCATCAACATCTTATTACCAATGTCAAAAGTTGCAGAGGAGCGGAAGCCAATACAGATCATATATTATTAAGGATAGATATGAAAGAACAAAAACCAAACACAAATAATAATGTAAAACGAACAGAACCAAAGTACAATATAGATAAACTAAAAGAAGAAGAGACAACTCAACTATACAACAACAAACTGAAAGAAGCATTAAGACTACACAAGGAAGAATTAGGGATAGAAGAAAAATGGAGGGATTTAGAAAATAAAATTAAAAAAGCTGCAGAGAAAACATTAGGATTCACCACAAGACAAGGAACAAAAAGCAAATGGTTCGACGAAGAGTGTTTAAAAGCAATAAACGAGGGAAGAGACGCTAGAATGAGATACATCCAAACTAGAACAGAAGCTGACAAAATCAAGTACCAAGAACAAAGAAAAATATACAAAAGAGTATGTAGAACAAAAAAACGACAAAAATTACAAGAACACATGAACACAATAGAAAACAACTTTAATAAAAATGAAATCAGAAATCTCTACCAAAATATCAAAAAGGAAAAAGGAGGATTCAAGCAAAGAACCTTATATTGCCGAGATAAAGAAGGTACACTCTTAGGCGACGACGAAAGCAGAACAAAAAGATGGGCTAATTATTTTAAAGAATTACTGAACACAGACAGACTAGAACAAGACGTGAATACACACACAAACAGTGAAGAAGAACAAGACACTATAACAGAACCAACTCAAAGAGAAATTAGAGAAATAATCAATAACATGAAGAACTATAAAAGCCCTGGCGAAAATGGAATACCGGTAGAATTGATAAAATATGGAGGAGAAGAACTAAATCAAGAAATACATAAACTCATAACAGCCTGCTGGAGAGAAGAAAAAATACCGCAAACATGGAAAGAAGCCGTGCTCTGCCCTATCCATAAAAAAGGTGACAAAACAAGATGCGAGAACTATAGAGGAATAGCTCTACTAGACATATCCTATAAAATAATGGCATCATGGATCAACTCGAAACTAAAAGATCAAATGGAAAAAGTTGTAGGCGAATACCAGGCAGGCTTCAGAAAAAATAGATCCACCATAGACCAGATTTTCACGCTAAAAGAACTATTAGCTACACATTACGAAAAAGGACTCGACATGCACATTCTATTCGTAGATTTCCGACAGGCGTACGACACGATAAGGAGAAAAGAACTACTAACAGCAATGAATGAAATAGGAATACCAAAGAAATTAATAAGGATAATAAAAGCTACCATCCAGAACACAAAAAGTAAAGTGAAAGTAAACAACACTAAATCAGAAAAGTTCGAAGTCGACACAGGTTTAAGACAGGGAGACCCATTGTCTTCAACCCTTTTTAATTTAACCCTTGAAACTATATTAAGAAGAGGAGAGATAAACAGAACAGGAATAATATATGATAAAAAACACCAATGCCTTGCCTTTGCAGATGATGTTGCCATTGTAACAAAGACGAAGAATGAACTGAAAAGAGTTGTAAGTAAACTGATAAAAGAAGCAGAAAGATTCGGACTAAACCTGAACACGGACAAAACGAAATACATGAAAATGAGCACAAAGAACCAAAGTATAAAAGATGATTTAAAAGTAACCGTTGAAGGAGGAAAGGAATATATTTTTAAAGAAGTAGACAATTTTACCTATTTGGGAAGTAAAATTACAAACAAAAACGAAATGAAGGAAGAAATCACCGAAAGAATCATGAAAGGTAACAAGATAGTAGGAACGATGCACAAATTCATCACGAATAAAGATGTATCGAGAAACCTCAAAAAACGAATATACAAAACGGTAATCCGTCCCGCAGTACTATACGGAAGCGAGACATGGACGCTCACAAGAAAAGATGAATTAACATTACAGATATGGGAAAGGAAAATACTGCGAAAAATATATGGAGGTGTGAAAGAAGGAGAACAATGGAGAAGGCGAACAAACAAAGAAATAGAAGAAATTTACAACGAACCAAATATCACAACACAGATCAAAATGCAGAGAATAAGATGGCTAGGACATATACAAAGACTACCCGAAGAAAGGATGCAGAAGAAAATATTACAAAGAAAACAAGAAGGAAAAAAGAAAAAAGGAAGACCGAAGAAAAGATGGCTAGATGAAGTGGAAAAGGACTTGGAAAAAATCGGAATAAAGAAATGGAAAGAAAAAACAAGAGACCGAACTACATGGAAAAACATTGTAAAACAAGCCCAGGGCCTGCAAGGCCTGTCGAGCTGAAAATATATATAAATAATTCCCAAGATATTTAAGAAAAGGTGTATTAATATTTGTGCTAAGTTTCCAATCTTTGGGAATTTTTCACCTAATTGACTATTTTTTTTTGTCTAATTTAACTGGACTATGTTGTTTCAGAATGTCTTAATTCTTATTTCTTAAGTCGTGTTCTGTGACGAAGATGTTAAGGTAATTCGTTTCTTAAACAGTGGGGTACGCTAAAAATGTCAATTACATAATATTGATCTATTTCAACTATAAATATGTTTTAAATAACTATTGTGTTTCTTACTTGGAAATATGCGTAAATAGTAAGCATTTTAATAAAATAATTTATAAATGATTACGAATATTATATGCTTTGTATTTGTATTTAATTACCAGGTACAGATTATTTGTCAAATATGACATCTGACACTTACTGACAGTAGGGATGGAAGTAGCAAGAATGTGGAATTAGGTAGATGTGTGAGAGAGAACGGTACAATATTGTGACGAAGATGTTAAGGGTACTAAAACTCGTATAACTTAAAAAAAAATAACTTTTTTAAAACTTTGATAGTTCATATCGTACAGAATTATGTATGGATTGACTATAAGTGATCAATTTCCTAATTTGCTACTATGACGGAGAACTCCATAATTAAATTTAATAAGACATAGGTGCATATTAGTTTCAAAATTTTATGACTAGAAAGTAGTTCATACATGAAGTAAATGACGGTCGTCAATAAAATATCAATTGCAGTTGTGCGTTTGTGTGCATTTATATTATATTTACAATAGATCACGTTTGATTACATTTCTATAATATAATGTAGCCAATTTTGTGACCGTGATTTATAGCGTATTACATACCGAGCCGGAAAATGCTTGTCATTTGTTTAAGCCTACTTGATTGCAATTTTGAACACCTGATAAAATTTGTTTTAAACGATATTTCTCTTGAACTAATGATCGGATTTGAAAAATAAAAAAACTGTTGAAAAGATAATTGAAAGGCCTCTCGAACTGGGTCATGTTTGACACCCTTTTCCATTTAAAATTTTTGAGGTGCAGTCCACCCCCATTTTAGGGTTAAAGTTATGCCATTGGTACTAATCCATTCAGGTGTCCCCCTTTATACTAAAATTGAGGTGTTCGAGCGTTTTTTGCAAAATTGATGTTTAGTGGACAAAAACTGCGCTGATAATTTTCGCTGGGCCACCCTATATATATATATATATATATATATATATATATATATATATATATATATATCATATTATATCACATAAGTTACACAAAATTACGTTATGTTGGCTTATTTTGAAAGGAAGGAGAATCTAAAAGCTTCTACATTATGGACTCTTTATTCTATGTTGCGGAGCGAATTGTATATTGACATTAAAAAATATACCAGCTTAGAAGCATTTCTTAAAAGACAATTCGACGGATATCACGCAAAGAAATGTCATGTCCAAAGAGAATATTTGTAAGTTTCTAATAGAGGCTGATGATAAGGTATTTTTGATGGCAAAAATTGCAATGATTGTTGGAATAAGCGGTGCATGTAGAAAGGCTGAATTAACTTATCTATGTGTTGAAGATGTTCTTGACAAACAATCAATTTATCAAGAAGTTATCGCGAATATGAATATGAAGACTATAGTTACACGTGAGTTTGTATTAACCATGGAAAATGTGGTGTTTGACAAATTGGTATAAGTACTTTTAGCAAATTACCAAAGACGATTGACGAATCTATTGGATTACCAAATCCTGGTTTATTTCCTGGCCATTACTTCAGAAGAACTTCGATCAGAGACCCATACAGGCTTTGAGAAAAATAAATTAAATTGACCAACGACTTTGGAACTTTTTTTTTATTTTAAGAATCACCAACACAGCCTTTTTCTTTTATATCACAATGTGAAGATGGGACATTAGCATTACAATGCAAATCTATATTAGAATCAGGGATGCAAAACGTAATGTAACGATACTTGATAACAATATAATAACGTTTCATTTGCTAATTTTTTGTTAATAACGCAACATAATAAAATAATGTTATTAATATTTTTCATTATATGTATTATGTATACATGGATGTCACTAGTAGCGTTTGAAGACTGTTTCAAATGCACCAATTACAAACCTCTTACTGCCAATATGATTGCACGAATGTCATGTAATTTTTATAATTAGCAATGCTTGTATTACAGCAGATAATTATCAATTACAGAATAACATATCCGAGAAAAAAAAAGTGCCTGAAATCTGACCTAAAAAGATATTGTTTTGGAAGTGTAATTATTATATTTCTGTATATCATAGCATTGTTTTTCCATATAAGTCAATGTTGAAATTGGTTATTCCGATTACAGTAAATACACTAAAGTCCGATTTTTCCGCGAATTAATAGTTAAATATGTTATTAGTTTCATTTTTTTTTTATGAATTTTGTGTTACAAATTTGAGAATAATGAATAGATTTTACAATAACGAAATAAAAATAACGTTATTAACGTTATCCCATCCTTGATTAGAATTAGAAGATTGGTTCTAAAACTACCAAATTTAAATAAATAGAAATGGGATATAAGTACGTATATTCAAAACGGAACTTGGTGCATCGACTTTGTTAGGCCAAATTTATTTGTATTTGCAATAAATTATAAAGAAATATATTTGCGTCTTGAAACATCTTTTCGCATCCGATTTAAGACAATTGCATTTCCTTATAAAATTTTATATTAACACTTACTCTTAGTGTAGCAAGTAGCGAGAAATAATTTTCGCGATTAAAATTTATAAAAACAAAACTTTTTAAGATCGACCACCTCTTATAGTCTCGTCAATATTGATGGTAATTGAAAATGACGGTTCGGACAAATTAAACATGGATGAAATAATTCGTAATTTCATGAAAATTAAAGCTCGCAGAGTTAGGATCTAATTATATAAATGAACATAAAAGGTTTAATTTGTAAATTTATAAACATATAAGTATATATGTCAGTGCCGAATCTAGGCAATTTTGCGCCCTTTGCAAAATTGTTTGCAGAATGTTATTAATAAGGATTGAAGGATTATCTGAAAAAAAATACTATTTCATAACAAAAAAAAATTCTTTAAAAGAAATACTAAACGGACAAACATTAAAAAAGAACATATTTCTATAGCTACATATTTAGTAAATAAAATTGTTAATGTGAATAAAAGCGAAGTAGTAAATGATAAATACAGATTAATATGCTTTAATAAGAAGAACACAAAAATACAATAAACAAGATTGAGAGAATCTAAACAGATTGACAAAAAACTGACAGGTTCAAGTTGTAACTTGATACATATTGTATTAACAAACGGTGACTACGAATAAAGTTTAAGTTTTAAGTTAAACAAAAATCATTTACACAGTAAGTATAATCTAACTTTTCTTGCTTTTGCATTTACAAAATTATTAATTATATTTTCATAATTAAGAGTTTTTGTTATATATTCTATACCTGGACAATGACTAAAGCAGTAAGCAGTAGCGACACTCAGCTAATTAATGAGAATTTTATTTAAAAAATTTGCATTATAACATACATTGTTAGTGAAATTTTCAAAATTATTTTTAATGGATCTAAAGGATGATAATATTTCTTCTTTAATTTATTAATAAACATTTTTTTAGTCAGAATATAATAAAATTAATATAATATTACACCACCATAATAATAATAAGAAAAAATTGCAATCTCACCAATACAATCATTTTTAATATATTTCCAATTTCCTATTACATTTTATTTTAATTTTTTATATAATCTTTTCAAATAATTTTGCTATTATATATTTTTGGTGTCAATTTGTTAGCGTTAGTGATACAAGTTTTCGACTGATTCGTATGTTTCTCGCATAATTTCAAATTTAGCCATAGAGTATTGAAATTTGGTATGTGTGGGACTGCTATAAAATCCATTTGTGCTACTTTTTTGTTCCAATCGGCAGTGTCAAAAGGGCACTTTGCTCGAAGGGTTTTTTTAAATTTTTTTTTGTATAATTCAATAACGATTAGATTGCTGAAATATTCTATGTAGAACATATTGGAGGTTCGTATCTCACTTGTAAAGTGAAGGAAGTTTAAATGAGGTGCAGTAAAAAAGTGTATAATTTAATAGGCGTACAAGGAAGTCATGCGTTGTACACATCTGATTTTTACTTCCTTGTACAAAGTAAAGGAAGTATTGTAATCGCGAAAAATTTTGGGTTTCAGATTTTAATGGAAATATCCACCACTGAATTGACTAATGACTAATCGTATAATGTTGAAATATATATGGGACTACTATAAAATTTAGTTGTGCACCTCCCTTTTTATTGCAATCAGCAGTGCCAGGTTTTTTTATTTTTCAATTTAAAAATGATTAACCGTAGAATGTTGAAATTTTGAATGTGAGACTGCTTTAACGTATTGTTGTGTACCTCTTTTTTTATTGCAATCGACAGTGCCAAAAGGGCATTTTGTTTGAAAGGTTTTTTGAATTTTTCGCATGACTCAAAAACGATAAGCCGTAGAATGTTGAAAATTTGTATGTGGAACTGTTATAATATGTAGGTAATTAACATTTCTCTTACAAGGAAGTTGTGTATTTGCCACATCAGATTTGTAATTTTTATAAAAATAGAAGCATCTTGCAATATTTGGTCGGCCATTAGATAATAATTTTGAATTTTGTAATTTTTATATCAGATTCGTATTCAGTGACTCAAATATAAATTGAAATTCATTGCCCAAAAGGTGAAATAAGCAAATAGACAAATTTTAAATTTCAAAATCACATGTGTACGAGTACATCAATAAAAAAAAAATATATCGAAAGTTATTCCAGATTAATATCGATTGGGTATATAGGTTCTATAACAGGTATGGTCGCATAAGACGAAATCTATTTCCTGACATACAAGGGTTTTTAATTTATGAGTTTCATTTGCCTCAAAAGTAATCCACAAATTATATTGTAGCGAACCCAGGGTCGCGGCGCGGGCGGCAGCGCGGGCGGCGACCACTAGCGAGCAGGTCAGAACACGTTCGTTCGCTCCCCATTGTTCTGATCGGGGTCGGCGAATATTCGAGAAATTAAAAGGTCAAAGAATATTCTAGAATGAAGTACTTTAATATAAATACCCCGACCAAAAGATCGCGAGCACAGTCTTGTGTTAATACGTGTAGTGTACAGATGGTGATATAAATAAATAGACGGTGATATAAATAGTGTTGAAATAAATATTGCGTAGTTTTAATTGTTTAAATAAATTATCTTAGTGTTTAAGTCTTTAGTAATAATAATTAGTTCTTAAATTAGTGTTTATATTTGTTAATTCTTAGTGTTAGTTATTTTTATTTATTCTTTATAATTCATATTTCTTTAATTAAACATAGTTATATAAATATTAGTGTTTTAATCAATTTTACACTTCACCTAAATAAATAAAACGTTACAATTGGTGTCAGGTGTGAGGGTTATTAAAAACTGTGAAGTGTAAAATAAAAATAAATAAAATGGCGAGTAAACAAGTAAAATTAAGTGAATTAAAAGTAACCGATCTCAAGAGAGAGCTGGAAGACCGAGAGTTAGAGACATCGGGATCCAAGGCTGTTCTGCAACTTCGTCTACGGCAAGCTTTAGTAGAAGCTGGTGAAAATCCAGATGAGTTTGTATTCGAAATTGCGGGTGGTTTCACCGATTTTGTTAAAATTCTAAAAGAAACTTCTATAACATTAAAAGATGAAATGAAAGAAAATTCTCGAACTTTGAAAGAAGAGTTGCTAGAAAATTCTAAAACATTAGAACAAAAATTGGAGGAGAGTTCTAGAACTTTCGAACAGAAATTAGAACAAAAATTCGAGGAAAGTTCTAGAAAATCTGAGGAAAATTCTAGAGCATTGAAAACAGAACTGATAGAAAATGTAGAACAAAAATTAACAGAAAGTTCTAGAACCTATAAAAGAAGAATTAATAGAAAATTCTAGAATTTTAGAGGAGAAACTAACAGAAAATTCTAGAATATGGGAAGAGAAACTAATAGAAAGTTCTAAAAATTTAGAAGATAAATTGGAAAATTTGAAAGATGAATACGACATGAGGATTGCAGAATTACAGAAAAATGTCTCAAAAATTACGTCACCAGCGGTTTCAAATCCTGATATAGCTAAGATGGATGAAACTCAGGAAAAGAAACCAGAAAGTAGTTCTAGACTGCATATAAAAACACCAGAATTCGATGGCAAGTCATCATGGCCGAATTATGTAAAACAATTTGAAGCCGCTGCCAAAGCAAATGGCTGGACTTCCAAAGAAAAGGCTACTGCGCTGACAGTTTCGCTACGTGGCGAAGCCATAGATATCCTACAAACGTTAAAAGAAGATGAACAAGAAAATTACGAACAACTTATTAAGAGATTGGATATGCGATATGGCAATGCGCATCTGGAGCAAGTGTACCAGACACAACTGAGGAACAGATATCAGAGTTCTAAAGAAAACCTTCAAGAATTCGAAGCTGATATAGCTCGTTTAGTTCGTCTGGCATACCCTACAGCTCCTGACAGCGTTTTGGAATGCTTAGCCACACAAGCCTTTATCTATGGGGTCCGAGATAATGAAACTCAGCAGGCACTACGATTGGCTCGACCAAAAACTCTGGTTGACGCACTTTCATATGCCTTAGACCATGAAGCTGCGAAACAAGCTTCAAGTAACCAATCGCGAGTGCGAAATATCGATGCTGAGAGGCCCGAAGACACCGAAGATCTAGAAGACAAGATAAGACGAATTACGTCTGAAATTAATGCTGCTGGAAGAAAGAAACTCCGCTGTTGGAATTGCGATGAATTAGGTCACCCGCAAAGGCTCTGCAGAAAACAACAGAAGAAAGCAGAACCAAGAAAGGAAGAAAAGGAGTCGGGAAACTAAGTCGGGTTGATGCGAAGGGGCAATCGTCGACCCGTAATCCAGTAGCCCCAGAATCCATTACTTATGTCGCATCCCTACATCATCAAGTTAATAGCATCTATGGAGACGGCTCTATCGACAGAAGGCCGCTTAAAATGTTGCTGGATACGGGTGCGACAAAAACAATAATCAGACCCGACTTAGCAAGAAAAATATGCAGAAGACATCTACTTCCAACAAAATGGGAGATACGCACAGCCACAGGAGAACAAGCTACCGCATCTGGAGAAATAGATTTGAGCATCACTGTTGGAAAAACATGCATTAAACATCGAGTGCTGGTAGCTGATGTAGAAGATGAATTCATTCTCGGCATGGACATTATGAAAAAGCATGGATTTAAACTTGACCTAAAGAATGGAGTGATGATGGTCAATGATGAAGAACTGGTATTAAATCCACGAGATGACAATGCCATGCGAGTATTGATAACGGAAGATGTCACCCTCCCAGAACGGAGTGAGTCAATCGTGGAAGCACAGCTCGAGGGTAGCTTCTGTGAGGGAAACATTGTCATGCTCCAGCCGAAAAACGATGATGCCAAAACTGGGACTGGAGTTGTAATTGGAAAAGCCTTGCTCAAAACCGACAAGATAATCCCAGTTCGAGTAATGAACATAAATTTTTATCCCGTTATACTGAAGAAAGGGACCATAGTAGGAGAATGCTCAACGGTATCATCGATTATTCGAACTGTGAAGGCCAAAGACAGCACATCCTGTGAAGTGCCGGATATTCTATTGAAGGAGCTGTCAACATCGTTCCAAGACTTGGCCGCCGACCAGAAAACCAAGGCTAAGGGTTTAATTGGCAACTTTCAAGATGTGTTCCAATTGGACAAGAAGGACAAAGGAAGAACCAATGTAGTCCATCATAAAATAGACACCGGAGACGCAAGACCCATCCGCCAAACAGCAAGAAGATTACCACTGGCGAAGCGGGAAGAAGCTGAAGAAATTATAGAGGATATGAGGACGGAAGGTGTGATTGAACCTTCAAACAGTCCATGGGCTTCACCAGTGGTGCTAGTGAAGAAGAAGGATGGCTCTACAAGATTTTGCGTCGATTATCGTCAACTTAACAACGTGACGAAGAAGGATAGCTACCCGCTACCCCGAATAGACGATACTCTGGACACATTGGCAGGATCAAAGATTTTCTCTACTCTTGATTTAAAGAGCGGATACTGGCAAGTGGATTTAGATCCAAAAGACAAAGAAAAGACAGCTTTTACCATCGGTACCGGTCTGTGGCAATTCACTGTTATGCCATTTGGGCTCTGCAATGCCCCAGCAACGTTTGAACGACTTATGGAAACCATGTTGGCTGGACTGTCGTGGAAAACATGTTTGGTTTACCTCGACGATATTATTGTGGTAGGAAAAACGTTCGAGGACCACATGAAGAACTTGGAAGAGGTTTTCCAAAGATTGAGGAAGGCTAACCTGAAGCTCAGTCCAAAGAAGTGTCACTTATTTCAAAAAGAAGTTCATTATCTTGGACACGTAGTTTCCGGTAAGGGTATTGCAGTAGACCCGGAGAAAATAAGGGCTGTGAGTGACTGGCCAGAACCGAGGGATAAACATGAATTGAGAAGTTTCCTTGGTCTCTGTACATACTACCGACGTTATGTACCTGGATTTGCCAACATAGCGAAACCATTGACAAGGCTTACTGAAGAAGGCAGAAAATTTATCTGGGAGATGGACTGTCAAGCTGCGTTCATGCAACTTAAATATTCCTTGACAAGCGCACCTATTCTAAGTTATCCTTTACCAGAAGGAGAATTCGTTCTTGATACAGATGCCAGCAACGTTGGAATTGGTGGCGTTCTTTCCCAGATACAAGACGGACAAGAGAAGGTTATTGCCTATTTTAGTAAGACCTTGTCAAAACCAGAGAGGAATTATTGCGCCACCAGAAAAGAACTTTTGGCAGTCGTGAAATCCGTGGAGCACTTCTACAAATATTTGTACGGTAGAAGATTTCTTATAAGAACTGACCACGCTGCTCTCAAATGGCTGTTACAATTTAAGAATCCTGAAGGTCAGGCAGCTAGATGGATTGAAAGATTGTAAGAATATAACTTTGTTATTGAGCATCGAGCAGGTATAAGCCATCGTAATGCTGACGCATTATCAAGAAGACCTTGCCAAGACGAATGCAAGCATTGCAGTCGTCTAGAAGAAAAACTCTCTACCATCGCCAGAACAACAGTAGTGAATGATAGTTGGCAAACGGAAGACCTTCGCAAGGACCAAGAGAATGACTCGGACTTAAAAATCATACTGGATTGGAAACGTGGCGATAGCAGACCAGTTTGGGAAGAGGTTGCACGACACTCACAAAGTGTAAAATCGTACTGGGCGCAGTGGGACTCTATTGTTGTTGAAGAGGGCCTCCTGAAACGTGTCATAGAGAATACTGAAGGTACTGAGAGTAGAACCCAGCTGATAATCCCTAAGAATAGAGTACCGGAAGTATTGGAGGAGATCCACGACGGATCTGGACATTTTGGAGTAAATAAAACCCTCGAGAGATTGCGCCAACGATTTTACTGGGTAAATTGCAAAGAAGATGTTAAAGAGTGGTGCAAGAAATGTGTGGTCTGCGCGGGAAGTAACGGGCCACATAGGAAAAGAAGGGCTCCTATGCGCCAATATAACGTTGGAAGTCCCTTTGAACGCATTGCGATTGACGTGGCCGGACCATTCCCCGAAACTGATGATGGAAATAAATACATAGTAGTAGTAATGGACTACTTTTCTAAGTGGGTCGAAGCCTATCCATTACCCAACCAGGAAGCCGTAACGGTTGCTGAAGTCTTGGTAAAAGAATGCATCTGCCGATTTGGAATACCGCGAGAGATACATTCCGACCAAGGAAGGAATTTCGAGTCTGCTCTGTTCCAAAATATCTGTAAGATATTAGGAATAAAGAAAACCAGAACTACTGCATTACACCCGCAGTCTGATGGCATGGTTGAACGGATGAATAGAACAATAAATCGGTATTTGTCAAAGGTAGTCTCTAACCATCAACGAGACTGGGACCGACATCTTCATCTGTTCTTGTTGGCTTACCGTTCATCCGTGCATGAGACAACAGGGCAGACACCAGCTAACATCTTATTCGGGCGGGAGTTGCGCTTACCATGCGACCTGATATTTGGCAGTAAACCCGGTGAAGATCTTGCCGGGGAGGACTATGTAACGGACTTACGGAGAAGAATGAATGACATCCATGAACAAGTCCGCACAAACATTCAAGGTGCCAGCGATAGGATGAAGGACCAGTATGACGTCAAGACTGAGAAAGGTGGTTATCAACCTGGGAATTTGGTGTGGCTTTATAATCCACAAAGACGTCGCGGCTTATCGCCCAAGCTGCAAAGGAATTGGGAAGGTCCTTACGAGATCATCAAAAGAATAAATGATGTGGTCTACAGAATTAGGAAAACACCTAATGGAAAGCCGAGAGTAGTCCACTTCAATCGGTTAGCCCCTTTCGCTGGTGATAATTTTGACGATCATCGTGGAGCGACGATACGCCGGGTTGTAGCTGAGGAACCTACATTTGAAGACTTCATGGAAAGTCATTCTACTGGTCATAAGGCTCGGTATGGTGTGACACGAGAAGAACAACGAGATCTGTTCACCGTGTCCCCAGAATATTCCCTCGCTCACTGTGTAGCGAAAGACATTAAAATGTCCCGCGGCATCGCTTCAGTTTTTAAAAGAAAATTTGGACGAGTACAAGAACTGGCCAACCAACGTCCAACTGTCGGAAAAACGGTACAACTGAAGGATGAGAACGAGGAACGCAAGCGGTACATTTACTATCTCGTTACGAAACAATACTCACATCAGAAGCCGTCATACCGCAATTTATGGGACTCGCTGTGCGATATGAAGGACCATCTGTTGCAGAACGACATCATGAAGCTGGCAGTACCGAAGATAGGCTGTGGACTAGATGGTTTGGATTGGAGGATTGTTAGAAGCATGTTAGAAACAATCTTCCGCTTTACCGGAGTGGAAATTCTAGTCTGCAGCTTCAACTCTACCGGCCAAGAAGAACCCAAACGGACCGTCGACTGTTACTTCTTTAAGACTTCCAGATGCACCAAGGGTGATGCATGCAGATTTCGTCATAACGAACTGTTTCGGGACGAAACAGTCTTAAGGAGGGGGCAATGTAGCGAACCCAGGGTCGCGGCGCGGGCGGCAGCGCGGGCGGCGACCACTAGCGAGCAGGTCAGAACACGTTCGTTCGCTCCCCATTGTTCTGATCGGGGTCGGCGAATATTCGAGAAATTAAAAGGTCAAAGAATATTCTAGAATGAAGTACTTTAATATAAATACCCCGACCAAAAGATCGCGAGCACAGTCTTGTGTTAATACGTGTAGTGTACAGATGGTGATATAAATAAATAGACGGTGATATAAATAGTGTTGAAATAAATATTGCGTAGTTTTAATTGTTTAAATAAATTATCTTAGTGTTTAAGTCTTTAGTAATAATAATTAGTTCTTAAATTAGTGTTTATATTTGTTAATTCTTAGTGTTAGTTATTTTTATTTATTCTTTATAATTCATATTTCTTTAATTAAACATAGTTATATAAATATTAGTGTTTTAATCAATTTTACACTTCACCTAAATAAATAAAACGTTACAATATTAATAAACAACTTTTACACGAGACAAGGGTAACGATAGTCACTGCCACCACTATCACTTTATTTAAAAGTCTGCAGTGACAGAAGCAGACAAAGGAATGTTAATAATGATAACAGACGTGGTTTACTATATGCAGGTAATATTAGAACAATAGAGTTTTACCTACATGTTGTGCTACCACGTTACAAAGACAGGGGTTGGAATAGGATGGGCTGAATCAAACACAATATTCCAACAATAACAAAATTATATAAATTTTAATAATCAACCGCGATCAAAAACATTTATATAATTCAAATAAACTACAACGCTTAACTTGATTCTATATAAACTCTAAATTTTTACTTTTCTAATTTACAAACAACTTTGAAAATTCGAATCAGTCTTCTGGCCGTGTGACTTCAAATTTGTAAAAGTTTCAATAATATCATATTTTATACAATGTTACACATTAAATGTAACAAAATTTGTCAATTTCAACTTAAAAATTAAAACGTATTTTATCTGTGATGAAGTAGCAAAACAAGCTACGAAATATTGGATTTTAATAAAAATTAACAACTTTGAAAACCTTTTTACATCGATCTACAAATCAATATTAATCCACAAAGAATATAATAAAAACTACTTGCAAAATTACACCACGATGAGAGAGCCTTTAACTCAGTAAAACAATTAATTGGTTATTTCACTAAGAAAACCGAGGTATGTCTGACGTTCAGTCAAGACATCTACGACAATCGAAGATTGCAACAAGGAAGAGAGATTTCAAACTTTGGAGCACCATTTAATGGTAAATATCCAGAAGTTCTCAACCTATGTTTATTCGGCTCTTCTCATTCCCGAAGTATGAACTATGCTAAAAATAACCCCACTATTGATGTCCACCGAGGACATCACGTACCGGGAACGGACAGATATTTCTTTAAAAACAAGCTTGAAGGCGCAAAATATGCGTTCTTCACAATAAAGTTGTCCATTTCGGAACATTTTGAGTACTATAATACCAAAAATTTACAAAAATGCACAGCCGCCAACATAGGCGCCGGCAGAATGTTTTTCAGGGGGGTGCAAAAAAAATTCAGACAAGAGGAGTGTAAAATTCACAAAGTTACAGAACCACCAAACACCACGTAAATCCGTGGTACTGTGACTTTAAAGTGTTAATGCTGAAGCGGACTGTTACCTATAATATTTGCTTGGTGTCGAATCTGTGAAACTTGTCCGAATAGTGTTCGACTGTAGTTACAAGATTTACTACGAGAGGCGTTTTTCGTGGCGATGCGAGCGTTACAGTCAGTGCAGTGGACGGGGAACGCCTAGCCATGTAGCCTTAGTGTAGTATGTAAACAAACTTACTCAAATGTGTTTCACATTGTAGAAACTCTTTTGTTTTGCAAGAAATAAATTGAGGTAATTAGTTTTCATTATTAATATAACCATTAATCACGTATGTGGTTATATTGTAAACCACAAATATTTCTACACTTTTAATTTAATAAAAAAGTTGCAATCAAACTCTAACAAATTATATTCTATAATAAAATATTCATTGTAACTTGAAACAATGAAACCTATTAACGAGAATTATTATTGAATAAAAATATTTCTATATTAAAGAAAATATAAAAATAATAATTTTTAAATTTTTAAATATTATAATAAAACATAAAATTAATGTTAACATTCACTTTCTTTTTGCAGGAAGTTAAATTTATGTAAAGTCCCTATGTGCACGGAATAAAAGATGAGTGACATACGACGTTTTTTGTTTATAAAAAGTAAAATTGAGGATGTGTCTAATAATACGGTTGTTAGGACTGACTGTAATACGAGGTATAAGTTGTCCGTTAGGATATGATAAACTATTTTTTTCATTTTTATATTTATAACGACATTTTTTTAATTTCATGATTAACGTATCGTTTTGACTATTTTAGTTAAACATAAAAGAAACTCAACTGACGAGAGTGAAAAAGTAAATATAAATGATTCCTAGGTACCATTTAAGAATGTAATATATTCGTTTATTGCAGATCTGAAACGTGTGTTCAGCACGTGTCCGGCATGGATGAACCTGCGCGACGCGCTGCATTTCCTGCGGCTGAGCATGGGGGCATATGGCTGGCCGTTCGTGCTGTACCGCTACCCGCTGACGGGCGCCGCGCGCCTGGCACCTCGGCTCACCTGCTGCGCCTGCTTCCGCCGCAAGGCCGCCGAGATCCTCGACGACAACTGCTGCTTCTGCCACCTCGCCGGCGTCAAGTACTGGAGCAAGGTGCAGCAGGAGGACGTGCTGTTCGCTAGCTTTCGGAATCATATCTTCGAGGTAAATAACGTAATTGTGGAATATTTAAAAATATTCTTTTTCTACAAATGAAGCGGAATAAGCCGCTAAAATATTATAAAAATACGGGGTAAAAGAAATTGTAAATAAATAAAATAAATAACAAAAGTTTAATAATTTATATGTTTATCTTCGAAGTGGAAACATGAAAAAATTTACTAAGACATTTGTTAATTAGGTAAACTATAACACTTGAATAACAGTAAATGCTAGGGAAGGATATTTAGCCACTTGATTCTATTAATATTTGACAATTGCCATTACTGTGTAACATGAATCAAATATCTAACCGATATTAACAAATATCATTGTTCTTGTCATTATTCAATGACATGTTACCGTACTTAAAATCAAAAATAAATACTGCCGTGTCCGAGTGGTTTGGACCACTATAAGCTACAGATCCAATATATATATATATATATATATATATATATATATATATATATATATATATATATATATATATATATATATTTACGGCCGCTAGTTTTACTCATTACTTTTTCATTAATATTTGTAAAGGAATAGTTAAAATTTTACTTACATTTGTTATTGTATTCTAAAATAATAAATCACATTAATATGAACTATGTAAATCAATAATGAACAAACTAGCAGCCAAAAATTTTGACTTTGACAGATGTCAAATAAAAATTGATACTTTAAGGTTGCCAGCAGATACGAAAAACAACAATTTATGTACCAGCCGCCTAAAAAAGTTTTTTATGTAATTTTCTTCTACTTTTTCCAATGTTTCTTCCATTTGTCTTCTTTTTTTACGTCTGCATACTCTTTTCTAAATTTTCTTTTCTTTTATGAAGGTATTTTTATTTTCTTCACTATTGTTTTGGTTTAATTGATTTTGTGCTACCCTTTTTCTTCTTAGTGCATTTTCACACTCCTCGTCAAACCAACTTTCATTGCTTTTCTTTTTTCTTAACTTCAAAACTTGTCTTGATACTGAACATATTACTTGCTCTACGTGTTCCCAATTCTTTTCCACATTATCTGTGTATGTAACCTTCCCTAATTTTTCTTTTATTGCTTGATTAAATTTATATTTCCCCGGTTCACATTGTAATGTTTCCGTATTATATTTATCCATACGGGCTTTCACTTCTCCAGGAGTATGCGGTATTTCTTGCTTCAGTTTTAGCTTGAACTAAAAAATGGTCACTATCTGCCGTTGCACCTCTTCTGGTTTTCACGTCTTTAATTGCAGGTGTAAGTTTTCTTTCAATCAATACATGGTCGATTTGGTTACATAAGTTATTCCTGGCATCTTCCACGTACCCTTATAAATTTTTTTCTCATAAAAGTTGTACTCATTATCTTTAGATTTAGCTCTGCGGCAAACTCCACTAATTTATTTCCATTTTCATTCGTTACTTCATGCTTACTATTCCTGTAATATAGTTAAATATTTCTTCTTTACCAATCTGAGCATTCAAATCGCCTATAACAATTTCCATGTCGTATTTTGGGATTTTATTAAAAATTCTAATTAAATCTTCATAGAATTTATTTTTAATCTCATCTTCTTTTCTTATTTGTAGGTGCATGTTCATTTATTATATTAATTTTTCTATACATACCTCTAATGCTCTAATTCTTATCCGATACTGGATCAAATTCAATTATCGATTCCTTCAATTTCTTATTAATCCTAAAACCTACTCCAAAATACCTGGTTTCCCACCCACTGTTAAAAACTATATAGTTCTCCATTTCAAAAATGTTATTTCCCTTTTGCTTAGTCTCTTGTAAAACTACTATATCCCTTTTATATTCATTAAACACCTCTTCTAAATGTTTATACATACCTGCTTTATTTGTCCCCTGAACATTCCACGTACCCAAATTAATGTATTTCAGTTTTTTGACACTTATTTTTGTTCAACATTTCATCTCTATTGTTCCATATTAAATACTTTTCGTCTACCATTAGTTTATTATATAGGATTTTTGTTCTCTTACCCTTTGCACATTCTTTGTTTGCTGTCTTCCTAATTTCCATTCTCATTTTTTTTTCATCCTTCGTTTAATCGTTATCTATATATATTTTCTTTCCGTTTAGCTTAGTTTTGTTTTTCACAATCTTTAGTTTTTCTTCATAATCTGCTAATTCCACTAAGGATATTGTTGATGATTCTGTTTTTTTTAAATAATTGAAGCGGTCTTGATATTACATTGGACGTGCAATTCACTTTTTATGAATTCGCTTATTGATTCTTAAATATTCTTCTCCTCTATTTGTAATCCGGTAACAATGATATTATTTGCTCTCTTGTACTTATCACTCGACTTATCATAAGTCTCTAATCTGGCATGTAGAGCCTATATTTCTGCCTTCATTTCCTCTTTTTCTTTTTGCCTTTTATTTTCTTTTTCTTCAAAATCTTTTCTGATACTTTCTATTGTCTCGCTATTTTTCTTTATTTCATTCTTTAAGTCAGTATGGTTTACCTCCATCGTTTCTTTTACTTCCTCTATAGTTTGTGACATTGCTGTTAACATCTTTAGTTCATCCATTTCGTTCGTTCTTTCTTCTTTTTCTTTCTTAAAAGGATGCCTCGCTGTTCTTTTACTTTTCTGAAATATAGTATCCTCTCCTAATACTTTTTTGTTAAATTCTTCTCTTTTTCGCTTTTCTAAAGAGTTATCTCGTTCCTTGGTGCCCCCATTCATTTTTGCATGCGCTACGCCAATGTAGTGTGAGCAGCTGTTAAGTGCGCATGCGCGTTCTCAACTGAACTCGCAAATCCCGTACCTGTTAAGCTATCTTTACTTAACCTTGCTTTTGCTATTATCACTACACACTTGGCTTTATCACACTTTTCCACGGTGCCACTTTAAAACTGTTTAAACACTACAGTTTGATTTACCTAGTTTACCACTTTTATTCACATTTACACAGTAATTCCCTATATTTTGGGATAATCGCTGGTGTCAATATGAAAACAATGTTTACTTCAACCATAGGCGTACATTCATCCTAATATCCAATACTGTGTAATTATAAATAAAATGGTCCACAACGTAGTAGTGAGATAAACATTTTCGCAGAATAGTAATATATATTTTTATTGCTTGTCACCGTAATTCCTGGCCATCATCTTTTGTTGTCTATTTTTTTATCACATATATGAAAAGTAATTAGGAGGACTTGAATAAAATTTTGTATGACACTCGTGTGTTTATTACAAAAATCTCAAGTGACTTTTTGCAATGTAACACACTTCTTCCACAAATATTTGTACACGCACCCCGGTAAGGCCACCGCACACTGTTCGGAACCGACCGGTACAGACTGGCGGTGAGCTGATTGGCAGAATCTGATGCTACCGCATACTAGTTGTAATCGGTTGACAAGAAACGAAAGAAAATACAGAAATATGAACTTAATTAAAAGAAATCGAAAAAAGTAGAAGAGAAAAAAAGGAAAAAGAAGGAAAGAGTTTTCTCTTAATTCATGAATTATGAAGGCAAATATTTCAGAACTATGTTCAACTGTACAATTAAAAGAAAATTAATAATTTTCAAAAACAGTTCACAGTTTTTCATGTACACTGCTGAGGTATTTTAGTTTTAGATAAATGTATTCTATGAAACGAAAAATATTATAAAATGTACAAACATGATTGAAGCCGTCAGTCTATTTCTAAAAATTACTTTATCTTTAAAAAGATTGGCATACACAGTCTTTATTGGAAACCACTTTTGCCCGATTGCATAAAGCTTTGTTAACTTTAACCATTGGTTAAGTTTTCGGCTGCAATATATTTTTAATATGTTATCGTGGTAACTACATAAAGTTAACTAGTTGATTAGCTAATCATGCTTTATGCAACCGAGCAAGGTATTTTTCTTATCCACATTTTAATGTCATCTTTAGTAGCATCAAAAATTGTAACTTTTTCTTTACAGATCGCGTAGCCACTATTACAATTCGATATAAAACACTATCTTCTTATTAAATAGTAAAACATAAACGTCAAAATTTAACCTTAAAACAAAGGGAATGTATATCGCTACGAGTAACGGCTCGTGATCTTTCCTCTCTCACCACCGTCTCTTTCTAACATGATAAAATTGTGAGACACAGCTTAGATAGGGGATTATATATAGTACAAGTGGATAGACGTGGAAACCGGATATCTATAGATTTTCAATTTTAGTTTACTTTTAACAAATTGCAGCAGGTTCTTCTGATATGCATATAATAAATATCGTTCGGAACACTAATGATATTGTTAATTTTCTGATAAATGAATGTCATTTCAATAAGATATTATTTAGTTTCTATCGCATCCTCACCAAAATTTTTGTTTACGAGCTGCCACTGCTATTTATGTCATATCAAAGCACAACTTGTAAAATGTATTTATTTAATTTGTGTTAGATATTAGATTCAGGAAAACTATCCGTTATTGTGGACAAATTTATTAGAATAAACTATCTAAACAATGCATTATTAACTTTTATTAAAGTACGTACTTACAGGCACTTTTGTTTTATAATTTATTATTATTAAGCCAACCTTAAATGCGACTATTTATAAAACTTAAATAAATGTGAGTAAAGCATTGTGTCGTCCGCAGATGCCGTTCTGCGTGATAGCAGACCACGCCACCCGCAGCATCGTGATTGCCGTGCGGGGCAGCATCTCCCTGCGCGACATCTTCACGGACCTGGTGGCGGTGTCGGAGCCGTTCGAGGCACCAGGACTACCTGCGGGCACTCACGCGCACAAGGGCATGTTGCACGGCGCGCGCTTCATCGCCGGGCTGCTGCAGCGCCACCAGGTGCTGGAGCGCGCCTTCGCGAGGTACCCTGCCTACCAACTCGTGCTCACCGGACACAGTCTGGGAGCGTCGGTGGCCAGTCTGCTGGGGATTATGCTCAGGGGAATCTTTCCTACGCTTAAAGTGTATTCATTCTCTTGTCCAGGTGAGGTTCTATTCATAATAGGTGTTCCCAAGTTGTTTTTTTTTCATTTTTTAATATTCAAATCTGTCCATAAAAATATTAGACCAGTATTTTTAATTTCGTCAAAATGTTTGTAACACCAGAAAAATATATTAAAATTTCAATAAATCAAACCTAAAAAAATAGAAGCTGCATTTAATGTCATCGATACTGCTGAGCTAATAGCCAATAGCAAGCTGGCGCGAAATGTAGAAGCGATGGCGCGTTCTGACAGCCAAAAATATAATTGATACTGAAGTTTACGCACTTCATTTATATATATTAAAGTTTCGTTTTGATATGAGGGTACTAAAAATCAGAAGATTAAAGTAGTATATCCGTCGTAGGTTTGGAAACCCTCTTTGTCATTCTATTTCGTACTAGAAGTATACTTCTCTAATATTTACCGATCGCCACATATACAGGTATTTCACTACTTCAGGAAAATAATGGTAGATACTAGAACGGATACCGAATCAAAGAAGTTATTTATCTACAACTATTGAAATATGGGTACATTATACGTGTGATACTACATATAATATACTACTCATATTACACAAGTGTAATATGAAATGTCATGATACACGCTACACTTTTCTGTAATAAATAGGGCATATAATTTAACACATAATATTTTATTAAACTGTTAATTTATTAATAACATATGTTTTATTATAAATATCAATATATATGCCTATAAAAGTATAATAAATACAATTTGAAAAGTGATTTTGACATTTAAGTGCTACTGTGGCGCCATCTGTTAAGCTATATATGAACTACCCACACCTAACTGAATATTTAACAAATAATATCAGATTTGTTACATGCCTGATAGTTGTAGATAAAGTATAGTATTTGACTCGCATAATATGGCTACATTACACTCAGATGATTAAAAATACTCGCTACCGCTCGTATTTTTAATTACATCATCGTGTAATATAGACTACATATAATGCTTGTTAAATAATATACTATTATGCAACTTGTGTGTAAAGTGAACTAAAACGAGATAAAAAAAAAAACATTATGTTATAGACGATGTTAGAACAATGGACATAGAAGGAAATATTTTTATATTTCTAGTTATTTTCATTTGGTAGTTGGTAACACTGTTTTTGTAAGAGTAGAGTAATGTCAAAAACGATTTGTGAAAATTATTAATAAAAACATATTTCTTCAGTTTAACCACCCTCATTAGTTTTATTTACAAAAAATAACCAATAGTTTATATAAAATTAAGGAGTCATAGTTAAAAAAGTTAGTATTTGTGTCAGTATTTTTGTTATATTTGTATTGTTCTTTTATTTACATAAACGTTGCAATAAATTTTAGTCGATGGTTAGTTGATCAGTAATTTAACATTTTTGAGAAAATTGTGATAGGACTCGGTGTAATCTTTTTATGTTTCAAAGAACTAATTCATATATGAAGAGTGTGTCGTGCAGTTCAGGGTGTTATAGCAGAGAGACTACAAACCTAATCTCCTTCGATCAATGTTTTGCATATTTCATAAAATTTCGTTTTGTACGATAATATGGCGGCCAAAAAAGCAAGTGCTGTGGCACGGATTGTATTTATCAGAACATCAAATGATATTGAAAAATAGATCGATCACGAAGAGGTAGATTTAGCTGCAGTAGAAATTAAATGAAAATTTTTACTGGACAAATAACAATTAGTGAAGATGGCTGATCGCGAGGTATGGAGACTTCCCCTCCCACGTGGGGATCCTTTACTTTACTTATAGAAATATACAATGGACACAGGTCACACAAATTGAAAACTTAAATTTTCAAGATGAAACCACTCTTCGATCAGTTATATACACTTCACCATCTTATTTGGGGAACGCTGTGGTTGGCATTACCTCAGATGTAGCATTTTCTTCTTTGGGGTACGCTGTGATTGACGCTGTCTCAAATGTTGATCTTTATCAGCCTCTTTCGCTACTTGTTTGGGTTCGATTGAAGACTCCGTCGATGTTGTAGCTGAACATTCTAAGGATACAACCGTTGTACGGGTTGAGTTAATACCCCTTTTGCAGTTCGCACATGGACGACGCATACTATGTTATCTTGATTCGGTAAAAGTTCAATTACTCGCCCCAGTGGCCAGTTTACGTCATTATCCACGAGTACTAATTCATTTGACATAATTTTACGTTGTTTGTCTTTTTTAGTTTTTTGTTTTAATAGTCCAAGATACTCGGAACGAAATCTAGAACATAGATAATCCTGAACCTTTTTTAAATATTTATATATAGTTTAATCTTTATATCGTTTATATATTCTGAAATTACTGTATTTATTTTGCAGCTGGTACTATAAGCCGGGAGGCCGCTAGACTTACAGAATCCTTCATCTTTACTGTAGGCGTAGGAGATGACTTCGTGATGAGGCTGGGGGTGCACAGCATTGAGAACCTCCGTACCTCCCTCATACAAACACTACACGCTACTAGGTTACCTAAGGTAAAAATCAGTGTCTTTAATTTTGAAATACGATTAAATTGTAGAAATAAATAATAATCACATAATATCTCATAAGACATTTATTTTTATTTAGGAATTGGTTAAATTGAGGAAAATTAAACACTGCTTGAAGAAATAAAATTGGAAAAGATCTTGTAAATATATGGTAAAAAAATGAAGGTATAAATTTAATTTGTAAGAAATTTTTATTTTTATTAACCCTGAAGTTTCTTATCAATACAAAGAAATATTTATTTATTAAACATTGAAAATTTTGTCTAGTACCGAATAGTCTGGAACGGATTCGGCTATGCGCTATTCGGCGTTCCATCCGCAGACCTGGAGACAACCTGGAAAGACGAAACAGAGGCTGGAAACAATTCTGGAGAATCTCCATTATTGGAAGAGCAAACTGCTCCTTTACAAACCATCGCCGCCGTAACGGTAAGTTTGTTTCCATTTGTATCTCCAAAACTATAAAAGAAATTCCGCTTCTGCGTCTCTAATGAAACCAAATGGATCTGCGCCCACCGGACCAAACCGGCCGCGCCGCCCTATAGAATGTCTGTATGTGCGAGGGTAAACCGAAGGAATCACAGAAAATATGCACTATAGTGACTTTTTAGACTGTCTTGTACGTGTCATACTGCTCGAGGTAAAAATCCTTTTTCATCGTATTTTTGGTACTTCAAGATTTTTCATTTTTATATTTCTTTTTCCTTATTTGCAGAGAATGTAATTCCAAATAAGTCATTTTTTGAGCTTTTTTCAAAAAATCTACCGTGTGAAATTTTTACATGAAATAAAATTTCGCAAGTAAAGCGCACCTATATGGGCGACCCCCTAAAAAAGGCGCAGTGAATATTTTATAGGGCGGTGCGGTGCAGCGCGGCCCTATTGCGACTAGCTTTAGAGTTATAAGGTCGAATAATTAAATGTGTTTTGTTTTTCAAAAATTCTTATAGATACTGGTGGGGAACGAATTTTAGTCGCGTTTTTACTGCAAAAATAATAGCGTATCGAAAAAAAAGTTTTAAATTAAGTATATACAATTTGGTGTATCAGCGAAAACTAACACTTCCGAAACCGCCCTCCCCCTCAATTTTTTTATTAGACGGAATAGAAACATTTCCTTTATAATTTTTTTTATTATATTAAATACACTATTTCATGACAGAGATTTACATTCAACGTTTATGAATGAAAGAGGAAAAAATTAATAAAGAGCGGTATTTTTAATACTTTTTTATTTAAAAATTAAACTTATCACAATCTTTATTTATATTTATGGTGACTTGGCAGTTATTAAATACAAAATTATTAGAATTGTTTGTTGAGGAATCTATTTTTTGTCATCTAAGGCAATAGAATTGCCTGCAGCAGCAGAAATGGTGGACCCACTGGTAACTCTGATCTTACTAGTAGTATCGATTCTTTCAACTAAATTTCCAGACACACTACCAACCAAGATGTTTTTAGTTGTTTTAACCTTCTCGGCAATACTGTCTTCCACATATGATGCAGCCACTTTGCTACTTTTCCAACCACCCACTCGTTTTAATCGCATAATATCTGCTCCGGCGTTTGTCAACAATGTGGCAGATGACCGACGCATGCTATGCCCAGTATACTTTTCTACATCCGGAAGCTTGAGAAATCTCGCAATTCGCTGCGGAATATTAGAAAAGAAATGTTCTCCACATACTTGTCTAGTACATTTTCCTTTTCTATATGATAGAAAAAATCTACGATTTTCCATATTCAAGGGAAGAAGAGCAAAGTATATTCGGTACAATATAACACTATTAACATCTCCATCAGGGATAACAGTGAACACATGTTTTGCATGCGTTTTTGTGTTCGGAATAGTAATCACAAGCAAAGTATCCTTATCCTCAATATCATCAATAGTAATATTTGCTAATTCCTTTCCACGACAAGCACCAGAAATTGCAAATAAAAAAGCAACCTATATCATTAGAAATATTTCATCAGGCGCAGTACATAAAAATTGTTTGATTTCATCCCTTGACAAAACTTTCGCTTTCTTTCCTTCATAGCCAACATTTTTCTGTTTGATAAATCCAATAAGACTGCCATATTCACTAATTTTGACTTTTTCTTTTATCTCTAAACAACTTCTTAGCATAGAGTAATGGGTCCATAGTGAAGTTGCTGAATAATTTTCTGCCTACAAATCAAGAATATGATAAATACAATAAAATTGCACAATCTGTCAAGATAAAAATAGTTGATACGAGATAAATTACCTTTTTTTTGAAATACGCAAGAACTATTGGTTCTGCGGCACCTTTTGCACCCCTCTACTCTCGCCATTTACAAAATTCTAAATATTCCTTTTCATACACATTTTTTGATTTTTGTGGTAATAAATTTAATTTAATTTGTTCTGCTTCTAACAAAATATCGTCAGGAATGTACTCAGTGGTATTTTCCATCGCAAGGATTTTTTGACATTGACTTTGTTTATAAAAAAACAATTTTGTATCGACGAAAATCATTGCCGACTATAGTGTTTTGATAAAGCTTTGTATTTAACACGGATATTAACGATTCACAATAGACTTGGACGTCGCCAACTACTCGGCTACCGCCTCGTAGCCAGGCAACGTCCTCGTCAATTATGAATATGTTAATATCCTAATTAAATAAATAGCTAGTATAATATAGGTACAAATGGAAATTAAAGTTCTAACTATTTCTATATAGATTAATTAATTAATAGTAATGAATTTGCGAGTGATAATAGCGGACATAAAGTAAATGCGGCCGTAAAGTAAACGCGGCCGTAAAGTAAATAAAATTTATAATTTTCTGTCATAATCGCCGAAAAAATGTTGTATGCACTTCGGCCTCAGATGCAATTTTTTTTTCTCTACAACTGTTATTTGAAGCTTTTATAACTAAAATAATTAGATAAGCATTGAGGAAATTACGAAAATATTATTTTACATGTTAAATCGCTGTGTTCGAGTGTTTGAAATAATATGCTGTATAATTTTAATAATAATAAATAAAAATTGTACTTTTTTGTTTTGCAAGGATGTAAATAATAGAGTAAAAAATATAACCTTTTCTGTACAGGAGGCGAACATTTTATCAAGGGACATAAATATGAGACGAATAAGCAAAACACGTCTATACAACTCAGGGAGGATACTGTACATCGTGCACCGGAAGAAGACGAAAGCAGAGCGAAAGGCCGGCACGGGGGGCCCGAGCTTCGAGTTGCGCTGGGCGCAGGCCGAGGACTTCCTGGAGCTGCGAGTCATGCCGCGCATGATGCTAGACCACTTCCCCGAGAATGTGTACGCCACCATCCACACCGTGCTGCAGGAATTGGGGGAAGAACCTAGTGACATTTAACTTTACCATGACTATCATTAGCGTATCTACAGCGTTCATTTCAATACTATACAGATATAATGCAATATATTAGGCTTTGTTGGAACCCTCAATTCAGAACTGGCATGGCAACTAAAATTATGTATTCAGAATGATTGTTTTCTTGTGGAGTTACGAACGTACATATTATTTAAAAAACTGACAGTTCTCAGTACTTCAAACGGTAAAATCTCAAGGTCCGAAAACTTTCAATCAAACACGCATTCGTGATAGTTCACAAACTATATCAAAATGTATGTTCGAACAAACACAAGTATATTGGGAATGAATGAAACATGAAAATAAAATTGTCTTTTTAAATCTCTTTAGTACAAGCGAGAAAAAAATATTTTAAAAAATAAAAATAAATAGAAATAAAATATTTTAAAAAGGAATATTTTACATCGGTATTTTTCTAACGGTAAACTCAATTCTTACGAACTGACTATAATAAAGGGTTTTAATGCGAGTTTTATTTCCTTGTTTAGATTCATATAAAAATTTGTACCCATATTACATGAACAAAATAGTAAATTAAGCTAAACAGTAAAACTTTAAAGTGAACTTTATTTTACTACTGAACGCTGTGGTTCATTTTTGACGTAGTGATAAGAAAGTACGATGTTTTGATAAAATGACAACAAAGCAATAATATTTTAAAATTTAATAGTCAAACTATGATTGGCTGTAAAGGCGAAGTTTGAGATCTACGGACAATATTGCACATCAAAAGATACACCAAGACTCCCTTTTTTTTTATTATGAATTTCACTTAAATTAATTTCTAAAAATAATAAGGCCATGGTCTATACCGATAACTGAATGACATCTCAATGAAAAAATTAGTGAATGTATAATGGAGGTAACCAGTACCAATAAAACAATATATTAAATTTTGGCCCACAGTTTTAAATATTTATTTAATGAACGCTGAAGGTAATACAATTAAAAGTACATCGGAATATGAGAGGAACCATGTAGAGAAAGAACATATTTTTAAAAATGATCGTGACGATATTTTAGATACATAATATTAAATTATTTTCATAAATATGTTATATTTTTACAAATACTTTTTAGGTTTTACTACTATACAATTATATGTAATGATGTATTGTTATATCCAGTTTTTAAAGCTTTTAATAAACTTAAATCCCGTATCACAACAACTGCAGAGCAACACAGAACTGAGAAAATTAAATACACCCGTCTTTGACAAAACAACTATTCACAATAAATGTGAAATGGGCTACGTGTTATAAGAATTTAGTTTCATTCATTACATACTATAACTACCGTTATATATTGTCATTGGTTTCATTTATCACTGCGAATCATTTAGTGAAGGATTTCATTATTGACGGGTGCGTACTTTAAATTCGTTAGAAAGTTCCGTGGAATGTTTGGCAGATGTATGATACATGCTTAATTCTCAAAGTGATAATGCGAATGACTATCAAAAATTTAAAAAAAATCAATTACTTCTTTCTGTACATGATCCTCTATTGTCTGCTGTAGCCTAGAGCCCCAATGGCCTCGTGTATCGTGAAGTGATATATCTGTGACGAATGATATTGAACATATTTTTGTAAGTCAGTATTATAATTTATCATTAGTTAGATTTTTATTTACATACATTTTGTTAACATTCCATATTTTGTGATGTACAGAGGAAAATATATGACCAAATAATTCTTTTACGTACTCTTGTATTCTTTTATAAATTTGTGTACCAAAGAACAATTTTCATAATTATTATTTTATTTTGTGAGGAGTTGCTAACATATCCAAATAATAATCGAGTATTGTAAATTGTTTTTACGTATACTATTTTTTTTTGCCTATGAAAATTGAACCTAACCGTATTGTCTAATACCTACCATTTATGATAAGTATTTTTTTCCACTTAATTATGACTTTATGCTTATGGTAAACGTACCTCTACATACAATTTTTATCGTAATTATGTTATTATTATCAAACATACAGGTCTTTAATTTATCTATGATCTTGTATTAATAATTAATACATTATATATTTCACTCGAACTTTTGACAAATACAAATTTATTATTTTAGTCATCGTTCAGGCTATGTTATTATAATAAAACAAATGAGTTATTCACATATTTAAATTAGTACTTCCGGCCTTACAGACTCGCGATTTTTTTTTTCAATATATTTAACCATCATTCCTTTCTATATCTGTTTCTTTTTACCATCGTTTTACCTTTGAGTACTGTTTGTACCATTATGTTATCCAGCCGTACTAAATGTCCTAGCCATCAAAGTCTTTGTGACTATACAGGGTAAGTATGCAACGAAACGTGGAACATAGGATTTTAACATAGAATTTCAAAAAATTGCGGATACTTTATCTCCTGAGATTTAGAGCAAACCTACAAGAGTACTAAATATATATGCTATGTCCGTCTAACCAACGACAAAAATGAAGTAGAAACAGTAGTGCAATTGCGATAACGGATATTTTGAAATATTAAAAAAAAAAATTAATATGTCATTCATGTTATTGATATCTTTTATGATGGTTATTTTGGCGTCAATAGTTTGTGCTTCATTGTGTGTTGGTAGTTTCATCAGTTTAGTCTACATACAAGTCTTTTCGTATATTTTATCTATTATTATATTTGTATATAATACCACAGTATAGATAAGTAAGCAGTAGCAACACTCAGCAAATTTTCGAGTCCCCAACATTTTCTATGCGACTTAAATGTAATCTCTCAGAAGGTAGCGACTATGACGCAATTGTTTGAAGCCTGGTTTGAAGCTGGTTGTTGTTCATTTTCCTTACTGCAGCTATTAGTTATTAATTGTAGTCTTGTTTAATTGTGTTGTATTTTTATTATTTATCGAGTTTTTATTAATATTAAAAAATTAAAATGGAAATGCTTTTAATCCAACTCCAATTCAATTTCAGAATACTTACACGAATTTATTCTGAATTAATTATATTCACTGTAATGGTCAAAATTGTGCCGAAATTTTCAATTAAATTTGAACAAAAATTTGTAATTTTGAGAATCAAGCAACAGAAAATAGAGAATTAATTACAGAATCAGATTCATTATTAGGTGATACACATTATACAAATTGTAATCTATCACAGAAAATTCATTTCGTTATGTCAGTGGCGATGCGTGATATGATAAAATATTAATCTAATAAATCTAAACGAGAACAATTAAGTTTTTAAATTGTTTCAATACTAGAAATATAAAAAAAATATAAAAGAACTAATATTGAAGCAATAGGTAAGGTTGAGACACATATAAATTGTAATCTATCACAGAAAATTCATTTTGTTATGTCAGTGGCGATGCGTAATATAATAAAATATTAATTTAATAAATTTAAACGAGAACAATTACGATTTTAAATTGTTTCAATATTAGAAATATAAAAGAAATAATATTGAAGCAATAGGTAATAAAAGGGAAATTTAAAAATTTAATGAAGTTCGCTAACAACATTGTAATAGTTCTCTGTTATTCTTATCTATTTCATTACATTTTCCAACTTATTTTTTGTGGACTATTTCATTGCATATCAACCCTTTTTATACATAATTATTTAAATAATATTTTTTTTATTAAGCAATATATAACGTGTCGTGGGTCAACACGTATGAGTTTGTGCTCCGTGAAGAAATTAAAAAATATATGAAAAAACAAGGATATAGAGGGTTAGTAAAAAAGAAAGCAAGAAACTAAGAAAAAACTCCAAAGGAATATATAAAGGAAAAGATAAGTATCGTCAGATAAAACTTTAAAAAGCAAATAAAAATTATTAGACGTTTGTAGGTTATGCACATACTCTTTCAAGAGAGCTACATTGCCAGCAAAGCATAATTGCATTTTGCAAAGTAGTGTTTTGAGCCAGCGGCAAATATCAGGTTACCGCCCGAATCAAGTAAGGTAACAAAGCTAACTGAACTGACGACGCATAGATCACCACTAAGCAAACCAGCAAGTAAAGAGAATTGCATACCTAATAAAATGGATACTCAAATAATACTAGATGCAATAGCCGATTTAAAAAAGGAATTAGCAAACATAAAAAAAGAAATAAATTATAAATTTAATATGACAGCAGACAATTTAGAAAAACATACCAGTAAAATAGTGAAAATAGAAAAAAATTGCAAAGAACAGGAAAAAATAAACAGAGAAAAAAATCCTTTAATTTTTGGCCTAATAAAAGAAGAAAGAAATAAATCTCAACTAGAAAATGCTTGCTTAAATCTAGTAAAAAACACAATAAAAATTGATATAAATAACAGAGATATTGATAACATACAGGGTGTAACAGCTAAACGAGCTACCTCAAATAATTTCTATATTATTAAAGATACAATAAAATGCTATAAGACAATTTTATAGAGGGCCAAGGGGGACATCCGATTAGGGAAGAAAATATTTTTTTAAACCAGTGGCTCTCAAGTTACAACACATAGTTATATTTTCTTAAATAGGATATCATATTTTTTTAATATCTATTCGATAGAGTATTTTTTCCTGAATTCAATCATGTATTCATTTTATACCCTAACATAACAAAAATATTGAGAAAAATGTATTTGAAATTTAAATAAATCTATTTTTTTTATTTATTTTTCAGTAGGCTATGTATAAAAAACAAAAACTGCTATCTGTCAATTTCAATTATTTAGTACATAGTTACACATAAAACACTATTTATAAAGTTAATAATAAATATTTATGTTTAATTTTAATTTAGGCTCGAATGTTTTGCTACATAGCCTACTGAAAAATAACTAAAAAAATGGATTTATTTAAATTTCAAATGCATTTTTCTCAATATTTTTGTTATGTTAGGGTATAAAATAAATACATAATTGAATTTAGAAAAAAATACTCTATCGAATAGACATAAGAAAAACATACTATCCCATTTAAGAAAATATAACTTTGTGTTGTAACTTGAGAGCCACCGGTATAAAAAAATATTTTCTTCCCTAATCGGATGTCCCCCTTGGCCCTCTATAAAATTGTCTTATATCATTTTATTGTATCTTTAATAATATAGAAATTATTTGAAGTAGCTCGTTTAGCTGTTACATCCTGTATATAGACTAGGAAAAAAGGCAAATAAAAAAAGACCGGTACTAATAAAATTAACAACAAAAAAGAAATTAATAGAAATTTTGGCAAACCGAAAGTTTTTAAAAGGAACGAGAATAATCATATCAGAAGATTATCCAAAAGAAATTGCAGAAGAAAGAAAAGTATTGATACCACTGATGAAAGACATAAGAAAAGAGGGTAAACATGCCGTTTTGAAATACAATAATTTATATGTTGATGGAATAAAAATAGATAACAATGAAGCGTCAAAATTAATAAAAGAAAAAAACGACAAAAAACGAATGTATTCTGAAGAAAAGGAACAAAAGAAAAGTCAAAAAATATATGCAGATAACGAAAAAAACAAAGAAGAACACGATGCAAAGAGACAAAAACAACAACCCAATAAAGCAGATATACCAACAATTTCAAGTGTCAGACCTCAATTTACAAGTAGACCTAGAACAAATAGCTACGATGAAAGACCAATAAAAATAATTTATCAAAACAATCATAGCAAGCCAACATAAATAAAGAAACAGAAAACCTGGTAACGAAAATGGCTAATACAAAGGAATTAGAAAATAAGTACAATGAAATGGCACCAACACACAAACCCACAATTACCAGCCAAAGAAAGAAAATAAATAGAAAGAAAGGTAAAAAACAAAAAATAATAATAAGATTAGAATTAGTACCTGGAATGTCAACAACCAGGAAAAACGCAAGAATTAGCTGCTAAACGAAAGAATGACCTACTGTAGAATAGACACGACACCTTTCAAAATATCAATCTTAAATATATAAACAACAAAGAATGATATGGCTTGGCCATGTATGGAGAATAGAAGAAAGGGATACAATAAGATCAATAGAAAGGATACAATAAGACCAATAGTCGAGTGGAGCCCCGGCGGAAGAAGAAGACGAGACAGGTCCAGATCAACATGGCTGAGAGAAGTGGAAGAAGATCTAAAAGCAGCCGGAATTAGCAACTGGAAGAACAAAACAAGAGATAGGGAATTGTGGAGGAAGATTATAAAGAACATCTAAGAAATAGTAACGGAGATTGATCCACTCCAATAAAATTGGATCTAGAAAGCTTCGAAGGAAGCGGCGCAACCCCATTGGGGTGTTAAGCCACTATATACAGGCTGTCCCATTTAAGGTACGAATGCATTGGTATCTCGAGAACCGTAAGAGCTACGAGGTTAGTTAAATTAGATAAAAGTTGCCCCGTTAGGAGGCTATTTTAATAGTGTTTTGTTATTCGCGAAAAAATGCATAGGTCACTAGATATAAGGAAAAATGTAAATTTAGCGATTTTCTTTTTTTGCTTATAACTTTGTTATATGAAATAATACGAGATTCTGGTTTGCACTTTCTTAAGGCACTTTTGTATGGTGAATTTGCAGAAGTACTCAATTTTTTTTTATGTCTAACCATTTACGAGTTATTGATAGCAACTTTTACTTTTCATATGGAGGTCATATTAAGCTATGGTATTTTTAAATAGAGATTTTTTTTAACTTTACAATGTTATAAAACAGTAATAATTTATTTTTATAATTAACAGAAAAATTAACAAAAATTGTTATTTATACTAAAATTGCATTGAAAAAAGTAAATCAAAGGCTACAGTGGAAGAAAATAACTATTTCATAACATATATTTATTTAATTACAGTTAAAAATTACAAAATAATTTGCGAAAACTTAACAATAAATTTAGTTAGAAAAAAGTAAATCGAAGGCTGCTGTGGAAGAATTTAACTAAATTTATTGTAAAGTTTTCGCAAATTATTTTTGTATTTTTAACTGTAATTAAATAAATATATGTTATTACAATGATATAAAACAGTAATAATTTATTTTTATGATTAACAGAAAAATTAACAAAAATTGTTATTTATACTAAAATTGCATTGAAAAAAGTAAATCAAAGGCTGCAGTGGAAGAAAATAACTATTTCATAACATATATTTATTTAATTACAGTTAAAAATACAAAAATAATTTGCGAAAACTATAAATTTAGTTAAATTCTTCCACAGCAGCCTTCGATTTACTTTTTTCTAACTAAATTTATTGTTAAGTTTTCGCAAATTATTTTGTAATTTTTAACTTTAATTAAATAAACTTGTTGCAATATATGTTATGAAATAGTTATTTTCTTCCACTGTAGCCTTTGATTTACTTTTTTCAATGCAATTTTAGTATAAATAACAATTTTTGTTAATTTTTCTGTTAAATATAAAAATAAATTATTACTGGTTTATATCATTGTAAAGTTAAAAAAAATCTCTATTTAAAAATACCATAATAGCTTAATATGACTTCCACATGAAAAGTAAAAGTTGCTATCAATAATTCGTAAATGGTTAGATATAAAAAAAAAATTGAGTACTTCTGCAAATTCAACATACAAAAGTGCCTTAAGAAAGTGCAAACCAGAATCTCGTATTATTTCATATAACAAAGTTATAAGCAAAAAAATAAAAATAAATGTATATAACGTTAGAATATTTTAATATTAAAATTTCTTGTTACATTAACAACTTTTTTTTGCTTGCAGATTTGAAATTTTAATTCTGACTACGATTATTTTTAACATTAAAATCTAGTGTAATTTGTGAATTATATCATTATTATCTTCCATGATAATTGGTAAATTAAAAAAAATAAACAAGATAACAAAATAAAAGCACCTACAGAGTGCTTTTTTCGTAATATATTAGACTTGTCGAGAATCATACGATCTGATACGGAAACGTACGATATTGTCCAAACTCCGCTTGATTGTAAGTACTGAGACGCAGAAGCTAGGAGTGCGTTTCTGTTTTAAAATATTGTTGAACACGACGCAAAATCGCGCAAAAGAAATACAGCATAATTTTACAACAATGTACCAATATAACATTGTTAACAATATTTCTATATTGTATAATTATAATATTTGTAACAATTTCTAAAACTATAATGAAATAAACTGAATTTTATTTCTGTTCTCAAAACACAAGGGAAGCACTGCTTCCCTTATTTCTATGGACGCTTCGCCACTTCGTGTGGATACTGAAGCAGTACTGCTAGTATGTATTTTTGTTATTAATAATATTAGGAATAATCTTCATTACGATAAAATATTTTTGTGAATAATTATTTTACATCATCTGTTTTCATTTTTAAACTAGTCAAGGGTTGGATTTGTTTACATTTAGCAGGTCAAGGGATATAAGCCAGGTCAGAAAACACTTGACATATACGGATGTGACGTCATTACGTCGTCAGTCCCTATCATTCTCGAAAACGTGTGACGGACTACAACGTTACCTTCGCGTCACACAATGTAAAATACGTCGTCACAGTCTATAAAACAGTAATTCATACAAAAACGCAATAATTAGTCGACAGGCACGGTATAATAAAATATACAAACGCTGTCGCACTATTCATTGCAAATCTCGGACGCCACTCTACGTAACGGTGGAGACGTCTAACTCGCAGGTTCTCAGTGACGACGGCAACTGATATCTCAATGGAGAAAAATGTCCAAGGTACGGATTCCAACATTGGTTGTGGTCGCTCGCTTGAACACAACATCACGGAACGACTTTCCAAAAAAAAGACAGTAACAAGACGTAAATAAAAGCATAAATAAATTTCGGATAAAAATCGGTTATTCTTACAAACTGCGTTGCTCGCTCACCCACGTGCACGCGATGCGAGGGTGAGGTAAAAACGAACGCAAAACCAAATTCAGCAGAACTATCCTTGATTAGTCCTGGCGGTGGCCGATGGATAAGCCGAATCCTGTTCCGCGGCTCACGAAGCAAAATGACGGATTCGAGGATTCTTTCTACGCCGAAATTCATCCAAAATTATCTTGATAGTGCTAGCGCAATCACTAGTTCTTCTCCGCCCCTAGTAATCGGAATCCACAAACTATCGCAACTTACGCACAACTCGTGCACGGGATGAAAATGAACGATTTTTTCACACACACGTTTTGCTCACATAAGAGTGTGAAAAACGGCAAAACACTATTCCAATTTTCCCATAAATACTTCACTTTCACCTACCTTACGTTCACCAGTGGAAGGATAAGAAAACAAATGAAAATAATTTAAAAAAAAACTCTGCTTCACAACTTTTATTTGTTACGTCTTTATTTGGCCAAAAACTTACTAAAAAAAACCACGAGTCGGTCAACGACCGCGCTTTTATAAATGTTCACTCCCCTTCCCTCCGTAACTATCATCGGAGGTGAACATAGTCACAAAACAATTACAAATACCATATATAAATATAAATAAATAACATTTTACATTATAAACAAAAATAAAAACACTTACTATTGCCTTAAATCACTAAACGAGTTAATTTCGCCGCATGAAATTAACTGAATCGAGCAATTTGACTTCAACCCAAACACATGTTCGATGGTTATGTTTTTCAAAACTCCACTTTCACAAAAACCATTGCGATGTGTTTGGTAATACACTACGTAGAAAATTATCTTGCATCTCATGGTGTTCGAATAAAAAAAATCGGAGTAATGGTTTGCAGAACAACTTCAAAAAACACAATATAAACAAATAAAACTCCATGTTGTTCTGCCATTACTAGACATGCGCGCGCTGGCCTTTTGCGGTTGCTTGATTCCAATGCAAATTCTAGGCAATAGTTTTAAAATATTTGGAAGGTAGAGCTTCGGTAAAATTGATAACACATTTACGTTCAATAAATACTGTTCAAATAAAACTGCTTCGTGACGCTTCGTCACACGGAAATATTGTAGACATTCCACTATTTTGTATTTGGAGCATAGGCGTAGATTTCCCAAATTTCTCTACGGTATTCATACTTTCGTAGATTATTATTTTAATCATGTCGTTGTTTAAATATGTTCGGATGTGCAAATCAAGTATTGTAAATAACAGAAATATCTATTTCAGTATCATATTGGTAAATACCATATCCTTTTAGTTATTATTTAATTACAAATAATTTTAGCAACATAAAGTTGATAAATTATGATGGTTTTGAATCATTCTTAAAGTCTCTTAAATGAAGTGTTATTACAACACATCATTTCAAATATTCCGTAATAAAATACGCCTTCAATAAATAAGATATTACATTTTAACTAATTTACCTACGTCACGGTAGGACAGGTGACACAATATAATATTTGCAGATGGTATTGCTAATTTAAATAAACATGTAATGTAACAGAGAAAATAATATTTTTGTTAGATATCACGTCCTGACGCTAAAACCAGATGGCCAAACCACTTGAAAAAGACAGACTGCAAGACGCTGAGCCTGTGGCTGCGTGGTTGATATGCATATTCTAGAAGATTTCACGATCACGCGTCTGGATCGTGGTGGTGAGGGAAGACGCTACCCCCGAAATGCCCTCATTCAAAGGAGAGAAGAGGGATATTTTTGTATATAACCCAAGTCCAAATCTATACTCGGGGAGTCGGATCGAGAACTCCACTTATGCTTGGCTTGTTCGAGGTAAGTCCTCCTGGTCTCTCCGGTTCCGCTTCCCAACACTATCATCCTCCCAACAATCTGCGCTATGACTATGCCAGGAGCGAGTGTATCATTACTATATCATCCTCCTAACACTATGCGCTGTGGCTATTCCAGGAGCGAGTGTATCATCACTATATCATCCTCCTAACATTCTGCGCTATGTCCATGCCAGGAGCGAGTGTATCATCACTACATCATCCTCCGAACACTCTGCGCTGTGGCTATGCCAGGAGCGAGTGTATCATCACTATATCATCCTCCTATCACTCTGCGCTATGGCCATGCCAGGAGCGAGAGTATCATCACTATATAATCCTCCTAACACTCTGCACTGTGGCTATGCCAAGAGTGAGTGTATCATCACTATATCATCCTCCTAACACTCTGCGCTATGGCCATGCCAGGAGCGAATGTATCATCACTATATTATAATACATAATTACTTCAGACTCAACTCGGCCAAGCTAGGTATGTGTTTGCTATATTTTTATATAAATGTTAATTATGGTTGTCACAATGATATTATATTTTTATTAAATATAACCCATCTAATATTGGTTGTCTAACAATTGTAATTTGAAGGACTTTGTGCTCTGCACAAACTCTCAGGCTCAAGAATGTGCCGTATCAGCACGAACGTTGGTTTATCCATGTTCATTTGGGTATAAATAAACAATACACTACCGTGGTGCGGCACCGGCATCACGAGGAGCGTGCGATCACTCAGTGGTAATCGCTGTAGACTCGCCAGCTCAGCTGGGTGTCTACCCCAAAACAACGGCCCTCAGGCAATGCCGAGCGCCCCCAGAAAAAAAATCTCAGAGCAACGGTTTCACGACTCTGAACCAATTAATAAAAACCCACGCAAACCAACACGCACACCCTTACAATTGTCAACGACTTCCTATATTGTTTGGTCACAATCCCTCAACTTTACCATAAATGGTTATAATATGTGTTCTTCATGAACTGAATGCAATATTTTGAGGTTTTGGCTGTGGTTGCCATCAGGTTCATAAGGTGAATACCAGAGAGCGTAATATTCCACAGCACTTTTCAATTTTCTTTAATTACAATAAATGCATAAGATCAGATATTTTGTCTGTCTTTTGGAGTGAATATCATTCTTTTATTTTATCAAATATCTGCCCCGATTCCTCCAATTTTAATAGCTACTCTGTATTACGACGATGAAGGGTTACTTATTTAAATAAAAACAACGTAGGGTAAGTTAAACCTTCCACTAGATGATCTTTGGCTAAAACATAACTGTACGTACGGAAGAGGTGGTATGTACTGTTACAATACTTAAAAAGTTTTTTTTTGTGATCGGACGAAAACTGACAGCTTTCCGGTGTGTTTTCGAACCGGAAAATGCATTATTCCTGTATTTAAGTGTAGTTGCTAGGCTACGAAAAATAACAGTCCGGTAAAGTTTTGCCGACCAGTGTAACAGGTACGGTCGCCTAAGATGAAATCTAGTACCTGACATAATAGGGTTTTAATTTATGAGTTTTACTTGCCTCAAAAGTAATCCACGAATTATATTAATGAACAACTTTTACGCGAGACAAGGGTAACGATAGTCGCTGCCACCACTATCACTTTATTTAAAAGTCTGCCGTGATTGAAGCAGACAGGGGTAATGATAATAATGATAACAGACGCGGTTTACTACAATTATGGTCAAATTGGTGCAGGGTAGTAATTTTAGAATAATAGAGATTTACCTACGCGTTGTGCTACCACGTCACAAAGACAGGGGTTGGAATAGGATGGGCTGAATCAAACACGATATTCCAACAATAACAAAATTATATAAATTTTAATAATCAACCGCGATCAAAAAACATTTATATAATTCAAATAAACTACAACGCGTAACTTGATTCTATATAAACTCTAAATTCTTACTTTTCTAATTTACAAACAATTTTGAAAACCTTTTTAGATCGATCTACAAATCAATATTAATCCACACAGAATATAATAAAAACTACTTACAAATTTACACCACGATGACAGAGCCTTTACACACAGTAAAACAACTAATTGGTTATTTCACTAAGAAATACCAAGGTATGTCTGACATTCAGTCAAGACATCCACTACAGTCGAATGTTACAAGAGAGAGAGATTTCGAACTTTGGAGGGTCATTTAATGGTAAAAATCCAGAAGTTCTCAACCTATATTTATCTGGCTCTTCTCATCCCCTAATTACAAACCATGCTAAAAATGACCCAACTATTGATGTCCACCGAGGGCATCACTTACGGAAACGGACAGTTATGTCTTTTGAAAACAAGCTTGAGGGCGCAAAATGCACGTCCTCAACCATAAATCTGTCCATTTCTGGAGTACTGCACTACCAAAAATTTACTAAAAATGCACAGCCGCCAAGCGACCGTGTTACACCAGTGACAAAGCTTTCCCATACAGAACGCAGTCCATTGTTTTCTGTAAATAAAAATACAATAATATTTATTTCATTATTATTGAATATAAACCGACAAAAAAAGAGTATGTACCACGTAGTAAAAGTGACTTCTCTGACTTCTGATGTTACTGGCTTCGCCTTCGGCTTGTTCCGCAATTTCCACCAACGTCCGGGAAAATATCACTTTTCCTACTAGATACACAATATACTATTACACATTCATACCCGTAGTAAATGTGATAACTTTGCGAACAAAAACCAAACCCCTCTAACCCCTTTTTTCCCCTGAAGGACATTAAGTTTAGATCGGCTAATGTTCAAACTTGTGATCACGGCTTACTACAAAAGATTCCCATCTGTCTGTTACTTAAGGCCGTTTGACACGATGCAATTTTATGTACATAATGTACATAATTTCGAACAAAATTTTAATCTTACAAATTATAATTTAAGCTTCTGACATATCATTGGGTGAAACAAAAAAAAATATGGGATACAAGAAACTTAATAATGCTCTTTTATTTAAAATTACTATGATACGGAAATGAAATTATTTCTTGACGTTTAAGCTACACGACGAAGTTCATTCTCATTTGGCAATATGCAATATAATTCAGAATATGTATATCAATGTGTGACTTCATTTTTCATTACAATAGTGTCGTACGATGCAGAATACTTACTGATGAAATTAAATTCCTAAGCTTTTATTCTTCATGGTTTGGGAACAATCACGTGCAACACAACTGATCATAATTTTTACTATACAGGAATTGTGAATATGCAAAGAAAGTTTAATAATTGCGATACAGTTAAATTTTATTTTTATAAAATAAAGAACTCGTTGCTAAATTTGAATTTAGTACAAGCACATGCAACTTACTCAAATGCTCAACAAGAAATAAGTCATACTTGTGTTTTCAAAATGGCGACTTCCGTCGCAGTTTTTCATCTAGCCACTGGATTGCAATCCTCCTTCCTGAGATTTTATATTCAAAGGATATATACTATAACGAAGTACAAACTTACCGGCATTTGTATTTACCGACCACGTGCTCCCCAGCTTACTCCAAAAGCACCGAGCAGTCACTCACCAGAGGACCGTAGAAGTCATTTCCAGCACGTCTTTACCATTTAGCACCGAGACCGAATGGACAGACATCTGACAGCCACAGACTTCCTTACAACAACACGCTGAAATAATACCACCCTGTGTCCAAATTTTAATTCTACCGCGTACATTTCCTGTGTAATTTGTATATTTTTACAGTCGTACAACATCTTTGACAGCACGCGGACGGCCAAGCCACAATTGCTCATGACAATTTGATAAAATGTAAATACAATTACACAAAAAGTAAAATACTCTGGAATGTAACATATAATTTTGTGAAACGCAGGGAAGTCAAAAATTGTTGTTTAGAATAATATTTCTTATCTGGACAAAAATAGCAATACTAGAAAATATATCCGTCTTGCAATTTGTTTAAAAGAGATTAATTAACAATCCGGGTATAAAAAGGGCCGCTCTCTCTTTACTTGTTTATCAGCATCTGATAGCCTCCTGACATGAACTCTCTAGCGACAGATTGCGAATTGTTTCCGAGACACATCGTTAAACTCGACGAGTTAAACTTTAAGCTGGTGTCCAGTTTAGTGATATTCGTCTTCCTGACCGTAGATCGCCCTGACAATGCCGCCTGAAACTGGTACCCAGTTTGGACGTATTCGTCTTCTTGACTTAAACCGCAGTTGACATCGTTAGATGCCGGTAAGTTTGCACTTCGTTATAGTATATATCCATCAGCTTTTGTTTCTTCCAAAAATTTGTCAAAGTAGTCGCGTTTGGTTTCAAATAAAAAGATTTGATAAGGATATGTATAAGTGTTCATAATGGTCGACTGGACTCGACAAGTGCTGGCATGCAGATGTGACAAAAATTTGTCATATCGTTGTCTTTTGTTTATCGCAGAGAGTTGTCAAAAGTGACTTTTGTTTTTAGCTAAAAGTTGTCAGAAGTACTTCGTGTTTGATATTAAATGATAACACTAGACAAGAACTGGCGTGCTGAAATGACAATAATTTACCCTTTTTAAAGAAAAACATATTTTCTTTGAATTATTTGTTGACTATATTGAATAATTTGGTATTTTAGGATAGTTTTGATTCGTATAATGAGTTTCTGATATAAGTATTATATCTAGTTTGTGGTTAATTATAAATATTTTTAATTCTTGGCTATCTTGAGTCAAGCCGTTGGCATTCCATAATACGATTTTCAACTGAGTATTCATTTTATTTTTGAAATTAATGATGTTCAAATATTTAACATTGTGTCCATACATTCAATTAATTTACATAACATTAATCCTAGATTTTTATTAGAATTACCTTGTGTGTTTATTTTCTGAGTAATGATTTCATTAACTGGCGTCTCGACCTGTGAGTTTTTTGCAGTATTCGTATTAATTTTAGTAGGTTGCTGATTAGACATTTTTGCAACACTTGCGTGTATATTGTTATTGTTTACATATTGCGCTGAACGAATGTTGACATTACTACTTGTAATTGTCATTGAGTAATTTGTTTGGTACGTAAAGTGGTATATTTTCTTTTTTGAATCTCTTTGTAGATTGTGCACCTTTTCTAATTTGCAGGGTGTTTACCATCATATAAGGCGTAGGTTGCATCTGTATTGGATGGTTTTTCACACGTAGATTATGATATTTTTTTCCACATTTCACACAACGTGCTTGCCGCTCTTAGTAGTTATAGGTATGTCCGTATCTTTGGCAATTAGTACATTGTACGATTTGTCGTTATACTCGAGAAGATTCGAATTCAACTTTGCAGTTTAATAAATATTTAATATCGTATATTTTTTATTTTCTTGCTCTTCTAAGTCCACATAGAACATGAGAAGTGGCTGTTTTCCAGTTCGTCGTCGTCACTATTATTTTCTGGATTTTGATTTGTTAACTGGTGGAATTGATTTTGGGTATTTATCCTTACTATAAAATCAAGAGTGTTTTGTCTAACATTCATGCTGTTAATTACTAGACTATTTCTTTTAGTTTTATTTGACTTAACTGTTTGTCATCTTGAGCTATTGTTCGCACTGTTCGATAAAGGTGGAAAATCTAGGTGGATCCTGGGAGAATTTGGCTGGTTTTATATTTTGGTTACTTGTGTAGAAGACATTGTTGTATTAATAAGGAGAAACGTCCGTTATTGGTTTGGCGAGAGACGTATTGGTTGATGGAGATGCCTAAGGATAAGGCATAGTTGGTTGTATATTGGAAATTTTAAATGGAGAGTGGTTAACAGGCATAGCTAGGTTAGTTATGGATGTGTCGGGTTGTTTTACTACTAGCCAATCTTCGGGCTGGTCTCTCAATAATAATGCTGCATTCTTAATCTCTGGCGGTATAGATGTTTTCCCCTTCGGTGGAATCAAAAAAAAGGACGCCGTCTCTTTTTGTTATTTTTGCTATTGACATTTCATTTTTCGACATAATTTATTTAAATGAATACAGGAAATAAATATGCACTGTAAACACATATTATATGACACACTTTTCGACACTTCGCGCGCACGGAAATAAAACCACACGTCTGCACTGCTCGACGGTTGTAGGCCAACTGAATATAAAAATTAAGCAAATATTAATTAATTTTATTGAAGAATCAAGGAAGATAGATAAAATAAAATTAGATCAGAAATTCGAAAAGATAAAGATTTAGGTAATTTTTAATTATATAAAGTAAGAGTTTTCGAAAATAAATTATTTAAAACAACTGCAGGGGTATTTCAATAGAAAGGAGGAATTAATAATTGATAATAGTGTTATTTTATGGGGATACAGAATTATTATTCCTAAAAGTTGTAGACAAAATATTTTAAAGACATTGCACAGCATTCACACAGTCATTCTAATAATTAAAATTTTGGTGGTCAGGTTTGAATAAAGAGATAAAATGTTTAGATAATTATTGCAAAGTATGTATTTCATTTAAATCAGATCCACCAAAGTCAAAATTAATACCACGGGAAACAACTAGTTATTAAGGGTAAAATGATTTTATCCACCACCGTGTAATTATAACGATATAAGTATGCTGTTTTTAGATAAATAAAGTAGGTCATAAGTAACTAGTGAGGTAAATATATTAGGTCACTGTTTTTTGGTTCGTATCATAGTAACTACGTTATAAAACCTTCTATACACTATTTTGTTCCCAAATGTCATTTCAAAATTCCATCTGTCAAAAATCTTATATGTATTTTATATCAATGATTAAAATGTGTTGGATAAAATGTTGTATGACACACATGTGTTAATTACCTAAGTCACTTGAAAAAATACCACACTCGGCCTGACGGCCTCGTGAGCTAAACTTTTTCCGCGTAACTTATCTGTAATGTAACACACTTGTACCATAAATAACTATTAGTAATAATAGATGCTTACACAAAAAAGCCAAAAGTATTTTTAATGAATGGTACTGATGCAAAATCAACAACTGAAAAGTTTCTCGAGTGTTTGGCTAGATATGGAATACCGAAAAAGATAGTTACTGTCACAGCTAACCGGAAGTGATGACCTCGTGGTTCAATTTCAAGTTATAATTCACGGAAAGGACTAGATTAGAATGAAAGAGCGTGATTCTACGTATTTAAAATATAAGTAAGGTTTATTTCGCTCAAACAAAAGTCGTACAGAAATATCGTTTACTTACAATCTAAAATGTATATTGTCCTTAAGTTTACACTATGTTCATTTTATTAATTGAGAAATCAGCGCACTGTAACATCTCCTTCCACCTTTAAACGGACTTATATTCCATTAAATTGAATAGAATGTCCTCCAAGGCACGTCGTGGAGCGAGAATCGGCTACTTTTTCCGACGGTTCCAATTGTATCGGTTGATGGGGTCTCGTAGGCTATGCAGAGATGGCTCTCCTCCGGAAGTACCATCGAACGGCTGACTTCACTGGGGAGGTCTCCCACATTACACGTCGTGTTGGCCATTAATTACCCAGTTCTCAAGCTCCAACCCTTTTCTTTTGATAATCGTGTTGGAACTTCACTGTTACAGTGGAGCAGAAGAAGAGCATTTAAACGATACAAATTATTAATCTGTCTTTGTGTTAACGGGAGTTCCATGTCTTCGAAAGAAGTGTAATACATTTTTGATTTAGGTTTTTGTTTCCGATGATTTTTAAACCGATAAATTACGTAGACTAGACCGGTTATGAGAATAAAAATAATAATTAAAATTGTTAAATAATCCATATGCTTCTGAGTTTGCCCATTTTTTAAACTATGAATATGTTGTTGCCAACTGTCTATATTTATGCAACAATTCAATTCACCTTTATTAATGGTTTCTAAATTTTTTGAGATTTCGTCATGTGTACCAAATTTATGTGTAATGTTACTAAAAAAAGTTGATTTGTTGTTTCGATATCTGTTCGGACCGCCTATGCCATCTAGTGCTATTCAAGCGCACTAGCATGTTTTTACAATTTTATTTCATGCGACTTTGCTTAGCGCAATGACGTCAATTCCTGTCTTGTCTTCACGCACCTGCAAACTGATCTTCCGCAGATATTCGCTGTCTGTCCGCTGAGGAGATCGCACGCTTTATTTATACTTTAAGCTAAAATTGACCACGAGGCTCAATATATTTTTCCTATTGTTGTTTTTTATAATTGAACTATTGTTCTTTTTGTGCAACACACAATCTACACACGCTGTACACTTTACACGCTGTAAGTACACACATTTTACATTGTTGAGCACTTTACACTTGCGCTATTTTACTATTTTGTTTTACGCTAAATATAGCTTATTTCATGTTCAATTGTTATTTAATTGCAACATTGTTTAGTTTTGCACATTTGCTGCATATTTCATTTGCATTTGATCGCATGTAGTTTAAATTAATTTGACTACATTTGACACCTTTTTTCTCTGCTTTTATTGTTGCTCTAATTACTTTTACAAGCGCTAAGATTGTTTAGCTTTGTTTAAAGTTTATATTCGCTTTATTTTATTATTATTTGTTCTTGAATCTGTTAGTATTTTCGCTATTTTTGCCTACTTATATTAGGACTTTGTTCGTTGAATTTTTAGACAAGTTATAATTATTATTTACGCTTGGGTACAATTTTTATTGCATTTATTATTTAGCTGCACATTATTTGTGCACATATACTTATGTTAAATAAAGTATTCTTTTATTTTGCCCCCTTTTGTACAAATTTACAGCATTTATAGCACCGAGCCTTCTACTGGACATCTTGCGCTGCTTGCTGGTTTATTTGTATTCGCTTTCTACTTATTTTCTTGATCTTTCGCTGTTGTTAGGAATAAGAACTTTATTAGCTTCGCTATCCTACTCAACATTTATTATTATCCATTTACCAATTTATCCTGTCATTCTTAAGAGTTGTATCCAGTCCTACTTGTATTCTCGTTTCTATTTCGCTTTTAATACACTGGTATACGGACCGACATCTTTGTAATACCGCTACGCTCGCAATAATCATTCTAAATAACCAACACGTCAATCAACCAGCCGACCAACTACAGTTCTTTCGCTTACGAGGCATACTTTAGGTCTACCTGATCAGGGATTTTGACTTCAACGCAACGCTGGTCCTTCGAGTCATCCTCCAGAAGTCAGCTTTAGTCAGGCCGCATCTTTATACATCAACCTAAAGTGCTGAGACAGCTGAACCAGCTACTCAACGCCCCAACAATATCAATTTTGAACGTTACCAGAGTATGTGATAATAAAAAATAATTTGAAATGTATACCGTTCCCATAATTAATTTTTTCATTATATTCATTTTATTTTCTGTTTTCGAACTTGGATAATTGTAAGTTTATAAATTTTTGTGAACGTTATAAATCCACGAATTCGAGTTTCTAGGTCTGTACAAAATAGATTTGACTTCAGTCACTATTTTATGTTGACACAATTTTACTATATATTTTGTTCTGCCTGTAAATAGTGCTGACAAACATGTAATATCGGAAATACACCGAACAGGCCTACTTACATGTTATCAAATCTGAGTTGTCCAGTTCTATGAAAAATTGTCCGTCCTCAGGAACAGCTAAAAAGTCAAATTTGGGCTCTATGTATAATTTTGTAAACTTGAAATATATGGAAATATCGCCATGGAGTCTTTAGTAAAATTTCTATGAATATTCTTATAGTGTGATTAGAGTATGCCGCATGCATTTTTGCAATGTCATAATAAATAAACGTGTTCGTTTCATAATCTGACGTCAGTAGGGCTGGACTACTAGGAAAGTTTAGGTGGATTTACTTTAATATCAACATGTCTGGACTGACAAAGACGGGGCTTAATTTGTGTAAGGTAGTGATTTCGCGAGCACTTTCAAAGTCGGTAATGGTTTCTTTCAAATCGTTTAGTAAATACTCGGCAGTTCGAGGGCAGAATTTAACATTAATGTTTGAATCATTTTCAGCTCCAGACTACGTTATATATTTTCTCTGTCGGTAAACGTGACTTTGGTTTTATTATTTAATAAATCAAGAACTGTCTTATAATTTTCTTGAATATTTTTAATTACTGTTACCTGCTCGTTCATTAAATTTATAATTTCATCTATCGTTTTATTCATGCTATTGATTTGCTCGTTTATGTTTAGTAAGTCGTCTGAACTTGCAGTGCCGAATAAAAATTTTAAAATGTCGCCACCCAGATTAATCAATCCTCTCTTTAACTAAACTACCTAATTTAGCCTTTACCGTATCTCTAAGGGAGAAACTGATATTTCAATCAAGTACGTCAATGGTATTCCCAAAATTGTCAATACGTCGGAAAACTAATTGTACCCAGCAGTTGTCCTAGTACTTTAAGTATTTATTATCAGAATACTAGGGGTTTAAATAGTAAAGGTCATATATTTTATTCTAATTGTTGTTGTTTTACGTTTGATGTTATTGTCTTATCTGAAACTTGGCTATCTGATTCTTTTAATAATGCTGAATTATTTTCTTCTGAGTATAATGTTTTGCGATGTGATAGGAATTTTTCTATTCCTGGTCGTTCTAAAGGTGGCGGAGTATTAATTGCTTTAAAGAACCATATTACTTATGACGTATTGAACACATCTCATCTTAATACTATTGCTCCTATAATTGATGTAATAGCATGTAAATGTTACTTGGGTATGCAAAAAGTTATTATTTGTGCCGTATACATTCCGCCTGATATTAACGTATATGATTTTGAGAATTTTTTGGATGCTATTCAGTTATTTTTGATTAATGAACCTGTTATACTCTTGGGAGATTTTAATGTACCTCTTTTCAATAACCATTCTTTAAATTGTACAAAGTCCGCTTCTCTTCACCATTTATGCGAATTATTGGATCTTACTCAACATAACACTGTGTGCTACGATGATCAAAAGATATTAGATCTCGTCTTTTCGAACTTATCTGGGCCTATCCATCTTGAAAAAATGAATTTACCATTCGTCCCTGAGGATCATTATCACCCTGCAATTGAAATTGATTTTAACTTCGTTGCCACTCCTAAGGTGCCTAATTTTCCATCTGCTGATAACCCACGTTATAATTTTCGTAAAGCTAACTTTAACCAACTATATTTTGATCTTAGTAACATGGATTGGTCTAGTTTATGCTGTATTGATAGTGTCGATGTTGTAGTTGACAAGTTTTACGAAGTGCTATACGAAACACTTGATAGATAGGTTCCTAAATTTTGCAACGTTAAATCTAAATTTCCAATTTGGTTTACTTCGAACTTGAAATCAAACATAAAAACTAAAAATTATTATAGAAAGAAATGGAAACAAACTAATAATAACAAGTATCTTTTTGAATTTAAAAGACTACGTGCCTTAATTAAAATTGAACTTAAAGAAGCTTATAATGCTTATCTCCTATCTGTTGAAAACAATATCAAAAGAAATCCTGCTGAATTATGGAAGTATGTAAATATGAAAAAAGGTTCAACACGTATTCCTGGTAAACTGCATGATGATGAAATCGAATATACATCACCCAGCGAAATTGTGGATGCTTTTGCAAGTCACTTTTCTAACCTTTTCTCTCCAAGTTCAGATTACGTTTCTCCTGATAGTGTAGGTAACAATTCACTTTTCATTCTTAACCCTGTGGTTGAAGAAGATATTATTCCTCTGTTGGCTCAATTTCCTGACAAAATGACATCTGGTGATGACCAATTGCCAAGTTTTCTTTTAAAACATTGTAATTACATTTTTGCTCGACCTTTGTCAATTATTATAAATCTTGCAATTAAAAATTCCACCTTCCCTAACAATTGGAAAAGGACTCGCATAACCCCAGTTTTCAAGAAAGGCGATAACACCTGCATTAACAACTATCGTCCTATCTCGATCCTAAATAATTTTAGTAAAGTTTTTGAGATGGTTATCTATAGTTCAATGTATTCAAATATGCACTCTCACATATCATCTGATCAACATGGCTTCATTAAAAATCGTTCAACAGTCACTAATCTTGCCTGCTTCACTCAATATATAGCAGAGTCGCTTGATATCCGTGGTCAAGTTGATGCAGTCTATACGGATTTTACACGTGCATTTGACTCCATTGACCATGGCCTTCTGCTCAATAAAATTAGTGCTTTTGGTGCTGCTCCTAGTCTAGTTGAACTTCTAAGATCTTATCTATACAATAGAATCTGCTATGTTTTTTATAATGGCTTCTCATCTTTTAACTTTATTGCAACATCTGGTGTCCCACAAGGATCGAACTTGGGTCCCTTACTATTTCTTGTCTTCATTGATGATCTAATTCAAAAGTTCTGTTGCCCTGTGTTAGCATATGCAGATGATCTAAAAGTTTTCAATAGTATTTCAAACTCAAATGATGCTGAAGCTTTACAATCAGACATAAATACTATGATTGAATGGTGTAATTTGAATAAACTTTACCTGAATATAAGTAAATGTTTCGTTATTACTTTCACAAATCGCACTAACAGCATTCTTCACTCTTACCACATGGATACCGAAATATTAGTTCGTAAATCCTCTACAAAAGACTTGGGTGTCACATTTACTAGTAATATGAAGACTACAGAACACATAAATAATGTATGTCAATCAGCCAGTAAAACTCTTGGGTTCCTCCTGAGAATTTCAAAAACATTTAGCGACGTCACTGTATTAAAAACTTTATACTTTGCATATGTTACTAGTAAACTAGAATACGCTGTTTTAGTCTGGTTTCCTCTTTATCATATTCATGTATCGGCTCTAGATCGCATTCATAGAAGATTCTTAAAGTATCTATCTTATAAAATCGATAATATCTACCCGGAACGTGGAATAGATCAAAATTTACTCCTTGAGAAACATAATTTACCAGCTTTAACTTACAGAAGGGAACTATCCTGTGCGAAATTTTTATGGATGTTGATGAACAACAAAATAGATGCCCCATTCTTACTCTCTCGCATCCCGATTCATGTTCCACAGTACAAATCTAGACACGCAAAGACATTCTACCTCTCTGCGCACAACACAGACTTTCTTAAACGCTCACCTGTCCACATCATGTGCCACTACGCCAAAGTTCATCTTCCAGACATTTTTGTTTAATTTTTCTTTTTTTGTATTTATATTTATATATATAATATGTATTTCTGTATTTTGTTTTGTTTATATTTTGAATATATATTTACCCTGTAATAGGACTCTGTTGGGTAATAAAGATTATTATTATTATTATTATTATTATTATTTACCTTACTAACGTCAGCCTGAATAATATTTAATTCTCTACTGACTTACTGACTAACGTATTTATGCTGGTCCTAGTATCCTCAGGTACAACTTATCCAAGACCTAGCATCTATTTTAACGGTATCTTCCAGCATTTTGTATATCCGTACTGAGGATCCAGCTATCATCCGTCAGCAATATTTCATCTTCCTTCAGGAAAATCAACCCTTTGTTTAAGGTTGGTGTGTACTCTGCCTGGGTTAGAATTATGGAGGCCACAATTACTAAAACATATGTAACGTTAACATTATGCATAATTTACTCATAAATAGTTCTACTTCAAGTTTTATCAAATTACTATTACTTGTTATACGAGGGTTGCCTTTTATATTTCGGGATTAGAGAACAAAAACAAATATTAATCATCGAAAATCACTTTATTGTTTTTCAAAATATTCCCCATGAAAATCTATACACTTTTGCATGCGTTTGAACCAATTGTCGAAGCAATTTTGCCACTCTGATTGAGGTATTTCCAAAACATGCATTCTAAATGCAGCAACCGCTTCTTCAGGTGTCGAAAACCGTTGACCTCTCAATTTGTTTTTTACGTAGGGGAATAAAAAGAAGTCATTTGGTGCCAAGTCAGGACTGTACGGCGGATGACTCATCAAATCGTTGTTTTGGGTGCTCAAAAATGCAGTTGTTTGAGCCGATGTGTGAGAACTCGCATTGTCGTGGTGAAGAGTGATCCGTCTTCGGCGGTTGGTTTTCCTGATTTCTTGGAAGACAACTGGTAAACAAATAGTTATGTACCACTCAGAATTGACTGTTCTGCGTTGTTCTAGTGGTACGGTTGCGACATGTCCAGTTTTTCCGAAAAAACAGGCGACCATTTGCTTGGAAGTGCTTAGTGCGCGAACAACTTTTGTTGGATTTGGCTCATCTGGAAACACAGTCGACTTTTGTTTACTTTCGGGCTCATACGCGTAAATCCACGATTCATCACCTGTCACGATGTCATAGACGTGTTTCGAAGCACCGCGATTGTATTTTTTGAACATTTCCTTCGACCAATCGACACGGAGCCTTTTTTTGAGCGATTGACAAATTGTGTGGGATCCAACGCGAACAAATTTTTTTGACAGTCAAGTGGTTATGCAATATTGAATGTATGCTGGTCCCACTAATGCCTAAGGTTGTCTCAATCTCACGATAGGTCACATGACGATCTTGCAATATAAGTTCGCGCACAGCATTAATGGTTTTCGGAACAACAACTGATTTTGGACGACCTTCACGAAATTCGTCTTGGAGTGAACTACGACCACGATTGAATTCACCATACCATCGATAAACACTGGTCCTTGATGGAACTTCATCGCCAAAAATTGAATTAAGTTCATCCATGCACTGTTGCTGAGTTAATCCACGTCGAAAGTTGTAAAAAATGATCGCACGAAAATGTTCACGATTTAATTCCATTTTTGGGCCAAGATGAATATTTTAAGTTACTGTAAACAGCACAAATAGCGCTCGTATGTCAAAACGTTCTGAGTACTTATAACTTCAAAAATGTCCAACTTCACGATAAAGCTGTCAGTTGACAGATTGCAAAACTAGGGTTACCAAATCTCGAAACATAATTTTACTTATATTCTACTTTGCGAGATCCAAGGGAGGTCTGGAGGTCGTCCTGCACTTCAGGTAAAATACCTTCTACTGGATTCTTCCTCATTGGGTTGCAATTGTGTGTCGATCTCGATATTGCTTCCTGGTTCGAAGTCGGAATCGTTGTCTAAAGGAGGCGGACTAGACGGAAACTCGGACAATATTTCGGATTAATTAGATTGTGCAGATGATGGCAGTATGCAATAATCTAATATATTTTCCTCCCTGTATTGTGAAGTTATACTCTCCCTCCGTTTCCTCACTCTTATCCACCACAGTCAAACATAATTTTAATCTATTGACATGCGCTAATATCTCTTTACCCGAATAACGAAATTTACTGGGCTTGTTTGTTTTATAATTATGAAGGGTCCGGCCCAAGGTTTTACTAGTTTTCTTGAGAATCCTAGCGGCACACTAAAATCGTGTAAAAATACTTGATCCCCTACTTTTAAAGAAATGGGTGCAGTCTTCCTATTATTCAACCTTTCATTTCGTTCTTGCACCCTTTTCACCCGATCTCTAACAACTTTGTGGACTTTCCGAAGTCGTTTCCTTATGTCAACTTCAACAGGGTACGAATTTCCGTGATTGGGTGTAAAGCCCCATTCCCAGCTACAGTTTTAACCCGTAGTGGTTAACGCGTAGTAGGTAGTTCGCAGAAATTCTAGAGGAAGAAGGCACAACCCCTGACGCAGCCGTATTCACGGACTACGTAATAAGAGCATGTAACAAAACTTTCCCACGGAGGAAAGCTCTAGGCAATAGAACGCAGGCCTACTGGTGGACCTCGGAGATAGGCAGTTTAAGGAAAAACTGCCTACAGGCGCGAAGGAGGTCCACAAACACCAATAGAAGAGCTACCTCTACAGAAGCAGAAAAAGAGCAGATGTGGAAACAGTATAGGGACGCCCTAAGGACCCTAAGAAAGGCCATTCTGACAGCCAAACGAGATGCCTGGAATAAAGTCCTACAAGACCTAGACCAGGACATCTTCGGTCAAGGCTACAAAATAGTAGCAAATAAGATCAGATCCAGTCACAACAATCTGGATGACGATAGACAGCTAGAGATTGCGAAAGGACTGTTCCCTCAAGTGGCACCGGTGGACTGGGGTTTTATGGACGAACATCTTCCATCCCCTCCACCACCTCCATTTGAGGAAAACGAACTACTGGAAGCAGTCTCTACATAATCAGGACAGAAAGTTTCCCGTCTCAATGGAAACAGACAGGGCTTGTCCTAATAGAAAAGCCAAAAAAGGACGTCAGAAGCGAACCCTCCTATAGGCCCATTTGCCTGCTGAATACACTAGGCAAGATCGCAGAACAGATGATCTGCGATAGAATAAATAAAGAACTAGAGGCCACAGAGGGAATATCGCAACGGCAGTTCGGTTTTAGGAAAGGGAAATGCACTACAGATGCAATGAAAGAGGTGATCAGCTGCCTCCAAAAAGAAACAAGATTGAGAAACACGAGAGGTTTCTACGTACTCGTGACACTGGACATTAGGAACGCCTTTAACAGCGCAAGCTGGTATCACATAATAAAGGCAATGATGGGCAAAAACATCAGCCCATACTTAGTCACGATCACGAGAAGCTACCTGCAGAACAAGTATATCTCAATCGGAGAGAACGCAAAGCTGCCAATGACCTGCGGGTACCGCAAGTATCAAAACTAGGCCCCCTCCTGTGGAACATCATGTACGATGGGGTCTTCAACATCGACCTTCCACAGGGGGCAGCAACGATCCGCTTTGCAGACGATATCGGCATCGTAGTCACGGCCTGGACTGAAACCGAACTGCAAGAGAAAACAAAGGTGGCAATAGAAAACACCATCAACTGACTTACAAGCCAAGGATTGAAAGTGGCACCAGAAAAAACAGAGGCCGTAATACTGGCCGTTAGACGAACACTACTGGAAATGAACATCCCAGTTCAGGACCAAGTAGTCCAGACTACTACCAGTGTTAAATATCTGGGTGTAAACTTTGACAAAGACCTACAGATGCGTGAACACATCATACGCACGGCCAAAAAAGCAGGAGAGGCAACGAGAAATCTCTCGTGGCTAATGCCCAATATAGGAGGACCGGCCGCAACAAAGAGAAGGATCCTGGGTGCAGTAGTAAACTCAATACTACTGTACTCAGCCCCAATCTGGAGCAAAACCATGCAACTCGCAAAGTATAGGACACTATACGAGCGAGTACAGCGGCAAATGGCACTAAGGATATGCAGCGCCTATAGAACGGTTTCGACTGCGGCAGCGCAAGTGTTGTCAGGACAAACACCTATAGACCTGCTAGTCCAAGAAAGAGAAGCCTCTTATAAAAAGAGCAAAGAGGAAAGAAGCCATTAGAGTAAAGACTATGAGGGTCTGGCAAGAGAGATGGAGACAAGTCCAAACGGGTGAGTGGACGCGGACACTCATCCCGGAGATCGCGAAGTGGAAGGACAGAAAACACGGAGAACTGGACTTCTACCTCACACAACTATTGAGCGGACGTGGCTCCTTCGAAGCCTACCTACACAGGATAGGTAGAAGGACCTCGGCAACCTGCTCCTACTGCCAGCATGGGGAGGACACCGCCGAGCACACCTTCTTCTATTGGACAATAGCGGAGGAGGAGCTGGAAAGCGAAATAAGCCCCAACAACATAGTAGACCTTATGCTGTTGGGTGAAGAGCAATGGACCACAATAAAACGGCTTGCAAACATAATCCTTAGAAAAAAGGAGCAAGCCGAAAAGGACCGAGAAGAAGAAGACAACACCCGGACATGACGATGAATCCTATAAACATCATATAGGAGGATAGGCGAGGGGCAGCTACGAAAGTTATGCCGTAAGGTGGTAGTTCTACGAGTGGGTATGGCTAAAACAGCAGGCGAGTCCCACACATAAGTGCGTAACAGCATTTCTCCCACCAGGTCAAAAAAAAAGGTAGTTCGTAACGAATAAAAGGTTGCCTAACGGTATCTTATAGGAGCATTCCCAGCTGTATTTAAACATAGTGCGTAATGCATAAACGTAGTATACAAGCGGAAGAACTTGCAAGGTCCAAGCTTTGTTCACAATTCACAAGTGTAATGCTTAACTAAGAGAGAGAGGAAGATATGTAGCTATTTTTATTTTATGTGCCAAATATTGCTTAGTTGTCACAATCGTTGCCAAAGTACATAAAAATAATCTAATATAAATACTTTACATGTACAAAGTCATAAAATATAACAAATAATTGTTGTATTAATAACTACACTTTTAATTTTAATAACAATTAATGAGACTACCTTGAACTACTTACTACGGTATATTATTTTACCTTTTATTAGACGTAATAATTAGTTCAAACAAACTACTGTCAGACTACTGCCCGATTGTGCAAAAAAAATTATGACAATTGGAACGAAGCAAACACAACCGGCGGCGCTCAAAAACAAAATAATAGTCGGTTTATCAGGAAACTCTCTATAATAAATGCAGTGTTTCATAGAAGTCACTACTATCACTTTATGAATTAAAAAAATTAGCTGGGTATGATCACAAAATTGTGTGTTATTTGTTAAAACTATTGCTGGGAATGAGGCTTAAGAATATCATTATATGGAGCTTCAAATTCGCGTCCATATAAAAGAAATAATAATGTCTCACTTGTTGTAGTGTTGGTTGAGTTTCTAAAAGCCATGAGAATATAAGGTAACCACTTATTCTAATCTTGTTGATCTTTATGTATAAAATGTGACATACAGACGGCTAGAGTCTTATGAAACCTTTCGATACGTCCATTACACATAGGGAGTTATGCAGTGGTTTGCAATTTCTTTATTCCTAACAATTTACATACATTCGAGAAAAGATCTGATAAGAAGTTTTTCCTCTATCAGTCAGTAGTTGTCTAAGCTTATTGTGACGTGAAATAATTTCAGTAACGAAAGCTTGCGCAATGCATCTTGAAACGTTAGGATAAATTTATTTCCGCACTGAGTTGAGCATAACGGTCCGACAATGTATATGGGCACTTGATCAAAAGGCAAAAGATCTTCATGAAAGTGTTAGAGTGGTGCTGGTTGCATGATAAACATTGCGAACAATACTTCTTGACGTCACGTGTCATTTCCTTCCAGTAGAATTTCTTTTCAATTTTTAGAAGGGTCTGATCAAATCTTAATTGTCCCGCTTGAGGAAGATCGTGGTGCATGATAAATATATTTTTCTTCATACTGCACGACAATGCGATCTTCTCTTTTCTCCTTTGAGCGCTGTTTGTAAAGTATACCATCGTTATCATAATAGTATTCAGTTTGCTGGTCTCCTTGTTGCATGTCGGCTTATACTTATTCCTTCTTGATCATGCTCTTGCTCTTTCCGAATCTTGTCTCTATCCCAAACTGGTTCGAATTCTAAGTCGTTTATGTTGTGAATTACTATTCGCGATAGAGCGTCTGCATTTTCTTGGTTCCAACTAGGACGATATACGATTACGAAGTCGTATTCCGCAAGTGTCAAAGCCAGAACAAACGGCTACTCGGATCTTTAATAGTTAGCAGCCACCGTAGAGGACGTTGATCTGTGACAATAACAATTTATTTTGCCATACAGAAAACAACGGACAGTTTTGATAGCCCATACAATGGCTAGACATTCCTTTTCAGTTGTACTGTATTTCTCTTCCGGTTTATTGAGCGTTTTACTTGCGCATGAAATAAGAAGTTCATGACCATTTACTTTTTGACTTAATATAGCACCGATAACACAATTAGATGCATCAGTGGCTAATAAAAATGTTTTTTCAAAATTTGGAAATTGAAGTATCGGGCTTTCGGTAAGGGTTAATCATAGCTTGTTAAAGGCGGCTTGTTGTTTTTCTTTGCATATAAACGGTTGGTCTTTTCTTAGTCAACAATGATAATAGTTTCGCTATTTCTGAGAATTTTTTTATAAATCTTTTATAAAAACCTACTAGGCCTAAAAATGCACATATATTTGTAACATTCTGTGGAACCGGATATTTTGCTGTAACTTCAGTTTTTACCGTATCTGATTTTACTCCTTCTTGCGATATAATGTGCCCTAGATATATAGTTTCTTGCTTAATGAGACTGCGTTTTTCTAATTTTAATTTTAAATTAAAATTTCTGAGATAGTCAAAAACATCTCGGAGTCGAGACAAATGTTCTTTTAAATCGTTAGTACTGAATACAATTTTGTCGTCCAAATAAACGTAACATTTCTTGCTAGTCAACCCAATCAATGTGCAGTACATTAATCGCTGGAATGTGCTAGATGCGTGGCAGAGACCGAAAGGCATTAAGTTCCATTAATAATGGCCGCGATCTTCCTCAGCAACGGCAAATCTAGGATGTTAAATAAGGCTGCATCGTGTAGCTGCTATAGTGAGTCTTGTAAATTCAATAGCGGTAGAAAATCTTTTCTTGTAATGTTATTTAGCACTCTAAAATCGATACATGAACAGACCAGGGTGAATCCGACTCAACAATAATACCAGCGTTAAGCAGTTCATTGATTTTTTAATTTAATTTCTCTCTGAGAATGAGGTACTCGGTATGAGACTTTAGCTATGGGATGTACATCTTTAATAATGATTTTGTGAGTAATTTTTGATGTATAACCCGAGGTATAACCTAATTTCCTTCTACGATAAAAATATCTTCATACTCATTTAAAAACTTATTTACCTGTTCTTGGCTTTTTGGCGTAAGATGATCTAATTTAGCTCTAATCGCTATTATTTCAATTGTAACAGTACGTACCCACCTCCTCCGTACATACAATTATATTTAAGCCAAAGATCATCTAGTGGAAGGTTTAACTTACCCTACGTTGTGTTTATTTAAATAAGTAACCCTTCATCGTCGTAATACAGAGTAGCTGTTAAAAGTGGAGGAATCGGGACAGGTATTTGATAAAATAAAAGAATGATATTCACTCCAAAAGACAGACAAAATATCTGACTTGTGCATTTATTATAATTAAATAAAATCGGAAAGTGCTGTGGAATATTACGCTCTCTGGTATTCACCTTATGAACCTGAGGGAAACCACAGCCAAAACCTCAGGTAGAGAGACAATTTTGAACATTTAACAATCATATAAAAATATTGCATTCAATACATAAAGATTTGTCCCAATAATTTATTATAAACATTTATGGTAAAATTCGGTTATGGCGACCAAACCAATATTGGAAGTCATTGACATTTGTAAGTGTGTGAGTGTTGGTTTGCGTGGGTTTTTATTAATTATTTCAGAGTCGGCATGCCGTTGCTCTGCTCTTTTTGTTTCTGGGGGCGCTCGGCATTGCCTGAGGGCCAGTGTTTTTGGGGTAGACACCCAGCTGAGCTGGCGAGTCTAAAGCGATTACCACTGAGTGGTCGCACGCTCCTCGTAGTGCCGGTGCCGCACTACGGTTGTGTATTGTTTATTTATACCCAAGTGAACGTTCGTTCGTGCTGATACGGCACATTCTTGAGCCCGAGCGTTTGTGCAGAGCACAAAGTCTCGCAAATTACAATTGTTAGACAACCAATATTAGCTCGGCTATATTTAATAAAAATATGATATCATTGTGACAACTATAAAACATTTAGAGATATTTATATAAAGAAAATAACAGACACATACCTAGCTTGTCCGGGTAGCCTCGAAGTCGATGGAAATGGAATTCCTCGGTGGATGGTTGGTGGTAGAGTGTTATAATGGGATGGAAGAATTTAGAGGATCTCGAAGGTCGTCTCGACGCCAGACATCAGGCCTACGAACGTCAAGAGACTTCCTAGTGGAAAGGAGAAACCACCACGACGCCAGACAACGGCCTAATAACGTCAAGCAGCGGGTTCGTAGAGTGCACTAGGTCGTCTCGACGCCAGACATCAGGCCTACGAACGTCAAGAGACTTCCCAGTAGAAAGGAGAAACCACCACGACGCCAGACAACGGCCTAATAACGTCAAGCAGCGGGTTCATAGGTATGGGTTGGAGAGGAGTGGAGTTACAGACACCAGGAGGCTTACCTCGGACAAGCCAAGCATAAGGGAGTTCTGGATCCGACTCCTCGAGTACAGATTTGGACTCGGGTTATATACAAAAATGTCCCTCTTCTCTCCTTCAGAAAGAGGGCGTTTCGGGGGTAATCCACGATCCAAGCGCGTGATCGTCGAATGCATCTTAAAAATGCACGTGCAGGCTCAGCGTCTCAAAGTCTGACCCTTTCAAGTGGTTTTGCCGTCTGGCTTGGACCCCAGGACGTGGAGTCCATGGGCGTGCGGATGATCCCTTGAGTACTTTTGTACATTTCAAAAATATCTAACAAAACATAATATTCTTTGTCATATTACATATTTATTTATATCAATTAGCAACACCAGCTGGAAGGAGTACATTGGGTCACCTGTCCTAGCGTGAATTAGCGAAATTTAGTTTAATTAAAATATATCCTTTTTATTTATATTGGAAGTATTTTACCACGGAATAATATAAATGATTTGTGTTGTACTAACACAATATTTTAGAGATTTTTACGAATGATTTTAATACATAATAATTTATCAACTTTATGTTGTTAAAACTACCTGTACTTACATGAAAATTGAAAGGAGATGGTTTTTACCAATTTAATATTGAAATAGATATTTCTGTTATTTAAAATACTTGATTTGCACATCCGAGCATATTTAAACAAATAACTAATTTATATAATAATTCACGGAAGTATTAGTATCATAGAGAAATTTGTGACCTCTACGCCTATGTGTAAGTTATATTCCCACATGTGGCAAAGTGTCGTCTGCCGAGGGTATGGCTATTTGACCCATATTCTTAGCAGGTAATAATGAAACTAAGATAACAAAAATTTTGTTACACTATGCTGCGTTTAAAAATACAAACAGATGTCTATAACATAAAATGTTCAAAAAATTATTTTATCTAAATAAAGATTATGTTAAATATTATTAACAAAATAATACATGCTAGCAGTACTGCTTCACAATGTACGAGTTACTAACGTTAGCGAGATTTATATTTACGTCTTTATGGGAGTTTTTGATCATTACTCTCACTGCAAATACTGCATTCATACTAATATCTGCGGGTTCTATTACAATTTGGTCGTTGTTTGGTTCTCAATTCTCAGCCGTATCTCTAATGTCTAAACATATAACTTCTGTGTGCGGCGCAATTACTAAATTTTCCTTTAACCTCACTTCGTTTGTTATACAAATTTTATCTTTATGAATCTTTATCTTTATACTTTCCGTCTTTTAGTTTCGGGAACGCTAAGCTATGGTTTGTTAGGACCGTGTGCGACTTCCAGCGTAAGTAGATTACGCGCAGCTTAACGGCAGTGAGTTTAGCGCGTACATGTTTCATTAAAGGAGTATAGGTATTATACAGTGTTTAGTCATATCCAGACGATATGAGCATACAATCGAAATGTAATAGCGCCGTATTGGTATTATTAATTGAAATATGTATATATATTTGATAAAATGAATACTGGTTTGAAATAATGAACAAGAAAAACAGAATAATTTATTTATATAATAAACACAACTGACAGAATTATTTCATTTACAACAACTACATTATTTTTTATATATATGCCTACTTCTAAAGTTATTTTTAAATGATAAGGATGGTTGATCAAATTTGAAATATTTCAACACTCTCCCTCATTTGATAACTTAAGAAGTCCAAAATTATTACATAATTTTTTAAGTCTAGGAGGATTATTAGTATCAATTCGTAAAATTATAATTTTACCTGGCGTTACCAGTTCTCTCACAAAAAAGTGTCTAATTTCAATATGTTTAGTTCTGCGATGATATTCGGAGTTCTTTGCTAGTCGAATTGTTGCTTCATTGTCAACTCGCAGAACAGGAACATTTGTCAAATGACCAAGATCTTGTAGCATTCTTGTTAGCCATATTATTTCTTTTGCTGCTTCATTAGCTGCTACAATTTCAGCTTCGGTGGTAGAAGTTGCTATTGAAGACTGCCGTTGGCTGGTCCAGGATATGGGGCCACCTGAGTAAAGACAAAGAATACCTGTAGTTGAACGTCTAGTCTCATAGTCACCACCATGATCTGCATCGCTGAAAACCTCTAATTGATCTTTATCTACATTACTTTTGTAGACAATACCAACATCAGTTGTGCCTTGCAAATCCCGTAAAATTCTCTTTACTTTGATGATGTCACAACTGGTAGAATTTTCCAATTTTCTGGATACTACACTCACAGCGTAAGCAATATCAGGCCTGGTTTCGCACATAAGATACATCAATGCGCCAGCAACCTGCCTATAAGGAAAGTTAACATTGATTTTATCTTCATTGTCTTCATCATCTTTAATAATTGGGGTTGATACAGATCTACATTTTTCTATTCCAAATCTTTCTAATATTTTTCTTGTATAATGTTTCTGTGATACAGTTATAGACCCGTCTTTATCTTGCGACGCGTCCCTGTTCGGGGGCGCCAATTTGTGACGTGTCCCTGATCGTGGGCGCCAATTTGTGACGATCACTTGGACCGCTGCGGGATGTTGTTGGTCCGCGATGTCGTGGGTTCTCTCGCAGGATGTCGGGTTGTTCTCGGGCGCCAATCTGCGGAACCTGCGAGGAAAGTGACGTGTGCCACGGGAGCTCTAGGTCGGTCGGGCCAGGGTTTAGCACAGACAGACAAAGGTAAGTTTAATATTTTATTGTACTAAAATTACTACACCTAGTGTTTTACTGAGCCGTAGGAAGTGAAATAGTGACAAACTAATCGCGGTTCTACTCAGCCGTCGACGGAGTTCGCGGTGGGGAACCACCAACGGGTCTTCTCCGATAACTACGGAACGTAAAGCAATGAGAAAAGAGAAAAACAAACTACTAAGTTAAAACGCGGATCTGCCCGACAGCCGTAGAAACACGCGGTGGTAACCACCTACGGAGTTTCCCTTTAGGCGTGGAATGCAGCGAGCTGAAGGCTCTAAGGAACGGCGGTAGAAGCTACCAACCTGTATCCTCTGACAGCAGCGGAATTCAAGAAAAATGCAAAAATAAACAAGCAACTTACAAAAAGACTCGATTCGGAACAGAACGGTGCGGAAACGGACTGGAACTCTTCTCGGCTGACTGTTAGACGTTATAGTCGTCGTAGACTGAGTCCTGAGTCGTCATAGACTGAGTCCTGGTAGATTGAGTCCTGAGTCGTCATAGACTGAAGAAATACGGCCCCGGCGGTCGTATTTATACCCGAAATTTAATTAATCCTGTAGCTACTGATTTTAAAGTGAGACAGATTGACTTTATGTATTGTTATTTTCGTTTAATAAATTGATTTTTATTTTAAAAATTCGCAAAATCACTTCCCTTGGCTTTACAGAGTTTTGTATTGTATTTGATCTGATTTACATATTTTATAAAAATATATCATGGGAATTCGGTCCTCCGAAGCGTTTTGTGTTTGAAGTTGGCAGTACTGCGGTCGCGCGCACGCGCTGGCGCGGCGAACAGGTGTTTTTGTGAAAATTTGAAAACTGTAAAAATAACAAGAAAAGATACAGAAAAGTAACAGCGGTAAGTGTTAAAATGTATTTATTATTGTTTTCCCAAGTGCTGTGGTTGTAGGTTAAATATTGGTGCAAGTTTAGACCCACGTGTTCTTGAGGTTATGTCTCCGGCCATGTGCGTTCTACAAAAGTGTTTCCCGGCGACTATTCGGGAATCCGGTAGACTGTTGGAGATGTCGCACCGCCTCCTGAAGGTGTTTCCAGCGGTTGGCGGCTACTGGTTTCGACGGCGGGTTCGCTTGACCTGGTGTGCGGTCCGGACCTCGTGAAGTCGGTGTTGTGACCTGGTGGAGCGACGAGGAAGGCAGGTACGTGAGCATTGTGACGAGCACTTCGTCACAATCTTGATTAATTTCTAATCCTAAAAAGAACGATGCGGTCTTTGTTGTTATTTTAAATTCATTTTGTAGATCTTGTAAAAATTCTTGAACTTCATTGTCATCATTACTCGCAATTAACCCAACATCCTCGTAAAGAGCTAGAATTATTTTCTTCATTTTTCTTTCTTTTACAAAGAAGCAGGGATCTGCTTGACTGGTTTTAAATCCTATTTTCTGTAAATAGTCCATAAATTTTTTACTCCAATATCGAGGGGCATGTTTTAATCCATATAAGCTTTTTCTTAACCTACATACTCTCCGTTTTATCACTGTATCCTTCTGGTTGCTTAATATACATTTTTTTCTTCTAATTCGCCATACAAAAAAGCTGTTAATACATCCATTTGTGTAAGAGACAACTTTTCATTAGCTGCAATACTTAAAAGTGTTCCTATTGTTGTCATTCTTACCACAGGGCAAAATGTTTAATCAAAATCAATCCCTCTTTTTTGTGAGAAACCCTTAACTACTAGCCTAGCTTTAAACTTTTCTACAGATCCATCAGGATTTACTCTATATACCAATTTGCAAGGCAGAGCTTTTCTTCCAACAGGCAGATCTACTAATTCCCACGTTTTGTTTTCATGAAGTGATGTCATTTCGTTATCCATTGCTTCTTTCCATTCTTCATATTCTTCACATTTTGTGGCTTCTTGATAATTTTGTGGTTCTTTAAAATCTATAATTGTAGACATAACGTAATCTTCAAATCTTCTTACTTTTTGAAGTTTAGTTCGATCACGTAGTTGCATTTTATTCGTTTCTTCATTTTCTTCAGATGCATTATTTTCATCAATTAAGTTATCATCATTTAAAATTTCTTCTTTAATTAAATTATCTTCATTTAAAAAGTCTTCTTCAGTTTGTGTTGTTGAATCTTGATTAATAGGATGAGCATTTTCAACAGGTTTTGGATTTTCAGCAGATATTGGTATTTTTGTTTTCATATTAAGTGGTGTTTTTTGAAATATTACATCACGTGATCTGATTAATTTGTTATTTTCTTTATTCCAAATACGATACCTTTCATTATTATCGTATCCAATTAATATACCTCTTATTACCTTTTTATCCAGTTTCTTTCTTCTTTGATGAGGAATATGTGCATAACACGTTGAACCAATTATTCTTAAATGTTTAATTCTTGGCTTCTTGGTATACCATAACTCATAAGGAGACATTTCGAAAACACTTGAAGGTCCAGTTCGATTTAAAATATAACAAGCAGTATTAATTATTTCAGCCCATAAAAATTGTGGAATATTACCTTGTGTATGCATCATTGCTCTTGCTGTTTCAATTATTGTTCTATTTTCCCTCTCACTACTACCGTTTTGCTCCGGAGTGTAAGGCATGGTGAGTCTCTGAACTATTCCTTTTTCTTCAAGTATTTTCTCCACATTCTTATTATCAAATTCTCGTCCATTGTCACTTAATAGTTCTTTGATGGAATGTTCTGAAGTTTGAACTTTAGCTAGCATTTGTTTAAATTTTTCTGCAACGTCAGATTTTTCTTTCAAAAAATAAATGTACTGAAATCTGGAATAATCGTCCTTAAATAAAACAAAATAACGATATCGCCCGGTCTTGTTGCTCATATTCTGTTACCAAAAGGGAGTCTATGTGCCTTACCATATACAGGGTGGCCCAATGAAAATTATCAGCGCAATTTTTGGCCACTTAACATTAATTATGCAAAAAACGCTCCAACACGTCAATTTTAATATAAAGGGGGACACCTAAATGGATTAGTACCAATGGCATAACTTCAACTCTAAAATGGGGGTGGACTGCACCTCAAAAATTTTAAATGGAAAAGGGTGTCAAACATGACACAGTTCGAAAGGCCTTTCAATTCTCTTTTCAACAGTTTTTTTATTTTTCAAATCCGACCATTAGTTCCAGAGAAATAACGTTTAAAACAAATTTTATCAGGTGTTCAAAATTGCAATCAAGTAGGCTTAAACAAATGACAGAAACTTAATAAACAATTCTTTCAACAAGTTGTTTGTAATAGACAAGTAATTTGTAAGTTAGATTTCTTTTTGAGGGGTTATTTGAAGTCTAAAGTTTATGCATCGCCACCCGAATCTTTAGAAGATTTACGGCAACGTAACGTACGACATTTTGAGCAAAATCTTTATTATTGTATGGAAGTTGGTGGTAGTCATTTTGAACACCTCATAAACTGATACTTGAGTTTCTGTCATTTGGTTAAGCCTACTTCATTGCAGTTTTGCACACCTGATAAAATTTGTTTTGAACGATATTTCTCTGGAACTAATGATCGTATTTAAAAATTTAAAAAACTGTTGAAAAGAGAATTGAAAGGTCTTTCGAACTGGGTCATGTTTGACAGCCTTTTCCATTTAAAATTTTTAAGGTGCAGTCCACCCCCATTTTAGGGTTGAAGTTATGCCATTGATACTAATCCATTCAGGTGTCCCCCTTAATACTAAAATTGACGTGTTGGAGCGTTTTTTGCAAAATTAATGTTAAGTGGCCAAAAATTGCGCTGATAATTTTCGCTGGGCCACCCTGTATACATCCGATACAGAGTTCATTATCTAATTTTACATTAATTCCAAGCTCTTTACTAATTTTTGACTTAACATGACATTTATTCTGATGTCCAAGTCTTTCATGATATAACTGAAGTAAGTTTTCATCATTAAATACATTTACTTCAGCAGGATATTGTGGCTTTACATTTTTAAGAGCAAGTTTATAGAGCCCTCCGTATAGATTTCGAACTCCTACTAATATTATCTTATTCCCAATTTTAAACTCACATTTTTCAGCTTTCGAATAAAATACTGAATTGGGATGTTTATCTTGTGCAGATAAAACAGAAAACAGATTTTTCTTAATGCTAGGTACAGACCAAACATCTTCTAGGGTAATTTTATGCCATTTACCGTATACTACTGCCTCTATTTCTATGCTTCCTTTTTCAATTGCTTTAATTAAGTTTCCATTTGCTGTAGTTACAGTATGTTCATAAGAAAAATTTTGAAAACTTTTAAATATATCCTTGCGATTTGTCACATGATTTGTTGATATCATTTCTTTATCCATTGTCTACATACCAATCTTCATCTGTTTCTTCAGTAGATGAAATTTCAGCTGACACTGTAAGCAGAGACAAATTTATATCATTCTGACCTTGCTTTGACTTCGGAGGATATCCATTAGCCTTCCATTTACGACATTTTATTATTTTATGACCTTTTTTCTTACAATAATTACATATTATTTTCTTTTTAAATTCTGTATATTTCTCTGAAATTTTGTTTTGAATGATGTGTTGATACTAGTACTTCTTGAGGAATTTTTTCATTCTCTACACATTTGTTCTTCAGAGCTCTTTCATATGCGCAAAGCTGGTTAGTTAAATTATCAATATTTCTATCTGCTTTTGATATCAGCATCCAGCTAGATTTAAAAGAGAAATAGTCTTCTGGTAAAGTACCTAAAATTTTTATTAAAAACAGGTCAGGCAATTTATATTTATTTTGCGCATCTCTATTCATTTCTTCTTTTAATTCATTCCACATATTTTTCAATTTTGACATATGTGTTTATATGTCATCATGAATTAATTTGTTGTAATTGAAAAATTGTAGACAAATATCATATATTTTATCTTCAGATATGCCATCATACAACCTATGTAGCTCATTCCATACGTTGCGAGCAGTTGTAAAACGCATAATTTTCTGAAGTGTCTCTTCTGTCATATTAATTGTCATTACAATTAATGCATTACTGTCTGCTTTTAGAAGAAAAAGTAAGCGTGACTTTAAGGTAGATATGATAATAATATATATTTAATTTTTATAAGTAGTTTCATTTATTGAAAACGATTAAAGCTACAACTTGTGCTGATTTTTTTAATTATCAAAATTGTACGCATTTTCTTCTAATATTGTATATGAAGGTGAAGAAACTGTAGAAGAATTTTCACGTTGTAAATATTGTGGTACATTTTGAGCAACTTGTATATTTGGTTGTGATGCATTTTGCATTTCCACTTCAGAAACAATTTTCATAACCTCAAGTTTTGTATACGCCTTTAAAGTAGGCGAAAATGAGGATACTGTAGCAGCAATACTTTTGAAGGACATTAGTGTAGCTGGATCACATTGTTCTGATGTATCTTTTTTTTAAATAAACTACGAATTAGAAAAGTTCTCCCGTCTCTTGACTTTTTAAATTCTTGAAACATTCATTTTTTTACCTTTGTTGAACGAGCTCTTTTTTTTGGATACAGAAGTAACATTTACATTTCAAAACTTTCGGCTTCCTTTGTATCTATAACATTTGTAGTCGTTGTTTCCTTGTTATCAACATCTGTTTCGGTATGTTGGGCTTCCTGGCCATCAGGTTCATTTTCAACTTCGGTATCGGTTTGCTGCATTTCGGTAATATTTTCGAGTTGGTCATTGTTGTTATTAAAAATATTACTAATTGATCTAAAAAAAGAATATTAGTATTTAGGTTCGTAAATAACAATGTATAAATCTTACTTTCTTTCTACAAATGCTGTATTATCCAGAAATCTTAAATGTTTAAATTTAGTTGAAAATTAATTTCCATCTGCAGACGAACCTGTAGTTTTGGTAGCGTTTACTTTTCCATATTTGCTTGTAATCTGCTTCTGGAATCAAAATATTCTATGTACTTTTTTTTTACAGATACATGGCTACTGGAGAGTCATTTAGGTCACTGGCTTTTCAATACCGTATTCATCACATCTGGATTAGTACTTTTGTTAGAGAAGTTTTCCACAGTATAAGAATGCGTTTATTAAATGTTTATTTACCGAACTCTACAGAATAGCGCATGAAAGCGAACGTTTAAGATTTTTACGATCTGTGGCAATATCCAAACTGTTGCGCATCCATTGATGGAAAACATGTTAGAATTCGTTGCCCTAACGATGCGGAATCGCTTTATTTTAATTACAAACAGTTTCATTCTATTGTGCTCTTGGCATTTGTTGATGCAAGGTGTAGAATTGTATCGATTGATGTAGGATCGTATGGACGAGAAGAAGATGCATCCATATTTCCAAAATCAAATATGGGCATACAAATTAATGAAGGGAACTTTAATTTTCCACCTGCAAACGTTCTCCCTGGTACAAATAATTTACAACATGACAAAACAAACTACAACTACAATAACTACAGACATTGTAGAGCTAGATGAACTTCCGAAAACGCATTTGACATAATTTGTCAGTTTTTTAGAGTGTTTCATACACCAATAGCTATATCCCCAGATGCGGCGGGTGATCTAATAATTTCAACGTGTACGTTACATAATATGCTTCGAAACTCAAGAATACCGTATCGAGAAGAAAATTCTGAGAGTGTCAATGATTTACAGAAACAATATATAATATCGTTGAATGCAACTTCAGCCAAAAGAGCAACTTTTCAAGCTACTTTTGTAAGAGACACATTTAGAGCATATTTTAATACAGTAGATGGATCAGTGCCATGGCAAGATAAACATGTACAGCGAATTGTTTAATTTAATACAATAAAAATATGATTTATTAAAAAATTAAAGAATTAAAACGATTGAAATATGTTTCACTTACCACTTTTTCCCATTTGCTCTGCAATTATTTTCCATATGTTATTTTTAAACTCAGAATTTTTATAGCTCCTACTATTCATCGCATATAATGGTGGATTTTGCCTAAGTCAATTAAGACTTCATCTTCTTCAGATGAAAATTTGTCATATTTAATGTAAACAATAAGAAACTCTCAACATGTGCGCTCACGTCAGGGTTGGGTTCTAATCTAACGGCAGTAGGTTACAACGCACAACGTAAACTGACAACGCTACGTTGGATTCAAACGCGCAGCTAAGCATACGTTAACAAACCACCCTCGTTCAATTTATAGTATTAAATTGGAATGTAAGGACGTAGCGTTCGACTCATAATATGCTGTATGTTGTAGACGGTCCTAACAAACTGTAGCTTGATATGAACTCCGCAGATCTGATCGATTTTATTGAAACGTCGTCCCCACAATTTTTACAATAAGAATCTATGTACCTGTAAGTTTTCTTTTTCTCAAACCCAGTTATTTCTCGCACCCAATTTTCTACTTCGTTACCCTTCTCGCGATCAATTTCTCCGTCCAAGGAAACTTTTAGATCCTCCGTAAATTCAAATGGATTTGACAAAAAAATTAAATATCGTTTTTCGTAGGCGGATGAAAGTGTGTGTGTTGTGGTGTCAACACGTCTGAGTTTGTGCTCCGTGAATAAATTAAAAAATATATGAAAAACAAGGATATAGAGGGCTATTAACAAAGAAAGCAAGATACTAAGAAGAGACCCCAAAGGAGGGTATAAAGGAAAGGATAAGTATCGTCAGATAAAACAGTTAAAAACAAATAAAAATTATTAGCCTGTTTGTAGGATATGTACATACTCTTTCAAGAGATTTACATTGCCAGCAAAGCATAATGAAGAAATGCATTGCAAAGTAGTGTTTTGAGCCAGCGGCAGATATCAGGTTACCGCCCGAATCAAGTAAGTTGATAACGCAAACTGAACTGACGACACATAGAACACCACCAAGCAAAACCAGCAAGTAAAGATAATTGCATACCTAAAAGGAGCAAATAACCAACCCCAACGGAAGTAGTTCCTCCTATCCAGCCTCTGGGACGCCCTGACGACGAGGTACCTGGTGAACCTGATACAACAACCAGAGCCAGGAGTAGAAGGCGCCAATGTTGCCAACATGGGTCCATCCGTGTCTCTGTATCCCAACCTGCAGATTAAACGTAGCTATCTCAATTGACTTCGTTGGACTGAACTATAATTCGTTTATTATAGTCCAGTTCAAAGGGGGAGGCAGTGTAATAGCCACGTGGTTCATTTTGCACAACTAGTATCAAATTTTATTAACATCCGTTAAGCAAGGTGAACCATCGTGTCCGCTGTTAACTGCTGACTTGAGCCGGGCAAACTTCGACTCCAAAAAGTGCAAATAAGTAAAAAACGGATGGAAGATCATCGGCTAAAACCGCTAACGTCTTCAATTGAAACAGCTAACAACCAGTTCGTTTTCAAAATTTGAGGGGACTCTCAATCCGAGCGTGGAAACGAACAGTCGGGAACTGTAGTTAGAGATCGGAAAATATTTCATTATTTGTATCATTTTAACTTTGTTTACTACATTTTTCTAAGTTAATTATAATATTTGTTAATAATTAATACGGTCTTTTATTTAAACAAATTGTGTTCCCATCGACCCGATTCCTGTTAGTGTCAGCTAGTCAACATAAGGCAGTACAGTGACGCAGGTAAGTATAACTTTTATTATTTTACTTGTGGCTGTCCGCGTATAATTCAATACGTCAACAAGGAGTAGCTTCACTGTGCACCAGACACCCCACTGTTACACTTTCTAGAATTTTTTGTTTATTTTTCTTCTAATGTTCTAGAATTTTCTGTTAACTTTTCTTCCAATTTTTGTTCTAAACTTTTAGAATTTTCTATTAATTTGTCTTCTAATGTTCTAGAATTTTCCATCATTTTTTCTTCCAAAGTTCGAGAATTTTCTTCAGATTTTCTAGAACTTTCCTTTAATTATTGTTCTAAATTTTCTATTAGTTCTGCTTTCAATATTTTCGGATTTTCTAGAACTTTCCTCTAATTTTTGTTCTAATGTCCTAGAATTTTATATCAGCTTTTTAACAGAATCATCAATTTCGTATAAAAAGTCATCAGGATTTTTACCAGCTTCTATTAAGGCTTGGCGTAGACGATATTGTAGAACAGACTTGGTTCCCGATGTCTCCAACTCTCCAGTTCCCTCTTGATTTCAGCCACTTTTAATTCTCTTTATTTTACTTGTTTAGTCACCATTTTATTTATTTTAATTTTCACTTCACAGTTTTTTTAACCTCACACCCGTCACTAATTGTAACGTTTTATTTATTTAGGTGAAGTGTAAAATTGATTAAAACACTAATATTTATATTACTAGGTTTAATAAAAGAAATATGAATTATAAAGAATAATTAAAATATGAATAAATAACCATAAACACTATTTTAAGACTAACAATTATTAATAAAAACTTAAACACTTAGGGCCGGTTTTTCAATCTCTGGTTAAAGTGCCGGTTACCTTAACCATCAGTTAACAGAAAAATATCGCATCGAAATAGTAAATAATGTGTATTTTTGACAATTCACATCAGATTTTCGATGCGATATTTTATACTAAATTGCCAGAAGAGAGTATTCACATTGAAACAAATAAGGGTTCCACACGAAACGTAGTTTTTAAGGCAATTTTAAATTGATCAATATAAAAATCATAAAAGAAAACTAAATTTAGAATTACATTTAAAAATGATTTAGCAAAATGTGAAATAAATTTTTTTAAATATTGCTAACTTCAAAATTTAAAAATCAATTATATAATTTTAAATGTATAAAAAATAATTGAAAATAGCCATTATAATAAAATTCACAGTATAAAACTAAAAATCAAAATATATAAAAGCCAAAAAATCTACATAATTTTTTTTTCAATTAACAAAAATGTTAAATATATCATATTTCACTAATTAACAGTATAGAAAAGAAATAAGTATTATTTATTTAATTAACTGTTAGAATTATCATCGAACAGTCAGTAGAGTGGCAGGCTCCACTCTACCTAACGTTCATTGACTTCAAGCGAGCTTTCGATAGTCTAAGTCAAAAAGCAATCTGGAAAATACTGACACTTACAGGAATACCAAGTAAAATCTGTAACCTCATAAGGGAACTTTATAATGGAGCTACCTGTCAAGTACTGCACAAAAGTAAAACTACGGAGAAAATCTCCGTAACAAATGGAGTCAAACAAGGATGTGTACTTTCTCCCTTGTTATTCAACCTCACTTTGGACTGGGTTATGAAGAAAGTAAACCAAGAGCAACGAGGAATTCAATGGAATCTTCAAACGAGACTCGAAGACGTTGACTACGCTGATGACATTTGTCTCTTAGCACATTCACATAAAGACATGCAAGATAAACTAAACAAACTGGTTAACGAGGCCACCAAGGTTGGATTGAACATCAATATTAATAAAACAAAAGTCATGCGCATAGGAACAAATAACAACACACCTTTAACCATAGCCGACCAAGAAATTGAAGAAGTTACCGATTTTTGCTATTTGGGCAGTATCATAAACACATCTGGAGGTACCGAAGCAGATATTGATAGCCGAATCAGAAAAGCAAATCAAGTTTTTGGCATGCTCAACCCAGTTTGGAAATCAACGGCTTACACAATAAAAACCAAACTAAGAATCTTCAACTCAAATGTAAAGTCCGTTGTGCTGTACGGTTGTCAAACCTGGAAAACCACTAAAAGACTAGAACAAAAACTACAGGTCTTTATAAATAACTGCCTACGTCGCATCATGCGAATTAAATGGTTTGAACATGTATCGAACGATGAATTACTATCACGAGCTAACCAACCGAAAATACAGACAGAAGTAAATAGAAGGAAATGAAATTGGATAGGCCACACGCTTAGAAGAGATGGAAATAATATTGCTAAAGCAGCGCTGGAATGGAATCCGCAAGGAAAAAGACGAAGAGGCCGGCCAATGGTAACATGGAAAAGAACAATTCTGCAAGAACTGAAAGTCATAGGAAAAACATGGAGTCAAGCAAAAAGAATCGCACAAGATAGGATTAGTTGGAAAAACCTAGTAGAGGCCCTATGCTCCAACTAGGAGTTAAAGGACTGTATATATATATATATATATATATATATATATATATATATATATATATATATATATTTAATTAACAATAAATTGAAAAAAAACAATAATACTAAATTTAATAATATAAAAATATGTAAAAAAATCAAACTAAGTAAAAGAAATGTAAATTTATCTAAAAAGAAAAAAGAAATTGCTCACAAAATATTACTAAAGGCTTACAAAGAAGACAAGTCTAAATTGTAATAAATTATCAACAAAAGTTATTAAAATCGTAATTTTGATCAACTAAATAAATATCAAATGAACATAATCAAATATTAAGCGTATTTAATATATTATATATCATATGAAACATGTTTATTTATTATATTAATACAAAATTTCAAAACCAATTATATTTCAATTATTAACAATAAAGTACTAGAAACAATTTTGTACCAAATTTATAATTTATAAAAATTCAGTAATATTTTATTAATTAAAAAAAATTTAAAGAAAAACTTTTTTACAAAATTTTATAATAAAAAAAAATAAAACAAAGGAAAATAATATAAATATACCAAACCAAAATTATTAACAAAAAATATAAATGCCAAATTATAATAAATTATTAACAATAAATATGAATACCAAATAAAATATCCAGTATTAGAAAATAGTTGGAAAACGTTGATAATGATTCACGTATCATTATATATTTCTTTTGTCATATTATATTGTACAAAAATATTCAACCATTTTTTTAAATCATAATTAATTACTTACCAAGAATGCAAAAGTTGACTTATTTAAATTATGCAAATATTTATAATAACTTTAATAAAAAACAGTTTTACGTACTTGTGAAACTGTAAAAGTAGATAATTGTATCTCATTAATTTTAAACTGTATAATTACTGTTAACATTAATATCTGTAATAGAATACCAACAGATCATTTCTCGTTTGTAAGACACGGCAAGGCAGTGGCTTGAAATAAGATCGAAGCCCAATACCGATGGTATCTGGAATTTTTGCCGTACTTTGCTTAAAATTTTGGTACCTTAATATTCAATTAAATAAACAAAAGAAATAAATGTTTGTAGTTTGGTCAAAAGACTGACAAAAAATGTATAATAAGAAATGAATAGTTCCAGCATATTATACATAGATATATCCGTCACACTAAAAGAGCGAGGAGCTGGAACATTCGAGTAAAGTCTAATATAAAAGTTCCACAAAGCTATATATATTGAAACGTTTTATTTATTTAGGTGAAGTGTAAAATTGATTAAAACACTAATATTTATATAAGCAACTTTAATAAAAGAAATGTGAATATAAAGAATAATTAAAAATAACTAACCCTAAGAATTAAGAAATATAAACACTAATTTATGACTAACAATTATTAATAAAGACTTAAACACTAAGATAATTTATTTAAACAATTAAAACTACGTGATATTTATTTCCACAATATTTATATTACCAATTATTTATATCACCGTCTATTTATTTATATCACCATGTGTTCACTACCCGTATCGATACAAGACTGTTTCTCGCGATCTCTTGCTCGGGGTATTTAAGTAAAACACTTCATTCTGGAATATTCGCCGATTCTCTGAAAATCAGAACAATGGGGAGCGGACGGACTTGTTGTAACCTGTCCGTTAGCTGCCGCCGCCTGCGCCGCGACATTGCCCCCTCCTTAGGACTGTTTCGTCCCGGAACAGTTCGTTATGACGCAGAATTCATGACAAAATATGAATGTCTCATTCTGGAGTTGAATTTCTCTATGAGGTAAAGACAGTTTCATAACATACGGTCTTACATCATCTTCCTTCGACAAGTTGAACATCTTGCGAATAAGGCTGGCTCTCTGAGGATCATCAAAGATAAAACATTCTCTGACGAATTTGCGTTTTCTTTCACCAGTACGACGTGGTCTGCAGCAAGAGTAGTCCTTGGACAACAACAAACGTACACGGTTATTTGTCAGCACACCTTGTTGCATCGGGAAACTCTGCTAGTCGTTTCCACCGGTGATGTAGAAGATGTAACCTTTCCATACATCGCCGACCCTGGGATCGGTACATTATATATATATATATATATATATATATATATATATATATATATATATATATATGTATATATACATACAGGGTGGCCTAGTGAAAATTATCAGCGCAAATTTTTGCCACTTAACATTAATTTTGCAAAAATGTTCGAATACATCAATTTTAATATACAGGGGGACACCTAAATGGATTAGTACCAATGGCATAGCTTCAACCCTAAATGGGGTGTGTACTGCACTTCATAAATTTTAAATGGAAAAGGGTGTCAAGCATGTCACAGTTCGAAAGACCTTTCAATTCTCTTTTCAACAGTTTTTTTTATTTTTGAAATCCGATCATTAGTTCCAGAGAAATATCGTTTAAAACAAATTTTATCAGGTGTTCAAAATTGCCATCAAGTAGGCTAAAACAACCCAGTAAATAAAATATGATCGCATGCAAGTAGCATAGATGTTAACATCACAGATGTGATATGAAGTGTTTCATCTTAACAACATCTCAGAGAAATCCCGTTGACTGCTAATGACCGCTCTTGGTCACAAACATACTAGCGATGTTTGATTTTAGACCTCTTAGCAATGTTAAAAAAGAAGCATTTATGATCATACTTAAAACATCTATACAACATTGTACAGATATTAGTTTATTAAATTTCTGTACCCCGTATGCACCTAGGATTTGGTTTATAGGTTTACTTAATATAATATATTATTGAAATAAAAAAATTATTTAAAAAATTAGTAGGTAACAAAAATAATGTATATCGTATACATAAATATTTACTATATTTGTCTTGTTTATAATAGGTAACTATATATTATTGAACGGCAGCGATTATTACGGGTTTTTTTTCTCTCTGTCGAATCTTTACGATGCGTGTCGAAACCAGCCTTTTACATTATTTTCAAATTCTATATCAGTCAGATTTGGAAATAATTTCAATACTGACCCTGTAAATAATAAATAATGTGTTAGTACGTTTATAAAATATCTTTAATATTACCTTTAATTATAGCAAGTAGATTTAAATCTTTAAGGGGATAATTACTTTTTGCTCCTGTAAGTGAGCATTTCCTGGCAAAATCATTGTTAAAAATTTTCGTTAAACAACGACTTATGCGCTGCTTTACATTATTTCCGCCGATGTGACGTAAGATGAACATCTGAAAATATTAATTGTATATTAAAAAATATTGCAAATAAATTAATAAACATATCTTACTAGTTGATTATTTGCATCGTTGTTTTCAGAAATTAATTTTTCAATTGTTTTGTTTTTTTAAGTCATTATTTTGTCCGAATTATTTCACGATGAGTAATTTTACGTAAATGCCTTTTAGTAATATTTGATAATGTTTTCTTCTTCCTTCTAATTCGACCCTATAAGATATGTTAGTTGATATTATTTAGAGTCGAGTTTAGAGTATTTTGAAATCATAATAATTTGTATGTATTATTTATTGTTTACGGATTATTTTAGTAAAAAATATTCTAATAAAGCTATAGAAATTTTTATTCTGAACATCTTTGTATGAACTAAACCATAAACTATTGAAGAAAGTAAAACAATCTCTACTCAAACAAAATAACAAAATTTTTACTTACATCGTTATTAACCTCTTTATTTTTGTCCTCTTAATCGATATTAGAACTAGAAGTTTGATGATCATCTGTTTCTTTCATAACCGTAGATTTAAAATTCTGAGACATCTGTAAAAACAAATCCATAACAATTTGAAAATACAATAAAGTGTGTCACTGGGCACATGTTTTCTTAAATTGTGACGTCGTTACGTCGCAGGTCCCAATCGTACTCGGCGAAGGGTGACGGTCTACGACGATATCTTCGCGTCACACAACGTACAGTACGCCGCCACAGCCTGCAAAACAAGAACTGGTGCAAAAGCACCGGAATTAGTCGACAGGTTACGGTATAATAAAATATACAAACGCTGTCGCGCTACTTATTGCCAAATCTCGGGCGCCACTCTACGTAACGGTAGAGACGTCTAACTCGCAGGCTTCCAGTGACGACGGCCACGGGTATCTCAGTGGAGAAAAATGTCCAAGGTACGGATTCCAACTCCAGTGGTGATCGCTCGCTTGGACACAATGCGACGGGCCGATTTCCAAGAAAAAAAGACAGTAAAGAAATAATAAATAAAATATAAAATATATATATTTATTCGGTTCAGGAAAAAAATGTTTTACCCTGCGCTGCTCGCTCACATTTACGCACACGAGGTTATAGGGTGAGGAAAAGAACGAACGCAAAGTGCAATCGGACCGAATTATCCTTGCTGGATCCTGGTTGAAAGAGAAAAACAGGCCAAATCCTGTCTCGCGGCTCGCGAAATCAAAATGATTCCAACCGGATTCAAAGATTATTTTTAGGCCGAATTTTATCCAAAATTATCCCGATAGTGGTAACGTGATTACTAGCTTTTTCCTGCTCTAGTAATCGGGACTCGCAAACTATCGAGACTTTCACTCCGCTCGTGCACAGGATGGGAACACGATGACTTTTTCAAGCACACGTTTCGCCACACAAGAATGAAGAAAATAAACAGCGGAAACAACTATTACACTATCCGTAAATACTGTATATATATTTGTATATATGCACCTACCTTACGGATTCTCTGAAATATAACTTGCAATGAAACACGAAATCACTACTAACTTCTTTATTCGTCTCTCAAAACTTTTAAAAAAAGCCTCGAGTCGGTCAATGACCGAGCTTTTATACTGTTCCCCTCCGCCCCTCCATCCCGGAGGGTGAACATAGTCACAGATCAAAAATATATAAAAAATAAATATAAATAATTATAAATAAATAACATTTAACATACAATATAACAATAATAAAAACAATACACTTACTATTGCCTTAAATCACTAAACGAGTTAATTTCGCCGCATGAAATTAACTGAACGAGTAACTTGACTACAACCAAAACACATGTTTGATGGTTATGTTTTTCAAAACTCCACTTTCACAAAAACCACTGCGATGTGTTTGGCACCACACTACGTAGAACATTATCTTGCATCTCATGGTGTTTGAATCAGGAAAATCGGAGCAATGGTTTGCAGAACACTTCACCAAAACACAATGTAAACAAATAAATCTCCATGCTGTTCGGCCATTACTAGAGGTGCGCGCGCTGGCCTTGCGCGGTTGCTTGATTCAAATACAAATTCTAGGCAATAGTGTTTAAAATATTTGGAAGGTAGAGCTTCGGTAAATTTGATACAAATTTTCGTTCAAAAATACTGTCAAAATAAAATTGCATCGTGATGCTTTGTCACACATCCCCAGTAAAAAAAATGCGTTTACCTTCCCATGCAAAACCGTAAAAAAAAAACTAAATCCCACACCAAAATAAAAAATGTTAAATTTTACCCGTTACCCCTAAAGTTCCCTAAAAATACTCCAATCCCATTAATCATTTTTCACCTTGCCCGCTTGGTGAACCGCTGGTGGCTGGGTGAGGGTGACACGTTCATTAGCCCGTGGATTTGTGATGGTGGCCCATCGGTATCCGGAGGGGGTGGGGAAACGCATCCTCACGCTCGGTTTTGCTTGCTGGTGCGGCGGCACTAGCTCCCACGCGTTCTCCGGGATCCAATCCCGGACGTCATCCGGGTATTCCCGTCGAGGGCGGGTTGCTGGTGAGGGCCGAGACGACGATGGGCGGCTCGGCTGGGGCCGCGCCATTGGACGTCGGTGCGTCGATCCACGGCTCCGCTCCTGTAAGGGAACCAGAGTCGCTCCTGTCCACGGCTGCCTCTGTCGACTGGAGAATGGGCGCTTCTTGCGACGAAGGTGGATGCGCAGGTCGATCGGTGGTGCACGCCGGTTACGGTCACCACAGTGTTCTTGGCACTGACAGCTGCCCGGACGGTCTCGGCGCCCTCGCCCCTCGACGACACTGATATGGCTCCCGCCCCTGGGTCGCCATCGCTCCCTGGCGTCCTTGACTCCACTGGCTGGTTGGCTATGGTCCATACTACTAAAAATACAAAAATATTGGAGGTTTTTGCACCAGCTCGTTTCACGTTGGCTGTATACTTACCACCTGGTTTTGTACATAAAACATATAACTGAAATGAAAATGACAAAACACAGGTAACGATACACAACGGAAGGACTAGTTGTACACCGATACGAGCCATCTGCGACTGTTCACCGGGTGTACAAGCGTGTCCGCCAGCTGGTTGTACTTACCCTTTCGATATACGATGTCAAATGGAAACTGCTGTAAGTACAAAGCCCAGTGCGCAAGCCGTCCCGAGGCGCTGCGGATGCTATTCAACCACTTCAAGGCTTGATGGTCGGTCATTACCACGAAATGGTAACCTTCGATGTACGGCTTGAATTTGTCGATTCCCCAGACTACGGCCAGACACTCCTTTTCAGTCACTGAATAATTCTTCTCTCTATCATTCAATTCTCGGCTGGCGTACGCTATCACGTGGGGAATGTCTTTGTCGTATTGAATCAGGGCCGCTCCTACTCCCAGGTCGGACGCATCGGTTTGGAGCGTGAATTGTCTTGAGAAATCCGGGCAGGTCAAGACGGGAGCTGTTGCTAGCGCGCGTTTGATCCCTTCAAACGCGTTCTGTTGTTCTTCGCTCCAAATCCACCGTTGAGCCTTGTGTGTGAGTTTTGTCAGCGGTGCAGCCAATTTTGCAAACTCTGGTACAAAACGACGATACCAGGATGCGGCGCCAAGGAACTGTCGCACTCCTTTCACCGAGGTTGGTGCGGGTATGTCACGAATTGCGGCCACCTTTTCCGGATCTGTGTGAATGCCATCCCCATCCACTACGTGTCCCAAATAACGGATCGATTTCACTCCGAAATGGCATTTATCCGGATTCACCCGCAGATTCGCTTCGGCCAGACGCTCGAATACCTGCCGAAGGTGCTGCAGATGGTCCTCGAACGTTTTGCTCGCTACGACTATATCGTCGAGGTATGCAAACGCGAATGGTTCCATCCTAGGGCCGATTACCTGGTCGAGAAGTCGCTGGAAGGTTGCGGGTGCAGCATGCAGTCCAAACGGCATGACATGGAACTGATACAAACCGCGTCCAGGCACTGTAAATGCTGTTATTGGCCTGCTTTCCCTGGACAGTAGTACTTGCCAATAACCGTTCTTCAGGTCGATAGTTGTGAAGTATTTCGCCCCGCGTAGCTTGTCCAACGTCGCTTGTATATGTGGTAACGGGTACGCATCTGGTGCGGACGCAGAATTTACCACCCGGAAACCTATACAGAACCCATGTTTTCCGTCTTTCTTTTTCACAATCACTGTCGGACTGGACCATGGACTGTCTGACTCTACGATTACCCCGTCGTCTAACATCTTGTCGACTTCTGCGTTAATGATCTCTTGCATTAACGGATTGCGGGGTGTATAGCGTTGCTTTCGTGGCGTTGGATCCTCTAGCTTGATGACGTGCTCAGCAAAGGACGTGACACCACGGTTCTCAGTTACCTTGGGCAGTTGCTGAGCCAGAAATTCGTCCAGACGTCTACGTTCGCTCACGGCGTGTCCTATCGGTGCTAGCACTGTCGCCACTGACTCATGGGTCGACGTCACAAGGGTTACATCATCACTTACCCTGTTGCTGCACGTTTCGTGGTCAGCAGCTGCTAATTCAGCTGGTTCGATCTCAGACACGTTTATCATTATTCGACCCTCCTTGATTGCTAACGTCGCGTCGATTCCTCGTAGGAAATCCATTCCTAGTACCATCGGAGACGTTAGACCAGGCAACGCTATCAGTCGTATTTGATAATTGTTGCCCTCAATTTCGCAGCATGTCCGTAGCTCACCTGCTGCGGTCACCAACTCCCCTGTTGCCATGCGAGCTCTGGTGTGTTCTGTCGGCTCCACCACTAGGCCTTCCTGGCACAGCAAGTTGGACGTGGGCTCGTCAATATAGGAGTACACCGCGCCAGTATCGACTAACGCAGTGATTATTCGGTCCTTAATTGTTACCTGTATGTATAGTCGCAGATCGTCGCTTGCGAGGGCAGTAACAATCGGTAACCCCGCGACGACGGCCTGAGATCCTAACGGCTCGAGCTGCTCTGGCCTCGGTTCATTGCAGCCCGGTTCTCGTTTCCCGTCTCCGGCCTACGGCAACATTCACCGGTGCGCACGCCAGGTTTCTTGCATATGTAGCAGTAAACCCGGCGTGGGTTCGGGCAGAAGCGACTGATGTGGCCGGGTTCCTCAGAGCTAAAACGTATGATAGATCTCAGGGCACGGTTTCGGTTCGTATAACTAACCTCATTTCGCGTACTTGACTTAGGTGCTAGATTCAGTGGGACTTCCAGCACGCTGATGCGCGTCTCGCGACGCCGCTGCGCATCCCGCTTCTCGCGAAGCAGAGCAAACTTCCTCTCTGCCTGCTCTATCTTCCCCAGCAGGCCTTCGAGGTCTGAAAAACTATCCTCGTCGATGAGGACTTGGATCTCGGGGTCAAGGTTGGTGAAGATCCTCCTCACTTCTTGCCGGGCGGTCATAGACCCGTGCCGCCGCATCAACGTCCGCATGTCTTCCACATATTCGCGACATGGTTCTCCGTCTCGTTGTTTGCGGGCTTTAATCTTGTCCTCAAGATCGTCCATATAATGAGGGGGCAAGTAGTACCGTCGGAACGCCCGCTCGAATTCTGCCCATGATTTCCATGACGTTCTGTTGTTGCGGTACCACAACAACGCCTGGTCCTTCAGCAACCATGGCAGTGCCGACAGCAACTGGTCGTTGACGAAGCTGGTACCCAGCCTTACTTCCTCGATCCTGTCGAGGAACCAGATGGGATCACTTTTCCCATTAAATTGGAAACCCCATTTACGGGCCTTCTCTCCGACTTGTTCCTCGGACTCCAGGCACATCCGCATCGACAATTCGGGTTTCGGCGTAGGTGTCGACTGGGCTAACACCTCGCGTATGGTCGCTTCACGCACCGCCTCCATTTCGGCAGCCTGTGTGTCACGCACATGTTGTGACAAGCGCGCCCTCATCTCAGCTACGGTGCCATCACTATCCAGCCCTCGTGATGCTAATTCCTCCTGTAGGTCCGATGATCGTAGCCGATAGATCCAAGACCTACCCTTGGATTCTCCTGCTGGAATGCCATCGTCAGCAGTACCCGTCATTGTTTGTTTTTATTAATCACAAGAGAAAAATATATATATACCGGGTGTCCCATTTAAGGTACGAATGCATTGGTGTCTCGAGAACCGTAAGAGCTACGAGGTTGGTTAAATTAGACAAAAGTTGCCCCGTTAGGAGGCTATTTTAATAGTGTTTTGTTATTTGCGAAAAAATGCATAGATCACTAGATATAGGGGAAAATGTAAATTTAACGATTTTCTTTTTTTGCTTATAACTTTGTTATATGAAATAATTCGAGATTCTGGTTTGCACTTTCTTAAGGCACTTTTGTATGGTGAATATGCAGAAGTACTCAATTTTTTTTTATATCTAACAATTTACGAGTTACTGCTAGCAACTTTTATTTTTCATATGGAGGTCATATTAAGCTATGGTATTTTTTAATAAACATTTTTTTTAGCTTTACAATGATATAAAACAGTAATAATTTATTTTTATAATTAACAGAAAAATTAACAAAAAATGTTATTTATACTAAAATTGCATTGAAAAAAGTAAATCGAAGGCTGCTGTGGAAGAAAAAAAACTATTTCATAACATATATGGCAACAAGTTTATTTAATTAAAGTTAAAAATACAAAAATAATTTGCGAAAACTTTAAAATAAATTTAGTTATTTTCTTCCACAGCCGCCTTCGATTTACTTTTTTCTAACTAAATTTATTGTTAAGTTTTCGCAAATTATTTTTGTATTTTTAACTTTAATTAAATAAACTTGTTGCAATATATGTTATAAAATAGTTTTTTTCTTCCACAGCAGCCTTCGATTTACTTTTTTCAATGCAATTTTAGTATAAATAACAATTTTTGTTAATTTTTCTGTTAATTATAAAAATAAATTATTCCTGTTTTATATCTTTGTAAAGCTAAAAAAAATCTCTATTTAAAAATACCATAACTTAATATGACTTCCATATGAAAAATAAAAGTTGCTATCAGTAACTCATAAATGGTTAGATATAAAAAAAAATTGAATACTTCTGCAATTTCACCCTACAAAAGTGCCTTAAGAAAGTGCAAACCAGAATCTTGTATTATTTCATATAACAAAGTTATAAGCAAAAAAAGAAAATCACTAAATTTACATTTTCCCCTATATCTAGTGATCTATGCATTTTTTCGCAAATATCAAAACACTATTAAAATAGCCTCCTAACGGGGCAACTTTTGTTTAATTTAACCAACCTCGTAGCTATTACGGTTCTCGAGATACCAATGCATTCGTATCTTAAATGGGACAGCCTGTATATATGTAGCAAGTCGGCTTGGTTTGTTTTGATGAAGGGTTCAAGTCGGCTTGCGACAAGAAAAAACTTATTTGTTGTGAAGGTTGTTATACCAATAAAAAAGAACATATCGTAACTATTCAATAACAAGTAACAACTAGCTCAAACAAGTTTAGACCCTTCTGCCAAAATCCATTTATAAATTATTTCTAATACATATAAAATTATTTATTTATAAATAATAATATATAGTGGCATAAGCTGCTATAAATTGGTGACCCCTAAGTGTGAGAATTTGTGTTTGTGCCTATGGAGAATTTTGGTCAAGATGAAGTTTCTATTCCTGCACCACCATTAGTTGCTGCTGTTTCTTCCTCGTTCAAGTTACCCGATTTCTACCCCGATGATCCTGAACTTTGGTTTGTGCAAGTGGAAGCAGAGTTTGACAGTCACAGAATAACATCAGAAATAAGTAGATATCTTAAATTAATTAATAATTTGAAACCGGAACAAGCAATAGAAATTCGAGACTTGATAATTAATCGTCCGTCGCAAAACCCGTATACTACAGTTAAATGTGAAATTATTAAACGATTTACAATTTCTGAAGAAGAAAGATTTAATATATTATTTTCGAAACTTGAATTAGGAGGAAGAAAACCCACCCAATTGCTAAGATATATTAAGCAATTATTAGGAAATAAAGTTATGGATCCTACTCTGTTAGAAGAATTATTTTTACAAAAATTGCCACTTAATATTCGAACTTCACTTGTTACTGCACAATCAAGCAGTTTGGAAGAAAAAGCGGAAATGGCTGATAAAATATTAAATTTATCGTCATGTCATTTATTCACTGACAATGTGAGATCTGACGAAATACGAAATTTAAAACAAGAGATGTTGGAAATAAAACGTTTACTCACAAACTTGTCTCCAAAGAAGAATATTTCTACTGCATCAAAGGGAGATATTTCTTCTGATTCCTGTTGGTATCATTTCCACTACGGGACGAAAGCCAAGAAGTGTGTACCTCCTTGCAATTGGACTTCTACCTCTAGATCGCATACCGTTTGTCAAAATTTTGATTCTCAAAATTTTGAAGTTATTAATAGTTTGCCTCTTCTTTCCAGAAATAGACCTTCCTTTTCTCCTCACTTACTGTTCGTTGAAGACAGGTTCTCTGGTCATCGATTTCTTGTTGACACTGGTGCAGAGGTTAGTATCATTACACCAAATCCTACACAACAATATATTAAACAACCTTTTCTTTTGCAAGCAGTTAATAACACTCAAATTGCAACATTTGGTTCTATCAAAATTAATATAGACATTAATCTTAATAAAATTTTTAGTTGGAATTTTATAATTGCTAATGTTCAGTATTCTATTTTGGGGGCAGATTTTTTAAGTTACTATAATTTATTGGTTGATCAAAGACACAAACGTTTAATAGATGCAAATTTATCATTTTTTAATAGTCAAATAAATAATATATTTTCGAATAATGTTAATTTTTGTCCTTTTAAACAAATTTTATCTAAATTTCCATCTTTAACTAGTGAATTCAATATTCATCGTAAAATTAAACATAACGTAAAGCATTCGATTATAACAAATGGTTTACCAATTTTTGCTAAACCAAGGAGATTGGCTCCAGATCGGTTAAATGCAGCTCAAACTGAATTTAATAAAATGCTGAAGATGGGTATTATTCGGGCATCTAATAGTAATTGGTCTTCACCCCTTCATATGGTTCCGAAAAAGGAACCAGGTGAATGGCGTCCTTGTGGTGATTTTAGAGCTCTTAACAACATTACTGTTCCTGACAGGTACCCTCTTCCGCATATCCAAGATTTTATAAATAATTTACAAAATTGTGAAATATTTTCTAAAATTGACCTTGTTAAGGCATATCATCAAATACCTATGGAACCAGACTCAATTGCTAAAACTGCTATTACAACTCCTTTCGGACTATTCGAATATGTTGTTATGCCTTTTGGTTTACGAAACAGTGCGCAAACTTTTCAAAGATTTATTAATGAGGTAATTAAAGGTTTAGATTTCTGTTTTGCTTATATTGATGATATATTAATTGCAAGTAATAATGTAGAATCCCATAAAAAACATTTAAGTATTATTTTTAAACGTTTAGAAGATTATGGAGTATTAGTAAATATTAACAAATGCAAATTTGGATGTGATAAGATTGAATTTTTAGGCCATCGTATTTCAAATAACAAAATTGAACCTTTAGAAGATAAAGTTAAAGCTGTTAAAAATTTTCCTCCTCCTAAAACACAAAAGGCTTTACGTGAATTTTTAGGGATGGTCAATTTTTATCATAGATTTATTCCTCATTGTTCTATTATATCAAAACCTTTAACTCAATTAATTGATAATCATTCGAAGAGTACGAAAGAAATTGTTTTGACAGAATTACAATATCAAGCTTTTTCAAATGTCAAAAACGCTCTGATTAATTTTACTACATTGACAGTCCCACGAAATAATGTGGAAACTAGTATTATGGTCGATGCTTCGGATACTGGGGTAGGAGCTGTACTGCAGCAATTTTATGATAACTCTTGGCATCCAATAGCTTTTTATTCAACATGTTTCCAACCTGCAGCTTGTCGTTATAGTACGTTTGGGAGAGAACTTTTAGCGGTGTATTTGGCAATTAAAAAATTTCGATATTTTGTAGAAGGACGTGAATTTTTCATTCTGACAGATCATAAAGCATTGACATATTCTTTACATAAAAATTCAGACACTTACTCCCCTCGTGAAGTACGTCACCTGGACTACATATTACAATTTACTAATGACATTAGACATATACCTGGTTCGGAGAATACGGTTGCAGATGCGTTATCACGAATTTCTATTAATACGTTAAACCATTCAGATATCATTGATTACAATGAAATTGCTAAATTTCAAAAGTCAGATAGTGACACTATTAATTTTTTTAAAAACAAAAACACATCTCTCTCATTCAAAGAAATTCCGTTGGCAGACAATCAATTGACTCTTACTTGTGACGTTACTACTGGAACAGCAAGACCTTACATTCCACTTCCTTTTAGAAAAGATATTTTTAATAAGTTACATTCCCTGTCACATCCAGGGATTAATGCTACAAAGAAATTAATTTCTTCTCGTTTCGTTTGGGAAAATATGAATGTGGATATCAAAGATTGGACTAGATCATGTTTGAAATGTCAATGTTGTAAAGTTATTAGACATTCTAAGGCAGAGATAGGTAATTTTATTGTACCTCAAAAACGTTTTGACATGGTACACCTTGATATAGTAGGCCCCTTGCCTTGGTCCTCGGGCTATACTCACATATTGACTTGCATTGACAGATATACCCGATGGCCAGAGGCAATTCCACTTCAAAATACCAAGGTAGATACAATAGCAAGATCTTTTATAGAAAATTGGGTAGCAAGATTCGGTGTACCGTCATCAATTACTACCGATCGTGGTGCACAATTTGGATCTCATTTTTTTCTAGAATTGTTATCAGTTTTGGGAACTAAACATATCAGAACTACATCTTATCATCCTGAGTCAAATGGAATTATAGAACGTTTTCACAGACAACTCAAAACTTCATTGAAAGCCTGTTCTTATCCTGATAATTGGGTAGAAAATTTACCTTTGGTTTTATTAGGTATTAGAACCTCATTCAAAGAAAGCATTCAATGTAGTTCGGATGAGATAGTCTATGGAACACGTCTACGTCTTCCTGGAGAATTTGACTCAAAACCGGAATCTACTGTAGACTTATCATTTTTCCTTAAAAAATTAAAAAGACATTTTCAATATCTTAAAGCTAGGCCTCCAAAAAACCAAAATACTAAAACATTTATCCATCCAAATTTATTCTCTTGTTCACATATCTTCATAAGACATGACGCTATTAAAAGACCACTACAACAAAATTATGATGGACCTTATAAAGTTATCAAACGTTTTCCAAAATTTTTTACCATTGACATAAATGGCAAGTATGAAAACATTTCCATTGACAGGTTAAAACCAGCCTACTAATACTATTTTTGTTCTTTTTACTCTACAAAAAACACAAAGTCATATATATTACTATGCAACTGCACCAGCTATATTTTCAGAACTTCGAGAATTATCAGCGAACAGGTAGTGAAGACAACGGAAGGATCTAATAGAGTTAATTTATGTTACTTTTATATATTTATATCAACATTTTGTATATTAATTAATTTAAAAATTATTGTTATTTAATGTATTCATATTTTGAAATATATGCATTTTTTTGGGGAGGGGTAATTGTAGCAAGTCGGCTTGGTTTGTTTTGATGAAGGGTTCAAGTCGGCTTGCGACAAGAAAAAACTTATTTGTTGTGAAGGTTGTTATACCAATAAAAAAGAACATATCGTAACTATTCAATAACAAGTAACAACTAGCTCAAACAAGTTTAGACCCTTCTGCCAAAATCCATTTATAAATTATTTCTAATACATATAAAATTATTTATTTATAAATAATAATATATAGTGGCATAAGCTGCTATATATATATATATATATATATATATATATATATATATATATATATATAAAAAATTCGAAACTGGCTCGTTGGAACTACCCAGGTCCCTGCTCGGGCGCCAAAAATTTTGTGACGTCGTTACGTCGCCGGTCCCAATCGTACTCGGCGAAGGGTGACGGTCTACGACGATATCATCGCGTCACACAACGTACAGTACGCCGCCACAGCCTGCAAAACAAGAACTGGTGCAAAAGCACCGGAATTAGTCGACAGGTTACGGTATAATAAAATATACAAACGCTGTCGCGCTACTTATTGCCAAATCTCGGGCGCCACTCTACGTAACGGTAGAGACGTCTAACTCGCAGGCTTCCAGTGACGACGGCCACGGGTATCTCAGTGGAGAAAAATGTCCAAGGTACGGATTCCAACTCCAGTGGTGATCGCTCGCTTGGACACAATGCGACGGGCCGATTTCCAAGAAAAAAAGACAGTAAAGAAATAATAAATAAAATATAAAATATATATATTTATTCGGTTCAGGAAAAATATGTTTTACCCTGCGCTGCTCGCTCACATTTACGCACACGAGGTTATAGGGTGAGGAAAAGAACGAACGCAAAGTGCAATCGGACCGAATTATCCTTGCTGGATCCTGGTTGAAAGAGAAAAACAGCCAAATCCTGTCTCGCGGCTCGCGAAATCAAAATGATTCCAACCGGATTCAAAGATTATTTTTAGGCCGAATTTTATCCAAAATTATCCCGATAGTGGTAACGCGATCACTAGCTTTTTCCTGCTCTAGTAATCGGGACTCGCAAACTATCGAGACTTTCACTCCGCTCGTGCACAGGATGGGAACACGATGACTTTTTCAAGCACACGTTTCGCCACACAAGAATGAAGAAAATAAACAGCGGAAACAACTATTACACTATCCGTAAATACTTTATATATATTTGTATATATGCACCTACCTTACGGATTCTCTGAAATATAACTTGCAATGAAACACGAAATCACTACTAACTTCTTTATTCGTCTCTCAAAACTTTTAAAAAATGCCTCGAGTCGGTCAATGACCGAGCTTTTATACTGTTCCCCTCCGCCCCTCCATCCCGGAGGGTGAACATAGTCACAGATCAAAAATATATAAAAAATAAATATAAATAATTATAAATAAATAACATTTAACATACAATATAACAATAATAAAAACAATACACTTACTATTGCCTTAAGTCACTAAACGAGTTAATTTCGCCGCATGAAATTAACTGAACGAGTAACTTGACTACAACCAAAACACATGTTCGATGGTTATGTTTTTCAAAACTCCACTTTCACAAAAACCACTGCGATGTGTTTGGCACCACACTACGTAGAACATTATCTTGCATCTCATGGTGTTTGAATCAGGAAAATCGGAGCAATGGTTTGCAGAACACTTCACCAAAACACAATGTAAACAAATAAATCTCCATGCTGTTCGGCCATTACTAGAGGTGCGCGCGCTGGCCTTGCGCGGTTGCTTGATTCAAATACAAATTCTAGGCAATAGTGTTTAAAATATTTGGAAGGTAGAGCTTCGGTAAATTTGATACAAATTTTCGTTCAAAAATACTGTCAAAATAAAATTACATCGTGACGCTTCGTCACAAAATTTCACACATTAGTCAGAAAGGTTGTTGAAATATAGTTATTTTTTGTATAAGAGACGATAAATAATATTTTATCGATCAGCGGACAGTGTTTTTTGCTTTAACTAGTCTCGTGCTTAAAGTTCTACTTGATCTACTATTTTGAGTTGAAAAAAGCGCACTGCAACATCTACTATGGGAAACAATAAACAAAGGTTTACCGAATAACTCGCTTTAATGTTTCCATTCAACATTAAACATAAAACAAAACAGCATACATTTGAGTTATTATTTAACTTAAGTACGAGTAAAATGTAATTTCTTACCTTTTGTTGTTGTTGAATCACTCTTTACAAACACTATAAAACAAACAAAAATCGTGAGTAAAGCGTGGTAAAACGAAGCCGATTCCAAACACCGTTGCACTACCCAAGGGCGAAACCATTGCTTGTTGAGCCCAGAAGCATTTGCGCAAGCGCCAACGAGCAGGGTTGCACAGTACTATTTTCAATAAATAAATATAACTAACACTATAACTTGTTCTAAAAAATAATTAAATTAGGTCCGTATTACACATTCACAAAAAATTAATTAGACGTTTATTACCTATTTTAATAATCGAAATCAACAAACGCTTAAAATAAATAAATAATTTAAATATAAAACACTTTTTAAAAACGACAAACTTTAAATTTAACGGGAAAAAGAGAACCAAATAATACAAACTTGTTCAAAGCGATAAACTAAAATAAGCATATTTTAGAAAACAGAATGAAAACTAAAAAATAATAACAATAAAAAAAATATTTCTTGTAAATTGCATAAATATATAAATTTAAAAAAATATCGAGCAGGGATATAAAAATAATAGTAGAAATATATACATACCTCTAACCAATATATGAACCAAAACCCAAGTAACTCGTGGCTTTCTTGTTTCAGTGTTTTCGGTACATGTACAGGGAGTTATTAAATCACTGATGTCAATAATGAACATCCTTAGAACGTCTCAAGAACGTGTTTTAGACATATCAAAAATGACATCTCTCAGATGTACCATTTTTAAACATCTATTCTGTAATTACTATGAGATGTCACATATATATTACAATGTAACGTCGCAAACAAGACCTTAATAAAACTTTCTGCAACATCCCACGGATGAAACATGTTTACTGGGAAATGGCTGTTAACTCTAATAATTTGAAAATTACAAATTTAAATTTTGATTTGTATGTACAAATATTGTCCTTTTCAAAAAATATTTTGCACTTTATTCCACGCCAAGAGTAATAGTTAAACTTGATTGAAAAGGAAATGTATAATAATATTATTAAATGAAAAATCAAAAAAAAAAAATTATCAAATATACAAAAAACAGGTAGGTTTACGATTTACTATGCTAAAAAAGGTATATTAGCTATTATATTTTACATAGGGTCTCATTGAAAATTGGAACTAAAATTCAAATACTTGAAGAAAAGAATATTTATGGACAGAGGTACAATTTGTACATTTGCAATTATTATCTTAAATTATCATACAGTAATTCTTTCATCTGGATTAAACCCATTTTATAAAAAATGTACTTACGTTTACATTTCTTTTTTAAATATTAATCCTTTCTAAATATAGGAAAATGGACCGCTCTCTCATGAAAAATTCCACCATATCTACAAGTAGCGTGTTTCTTTGTCCCGTACTTAAGTGATGAAACCAGAGTTTATTCAATCCATAGTATTTTGTTTTGACCAACATAAATAATATTAGTTAATCATTATTTTTAGATTATATGTATGAGTAATTTGACGAAAATGTCATAAAAGTACTTTACGCCTAATTTGGTGCCGTTCTAAAATAAAAATTGAACACAAACTATATATGTAAAAACTAATACACAAAGGTAACATTTGTATGCAAATCTTCTTACTTTCAATAAATTAGTCTGTGTTGCTTACAGTGTAGGAGTGTCTTAGCAATTAAAGATTTTCAACTAGAAGCCAGCAATTGTGTGCCATCAAGAAATTTACATTACTATTGACGAAGACAAAAATGGTAAATATGTTTATTTTTGAAAAAAAGTGTTTTTATCATAATTTTCTTGTACAGAATTTCAAAAAATAATACATTAAAGTTACTACAATGGATGAAATGAAAGAGACGTTCCAAGTAAAAGTAAATCAATTTGTCATTAACATTTTTGCTCATCACTTTATTGGTTGTAGGATCGTCTTCTTACTATCATCGAAGAACTTCGACCCTACATATTATTGCGCATCACTTCATTTACTGTTACTATTATATCTACTATATTATGTAAGTTAATTTCTTTAAGCGATTTATCACATCAATTCATATGATCTTTTTTTATTTAGTTCTCGTCTTCTGCTAACCTTTTTTGGATGGTTTTCCGTTCGCATTCAAGGAAATCCTGGAGGCACCAGTTCGTCTTCCGTGCACAATTATTACGTACGAATGGAATTCATTGAACCAAGTCTTTTACTATAACTACTTTTTATTATTAATTGTAATATTTTGATATTGTATTACTTTGCTCTTTTTGTACCTCAATGCAGCCCATCGTATTCCTTCCGCGAGTGCATCGCAAAATAATAGGACTAAAAACTTAGTTGTTAAATTCATTAACAGAAATACAAAAAATGCATTGATTTCAGCTTGTAAAAATAAAAATTTAACTACAACAGCTTTAAAATTCGAGGGTCCCGAAACTAAAATTTACATTAATGATGATTAATTAACCATTAATAATAATTCGCTCTTTAGAAAACCTCGTATTACATTAAAAGAGAAAGGATTTAAATATATTTGGCCAAAAAATTGTAAAATTTATTCCAGAAAAACAGACTCATCGCGTGTTTATCAGTTACGTGATGATGATGATCTTAATAAATTAATTTAAAATCTTTTCTAATTAAACACATTTTCTCCCTTATGGTACTGTCTATTTATTATCAAAACGTACGTGGGCTACGTACCAAGCTTAATAATTTATACCTCAATTTAACTGTTTGCGAATATGATATAATATGTTTAACAGAAATGAATCTAAATAATACTATAAATGATAGTGAGATCCTTTCAAATAACTATCACATTGTGCGTCGAGATAGATCATCTACATCCTCTCTTAAGTCTGATGGTGGTGGTGTCCTCATTGGTATCCGCAAGCATCTTAACTTCATTATCAAATCTGCATGGTTCAGTGACGCTGAGGATGTGTGGATTTCATTAACAATTAACAATATAAATCTTCATGTGTGCTGTGTATAGTTACCGCCCAATAATAACATTATGATTCAAACATTTCTAAATAATTTAGCACTTATCCGTGATAACTGTGTTAATAGTAACTTTTTAATCTGTGGAGATTTTAACCTCCCTCATTTGCAGTGGATACGTGTAAATAACAGCCTATCGCCGAGCAACAGCTACAATACTTTGAGTACTGAATTTGTTGACTGCATGTGTTACTGTAATTTGTCTCAGTTTAACTCAATTAAAAATCATAATAATAGGATTTTAGATCTGATCATTGCTAATGTTGATAACGTGAAAGTTATTGAGTGTGATTCGCCTCTTGTTAACATTGATAATCATCATCCTCCCCTCGATATATATTTAAATATTTCCATTGACAACAACCTTACCTCTAAGGGTAGGAAATCATACTTATGCCATAAAGCAGATTACATTAACATTAATAATAAACTTATGGCTATCAATTGGGATACATTTTTTCATAATTTGGATACTGAAGAGATGGTAAAATCATTTTATAATGTGCTTTATGACATAATAGATGAATTTGTACCTCTCCGGAAAGGTGATAATGAAAATTTTCCTGCGTGGTATTCAAGGGAATTAATCGCTCTAATTAAAATCAAATACAAAGCACATAGGCAGTATAAACGTTTCAAATCCCTTGAACACTACAATGAATTTTCTTTCATTCGACGTAAAGTTAAACATTTGGCTTATCAATGTTACAGAAATTATGTAACAAGTATAGAAAATCAAATACCTAACAACAGTAAAAAGTTTTGGTCTTTCATATCATCGACATCTAAACAATGTAAAATTCCTAACACTATGTTATATAATCATGTGAATGTGTGTAATGGAAAAGATATCTATAATGCTTTTTCGAATCATTTTGCGGCTTATTTTAATAGTAATGCAGTTTCAAATAATAGTTTCAATGCTACACAAACTCAATTTAACGTCAATGCTATTTCTTCTGTATGTTTTAGTAATAATGAAGTTCTTGAAATCCTTCTGTCACTAGACACCAGTAAAGGGGCGGGTTCTGACGAAATTCCACCATTGTTCATTAAAAATTGTGCATCTTCCTTAAGTTACCCTTTAATGTTAATTTTCAATAAATCTTTACTAGAAGTACATTGCCCTGACATCTGGAAACAAGCTTATGTTGTGCCTGTACATAAAACTGAAGCTAAGAATAATATTGAGAATTACAGACCTATTTCTAAATTGTGTTCATTTGAAATTTTTTTTGAAAAACTAATATACTCAATTTTATATTCGTCTGTTAAATCTCTAATTATCCCTGAACAGCACGGCTTCATGCCCGGAAGGTCGGTTGATACCATCTTATTAACTTACTTAAATGACATTTTAAAACATATGGACAATAGATGCCAAGTTGATTCAATCTATACTGACCTAAACAAAGCGTTTGACAAAATCGGTCACAACATACTACTCTGTAAATTAGCTAAAGTCGGTTGAATGGCAGTTTGTTAAGTTGGTTTAAATCATACTTGACGGGCAGAAGCCAGTGTGTAGTTTTAAATGGATTCAAATCTGACCCAATCTCAGTATGTTCCGGAGTTCCTCAGGGTAGCTACTTAGGCCCTTTATTATTTAATATATTTTTAAACGATATATCAAGCTGCTTTAAATTCTCCAGTTTTCTGCTTTACGCAGACGACCTGAAAATTTACCATCCCATAAATTCAATTGAAAATTGAACAACTTCAATCTGACTTAAACAGATTTGTTAAGTATGCTGCAAAAAATAATTTAATTATAAACATTAACAAATATTCCTACATAACTTTTACACGAAATAGATCATCCGTTAATTATCCTTATAATATATCAGGCTCAACATTGCTTGCGGTAAATGAAATTAAAGATTTAGGGATAACTATTGATAGTAAGTTTCTTTTAGATAAACATACTGACAATATTGTAAAAAAATCTTATATAATGCTGGGATTTCTTATTACAACTTGCCGAAACTTCAAGGAACCACAAACTATTCTAACTCTTTATTTCGCTCTAGTTAGAAGTCAGCTAGAATTTGCTGTAGTTGTTTGGAATCCGCAATACTCCACATATATACATAGAATAGAAAGTATTCAGAAAAAATTTTGTAGATATTTTTTCTCAAAATTTCCAGACTTCAACCTTAACCTTTTATCACTGTACAATAGACGCAAACTATTGGATCTAGTGTTTTTGTATAAATTATTAAATAACTTAATTGATTGCCCATCCTAATTATCACAGCTTAGTTTTCGAGTACATTCACATTCAATAAGATGTAATGAACTGTTTGCAATTAATTTCTCTAAAACAAATTACGCAGTCAATTCTGTTATGTATCGTTTACCATTATTATATAATAATCTCTGGCATAATGTTATCTTCCATGATATTTTTAATTCTACACTTAACACATTCAAAAAACACGTTCAAATGTTATATAGAAATATTTAGTTTAATTATACATGCATAATGTACTGTTTCTAATTTGTCTTTTTCCAATTGTTTATATGTGTTTTATGTCTACTATTTTAAATTTTGTAATTCTATATGTAATTTAATGCTTCTCTGTAATTGGGGCACCAGCCCTGTTGAGAATGCTAAATGGTAAATAAATAAATAAAATAAAATTAAAATTAAACAACTGGATTTTAAGAAATATTTTCAAATAATGGTAAAACCGTAATTTAAACCAGAAATGAAATTAGTTGCGAGATGGTAGTGACTTTTAGGAGAGAAGAGAAAAGAATGTTTGGCTGGAAGAAGTCAGAAACGTACAAAATCCCGGTAAATCATAATGATACCTGGGCGCATGATCTTATAATAAAGTGAAAATTTAAGCTAACCTTCATTTCGCTCTAATATAAATATAACAGACGGAAAATTAATATAAATTTGGCAAAACAATTCATTCATGGGGATTTCTATACATTTTCTCTCTGTCACATTAAGGAGAATCACGAATCATTCAAATTTACCGGGTTTTTTGCGTCTCATATACTCCGGCCAAAACTTTCATTTCTCCCAAAAGTAACTAGTGTTTCGCAGCTAATTTCATTTCTGGTCCGAAACAGTTTTACCTAAATATTTAATGAGTATGGTATTTACATTCATCACATAAAGGACACATTAACTTTAAAATTTTAATTCTTATATCGGGTTCATTCGGAAAATTCAATGCAACATGCAACTACAACTTCTTATTATTGTCGAAAGAAAGCATTGATTTAGAATTGAGTAAAAGTTTTCATTTTTTTCACAGTTACTTGTTTGAAATTGTTGAATATAATATATTCAAAATAAATAAAGACAAAAAATATAATGTTTATTGTTATTAAAATAATAAATCAAAGTAGCTGTATGAAAATTTTTTAAATTGTGTTACCATGAATAGCGTAGTGTAAACAGCACGTGTATTCATCTTTACTTTGTTTATTGTGAGATTATTTTTGTAAGGTGATCTTGCCGAATTTATTTGTAATTGGTAAATAAAAAGGCGTTGAATTAAAGTGTAGTGTTTTTTGAACCTAACAGATCAGAAGTGGGATAACCGCGTGTCAGTGGCGTGTTGAGGTTAGGCGTGTGTGTACGGCGTGTTGTGCTAGAGTGTAAAAAGTAGAAAAATCTTATCAGGCGGTTAAGATGGGCACTCGACGGCGTCAGGCGAGACATAGTGGCACATCGGACTCTGAAAGCGAGAATGACAGGGCGTGTTGAGAAGTTGTTGACAGGCGGTCTATTAAAGAAGATAGAAAAAGTGATTGAGAAGCAGGCGGCGATTGCTCTAAGAAAACATGTGGCTGGTGGACACGATGGCGAACAACAGGAGACAACGGCAAGTGCAGCTGAACAAGATGGCGGGCAACGAGTGAAAGATAAGGTAGTAGCAAACGGCTCCAACGAAGTACGTGGGTCTGTCGAAGCAGAACAGCCGTACGCAAGTACATCACGAGCGGATAGTGAGAGTTGTTCGACGGGGCGAAGTGCGAGAGGTGAGATGCGAGCTGGTGGTGATATCTTAGACCCTTTCGATCCCGATGACCGTGATACCAACGTGGACCGATGGCTAGCCAAGATCGATCAGTTAGGCGCCATACATGACTGGTCAGAGTATGAAAGGGCGTGTTATATGCAGGCGAAACTGAGAGACGCAGCTCGAAGATGGTTTAATCATCAAGAGTGCTATGATAAGTCCTGGGCTGAATGGAAGGCGTCCCTCAGTCAAGCATTTCCCCGCAAAAATGATAACGCTGCCATGTTAGTCGAGCTCTTGGCGAGGAATAAGAGACCAGGCGAGAAAATGACTCACTACTTCTATGCAAAAGTGGCGTTGTGTGGAAGGTGTAAAATTGACGGCGAAAACGCAGTCTCACTTATCATACACGGGTTGCCGCCGGAACTGGGCGCCGGTGCACAGGCGGCTAACTGTAAGACTCCACAGGAATTGTATTTGGGGTTCCTGGCCGGCTTAGAAGAATACGACGCTGGTGATTCCAATGGGAAGCGGCATGGGGCAATATCGAACCCGAAGGTGAAATCCAAGGTGGCTCGAATGGTGTCGCCGAGCGAGGACGCAGTCAGGCGAGGCGGGCAATACGACACGAATCCGAAGGTGAGGTGCTTCAACTGCCAGGAGTTCGCGAACCATTTAAGTCGTGTCTGTCTACATTTTCGGATGGAGCGGTGTGTTCGCTGTAGGTGTAGCGGGCACCGGGTGGCGCACTGCCCGGAGCAGCCATTGTCAGAAGCTCGGCCGCACAAAAAGGTAAGGCTGGTAAGTGACCTTGACAACACTTATAAACGAATGGCGAAAACCCTGACGAGATGCGCGTGTACCTAGACACCGGAAGTCTATCAGCGCAGAGTGTGCTAACCGGCTGGCGTTACCGGGAAAGGCGAATAGCACTTTACTCAGAGGATTTGGCGGAGGTGTTACCAAAGCACTGAGTGAGGTATCCCTGGAAATTACTATTGATGATTTAACATTCCCAATTAAGGCGTTGGTGACACCCTGTGACATGAGTGGCGCTGATATGATTGTAGGGCAGCCAGTACTCGCAGCGGAAGGCGTCATGCCAGCGGTACGCGACGGGCGGGCAATCTTGAGGCGAGAAGATCCGAGCGACATGATCAGGCGGATCACATTGGAAGCAGAGCCGGCGGCAAAACTTGTCATTAGGTTGAAGAAGGCGGTTACACTATCTGGAGCATGCGTTATTCCAGTAGAAGTCACCATTGAAGGCGGAGACCCATTAGAATTGACGACATTCGGAACTCGCATCTTTGAAGAAAAAGAAGTGCCAATATTCTTCTCTTTCCTTGGCGAGTTACTGCCATGCACTGGTGACGCAGTTATGAGCATAACAACTCTAAACGGGCGGCCTATTACACTGAAGGCGGGACGTGTGATGGCGAGGAAACCAATTGCTTCGCGGGATGTAAAACCTGTGGTAAGTAAAATTGGTTCAATATCTAACGTACAAATCGCAGTGGGTGACGTAAGCAAGGCGGAAAAGGTGAAACTAACGGAGTTTCTGAAAACAAAGCGGCATGCTTTTCGATTCATGATTCAGATGTAGGGCTCACTCGTTTAGGCGAGATGCGAATCGCTCTTTCAACCGACAAACCCGTATACTACAGGCCATATCGACTGTCACTGGCGGAGAGAGAATTGGTTCGAGAAAAAGTTCAACAACTACTGGCGAGCGGCGTCATCAGAGAATCGGAATCCGAGTATGCGAGTCCAAGCATCTTGGTGGCGAAAAAGGTTATGTGTTTATTACAGGGCGTTAAATAGAATAACCATCAAGGATAGGTATCCGTTACCACTCGTTAGTGACCAACTAGACAAATTGGCGGGAATGAAGTACTTCACTACACTGGACAGGGCGCAGGGGTACCATCAAATACCAATGCACAAATATTCCATTGACAAAACAGCGTTTATTACACCAGATGGTCACTATGAGTACGTGAGAGTTCCATTTGGACTGGCGAATGCACCGGCGGTCTTCCAACGTATTATGAATAAAATGCTGGGCGGATTACAACACTCCAGTGTACTGGCGTTTATGACCGATATTCTCATACCGTCTGCGACTGTAGAGGAAGGAATGGCGTTACTGCAACAAGTCATGGAGCTGATAGAACGGGCGTGTTTCAAATTGAATCTGGCGAAATGTAAGTTTTTGCAGACCAAGTTAGATTATCTAGGTCATAAAATCTCAGCGGGCGGGATACAACCACGCGCACGTAAAGAGAAGGCGGTGATGGATTTTCCAACTCTAGCAAATGTACATGGTGTCAGACAGCTCATGGGACTGGCGAATTACTTTCGTAAATTTATCCAGAACTTTGCGAAGCTGACGAAGCCTCTGACAGACTTAACGAAGAAAAACACAGAATGGCAGTGGGACGTTGAACAGCAGGCGGCTTTTGATGAATTGAAGTATCAACTTGTGAATAGACCGATATGGCGATATGTCAGGGCGATGCGGCGACAGAGCTGCATACAGACGCAAGTTCAGTGGGGCTAGGAAGAATTCTGTTGCAGGAGCAGTCCAACGGCAAACTAAAACCAGTAAGTTACTTTAGCAGGGCGACAACCAAACATGAGCAACATTACCACAGTTACGAGTTGGAAACCTTGGCGAAAGTGGAGTCCGTGAAACGATTCCGAGTGTATTTGGTTGGTATACACTTCTAGGTGGTGACTGACTGCTCAGCAGTGAGAGCAACAATGACGAAACGTGATTTGATACCACGCAAGTTAGTGGATGGCGTTGCAGGTATACGACATGGACGTTGAATATCGTTCAGGTGTAAAAATGCAGCACGTGGATGCATTAAGTCGAAATCCTGTTACAGTGAACATGGTGAACATAGGCGATGACGATTGGTTTCTAACCGTTCAGTTACAAGACAACAAGGCGCAGCACATTAAGGCACAACTACAGAGCGGAAGGCGGATCATGACGTGAAGGCGAACTTCAAGATCTCTGATGGGCGTCTATACAGGAAAACACTGGCGGGCGCACGACTGTACGTCCCGGCTGTGGTAAAATTTAGTCTGCTGAGGAAACACCATGACGAGATCGGTCACCCAGGGTTCAAGAGATGCATGGAATTGTTAAAGCAAGAATACTGGTTTCCTAAGATGGGGCGATTTAGAGAAGGTGTCGGAACCTCTTCACACGGTGCACATAGACCATGTAGGTCCGTATACGAGGAGCAGGCGAGGTAATGCATATCTGTTGATGATAGTAGACGCATTTACAAAGTTCACGATAGCGAAACCCACAAGGACTGTAGGCTCGGCGGAGGCGATACGTGAATTGCGAGGTGTTTTTGGCGTGTTTGGGTACCCAAGGCGAATAATCTCTGACAGGGGATTGGCGTTTACAAGCGAGGCCTTTGCGAAATTTCCGGCGGAGACGGGGGTTAAGCATGTGTTAAATGCTGTGACAGCACCCCGGGCGAATGGTCAGGTAGAACGGCTAAACCGCACGATGAACAACGCTATCATAACTAGTGTAGAAGATGGATCTAGCTGGGACGAGAAAATTCCAGAAATTATCTGGGGCATGAATCACATGATCACCAAGAGTACACATACATATCCGGCCCAACTCATGTTTACTCATTCTAGCGGTGCCGTGGCGGACTTGTCGGCTGGTACGCAGGCAGCAAATGCTCCAGAGGGCGAAAGCGGCGGAAAACCTGACCAGGGCAGGCGAGGTGATGAGAGAGCGCTATAACAAACGGCGAAAGGTTGTAACCGAATACAAGGTGGGCGATTTAGTACTGTGGCGTCATGCTAGTACGAAACTAGGTGAGAAAGGAGTTAACCGGAAATTTGTGATTGTGAACAAGTTTAATGGGCCTTACAAGATTGTTAAACGTTTTGGTGGTGATCGCTTTAAGATCGTAGCTGTAAAAGGGTTGAAAGGTTACAAGAAATTCTCGGCGGTAGTAGCTATCGACAGTATCAGGGGCTATAATAGTACCGTAGGCGAACTCGCTTACGGAGTGAGTGAAGCTGATGATGATGATGCGGTGTCAGATCGACAGGATTTGGTGGACTTACTAGAGGGGTGATCGTCTGGTGGTTTGCGTCCTAATTAACTGTCAATTCTATTTTCAGGTAGCCGAAACATGTGAGCATTAATGAGGACATTAATTGTTGCAGGCTGGCCGAGTGTTACGCAAGTAATTTCGGCAACAGTGGTGATGATGTGGCGGCGATGCTAGACGGGGCGATAGGCGAGGCGGCAGGCGGGAACCGGCATTCGGTATCTGAATAGCGTAGCGTAAACAGCACGTGTATTCATCTTTACTTTGTTTAGTGTGAGATTATTTTTGTAAGGCGATCTTGGCGAATTTATTTGTAATTGTTAAATAAAAAGGCGTTGAATTAAAGTGTAGTGTTTTTTTAACCTAACAAAATAATATAAAGGAAGGAGAAAAGAATGGAATAATGGAAGGAAGGTAGGAAGAAGAAATTAGAAAGTAATTATTTTAGAGAATAATTTCATACCGTATTTAAATATAAATTTATTTATTTATAAATTTATTTTTTCTATCCACATTCAGAAATAACGAAGGTTTGAATAGACTCACTAGAAAAGAAGCTAGGCCAAATGAACGAGACGATGGAGACTATAAAAAGCATAAACTTCAGCTCAAGTCTCCACAAGAAAATCGGGAACCGGGATATTCCCGCAAAAATTATACCCAAACTACAAAAAAAAATTGCGGATCCTAAGCATCTAGAAAATATAACAGGTTCAGCGAAGTGTCCGTGAAAATTCCCTTGGAAATTTTTGCGCAAACTTCCGTGGTCGCTGGTCGAAAAGCAGAGGATGCGGTCGCGGTAGAGGTCGCGGTGTTTGGGAGGGCAGAGGGCCCCGGGGTTTCAATAATTTAGTAAGGAAACAATATGCATACACATTACATGTATTTAATTAACATAACAACAATTTTTATAGAAAAATGACCAATGGTGGGCTTTGTACCGATTAGCCCGGGTTCAATAAATATTTTTAGAACAAATATATATTGTAGTTTGTAATTTAATACTTTATATAGAACTAAACTTAAAACTTTACTATCATATTCATTAGCAGTGTTAGTTTTCAACCACATTTGGTAAGTACAATAAAAATAATGTAATGACTAATTTTTCAAAAAAAAAATAATTTGTAATGTAATTAGTTTTAAAAATAAAATAATATTTTCGTCATTGATACTTACATACTTCTTTTTCCACGATCTTCAGATTTCAGTTATGTGATGTCCAAACTGTATTTCATTATAAACCTGCTGTTGTACACATAAGTTCTTTAGACATAAGATTTAATTAAAAGAAAAACAACTTTTTTTCCAATCACAGTTTTAGTAGTATAACTTCACTTTAAATAGTTCGAAGAACGCATTGCAACATCTATAAATCCGTCACCATTCTAAATTTGAAGCAGTTTGTGCCGCGATGTAAATTTTCTAGATTTAACTGCTGACTTCGAAAGATATTTAATTTTCTTTCTGAATAAAATAATTATGAATGGGTTGAAAATTCTTCACAGTATGACTTCCAAAATCCTAATTATAGTAGATCACAAAAAATATTTTATTTTGTAGCTTTATTGGCAAAATGTTATGCTAAATTTTCAATCAATGGTAATAAATCTCATATGTTTTTTTTTATTTTGTATCAGATTTCTTCGTTCATCAGGATTGACTCTGGACTTTTATTATTCAATAAACGATGAAAAGTTTCATTACGTCTCGGGCTATAGCTAACCTTGTTTAGCTAGCACCGTCTGTCACTGCGTCATAAATGACATTGACATTCATAAATGACACTGACATCTAAAATACAAACCAACTTTATATTAATTTAATATTTGATCAACCATGTTACAATGTAAAAAAAAGAGTAATAATTTTTTTTTATTTGTTCCAATAGGTAATACAACTACTACATTGGTCCTTCGAGCCGGACACCAATAATAATATTTATTCCAATATGTAATACAACTACTACATTGGTCCTTTCACGCCATTATAGAACTAGCTCGTGGAGTAAGTAAAATATCTGAAATGCGACGCAGTAAAAGATTGGTAAATAAGAAACCTTCTGAGAACGTACTGAAGAATGAGAAGAAAGAATCCGAGAAAATTTCTTTTAGGGATACAAATGTCAACAATATGGACAATGGATCTCAAGATGCTGCCAACAGAAAGAAACTTTCGGAAAAATTAAGCAATAGAGAAAAAAATGAGAAAATTTCCTTTAGTAAAACAGCCAGAAAAAAAGAGGCAGAACTTCAGACAGAAATTAAGAAAAAAGAAATGGAACAAAAAATTTGAAAAAACAACAAGAAATTGAAGATTTAAAGCTGACAATGAAACTAGTATCAAGCGAAGACGGATTAAATACCATAGAATCAGAAGAATCAAGATCGACGAAGACTTCTAAACCAGATATTCATAAATAATAGAAGGTGAAATGCCATGGGATCATTCAATCTTCTATATCAGATATGTATATCGCGAATAAGATTGGCCTTAGCGGACAGCCTTGTCTCAAACCTATTATAGTTAAGAATTTTAACTACATTCGCTGTTTCCTTATATACATCTTTATATTTTTCTTTCTTCTGTCAACTGTGTCAAATGTAGCTTTAAGGTCTGCAAAGAAAGCATAGTTTACCCTTTTCTTATATCAGTTCTTGTTCTAATACGTAATTTATGATATATATACAGACTGTCTACTGAACTCGGGCCACTTAAGGGAATTCCTAAACTAGAAGAGGTACGACTTCGGTTAAATTAGACAAAAGTTGCCTTATCAGGGGGCTATTCCTGTGATGTATTTGTTTTTCCAAAAATATGCATAGGTCACTAGACAGAAGAAAAAATATGAAATTAGTGAAAATTAATAAATCGTTTTTATTCTTAAACGATGACAAATAGAGAAAAATGTTCCAGATAAAACTTTTAGAAGATAAAGTGCGCCATAAAGAGAAATAATAATAAAAAAATTTTAGCCAACTGTTTGCGAGATATGGCAAGAAAAAACATTTTTTTAAATGGTAATCATAGGTGGCTGTGGCATCGTTAAAAGTAGTATTTTTATCTCTTTTCAACAGTATGTATTTTTATAACATTCATTTTATAAATTATTGTTTTATTTACATAAATCATAAAAAACAAAAAATTTTGATAGCAATTTGTTTGTTCTAAAATTTTTTATCTAAAGTTATTTTAAAAATCCTCAAGATTTTATTTAAAATATTCTTACTCCGGATTTTTTATTTCACTGATTTTGGTGAGTAAAGTAATATTTTTTTATTTTTTTATTCGACCCTTTTTTAAAGAAATATTTAGATAACCACGTGTTGTCAAAGCTTGCGAGGAAACCTCCTCAACTTTTTTTCTTCTTTGATTGATCTTATATTCAAAATTTCTCGTGTATCTTTTACAGTAAAGATTCATTTTTTATTAGTTTGCTTAATATTTTTTTTGAATACGATTTACGTTATTTTTTATACTGTGGGATTTAGACGGAGCTCACGCTGATTTACTGTCGTAAGTAGAATTTTTATCGTTCCAATTTTATTTTTCTCTTTGTTTTTTGGATGCCATTAGTTATCTTTTTATCGTTAATTATTTTTTTGGCAGCCAAAAAGTAAGTAATAAACTTTACTAGTCCCGCAGTAAAAACGTTAGTTTTTGAAAACCTTTCAAGTCTTGCTATATTCTATCTTTCTCTATTTTCTAGTCTTTTACAGCCTGGCCAGCTGATAGTTTTTTATAAAATTATTTGGAGTATTTTTTGTGCACAATTTTTTTGTGAATAATAATTTTTGCATTTATTTATTGTTAAATAAATTATTTGTTCATTTTTTATTATAAAGATTTTTTTATATTTTTGCCACGGCAAGTTATTTTTTTGGGTCAATTATCTGCTAAAAATTTTTATGTTTTATATTCCCTCCTGGTCCTGGATGGTCTAGGTTTGTTGGTAGTGGAGTGTGGAGTTCCAATCCAAGCTGAATGGTACTGCGACACGTGCACACAGTACCAACTTACAGACAGTACTCAGGCATCACGCACAAAAAAACAGCAGTTTGCACTTACACACGAACTCACGCAACCGCCAGACACGCTTAGTCCGGTGACACCACGCATTATCCTGCTATCCTGCTTTACGCTACTACACTGCTTGTGTCCGACATCCTGCGGTGCCGCTTAATACCAACACGAACAGTACACATTCCGTCGACAAGCCGAACCTCGGTACCAAGACGTCCAGGGACTCACTCCAACGACCTAGCCATTCCAGACCCATCGATATTTTGTTACCTCGCAAAAGGTATTTTCTTATTTTTTTTTGTAATAGGCAATAATTGTCCCCGTTAATTTTCTATTGTATTTTTACTAGCCGTAAATAAATTTAGTTTTATTTTCAATTTGTTATTTTCGGTGTTGTTGTGTCCACCATTTTCCTTTCGGCACAACTGGCGCCCTTCCCTATTATTGTTATTACAAATATCTTAGTGACCCACGACCTAGCGATACCACGACCAATTCTGAGCTGTCGAGGTAAGTGTGTGACGCATGATTTCTCTTCGAGAAATCACGGTAATTTCTTGAATATTATTTTTAAATTTCTGGCACACGTCACACAAATAATTTTGGCGCCCAACGTGGGGCCCGAGGTTAATATTTTGCTTGTAATTTTTTAATTTAAAGTTATTTTTCGTGGTTTTGCTTGGTCTTTCCTAAAAATCTCTTTACACTTTTATTTCTATCTTACTCTTTGTTTTTCTCTCTACATATTGTTATTTAACACTAATATTATTTTTTTCAAAAATGTCACTTACCGTGGAACACATCCAATATCTATGAGGAGAGGAAATCAGTTACGAGCTCAAAATTCGAAATTGTTTCTATCCCGGATCAAATGAGGAAAATTTAAACATATTATGTGGATTAATCGAGATGGAAAGTATTGGGTAAACTACAGTTAATGCTGATTATTTTCCTGATCCCACGTCACCATATATATATATATATATATATATATATATATATATATATATATATATATATATACCGGGTTTCATCCGGCGAAAATAAACAAATTAATAAACAGATTCTTACAGATTCGTCTAACGCAAGCAATTCACTTAACGAATCTTCGGATCAAGTGAGCAAGAGTCGATATTTGAGACGACCGCCGACTCTATCGCAACTACCCTGACAGAACCAGAGAGTCCTAGTGCACCAGCTCCAGAGCGTCGACGTTACCTTATAAGAAGTTGTGGGAACGTGCCCGACGAGCCGTGGATTAGGAATAATAATTATAATTAACTTTTGTTTTGTTTTGTTGTTTTAAGATGGATTTGTATTGTCTAATAGTAGTTTTAAGCTTATTTCTCTGTCATGGGACCCGAGCTGACTTAATAGCCTATGACTTTGCCGACCCAGAGGCAGAGATTTCCAAGATTTCACTGTTGGACGTCCAGTCCTGTGTTGACCCCAAGAACTCTTCTAAAAGAATCCAGCTGGTTCAGGAACGGAAGTGTACGGAAGTGCATGTGTATACTTGCCTCGTGACGGTACAGCAGTTGGTTGAGCATTGTGGTATGCGCTCGCATACTAGCGCCGGTGCGAGCGGGCTTTCGCGATACGTACATTATGTCCGTGCAGAGAACTGCATCACAGTTCCACCGTCTGGACCTAACAGGACTGGGGGCTGGTATCGTCTCAGGACTACGTTCCAACGGCACTACTGAGGTATCTACCACAACAGCAGGTTTCCTGGAGCCAAGCGGAAAATGCCAAGGGGTCAAGTATACAGTGAATGGGGTGGTATATGAAGACGTCGTGGTTAACGCCGCCATCACAATTAAACTTCATGACTATCTCGCCTTCACTAACGTAGAAGAGAATAGCTTGAGACTCAGATCTGGCACAATATGCAGATATTCAGATCACTATTGCTACGACGACGTTGCGGGAAAAATCACATGGAGCGGCGAGTCAATGGATCGGTGTGCTCAGACGTGTATCGATGTGCTCTATGAAGGACAGCAGTGCTACTTACAGTCAATTACACGAAATTCCAGTACATAGTGGTTGACGCCAGGGACACTGTTTTTGCACTACGTCTGGTCAAGGTAGAAACCCTCTGTTTCCAATAAGTCTGGAAGACGGAACAAAGTAGACTCATCATCATCTTCGAGTCTACTCTGGGTTTCTACTTCAAGAAGACACGGAGAGTTGACCAGAATACAGATCTAATGGCGCAAGTCCTCAGTAAACTACTATTCCTAGGGATTGCTTTTAAGCAGAATACAAGGGACTTGGTATACGACTCCATTTTAAAGTGATGTCATCTGCGCGAGAGTATGCTACGAAACCAATTGGCTTTGGCAGCTACAACCCCCGACATCGTGAGTAGCATTGTGAAAGAAGCTGCGGGGCACATAGGGAGAGTAATGGGTGAAGTACTGTATGTGGTAAGATGCCGTGCAAAGATTGTAGAGTTTAGAAGAACATTAGGTTGCTACCAAGAGTTGCCGATTACGTATGAGAATACCAGTCGATTTATGATTCCCATCACACGCATCATCCAAGAACACGGGACAGAAATCGATAGAGATGGAAGCTTTCCAGCAAACATTACTGTTCCCGAGCGAACGGAGAGCTATCACAAATATAGTGTCTCGACTCAATGTGTTTACAGAGGATGAATTCTGCAACATGGCATGGAATGCTGCAGAAGAAGTCTGGAGATTCATGTCTCGGTTGGGAAATATTTTTTCAGCAATTACGCTGGTTATATTCACCATAGTAAAATATTGCTTCGGGGTAATTCTAAATTTGTCCAAAGCTGCCAGAAATCAATCGCGACCCAGGCAATTTTTGTGGGTAAGTTTGTGGGACTCTTTGGCTCAGCTGCTGTTAATTAAAAATATACAGCACCACACCACGGTTCTAGTGACTTCTACCACTCCATTGGAGGCCGCATCACCACAGCAGGTCTTGCCCCTACCACAGCAAGTCCTGTCTCTACCGATGTAGGTACTTTCCCCACCCGGTTATCTACCACATGGACTTATGGTGGATTATCAAGGCTTACGTCAGCACGCAGGATACATGAATGATCGTGAGCATACTCATAATTGAATAGGTAGTTATGTGTCGATTAGGTTCAAACTTTGGAGATTAAGTTGACCGAGTCATCTGTAAAGAGGAGGGCAGTGTAACAAGTGCGATTCTTCCAAATTGCATTGTCAGTTGTATTTAGTAATAGTTTAATAAACCGCGCTTGTACACAATGTATTTCTTCCGAATTGCAGTTTAGTAATTGGGTCGCAAACTAGATTGTTCAAAAACTGCAAATATCGATGGACGTCAGTGATTGCAAAAGATGTATGTACGACTTTCCATCGATATTTGCGAAGTATATAATGACTAGATTAACTCAATGCCGCGGTCAGTTAGTCAATCGGGAATTGACAGGTATGTTATTGCTGCCAGTTTAGCTTATTTGTTTTGGTTCTGTTTATTGGTACCCTCATAATTCATAGTGCAATTATTATTTGTTAAATATATTATTTTTAACTTTGTCAACACAAATTACGTGGTAAAGTTTTATTTATTCGTGTATCCTTTCCATCCTCTCTACTGTGAGAACCTCCAAGGAAAGGTGTATCGCCGTGGATTATCAGGTAAGTATATCTTTTCCTTACTTAATAATCAGCACGTGAACAAATCTGTGCTTCACGGTCACAGTCACTGTTACAAATCACGGAAGAGGAAGTAAGTGAACAAATAAGAAAGATAAAGAAAAATAAAGCCCCCAAATAAGATGAAATACCATATGAAGCGTGGATTCATGGCGGAAAAAACTAAATAAAATTATAGCAAAGCTAATGAGCAATGTTGTTAAGCAAATAGCTTCCTAAAAGAATGAATAAAAGAAGTAATAACCCCCATCCATAAAAAAGGCGACAAAAACTCGTAACCAACTATCGAGTTATCACCTCTATAAACACCTTATATAAGATATACGCATCAATCCTAAATCAACGTCTACAAAAAGAATTGAAGTCAAAACCGATATATATATATATATATATATATATATATATATATATACATAGGAAATCAGTTAATTATGAATAGTATCTCCCCAATGCAATTTGAAATTTTGTATACTTATCGGAGAATATTATTTCTATGGATCACACTTATTTGAAATATGCAATTTCGTCTGTAGAGCAAGATTTATTAAATTTAAAATCTAATATTTTCGTTCAAAATCAGACAGCCATGGAGATAAAAGAAAATATTTATCTGATAGTTTAGTGAAGTATTACTGATTTTAATTTTTATTCTCTGTATTTTATATATTATTTAAGTTGAATTTAATTTATTTTTGTTAAATAATATACCAATATTACAAAAATATAAATATCTACAATGGCATGTCATTAACTGTCAGAACTGTCACATAGATATTTTCTTTTATTTACATGGCTGACTGATTTTCAACGAAAATGTTAGATTTTATAATTTAATAAATCTCGTCTTGCAAACGAAAATACATATTTCAAATAACTGTAATCCGAAGAAATAATATTCCCCAATAAGCATACAAAATTTCAAATCTCTCATGTGTCGGTCGAGCTGGAAAACCCGGTATATATATATATATATACATATATACCGGGTTTTCCAGCTCGACCGACACATGAGAGATTTGAAATTTTGTATGCTTATTGGGGAATATTATTTCTTCGGATTACAGTTATTTGAAATATGTATTTTCGTTTGCAAGACGAGATTTATTAAATTATAAAATCTAACATTTTCGTTGAAAATCAGTCAGCCATGTAAATAAAAGAAAATATCTATGTGACAGTTCTGACAGTTAATGACATGCCATTGTAGATATTTATATTTTTGTAATATTGGTATATTATTTAACAAAAATAAACTAAATTCAACTTAAATAATATATAAAATACAGAGAATAAAAATTAAAATCAGTAATACTTCACTAAACTATTAGATAAATATTTTCTTTTATCTCCATGGCTGTCTGATTTTGAACGAAAATATTAGATTTTAAATTTAATAAATCTTGCTCTACAGACGAAATTGCATATTTCAAATAAGTGTGTTCCATAGAAATAATATTCTCCGATAAGTATACAAAATTTCAAATTGCATTGGGGAGATACTATTCATAATTAACTGATTTCCTATGTATATATATATATATATATATATATATATATATATATATATATATATATATACAGTGTGTGCAAGGAAATGCGGAACATACGACTTTAACATGGGATTTCAAAAAATTGCGGATACTCTCTCTCCTGATAGATTTAGAAGAAAACTGCAAGAGTACAAAGTTGTTCAGAATTAAATTCTACGTCAGATAAAATCATAATTGTTGCAACAGCACGTCTGCAGTACGAGATATATTAAATATAAAATGTAACATTTTCGTTCAAAATCAGACACCCATGGAAATAAAAGAAAAAAATCTATGTGTCAATTGTGACAGTTAGTAACCTTACTTTGTGTTCAATATTTTTTTAAATTATATTTGTACTGTTTTTTTTAATATTAGCACATTGTTAAAGAAATGAATATAATTTCAACTTAAATAATATGAAATTATAGACAATAAGTATTACAATTAACGAAAATTCTCTAAACTGACAGATAGATATTTTCTTTTATTTCCATGGCTATCTGATTTTTAACGAAAGTATAACATTTTATATTTAATATATCTCGTATTACAGGCCTGCTGTTGCAACAATTATGATCTTGTCTGACGTAGAATTTAATTCTGAACAACTTTGTACTCTTGCAGTTTTGCTCTAAATCTATCAGGAGAGAGAGTATCCGCAATTTCTTGAAATCCCATGTTAAAGTCCTATGTTCCGCATTTCCTTGCACACACTGTATATATATATATATATATATATATATATATATATATATATATATATAAATTATTTTCGTGGTTCTGGTTTATGAGTTTTTAAAAATAATTATTTTATTCACAAATATTAAATTTAATGTTTTCAAAGCAAGTTACAAGTCCAGACTGAATATAATATTTCTTTACAATTTTTTACATGTGTTTTTGATACAGAGTAATATAATATGATAACATGATAACAGGATGTCGGGAACTGCTGATGGTTGCAACTCCTGGGCAGGTAACACCTTCCTCCTTAAGAAGAAACTCTAGGGCGGAACGACTTGAGTTTCGTCAATCTGCGTGGGAGTCCTGGGAATTGTATTCTGGAAAAATTTATTTTTTATTTTGAACAAAAAATATGTTGCGATCACCAATGACAGGCAGATGACTCCTATTATTGTAGCCACGGAGTATTTTTATTCTGTCTTCATCGGATCGATGTCGATTTCTTCAATTTCTTGTAGTTGGAGTTGATGTAGTTTGTCCAGTGGTGTCTTGTCCAGTTTTAGTTTTTCAACTTGTAGGGTTGTAGGACTTCTTATGTTGATTTTTTCTAAGTTGATTGGATGGCCAGCTATGGAGTTTATTTTATTGGAATACACATAGGATGAGATTTTGATTGAGCAGTTTGGTGGTATAATGAATAGATAGGTTCCTTGAAGGGAAGCGATGGTATTTCTACTGCACGTTGTTTTTATTTGTTGCGGTGTAGAAAATATTCCAATGTAATGTGCTTTATTTATTTCTAATACAATTTTTTGTCTAATTTTTACTGGCACATGTTGGCAATTATTGGCAGTGGTATCGGTAGTTAATATTGAAGTTAGACATTCTTCATCTTTTTCTATTGGAAGGAGATTTGTGTTGTCGCATAGGAATTTCGACTCTAGGTCTATACACTTCTCGTTGGTGTATTGGTATGCGTTGTTGTTTAAGGATAGATAAGTAGCAGGTGGGATAATTGTAGATTGATTAACGTTTGGAGTATAAATGGTAATGATCGAATGTTTCTGGGTGTACCAGCGGGAAATCAAGTGAAAACATAATTTTTTCGTTACTTATATGTACTTTAATTTTAATAACGTGATAATATCTAGAAACGTCTTCAATGTTTGGAAATAATAATTGTTTGTGATCGTAAATGGATAATAATTCGCTAATGGCATGTTTCAAATCTTCAAAGGAAATTATGCTTGGGTGTACAGTTTCCAAAATGGCAAATGTTACCGCGATTTCAATTTCTTCCAAATAGTGCACTAATGAATCAATATTATATTTAATTTCTTCTAAAATTTCTTGTATAATCAAATAATGAGAAAACGAGAAACTTGAGTTATTAATTGATTTGATTATCTCATTTGTTTTATTTTCTATATCATTTTGATTTTTGATTATTGATGTCATCGTTTCATTGTTATGTACAGAGTCGAGAGTCTGTGAAATTATGCTGGTTTTAGAATTTTATTTTCTAAGATTTTGAATTTGTTTTTAGTATTATTCTGTTTTTTAAAGTCATAGGTTTTTTGTCTGGGTCTTTTTATGTTACTTAGGTGGATGTTTGTAGAAGTGTTGCCGTGTTGCGGTTTTATTTCGGCGGTTTTTAGATTTGGATTAATTTTTTCAATTTCTTCTGGTTTGAATTTGTTATTCGTTTTGCTTTGCTTTTGTTTATTTTTTACGTAAATTGTTTTAGGTATTTCAGGTAGATCTTCGCGATTTTTATTTGCGTAATCAATAGTTTTTTGTTTGTATTGCTCGTTTGTATCTCTGATTTTATTGTATAGCAGTTTAATTTTTTCCTTATGATTGATTATATAATTATTAACTAGTTGCTTTTCCAATTCAAGGTCTAGGGGTGAGTTTACGTCAATGTGTCCTGATATAATTTCACACGGTTTAAATTTTGTAGCAGAATGGATAGAATTATTGTATGCTAGCAAAGCGTAGTTGACTTTCATTTCAATTGGTTCTTTGTTATATTCGTTCTGATTGTTTAGTAGTCTTATATGTTCCACAAGGGTCGAATGAAATCTTTCAATTAACCCGTTTGATTCTGGGTGTTGTGATGTTATAAAATGGAGTTTTACTTTATGTACTTCTAATAATTCTTTAACTAATGAATTTTTAAATTCTAAGCCATTGTCCGAAATTATTTGATTTGGTATCCCATGATGGGTGAAATATTTAACAAGATTATTCACAACTTCTATGCCTTGTCCGGAATTCAATCTACACTGAGAAAAATAACCCGTTTATGACAAATAAATAATAATAATTGAGTACTACTTAATTCACTGAAATAAGACATATTTAAATTAATTATAAGTGATTTGTTATTACAAAATTAATTTAATTAGTTAAATTAAATTATTAAATTGAACCATATTTTATTGAATCAAATTAGGATTATTTTGTACAATTAAGTAATATAAAAATAAAATAATTAATTTTAAATTTATTTCCAATAAATAAAATATTATTATCTGAATACATTGCACACAAAAGATTCCATTAAATATATTTGATGGAAGTTTCGTATAAATTATATTCAAGTACAATATATTTGATGCCAGTGTGCCGTAGATGTATTTGTAAAGAAATATTTATTTAGCTGAATTAAAATTTATTTGTGACAAATAAATTTGATTGGTTATAAATAATTTGCCGATGCGACTTGTTCGGTCCTGTTTACTTCTTCACAGTACGTCGTAGGTGGTCTACTAGTGCGTAGTTGAGGTGTATTTTGTGCAGTTCTCCAGTTGTGTATTATATTTTGATAAAATGGCTGATGAAGCAGTAAAGAAACTTTTAGAAAAGTGGGATATGGTACAATTAATGCCACAGTTTACAGGTATGCAATAAATGCACATGTCTTATTATCAGTAGTTGAAAATCACGAAATACAAGAGCACGCCATTTTTTACAGAACAAGAAATTGATTATGAGGCCTTAAAATCTTTAACACCCGAACTAATTTCACAATTAATACCAAAAATTGGTCTGAGAGCAAAATTTCAAGACAAATATAAAGAATTTTTGTGTTCTGAAAGTTACAATCAAGAAGTACGTGACTTATCATTGTCCATTGGCCTTTAAAACATTATTTGAATATATTATTAATTTTTAAGAATTTTATATTATATATTTACTTTTTAGATTGATTCATATTCATATCCAATAGAGAGTGAGAGTGAATTGAATACTTCTGTATCATATAGTTCTCTAAGTATCTCCTCCACTCCATGTGGGTCTAATATCCCACATACTGTTCCCACGACATCGACACCAATAATTATAACTGAAGCTGAGCAAACAGGTAGTCTTTACCAACTAGTTCCAGTTCCCGTCTCCGAAAATTTAGGACAGAAAAGAAAATTCAGAACTTCAATTTCTGATCTTGACTTGAAAACATTACTTGAAGAATCTTGCGTCGGACAAGCTATTCTAGCAATTTATAAAACCAAAGAATATCTGGAACCAAAATACCAAAATTATCTAGTCCAAATTATTATAGTACATATCCTAACAAATAGGGAGAAATACGGGTACGTTTTATCTCTTTATAAAAAATTATAAATTTAACATGAAATTATAGAATTTTCATTCGCTGGAGAATAGGTTATTGAAATTTCCCGCTATGAAATGTTCCTTAATTATTTCAGAGAAAAATTCTTAAGACAAAAATTGTTGAGTTAAATTACGGATTTAATTTTTCTCTACTTAAATATATTTGGAACCTTTGACACCGGGCAATTTTCATATATTGATAAAAATACTACGTACATAATTTTTTTTTAGTAATCTTACAAACGATTGCTTCGACGAATTAGCCGACAAAATAATAGACCTGTTTCCTCTGGAGCAAAAATCTTCGTATTATATACGTCCACTACGAAAATCCCAATCAAAGGACAAGAAGTCTGGAATATCCCGTGGAAAATTGCCAGATAAATATAAAAACAAAATATCCTTGTTAAAAGAAGCTGGTATAATACCAAAACATAAATTAAATAGTTTTGATAATCCCGACGATGAAGAGCAAATAAATGATGAAGGTATGAAAAAACTAAATTTATTTCTAATTTAATTAAAATAATAAATAAATTATTTTAAATTTAAAGATATATCAAGTGAAGCAACCAACGAAAGTGTAACATGGTTAAAACACAATAAAGAACCGGAAGACGACGTATTAAAGCATTGGAAAGCATCATTTTCCTTGCGCAGAAAACAATTTCAATCACAAAGTTTTAAAACACTTGATGATATATATGAGGAATGGCCAATTTTAAAATTGTCTATTGGATCCACATTGGTAAATTTTGAAATCATGGGATAATGTTCGTATAATTAATATTTTTTTATTTTAGATTGATAAAGATTTTGAAAATATTTTTGAAAATAAGGGAAATTTATTGTTAAACAATTTCGACTTATTTTTTGACAAAGCATTGAGTGTTAGAAAGTCCCCTTTCTCCTCTGGTGATGCTATGTATATAGATTTATTGCAATCCGCGACTATATCAACAGGTATGTTTATTTATGTTATTGGAATATTAAAAAAGAATTATTATTCTTTAGATTCAAAACATCTATTAAAATTATTTGTATTATCGGCCATTTTACCTCCCAAGTCGGTGAAAATTAAAAAGTGGAAACCTTCCATTGCAGAATGTCGAGAAGGCATGGTGCTACATGTTAAAGTAAGTTGTATTTTGAGTATTAGTAACTTTATACATATGTCAAATCTAAATGTCCACCCGTAACCGTCAACACCTGGTATTATCGCTAATAACCCCTTTTAACGTCAGGTGAAGATGCAAAATATAAATCCTTGGGTTATTTGTGAACGACTCACTCGTTCTTATTTCTCGCTATTTTCTTTAATATCTATAATTATAACAACATTTTACTTCAGATTCCTGGGGACATTAATTCTGCCATAAATAAAAAGCGAGATTTTGTGAAGAAACTAGGATTGACATTGCAGCCTTTTATTGTAGTAGAAGCACCATCCGTATTAGAAATTAAAAATGTTTTTGTATACGTAAATTCCACATTATACGAGACAAGATCGGTGTTAAAAGCCATAGATCTGTGCCTTAAGGCATTCCTAGTTTTTAATGCGTCATATCCGCCGGAGGCGGAACATTTATGGACACTAATGCAATGGCAAATTTTTAATATTCACACACCCTACGATGTTAATATACCATACGTATATGATTTCACTAAACTAATTGACAAGATAAAATAATTATTTTCTAAGGTTTTCCACCGAAGTTGTTTATTTATTTAATATTTATATTGTTGAAATTAAAATGTATTTTTGCAAATTATGTAAATTACCGTTTAGGACTAGTGAAAAATTTTTATTACACGAAAAATTTGTACACCGTTACAGTTTAACATATATTTGCGGATATAATATATGCAATAGAAGTTTTAATTCATTTTTATCGTTATCAAAACATGTAAAAAAACATAAAACAGAAAAACCAGAGAGCGCACATTTAACTGATAGTGATTATTTAACTGATGATACTACAAAATTGCAAACGGAGTCTTATTTTTCAAATGCATCTGCTTTAAGTAATATTAAAACAGAAAATGAACAAAATTTGTTCATCAATTCAATAAAAAGTAATAATGATCCTCAAGACATAGTCAAAACTACTGTTACTTCTTTTTTAACTAAATTATATAACAATAATTCTATTTCAAGGGCATGTATACAGCAAATTGTTGAATTAACGAGCGAATTAATTAATACATGTGTCTCTGATGGAATAAAACAAAATCTTGCTCCTTTAATAAGTAACCTTTCAGAAGAAGACCAATCTAAATTTAATTCTATTTTAAATGCATTCAGTAATCCATTTCAAGGTTTACATTCCGAATATTTCAGACTGAAATGGTTTGAGCAAACACATTATTTTATAAAACCAGTATCGTTTACAATATGTGAAATTGAAGGACCGAGAAATTCTTGTGGTCAGATAACACACAGTATTAAAAAATATCAGGGGCAATTTATTCCTTTGCGATTAGTTCTTAAACATTTTTTAGAATTGGCAGATATATTTGAAAAAATTTCCAAATTTATAGAAGTATGTGGTGAGCAGTGTGATAGTATAAATAATATTTTGCAAGCAAAGCTATGGAAACAAATAACATTTAAATATAAGGGGAAAATTGTTATGCCATTGTTTATTTATTTTGATGAATTTGAACCAGGGAATCCGCTTGGCTCTCGGGCTGGTAATCACAAGTTAGGTGCTGTATACGCGTCCTTGGCATGTATACCTCCAGAATTTGCTTCCTCGTTGGACAACATTTTTCTTGTTCAAATTTTTGAAACAATTTGTAAAAATTTATATAATCATAGTGACGTTTTTAATCACTTAGTTAATGAATTAGCATATTTAGAAAATACTGGGATTACAATTTGTACCCCTGATGGTTATAAAACTGTATATTTTGTTTTAATATCTCTTCTCGGTGATAATTTGGGACTTAATTATCTTTTGGGATTTAATGAAACATTTTCTTCAAATTATTATTGTCGAATATGCCGTAATGACAAAAATACAAATCGAAAACAAGTTATTGAGGATGAAAATTCTTTAAGAAATCTATCTAATTATAATGATGATCTTAGTAATAATTCATTTGGTGTAAAGACTGATTGTATCTGGAATAAGTTAAAGAATTTTCACAATACAGTCAATATAACGTGTGACATTATGCACGACTTATTTGAAGGAATTTGTCGTTATGAAATGGGTTTTATTTTACAAAATTTTATAGAAATAAAACATTTATTTTCCTTGTTTGAACTGAATGAACGAATAGCTCATTTTAATCATAACGAACATTCCGACGTTGGTAACAGTATTCCTCCAGTTAAAGAAGATCATATTAAAAAATGTTATATAACTTGTTCAGCTGCAGAAATGCACGCTTTTGTAATTTACTTTTCAGTTCTTGTAGGAGATATGATACCACCCGATGACGACGTATGGAATTTTTATTTACTTCTATACGATGTAGTTGAAATTTGTACCAGCAAACACTTCACACCAGATTTATTATTACACTTAAAGTATTTAATAACAGAGCATCATCAGTTATACATGAATTTATTTCAAACCAGTCTGAAGCCAAAGCATCACATGATGATTCATTACCCAACTATTATTAATATGATTGGACCACCAAAATTTTATTCATCTATGAGATTTGAAGCTTTTCACAAAATATCCAAAACATACGCTCACATAGTAACTTCACGAGTCAATATTCCATATACACTAGCAATGAAACATCAATTACGTGTATGCTATAGATTTTTAAGTAAAAAAGGTTTCAATACAGTTTTTCAAACTGGTCCAGAATTAAATTTTATTAATGATTCCCCTTTATATAGTATAGTTCGCGACAATGGTTGCTATGAGGGTATTTGCGTATCATGGTTTTCATATAATGGAATTTTATATAAGAAAAACCAAATTTTGTTATTAGGATTTGATAATACTTATTTAGAAAATCCAATTTTTGGAGCAATAGATACAATTCTTATAAACTCGGAAAATATGGTATTAATTATTGTAAAGTTAATGTGCTGCGTAGGTTACGACAGACATTATCAATCTTATAAAGTTGAACACCATGAGAGGACCGTATATAAAGTCATTGAAGGTGTACAAAATTTATTTTGTGTATTTCCTAATAATATTCATATGATACGGAACGGAACAATGTTAATTTCAACTATAAATATTAAAAACAATTTTTAATTTGTTAATTATTTTTAAGTTACGATATTTTTTCTATTATACGAATGTATGTATAAGTAGTATTGATAAATAAATTATATTTCGCATAACTATTTTAGAATTTTTAATTCAAATATGAATATATTCCTATACAATATATGTGTAATATTATCCCAAATATTTATTTAAATGAAACCATCAAATTTATTTCTCTTAGGTATTATTGTTTATTAGTGTTAAATGTAAATTTATTTCGATTAATTATTATTGGTTATTGGTACCGAATATAATTTATTTCTTCGAATTAAATATGTAATCTTGTGTCAAGATTATATTTATTTCAGAGAATTAAATCGGGCAATTAAATAATTTACTTCATTCATTTCAACATTTTATTGGCTAATATCAAATCTAGTATTTATTTGGGTAAATTAAGGTTTCAATTCAAGGAACTAAGCCTTTTTCTCAGTGTATAGGCTTGAGCATATCTTGAGAAAGCATCAATTATCGTTAAGAATTTTTGTTTTTCTAAAGTTATCGAGTCAATATGTAAAATTTCAAAAGGTTTAGTTGGGGTTGGTAAAATATTAAATTTTGGTTTAATAGGGATTCTGTCATATTTAGTTTTTAAACATACTTCACATTCATTAATGTAAGTTTGAACTGATTTCCTCAAATTAGGCCAGTAGTATTTCTTTCTAATTTCTTTCTCTGTTTCATCGATTCCTCTGTGATTAGTTTTGCTTTCGTGATAATTTTGAATAGTTTCTTTAATATCTTCTGAGTCTACGACATCTAATAATTTTTGAGTATATCTTACTAAATTTATTTGTGAGTTTTTGAAATATTTTTGAATAATTGAACTGAATTTTTCGTATATTGGATCTTCAAAGTATAAGCAATATTTAACTTTCGGGATGATGTATTCTTTTATGAAATTAATTATATCTCTAGCAAAATTGTTTTTCGAAATTTGTACAAGGAAACGTTGTGTGTTTTCAAATAATTTTATAATTTTTGGTTTTTGGGGATCAAAATTTACTTCTGATATAATAATTTGGTTTGTTCCGAAATTAACTGGTTTATCACAAATAGGTATTCCTACGATCGGATTTTCTGTGTTCGTGTGAACTGTTTCATCGTCTGAAATAATTTCATCTTGATTTTCATTATCGGTTTGAACTACTAAAGAGACATTATCTAGATTATTTTCATTTTCTTGTTTATTAGTGTTAGAAAAATTTTTGTTAAAATTTTCTATGTATTCGAATATTCCTTCGGAGTTCTCATTTGTTTCGTTGGCATTGATTTGAATACGAGATAATGCGTTTGCGTTTAAATTTAGGGCACCTTTTTTATAAACAATTTGGTAATCATATTCTTCGAGTTTAAGTCGCCATCTTACAAGTTTCGAATTGGGTTCTTTTAATGAAAACAACCATTGTAAAGGTCTGTGGTCCGTATAGATGACAAATTTACGACCAAATAGATAAGGCCTGAAATGTTTCACTGCCCATACTATGGCTAGTAGCTCCTTTTCAATTGTGGAGTATTTAGTCTCTGAATCATTTAACGTACGGCTGGCATAAGATATAGGCAGATCTGATCCTACTTTTCCTTGTGACAGTACGGCACCAATCGCGAAATTGCTCGCGTCTGTCGTTAAAATGAAAGGTTTCTCGAAATCAGGGTGTTGCAAAATAGGTTCATTAGCTAACAAATTTTTACAGGTATTGAAACAATTTATGTAATTTGGATTTTGTGTATCGATTTTGGCGTCTTTTTTCAAGCATGAAGTTAAAGGTTTTGTTAGATTTGCGAAATTTTTTATGAATTTGCGATAATATCCGAGTAATCCCAAAAATGCTTTTATTTCTCGCGTAGTTTTTGGTAAGGGGTAATTTCTAATTGCTTTGATCTTCTCGGGGTTAGGTTTTATGCCGTCTGATGTAATTAAGTGACCTAAAAATGTGACTTCTGTTTTTAGAAATTCGGACTTATCGAGTTGTACCTTAAGGTTACTTTCGCGTAATTTTTGGAAAATACTTTTTAAATTTGAAATATGCTCTTGAAGAGATGCAGAAAATACTATTATATCGTCCATAAAAACAAAGCAAATTTTGTTTAAATATTCTCGTAATATGTTATCCATAACTCGCTGAAAAGTGGCTGGTGCGTTCTTTAAGCCAAAAGGTGTTCTTAAAAATTCATAGTGTCCGTGTTCTACGTTAAAAGCGGTTTTCTGTATGTCGTCCGGGTGCATTTCAATCTGATGAAATCCACTTGCCAAGTCTAATGTTGAAAAGTATTTTGATCGTCCAAGTCGGTCTAGAATGTCGGATATATTCGGGATAGGATAACGGTCATCTACAGTCTTCTCGTTTATTTTGCGATAATCGACGACTATACGCCATTTTTGTTTGCCAGAAGCATCAACCTTTTTTGGAACGATCCAAATAGGTGATGACCAAGGCGAATCACTGGGTCGTATGATTCCCTGTTCTAACATGTTGTTAATTTGTTTCTCGACTTCGGGTTTGTGAATGAATGTATATCTATAGGATTTTGAGTGTACTGGAATTTCATCTTTTGTGATTATTCGATGTTTGATCTTGTTTGTAAAAGTTAGTGGAGTTCCTTCTCGATAAAATATATCAGAAAATGATTTGACTAATTTTGAAATTTGATGTGTTTCTTCCGTATTCATGTGGTCGGTTCTAATTAATTTAGTTAAGTCTGATTTGTCTTCATATTGGATATTATTTACGTCGTCATTGACTGTGACATTAAATAATTCGAATTCAGAACTATTAAATGGGTTGGCATTAATTGGTTCGTACAAATGAATTTCTTGTGGTTCATATGTATTATTATAAATATCTACAGGGGCATAACCGTTTTGACAATTTGATAAACAATTTCTAATTGAACAATTCGAAATGTTTATGCGTGGTATTAGTACATCGCCGTCGGGTGCATGTACTGGAATTTTTACGGTTTCGAGAGTGTTTGGTTCTATTCGAGCAAAGAACAATAATTTTTGTTTCGATTCGTAGTGTGATAGTTTTAAACTCGTGTTTGGGGTTTTTAAGATAGAATGTTTTATATTTAGTTCGACGTTTAAGTCTTTTAACGTGTCATATCCAATTAATCCATCGAAAAAGTGATGAAATTTAAACAAATAGAATTTTATATTTTTGTCGGTATTAAATTCGGGGAATGCTGGAATTTCAATACAAGAATCGCGTTTAGTAGTTTGAAATATTGAATTAATTGTAAAATTTTCCATTTTAATAAATGGTTTAAAATATTTTTCTGCAAGATCTGGATTTAAAAATGATTTTGTTGCTCCGGTGTCTATTAACAATTTTAAGGGTGGATTCGAAATTTTTATAAAGGGTAAATCTTTTTTATCATAGATAAAATGAATTTCTATGTTTGGTTCTGAGACTGGCTCGTTTCGCAAAAATTTTGATTATCTTCATAAGAGTCGGGTTCGTACACGTCGTATTCGGTTTCATTTGTGTCGACCGAAGTGTTTTGTCCGTATTGTTCGTAATTTTCCACTTCATTATAATTATCGTAATAATATTCTACTGGTTCGTAAAATTCGGTGGGCTCTACATTAAATAGTTCCTCGGATACAAATTTTTGTTGTCCGTTATTTTGGAATTTTGATATAGTACCATGTGATATTCCACTCATGGGGGTTGGTTTGGGAAATTGTTGACGGGTAGCAGAACCTTGTGGTTTCCACACGTTTGTAGGATTGGGTCTAGGTTGAGGTCTTCCAAATACTTGTTGGTTTGTAAAGGTTCTTTGAGGTTGAATTGGTCTAGGCTGTAAAGCTATTGGAGCACTGGGAAATGGTCGGGGTTGATTATAAAATTGTTGTTGCGGAGAATTATAGGTTGTTGGAGATTGATATCTCGGAAATTGCATTGGGATTTGTCTTTGAATGTGCATATTAGGCTGAGGTTTTTGAGTAATTTTATTATTGAAAGCGGGTCTTTGTAAATGCCTGATGTTATTTTCCGCTACTATATATTGTCTACTTTCTGCTAAACTAGTGGGCTTCATTGCGCGAATTGTTGAACCAAGTGGTTCTTTTAATCCAGCTAAAAATATTTTCAACGCATGTGTATTATAAAAATTTTTCTTTACTGTTTTAATTGTGTCTTCTGATTCATGAATTTCAACATAATTATGAAGAAAGCTTAAATTTTGCATTACTTTTGTGTAAAATTGAAGTGCTGATTCATCTTTTTGTCTCAGTTGATCTAAATCAAATAATAAGCCATTTTCATCTCGCTGGTCGCCGAAATGGGCAACTAACGTTTCTTTTACTGTTTTCCAGTCTTTGGTTATACAAGTAGTGTATACTTCGCGGGCTGCTCCGGATAATTTTGCATATATTCCGTATACTACTGTAATATTTTGAACGCAATGTAAATTTTCAGGTTTCGGGTCCCAATAAGTTTTTATTAGGGCATTTGCAATTTCTAGGAATCCTGCTAATTCTGCTGGATTTCCATTGAAGTTTGGAACAATTTCAAGTAATTTAGTTTCAAATTTGGGTATTTGTGACATATTTTCGCTTATAGATAAATTAGAAAGAACTGAATTAATTATTGTTAAATCTACTTTTTGATTTCTGTAAGAATTCGTAAAATCTAAGTCTAAATCTAACTCGTTCTCACTGTTTTCCGCGGTGGAAGGGTAAGATGAAAGCGAGGAGTCGGACATACAAATGAAAACAACTCACACAACCAATTTGATGAAGAGTCGCATTCCTGGCTGATTTCCTCGATGGAGATCTGCTGGGTCGGAGGGTGATTCCTTGGATTCTCGATGAATCTTGTAGAATTTCGGTCCGTCGCGAGTTAACAGTTGATACTGCAGGCTTTTTTCACGATGAATTACCTCTCAGTATCCTACCGACTGCGCCAATTATTTTCGTGGTTCTGGTTTATGAGTTTTTAAAAATAATTATTTTATTCACAAATATTAAATTTAATGTTTTCAAAGCAAGTTACAAGTCCAGACTGAATATAATATTTCTTTACAATTTTTTATATGTGTTTTTGATACAGAGTAATATAATATGATAACATGATAACAGGATGTCGGGAACTGCTGATGGTTGCAACTCCTGGGCAGGTAACATATATATATATATATATATATATATATATCTACAAAAAGAATTGAAGTCAAAACCGATATATATATATATATATATATATATATATATATATATATATATATATATATACCGGGTGTCCCAGCGCGACCGACACATGGGAGTTTTACATGGGAAATCAGTTAATCATGAATAGTATCTCCCCAGTGCAAGGTATTAATTTGAAATTTTGTATACTTATAGGAGAATATTAATTCTATGGATCACACTTATTTGAAATATGCAATTACGTCTGCTGGGCGAGATTTATTAAATTTAAAATCAAATATTTTCGTTCAAAATCAGACAGCCATGGAAATAAAAGAAAATATTTATCTGACAGTTTAGTGAAATATCACTGATTTTAATTCTTATTCCCTGTATTTTAATATTATTTAAGTTGAATTTAGTTTCTTTTTGTTAAATAATATACCAATATTACAAAAATTTAAATATCTACAATGGTATGTCATTAACTGTCAGAACTGTCACATACATATTTTCTTTTATTTCCATGGCTGACTGATTTTGAACGAAAATATTAGATTTTAAATTTAATAAATCTCGCCCTGCAGACGAAATTGCATATTTCAAATAAGTGTGATCCATAGAATTAATATTCCCCAATAAGTATACAAAATTTCAAGTGAATATCTTGCACTGGGAAGATAGTATTCATAATTAACTGATTTCCTATGTAAAACTCCCATGTGTCGGTCGAGCTGGGACACCCGGTATATATATATATATATATATATATATATATATATATCGGTTTTGACTTCAATTCTTTTTGTAGACGTTGATTTAGGATTGATGCGTATATCTTATATAAGGTGTTTATAGAGGTGATAACTCGATAGTTGGTTACGAGTTTTTGTCGCCTTTTTTATAGATGGGGGTTATTACTTCTTTTATTCATTCTTTTAGGAAGCTATTTGCTTAACAACATTGCTCATTAGCTTTGCTATAATTTTATTTAGTTTTTTCCGCCATGAATCCACGCTTCATATGGTATTTCATCTTATTTGGGGGCTTTATTTTTCTTTATCTTTCTTATTTGTTCACTTACTTCCTCTTCCGTGATTTGTAACAGTGACTGTGACCGTGAAGCACAGATTTGTTCACGTGCTGATTATTAAGTAAGGAAAAGATATACTTACCTGATAATCCACGGCGATACACCTTTCCTTGGAGGTTCTCACAGTAGAGAGGATGGAAAGGATACACGAATAAATAAAACTTTACCACGTAATTTGTGTTGACAAAGTTAAAAATAATATATTTAACAAATAATAATTGCACTATGAATTATGAGGGTACCAATAAACAAAACCAAAACAAATAAGCTAAACTGGCAGCAATAACATACCTGTCAATTCCCGATTGACTAACTGACCGCGGCATTGAGTTAATCTAGTCATTATATACTTCGCAAATATCGATGGAAAGTCGTACATACATCTTTTGCAATCACTGACGTCCATCGATATTTGCAGTTTTTGAACAATCTAGTTTGCGACCCAATTACTAAACTGCAATTCGGAAGAAATACATTGTGTGCAAGCGCGGTTTATTAAACTATTACTAAATTCAACTGACAATGCAATTTGGAAGAATCGCACTTGTTACACTGCCCTCCTCTTTACAGATGACTCGGTCAACTTAATCTCCAAAGTTTGAACCTAATCGACACATAACTACCTATTCAATTATGAGTATGCTCACGATCATTCATGTATCCTGCGTGCTGACGTAAGCCTTGATAATCCACCATAAGTCCATGTGGTAGATAACCGGGTGGGGAAAGTACCTACATCGGTAGAGACAGGACTTGCTGTGGTAGGGGCAAGACCTGCTGTGGGGATGCGGCCTCCAATGGAGTGGTAGAAGTCACTAGAACCGTGGTGTGGTGCTGTATATTTTTAATTAACAGCAGCTGAGCCAAAGAGTCCCACAAACTTACCCACAAAAATTGCCTGGGTCGCGATTGATTTCTGGCAGCTTTGGACAAATTTAGAATTACCCCGAAGCAATATTTTACTATGGTGAATATAACCAGCGTAATTGCTGAAAAAATATTTCCCAACCAAAACATGAATCTCCAGACTTCTTCTGCAGCATTCCATGCCATGTTGCAGAATTCACCCTCTGTAAACACATTGAGTCGAGACACTATATTTGTGATAGCTCTCCGTTCGCTCGGGAACAGTAATGTTTGCTGGAAAGCTTCCATCTCTATCGATTTCTGTCCCGTGTTCTTGGATGATGCGTGTGATGGGAATCATAAATCGACTGGTATTCTCATACGTAATCGGCAACTCTTGGTAGCAACCTAATGTTCTTCTAAACTCTACAATCTTTGCACGGCATCTTACCACATACAGTACTTCACCCATTACTCTCCCTATGTGCCCCGCAGCTTCTTTCACAATGCTACTCACGATGTCGGGGGTTGTAGCTGCCAAAGCTAATTGGTTTCGTAGCATACTCTCGCGCAGATGACATCACTTTAAAATGGAGTCGTATACCAAGTCCCTTGTATTCTGCTTAAAAGCAATCCCTAGGAATAGTAGTTTACTGAGGACTTACGCCATTAGATCTGTATTCTGGTCAACTCTCCGTGTCTTCTTGAAGTAGAAACCCAGAGTAGACTCGAAGATGATGATGAGTCTACTTTGTTCCGTCTTCCAGACTTATTGGAAACAGAGGGTTTCTACCTTGACCAGACGTAGTGCAAAAACAGTGTCCCTGGCGTCAACCACTATGTACTGGAATTTCGTGTAATTGACTGTAAGTAGCACTGCTGTCCTTCATAGAGCACATCGATACACGTCTGAGCACACCGATCCATTGACTCGCCGCTCCATGTGATTTTTCCCGCAACGTCGTCGTAGCAATAGTGATCTGAATATCTGCATATTGTGCCAGATCTGAGTCTCAAGCTATTCTCTTCTACGTTAGTGAAGGCGAGATAGTCATGAAGTTCAATTCTGATGGCGGCGTTAACCACGACGTCTTCATATACCACCCCATTCACTGTATACTTGACCCCTTGGCATTTTCCGCTTGGCTCCAGGAAACCTGCTGTTGTGGTAGATACCTCAGTAGTGCCATTGGAACGTAGTCCTGAGACGATACCAGCCCCCAGTCCTGTTAGGTCCAGACGGTGGAACTGTGATGCAGTTCTCTGCACGGACATAATGTACGTTTTGCGAAAGCCCGCTCGCACCGGCGCTGGTATGCGAGCGCATACCACAATGCTCAACCAACTGCTGTACCGTCACGAGGCAAGTATACACATGCACTTCCGTACACTTCCGTTCCTGAACCAGCTGTATTCTTTTAGAAGAGTTCTTGGGGTCAACACAGGACTGGACGTCCAACAGTGAAATCTTGGAAATCTCTGCCTCTGGGTCGGCAAAGTCATAGGCTATTAAGTCAGCTCGGGTCCCATGACAGAGAAATAAGCTTAAAACTACTATTAGACAATACAAATCCATCTTAAAACAACAAAACAAAACAAAAGTTAATTATAATTATTATTCCTAATCCACGGCTCGTCGGGCACGTTCCCACAACTTCTTATAAGGTAACGTCGACGATCTGGAGCTGGTGCACTAGGACTCTCTGGTTCTGTCAGGGTAGTTGCGATAGAGTCGGCGGTCGTCTCAAATATCGACTCTTGCTCACTTGATCCGAAGATTCGTTAAGTGAATTGCTTGCGTTAGACGAATCTGTAAGAATCTGTTTATTAATTTGTTTATTTTCGCCGGATGAAACGTTTTTTTTTTTCAACTTGTGGAAAGATAAGATTTCATTATCATTGCTATTTTCGTTATATGCACAGTCAGAAGAAAGGTATTGGGTTTTATCGTATTGTTCTAAGTCGGCTTGCGTCAAATAAAATCTTTTTAGCCTATTGACATGAACTTTCATTGTGCGTCTAACAAAAATTTATTTTATCGCATTAACATCCTTTAGATCGACGATACGATAGGGCCCTGTCTATTTTTTTGTTAACTTATTACAAGTCCCTTTAATAATGGGGATAAATAAATAAACTCTATCCCCTGACAGAAAATCAATTGGTTTAGCCTTTTTGTTAAAATTCTTATGCACACGATCGAGATTGTTGTTTAGAAACTCTTTAGCTCTAACGTGAGCTATTTTAAGTCGTTGAATAAATGCGGCTACGTAATTACTGTCCGTATGGTATTGTGTTCTAAGCGGTCTACATATCTTATCAAATGGAAGCCTTGTATTGTTAGTACGTATTTGTACCCATTGTAAGTCGTGGGTAAAGGTCCAACTACGTCCATAGCGATCCGTTCAAAAGAACGTGAAGCAAGTTCGGACCTCACTAAGGCGAGGATTTACATTAACCTACATATTCTTTCATATCTTTTTTAAGTTTAGGCCAAAAAAAAATTAACAAATTTTTCCAAACGTTTTATCGAAACCTACGTGTTCTGATAATGGCGAATCATAACATGCATGCATAATGTGACGTCTTAAGTTTTTTTGGTATTACTAATTTACTCTCAAATCTCTCGTCCTCTGTTTTTTTTTGTACAGAATACCGTCGTCATCTAAAAAGTATGAGACATCATTATGCACGTTTTCTATGATCGACGCAATATCTGGATCGTTTAGCTGATCACGCTTTACAGAGTTACGGTCCCAAATAATAGGTTCATAATTTTTCTGAAACAATGCTCTAACTAAGATAAGAGTAATGACCAGCAAAGTAACCGATTATTTGGTTCTGACATACTCATTAATTATTTCAAGAGCTGATGATCAACAATGGCTGTAAATTGTTGGCCGTATAAGTAGCAAGGATAGTGTTTGATACCCCAAACTAAGGCTTAATACTCCCTTTCCGTAGTGCTATAATTTTGTTCTGGTTTACTCAATTGTCGACTTGCATACTCTACGGGTATCTCTTGGCCATCGTAAGTTTGACATAAGGTAGCACTAATTGCGAAACCTGACACATCCGTGCAAAGTATAAAGGGTTTTTCGAAGTTGGGGTACTTTAATATAGGATCTTTAATCAATGAGTCGCGCAATGAAATAAACTATTTTTCAGCATCATTTGACCATTCAAATGTGGAATCTTTCTTCGTTAATTTTGTTAGTGGTAAAGCTATATCAGCGAAATTTGGTATGAATTTGCAATAAAAATCTACAAGGCTAAGAAACGCGCGTATGTCTGTGGTATTACTCGGTCTCTGGTATTCCTTGATGACGTTTATCTTATCGGTATCAGGTTTCACTCCGTTACCACTTACTACGTGACCCAGTTATTTTGTCTCACTCAGCATAAACTTACATTTATTTGGATTAAAGATAAATGAGCATCACGCAATCGGTCAAAAAATCATTATAATTTACTTAAATGCTCGTCGACGTTATCTGAACTAAAACAAATAATATCGTCCAAATAGACAAAACAATGGGTCACCGTGAGTCCCGACAAAACAGTATTCATAAGTCGTTGCCAAGTACTAGGGCTGTTCAAAACCGAAAGGCATTCTTTTGTATTCGTAGTGGCCTCATGGAACAGAGAAAGCTGTTTTTCTCTATTCCGGGGGTACACTTCGACCTGCCAAAATCCTTTCGTTAAATCCAGCGTAGTAAATTTAGTAGCTTTACCGAGTTGATCAATCGTATCATGTAAATTTGGAATAGGGAAGAAGTCTCTTTTCGTAATTTTATGTAGTTCTCTATAATCAATGCGAAATCTAAATGATGAGTAACCAGTAGGGTATTTCTTTTCAACTAATACTACTAGTGCTGAATATGGGTTGGTAGAGGGACAAATAATATCATTTTCTAACATTTAAGCTATTAATTTTTTTATTACTTGGCGACGACTAAAAGGTACTCGATATGGAGCCCGTGCCACAGGGTTTTCGTGTTCCGTTATAATTCTATTTTAAACTATGGAAGTATTTTTGAGTTATTCATTCTTCGGCTTGAAATTATCAGCATGTTTTAATAAAAACTATTTTAATTTATCCCGATGATTGTTGTCTAAATAATCAAACTGAAACTCTTTTACAAATTCTACAGTATTTCCGACGTTTATTGTTACAGCCTTTTTACCTGGATTTTTATCATTTTTATTTTCTAAGGTCAAATCAGCGGTTACCGCATAACAAATGGGAAATTTTGTATAAATGCTAATATTTTCAGAGCCTACATTTAAAATCTGGACCGGTATATCGTCCTTTTCTGCCTAAGTATAATTTATTAGTGTACATGCAACCAAAACACTCGGTGATTACTGATATATTTATTTTGTTGTAGTTTAAGTTTTAGAAATAGCCGACAAACGGATTACCCATCAATAAACTGTACATTTATTTGCTTGGCCATTTTAAATACATCTGGGTTTTCTCAGTAATCGGCGGACTTAACAGGACTTTCCCAATTCCTTTGACGGCAGGTACCTCTGACCATGTGCTTGTTAATTTTCTCGGAAGATTCAGTTTTTCCAATGTTTTTTTAACAATAATTTTAACATCTGCGTTGGTGTGTATCATCGGTGCCAGGGGGCTATGGTCAGGAGAATTGAGGGATGATGGTATTTGAAGATCAGTAGCAGTTTTAGACTCGTCGAAGTGAGTTCGACTCAAGCTCTCTTGTTCGTACTTTCACTCTGATTATTATTCACGTTGATTAATGCTGGTTTTATGTTATGTATATTGTTAATCAATAATATATTTTGTAAGTGAAACCTAAAATTTTGTGTGTTTTATTTAAACACTCTGGTCCTTCGAGTAATCATAAAAGAACTATCAACACAGCTGCTCTATCTACATCAGGCAGATAGTGTCGCCAACATATGGTCCTTCGAGCCGGATCTTCGCAAAAGTAAAGTGACGAACTTCAATTATTTTTGTGACAACCAGTAGTGAATCTTGTGCATTTGTGATCAGTGAATATTTCTGCAGAGTGAACTTTGTGTGCGACGAACTTCGCATTACCAGAGTTATATTCTTCACAACGGTGAGAGAATTTAATGTGTACGTGCTCAAATTGTTAGCATTCGGTTACACATTGCGTGATCACATATTGATCATAAGCAACTACGGCGTGCGGCATCAGCGTGCACAGTAAACGCAATTTCTTCGTCATTCTTGGGCCAAGGCAGCGGCATCAGCACGTTCGGCCGGGCATCCTCAACTGTATTTTGACCACGGCAAGCAGCAGCAGCGCACACGACGAGGTGGTGTCCCACGAGCACCAGGCGAACATCAGAAGATTCTCCGACACATTGGTGAGTCTCCAATAATTTATTCCTTCTTTACTTGTCCTTCATTATCTTCTAGCATTAAGAGTAGTATGGATTCCTTAAAGAGACAGCGTGGCCTAATCAGGAGTCACATTACGCGATTCAGAACATACTTATCTAAATTCACGGTAATCTCGGATATCTTTGATTTGAAAACACGTTTAAGTAAAATCGAGCCGTTATTTCATAAATTTAATGATATTCAACAACAGATTGAGGATTTAATTGAAAATAATTTAAACACTGTGGTTGGCGAAGTCGACGCGGCATCGTCGGCAACATTATTTCATAGCGAATCTAAAGAGCCTACGGAGTTTGAAGATTCATATTTTTCGTTAGTCGCAAGGGCGAACAGAACAATCGCGGAAAGACAATTGAATGACGCTGCATCGACGAGACCAGATTCACGCGCTGCATCGGGTAGTAGTGAGGCTATGCATAGCATAGGAGCAGTCTTGCCGAAGATCAAAATACCTGAGTTCGACGGCACGTACGGTCAATGGTTAAAATTTCGCGACACTTTTGAATCTTTCGTACACTCTAATACGAATTTAAATAACGTGCAGAAGTTTCATTATTTAGATTTCTCACTGAAAGGAGAAGCTGCGCGAGTTATACAAGCTCTTGGTATATCAGACGCGAATTACATTTTAGCTTGGAATAGTTTAAAATCGCGATATGAGGACTCAAACGCTTTAATACACCATCACGTAAAGGGGTTGTTCGAAGCGCCAGCGGTCACGCGTGACCCTCAACAGGAATTGAGCCTCTTAATTGACAATGTGAAAAATCACTTACTTGCTCTCCAAAGTCTTGGGGAAAAAACAGAGTATTGGGATACAATTATTATTCAATTGCTAAATTCCAAATCAACTTATTCAATTAAACGTGAATGGGAAAAATTCGCAGCTGGGCTCACAAGCAAACCGTTGCTTAAAGATTTGACTAACTTTTTAGAATAACATTGCAAGTTTTTAGAAAAATTAAATGTAGATAAATTTCAAATTGACAATAAAAATAATAAATTTAATAGTTCGAAACATACGAGTAAGGGAGAAACCATTTGCCATTGCGACCAGGGTTTGTATTATTTGCAAACAACAATCGCATCCTATTTATGCATGTGAAGAATTTAAGAAGATGAACGCATCTACGCGGTTAGATAAAGCTAGGAATGCGAGACTTTGTTTTAATTGTCTGTTAGACGGACATAGTAATCGTGATTGTAAATCAGGGTCATGTAGAAAATGCGGAAAAAAGCACAATACATAGCTGCATCTAGATCAGATCCCGCGACAAGCAACAGCTACCGCGACGGATCAACCTCATTGAGAAAATAAGTCTCTCAGTCTCAATTCTCAACAGAGTACTACCCCTCTTACGTCAGCTGCCACGCATCAAATTTGTGCCACACGGGCATCTCGATCGACTGAGAAATATGTTTTATTAGGAACCGCGAACATTTATATCTATGATCAAATCGGTAGTAAACATCAATGTCGTGTCGGGCTGGATTCGTACTCGCAGCCTCATGTTATGTCATCCGATTTATGCAAGCGTCTCGGGCTTCGGAAAACAAAGAGACAAGTCGCGATCTCGGGTATCGGGCGACAGCAAAATAATATCCACCACAAGGTAACAACGAAGATTCAGTCGCGAGTAACTAATTATACGTTGACGATTATCTGCTTTGTATTAGCTGAGATTAGCGAAAATACGCCACACCCTCCAGTGAAATCAGCTGATATACAGATACCGAGTCACATACAGCTAGCCGATCCGGAATGGAATGAATCGCGTCCTGTACATCTATTGATAGATTGCGGTGTATTCTATAAACTTTTATGCGTAGGTCAGATTGAATTAATAAATAATCTTGTACTTCAGAAAACTCTTTTCGGTTGGGTTGTAGCCGGAGAAATGATGCTGCCTTGCGTAAAGGCACCAAGTATTATTTGTAATCTTGTACGAAATGAAGACTTAAATAGGCAGCTCGAGCGATTTTGGAAAATAGAGCATTGTTTTACGGAAAACTCGATTGATATCAATAAGAACGATTTAAGTGAAAAACATTTTACTTTCACCACAAAACGTGACGTCGACGGACGGTTCATTGTAAGCATGCCATTTCAAGGCGACACCTCGCTACTAGGTGACTCTTTAGAAATGGCTAGAAATAGAATACTTGCAATGGAGAGACGAATGACAAAGAATACAGATATTCGTAAACAATATCACGAATTCATGTCTGATTACGAAGCGCTAGGGCACATGAGTGAGATTGTATCATAGGAATTTAACAATTAACCTCAATTTTACCTTCCCCATCACGCGGTTTTCAAGGAAAATAGTACAACCACAAAACTTCGCGTAGTTTTTGATGGTTCTGCGAAAACAAGCTCAAGGCCATTCATTGAACGACATTCAACACGTCGGACCTACCATGCAAGATGATCTAGTTTCAATCTTACTTAGATTTAGACAGCATAAATTTGTATTATCTGCTGATATAGCAAAAATGTTTAGGCAGATAAAGGTAGAGAAATCAGATCGCGCGTTTCAACGAATTTTGTGGCGTACGCATAGTTCGTCACCGATCAAACATTTTGAATTAAATACGGTCACGTATGGTACGGCTTCGGCACCGTTTCTTGCTACGCGATGTTTATCACAGCTTAGTGATGACTATCGAGAACAGCATCCATTAGCAAGTCACGTAATACGGCACGATTTTTACGTGGATGAACTGTTGACGGGAACGGATGATCTCGAAACTGCAATTGAGTTAAAATCCACTCTATCTGCAATTCTAGAATCAGCAGGATTCGAGCTCCGCAAGTGGGCATCGAATGACTCGCAAATTTTACATAACGGTGTAACTATAAACAATGATACAATCGCGTTACTAGATGATAAAGACCCAAAGACGCTAGGACTTCTTTGGGATCCTGTTACAGACTCGCTAAAATATCATGTTAACTTTACTGATACGTGCAAGGTTACAAAACGCGTAATTTCGTCGATAATTGCACAAGTGTTCGATCCACTTGGATTAGTTGGACCCGCGATTATTACAGCAAAAACCATTTTGCAAAAATTATGGCAGTTAAATTTAGATTGGGACGAGTCACTTCCCCAAGACATTCATTTATCATGGCAAGAAATCTATAAACAATTGCCGGTCATTAATAAAATCGTAACTGACAGACGTGTATTATCGAAAGCAGGTGAATTAATCGAACTTCACGGATTTTGCGAAGCCTCGGAGCGTGCATACGGTGCATGTATCTATGCTGTTTCCAAAACCAAGAATAATGCACGAAAAGCTAGGTTATTATGTGCAAAATCAAAAATTGCTCCGCTTAAAGCTACGTCATTACCAAGACTCGAACTTCTTGGAGCCTTGGTACTTGCGAAACTCGTGAATCAAGTCGTAACCGCGTGTAATATTTCGATTGACAAATGGCACTTTTGGACAGATTCCATAGTGACATTGGCGTGGATAAGAGCTCCATCAAACAAATGGAAAACATTTATCGCGAATAGAGTAGCTGAAATTCAAGAGCTTACAAATGATAATTGGGGACATGTTGAATCGGGCATGAATCCAGCGGATTTAATATCGCGAGGCAGAAACGCTACAGAACTACTCGATGCAAGGTTATGGTGGAACGGCCCGTCGTGGCTCGCACATTCTGAGAATAACTGGTCCGCGAGCCGCGAGATAATAAGCGAGAATTTGCCGGAGCAACGAAAGACTACGATCTCGCTCGTCGCTCAGCAAACAGATAAAATAGTTCATAACAATGATCTTGAGCAATCAGTAACGACTGATTATTTTGACAGGTTTTCTTCGTACTCGCGAATGATACGTATAACGGCGTATGTTCTTAGATTTTATAATAATTGTAAAGCGGCCCTAGAAAATAGCAGTAAGCGTAAACCACCGATACATCGTAAACACAATTATAATCAAAACCCTTTAACGAGTATAGAACTACGACGAGCCGAATATTGCCTGATAAAACGTGCTCAGAATGCAACGTTATTACAAGATATCGTTTGTTTAGAGAAAAAACAAGATTTAGCGAACAATAGCCGTTTAAAGCAATTAAATCCATTTATTGATAACTTAGGTCTATTACGCGTAGGTGGGCGACTTAACTATGAACAGAAACACCCAATAATTTTAGCATCCAATCATAAATTCACGTATTTGGTCATTAAGTATGAGCATCAGAGACTGCTCCATGCTGGCGCACAATCTGTGATCGCATCACTGCGTAGGCAATATTGGCCACTCGCGGGCAAATCTACTCTTAAAAAAATCCTTCGAGAATGTATGACATGTTTCCGAGCAAAACCTGTAGACTCCACTTATTTGATGGGAGATCTACCGACATCGAGAGTAACGCCGACTCGAGCTTTCACCAGTACCGGAGTAGACTACGCGGGTCCCTTTTTATTAAAGGAACACAGTCGCTCTCGCGTCCCGATAAAGGCTTACATGTGCATCTTTATATGTTTTGTAACTAAAGCGGTACATATTGAACTCGACCGTGACTTGTCAACCGAAGTGTTTCTTAATTGTCTTAAACGATTTATATCGCGACGCAGCAAGTCCAAACATATATACTCAGATAATGGAAAAAACTTCGTTGGAGCAAAAAATGAGCTCACAAAAATACGCGAATTATTTGAAAATGACGCTTTTCAAATTAAGATATTCGAGTTTTTATCAGATCAAAAAATCAATTGGCATTTTATCAAGTGCCGTAAAATCAGCTAAGTACCATTTAAAGCGAGATTTCGGGAGAATCAAAATTGACTTACGAGGAATTCTATACAGTCTTCACGCAAGTTGAAGCTTGTTTAAACTCTAGACCACTTTCACCATTATCTAAGATCCAAACGACCTTACTCCCTTGACCCCTGGTCATTTCCTTATTGGAGACGCCCTAACTACATTTCCACAGGAGAATCTACAAGACTTGAACACCCATCGATTGAATCGATATCAACATTTGCAGCAGATATTGCAACATTTCTGGCAGCGTTGGCACTGCGAATATCTGTCGCAACTACAGCATCGAAGAAAATGGACAAACAAAGACTTCAAGTTCATTAAAGTGGGTGATATGGTGATCGTCAGAGAAGACAACATACCACCAATGCAGTGGCCTCTTGGCAGAATTGAACAAGTTCAAGAAGAGAAGAACAATATAGTGCGAGTGGTAACAGTAAGAGTCGCACGTGGTCTTATTCAGCGACCTGTGTCTAAAATTTATATGTTGCCAATCAACGAAAATTCGGTTTAATCTATTACTGGTTTATGTATCAATTTAACGTTTATATAGAGCTTAAGCAACCATTTACTTTAATTGTCTTTTTATTTTTGATTTTGCATTGTAAAACATGTGTATTTATGTTCCTTTCTTTTGTTGAAAGATATTCTTTCAAGTGGTGCGGGATGTTTACTGATATATTTATTTTTGTTGTAGTTTAAGTATTAGAAATAGCCGACAAACGGATTACCCAGCAATAAACTGTACATTTGTTTGCTTGGCCATTTTAAATACATATGGGTTTTCTCAGTAATCGGCGGACTTAACAGGACTTTCTCAATTTCTTTGACGGCAGGTACCTCTGGCCCTGTGCTTGTTAATTTTCTCGGAAGGTTCAGTTTTTCCAATGTTTTGTTAACAATAATTTTAACATCTGCGTTGGTGTGTGTCATCGGTGCCAGGGGGCTCTGGTCAGGAGAATTGAGGGATGATGGTATTTGAAGATCAGTAGCAGTTTTACACTCGACGAGGTGAGTTCGACTCAAGCTCTCTCGTTCGTACTTTCACTCTGATTATTATTCACGTTGATTAATGCTGGTTTTATGTTATGTAGGTATATTGTTAATCAATAATATATTTTGTAAGTGAAACCTAAAATTTTGTGTGTTTTATTTAAACACTCTGGTCCTTCGAGTAATCACAAAAGAACTGTCAACACAGCTGCTCTATCTACATCAGGCAGATAGTGTCGCCAACACTCGGTATATTAACGTCCTTCGGTTCTAGTACATACAACCCATCAGGCGTTCTCGGACCTAGATGCACGGAACAAACAGCCATGTGGCGCGGTGTAATATGTATTTCGTGTTTTAGTTTTACTACTGAAAACTGTTTACTCGAAAAACTCTTCGCGCCAGAATCAAATTTTGATAACGTTTACTATTATCATCTAAACTTTTCGCGAGATTTTAATTACAAGTTAACGCCACGGAAGATTCAATTGCTTCTGAATTACCCTTAACGGATTCTAAAGTTACTTTATTAGAATCCAACCTTGAAATATTTTCTGAAACTGCTAAAATAGGCGAAACTTGAATCTCACTAATCGGTGCGTGACTTACACTACAAATATCGTTAGAGTTATCGTTCCTTCTGATGTCAGATAAACTAAACTTTGTCTTATTTATTACCACTGTATTATCTTTAAAACCAATCGTAACATCATGCTCTATTAAAAAGTCGATACCTAATAATCCATACCATTTAGAACAAATATCGGCTGGACAAACCACGAAACGATGTTTAATTTTTCTGAAACCAATATTTCATTCGGTAAACTATTTCCAGAAACACTAAAATAACTTCCGAATCAAAAATCGACAAATTTAACTTTTCTACAACACAACATTTAATTAAAGATACAGCAGCACCCGAATTAATAAGAAAGCTATAATCCGAATTAATAATTTGGAAAATAATGTGCTTAGTTATATCTTCACTGACATCAGCGAGCCTTGGAACAACTTTAACGACATCGGTAGGTGTTCTGCCAGACGTTGGGTCGTCATCTAGGCAGATATGGGGTTTAAAGGACAAGTCTGATCTGTTGCCCTATGTCCTGTCTTAACACAAGCATAACAAAATATCTGTTTTGGAATTGGACAAGTGGTTACTATGTGATCTAAACTACCACAATTAAAACATCAGCCTCGCATTTGTTCGTACACTGACAAGTCCTCAATTGAGTTTTATTTTTTTAGGGGTCAGCGCGTTTATTTGTCACCTGAGCCTTTGTTGTTGTCGGTTTAGCTGATTTTTCAACCGTCATCGCTCTAACGTTTAATTTATGGGAGCCAGCCTTGGTTTCTTTAAAAGCTTATTTAGTACTTCTTCGCAATGTTGAGCACAAGGCAAAGCTTCTTCTATAGTTTTAAACTGTTTTATCCGACACATTTCGTTCGCTAGTCTAGTTTCTAACCCGTCCAAAAACTGTTTAATTAGTAAAGCCTCTCGTCTTACTTTAGCCCTGAAATTTTGTATTTCATTATCACCCAATAATGAAAAAACGGTTGCCCCTACTATTTTTAATCGTAATGCAAATTTTTGTAAGCTTTTTAAAAATTCGCGTTCTGCTGAACATACATCTAATTTTCCCCAAACAAATTTATAAGCCATTCCCGTATTTCTATCGTAGTCTTTGGTCTCTCGTCTGGCGACAAGGAATAGAAATACGATCTCGTTCCTTCTCACAATTTAAATTTAATCGCGGTAAAAGTCTGTAACTCGATTAGATGATAACATTTAGCTACCGTTGTTACATTATCTAAAAACGCTTCTAAATCTTATCCTCTCGAATATGTCTCTATTGACTTCAATGCGGACATGGAATTTGGGTTGCTGAATACGACATGTTCTGAAGGGGAATGTGAAGGGCCTGGACGAGTTACAGGAGGTTTTTGAAAATATATTGCTATTAAATTTGGTAAATGGTAGGAAAACGGAGCATAATGTGATGTTGGTGCAGTTGCATCATAGCTTAATAACTATGCGGCTGGTATTACATACTGTGGGTTTATAGAAATGGGAACTGTGGATGGTATAGGTGTGTACATTGTAGTTGTCGCGGTTGTCATTGTAGAAAGCGTAGATGTCGTGGTTGACACGACGATTGTAATTTCGGGCATAATATCTCGTCAATAATCAAGCCTAACCTTCTAATAGTAAAAAAAAACCTTTACTATCCTACCGACTGCGTCAATTGTAACAGTGACTGTGACCGTGGAGCACAGATCTGTTCACGTGCTGATTATTGAGTAAGGAAAAGATATACTTACCTGATAATCAACTGCGATACACCCTGGAGATTCTCACAGTAGAGAGAATGGACAGGATGCACGAATAAATACCACGTAATTTATGTTGACAAAGTTAAAAATAATATGTTTAACAAATAATAATTACACTATGAATTATGAGGGATCTAATAAACAAAACCAAAACAAATAAGCTAAACTGACCGAAATAACATACCTGTTTATTCTCGATTGACTAACTGACCCCGGCATTAAGTTGATCGAGTCATTATATACTGACGTCCATCGATATTTGCAGTTTTCGAACAATCTAGTTTGCAACCCAATGACAAAACTGCAATTCGGAAGTAATACATTGTGTACAAGCGCGGTTTATTTTTACTAAATACTACTGACAATGCAATTTGGAAGAATCGTGCTTGTTACAGATCTATGTTAATAAATGAGAGGACGGACTAGTCCAGGGGTCAACATGTAGTTCTAGGTGGGGTCCGAATATAGTGGGAAAATTTTAACGAGGTCCAGAAAAAAAACAAATGATACTAATATAGTAACTAAACTTATATTTAGGTATTATTTTGGTTTCAAATCACATTCTGATTTATAAAAGACAAGACTTAAAATTAATATGAAAATTTCAACGACGGTCTTGAGCCAGTTTTTATAGTTTGATTGTCGATAGGAACAGCAAATTCGAAGTGTGTCTTCTAGGTGGGCGTAAATTAATCTTGAACGATATTTGTTTTTCAAAAAATTCATCATTGAGAAAGATGTTTAACATATATATGTCGAGCCAAACATAGTAGCCAGATTGATAGCTAGTTTTTGCAATTTTCATATTTTTCTGGGACAAGTTTGCTCCAAAATTCTTTGATGGCTATCGTTTTATACATCTACAAAGATACATCTTCTTGCAAGTCAATTATCTACATTTGAAGTGATGGCTTTGACAGATTAAACAACTTGGCAGACACATCTGTTCATTCTGCCGCTACATTAACTTCAAATGGCGATTTAAGAAAGGAAGATAGCTTGTCGATCTCTGCAAAATCTTGGAACCTTATAGCAAATTTGTTCTTAAGATCGGCCAGAAATTTTACAGAAACTGCAATCTCTTCTTCAGAGTTCTTGTTTCTAAATTCAAGAATTGTCGGAAAATGAATAAATTCTTGTTTTGCTATATCTTTTTCAAAGATATCCAATTTACGACGAAAAGCAGATACGCTTTGTATCAGATCACATATTAATTTTCCATTTCCTTGTAATTCTGTGTTGAGCGCATTCAAATATTTCAAAATATCTTTTAGTAAAGCCACAACCAACATATTGCGCTCATTTGTTATGAACTCAGAGTGCTTCCTGGCTCCCTGCGTATCTAAGTTTTGCAAAAAAAAAATTAGAATTTTTGGATAGTTCGGACGTTTTTACATGTGCTCTATATAAAAGCTGTATTTCACTAGTTTCTCTAACTAAAATAGCTTGTGTTCCTTATCATTGTGTGCATCTCGCTACAAGTGATTCAGTGATAATAACCTTTTCATCTTTAATTTCGTTGTGCTCTAAATATTTGTGTTTTTGTACTTAAAGTTGATCACTTTCTTACAAAATTTTGTCATTCCACTTTGTGCAGAATTTCGCCTGTCTAATTAAATCTAAGTGTCACTGACCTCTCTGTTTGTGTTCTCCCGCGATGAACGATGAGTAAGTGCGCGAAGTGCAAGCGGAAATCTGACAATCTCATAGGGTGTGAAGGTACCTGTGGTCAATGGTTTCATCCAGGGTGTATCTATTTCACTGATGATGAAGGTCGCATCTTAGATAAATCTAAGTCTCTCTTCTTCTGGTGTCCTACCTGCAAAGTGAATTGTATCATAATAGATCGTAGTAAGGATATCGACATCAAGAGTCTTTTCAAATATATGCATGACAAACTTACTAGCCTCGAAACATCCATTACTAATCAAGTATTATCCAGCCTAAAAGATGAGATTAGCTCCATTATCTCCTCCAATCTATCCAATCTAAAGTCCGCAATCCAAGAGGATATTAATTCTAAACTTCAAAGTACAAATAGCAACACTCACCCGTCGTCGTCATGCGGTGACATCTCCTTCGCAGCTGCAGCCAAATTCACTCGCAAGCCACCAGTATTGTTGAAACCCAAAGATGCGTCTCAATCATCTTCAGTGACCAAATCAGATCTCTTCAAATCTGCCAACCCTGTTGCCTCAAACATCACAATCAACTCCGTCCGACAGATCAGTAAAGGTGCACTCATCATTATCTCCGATCAATCCGACAAGCTCAAAGACATCATAAGTGACAACCTAAAAAGCAAGTATGAAGTCAAACAATTACCTGCCCTACATCCAAGGATACGTATTTCTGGTATGTCTGAGTCCTTCACCAAAGAGACCTTCGCTGACCATCTTCTCCACCAAAATAAGTCCTTATTTCTGTCTGGTTATGCATGTGATGTACTTGATGTTAGTCCTACTAAGCGCAACTCTCGTATCTACCAAGCTCTCATCCAAACCGACGTGACAACATACAACTTATTACTTAAGGCTCAGAAAATATTTATTGGCTTTGACATGTGTGCTATCTATGATGCTATCGAACTACGCAGGTGTTTCAAATGTTGTGGTTTTCATCACACATCTAAACAATGTGTCAAATCTGACCAAGTTTGTGGTAAATGCACTGGCAACCATGAGGCCAAAGACTGTCCATCCAAGGAATCCAAGTGTATCAACTGCATTAAATTTAATGAAATCCACAAAACCAAACTCGATATATCTCATGATGTATGGGATAAAAATTGCCACACATACATTGATATTCTGAAACGTTTTAAAGCCAATATTGTTGGATCACAATAGCAATCACCCATCACTTCAAGTTCCCCAAACCCCCAGCGCCGACTTACCATTTTCTACCAGAATATCCAAGGTCTCAACTCCAAACTGGGTCATCTGCAGTCCTCTCATTCATCAATCGACTACGATGTCATCGCACTCACTGAAACATGGCTCACCGGCAGTGTTTACAACGCCGAACTTGGTTCAGACTCGTTCAGTGTGTACAGGTGCGACCGAGATTTCACTGCATGCCGTCTTACTAGGGGAGGAGGTGTTCTTTTATTGATCAAAAATCATCTTTCATCCTCTGCAGTTGATCTCACTGATTATACTGACATTTTACCCGTTAACGTTGACATTGTCTGTGCAAAAATACCAACTGTTAATTCTAATCTTTATATATTTATTGTATATATGCCACCAGCTTCACCTGTGAGTTCATATATTGCGGTTAACGATTTTTTTGAACATCTGCCTTTCTTAAATAATAGCAATTTCTTGATTTGTGGTGATTTTAATATCCCTGAATTAACATTAAATTCAGATTCTCCCAAAGTTAATGAACTAAATTTGTTACTTGAATTTTTTAATGCAAGTCAGATGAACAATGTAAGAAACGCTAATAATAGGTTATTAGATTTAGTTATTTGTAACAGTCAGTGCAATGTCTCACGGGCTACTGATCTGGTGTTTGATATAGACTATCCCCTTCATCACCCTGCACTTAGTATCACTCTAGATCTCAACTTTGCACATTACCCGAATCCTAAGACTTTACCATCTGTTAAATATGATTTTAAAAAAGCAAATTTTGTGAAACTGTATGAACTTATTGGTAATTATAATTGGAATTGTCTTGAGGAATTTTCTGACGTTAATCTTGCCTGTGAGTTTTTGTATTCTAAATTATATTCTTTTATAGACTTATGTGTTCCCACTAAAATTACCAATGGTAGCAACTACCCACCCTGGTTTAATAAGACTATCATTCGGAAACTCAAGGCTAAGATTCGCGCCAGAAAGTTATTGAATCGGTTTCCACATAATCAGTCGTATATTACTAAATTTAAATTATTAAGATCTGAAGTAAAATCTCTCATAAAAAAATCGTACGCTGACTATGTGAAATCTAGTGAAAATGCAATTAAGTCAGATCCTAAAAAAATTTGGAATTATGTCAACTCTAAGAAAAAAATATCTAGCTACTCTAACTCTTTCGTCTATAACAACACCACTTCATCTAAACCTAATGATATATCTAATGCTTTCGCTTCCTTTTTTCAATCTACTTATCTTCCTTCCTCTTCCCCTGCTACTACTTCTTCAACTTCATTTTCATCCTCAACTCTATCATACCCTCCCATCTGTCTTGATCATATAAGCATTCGTGAAATTGAATCATCCATCAAGTCTCTTAAATCTTCTCTCTCTTGTGGCCCTGACCTCATTCCCAGCCTGTTGATCAAAGACTGTGCTCATCCTCTATCCAAAGCTCTTTACTTCATCTTCAACCTATCCCTCAAAACGAATACTTTCCCCAATATCTAGAAAATAACTCGTATAACTCCCATCCTTAAATCTGGTGACGCTTCGGCATGTAATTACCGTCCTATAGCCATACTGTCCAGTTTTAGCAAAGTTTTTGAGAAGGTGATATATAACAATATTTATCCTGCAGTAAGACATCTCATCTCGCCTTGTCAACATGGGTTCATTGGTAAGCGTTCCACGATTACTAATCTTATGTTTTTCACGCAGAAAGTTTCCTCCATTCTTGATTCCTGTGGTCAAGTAGATTGTATATACACCGACTTCTCTAAAGCCTTTGACAGACTTGATCACAACATCTTAACCAGTAAACTTGAATCTTTTTCTTTTTCCTTCTCCTTAATTAAACTAATATCTTCCTATCTTCATGGACGTGAGTTATTTGTTAACTTTCATGGTTTCAACTCTCTCAGTTATTTTACCACCTCTGGCGTTGTCCAAGGCTCACATCTCGGTCCTTTACTTTTCCTTCTTTTCATAAATGACATCTCAAATTCTCTACATTGTCTTAAATTACTCTTTGCGGATGATCTCAAAATTTTCCATTCCATCTCGACGATTAGAGATTGCCTTCTTCTACAACAAGACTTGGACAATTTATCATCTTGGTGCACTAAAAATAAACTTCATCTTAACCTAAGTAAATGTTCAGTTATGTCCTTTTGTAGGAAAATGTCGCCAATTAAATTTGAATACACAATTAATGATGTTACCCTGTCCCGCCCTAAAACTATCATGGATCTTGGTGTGAAATTTGATCCTAAACTTACCTTCACGGACCACATTCGTGATATCCGTAACTCTGCAGCTCGTATGTTGGGTTTCGTGATCAGAAACACTAAGGATTTTCATAATATTTCAGCAATTTTAGTTCTCTATTATGCCTATGTCCGCTCTAAACTAGAGTATTGCAACATTATCTGGAACCCAATCTATGAAGTTCACCAAAATCTTCTGGAATCTCTTAAAAAAAAATTTCTCAAATATTTATATTTCAAACTTCATCTTATCTACCCCAACCGAAATCTTTCTTATCCTAATCTATGCCATATGTTTAATATTAAAAGCCTCTTCCAACGCCGTGAGAACTTCGCCATTATTCACCTCTATAACCTTATTAACAATCGCATTGATGACCCCAATTGCCTGTCTTTCCTTAATTTTCATGTCCGTGCTATCTCCACTCGATCATCATTCGTTTTCTATATTCCACTCTGTCGCACCAATCTTCTCATCTCATCTCCTTTATATCGCATGTGTGCCTTATATAATACTAAATTTTCTAGCATAGATATTTTCTTCTTGAATTTTAAGTCACTTTTAAAATTACTGAACAAGACTTAATTGTTTTTCTATTCTTTATATTTTATTTGTCAGTATAATATGTTTTTTGTATATTTTCTATTTTCTAGTGTTCCTATTGCTATCCTCTATTGGGCTTGTCCTGTTAGGATAGTTGTAAATTAAATAAATAAATAAATAAATAAATAAGAAGACGGTTACTTGTTCTTTTATTAGCCAAAAACGTTCAATAACTTGATCTTTACTTAGCCAACGCACATTGTTGTGTTGTAGTAAGTCAGAATACGCCGAATCACATTCAGAAAGAAACTCCTTGAAATGTCGGTGCTGAAGAGCAGAATGAGATATTATAAAATTAATCAACTTGACCAAGCTATCCACAACTTCTTTCAGTGTAGCACTAAGTTTTCCACAAAGGGCTACCTAGTGAATTATGCACTGATACGATATTAGACCTGAATTTTATCCCTGATTCTCTTCACTACACCTTTTTCTTTGTTAATCATTGCTAGGGCACCGTCGGTTGAAAGTGACTACATTTTATCATAACTGATGTTAGATTTATTAATAAATTCATCGGCAATATTGCTAGCAACTCTGCCCTAAAAATCTGTCACTCAATGTCAAGAAATCTTACGAAAATTGACATTTGTTCATCATCAACAATGTCACGAGATTCATCAAGTGCTATGGCGTAGCAAGGTGTCTTTTGCAGAAGTTCAAGAAGAGTGGTTATAATATATGCAGCTAAAATTTCCGTTCTTCGTGTATTACTTCTCGCTGATAATGGAATACTTTGGATTGCAGGGACAACATCTTTTTTTCTTCAAATAGTGACGTACCTACAGCCAACATCTATTCCTTCACTATCTCAGAATCTGAAAAGGGTTTCTGGTGTCTATTAAGCGTCTAGCAAACACGTAACGCTGGATCTGTAGATTTTCTTGGTCGCCCATGCAACGAACTAGTAATCTTGTGATATTTTCGTAAGAACTGAGATATGCCTGAAGCTTCTTTTTTCGGGCCTCATTGCCAAGGGGAATGTTTTTGTGGAATTTCTGATGAGTTGTAGCCTATATTTTGGAGTATGTTAATTTCTTTCTTTTTTTTTTACATAGTTTCTTGTATTCGCTAATTTTCTGTCTGTATGTTTCTATTTGTATATTCCCTTGTCGTAATTGTATCTTCTTGTTTCCTTTTGTTTTTCTTTGCATTACTTATCCCACCACTTGTTGCTACATGTTAGGAATAGTATTTCTTGGAGAAAAAAGAGAGAATCGGTTTATGTTTTTGTGACAGTTGTATCATTTGTAATGTGCTGTACCGTTGCTGTATTTTGTATTCTGAAATTAAACATTGTGAAAACAAACACTTGCATTGATAAACTATTTAAAACCCCTGAACTCCTTTTCTAACGGGTAGTTGTAAAGTGAGTTATTTTACGAACACTTATACATTAGTTATGTTGTCTCTGTTTAATTTGGTCGTTCTTTTTAATATTGCCTCGTTTATCTGTTTAGTAAAAGTTTCCAATTGGATATCGGAGTTCAATTCACCTATTTCCACATTTTCCAGATACTCTTTGGACTGTTTTATTGCTTCTACGTTCCAGAGCACTATTTGTCTTGGTAAAGTACTTATTATTTTAAATTGGGAGAATTAGATTTTTTAAGGTAATAGATATTAAGTGATGGTCTGATTCAGTTTGATTTATTATTTCGAACTTTTTAATTAATCGGAGAGCCTCATTGTTTACTATCCCGTAGTCTATGACTGATGCTTCATTTTTTGTATTAATGAAAGTGAATTCGCCTTGTTCATCTCCTTCGTGGTTTCCATTCAGTACATTTCATCCTCTTACTTTACACCCTTTAATTAAGATTGTTCCTTCCACCAAGTATTAATTTACTTTCATTTGTTTCTGGCGGTGATGTTCTCTTCTATCTCTTTTAATATTTCTTATAATCTGTTGTTGCTGTATATTGATATTATACGTCATTTTTCTTTATCCAAGATTAGTAGTCTTTCCTGCTTATTTTCTTTGAAATTAGTAATAGGTAAAATTTCTACAATATGTTTTTTAACACCTGTGATAATTCCGCCCATAACTCTTCCTTTTTTGTTTTTCCTAATAGCTAGCACATACGTCCAATTACACTTAAGTTTCTGTAAATCCTATTATATAGTAATCCTTTATATGATCCCAAAACTCCCTGTTTTTACTTTTAATGCCCATTATGTTCCAGAACCATATTTTAATGTTATTTTTTATTTGTACTGATTATTTTATTCATTTCATTCAATGTGAACCATTTATTATTAATTCTTATTTTTTTATATGCAACTGTAGCTGTATTACCCTTTGACCTCTCCTCTCTGACCATTGCTCTTAATTATGCTATTTCTCGTTCTTGTTGCGTGAGATCGTGTTCTAGGTATATGTGTTTTCCATTTAATATATTTTTATTTTTAGGATTCTTTGTTTTTCTTCCCAGTTTTATAATTTAACTATTACTGATTCATTTTCCTTATTTTTTTATTTTTAATGCTTACGAATTCTTAGTATCCATCTTAATTTTGCCTCTGATCCAGTGTTCTATTGCTTCTTATATATCTTTTTTATCAATCTTGAAACACTTTATTATTATATTATTTTTCTTCTCACGCAACTAAAAAGTAACGATATAAATATATAAATAAACACAGAATCAGTGAACAGCATATTTATCTGCGTTATTAAATTTTGAAGCCCTTCAAAGCTGGTTTATGTAACAAAAATATATTTTCGCGCCATCTCACCTACTCGACTGCTACCACCTATCTTAGTAACTAAACTACGAATCAAATTTCAAATAGACACGTAGGTAAGTATAACTTTTATACAGCGTATCTAGAGGAGTACTGATTGTTATGGTTACCGCATTACAAACATTAGAAACAAATATGAATGATTTCGAATTTTGAAATAGAAGACGATTGACCCTTTGCAGAAAATTATTGACAATGATATGTAGGTATATGTAAAAGTCAGTCTTTATAAACACTGATGTCATAATTGTAAATATTAATATCATATAAATACAATAACTTGCGGTTTTTACCCAGTTAAATTACATTTACCTATTTAGGAAAATGAGTTTATGTTAAAGAAAAGAAAAATATTGATTGGCAGTTATCACTTCAGCGATGTAAAAAAAATTAAAGAATTATTTCAGTAAAATTCTCGACACTGTTTTGCGGAAACGCCTGGCGCAATTAACAATAAAACAAACACAAATTTTTCGTTTGTACACCACTAATTGAGATATTTATAATATTAATAATAATAATTTATACAGTAAGTAGATCAATCAAAACTACATTATCTTGATGTTTGGAAATACAAAATTTGAAAATTTATATTTTATAAATGTAAACTACTTTTAAAGACATTCTCAACATGCCTCACGTGACAGCTATCAGTGTACTAGTGTACAAATTTTGCCTGAAACTCTCTGAATCCGAAAATCGAAAAAGGAAAGCTAAAAAAGATGCAAGTCTTGCAAAGTATAAGGACAGCCTAACAAAATTTTTAAAAACAACGAAATATAAAGCCTCTTCGTCGTCTACTCAATTGCACGATAAATTTGAAAATGAAGGAAATACAATTGTTAATGAAGAAATCGACAGTGTTAGATGTGAAAATGAATCTGAAGCATTAGACGAAACCAGCCCAATAAGTACACCTATTGAATCCAAACCAGCTCAAGCTGAAGAGATTCAACCAATATTAAATGATTATTCCGATATTGCAAAGTAGTCACAAATGTACAAAGTATAATTGATTTGTTGGTACGAATTGGTCCCATATAAATAACAAATTATAATTTTTCAACAACCCTACAGAACGATAGAAATATAAAATTTAATCCAAATAGCTATTACCGCATTCTTCCGAATGAAGAAAAATATCAACGAGATTGGTTGTGCTACTCTAAAAATAAGATTCCGTGTTTTGTTTTTGTTGTAGATTATTCTTCAAAAAAGTAGTCACGAGGGTGTTAATGATTGGAAAAATGTTAACAATAGATTAAATTTGCATGAAACAAGTTCGGAACACCTAAGTTGCTACAATATATGGAAATATTTTTTAAAAAGAATTAATTGTTATTTAACAGTCGATGCAATTCAACAAAAACAAATAAATGAAAATACTAAACATTGGAGGGAAGTTGTAGAAAGAATTTTTACAATAATAAAATTTTGTGGATCCCAAAATATTGCATTAAGAGGAAAATCAGATTTATTGTACAAGAATGACAATGGAAATTTTTATAAAATTGTTGAACTCTTAGCAGAATTTGATCCATTTATGAGAGAGCATTTAAGAAGAATTAAAGATAAAGAAACGCATCATCATTATTTGGGAAAAAATATCCAGTATGAAATTATAGAACTATTGAATAAAGTGATTAAAGAAAAAATAGTTGGAAGATTAAAAAAAGCAAGTATTTCTCAATAATTGTAGATTGCACTCCGGATCTTTCCCACACAGAACAAATGACGCTAATTGTTCGATTTGTTAATATCCTTAGATACCCCAGATGACGGAAATCACATTCATATAAGCGAACACTATTTAGCATTTATTGATATAGAGGACAGTACTGGAGCGGGGATGACAAAAAAAAATTTACATATATTTCAGAAGTATGACTTGTCTATGATCGACTTGAGAGGACAAGGGTACGACAATGGATCAAATATGCGAGGAAAAAATAGCGGGATTTATAAGTGAATATTGTTATTGAATTCAAAAGGATTTTTCGTACCTTGTTCCTCTCATACTTTAAACTTAGTGGTCAATGATGCAGTAAGATGCTGCGTAGAAGCTGTGACATTTTTTGATATTGTACAGCACTTGTTTGTATTTTTCTCAGCATCCACACAAAGATGGGATATATTAAAAAGAAAAATGTAAATGGTTTAACATTAAAAGGACTTAGTGACACTAGATGGGCTAGTCGTCTAGATGCGTTAAGATCTATAAGATACCAACTTAAAAATATTATCCAAGTACTGAAAAGTTTTTGGAAAATTCAAACGAATGTGACATCGGTAACGATTGCCAAAAACAAATCAGAAGCAAGTGCTTTAATAAAAAAAATTGCTAACTTTATAAAAATTTATTTGTTCTTTAATTATTTGGCATGACATTTTAAGCCATGTAAATATTACAAGCAAAGCTTTTCAAGAAGTGAATTTGGATTTGACTGCAGCTGATCTTCTTCTTTCTAAATGTCTGAAATATTTGGAAAATTATAGATCAGATGATTCATTTAACATTATTTTAAATGAATAAAAAGCATTAGCACAAGAATTAGACATTGGGCCTGAATTTGACCAAATTAGAACACGTCGTCAAAAGACATTTTTTTATTATGAACACTCCAATGAAATTGGAAATGATGTAAAGGAAAATTTTAAAATTATTTATTTTACAATATTATCGATAATGCAATTGGATCTTTAAGGGAAAGATTTGAAATAATAGGACAACATAAAGACAATTTCAGGTTACTCTGTGATTTACATACCTGTAAATCTTTAACTGACGATGAAATACGTAAAAATTGTATGGATTTAGATATTCCATTAACTGATGGTGATAAAAAAGATATTTCAGGATTAGACTTATTTCAAGAATTGAAATATATACAAAATTATTATGAAGGCAGCTATTCGCCAAACGATGTTTTGCAATTTATTTGTGCTAACAAATTATCTTCATCGTTGGCCAATTTATTTATATGTCTACGAATACTGTTAACTTTACCTGTATCAGAAGCAAGTGCAGAACGAAGTTTTTCTAAGTTGAAGTAGATTAAAACTTATTTTCGCACGACAATGACTCAAGATCGCTGAGATGGATCGGCAACCTTATCTATTGAACATGCCATTGCGAAGGAATTAAGACAGGAAGAAATGATATAAAAATTTGCGGCAGTGAATGCTCGGAAAGTTATCATATAACTAATCATTCTTTTATTTTCGTTTTCGTTTTCAATTAAAATTATTTTATTTTTATTTTGTAAGGAAGTGCAATATTTGTTTTTTGTATTTTTATTTTATTGTATTGTTGTTGTTTATTATAACTTGTATATATGTATATATTTAAGATTGTCTTGGTCTTTCACATAAAAAAATAAGAAATAATCTTTGTAACGAGAAAAAGGGGCGGGGGGGGGGGGGGTTAATATAATTTGGCTCAGGGCGCTATATTTCTTGAGCCGGCTCTGTTTGCATAACTACTCACAACCAGTCATGTACAATCAGTAGATAATATCCAGTTGTTTAGTAGTGTATTGTAGTTTCGATTTGTCTAAATTAAGATGGCTGGGATTTGATGGGTTCTCAATAATGTCTAGTTAAGATAATAGCGTCCAAAAATTGATTCGCAAAACATATCCTTTGGCTTTGTTCTTCCTTTGTGCTTCACATAAATTAAATCTAGTTGTTTATGATTTAAACGTGGTTTATGAAATCCAAAATACAATTGAAACAGTAAAAGAAATAATTAAGTTTTTCAGAGAAAGTATTTTATGAAGAAATTAAGTTCCCAATGTCCATTTATTAGGTAAAACAAAATAGTCTTCAAAATGCAAAAGTAACATTGTTTACCAAAAATTTCTCGGAAATCAAAAAAGTCCTTGACTCTCTACCGAGTAATTCTGCAGTCAATCGTGCTACTAGATTGCGAGCACAACAACTATCAAAATATTCGGCGCTTCAAGAACCTGTGATAAATCATTTATATAAAAATTGATTTCCTTTCTTCTCCACTAGACAGGTTAGAGTCGAGCTCCTCGCCGCGACCATTTATATGTGGGTTAATATTCTGGAATTTCGTAAAAAATTTCCATAAAATGTTGTCACTTGACCTATTTATTGAGGCTACTTGACCAAACAAGTCGGCCGCGATGAGTCATCGGCAGTGAGTCATGCTCGCACATAATGTAAAAAAAATATTCTCCGAACATTCTTCCGAATTAGTTACATCCTAACGTGGCAACACTGATTATTTTAAAAAAGCAATTTACATAAATTATTGGATTCATTAATAAACTTCTTAGATTCTAGATTTTCGAAAGAAAATAATGTTATATAATAATGCTTTATAATTTGCACCCGATTAATTTGTGTTGAAAGTTATCAATTTTAATACAAGTAAAATATAATGTAGTGTGCTGAGACAGTCAGTTGTTATGCAGTGAAATAAAATATAGTTTGACATAATTAAACGTGATTCTTTATAAGTTGTTTTATTGCCTTTTTTATCAATCTATTTGTGCATCACTCTGCCCAAAAACCAACAGATTATATATTTCGGAAGAAATAAAGAGATTTTTTGAGGAGCATGGTATACAATTTAAATATACAATTTGATACACTCAACAACAGGATGGCGTTGCAGAACGCATGAACCGCACAATTATTGAAAAGGCGAGATGCATGCTACTTACTTCAAAACTAAGTAAAGGATTCTGGTCCGAGGCAGTACTAACAGCAGTCTACTTAATCAACCGTAGTCCTACTAAAACACTGCAGGAAAAGGTGCCAGCGGAAATGTGGTTTGGAGAGAAACCAAATCTTCAAAAATTAAGAGTTTTTGGTTGTATGGCATATTTACACATTCCTAAAGCACTTTCTCATGGAAAATTTGAATCTCAGTCAAAGAAATGCTTTATGGTAATATATTGCCCCAATGGATATCGCCTTTGGTGTCCTGAAGAACGAAATATAATGGGTGGTCACGATGTAATATTCGACGAATCAAGATTTTCCTATTAAAATGAAGAAGATAGTTACATATTCAAAAACGGAGAGAATTTAAAGAAACGGATAACTCCGAAGAAAAAGACACTAATAACGAGCTTGAATCAATACCCCGACGAAGTACAAGAATTAAGAATAAACCTAAATATCTAGAAGACTACATCTGCAATGCTGTAGCAATGGCTGCAGAATCACTAGATGACACTCCGAAGAGTATTGACGAAATAACACATCGAGAAGACAAGAAAGAATGGGAGAAAGCAATACGTGAAGAAATGAACTCACTAATTAAGAATGGAACATGGTCGTTGACAACATAGCCTCCTGGAAGACATGCCATAGACTGCCTGTGGTTATTCAAATTGAAGCGTGACGGAAAAGGTCAAATATCTAGATATAAAGCTAGATTGGTAGTCAAAGGATGTTCTCATAAAAATTCTTTGATTATGACGAGACCTACGCACCAGTTGCTCGAATAACAACAGTTAGAACTTTATTGGCAATTATTAACAAAGAAAATCTGCACGCAATACAAATATATGTGAAGAATGCTTTTCTTCATGGAACCCTCAAAGAAGAAATTTACATGAAGCAACCTCCGGGTTTTCTTGAAGATACGAATTTAGTTTTCAGACTACACAAATCCCTTTATGGATTAAAACAAGCCCCGAAAGTTTGGAATGAAGAGTTTGATCGCTTAATAAAGGGTCTAAATTTCGTACGTTCTGAACATGACAAGTGTCTGTATGTGAAGATTACTGAAAACATAAAGGTATACGTCACTCTTTACGTGGATGACATAATAAAAGCTGAATTAACAAGGAAGTTTTCTATGACATTTTGGGGAATTAGATTGTTTTTTAGGAATAAAAATTAAACGAAAGGGAAATGGTATGTTTTTAAGTCAAAAATTATATTTGCAAAATCTTTTAATACGATTTAACATGGATGAATACAAACATTCAAATACTCCAATGGAAGTCAAAATAAACAAAGAAGAAAACACATCAGAATGCATTATAGAGAAGAAACCTTATCGAGAATTAGTGGGAAGCTTACTGTACGTCATGTTATGTACAAGACCCGATTTAAACGCATTAGTTAATTACTATAGCAGATTCCAGAACAGTGCGACCGAAAAACATTGGACAGGTTTGAAACGTATTTTGCGTTACATAAAGTATACATTGGACTACAAATTATTTTATAGTCGAGAAGATAAAGATGTACTTCTAAAAGCGTATGCTGATGCTGATTGGGCAAGCGACACAGACAGAAAATCTACGACTTGCGAGGTATTTTACATTAGGTATGAAGTTTACATCACCAATCACCGTGTACGAAGATAATCAATCCTGTATACACCTGTTAAATAAATGGGAACACCAGCGACTGAAACACATCGACATAAAGTACAATTTTGTTAAGGACTTATGTCTTGACGGCACTATAGAAGATAAATACATCTGTTCTAGAGACCAAAAGGCTGACATCCTAACTAAAGGATTACCAGTACAACAGTTTGTATTTCTTCATACAAGTTTGGGACTTTGCAATAATTAAAGTCTATTTAAAATGTTTGTACTTGTTTATATATTTTTTGTAAAGTAATATATTGAAATACTGTTTTACTGTATTAACATTGAGGCGGAGTGTTGGAAGTTATCAATTTTAATACAAGTAAAATATAATGTAGTGTGCTGAGACAGTCAGTTGTTATGCAGTGAAATAAAATATAGTTTGACATAATTAAACGTGAGTCTTTATAAGTTGTTTTATTACCTTTTTATCAATCTATTTGTGCATCACTCTGCCCAAAAACCAAATAATTTGGAACAAATAAATTATTACAATTTTACGGAACTAGTTCGGCAGATTAGTAATTATTATAAAATTGACAATTTTTTTGAAGAAGCTTTGGCATTGTACAATTTTGGGCAATAAAGAAGCAATTATTACAAAAGAAACTACTGTAATTGACCTTATACAACATAGTTTTTATTATCCTGTAGTCTCTAAGGCTTTAAAAATCTTAATTTGCTTACCACCAACCACATGCTCGGTGGAAATAGCATTTAGCACTTTGCGTTTACAGAAACATGAAATAAAAAGAAATAATAATGTAGTGTGCAATATCTGTTTTTTTTTTGTTCTTAATAATTACATTGTTTTATATTTCTAAGGGCTTATAGTATGTTCATGTTATTGTTTTACGCACCAGTAGTTTACCCAAATTCGAGATTTTTTATACATACAAACAAATCAAGTGGAACTTAGTGTGTAGTGGCAGTAATATTAAAGACAAGTGTAGAATTAAGGATTCATTTTATAAAAACATTATAACAAAACTATCTATGAAGTATATAGGTCGCATGCAGCACGTGACTCGAGGTAGGCAACCCACCTGACTACTGGATCAACAAACCAATTCACGCGCTTCGTTTCCAGTGTGCAACAAGCTGGTTTTTTGTGTTATAGAGTTTTGGAGAGATTTTGGACCACTTTTTCTACAGTATACGAGTTTATTTGAAAGGTGAGTAAATTATTTAGGTAATCAGATATTAAATGAGTGATTTAATTGTATATAATTTGCAAATAACATGACATGAAAAGTAGCACGTGCTTAACCTACATGACAATTACAATTTGGTGATTTTTATTTTTGTTTTGCTGAAAAATGGCTTGTAGTGACCTTTTATTTCTTGGCCCGAGATTGTAAAGCAACGATATTTAGAAAAAATATCGATTGTGGACAATGTTGATCCATGTTGTCTTCAAATAGATAAACTTACGCGATCAGAAAATTTTCCGAAGACACTTTATCCGGATATTGTGAAATGTTTTGTGTACAAAAAAAATTCCTATACATTTTCATAATTTAAAGCTTACAAAAGTTTGGAAGTTTTTAATATATTTCAATGCGACTGGGTTCGAACCATTGAAACGAAAAAAGTAAATGATTATATTATTGTTAGAGGCAAGGTATTAACTTTATGATTTATTTTTATGGCAATTGTATATGGTAGTTATTTTAAATATTTTATTACTAAATTAATAAATACTTTATAAATTATAATATTGTTCTAACATTACAGACAAACAAAAACCACTAAACCCTTGGCTAATATGTAAAGTAAGCGGAAAGATACTAAGTACACATTGTGATTTCGTAGCTGGACAAGGCGAAACATGTTCTCACATTGCTGCTGTTGCATTCTGCATCGACGATGGTGTGAGGAACATTGAAGAAGTGTCGGTGACTGGTGAAAAAGCGTACTGTGCTCCACCATCCACAAGTGCTGGTACGATGGCAAAGGTGAAGAAAATCAAGTTAAGTTCGAAGAGTCCGACTGATAGTGAGGAAAACGAAAATCCTGATTTAACAGTACCACCTATAGAAGGAAAGGAATTTTTGAGAAAAATAGATGAAATTGGAAGTTGTGGCCTTCATTTTGCTGTGGAACCATTTATTTGTGAATTGGCAAGAAATATAAAAGTAACTGTACTTAGTGTACTGTTTAATACTGAGTAAAAAAGTAAAAGTTTGGAGGAGTTGCAAAGCATTGCTCAAGAAATTAACATTAGCATAAGTAATGAAGATTGTGCTTAAATAGAAGTAGAAACGAGAAAACAAAATAAAGAATCTAAATGGTTCGCACATAAAGCAGGCAGAATTACTGCATCCAATTTCAAGGCAGCATGCTCCACAAAAATCGAGAAACCCTCCATTAGTTTACTAAAAATAGTTTGCTATTCAAAAAAAGCAGTATTTACATCAAAGTGTACTTTATATGGTTGCCAGCATGAAAAACAAGCAGTGAACCAATACAAGCAACAAATGATGGGTACTCACACAAATTTGATAATTAAGAATTCAGGATTAATTATAAACGTGAATTATCCATATCTAGGATCCTCGCCAGAGGCTATCGTTTCTTGTGACTGCTGCGGGGAAGACTGTGTAGAGGTGAAATGTCCATTTTGTGCTCGAGAGACTACATTTGCAGAATTGGTAAAAAAAAATCTGTCTCAAAAGTACCAATGAGCTCTCTTTGGATGAAAATCATCCCTATTACTACCAAACACAAATGCAAATAGCTCAGTCTGAAAAAAGATATTGTGATTTTCTTGTTTGAAGTAAAGAATAAATTTACCAACAACGAATTTATTTAAATGAAACTTTCTGGGTACGGGAAAGAGAAAAAGCAACAATTTTTTTTATAAAGTCGTCAAGCCCGAATTATTTGCAAAATATTTTTCTCATTCTCAGCCAAGTTCACAGCCTTCCACTTCTAAACAATATGTACCACAGACAACAACGTGGTGTATATACAACGGACCAAAGATAAGCTGCGACGAACTCAAATGTCACATTCAGTGGTACCATACGAGGTGCACTGAAATGGATATGATTCCTGAAGATAAATGATATTGCATATCATGTACGGAATCTGCATCCTTCAATACCATAAATCTTTTTAATAAAATAGGAACAAAACAAATTGAATATGAAAGGTAAGCTTAAATTTCACTAATATTTATTTTAAAAATATATTTTTTGTATATTTCTTACAGAAAACAATATTATAAATCACATTATCAATTTAGGGCAAAAGAAAGCAAGAGAAAAATATTTTTATGTTTATTTACATTGTCTCAACTAGTACTAGGAATAAATATCGATATATCGATATTATCGATATCGATATTTAAACTTTTAAATATCGGTATATCGATAATTTTGATAGTTAGTGCAAGAACTAGTGCTAGCAATGTTAGTAATAGCCTGTTCCTCATTTACAGAAACAGGCTCCACAGAAGAACTTACAGCTTGTTTCTGTAATTGTATATATTTGTTATTTTCATGTGTAACAAGTCTAAGTCAGTACATTCTAGTGGCACCTATTAAGTTAGTAGGATAATTGATATATGACCTATACAGTACATTTTCGTGTCCGACGGATAAATTCGCGCATGCGCATTAGAAGAGACCGACCGTATTCAGGAACCTGGACTCAAGAAAATTTTCATTAACAAATGAGTGAAACATACACAGAGACAACTAACTCGGACACAAAACGAAGGAGTGAAAAAATGTAAAAGGAAACGAAGAAATATTTAAAAAGAGTAAGATAACGCCGACAATACCACCGGAAAAATCAAAGATAAACTCCTCCATAAATATTATGGAAATGGACAGAATAAGAAAACTACTCGAACAGTTAACTACACCACTCGAATATCTATTCAAAACATACACTATCGGTAACATTAGATTTAGGAACAACGAAAACAATAATACTGGTGACCTACATATCAAATGAGGACAAATCAAGAAAAATAAGGATATATTTTATGAGGAATTACATAACATATCATCATAGCCGTATAAATACGAGGGAAAATATTACGTTTCTTTAGTATACAGTGTTATATTGTACTTATACGTTTCTACCATGGCTTCAACATCTGCATTCAGTTTCGACGATGAAGAGTATTTACCATCTTCGGGAACCATCACCAGCACCAGGTCCAAGAACTTCAACATACTCTCCAATGTGCAAGTCCGAGGACCTAGGGCTGACCTCCTTGATATTGAGGATGAAGCCGACGCCTCATCTCTAAAAGACGAACCAGGTATGGATGTTACTGTAAATGGCGGCGAAATTGATAACGCCGCCATAGATGAAGACGTCATGAAGCTTCTGACCAAAATCATGACTCTTGAAGAAGAGCGCCAGATGTTAGTTGCTGACATCAAGAGGATCTAGGGGGAGATCGACTCTATGACCATGGGAGATGTCATCGTTGCTACTGAGGAAGATCTCCCGGAGAAGATTAGGGCAGCCGAAGTGTTAAATTTTAATTTCCCCCCTAATAACCAATTAAATGATAATAATGACAGACTTTTGAATGTGTGTTTAATACCCCTGGGCGAGAACCGGAGGACCTTTTTCGCGGTTGGGGTTGATCCTAACCCGATTATGCGAGTGGTGCCGAGGTTAGTGAGCGATGTGTTAAACAAAAAATATACGGATATTGACAATTATGAAGAGTTTTTTAAATATTTAAAAAGTTTTAATTTAAAGAAAAAGGTGTAGTACATATGAAATGAACGAAATTACAAGAGTGGGTGGTGTAGTTATAAGTTTATTACCAAATGAAAAATTAAAATTAAGAAAAGGGAACAATTTTTTAGTTTTAAGTAAAAATAAGATAAGTAGTTTAGTTAGGTTAGAAAAGTTAATTAATAGTCAGATTAGTAATTTTTGGAAAACGTATAACAATAATAATTTTAAGAATAAGTATAAAAAATTAATTCAGAATATAGTTTTAAATAGTATTACAAGTAATTTAAATATAGAAAATATTTTGTATAATTGTATATATATTGATTGTTTAGAATTTAAAAATATTTTTTATGAATTGTTTATATCTTACAAATATAAGGTATTGAGAGATATAAAATGTGCGAAAACATTCATTCTAAGAGAAAATAAATATATTGTTTAAAATAAAATATTTATTAAAAATTATTTATATACATATTTTTATGTTCCTATATCCTTATCTTTATGTAAAAGGTTATAAGGCTTATTTTTAACTTACATACATATTACAATAGAAATCAGGTAATTATTGATACTTTGAAGTGATAATGACCCTGCTATTATATATAAGGACACCCTGCAAACAGAAACCCATCAGTATAGTTACATTTTTGTGTCTGTGCAATATATCTCGATTTCGTTATGGATTAACAAAATTTTGACAACTTTTTCCGTGTCTGTGAAAATATTTATTATAACGCATTTTTTTCAAATTTATGAAAATTTAATAGATGAATCATTGCAAGTCGGTAGAGGTGAAAATCAGGAAGAAGAAGTTATTCAAAGTGACCGAAAATTTAGCATTGTTTCTGATATTGAGAAACACGCTAAACGATTCAACGTGATGGGTCGAAGAATCACATTTACCGTGAATTATCCTCCTCTGGAGCAAAACCCCGTAATCTGGTTTTACTCAGGTTTAAAAGACTTAGTGCAATATGTCATGGACGCCTGCAATCCGAGTGATTACGTGGGATTTATATTTCAAACACCCCGCCTGGAAAATGGACCAGCCTGGTTAAGCTACCACCGTGCCGATCAGCTACACATCGATGTCGTCTGGGAAGCTCTGGAGAAGATCCTGCAGAGTAACAAGGAAGTATTTTCCGATGGTCATTTCACCATAGAAATGACTAAAGTAACAATGCCTTTCGGAACTGGTCGACGTCCTCATTATGGTCTTACGTACGCTGAATTGTATAGACGAAAACATGGGGTAATTAATATTATCAATCAAGATAATTTATGTTTGCCGAGGTCCCTAGTTTTAGCGGAAGCTGTTGTAAAAAAAGATCCGTGTTTGAAATATATTATTGCCGACACGCATGGGATACAAGGTACGAGAGCACGAGAATTGCTTTTGAAAGCGAATGTACGTATATGTGATGATGGAGCAGGTATTCCCGAACTGACAGAATTTCAGCGCTAGTTGTATATGAGTATAATAGTCGTGGAAATGTAATTTTTGAAGGTGCAAAAGGAAAAAATCTTACACGACTGAATCTTTTGTATCATCAAAATCATTACGCTGTGATACGAAGTTTACCTGCTACATTTTCATGTAAATATTTTGGCGGACAATGTCATGTTCCGTTTAATAATCGTGGAGGCCATACTTGTGAAAATATTTGCGCGTATTGTTACGGTTCTCCTGCATGCTCTTTTGTTCGAGAAATGTTACCTTGTGTTGAATGTGGAGGCAATTTTCGAGGGCAAAAGTGTTTTGATAACCATAAATCAACCCGATGCAAAATACTAAAAAATGTTCCTAGTATTTCAAAATTTACCAGTGTCGACAGAAGCGACAACATGTCTGTGGGGAAACATATTGTAACCTTTGTTGTAGTTATAACACTCCTGGTCATCAATGCTACATAATGAAAGATAATTCATGTATAAAAGGTAACAATTTATTTATATATTATGATTTCGAAAAGAAACGGGGAAAATTTCGAGCATGAAATTAATGTTTGCGAATTACAACAATCGTGTTCTGTTTGTTGCGACATTTCAGACATAAAACAATTCTGTAGTGCATGCTGTATTCGTGAACACATTTTTATAAATAACCCACTTCAAAACTTTTTAACTTATGTTTTTGCACCCCGTACTTCATTTTCTTCAGTTATTTGTATTGCACATAATGCGAAATCCTTCGACTGTCAATTTATTTTGAGATATTAAGTAGAAGAGCAAAATTTGAAACCTAAGTTTATTTTAAATGGATCAAAAGTAATGATGGTGCAGGTTAATCATGTGAAATTTATAGATTCTTTAAATTATCTACCGATGTCATTAGCGGCTTTACCAAAAGCAATGGACTTACCGGTATCAATAAAAAAGGTTATTTTCCACATTTTTTTAATAAAGAAGCAAATCAAAACTATATTGGATTATTACCTTCCGCTAAATACTACGGGGTAAATGATATGTCTATTTCTGCACGACAAATTTTTTTGGAATGGTATAATAAATAGAAAAAAGATTATACTATTTTTGATATACGGAAAGAAATTATTGAATATTGTGTTTCTGATGTTGACATTTTGCGTTATGCTTGTGAAAAGTTATGAAAGACTTTTATTCAGGATTGTAAAGTGTGTTCGTTTTCTGAATCGGTAACGATTGCATCTGCATGTAATATTGTTTTCCGGCGTTTATTTTTAGAACCAAACACAATTGGAATTATACCTCCAAGAGGATATAGATTAAAAGACAATCAGTCCAAAATTGCTTTAATGTAGCTGATTCAACAAGAAAATTTGCGTACAATTAAAATTCAACATGCAGGCAATGGTTCCGAAGCAGTTATTAAAAATAATTTAAAAGTTATTACGATGCAGATAAATTAGTATTTGAATTTTTAGGTTGTTTTTGGCATGGATGTATATTATGTTATCGAACAAATAGAGATAAAAAACTATATAATAGTAGTAGAAAAACTTTAGATCATAGATATGAAAGAACAATAGAAAAACTGGACAAAATTCAAAATTTAGGATATACAATAATAAAAGCGAATTTAGAAAAGAGCTAGCGAATGACAAAATTTTAAAAAGGCAACTTATAATCACCCAACTTAAATTATTTACCGCTGCTAGCACGCGATGTATTCTTCGGAGGTCGTACAGGTAACACAACTTTATATGCAAAAGCTGTTGACGTGTGTTCTATATATTCGTACGTATGTAAATATGGTAAGTATCCCATAGGTCATCCAAAATTTTTGGTGGGTTCAGAAATAGACATATTATGCCCTAATAATAATATTGACAGTGTTGAAGGATTAATAAAATGTACAATTTTACCACCCAGTAATATGTTTCACCCCGTACTACCACGTAGAGCCCATGGAAAACTTATGTTTGTTTTATGCCGGAAATGTTGCGACGAATTAGAACACAACGATTGCACGAACGAAGACCATGACAGACAGTTTATCGGGACTTGGGTTGTTGACGAAGTGCGTCGCGCGGTATCTTTTGGCTATAAAATTATAAAAATTTACGAAATATGGAAATACCAAGTGACCAAATATAACAAAGAAACCAAAGAGGGAGGCTTATTTGCTACGTACAGGTAAATTTGCTCAGGCTGAGAAGAGGTCGCGAACTACGACCATTTCCACTGCAGAGGAGTTGTATGAGCTGCTGGCGAATCCAGCAGTGGAGGTTCACCGAATAATTCCTGCAGGAGAAAAGATGCTGTACGTGACCTGGCGGCATCAGAAAGAAGCAATGGAACAACTTCGTACGGTGAACGTCGTAATCGCGGCTTATACTACGGCCCAGGAAATACTTTGTTTGCATGAATTTTTAGAACCTCTAGGTCATAGAGTTTTATACTACGACACAGATTCTATTATATATCGCCATTCAGAATAACAGTACGAGCCATCGACAGGAAATTTTCTTGGTGACCTGACTGATGAATTGACCTGCTACGGTAATGGTAGTTATATAACAGAATTTGTTTGTGGAGGTCCTAAAAATTATGCTTACAAGATATTTTTCCCCGCAAACAGTGAAATTCATGAAGTTTGCAAAGTTAAAGGATTTACTCTTAATTATAGAAACTCTAAAATTTTACATTTCAGTGCCATGAAAAGTTTAATATTAGAGACAAATCAGCCAAAACCAGTGATAATGACTAAAAATATAAGATGTAGCAGTAAACATAGTGTACATACGAAAAACCAAACAAAAACATTTAGCATAAATATTTTATAATAAAAGAGATTGAAGTATTTAAATATGATTCTGAATTTATAATTTGTCGTAGTAGGATTCGTATATCCTAGTAATTTTTAACATGGCAGCAGCAAATAAAATGTACATCGTAGAATCGTCAGAGAATTGGGACAATGAAAAATGTCCCACTTATAATCCGATGGAATATGTAAAAAATAAGAAGATTATTTTGGTACCTACCGAATACGGGATGTCAAAAAAAGCCAAGAGGAACTTCCGCATAGCCGAAAGGAAGAGATGGAAAAATTTAGCATGAGAACCTGGGTCGTCCCAAAATAAAACTACAACAACTACATTTCCAACCTACGAGTCCTCTAAAAATAATGGGATACAGGATACAGAGGATTATAAAGAAAAATAATTGTATCTTATAAATATATGTACACTGTTTATATTTACAAAATAAAAATGTTAATTAATTATTATCGACTTTTATTGAAATAAAAATAAAACATATACCTTACAAACTGATCATTTTCATGTTTGTTATTTTTGATATACAATCATTATGTTTGTAAAAATTCAGTCGGAATAGCAAATACATTAAACAATAATAGCCACAAACAGATGATGCGTAAATCTTGCAAAGTGAACGTGTTGTAAGTCCATTTCTTTGTGTTGTTCGTAAGAAAACCCCTATGCTGTTTCACATAGGACGGCCGTCCAAAACTATCAAAGTAGGTACCGTATCCCTGGCGATCAAAATTTACTTAATTTATTTTATATTATTAAATACAAATATATTTTATATATTAACTACCATTATCTACAATAACATTTCTATTTTGATCAATTTCAATAATATTATCAAATTCAGCATATATAACGCAATTTACAGTTTGGGCAAGAGCCGATTCAAATCCAACTTCTATTCATAAAGAGCCATGTCTTGTTAAGTTCCAGTCTAACATGGAGTTCGCCGCCAAATCAGGAATAAGATCAAATGGTGTTAAACAATATCCATCGGGGTAGCTGTCTCTGTCAATTCCATTACCGTTATTTCCAAAATGTATCACTGTTCCTGAGAATAATGTGTTATACATTTGAATGTATGATTTTTTGTTGTTTTTTTCAAAGGATGGTTTTAGAGGCTTCGCAGGTAGTTGTTGAACATTTACACACAGTGATAAGTAGTTTATTTTAAAGTTTTCAAAGTTGAAAGGATTGGCACCAAAATCACCATTAAATCATTTAAATTTAAATGCTTTATTTGATACTAATCCTATTATACACCTTTTAGGAAGTTGCCCTAAGAAAATGTTATCCAACGATTTTCCTTGGACCCCCGTTGGAATAGTTATTGCTTTAACTTCGGCTCTAGTAATAGGATATTTCGCAGTCGACATTTCTAAAGCTTTAGTGTGAGCTAATAAAATACTGGGGTTCAATTTCATACGGCGAACAAGTAATGTGGCTTCATTAATTTGTACTTTATATTTTGAATCGGTTCTCAATAAATTAAAGCTGTCTCTCGAACAAACTAATCTTACTCTCATTTCTACACCATTAAGTAAAAAATTTTCTTGATTAAATATATCAGCATGAAGATGACCTATCATGTCAACATCTTTACTTTTTTCAGTAAATTTTTGACGCTTTTCATATCCGGAATTAGTCCCTGCTTCTGTATTATTCATATATCTAGCGTTATCAGAATACCATAAAGATGAAGTGAGGTGAGAGCTTTTGGCATCTTCCCCATAATTTAATAAAGTTTCAATATATGCTCGGTAGACATATGTGTTATTTGGCGGAGATACAAGTTTTTGATTTAAATATATGTCAACTTGACTAAACATTGAATGAAACAAGTTATTGATAGGTCCTACGTTATCAGTGTCACCTAATACAGCGTTATCAGTCTTTATAATTTTTGCTTTTATAAAAAGCATAGCTTGAGATAAATCAAGATAATCGTCTCCATGGCCTGGTATAACAAATTCTAGCAGTCCGTCTTCGGTAATAGAGGATAATGGTTTATAGTTTATTCATTGATCGCTTTCAATACTTGTCTATGTAGGTGGTATAGCAAATAAATCTAATTAGGTTTTAATGCATTCACAAGATTGCGCATGTAAGAATGCCATTTTAATCAAAAATATCTACTTGTCTAGAACGTTTTTTGTTCTTTACAGTAGCACGTAAAATTTTAGACTGAGTACCACATTATTTAATTTAGCACTGGAATATATCATGAGAAAAGTAAAGAAAGGAACCCTCAGAACAGGGGGAAGTCAAATAATAGCATATGCAGACGACATAGTAATAATAACGAAAAACAGAAATGTAATGAAAAAAATGCTAGAGGAGATAGTAAAGGAAGGAAAAAATTGGACTAGAAATCAACCAAAAAAAGACTAAAATAATGGTAATGGGAAAAGAAGTGCAAAACAAGACTATTAAAATAGGAGAATCAGAGTTTGAACAAGTAAACAAATTCAAATACTTAGGTGTAATGTTAACAAATAGAGGCAAAAGAGAAGAAGAAATAAAAGAAAAATAGCTGCTACAAATAGGGCTTTCCAAGCCAACAAAAAATTACTACGAAACGGAATTTTAAGCAAAACAACAAAAATGAGAGTATATAGAACAATAATAAGACCAATAGCATTATACGCAGTCGAAACAATGACATTTACAAAGAAGGACGAAGAAAAACTAAGGATAATAGAAAGGAAAATAATAAGAACGATACTGGGACCTAAGAAGATATCTGATAATGAATACAAAGTAAGAATAAACCATGAGATTGACAAAGAATTAAAAGGAGAAGATATAATAAAAATAATCAAGAAACAAAGAGTAAAATGGATAGGACACGTAAGCACAGCTGACGAAAAAGAACCAATAAAAGTAATAATGCAATGGAGCCCTGGAAGTAAGAAAAGAAAAGGAAGACCCAGATCTACATGGCTAGCAGAAGTAGAAGAAGATTTAAGAAGAGCGGGAATTAACAACTGGAAAAATAAAACAAGATATAGGAAGAAATGGAACATCATAGCAAAGAATATTTAATAAATAACTGAAACGGAGTCCGATCTCCTCCAAAAAAGGATTTAGATAGTAAAAGCGGTGCAACTTCACAACGGAGTGTTAAACCACTATATATATATATATATATATATAGAATCGTATTGATCAAATTCTTGTTTACATGAAGTCGGCTTAAATTCTTTTATTTCACTTCGTGAGATAACTTCATGTATTTTTGTTCTTCGAATGGATTTGAATGCTATTTTTCTAGGTTTCATTTTATCATTGTCAATAATCATCCCTTTAAGCGTACTAAAATTAACATCTTTTTCCACCTCGTGATTTATACAAATTCCCTTTACCTTACAAATTTCAGTATATTTATTTTTTGTTGGTGAATAAACTATGTAACCGTAGTTTTTCGGCCCGCCAGAGGCAAATTCTGTAATGTAACTCCCGGGTCCATAACTGGTCAATTAATTCGTCATGTCACCGATACAATTTCCCAATACAGGGTCAACATCTCCTGACGTTTATCAATAACACGTTATTGTTTTTGCACAAATTCAGTTTTAATATTATTATTTCACTACCACTTATCACATATCTCTCTCTCTCTCTCTCTCTCTCTCTCTCTCTCTCTCTCTCTCTTTTTTTTTCACCATTCTTAATTTTGTTTCTCAAATTTTCTATAAACAATTTTTTTAGTTGTTGTAATAGGTTTAAATTTTGACAATTTATACCAAAGATTGATAGATTGAAAGGTGCAACATTTAAAAGTAATTTTAAATTCTCGCGGTATTTATACGTAATATTGTCCCTGAAAAAATATGTTTTCATCCATGTACTGGCATGCACCGTCAGTATACTGTGGTATACCTGGAAATTCTGAATTTATTACGCCATACCTAATAATTCTATTATTACATTCATTTAACTCAACAAAATTACTCAAATCATAAAAAATATAATTTTTCTCCGAATTGGTTCTCAGTGCACCTATAATATTTTGTATTTCATTGTTAAAACTGTAAGAATTTCTGTGGAGTTTGAATAAAGGCCACTGAATATCCAAAAAATTATCATTTTCTTTTAAAACAATATTTCCATCTATAACAATTTCGTAAAAATTATCTTTTATTATTAGTAAAATATGATCGTCTGAACGGCGGTATACTCCAGATATATTTTCAAATTCGGTTGGTAAAAATGGAAGCAAATTATTTAGAAAATATGGTTTGGAAATTTTATCCCCCGACAACAACAAACTTTTTACCCAAACTCTTTTATCTAAAAAAATTAACAATTTATCGTCAACAAATAAAAACTTTGATATTTTATTAAAATTGCACAATTCTGCTCCATAATCGTTTACCGTAACTGTTGGTGAATTTTTATCATCGTTATTCGTCGTGTCTGGTGTTGTTGTTGTAGGTTGTTTTATTTTTTTCCATACAGTTTTTGTATGGCGAAGGTATCGTCTGCATCCAGAGTAAACTGTGATTAATTTTTGAAATATGAATTTCTGCTATATGGATACATAACAGCTGTTTTTACTCCAGAATGCTTCAGCCCCAACGAATGCCCAATCTCATGCACAAGAACATCAAAAAAATTATCTCCTTCATCAGCAGGGTCATGAGATAGCTTATAATTCCAGTTACGATTAGCATTCATATGAATGTCTACAGACTTACTGAATCTAGTTGGTGAATATGCGTGCCCCAACACCGGTGATACATTTTCAAACAACGAAGAGCATATTTTACCATCATAGTACGAATGATGTATTCTTCTACCAAGAGAAATTAAAATGTTTGGACAGTACTGACCATGTACAAACTGTCTATTTAAAGAATTACTTTTATGATTTGGTGCGTATTGAAAGGTAATATTTGCAAGTTGCTCCCAAACGTAAAATGCTTCCTTTGCAATATGAACCTGGTTACTGTCTCCGCCTGTAAAGTCCCATGTTACAACGGGGACGATCCATCTGTATTGATGATGTTGATGACGTAGTCCACGGGGGGATATCAGAAACCGCACATTTGAACACTGCATCAGTTCTAATGTTTCACTATTTACCGCACCTGTTTGCTCCAAACCTTGGTATTCTTGAAATAGTGAAGTAGCCTCTCGATATTTTGCCGATGATGGATTAAGGTTTACTATTTCGTTATCTTCCACCTTCAAATATCAATATGCTTCCAAAAATTCCACATGATCCAAAAATGACCCGTCATCTTCAGCTTCTTCCACATGGTTTAAAAACGACTCTTCGGTGTCGCATTTAACACTATCACCAATTAGAAGAAGATAGCAAAAAACTATATATTTTACCATCTTACTACTGCTGAAGCACATTTTTAAACTTTATTAAGTTGAAAGTTTAAATACAGCAAACACCACTAATGCTATTAAGTTGAAACTTAGATATGGTAAATTATGTCAACCACCACCATCGCTATTTAAATTAAATTTTTATTAGTGTAAGCAAAATTTATTGACAGTTATGTAATAATCACTACCAGAAGTGGACTGGCGTCGTTGAATGAAATCAGGAGAATTTCCTGTATAGCGCCACTGTGTTACGATTTTTACAAGTCCGGTACTGATAATTGAATCAATAGCACAACATTATTGCCCTAATTGTAATTGGTTGATAATTTACTTTATACTACTATTGCCCTAGTTTAATTCGATGATAATGTATTATTTCATTTATTATAATATTACTAGAGTATGACGTTAACAAGTACTATTGCACCTAACTTTAATTTGCTGATTATTGTTATTGTCCTAGTTTGATGATGATTCGTTATTGAAATATTACTATAATATAACATGAACAACTAGAATACTCCAGAAAAAATAAATGTTGTATGAAAATTATATTTTCGAATGAATAATTTGAGATTAAGATGTTTTATTACTATTTATTTACAGACACAATAATACAAATAATTGTAACAAACACAGTATATTCTACAACCATTTATGTTTGAAAAATATGTGTTGTTTTATTAAAGCACATATAGCACAATTACAAAATTTTTCTGCAAGAACATTCAATATTTCTTCATTTTGTTCTCGCCGCCGCTGTTGTCCTACTGATTGTAGTTCCAATTGTTGTTGTTGTTTTTCTTCTAATTGTTGTAGTCGTCCCTGCAACGATTGTTTCACAGGTGTGTTTCTTTTACAAGAACACTTGTCGAAAAGGAGGTTAAACTTTAAAATAGTAAAAAATTATATACTGTTGGTTAAATTGTTTTATATTGTCGTTCACGCATCTCGCGTCACTATTTCCTTAACAACTTCTTAACTCTACGTTATACATTTTTTCTTATTTTCAGTAAAATTTGCGGTACGTCGCTTTCGTTGAAATATTCGTGAGAACTCTGCGATTGTTTATGCTTATTATAGTACTCAATCATTCGAAATTCATCTTCATTTCTTGGAAGTAATTGAATCTCAGAAGAGGAAAATTTAAAATATTTGGGATCTAAACCGCAGTATATTTGTAGTACTTGTAGATTAGGGTCGTACAGTTCCTTATTAACTTTTACACAAAAGTGAAGTACAGGTAATGGTTGCGTACGTACGCACCTGATACCCCAAAATGATTTCCGGGGTGAATCCCAACTTTTTAGCCTCATCGCAAAATATGAATGCAGCCGGTAAACAAGCCCCATAATAATTTTTATTAATTAAAGCGCGCGAAATTAACGCGCTTAAAATAGAAGGTTTAGTCTTAGCGATACCCATTTTTAATTTAACAAAGAACAACCTTGTGGTTTGAAGATAACATAAAGAATGTCTACCACAGCATGTACTGTTTGTAATTGTAGCTGAGTGTATGAATAGAAATAAAATATACGCATGCGTACTCAAATATGATAATTTGAAATTGAATATTAAAAATTATCAATGGGCAATGTTGTACACTTAATTTCAATTGTCTTATTATAATAGATTATGTGAACCTATCTTTACACATTACGAATTTACAGCTGTTTTCTTGCAAAGCTGTTCTACTTCTAATAATTAGTCATGCCACATATTAGGAATTTTATCTGTTTGAAAAATTTTCAAGAATAAACGGAGGTAATCGCTATCATCAAGTTATGTATTACTAGGAAATAAGGAAGATTAGCTTAAAATCAACAAGAAATAACGAGAGGATACGAAGCAAGAGACAAATTTATGTTCTACTTCTAATAATTAGTCATGCCACATATTAGGAATTTTATCTGTTTGAAAAATTTTCAAGAACAAACGGAGGTAATCGCTATCATCAAGTTATGTATTACTAGGAAATAAGGAAGATTAGCTTAAAATCAACAAGGAATAACGAGAGGATACGAAGCAAGAGACAAATTTAAAGAATATAACATATGTATTAAAAATTACACAGCTTATAAACACAGTTAAAATTACATGTTATAAATAATATCTACTATTAATTTGATCTGGTTTACAAAATTAGAAATGGGGCTGGAATTGGAACTAATTTTCTGATTGTAATTTTTTTATCTCATTCCAGAGCTGTTGTTCCTGGTTCCTAAATTGTTTTTTGTCTTTTTTACTTGGTCTATACATATGTATATGAAGACTTTTTACAATTAATCAACAGCGCTGGAGTTATTAAGAGGGCTGCTGCAATTTTCGGGTGCAACACGTGAATGCGAGACCGGTCTGCTGGAAAAAAATATGAAAAATAGTATTATTATTATTATTATAAATTTATATTTACTCACCCTTGTTAAATGTCCACGAGCGGACTCACAGCGGAACACTCACCCCAATTTTCAGTGGTTGCTGAGGCAAGATGTGAGACCCGTCTGCTAGACATTCTGTAAAAATATGAAAAATAGTACTATTATTATAATAACTTTACATTAAGTCACTCACTCACGTTGTCGAATATACGCGAACGGACTCATAGCGGAACACTCATCCCAGTTCTCACTAGCCTCTACAACAAACATTTTCGTAGCGTCGATCGGTCTATTCTTCTTCGTTTAAAAGAATGACTATTCTTGTGCACAATGCTGGTAATTATAATGGGCGAACGATCCCCCACTTCTACGGAATTTATTGCTGATCCGGTGCTATTTTTACTGTCTAGTATAACTCCGGCTAGGCTGTCGACACAGCACTGCAAGCAGAAACTGACCTTGCTCACAGCAGATGCAGTTTGCATAGTAAGGTACTCCGACTAGGCTGTTGCACAGGATCACAAGCAGAAACTGACATTGCTCACATGTGTATCATTCAACCTATCTGTAAAGACAGGTGCAACTTGTACGTGTGCCTTAGTAAGGCACTGACCTATAAGTCAAGCCCCCGACTAGGTTGCTGACACAGCATCACAAACAGAAACTGACCTTGCACACCTGTATCAGTTCTGAACATTCACCCCCCTATGTCTAGACAGTTACGCAAGTGCAACTTGCACGTGTACCTTAGTAAGACACTGACCTACAAGTCCTGCAAGGTCTCGCACCTCCCCCTCTCCACGGGAGCCCGACTAGGTTGTTGACAAACAGAAACTTGTCTTATTCATAATTTTGTTTCGTGTTGAAAGGATGTCAGAATTTGGAATCCGACAGAGGAAGTGCGGGAGTGGTTTTTATTTATATCGCACAACGTGGTCGGTGGCATCAAAGAAGAAGACAGGCTCCCGCGGAATGTAAATTTTGATGCAAAAATTAGTAAATTAGGGCGCACCAAACCTATGCAAATAACGGTATGCAAAATTAGGGTAGGCCAAGCACTAAAATTACGCAAATTACCGTATGCAAACTACGGTACTGGAATAAATAGCACAACACTATTGCCCTAATTTTAATTGGTTGATAATTTACTATTTAATTTTACTGTAAAAACCCTGTTTCCAGCAGTGGTGAATATTTCAAAAACGTAATATTATTGCCCTAGTTTAGTGATGATTTCATTTATTGTAATATTACTAAAGTACAACGTCAGCAACTAATATTGTCCTAGTTTAAGGCGATGATAATGTATTATTTCATTTATTTTAATATTACTAGAGTATGACGTCAACAACTACTACTATCGCCCCTAACTTTGCTGCTTATGTACTATTATTGTCCTAGTTTGATGATGATTCCTTATTAAAATATTATAATATGAAATCAACGTATGTAAAATTACTAAATTAGGGTGGGCCAAACCTCAATATTATGCAAATTACCGTATACATATTACGGTATGCAAATTACGGTATTCAAATTACGGTATGTAGATTTTTTTCCCACGGTATGCAAATTACGGTATTCAAATTTTCCCACGGGTGGGCCAAACCCCAAAATTACGCAAATTCCCGTAGGCAAATTACGGTACGCAAATTACGATATTCAAATTAGGGTGGACCAAATCTCAAAATTACGCAAATTACCGTATGCAAAATATGGTATTCAAATTACGAAATTCATATTAGGGTGGGCCAAACCCCCAAAATTACGGTATGCAAATTAGGGTATGCAAATAAGGGTGGGCCAAACCCTCGCGGGGGTGGGCCAAACTCCCAAAATTTTGGGGGTGGGCCAAACCACCGAAATTTGGGGGATCAAAGGATGCCGCCAAGTTCCCAAGGTCGGCAAAATTTTCCCAGTCTCAATCGTCCCCATACCTACTCACATGCACTGGTAATTATGATAGGAGGAATCAGTAGTAGATGGAAGCAAACGCTTGCGTACTATTATACTGGAGATTCGGTAAACGGCTCAGTTTTCAAAGATATTTTGATAGAAATTATACAAAAAAGTGAAAACCGCGGTCTACGAATATTACGTATAACATCTGATATGGGTGCTTCAAATTAACCTCTTTGGAAAACATGGGATATCACAGCAGATCGTTTTTCAGTAACGTGTACCTATATAGAACATCCGTGTGATCCGACAAGAAAAGTATATGTAATTGCTGACGTACCCCATCTTTTCAGAAATATAAAAAACATGTTGATGACAATCAAACACATTGAAATATCAACTGAAACACACATAAAGTATAATCTACCCACAAATATTGTGCAAGCAAACCATATACAGGACTTGATTAATTTTCAAGAAAATTTAAATTTCAAATTAGCGCCAAAGTTGACCGAAGAAAATTTAAGCCCAACACATTTTCAAAAAATGAAGGTTGGAAAATCAACAAATGTAGTCAGTTATGACGTAAGCAGTGGCCTAAAAATTTTAAGTGAAGAACTTGATAAGCCTATGTATCTCACAACAGCCTGGTTCCTAGATATGGTAGAAAAATGGTTCACGTTAATGACATCAAGGCATCCAGTCGTAGCACTCAGCAAAAAACGAAGTGATGTTTACGAAAATACAATACAGTTTTTAAATGAAGTTATGGAAATATTTCAAACAATAAAAGTAGGTGCAAAAAATGCTTGGAAACCATCTCAAACTGGTTTTATCATCTCAACGCAATCAATTTTAGACATACAAAAATATCTACTAGAACAAAAATCATATGTATTTGTACTAACATCTCGATTTCAAACGCCTTACAGTTTAAAAATAATTTAAATTTAATTACCATTTCACAGTATATGAAAGATGTTTCAAAAAGTAGTTATGAAAAAGATGACAGAATTTTTAGTAGAATTTTTATATAATGTTCCAAAATCTTAACCAAAATATTCGCCAGTACGTCTACCAAGTAATATTACATTGGAAACAATTGATTTGAATAATTCCGAACTTAATTCATTGTATAGCATAGCAGGATATTTAATATCTAGCATTAAAAAAAATTGTAAAATCTGTTCAAAATGTTTAGATTCAGTTGGCTCAAAAACTGTTATTAATTTCGCTTACAGTAAATTAATTAAAATCAAAAGTTTCAAGAAAGACACTATTTTACTGTAATACTGTAACATTTGATTTTTTTATTATATTAGAAAATGTGTTTAGACAGTATTATAAAGCTGTATGTAATCAAAATATTAATTTCAAAGATTTTTTTGTAATACAAATGACTGATGCAACAAAACATATAATACATATACAAAGCTGTCATAACTTAAAAACAAAAATTATTAAAAGATATGCCATATTTAGATTAAAAATTTCCAGCAAGAAAAAGGTGAATGTAAAGACAAAACTGTTTACTAGTAAGTCAATTATGGCTTCACAGTTATAAGACTACGTAATACATTAGCGTACTCGTATGATTCAATTAAATATTAATAATTAAACAAAGATAACAATTAATAAAATATTTTTCAAAACTCATAATTATCAATAAAACAATGTTATTTTCTATAGTTTTGTAAATTACTATGTATAGGTACCTACTTATTTTTGTAATTAAAATTACGAAATTAAATAGAATTATTAATTTAATTATTTTTAATAAATATACAATGATGTTTTACATTTCAAACTAAATTTATTCAATGTAACGGAGCTTTAATATACAATTTCCTATACGAACTTCAATTCGCTTGGAGGATTAATGGCGGAAGTTACTCTCATGGCCACACTGTTATAGATAGAGTCACTGTAGCCGGCTCTTGGTACTGTATAGTAGAAGTTTAGATACATGAAATTCACTTTCGGATAAGCCGATTGACCCTCATAAAGTTTTATGGGACTTGCGGTATTGGTACTTTTAGGCAGGTAGATTTTTCTGTCGTATGATGTTAAGAGCCGTATCAGAAATTTTCTTTCAAAATGTTTCCTAATTATATACTTTTAAATCTAGGGTAAAATATTCAAATAATAATGCATTTTAAATGCCGTCTTCTAATTTCAATTTGTATATTGAAAAGAGATTGAATTATTAAAATAAATTCAACCGTAAATTTTAAATACTAACAGTTATTAAATAAATATAAGAAATACTTGGTTGTTTAAAAAAATTGAATTTTATTTTTATTCATATTTCGACTTTTAAGGCCATTAACAAGAAATAAGTATTAATATATATACTTCACAGAAATTTTTTAGTATTTATATATAGAAGAACAAAGACAAAAACTAATTAATAACCACCTTTTCAATGGTAGAATATATAAAACGGATTAAAGCGGAGAAATCAATGGAGATTTGGCTAAGTCAAGTTGTTCATTCTTAAGATTTTTCTATTCATTGAGCGATCTTTGGATTTCCAATTCCATATTCTAAGAACTCCATTATTAGTTATTAAAAATTTTCTTTAGAGGTACAGGGGCAGTTTTGGACAAGTCATCAAAGCGTAAAGTTATTTCTGTATTTATTGTGTCTTATTTCTTATTATATATTTTCAGTTTACAAAATTTATACAAAGTAAGTACAGTATGAATATATTTAATACGGATCTGTTCTTACTTTTCAAGTGATACCTTTGAGTTGGGATAATTTATAACACCTGACCACAAAGCTTCTTACCCGTGACCCGTCCATAAAAGGTTGTAAAACCCGCTTAAGTCAGTTTCATGTATCTAAACTTCTACTATACCTGTTTTGTGAACCGCCTATCGACAAGTGCTGGGCGGGGAAAGACCTTAAAGGGTCTACGGTTTACTCCAGCGAAAATTTAAATCTCATAGAATAATTATTATTTTTCTGTTTCTGCTATTTACAAAATTTTAAACTTTTGTAAATAAAATAATTCTGGTAATGATATGTCACTAATACTGCAACAAATTACAAGCTACAGGTTTTGTTTGTTAAAAATATAATTATCATTATAAATAATAAATTATAATAACAGTGAATATAAATTTTGAAAAGCCCATTTACAGAGTACTCACAAGACTTAAAATTAAACAAGTTGTCTTGAGCAAACGTAAACTAAATTTTATTATTGTTAATAGATAGTAAAAGAAATACACATAAATAACAAATTCAATAAATTATTCGGCCATTTACAGTTTACACACCTACTAAAAGTAAAACCGAAATATATTATAATTACTATTTATTATTGTTATTATTGTTATTATTATTATTTCTTTATTCACCATTCGATTGTACATGTGTTCTACAGCTTCCAAAGTAAGTATTACAATACATGGTACATATTATTGTAAGTATTACATTACATAACATTATAACAATCATTTTGCAGGTGGACTACTGAATGGACTGGACTACTGTAACCTGCGGAACACGTACCATCTCCTGGGGTGGCAAAGATCTTCATCGGCCTAGACAAGACTGGATCTCTCATCTCCGCTTTGGACAGGATATTCTCTGTTCAAAGATATTTCGTTATGGCTTTAACTTGCTAAGCCTGAGGTTAACCGTACACAGCAAGACATTCTACCTGTTGAAGCTCAGGGTAGGATTGCAAAATATTTAAATTCGGAAATCTCTAATCTCTATGCGCATTACGTATTTCAGATTTACTTGAAATAATAATGTATTCGCAAAATTAAATTAAGTCTTTGACTATTACTAGAAATATAAGATAAGAACAATCGTTCTTAACCGGTATTAATACATATTAGGGAAAATAAGATACCAAAGGCATACCTAATGAGAAGGTATATAAATGAGTTTTCAAAAATTTAAAATCAGTAGTAATACTAACTTTGGTACTGAGGTCAACGATATACATATTTAATATGTGGCGACCATTTGAAGACGACAATACTGATGTTTTACCAGTTGAAATTTGTGATAAAATTAAACGGACGTTTCTGCCGCAAGAAGCGAAAAAAATAGTTTTAAATGTGTATAACTATTTAAAAGGAAAAGATAGTGAAAGTGAAAATTCTGCTCTGATAAAAACATCAGAAATGACGAAAGTGCCGTACAATACTATTCGTGATATAGTAAGTGGAGTGAGGCCTAGAAAGAAAAGGCGTGACGCGGGTAATTCGAGAATAGTGAATTCTTTTTAAGAAGATACAATTCGACGCAAAATATATGCAATGTATGCCGAAAAAAAGTTGCCGTGTATTCGCATATTGTATCAGAGACTCAAAGACGATGAATGTGAAATAAATTGTTCTCTGACTATTCTGGATTCAGTTCTCCATAACATCGGGTTTCGTTTCAAAAAAATTGATAAACGGCAAACAGTAATGGAAAGTCGAAGAATACGGAAATGGCGCTTCAAATTTTTAAGAGAAATTAAAAAATATCGTACTGAAAATCGTCCGATAATATATTTGGACGAAACTTGGTTTGACACCTACGACACAGTATCAAAAAGTTGGACAGACGGTACAAATGATTATGCAATCGATGTTCCGCCAGCACGAGGTAAGAGAATTATAATTCTTCATGCCGGATGTGACCAAGGGTGGATAAATGGTGCGCGATTTTTAGCTGGCCATAACGTTAAAAATTTATGTTTGATTATCATGACAATATGTCCGCTGATATTTTTGAGACTTGGTTTTGTGATAATTTACTGCCGAATTTGCCGAAAAATAGCGTTATTGTTATAGATAATGCCAGTTACCATTCGCGGCAAAGTACGAAAATACCATCTAATTCCATGAAGAACGCCGAGATTCAGGAATATTTAATTAACAACGATCTATACTTCGAAGATTCATATAATAAAAAACAATTTTTAGAAGTTGTTCAAATTAAACCTGCAGTGAAACAGTATGTGTGTGAGAATTTTGCAATACAATTTGGACACGATGTACTTCGATTGCCTCCTTATTATTGTATTTTTAACCCAATTGAATTAATTTGGGGGCAATTAAAATGCAATATAAGACGGAATAATACATCACCGACTGTTAGTGACGATGTCACTGAACTAATTAAAAGTGAAATGAACAATATAACACCAGAAATTTGGGCTAACAGTGTACGCCATGTGATTGATATAGAAAATCAATATATTGATATTAAAATATTATTATAAATATTCAAGACTCAAGTGACGATAGTAAAATGAATTGTGATAGTGACAATGATATTGTCGAATGTATACCAGTATAATATTATGTATTTATTGTTATGTATGGCACTAATGTTTAATTGCAATACTTAATTAAATGACGAATTGTTATACAATGATATTTTTATGTAACTTTTTTTTGCTTCATTATGTATGGCACTAATGTTTAATTGCAATATTTAATTAAATGACGAATTGTTATACAATGATATTTTTATGTAACATTTTTTTTGCTTCATTATGTATGACACTAATGTTTAATTGCAATATTTAATTAAATGGCGAATAGTTATACAATGATATTTTTATGTAACATTTTTTTTTTGCTTCATTATCATTAATAATATTTGTACAAAATTCTCTGTTTCATTATTAAAATTGAATTAAAATGGAAAATATTGAATACATACCTGTCCTTGCACCCCTATAAATCAAGCTTAAATCCCTAACAACAGTCCCGCTGAGAGAGCCATAACGAAATATCTCTGAACAAGGTATACACAGGTAAGGATCTTCTTACAGAGTGGCATGTATCCAATATTACTGCTTTGTGCATGTTTTGATATAAATTTCGTGGTAATTTTAATAATTCTAAATTTGGCAATAGGCTATTGGGAATTTCACCTGTGGCTCCTAAAATAATGGGGACTATGAAAACCTGGTTTTGGCTCCATATTCTTTTAACTTCATCAGCCAAAGGTGAATAATTTGTAATTTTTTCTTGGTGTGCTTCTAATATATTAAATTCAGATGGAATTTTAACATCGATGATATATGTAATTTTATTTGTTTTGTCTTGCAAAACTAAATCAGGCCTATTGTGTTTTATTTCTCTGTCAGTTTGTATTATACTGTCCCAGTAAATTTTGTATTCCTTGTTATCTATGATAGTTTCTGGGTCATAATTATAATATTTTAGATATTCTTGAATTCCTTCATGTTGTTTTCGTAGTTCAATATGCAATATCTTAGCAACATTATTATGTCTTCGTAGATAATGTGTTTGACAGAGTTTTTCCCATCCACTAATAATGTGATCTATAAGTTCCTTCTGTTTTTTGCATACCCTACACATTTCATCAGTAGCATCCTGGTTTTTAATTATATACTTTCGGTAATACTTCGTGTGAATAACTTGGTCTTGTATCGCAATTATGAAAGCTTCAGTCTCCGAAAATATATTGCTCGTTCTTAGCCATGACAAAGTTGCTTTTTTATTAATGTGCTCCTGCTTTATAAGTGTAGGGTACCTGCCATGTAATGGCTTTTCCCTCCATGCTTTTAACAATTTTTCTTCTGATTGTTCTCCGTTTTTCGGACTATGGGTATTATTTAGATTTAGTGTAGTTATATTTTTGTCTGCGTGGACTATAGCTGCATGTAAAGCGGATGTTTCTTGTTTTTTTCCAATGAAGCCTGAGGTTGTTTTTCTCTTGTTCACATCTGTGAATTATGTTTGGTATCCCTCTGCCTCCAAGTTCTCTTGGTAGGTGCACCCTTTCTTTAGCACTTTTCGGGTGATGGCATCTATGCTTTGTTAAAATTGTTCTAGTTTTAATATTCATGTTCTCCAGATCTGTTTTTGTCCAGTTTAATATTCCAAATGTGTATTGCAGTGAAGAAGTGGCAAAAGAGTTTATGGCTTTTGATTTATTTTTCGCATTTAATTGTGATGACATTATTTTTTCTAATCTTTCAACATAAATTTCTTTTGTGTGTTCTTTTGCTTTTGCTTGGTTAATGCCTAAGGCTTGTTCGTAACCTAAATATTTGTAGAGCTCATTTTGTTCATTTGTTCCATGTGCTCTATCTCTTTTTGGTCTTTTAGTATTAGGTTTCCTTCATTAACCCATTTTCCTCTATTCATCGTGTTGATTTTGCATTTCTCTAATCCAAAGTTCATTTTAATATCATCGGAAAATTTTCTTGTCACTTCTATGAGTTTTTCTAAACCTTTTCTATCCTTTGCATATAACTTTATGTTATCCATATATAATAGATTATTTATTTCTACATTTGTGTTTTTCAATAAATATACTTTTCCTGTTTTTCTTAAAAGCGTGGTTAATGGTTGTATTGCCATGCAAAACCAGAGAGGGCTTAGTGAATCTCCTTGATTATTTTTATTATTATTATTTAGATACACATATGTTGCACAGTGACAACAAAATAAAGACTCTGGACTATGAAATAATAATATAAGGTTACAATAAAAATAGCGGTACATTACAGGTTTACAGGGAACATAATGGCAACGGTAAATTAGATTATTAGAATTTACCGCTCCTTTTCGGCATTATCTTAGGTTTCTCCTATTTGATAATGACACTAATGACAGTCTTATTATTACAACCGATTTACCCTTTCAAGTAAAGAAATTAGATTTTAGGGATTTGCCGCTTTGTACCTTCATCTCAGGATTCTGGTAATTAGTTTTGTGTCTTGCAGTGTACATTACTGTGAATTATTTGTATCAGAAATTTTCTTGCGATTTGCTTATATATATTGCTAGCGTTGAGAGCTTTTATTCTTATCCTTCTGAAAGTGATAGTGTGTACATCGCTAATTTGTTAAATAGTGGAATTTGTGTATATTTATATTTTAACGATGGGAAAAGGTGATAGAGACTTGCAACGTAATCCTAGATTATCAGCTAGCCGAAAGTCAATGAAAGTACTGTAACGTTTTATTTATTTAGGTGAAGTGTAAAATTGATTAAAACACTTATATTTATATAACCAAGTTTAATAAAAGAAATGTGAATATAAGGAATAATTAAAAATAACTAACACTAAGAATTAACAAATATAAACACTAATTTAAGACTAACAATTATTAATAAAGACTTAAACACTAAGATAATTTATTTAATCAATTAAAACTACGCGATATTTATTTCCACAATATTTATATTACCAACTATTTATATCACCCTCTATTTATTTATATCACCCTCTATTTATTTATATCACCATGTGTTCACTACCCGTCTCAATATATGACTGTCCTCCCGATCGGGGTATTTAAGTAAAACATTTCCTTCTGGAATATTCGTCGATTTTTCTCGAAATCAGAACAATGGGGAGCGGACGAACTTGTTGTAACCTGTCGCTTAGCGGCCGCTGCCCGCGCCGCGACCCTGGGATCGCTACAGTACGAATGATGCGTGTGCGACAAAATATAAGGAAAAAGCAAAAGTAAGAAGAAAATTCATTTAATATAAATTAATTATATTTCTAATAATTTTATATTTCAGTAATTTTGCAAGTGTTAGTGACATTAGAGGTAAATTCAACACAGACCTAAACGAATCTGGTTGCAGCTTTTGGCCCAAGGATCATTCCAACCAGGGCATACCTCAGATTAGTGACATGTAAGTAATTGTATTTTAATTTATGAGTGCTGCTAATTTTCAATATTATTTCTACTCCTGTTGAAATATATCCCGATTATTTCAGTTTTTTAGATGAATTATTGTACCTATAATTCACTCCAGTGAATTATGATTCATTATTCACTCTATCTCAGCCAATCACAGACCCACGATTACTCATTATTCACGCTTATTTTAATTCTGCCCGCGATCAGCATTCCTGTGATCCTGTAGCTGTATAAAGTTGACGGTGTAGTAATTTGTTACTGTCATCTGTCAAAATATTTAGCATTATATATTTTTTACTATGTCATTAAATAGAGATTTTCCTTCTGAATTCAACGATATAGTAATATTGCAACCTTAAATTGCGAAAATTTTTATAAAAATTAATTCAAAGTTAGTATTTCATTCCAATATTTTTTTAAGTAGTCTGTGCAAAACATTCGATCATTAATATAATAAGCTGTCATTTATGTTTAAATAAAAACAGAAGTCACTTTCAACAGCATTTATAATTGTATTATTTAATATTAAATTAAATTCTAACTGAATTAATTAATTTATTTTAAATGTGATGAATTTATTGTCAAAATCTCCGCTTACTTGAATATGATAAAACTAAAATATCTTAATGTCTTTTTTGTGTATCTTTTCATATAAACGACTAAATCGCATTAACTTGATACACCCTGTATGTTACATATTATATTTATTTTCTCTAAATTATGTATAATATTAGTATACGATGATAACAAAAATTTTGATGATCCCATTACTTTTAGTGTTTTGGGTCTGTTATTTGTATTTTTTTTTAATTTTTCAGAAAATAATAATTAAGACTATATACATATGCAGTGATAATACGCATACTGATTATTTAATTACTGTTAGTGTTTAGGTTTTGTTATTGGTATTTTTTTAATTTTTCCGAAAAATATTGAAAAAATTAAAACGAAAATAGTGGAAAAATCCGGTGGAAAAAATGTCTTTCAAAAAAAATCCGGTGGAAAAAATATATAATGAAAAAAAAATTCCGATGGAAAAAATGTCTAGTAAAAAAAATCCGGTGGAAAAAATCTAGTAAAAAAATAGTGTACAATCATAAATATAGCCGTTTTGATTTTGCCGACAGAGGCTACAACCTACAACCTGTGTTTAACAAATAAATAATACTAACTTAGTTTAGCAGGAGGTACCTATTTTATATATTATGTTTGGACAAGGTAATTATTTTTTTATTGAGTTGGCTTACAACCGTTGAGCAGTGCAGACGTGTGATTGTATTCCGTGCGCGTGGAGTGTCGAAAAGTGTGTCATACAGTGTGTGCTTACAGTGCAAATTTATTTCATGTGTTCATTGCAATAAAGTATGTCGAAGAAGATTGAAAAGTCAATAGCTAAAATAACAAAAAGAGACGGCGTCTTCTTTTTGATTCCACCTAGCGGGAAAACATCTATACCGCCAGAGCTAAAGAATGCAGCATTAGTACTTAGAAACCAGCCAAGCTCAGTAAATCAACCCGACACATCCCCAACCAACCTAGCTATGCCTGTTGTTACAGTTCAATTTTGTTATTAAAAATATATTTGTGTGTCTGGATATATTTATTGTTACTTTTGCATTTCGTATTTCGTAAATTTCTTACCTAGCGGCAATCTTAACGAGCGAAATTGAACGGGTCTTTGCGAATTTTTCTTCACTTGTAAAACACGCTTTGTAGTGAGGCGTCGACGTAATTTATTTGGTGATTTCGAATATTGTTTCCTGAATGTTGAAAAACATTAAACGCTTCGGCGGATTTACGAAAACATACGTCTTAGGGTTTTATGAAAAACCATACGACTTTTGTCGGATCTGAGAGACTTTTCTTTAACTATGCGTAACCTTTAGCCGCCCACCTTCTGAGGTAAGAAATTCGTCGCAAAACTATTTTTTTTTTTTTTGGTTATGGTAAATTCTAATCGGATTGTCTCTCTTTTGACTTTTTAGGCTATTTATTAAGACTATCGTCGCTATTTGTTAATATTACAACCGGTTCGTATTACTATTCTCGCTCACGTGATTTTGGAAATTGTTGGAGATTCCTGGGTCACAATCCACTATCACGCTTCATGCATATTCATTTATATCCTTGATGTTGGATGGAACACGTGCCATGCGAGTCTCAGATATTGGAATCAGTTGTTGATCAACCACCGCTGGAGACAAGGCCAGATACTTTATTCATTTATTCTTTTATTTTTTTTCGTACATTAAAATTAAAATAACGCAGATAGCGTAAATTGTAAATTTTTATACACGCGCCATATTACTAGAGCGTGTCATAAGATTTAAACCTGCACTTCAGCTGTGCTGAAAATATTTAATTTTTGTGATTAAACGTAAAAATAGAAATTGCAGCAATAAGCATTGAATTATCTTAAGTATATTAATTGATTGAGATGCATTCTTATTGATTCTGTTATATGACTTTTCACAATTTTCTCGTTTGTTTGTTATTTATTATAAATATTCTGTTTCGTTATCATTTCGTCACTCGGGCCATGTATTATATCTGTAACAAGTCCAGTCACCTAGTAACGTCGAGTTGAACTGCAATTTATTTAGGTTACGTTGTTTTGAGCGACGCGATCTTGTGTACGTTGGTCGACCATCGAACTCCGGACTTCGCGACACGCAGTTATTTTTATTTCTTTTTTTAATTTTATTTAAGTGCATATTACTTGAGTGACTTCTCTTGAACCGCCCTCCGAATTTTTGACGAACTGAAATTGTACTCTTGATATTAGAAAATATCTTGAATATATGTTTATTTGATTTAAAATAATTTATTATTTTTATAATTTGTTTGAACGGCCGCCGGCCTATTTTATAATACGTTTATGGATATCTGAATTGTTCTTTTGCATTGAGGTTTACTTGTTGTTAGTATCGAATTAATGTTTGCTTATGAGACTTTTGTTATTCTATTCCATTAAAATTATTTATCTATTTTTTTTTTGTTTCTTTAATTCAAAATTGGATAAACGGAATTAAATTTAGTTGTGTTCTCTCTTAATCAAGTTTCCCGCCATATACGTTCACATAGTAAAAATTTATTAGCCACTTTATGGTAGTACCTATATAATTGACTACATTATACACATTGTTTGGTAAGTGACAACTGTTTAGATTCGGGTATAGGGGGTTGATCGACTAACCCGCGTACGTCGGTAGAGTTTGAGGTATTTACGGTCAACTGGCGCCCAAAAATTTTCCGAGCTTGTATATGTTTAAAAATTCTAAATTTAGGAACCGCACCAGTCTTCACTGCGGCCAGTCGGGACTCTACCAAAAATTACCTTTAGTGTTTGTTATACCTCAGCTATTAATTCTTTCTTATTTAATTTGGGCGTAACACTGTTATCCACTCACCACCTAATAATTCCAATACAATACCAACTACGACTTATCCTCAGACACTTTCATCTACCAATACGCCCCCAGCCAACCCAATAACGGATGCTTCTCAGAATCCTCTCCAAACTAATACTTCAATTCCCTTTACACAGATATCCGAAATAGAAAATCAGCCTCAAACACCAAACAATCCTACAGGATACACCCAGATTTTTCCACCTTTATCGAACAGCGCAAACAGTAGCTCAGAATGGCAAACAGTTAAATCATACAAAACAAAAGGAAACAGTCCAGAAATTAACAGCAGGAACATCAGACAAAAAACTCTAAGTGAATTTGTGGTAAGGATAAGTACTCAAAATCGTTTCCAGGAATTAACTAATCAAGACCCAGAAAATGATAATGACGACGAAAATACAGTTGAAAAACGAGAACCTAAACCGCCACCTATTTTTATTCCTGATATAATTAAATTGCAACCACTACTGGAAATACTAAACTTAGTAGCCAAGGATGATTATTTTGTAAAATCAATGTCAAACAATCAGGTTAAAGTCCAACCTCATACATCTGAGAGTTACACAAAAATCATTAAGACATTGACAGAGAAAAAAACGGCTTTTCATACATACCAGTTAAAACAGAAAAGAAATTTTAGAACAGTCCTAAGAAATATCCACTACTCTGCGGGTATAGAATATTTGAAAACTGAAATAGAATCGTATGGTCACAAAGTTATTAATATTCACAATATTAAAAATTGGAAAACCAAACAGCCGCTTCCCATGTTTTATGTGGACTTAGAACAGCAGGAAAATAATAAAAAAGTATACGACATTAAATATTTATTAAACTGCAAAATTGAATTCGAACCTCCGCGAGTAAAACGACAAATCGTACAGCGTACTAATTGCCAAAGATACGGACATACCCATAACCACTGCGAGCGGCAAGCACGCTGTGTGTAATGTGGGAAAAATCATCATACATCTACGTGTGAAAAACTATCTAATACAGATGCAACCTGCGCCAATGGTGATGGTAAACAACCTGCAAATTATAAAGGTTACACAATATACAAAGAAATTTAAAAAAGAAAATATTAGTACTTTACGTACTAAACAAACTACTCAACGACCTACAAATAGTAATGTCAACATCCGTCCAGCGCAATATGTAAACAATAACAATACATATGAAAGTGTTGCAAAAATGTCTAATCATCAACCTACTAATATTAATGCAAATACTGCAAGAAATTCACAGGTCGAGACGCCAGCTGATGAAATCGTTACCCCGGAAATAAACACACAAAGTAATTCTAATAAAAATCTAGAACAAATGTTATGTAAACTAATGGAACGTATGGAAACAATGCTTAATATTTTAGCAACATTAATTTCAAAAATAAAATGAATACTCAGATGAAAATTGTATTATGGAATGCCAACGGCTTGGCTCAACATAGCCAAGAATTAAAATCATTATTAACCACCAACTAGATATAATACTTATATCATTTTACGAATAAAAACTACCTTAAAATACCAAATTATTCAATATATTCAACAAATAATCCTGACGGAACGGCTCATGGTGGAACTGCAATTATTGTAAAAAATTCAATTAAACATTATGAACTTGTAAAATACCAAAAATAATATTTGCAAGTCACAAATATAAAAATTGAAACACTATCTTTTGTAGTGTCAGCAATTTTTAAAAATTAAAAACAAAGAATGTACTACATTTTTTAATACATTGGGAAATAAATTCATTGCTGATGGAGATTACAATGCTAAACACCAAATTTAGGGATCGAGACTCATTACACCAAGAGGAAGAGAATTACTCAAAACTATCCAGGATAAACATTACATAACCCTATCAACTGAAGAACCAACCTACTGGCCGACTGACCCAAATAAAATACCTGATCTACTTGACTTTTTCATAGTCAGTGGAAAATCAGAAAACTATTTTAAAGTAGAATCCTGCCTAGATTTATCATCAGACTACTCACCCGTAATTCTAATATTCAGTACACAAATACCAAAAGTAGATAAACCCGCCTCTCTCTGTAATAAAAAAACGAATTGGCACAAACTCAGGAACATACTAGAAAGCAAAATCTCGTTAAATATCAGCTTAAAATTGTTGGTATTATCCTGTATCCAGTGACGTGATGTAGTAAAGATATAAATAATTAGATTTAAAATAATAAACCTTTTTTGACACAACAAAATAATCTTTATTTTTTTTTGTATATCACAACTCAATTATTATTTTATGACAACTAACATTAAAAATAACATCTGAAAAATTAGTAATGTCAATGTCATGTTATAATGCCAATGTCATGTCATGTGAATGTCAATTCCAACACTCCTCCTCATTCACATGAGTCCACAAGTCCACAAGCTTGTCTTAACTTCTCTATTCTTTGCGCTGAAAGTGGTTTTGTTAATAGATCTGCTAACATCAATTCAGTTGGACAGTACTTGCATTCCACCTTGCCCTTTCTAACATAGTCTTTTACGAAATAATAACGTGTGTCAATGTGTTTTGTCCTATTTGATAATTTCTCCTCCTCAATGAGCTTGAGACAACTTTGATTGTCTTCGTAAATAACAATTGCATCTTTCAATGATTGCTGTATATCATTAAAAATTTGATGTAACCATAAAGCCTCCTGGCATGCATTGGATAAAGCAATGAATTCAGCCTCCGTTGTCGATAATGCTACACATGTCTGTTTACGACAAGCCCAACTGACAACTACACCATTAACTTTGAAGACATACCCACTGTTAGATTTTCTGTCTGATCTATTTTCAGCCCAATTCGTATCCGCATAGCCAAATACAATTTCTTTTGATTTTTCATCTCCCAGTACCAGTTTTAACTTTGATGTACCAATTAAATATTTTGACTGTGCGCTTCAATTCGTTCCAGTCTTTTTGCGTTGGCTTGCTAACTTTCTGTGCCAGAATGGACACACTTGCCGAAATATCCGGTCGCGTACTTACTGAAATATATAGTAGACACCCAATTAAACGCTGGTAGTTGGTATTATTCAGTAAAACTTCTGTCTCATCACTAGATTTGTCGTAGTTTGGATCAATTGGCACACTTGATGATTTTGAATCACTTAGTCCAAATAACGAAGCTATTTGATTAATGTAATTTGTTTGACTAAGTCTGTAGTATCCATTCGAATCCTTATCAATTTCAATTCCCAAGTATTGCTTAATTTCTCCCAAATCTCGCATTTCAAATTTTGATGAGAGCGACATTTTTACATATTCAATCGTTCGTTCCTCTTTGTTTGCTACAATTAAATCATCCACATACACAAGTAGAAAACACCATACTCCTTCAATCTTTCCTGTATATAAACATGGATCTGCATTGCCTTGATTGAAACCAGTATGTATTAATACATTGTGTATAGCTTCATTCCACGTTCTTGCTGCTTGTTTCAGCCCGTAAAGGCTTTTCTTTAGTAAGCAAACGTGATCTAATTTATTTTCTTGCTCGTATCCAGGTGGCTGTTTCATGTAGATTGTTTCTTCTAAATGTCCATTCAAGAAGGCAGTTTTAGCATCTAAATGTCGCACCAACATTTTCTGTCGAGACGAAATTGACAGAAGTATCCTGAAAGTTGTTTGTCGTACTACAGGAGCAAACACTTGATCGTAGTCAATTCCGTACTTTTGAGAAAACCCTTGGGCAACTAATCTCGCCTTGTAACATTGTATACTGCCATCATTGTTTGTCTTTAATTTAAAAACCCATTTACACCCAATTGCCTTTCGGTCACTAGGCAGTATACATAGTTCCCAGGTTTTATTTTTCTTTAAAGATTCCATTTCATTATTCATTGCTTCAATCCATTTACCTTTCTGATTACTAACCATGACTTCCCTAATTGTTTTTGGTTCAATAATCGTACAAGAACTTACCGTATTGATTTCATCAATTAACCGAAGTGGAGGTTTTCCCTTATTTATAATAATAATCTTATCGAAGTTGTTAGGAGAGTAGACGTATATTCTTTGCTCTGCGTATTTATTGTTTTTTTTGTGGTTTATTTTGTGATCTTCACCTAATTGTGGTATCAAATTCAAGAGTAAGTTATTGGCTCTCTGTGTATTAGTGTATTGTTGAGACACATATTACGAGGGGTGAGTTTTCTTCAGTTTTTTATTACTTTTTGCTTTAAAAAAGGCGTGGTTGATAGTTTTGTTTATTCTTGTCTACCATACAAGTTCATTAACCTGTTCGTTGCTACCTGTCTCAGGTGTAACAGTATACAGGGTGTTCCATCCAAATACTGTATACAGGGTATTATTTTTTATTTTATTTTTTTTTATTATTTTTGTTTTATCTCGTTCATTATGGCCATTCAATGCCATTGTTGCATGAAAGATGTTGAACCTCACAGATTTGTAACATGTTCTGTCTGTAAAAACAATTTTAACATAGACTGTGTTGATGTTCATGCGTCTATTGCTCGATCTATAAACAATGCAAAATCAGGTTTAAAATGGAATTGCTCTAATTGTCAAACTGTCGGTAATGATATAGACAGTCTCAAAATAACAATAATTAACCTGCAAAAAAATCTGGATGAAATGAAGAAATCAATAAATGACCTGCATGTTCCTCAATCCATTCCTTTATTGACGGAAAGTATCATTCAAGAAGTTTTTGAGCGACAGAAGTGTTCCTGCAACATCATGATATATGGATCACCAGAGGATAGTTCTCTAAATAAAGAGCAATCGCTTGCACAAGATTCTGTGATGATTAACAGTATAGTTTCTGATATAGGTGCTAAATATCCCATAGTAAAATTTTCACGTGTCGGTCGCTTTGACAGTTCAAAACCTATATCTCGTCCTTTAAAAGTGCAGCTATCTTCTTCTGATGAAGTCATTCAGGTCATGAAAAAATCAAAAACTCTAAAAACTATTGATAAATGGAAACACATATCTATTTCTCATGATCGAACTAAAATGCAAAGAGATTATTTTAAAACTATTAAGCAGGAACTAAACAATCGTATTGCTGCTGGTGAGAGTAACTTAACTATTAAATATGTTAGTAATATTCCAAAAGTTGTGTCTTCTTTAAACTAATTCCGCCCAACAGTTCACCAATCTCTCTTAACATTTACTATCAAAACACTAGGGGTTTAAATTCTAAATGTGATATATTTTATGTTAATTGTTGTTCTTCGTTTCATGATATGATTGTTGTATCGGAAACTTGGTTGAATGAATCTGTTCTTAATTCTGAAATGTTTCCATCTAATTACAATGTTATTCGTGATGATAGATTATTTTCTCTTACCGGACGTTCTAAGGGTGGTGGTGTGTTAATTGCTCTAAAAGACTCTATCAGTTTCAAAACAATTGATACTAAGTATTTAAAAAATTCTGTTCCACTGATTGATCTCGTAGCCTGCAAGTGTTTTTTCACTAATCACACATTCATATTATGTGCTGTCTACATACCACCTGATTTACACGTAAATGAAATAGAAACATTTACTGATGCTCTTTCACTTTTATTCCTTAATGAAAAAATTATTTTGGTAGGGGACTTCAATCTTCCCAATTTTTATAGTACTACTGCCACATGTGTTAAATCAGCTTCTTTCCGTAATCTCTGGGAGGTATTAAATCTGAAACAATATAATTCTGTAATTAATAAATATAACAATATGTTGGACCTTGTTTTTGCTAATTTTTTACCTATAAATACAGTGAAATTTGACTCTCCATTGGTGCCTGAAGATAAATATCAACCTGCCTTAAAAATTAACTGCGATCTCGTCACTGCTGAACGACATATAAATTTTCCTACAGCCAATAACTATCGTTATAACTTTAAAAAAGCGGATTTCAATAATTTATATGAGTATATATGCAATGTTGACTGGTCTCATATAAACAATTTTGTTCAAGTTGATGAAGCGCTAAATGAATTCTACCGCATTCTATATGAAGCCTTAGACAAATTTGTCCCAACTTCTAGGTGCTGTACATCCAATTTTCCACCTTGGTTCACATTCGAGATTAAAGGTAATCTTAAAACAAAAGAATACTTCAGGAAAAAATGGATAAAAACAAGGCAACTTACGTATTATAATGAATTCAAAAGATTGCGAACATTAATTAAAAATAAAATCAAAGTAGCCTACGAAGAGTATATCAATAAAGTAGAAAACAACATCAAATCTAATCCGAGTGAATTTTGGAAAGATGTTAACTTGAAACAAGGTTGCTCTCGTATTCCAGGTACAGTTATTGCCAATGATGTCATCTACAACAAACCACAAGATATAGTTAATGCTTTTGCCACTGTTTTTTCTGGTTTTTTTACTGACAGCTCAATTTTTGACATTAATAACGACAAGTTGCATAATAATCACCCTTCATTTTCCATGGGCTACATCACTGAAAATGATTTAATTTCTTTAATATCTAAATTACATAATAAAAACAATTGTGGAGTAGATAAGATACCTGATTTTTTTATTAAAGACTGTCGTTTCATCCTTGCCGCTCCTTTATCCATAATTATTAATTTAGCTATTAAAACGTCTACATTTCCGTTGCTTTGGAAACAAACACGAATTACTCCAGTCCACAAGAAAGGTGATAAATCTAACGTCTGCAACTATAGGCCTATATCTATCCTAAATAACTTTAGCAAACTTTTTGAGATGGTTATCTATAATACTCTACTTACACACACTAGATCCTTCATCTCCAATGATCAACATGGCTACATGAAAGGACGCTCAACGGTAACCAATCTTGCTTGCTTCTCGCAATTTGTTTCTGAAGTTATAGATCATCGCGGACAAGTGGATGCTGTTTACAGTGATCTCTCCAGAGCATTTGATTCCATCGATCATGGTCTATTACTAGATAAAATTGGGTCTTTTGGTGCTGCTCCTGTCGTACTTCTACTTTTATCTTCGTACCTTTCGGACAGATATTGCTTTGTTTTTTATAATGGATTTTCTTCTTCCAAATTTATTGCTACCTCTGGAGTTCCCCAAGGTTCTAACCTGGGTCCGTTACTATTCATCCTCTTTATCAATGAATTACTATTATCTTTTAGTTGTCACGTTCTGGCTTACGCTGATGACATTAAGCTTTTTCATTCTATCTCATCCTCTTCTGATGCTTTGGTACTTCAAAATAATATTGACAAATTAGTAGCCTGGTGTAAAGATAATAAGTTAGTAATTAATACTAACAAGTGTTTTATTATTACCTACACACGTAAAAATAACTATGTGCTTCATGATTACACTGTTAATAATTCTATACTTACACGTTCATTTTCTATACGAGATTTAGGCGTTCTATTTACTTCTAATTTCAACTTTAATGAGCATATTATCAATATTTGTTCCTCTGCCAATAGGACATTGAGCTTTATAATCCGAATTTGCAGACCGTTTCATGACATACATGCTTTAAAATCTTTGTATTATGCTTTTGTAGTCAGTAAATTGGAATACGCCAGTCTAATCTGGTATCCGTATTACGATAGCCAAGCTCTACATCTTGATCGTGTCCAGCGCAGGTTCCTAAAATATGCGTCCTTTAAATTAGACAATACTTACCCCGAAAGAGATGTAGATACACAGTCACTTTTACAGCGTCATGACATTCCGTCCCTAGCTTCCAGGCGAATAATCTCCAGTGCGAGATTCATGTGGATGCTGATTCACAACAAAATTGATGCTCCATTCATTTTAGATAGAATCCCGTTCCATGTACCAAGGTTGTCATCCAGGCAATGCAGGACATTCCATCTCCCTACCGCACGGACTGATGTGTATCTGCGCTCACCGGTCTACATCATGTGTCAGAATGCAGAAAAAGTCTCTAATGATGTCTTCATGTCCCACGTATCTGCGTACCACTGCGTCCATTACTGTCCTGACGTATAATTCTGTTGTATGTTTTCTATATATATTGTTTAAAATCATATATGTAATTATTTTGTCTTATTATTTAATTATATTTATTGTATATTGATATTTATACATTTATACTTTTGTATATTACCCTGTAATTGGTGATCTGTTGGGTAATTAAAGATTATTATTATTATTATTATTATTATTTATCCGCTGTGACACGCGTCGCTGTTGACACTCTTCGTTTTTGTCTGACGTCCTGGTTTTGATAAAAATTGTTTATAAACTTTACATCTCGACTAATCACAATTTTGTTATTATCTGGATCATAACATCTGTAAGCCTTTGAGTACTCGTCGTATCCAAAGAAGATCATTGATTTCGCTACACTGTCTAGTTTTCGTCTCTTCTCTGATGGAATATGAACAAAACATTTAGTGTCAAATATTGCAAGATGCTTCGTACCTGGTTTATGTCCATTCCATAGTTCATATGGAGTTTTGAGAACTGTCTGAGTTATTAAACGATTTTGTAAATATAGTCAAACCGGAGAAGCAGAAGACTCACGTCATCAACCTGAAAAAAAACTTTATAAAATGAAATATAACTTGTTAAGATTATTGGGTGTTATTTATTTTTAAAAAAAGAAGAATAAAAATATTTGTATAAAGAAACGTATATATTAATGAATTTACAATTATTTCTAAAGTCAATCCGTATTCGTCTTAGAGAATATAAAATTATTTGAAATAATTGTAGTTGATTTTCATACCATACATTGGCAATAATAAAAATGATCTTGTTTATATTACATTTTATACCGATGGAATATTGATCTTGTCATTCGATTGTCAGTGTCAGTCAGAAAGTATCGTGTCAGTTTTTTTTTGTTACTGACAAATCATGCTTAAAGCTTTATCAAACCAGTCAAAAAAACTGACAATTAATGTAGTGCATTATTTTGAACGGAAACTGGACAACGTTGGTCCATTAATTCCATTGAAAACCGTACGAGAGGTAATTTTTTTTCTATTTTTTTTTTTAAATTTAATTGAAATATGTACTTTTAGAGAACAGCTAATGCCCTTCAATTTACTAAATGCACTTATTTACTATCGTTTCCCTTACAAATTAACTGTGATGACGCCGACAGACTTCGAGAGGTTGTGGTTATTAATTTGTCAACTGTCACTTGAAGAAATAGGTTATAGTAAGTTATGCAACATGCACTGCACTTTTATTCTAAAAAAAATCAGTATCCCATATATTCATAGTAGTACATGACGTCATTACTTTAGTAATATTATTTGATGACGTGAGTCTTCTGCTTATTCGGTTTGACTATAGTTAGCCGTATTCACTGCCTCGGCCCAAAATTTATTTGGTAGCTTTGCTTCTGCCAGCATGCAATGAGCCATCTCAATAATAGTCCTATTTTTTCTCTCTGCTACTCCGTTTTGTTGAGGACTATATGGAGCCGTATATTGAATTTCAATTCCTTCGTTTCTTAAGTAAGTTTTAACTTCATTTCCAATATATTCTCCTCCTCGATCTGATCTTATAACTTTTGGTTTCATTTTGAATTTATTTTTCACAAGTTCTACATACTCTTTGATTTTGTGCTCAACTTCATTTTTATGCTTGAGTAAATACACAACTGTAAATCGGGAAAAATCATCTATGAATGTTAGTATATAGCGCTTACCACTTGGTGAAGGTGTCTGCATAGGACCGCAAACATCTGTATGTATAAGATCCATTAGGTTATTGGATTTATGTGACGAATTTTTTGGAAATGACATACGCGTCATTTTGCCTTTTGCACATACCTCACAAAAAGTCTTTACGTTACAATTTTCGATTTTCATGTCATTAACCAATTTGTTTGTACACATTGACTTTAGTGCAACTGGATCGCGATGTCCAAATACTCGATGCCAGTAATGTATGCATTTTTCTTTGTGATCACTGACTGCATTAATTATATTTGGTTGACATAATCTAAATAAACCTAAATGCTCCTTGGCAATTCCAATTTGTTTGTTTCTGCATATAATTTCACATGCACCTGGAATGAAATTTACTATAAAACCTTTATCTAAAAGTTTCTTTACAGACAAAAGATTTCCTTCTATGGCAGCACCATACAGTACATCAGAAACCATGCCAACTGATTGTTCTCCTTTTGAATTTAGAAACTTAATTCTGCATGTTCCTTTTCCCTTTACTTCTACAGTTTCACCATTAGCTACATTAAGGGTACTACATTCTGTTTTATCAAGAGATATAAATTGTTTTTCGTCACTTGCTATATGGCATGTTGCCCCAGAATCAATTACCCAGCCAAAATAATTATTTTCTGTAGTCATAAATAAAAATTCTTCATTTTGTTTTACTACCTTTAGTTTTTCAGTTCGGTTTTCTGCCTGTTTATTGTGTTTTTCTTTCCACACTTTATACTTTGTACAGTCACGCTTAATATGACCATTTTTCTTACAGAAAAAACATGTCATTAATTTCTGTGTTGTTTTAAGTACCGCTTCTTTATTTTGATCTTGATTACCTCTTACTTCCTTTCTGCGATGATAATCGTTGAACAATTTTGACTGTACTAAACTTAATGTTAAATCTTCTTCTGGTCTCGTCTCTAGTGCTGTTACAAGCGTATCGTAACTGCGTGGCAAGCTGCTTAACATCATTCCGACGACCCAAGTTTCTTTTGGCTCTTCTCCAAGATCCCTTAATTTTTGAAAGAGATTTGTGATATTGGCAATATGCTCCTCCATATTTCCATTTTCATCCATTTTAGAGCAACAAATCCGTCTAATTAGACATACTTTATTGGATAATGTATCCTTTTCGTGGTGTCTTTTTAAAGCATTCCATGCTTCTTTTGCTGATGTGCAATTTCGTATGTGACATAGTTGATTATCATCGACTAACAAACCAATCCAGCCTCGAGCTTGATCGTCACACATTTGCCAATTTTTAATTTCTTTTTCATTTGCCCCGTTTGTTGCCGAAGGTTTCTCTCCATTTATTACATTCCATAACTTTTCTTTCATCAGCATCATCTCCATTCGGTATTTCCATATGAAATAATTTTCACCGTTTAACTTTGCGATACTGATTCTTGCTTCCGCCATTATGTAGTTCAGCTTAAATACAGAAGCAAGTGACTACTCATTATGGAAAGCAACGAAAAAAATCAAACAGCCCTAGCACCTATTAGGAAAGAAGGCGGACTATGGGTAAGGACTGACTCTGACAGAGCTCTAGCCTTTGCAAATCACCTAACAAAAGTTTTCCAACCTTTTCCACCCTCAATACCATCAGAAGATGAACAATTCATATACAACACGTTAGAACATCCCTTTCAGTTGGATTATCCTATACAACATTTTAAACCGAAGGATGTTCTCGAGATAATATGCAAACATATAAATAAAAAAAAAAACTCTCGAATCCGATTTAATCTCTGGAAAAGTCAACTCCCATTTAAAGCAATCATTCTTATAACTTATATATTTAACACAATCTTAAGACTTGGAGTTTTTCCATCACAATGGAAAGTAGCTCAAATTATTCTCATACACAAACCAGGGAAATCCGCTGAGGAAACATCGTCCTATCGCCCAATAAGTTTACTACCTGTACTTTCAAAAGTATTTGAAAAACTTTTCATCACAAGACTGGAGCCCATACTTATGCGAAGAAAATTAATTCCTAATCATCAGTTTGGCTTCCGAAAACAACACTCCAGTATTGAGCAGGTTCACAGAGTAGTCGATAAACAAAACACTTAAAAGAAAACACTACTGTTCAGAAACTTTTATAGATGTTTCGCAAGCGTTCGATAAAGTGTGGCATATCGGCTTGCTATATAAATTAAAAAGTAACATCCCTCATACCTTCTATCAAATCCTAGAATCCTATCTAACAAACAAATATTTTACAGTAAAATACAAAGAAGAATGTAGTCCATTATACCCAATCAAATCAAGAGTACCCCAAGGTAGTGTTCTTGGACCTATTCTCTACCTCATCTATACAGCTGATATTCCAACAACTCCAAATTCTACAGTTGCCACATTTGCTGATGACACAGCAATCCTAGCTTGTCATAAAAATTCAACAGAGGCCGCATATCTTCTTCAAGTACAGCTTAAAAAAGTCGAAAAGTGGCTAAAAATCTGGAGAATAAAAGCCAACGAAACCAAATCAGTCCATGTAACCTTTACAAATGTTACATGAAATATGTAAAATGTTATTATCATTAATTTAGTAGGCCATTTTTGTAATTTTCTATTTTGTTAAAAAATAACATAGCAACATAAGTAGGCGAACAAAAAAAAACATATGTATATCAAATAAAATAAATAATTTTTGAATATAATTATCGTTCTTCAAGCTGGATATTTAAAATATTGTATATTACAGGTAAAGTACAGTAATATTCTGGTTCTTCAAGCCGTATATTTAACATATTGTATATGACAGGTAAAGTACAGTAATATTCTGGTCCTTCGAGTACAGGACAAACAGCACTTGGATTGTTGAAAACGTATTTAACGGACAGTTAATACTATAATCCAAAGCATTTAGTAGACAACTAAAGAACCTTCAGCGACGTCATTGAATGATAGACTAACAATATGTCAGTTAGAAAAAGTGAAAGATTAATGAAGAAATCAGAAAATGTTGAAAATAAATCAAATAAAACTAATATTAATGCCCCTGCCAATTCAGCAAAAGTAAATCAATCGAAACATTCTGCAGCTTCAGCTAAAACTTCCAAAAGTGCAATCATAAAGAGAAAGAAATTGGAAGTACAAATAGAATATGAAAAACAGAAATTGAAGCAGCAAGAAGAGTTACTGAACCTAGAATACGCCTTGAAGTTAGCAAAGATAGATGAAGAAAATGACATTGATGAATTTGACGAAAGTGAAAAAAGAAGCATATCGGTTAAGAGCGAGAAGAAAACTGAAGAATGGGTACGACATCAACAAAACTTCCTTAGAGATCAACCGGATTCTCTTAATAAAATTCTAATGAGAAATTCTACCTGTAAAGAACTACCTACGTTCGATGGTAATCCTTTAGAATGGTCTAGTTTTATAAGTCAATATGAAATTCGACGAAGTTATATGAATTTTCGAATGAAAAAATCAACATCGTTTACAGAAATGTTTGCGAGGAAAAGCAAAAGAATTAGTTCAATCATTACTAATTCTACCCGAAAATTTTGAAAAGGTCATTGAAATGCTCCGCAGAAGATTTGGAAAACCTGAATACATAATATATCACCTTTTGGAGAAAATTAAAACGCTACCAGCATTGAAAGAAGAAAGACTAGAAAGTATTATATAATTTTTAGATGCTGTCAGCAATATAGTTTATACACTTTTATCTCTTGAAGAAAAAGATCATTTGAGAAATCCAATTCTATTACAAGAACTCGTGAATAAACTTCCAGTCGGCTACAGAATACAGTGGACCGAATATATATCAGAAAATCGAAAAAATGACTTAACTGAATTCCAAATTTGGATGGAGAAGAAATCGGAAGCATTGGGATATTTGACAGTTCCAAAATTTTCCTCCGATAAACATACAGAAATGAGAAATGAAAAGAAAGATTCAACTTTCGTAACAAATCATATCTCTTCAAAGAAAGAAAAATGTATCCTCTGTTCGAAAGAATATCATCATATAAGCAGATGTAGGAAATTTATATCAAGCAATACTGATGAAAGGTGGCAAATAGTGACAACAAATTTACTTTGTTTTTTTTTGTCTGAATCAAGGTCACAGACTAAATTATTGCAGGAGTAAACGTCCGTGTAGTAAGAAAAATTGTGGAAAACTTCATTATAAAATGTTACACAAAGATAACTTCAATATGGCTAATAATAAAGAAAGAACCCGTGATGAAAATAATTGTCACATATAAACTAAATTAAACAAAGTGTTACTGAAAATTTTACCTGTCAAACTAAAAGGACAAGAAGGAAAAGAAATGGAAACTTACGCTCTGTTAGATGATGCATCGACAGTAACAATCATTGACGAAGAAGTAGCGGACTATCTGAAGTTAAAAGAACCGACAAGACCCTTATGTATCCAATGGACAAATAATGCAACTCAAGAAGAAGCAGATTCCAAATCTGTTAGTTTAACAATAAGTAGAGATAGTTCAAAATCATTTTATTTACGTCATGTACGCACAGTAAAAAAATTATACCTTCCTGTACAGACAACTGACATAAACAAAATATCAAAAATTTATCCCCATATTCAAGATCAAAAAGTGACAGATTTGACAGATGCAAAACCAAAAATTCTCATAGGGTAAGACAATTGGCCACTTTTGATAAACAAGAGAACTATATATGCGTCATGGAATGAACCTGTTCTAACAAAGACTCTGCTCGGTTGGGTTTTACATGGAAACTTAGCAGAAAGTACTCAAACTCATTATACATGTCACATACATCATCACGAAGATGACATAGACGAACTAACAGATTGCAACAATTGGCGATACGTACCATCAAAACAAAATGTTGCGGATGAAGCTACACGAAGAATAAAACAAAATTACATTACAAATAATTGTGACTACTAGATAAAAGGACCAACATTTCTACATCTACCTTCTAAACATTCTTTCAAGAGAAAGTCAAAGATATTGTTATAAACTCTGAAATATTAGAAGAAAGAAAATTCGTTCAAGTTTGCTCATATCTAGAATAGTAATTTACGTTATAAGTCCGGTAAATGAATTTTTACGGTATGAATAAGATGTTTCCAGACGAGACGACGAAGGAGCCGAGTCTGGAATTTCGAAATGAGTACCGTGAAAATTATTTAACGGACGTATGACGTACAATATTTTATTTCATATCTGCGTTGCATTGTTGGATGAAATTTTGCTTACCTTTAATATTTTGCTTTAAAAACAATCAGGTCGTCCGGGTTATAATAAAAATAAAATAGTCATGATAGCATAGCAATCAATTTTGTTTTTTTTTTGACATTTCTAACAACGTTTTGCAACGTTTTCAAAAATGAATGCGATACTTCTCTTAAAAAAAATAATTAAATATAATTATTTCTTTAAATATTACTAATTAATTTCGTTTTTTTATTTGTATTCTTGTTTGAAAGATTACAAATTATTATAAATTTGTATAATTAGAAACGAATATTAATACAAAATGTTCTAGTCGTAGCTTAGCAACGATACAGTACCGTAAAGTATAATAGTACCGTAAGGTCCCATTTACCGGACTGAAATCTCAATTGTAAAAACGAAAATGCGACACAGTATGAAATAAAATAATTTACCGATTCCAGAGTCACGTAAATTTTCCAAATGAAACAGAATTTTGAGAAGTATCGCATGGATACTAAGATTTATTAAAAAATGTAGAAAAAGAAATTCAATTTGTGAAGCAGAAAAAATTATATCTTTGGAACTACTTCCTGATGAAATATTACAAGCTGAAAAATTATTGTTTAAATACATACAAAATGATACATTTAGAATTGAGAAGTTATTGTTGAAAAGTAACAAAACGTTAACAAAAAGTAGCAAGTTATCCTCTGTTTTATGCAAATTAGATGAAGATGACTTACTTTGCATTGATGGGAGATTAAATAATGCTATTTACTTAGACAAAGAAGTAAGAAATCCAATTATATTAGATTCGAAACATTACCTGACAAAATTATTAATACGACACTACCATGAACAAACAATCATCAACTGAAACTGTTATTAATAATTTAAAACAAAAATACTGGATAATAAATGTACGACAAGCTGTAAAGAAAGTTTGCAATGAATGCATTATTTGCAAGATAAATAAAGCGAAACCAGAACCACCGATAATATATAGTGGGACAACTACCAAGTTGTCGTATTGAACCAACTGTAAGACCTTTCATTAATACTGGAATCGATTATTTCGGACCAATTGAAATAACAGTAAAAAGAAGTCACGAGAAGAGATACGGCGTTATTTTTACATGCATGGCAACAAGAGCAGTACATTTAGAAATTGCGCAAGATTTAAGTACAAATAGTTTTATACATGTACTACGGCAATTTATTTGCAGAAGAGGAAGCCTAGTTGAAATTTTTTGCGACAATGGAACTAGTTTTGTGGGTACCGAAAAGGAATTAAAAAAAGCCTTACAAGAGTGGAATAACGACAAAATAACAAGATATTGCACAATGAAAAATATTAAATGGAATTTTAACCCGCCGTCATCACCACACATGAGCGGTACATGGGAACGGCTAATTCAATCAGTTAAGAAAATTTTAAAAGAAATATTGAAAGAGAGATATCCTCAAGAATACGTTTTAAGAACAATTTTTGCTGAAATAGAACATATTCTAAACAGTCGACCTCTTACACAAGTACCAATCGATTAAAAAAATATGAATGTTTTAACCCCCAATCACTTTCTTATTGGACCTAAGTATGAATTATATTCCTGTGTAAAAATAAATGATAAAGATTTATGGCTTCTATAACAATGGAGAGCAGCACAAAAATTGACGGATATATTTTGGCGACGATGGATCAAAGAATACATACCTACATTGTTAAATAGAAAAATATGGTTCAAATCAAATGTTTGCATACAAGAAGGTGATATTGTCATTATATGTGAAACAAATGGGACAAGAAATGTATGACCAAAAGGAAAAATAATTGCAGTTTATCCCGATAAAATTGGAAAAGTCAGAATAGTGGATATTAGAACTAAAAATGGAATTTACCGTCGACCTGTGACAAAATTATGCAAGATTGAAATAAAACAAGATTAGTAATTGAACTTCATCAGTGAATTCATTTACTGCGGAGGAGGAATGTTACATGAAATATGTAAAATATTATTATTATTAATTTAGTAGGCCATTTTTGTAATTTTCACAGAGTCTTTAGCCTCTTTAATGAATAAATCCAGGATTGCATCCTGAATTTTCGTCAGCTGTCCTGTATCTAAAATATCCTCCGGATAATTATAGTGCAGGGTGCCGACGCGTGTGCCCAGGATTGCCTGTTTAAAGCTCACAGACGGTGTAGCCTTATCAGGTGGTGGCGGAGCATCACTGCTAGGTTGGCCTTTAGCATCTATTTTTTGCGTTTTAACAGACATTTCGGGCGTAGATTCCTCGGACCGGTTCCGTTTTGGACCCTTATTTTTCATGGGTTGAAGGGCTTTGACACGTGCTTCGTCAGCACTAAGCCCACTTTTTATGAGCCACTTAAAGCGTTTTCTGGCGGCACCGCTCAGTTTACTTTTCTGCTCATTCAATCGGAGCTTTTCTATAGACTCCTCGAATTTGGAAGTGGATGGAGTTGGGCTACGTAGGAGCTCCTCTTCCATAGTGACGACGTCCTTGGGACTTGAATCCCTTAGGACCTCTAGAGAAACATCTCTTTGACTTCCACTCATCCTAAAAACCACAAGAATTAATTAAAAATTGTGTCATCTTGACACAGCAACATATGCTTTTTATAAGTGAGGTTATGCGAAGTGCACGTGTGTGAAAAATTTGAAAATTTTGAATATATTTTATGAAATTAAATGAAATTGATAATATTTAATTATAAACACTTGGAAAAATGTTAAAAATGAATTTACTGAAAAGATTAATCAAAAGAAATATATATATATATATATATATATATATATATATATATATATATATATTTTATCTCAGCTGAGAAAAATAGTGACAAACACTGCTACCAACCTCTCAGGTAATCCTTTCTTCTTGGGTAGTCGGCAATTGCTTCTGATACTCTACATACAATTCTAGATACAGTCAATACATGCATAGCACTAAAATGTGCTATAGATTGCAGATGTCCACTTGTTACAAAAGTTCTGAGACACACAAGAAGCTGGTTCATAGGAGAAACATTATTGTTCCTAAAAATAAAATGTATGAAAATTCTGAAATAAAATATAGCTATTTAATATTACAATTACAAATTATTTTCGTATTCCAGCTGGTTTTCTATTAAAACAAGTATGTCGTGAACACTTTCTTTACTAAGTCTAAAACGAATGAAAAAGTCCTGATCAGTCAGTCCGTAAAAGTAGTTATTTTGTTCATATTTTCTTCTAATGTTCCGATTTTCGATATAAGCAAAAATCTCATAATTTTCCAAATCATTCAAATCGTCAATAATGTCAAGATTCATTGCTCCTAAAGTAAAAATATTTTATTTCATGTTTTTATACTTTTTTTATGAACATATATGATAAACATTAATATTTTTTAATAATAATCAAATTTTACTTACTGAAACGAAGGACACAATATTTTTATTTTCGTTTAATTTGAGGTTAAGTGAAAGCCGTCAGCTTCCCTTAAATTATACAAGGGTAGTTTAAGGAATGGTGCAACAAAAATAAGTATCGCTTAAATTTTAAACCTAGCTTAGCAGTTAACTAAAGCTTAATATGAATGGTACAAACGGCCATAAGAGAATTAACGAAAAAATGTGTTAATTCGAAAAAACACTCTGTGCCTGTTAGACAAAGAAACAATTTAAATAATAATATCAGAAGATTGCGTAATGCTATTCAGTGTGCTACGCAATATCGAATGAAAGAAGATGGAGATGAACAAACAAAAATAAATAATTTAATAAAGGATATAAACAACAGTATTAATCATGTCTTTGGTGACCACACACATTGTGATATTTACTATTGTAAAAAGAAAAATGCCACTAACTTGGCTGAATACAATTGGGTACCAGAAATAATACAAAGCGGATTATACCAAGACATACAGTTTTATTTAAATCGATTAGATAGGAATTCCGGTAGTTTAATATTGAATATGGACTATAATTGCGCTGAAAATTACAACGCAGTTGTTGCAAAATTTGCAACTACATGTTACTAAAAGATAATTTTGTATCTTTGCAATATGGACTTGCAAAGAATTAGATATAGAAAGAATTTACAGAGACGACCTGTTTTGGAACGAAAATATGAATGAAAAATTAGAATTCTTTTTTAAATGTTTATTACCTGAATCGGTCAATCCACAGCATTCGAAAGGTCTTCCAATTAAAGACTTAAGAACATAATTGTTTTAATTATATAATAAATAATATTGAAAACACTTGATGGTATGTATCACATAAAATATTTATTTGCCTGACGTTTTCGTAGAAATTAAAAATTACATTTACATTGTAAATCAAGTTGTATAATAAAAAAAGATTATTATGAGTGTGTCAAAAAAAGTATTGTATTTTAACGTCAGTAAAATTATTATAAATATAATTAATATAATATAATATAAAAAACCATGTATTATTCTAGAAGTAATAACAACATCTTATTGTTAATTTGTGTTCCTATATTTTTTTAATAATATTTTTTTGCAAACAGAAATATGTACATATTATTGATTATTTTTTTTTTATTTTTTACTGTATAGGTAGGTAAGTACATATGTATGTATTTCTTTGTTTTTGTATTACTTTATATCATCATGCATATTTATTTGTGACACTGTATTTTATATATTTAAAACATTTTACATGTATATTTATATAAAGCAATTGTTTGTAATAAACATTTCTTTAATATAAAGTGTAAATATATTCATTTTATTTTCCTTCACTTCAAATTTATTTACAAAAAGAATAAAATTACAACAAATTAAATACGTGCTCTTGGATATCCCTTCCGTATATGAATTAAAAAACTGATTTATGTTTGTGGTAAGTATAATATACTTAAATTTTTGTATTATAAATATTTCGAGTGAAATATATATATATATATATATATATATATATATATATATATATATATATATATATATATATATATATATATATATATATATATACATTTATTTGTTTCATTGTGTTTTATTATTAATTATTTGTGTGTATAATTCTTTTATTGTTATAGCGAAATTGTATATTACAATTTTGATTGTACAAAATAAATTGTACAAACTATTTATTAGTCTGTTTAATAATATTGATAAATAAAATAATATTTCTTTCTTGATGTGAATTATTTTGTTTTTCGTTTCTGAACAAATATAAAATATTTGATTATTCATGTAGTAAAGCCCTAGACTTTACTTGCCAATATTTTACTCATATTAATTATTATGTATTTAATTATCAATTTATGTAATTATTATCATGTACTAACCCTTAATTTTAAGCATTTATACAATGTTTTAGTATATAAGTACTAACTTTGATTTAGTATATTTCTTCATATGTATATTACTTATTAAGCATTTTATTTAATTCTTATTTCGCTTATGTTTTATGAAATTCAATATATTTTCTTTGTCTTTGTATAACGTCACTTTATTTTTTACTTTGAAGAGTTATTATCCTTTATTTAAGCAAAATTTGACATATTTATTATTATGTTGTTTTGTTAAGTTAGTGCTCTATCATGCTCTTTTCTGCAACCGTCAGTTCCGTTCTTAGTATTGTTTGTCCTAAATAAAGTTCTAGAATATTCTTTGTTCCTTTGTCTAAACTGATTAATCAGCTAAAAACCCTACTAGGATTTGCATGAGTAGGAGGCCACGAAGAGCGTGTAGAAGGGAGTAGAGACACAGAAGTCTGAAGACTTGTGTTAACGGCAAATTTAGGTATTATGCAAGTATAAAATTTATTCATGATAGAGTAGGATTACATAAGCAGGTATGTTTAAGAGAGGGGTTATTCAATTATTTAGTCAGTTGTGATTTGATTGTTGACGTGAGCACAGTGGTATTTATTTCAATAGTGATAGTGAGTGTTCATCATTTGTAAAAGGTGGGTGTCAGCATTCAGTTTTTATATATGTGTGTGTGCTAGAATGGTCTCCCCTGAGGCGGGTGTTGAGTATAGGTTGCCGAGAGTTGAGAAAGGGCTATTCTGCGGTTTAGCTATCCCATCTTCTGCGGTTGAGGAAGAGTCTACAGTGCGGCTGGGACTGCCACACTTACTGCGGGGATGTGGGGCAGTACTTTGCGGAGGCTGCCATCCTAATACCTATATCCTTTCTCTCACCTATTCTCTCATTTAGGGTTTAGGAACTGGTACTGATCACTCACTGAGCGAAGAGATGCTCATATCTCTGTTTATTTCAGATTTCGAGTGTGTCCAGCCCAGAAGGCCCCCAGAACTAAATTGACCGAGAAGGGAGCGTCGACTGGGAGATATATTTATTTAACCTAATGTTATTTTCTTTCAAAATTGTAATTTAATATAATTAATAAATAGGTATACTTTACACTTGGCCGTAGAGTCGTTCGGTAGTCTCGCACAATTAAATGTAAAATAAATGTAACTACGTAATAAGTATTTTACAATAAACCTCACTGTTATTTATTAAATAATAGACTTTACTTGGACAAACCTAACAATTTATTTCAGCTAGCCACCGAACAAGCTAGTGAAGTACTAGGGGGGCAAGCTGATCATTGTGGTAAGTCACTGAGACGAGATTTACTACATAAAATTTTGGTGTCAGGTGTGTGCGGTTCTCTTTATTATCCAAGTAAGACATTCGTTATTGCGGCAAGACGGAAGTGCTACCGTGCGGATGAACATTTACTAAATATTAGCAAACAAAAATAAGTGCAAGAAGTGAAAAAGTTCAACGAGTTTCCTGAGTTCGTGTTTCCTGAGTTCGAGTTCATGAGTTCGAGTTTCCTGAGTTCGTGTTTCCTGAGTTCGAGTATCCTGAGTTCGAGTATCCTGAGTTCGAGTTCCAGTGTTCGAGAGAGGTTTGCAGTTCCAAAATCAGCAGTTCGAGTTCCAGTCGTCGTCGTCGTCAGAGTCAGCCCCAGAGAAAAGTGTTAGTGAAAGTGTTAGTGTACGCTAATGCAAGTAATTTTAAGCTTAATTTTATTATATGTCAGGGGATATATTCAATTTATTTGGTACTGATTTTGAGGAGTACATAAATTTAGTACAAAGAGAAATAGCCATAAGTTTCACAATTGAAAATGCATTTAGAATCATACCCGAATTTGACGGGAACAGGCAACATTTACACAGATTTTTAACTGTTGCGATATAGTCAGAGATACCACAACAAATAATGCACAACTACTTCAATTTTTAGATATCATCAAAACTAAATTAACGGGTTTAGCATATAATATAATCAAATATAAAGAAATTAATACATGGGATGAGTTAAAATTAGAACTACAAAATCAATTTTTAGAAAAGCGCACTATTGCACAAATTCAGTCAAAGTTAATAAGCAGTAAAATTCGCTATAATGAAACTATAAGAGACTTTGCCAATAGATTAGAAAGATTAACAGCAGATTTAAATGATGCTTGTATAGTAAGTGAGGGTCAAGCAGCTACAAATGTTATAACTAGCCTTTATTCTAAATTATGTTTAAAAGCATTTCAAGAAGATTTGAAAATTTCAATGATGCAGTCGAATGTGCAGTAGAAGAGGAACAAGTCATGCAAATTAAACGCATTCAAAAAATGACCATAATACTAAACAAAATTTATCTAGATGCTATAATTGCCATAAAGTAGGCCATACTGCTAATCGGTGCAGACAAAATCAATCACGTTTACCAAATTTTCCAAATAGAAATATAAATATTATAACTTGTACTTTCTGTCATAAAACTGGGCATCAAATTAATAATTGTTTTAAAAAGCGAGATATACCTAGATAGGCATAGAAACAATAACACACACAATAACACATATAATCACACAAATACGTATAGAAACGTGACATTTACACATACACATCGTAACCATAATCCCAGTAATTTTTCAAGTCGCAATCCAACATCTAATAATTTTTCAAATACATATGGTGCTAACAGGCAAAATTTTGTTCACAAAAATAATTCAAATTTTAATCAACAGCGTAGAGGAAATGTTATTGACGCACAAAATTCAAAAAACGAGTGCGGCCCTGGACAGTCCAGCGGAGCGTCCAGAGAAGTGCAAATGTAGATTATCCGCAAGTGCAAAATTGTAATAAAGAAAAACCGCGTGATATTCACACTATATCATTCTAAGAAAATTTACGTCCAGATAGTGTGCATGTAAAAAGTTTTGATACAAATAGCGAAATAACAAATTTATTTATTGATACGGGTGCCGACATATGCATAATTAAAGAAGATAAGTTAAAAAATGGAATTCAAGTATTTATTGACTCAAAAGTTGAAATAAAAGGTATAACGGAGGGCAATATTTTTTCATTAGGAGTGTGCGAATTAAGTATAAAGCCGAATAATTCTACTATTATAAAGCATGTATTTCACGTAGTGCCGAGGAATTTCCCTATAATGATGGAATCCTAGGTAAAGATTTTAAAGAGTTTAAAGTAAATGTAGATTATTGTAAAAGGGAATTAAGTTTTTATTGTTATGATGAATTAATAATATGGCAGTTTATAGCGAGTGACAATGTGTCGATTTTACCGCCGCGTAGTGAAGTTGTATTGAAAATAAATACGAGTAAGGTTAATGACGCGATATGTTTATCAAGAGAGTTAGATAACGGAGTTTTTATAAATAATTGTTTAGTGAGGCCGAATAATGGTTATGTCTACGTGAATGTTTTAAATAATAATGAGGATAATATTGAGTTTAATCATGATGACGTTATTTTTGAAGATTTATGTGATTATGATATTGTGAAGATTGATAATGATAATTCTTATGAGAGATTAAAAAGTTTAATTGAATAAATACAAGTAGATCATTTAAATAAAGAGGAGCGCGAATCTTTAATAAAAATATGTAAAGAGTATAACGATATATTTCATATCACCAGATCTGAGTAAAGTAGCAGCTGTTCAAAATTTTAAAATCCCAAATTACCAAAAAGATATTAAATCATTCCTTGGTTTGGTAGGATATTATAGACGATTCATACCAGATTTTTTGACTATTGCAAAACCTTTAACTAATTTATTGAAGAAAACTGAAATTTTTAATTGGACGCCACAATGCAGCGAAGCTTTTGAATTATTAAAAAGTAAAATTACTAATCCACCTATTTTACAATTTCCAAATTTTAATAAAGAATTTATTTTAACCACTGATGCGAGTCAGCATGCAATGGGAATAGTTTTATCTCAAGGAGAAATTGGTAAAGATTTACCGATAGCATTCGCAAGTAAATGTTTTAATAAAGCTGAACTAAATTATTCCGTCGTTGAAAACGAACTATGTGCGATTGTATGGGGAGCGAAACATTTTCGACCTTATCTTTATGGACAGAAATTTACTATTGTAACACATCAAAAATCTTTAATTTATTTATTTAAAATGCAAGATCCAGGTTCTAGATTAATAAGATGGAGATTAAAATTGGAAGAGTATGATTTTAAAATAATACATAAACCCGGAAAAGCAAATACAAATGCAGACGCTTTAAGCAGAATCTATTTCCTTAATTTAAATAATAATGAAGACTTAGAAAAGTCATATGAAAAATATTTACAAGATATTGAAAATACCGTAATTATTAATAGCAATTTAACTGAAATAGATGATAATTTATTTAATGCACCTCCAGATTTTTCTTTAGCTCATTGCATTAGTAACGATTTAGAAATGAGATTAGGGCTAGGAAAAGATTTTAAGGAAAAGTTTAATAATGAAACAGAATTAAAAAGCCAAAATCCTCAATTGTATTAAATTTTATATTTGAAAGAAAATGACCGCTAATTTTACATTTAATCACTGAAATGAATTATTTCGATAATCCATCGTACAAAGATTTATATTTTACCTTATTAAATTTAAAAGAATTTTGTATATTACATTACATAACAAAATTGGCAATACCTCGTATAGGTTGTGGGCATGATAGATTAAAATGGGAAAATGTTAGAATGATGTTACGTTATATTTTTAAAGGTATTAATATTACGATAAACGTTTATACACAGAGAGGTAATCAAGAAATTTTATCGCGTGAAGATATTCAAAAAATAATCAAAGAATATCATGATACTCCAGTAGGAGGTCATCAAGGCCTAAATAGAACTTTTAAAAGAATTCGTTCAAAATTTAATTGGCCAGGAATTTTTAATGATAATAAAAACTTATATATATATATATATATATATATATATATATATATATATATAACTTATATAAAGAATTGTCCAAATTGTCAAAAACAAAAAATTACTAAAAAGGTAAAATCTCCTATGGTAATTACATCTACATCAACAAAACCTTTTGAAAAAGTATCTTTGGATATAGTTGGTCCTATTCAACCTATAACAGATAATGGCAATAAATACATTTTAACTTTTCAAGATGATTTAACAAAATATACACATGCTATACCGATATCTAATCAAGAAGCAAACACGATTGCTGAAAATTTAGTAACTAAAATTATTTGTTTACATGGCACTCCAAATACTATTTTAACAGATCAAGGATCTAATTTACTAAGCGAAGTATTTAAATCAGTATGTAAATTAAGGTATTAAATATTAATAAAATCCAGACAACTGCGTATCATCCTCAATCTAATGGACAAATCGAGCGATATCATAGATCATTAGGTGAATATTTGAGAACATTTATTGATAAAGATTCACAACAATGGGATAATTGGTTACCATATGCAACATTTTGTTACAACACTACACCACATACAAGTACAGGATATATTTCTTTTGAATTAATGTATGGATTTAAAGCAGAATTGCCAAGTTCGGTTAAGAGAGAACCAGACGTAATTTATAATTATGATCACTATGCAAACGAATTAAAATCTAGATTACAACACAGTCATAAAATAGCGCGAGATAAACTTTTGCAAAATAAAGAGAAATCGAAAGAATACTATGACAAAAATGTGAATGACGTAAAATTTAAAGTTGGTGACAAAGTTTTAGTACGAAAAGAAGAATTTAAAAAGGGAAAATCTAAAAAATTATCATCCTTATGGGAAGGACCATATGAGGTCATTGAACTTGATAAAGTAAACACTACTGTTCGAATTAGAAACAAACCAGTCAAAGTTCATAATAATCGATTAAAAATATATCACGAATAAAAGAATTGGTAGAAATATTTAACAAATATAAATCCTTCATAATTTTTGTATTTTGTTTAATAATATTATTTTATTTCTTATTCTCTTTTTTGTTCCGTATAAATTTACTTTATTATTTACATGTAATTTTATTTCGTACTTTTATTAAGAAAATAAATTAAAATTCAAAATCGGGAAATAAATATGCTGACAATTTATAATACACTTTTGATCAATTGTAAAAGTTAAATATATACCTAAATTTTATATTTCCGATTAATGGCGGGATTATTATCTATATTTCAACTAGAATTAAGTTATTACTTATGTGATTCACAAAATAGTGAAGACGCAACGAACAATAATGTTCAATCTTCTTATATAAATAATTAATTACAGGATAATCCTCGCCTGTGAGATGTTTCCAAGAATTTTTATATTCCTAGCTGTCATCCACGTCGGATACTTACACGAATTATACAATATAACAAAACTAGAAAATAATCCTGGAATATAGATATTATGAAAGTTTTGGCCATGTTCGTTTAACCAATGATGATTGGCAATTTATTATTTACTTAAATTTAGAATCGTATGTATAACAGGGTCATGAAATACAAAACCAATTTAATAATTTAGGAAATATATGTGCTACATTCAAAAATCTTTCCATTGAAGCTAATGAAATTCAAAACTGTAAACTCTTTTTAAATAATTACAAATTAATATTCAGCGAATTGTTACAAAGAAACTCTATAATAAATCAAAATTCAGTTCATAGACAAAAACGTGCTCTATTCGATGCAATAGGCAAAATTTCAAAAAGTCTTTTTGGTACATTAGATGATGATGCAACCTTCTATAATGACAAAATTTCTAAACTTGAGAAAAATGATAAAAATCTCAAGCATCTTATCGAAGAACAAACTTCAATTATTCAATCGATAGTTAATGTCAGTTCGTCATCAATGGATAACTTACAAAATTCTGTATCCAATATCACTAATAAATTAAAACAAATTTCTATTTATATGAAAAGATTAGAAGTCACCTTAATTAACAGTTCTAAAAGAGGTGAATTATTTGAAAAGGTAAACGAAGTAATCACTCTAATGACACTTTTAATAGATCAATTCGCTATTCATCAAACCCAATTAGTAGAAATAATCATGTCAGCTCAAAAAGGAATCTTACATCCGTATGTTGTTGACCCATCAAAATTGTTAGAAGAGTTAAAAAATATACAAAGTCATCTTCCTGATGGATCTAGTTTCCCAGTACCATTATTTATTTTGTTTTAAATATACCTTTGGTATCTGGAAAAATTGATGATGTTATTAAATTAACAAGTTTACTAATCTCTTTAAATAACACAAATACGTTTGTTTTCATTTATTTAGAAAATCCATATCTAATTATTGATTCTATTAGAGAACATTACTTTTTAGGTAATGATGCATATTTAGATAAACACTGTAAATTGTTTGTATTAAAATCTAATTATTATGTATGTAAACAAGGACAACCCATATCCTTAGTTCATGGTCATGGTAATTGCGAAGCAAAATTATTAATTGAACCAAAAGTGTTTCAAGAATCTTGTAATAAAAGGGTAATGACCTAATGACCTTATATAAAACTCTTTGGATTCAAATGATTGCTGTAAATTCGTGGTTGTTTACAAATTCAGAGATAGAAAATGTAAATATAGTTTGTAAAAATAATGTAAGAACAAATTTAAAGCTAAAAGGAACCGGTAAAATCTCGTTAAAAAGCGGTTGTGTAGCAATAACTAATAACGTTATTATAAATACTAAAAGCTCTAGAAATAATAATACGATAAGTGTGGACTTTACACCTCAAATTTCATTTCCAAATTTATCTAATTTATCAAATGTAAGTACTTCTAAAATATTTCCTTCTGTTATGTCCGAAGCAAGTTTTAAAAATTCTTTACATGTGAATGAACTCAGTTTTGCTTTGATTCGCTTATATTCAACATATTAAATTCATAGAAATTACGTGTTCTTATTGAAGTGGTTTTTATTACTTGCAGAAAGACTGTTTTAGTCACGTAATTAGTAGTAGGGGTATAAGAAATGCTGATCTTGTCAGTGCATTTTGTATAAGATCCGTCTTTCTTACTCCTAATAAAGAGAATAGATAGAATAGCATAATAGTTATAGACCACGCTAGGCTAGATAATATACTAGACTAGTGCGAATAGTAGAGAATAGAATTAGACGTAGTGTAAATAGTTATTAAACTATTCAATAAACATCTACATTTAAGTCAAGAGAAGTGTGTGACTTTGATTTAAAACCCAAAGAATATAAACTCCTTTAAGTGCGAACCTTTTATTACGTTGTGATCCAAACACAAAGGATCATAACACAAATTATTTTGGTGTCAGAAGTTACGGATTTGACACTTAAACACTTTAAATCTTGACAAAACCGGTGTGCAACGTGCGAAAAGTCCGTATACACCCGTCAGACATCAGATATCCAGAGCCAAGCTGTATCCTAGTTCGAGAACTTCGCCATCGAGCCATTGTCCCGCCACCATACGGAGTGCTGCAGAGCGAACCCGTTCCGAGCCTGGTCAACTGCCGCCGCTGCGATAGCCCGCTGTCCGCCAAGCTGTATCTGCGAGAGCCGAGATTTCGTTGCCGCTGCGACATATCTAATCCTATGTCTTCTACGTTCTCAATTATACTGTAAGTGTTTTATCAGCTATTATTTTGTTTGCATAATATCCCAAATCATAATTAAATAAATCATAAAATCATGACTACCGTGAAACTAGAAGTTGCAGAACGATTATTAATAAAATTTGACGGTGAAAGAAATAAGTTGAGAGAATTCATAGATAATTGTGACATTGCATTAAAATTAGTTAGTGAACAAGATGAAGCAATATTATTCGAAATTATTAAAACTAAAATCACAGGTAGTGGTAGAGCTAAACAATTAGGTCAGAACAGGGAATTCGATGATTGGCGTGCTTTAAAGACACATCTAGAAAACACATATTCCGAAAAACGTTCACAAAGACAATGGGAATTAGTTACATTCTTGTAGACAAAACAAAAACGAAACAGTTACCGAATATTCTAACAGAGTTAAAAATTGTATGGCAAAATTATTAAATACACTTGATTCATCATTCACCCAAAATGAAATTGAAGCATGCGAGAAGTTAATTCGAATCTCAAGCATTAAACGTCTTTATTTCCGGGTTAAATGATTCATTAGCTATTCTACTTAAAGCACAAAAGCCAGATTGTTTAGAAGATGCTTTCGATTTAGCAATCGCCGAAGAAAGAGAAATATTAAGCAAACAAGAAACTCAAAAATTTTATAACGTTAATAATTCAAATGTATATTCAAAAAAATGTTTCAATTGTCGTAAAGTAGGACATACTGCTAACAACTGTATAAATACTTTCAATCAAAATTTTCAAAAATTTAAAATTAAATCAGAACCAGTATTTTCAATAAATCAAAGTAATAGAAATTTTAATGAAACTAATAAAAATTACAATTTTAAATCATGCAAATATTGCAAAAAACCGGGACATGTTATCGAAGAATGTAGAAAGTTAGCTTACAAAAATCAAAATTCAATTCCAAATTCGAATTCAAATCAATACCCAGTTCCATCTACTCCAAAATCTAGCAATTCTTTAAACTTGAATGGAGCCACGAGCACGAACGCGACTCTTCGGCCGGTTCAAAACATGCGTTCAACTCAAAATTAAATAAATTTGAAGTTCTAACATTAGATCAAAACATTGTTAGTAATAACATAATTGTTAATATCCCTGAATGTTTCAGTAAATATACAAAATTAATAATTGACACTGGTGCTGATATTAATTTAATAATGTTAAAATGTTTAAAAGACGATTGTAATGGCTGACGAAAGCGAAATAATACACTTAAAGGGTATTTCTGGTCAAATTTCTTCTTCTACTTTGGGAACTTGTTTTATTACTGTACCGAATGAATCTACTGAATCTAAGCTACATAAATTTCATATCGTGAGAGATGATCTGCCAATCCAACAGGATGGATTATTAGGCAATGACTTCTTGAACAATGTAAATGCAAAAATTTGTTATGAAAATAAAAAGTTAATTCTTAGTAAAACAGAATATAGTATTTTAAATAAAAATGAATTTATTGTGCCTGCACGAAGTGAAATATTTCTTTCTATTCCGATTCTGGGAAACGTCACAGAAGGCATACTCCCTCGTAAAGAATTGGATTCCAGTATTTATTTATGTGAAAGTTTTGTAAAAATTAAAGATAATGGTGCATTAAGTTCAGTAGTTAATATAAATGAATTTGAAAAGACAATTGTTATAAACGCTCAAAATATTGAAGAATCTAATTATAATTTTGTTGAGTCAGAAAATTCAGATAAGAGTAACAAGGATATCATGTTAGTAAATACAAGTGCTGATAGAATAAAAATGTTAGAAACACAGATCCGTACTAGCCATATGAACGATGAGGAAAAACAGTAAATATTAAATATTTGCAAAGATTTCATTAATTTATTTTATTTACCGGGTGACAAATTCCCAGGTACAGATACTATTAAACATTCAATAAGTGTTAGTAATGAAAAGCCAATTTCCGTAAAGCAATATCGATATCCAGAGGTTCACAAAGATGAAATTAATAGGCAAATTAATGAAATGTTAGATAAAAATATTATTCAAAATTCTGATTCTCCCTGGAATTCTCCACTTTGGGTTGTACCTAAAAAGTTAGATGCCTCTAATAAAATTAAATGGCGAATTGTCATAGATTGTAGACGATTGAATGAAGTTACAATCGGTGACTCTTATCCTTTGCCCAATATTACCGAAATTCTAGACCAATTAGGCAATAGTAAATATTTTACTACTTTAGATTTGGCTTCTGGTTTCCATCAGATCAAAATGAATGATAATGATCGCGAAAAAACTGCATTTAGTACACCTTTAGGCCATTATGAATATCTTAGAATGCCTTTCGGGTTGAAAAACGCACCCGCTACATTCCAAAGGTTAATGAATTCGGTTCTTTCTGGTTTACAAGGTATGAAATGTTTCGTATATTTAGATGACATCGTAGTTTATGCAAATTCTTTAGAAAATCACAATTCAAAATTAATCGAAATTTTTAAAAGTGTAACAAGATGAAAAATCGACAAGGCTTTTCATCTTGTTATGGCTTGTCATATTTTCTGAGGTCTATGACTCGGGTGTTGGTAGGTCAGCAAAATGCTGGCTTCAGCAAATAGCAACGGCCGTCTTTGCTGATTAAGCAAACTATGATAATACCGGCCAGAACACGAGTCATAGATTCAGAACAATGGATTTAATTATATCTTCAAGGGGTGGTAATTGACTAATTATTCCAAATTATTATTGTTTGATAGATTTCATAACATAAATTGCGCGTTAACAAAAAGGCACCATGGACAAGTGATATTTCGTAAAGTTTAATAACCTATTAACGTTTTGTAACTTATCCACGTGCAATGTGCGTAATAGTTACATTGCCAACCCTAGCACTTTTTAGGATATAAATAGGAATTAATTAAGTTCAGCCAAGTAGTAGAGTCAGTAGAGTAGAGTCGGTTAAGCAGAGTAGAGTCTTAAGTGGTAAGTTGATGTCGCAATGTAGTCAACGATTCAGTAGCAGTCATCTGACATGGTTCAGACTGACTTTAGTCCACAGTGACTAGCTCTGTAGTATTTGTTTTGGTTTTATTTTAGTGTTCTTATTGTAAATAATGTAAATAAATTTAAAGTTAGTTAAAGCAAATATGGGTGTGCCATGTCGTTATCCTGGTTCATCCGTCATCACCAGTTAGTATCATCTAGCATCATCATGTCCTCCTCGAAGTAAAAATGACAACATTCATCGCCTTCATCGTCGTTACAAAAGACTTCGAAATCATAAATTGTTATTACACCCAAATAAATGTGAATTTTTAAGACGCGAAGTAAATTATTTAGGTCACGTCATCACAGAAAATGGAGTCAAACCAGATCTCAAAAAGATTGATAGCGTTACAAAATTTCCAATACCCAAAAATCCTAGTGAAATAAAAAGCTTTCTTGGTTTAGTCGCAGTGGCGGCTCGCCGTCCAGGGTGGCAGAGTGGGCAGTGCCCCCTCAAATTAAAATAAAATATTTTTTCTATTTCACATGAATATATTTTTATTATTAATTATTATAACAATATAAACTTCATCTTATACTACTTAACATTTAACAATGTACTATGTTAGTGGTCTATTTAAATAGAAATTAGTGCGGCGCCGCTGTGCAACACAATATTATATGCATCAAATTCGACTAGCGGGGGCACGCATCCGCCAGACGAAACTTGTATGGTATACTACTGAACGATACGTTCCAAACACAAATGGGAACAAGATGACTATACAAGTGAGACAGCGCTATGTACGTGAGTGATTTCGTGCAATTCATGTGCGACTGGGCTCGTATACAGCGGTTGTCAGCCCCCTCGCCGTCTCGAACGGTGTTGTATTTGTATGACTTAAAATTATTAAAATAAATTCTATAATATGAATGATAAATAAAGAGATGCACAGATTTAATTTGTTTATAATAAAATAATAATTTAAAGTAAATATTCAGTAAAATTGATAAAACAAAAATAATGCGTATTGTGATTAAAAAACTTATTTAACAATAAAAATAAATATGTATATGTAAAAGATCATTGAAGAGTTTTTAAATATTATTAATATTTTAATTTTGAAACAAATGCTTTGCTTATTTTTAAAGTTTGTAAATTTATCATAGAAATAATACGAATAGCCGAGTGTTGAACCAGAGGAGGCATGCATACTCTGAGATTCGGAAACAATCGGACTTGATCGGTGAAATATACTCATTGCATGTTATATTTCTAAAATCGCCAGATCGTCAGTCGTGTATAAATTGTATCTGCAAGCGTGCAAGATATGATTAAACATTTACGAAAATCTCCAGATTTTCTTTATAAAATAATTGATCATTTTGCTAAAACTAAAGACAGAAGAATTGATATAATATATAAACAACTGTAATTAACAATTAGTGTATTCTGCTTCTAGCTCATTAGAATGTTTTATTTCATGGGATAAGAATTTATTTTTAGTTATTCTTAACCGAATAGAAATGAGATTTGTTTTCTTTTTATTTATATTATATTTCAATTTTATTCTAGTACCTATATCATTTTTAATTTGTTTTTTACTTTCTTCATTACCCCTACCCACTTTTTTTACTATCATTGACCTTTCCGTTGGGTTGTGCTGAACATTGATTAATATTTATTATTAATAATATTAAAATTATTTGTGACGAATCGAATCGGAGTTCTAAACATCGTTTCATGACCACGTTTTTCTCACCAAAATCTTTGACACTAACAAAATAATTTGCCCCCTCGCTCAAAAATACCACGAGCCGCCACTGTTTAGTCGGATATTACCGAAGATTTATTCAAAATTTTTGTCAAAGTGCCAAACCTTTAACAAACCTATTGAAAAAAGATAATGAATTTATTTGGTCTAGTTTACAACAAGAATCATTCGAAACTTTGAAAAGTAAATTAGTTAGTGATTCAATTTTAATATACCCAGATTATACTAAAGAATTTATACTCACGACAGACGCAAGTAATTTTGCCGTTGGTGCAGTGTTGTATCAGGGCGAAATTGGAAAGGACAAACCAATAGCTTTCACAAGTAAAAGTTTAACTCGGGCAGAACAAAATTATTCGACAATATAAAAGGAATTATATGCGATTGTTTGTGCAACTAAACACTTTAGGCCCTATTTGTATGGAAGACGATTTAAAATATGTACCGATCATAGACCACTTAAATGGCTGTTTAACGTTAAAGACCCTGGGTCAAAATTAATAAGATGGAGATTTAAGATAGAGGAATTTGATTATGAAATATGCTATAAGCCTGGAAAACAGAACTGCAATGCTGATGCTTTAAGTCGAATACAATATGACAATAATGAATTAATTGAAATTGATAATTGAAATGCTTCAAGTTCAAATAATAATGACAAATTAAGTGTAATTAATAATAGAGAAGATATCAATTTATCGAAGATAAATGTTGGCAAAGATAAATCAAGTATAACAATTGTAAACACAAACGTTAGTAATAATTATAACTATCAAGAATTCTTGGATCATATTTCAAAACATATCATAGTAAATAACAATGTAGTAGAGACGGATGAGTCATTGTTCGAGATAAAAGATAATTATGCGCATTGTGTCTCAGCAGATTTTGAAATGTCTTGTGGAATTGCAGCAAAATTTAAAGAGAAATTCAATAATATTGATAATTTACTAGCTCAAAATAAATCTATTACTGAAGTTGCTTACATTGATAATCCAAATAATTCAAATTTCAAAATATTTTATATTATTACAAAATTAAATTATTGGAATAAACCTACTTATGAAGATTTTTATAAAGCCTTAGTTAATTTAAAACAAATTTTGTTAAACTTAAACATAAATTCACTGGCTATTCCAAAATTAGGATTTGGTCTTGATCATTTAAAATGGAATAAAGTTCGTACCATGATAAGATTTATATTTTTAAATACAAATATAAAAATTACTATTTGTCATAACAGATTAAAAATTTTAAATGAAGATGAAATAAATAACGTAATAAATGAATACCATTCAACCCCTTCAGGAGGACATCAAGGCATATCTAGAACTATAAAGAAAATAAAGCAAAAATATAAATGGGCTAACATGAAAAAAGATATTAAGAAATTTATACGAAATTGTGGTGAATGTCAAAAAAATAAATTAGTTCGAAATAAAACAAAATTACCTATGGAAATTACTACTACAGCTGAAGAACCTTTCGAAAAAATTATGTTAGATATTATTGGTCCCTTACCAATTAGTGAATCAGGAAATCAATATATTTTGACATTACAAGATGATCTTTCTAAATTCTCTCAAGCCTATCCAATACCAAATCAAGTATCTGAAACAATATGTAATGAATTAACTACAAAATTTATTTGCAACTATGGTATTCCAAAAATAATACTTACTGATCAAGGTAAAAATTTCACAAGTTTATTAATTCATAATATCGCAAAAATAATTTCAATTAAAGAAAGTCCAAACAACAGCTTATCATCCTCAAAGTAATGGTGCATTAGAGAGATCACATCAAACAGTAGCCGATTATTTAAAACATTTTATAAATTCTTCACAAACTGATTGGGATAAATGGTTACCTTTTGCTATGTTTTCGTATAATACAACTCCACATTCAACAACAAAATTTACTCCTTATGAATTAGTTTATGGAAAAAGAGCTGAAATTCCAACTGCATTGACTAAAGAACCAGAGTTTCATTATACTTACGATGATTATGTTACAAATTTAAAAATGAGAATTCAATCTTCAAATAAAATTGCACGAGAAAACATTCAAAATTCTAAAGAAAACAGTAAGAGATTATATGATAGAAAAGTTAATATTCCAAATTTTAAAATAGGAGACTTCGTATATCTTTTAAATGAACAAACAAAATTAAATAAAAGTAAAAAGTTAACATCCAATTATACAGGACCGTATCAAATTATAAGTCAAGAATCACCAGTTAATTTCACAATAAAATTAAATCGTAAAAATGTCAAAGTTCTTGCAAACCGATTAAAATTAGCAAATTAGTAAATAATAGGAAATTATTTTCAAAGTCCTTAAACGCTCTAAATTTTGTTTCAGATGCCTTTCGTTTGGCATGGTTATTTTACAACATTTGCAGATTCTCAGTCGCAACATTTCAATATCACAAACAACGAATACCAGCCAGGTATACATTATGAAAGATTATGTAAATTAAGAATTTATAACGATGAATGGAATTTAATTACATACCTTGATTTATCTATGCAAGATAAAAAGTTAAATTTAGCAAGTCGATATTTTGAAAGAACAGTTAGAATATGTAATTCAAAACAACAACTAAAATTTGTAAATTCTACTCTTTGTGCTACAGAACTCCCCTTAATTGATCAAAAACTAAGTCAATTATATTCCCAAAGAAATGTACTTTCACAGTTTTTGGGTCATGCTACAAATAGAGATGTAAATTCTAAACGTTTTAAAAGAGGTTGGTTTGATTTTATCGGGACAGGTGCTAAAATATTATTCGGAACATTAGATAATGATGACGCTCATTATTATAACAATAAAATAAGTAAATTATCGCAAAACGAAAAAGATTTAATTAAATTATTACATGAACAATCTTATATTGTACAAACTACTATAAAGAATTTCAATTCAACAATTTAAAATTTAGATCAAAATGAAAGAATTTTAAGAAATAATACTTTTAAAGTTGAGAAATATTTGAATAAAGTAATTGATGAAATCACTATTCAAAAATTAAATTCTGAAATCCAAGAACACTTCACTTTGCTACATTTCCTAATAAATCTATATTCAGAGGAAAATTCAAAATTAATCGAAGCCATTTTATTCGCAAAAAACGGTATTATACATCCATCAATAATAACTCCTCAACAATTTATTGCAAGTTTACAAGATATATCTCAGCATATTCCAAGCGATCTCGAATTTCCTCTTCCTCCAAATTTTGATAATGGACATTTACTTTTAAATTTTGTAAAATTAAACGTAGCTTATGTAGATTAAAAATTAATCTATATTATTGAAATTCCTTTAATTCAATCATACGTTTTTAATTTGTTTCATCTTACTCCACTACCTGTTAAACAAGTAGATGACAAGTATCTATTTTTGAGACCTTCAGGTGAATATTTAGCTATCACTTTTAATAAACAATATTATTTTGTAATAAATGACATTTCTAACAATATTTGTAAAAGTATTAACAAAGATTATTATATTTGTAAACAAACTCAACCTATTCATTTGACACATATAGGAGAAATTTGCGAAGTAAAATTATATTTGTTACCTCAACACATACCTGAGGATTGTGATGTAAGAATAATAAAAATTCAAAATTCTATTTGGAATTAATTACACAAATCCAATACTTGGATATACGTACTAAATAAACCCGAAACATTAACTATAAATTGTAAAGATGATACTCAACCTCATGACGTCAAATTACATGGTACAGGATCAGTTACACTTGATAACAACTGCAAAGCATATTCCTCGTGTGCACTCTTAGTTTCGAAAAGATTATTCAGTTCAAATATTAGTAATGGATACTTACCGCCACTTAACCTCGTTTTAGATGATTGTATAGAAGAAAATAGTAGAAAAATTAATTTGTCTGAAATAGTATTAGATCATATTTATAGACCTTCTACCTTGCATTTAGAAGAGATGAGTTCTGCTAGTCACAAATTGTCAAACATTATGCAAACGGCTGATAATATATTAGACAGTAAAAATATTTCTTATAATTATTCCGTATTATATTATGTTATGTAAGTATTGTTTGTAATAGTTATCATTTATATAGGTTTAAAATTGTATTGTAAATTTATAAGGAAATCTTTACGACGTGATTGTGGTTGTCTTCCAAATCTTTGTATTACGTTTAATAATCATAATGAACCGAATGTTAGTCCTTCAACTAGTGTAAGTTATGCTCCGGACAGTGAAGAAGTCGATATTATTAATAGATCACAGCCACAACCTCGACGTTCAGATCGAATTAAGCATAGGAAGAACGAATTACAATAAGTAATTCATTCTTTCTCTAGGGGGATGGTGTTATGTCCGAAGCAAGTTTTAAAAATTCTTTACATGTGAATGAACTCAGTTTTGCTTTGATTCACTTATATTCAACATATTAAATTAATAGAAATTACGTGTTCTTATTGAAGTGGTTTTTATTACTTGCAGAAAGACTGTTTTAGTCACGTAATTAGTAGTAGGGGTATAATAAATGCTGATCTTGTCACTGCATTTTGTAAAAGATCCGTCTTTCTTACTCCTAATAAAGAGAATAGCTAGAATAGCATAATAGCTATAGACCACGCTAGGCTAGATAATATACTAGACTAGTGAGAATAGTAGAGAATAGAATTAGACGTAGTGTAAATAGTTATTAAACTATTCAATAAACATCTACATTTAAGTCAAGAGAAGTGTGTGAGTTTGATTTAAAACCCAACGAATCTAAACTCTTTTAAGTGCGAACCTTTTATTACGTTGTGATCCAAACACAAAGGATCATAACACTTCTTTTAACGATATTTGATAAAATAAGTTTTGACTTAGACAAATTGCATAAGGAAGAAATAAATACTTCCATAGATCAATCTGCTGATCATGCAGTCTTGCATATTTCCTTATCAAAAGTAACGGTTATCTTATTTATTGTCACATGTTTTTAAGCATATTATCTCATAAAGTACCATTTTCCAAATCTCATACGACGAGAAGTCGCAAATTCGGATACTGATTTAACTGAAACAATGGAATTTAAAACAAAAGATAGTGCTTCACACAATCAAAATGAAAATTAAATTGTAAACTCATGTAATGAAAATAGTGATAGCACTCCTCAAGCAACTTCTTCAAAAATTACTAGTCCTACAGTACCACCACGTACTCAAAATAAAGAAAGAGTTATTGTTCTTGACGAGGATATGTATATCAGACATGAAAATCGCAGCAATCCTCGCTACAATTTTCAATCTTAGGGGGAGGTGTAGTAAAGCACTAGACTTTACTTGTCAATATTTTACTCATAGTAATTATTATGTATTTAATTATCAATTTATGTAATTATTATCATGTACTAACCCTTAATTTTAAGCATTTATACAATGTTTTAGTATATAAGTACTAACTTTGATTTAGTATATTTCGTCATATGTATTTTACTTATTAAGTATTAAGTATTCTTATTTCGCTTATGTTTTATGAAATTCAATATATTTTCTTTGTCTTTGTATAACGTCACTTTATTTTTTACTTTGAAGAGTTATTAACCTTTATTTAAGCAAAATTTGACATTTTTATTATTATGTTGTTTTGTTAAGTTCGTGCTCTATCATGCTCTTTTCTGCAACCGTCAGTTCCGTTCTTAGTATTGTTTGTCCTAAATAAAGTTCTAGAATATTCTTTGTTCCTTTGTCTACACTGATTAATCAGCTAAAAACCATACTATGATTTGCATGAGTAGGAGGCCACGAAGAGCGTGCAGAAGGGCGTAGAGACATAGAAGTCTGAAGACTTGGCCGTAGAGTAGTTCGGTAGTCTCGCACAATTAAATGTAAAATAAATGTAACTACGTAATAAGTATTTTACAATAAACCTCACTGTTATTTATTAAATAATAGACTTTTTTCTATAGCAGATGTTAAAGTGCAATTTTATCAACTCAAAATAGTGGATAAAGTAGCATTTTAACCGCAAGGGTAGATAAAGTAACACTTTAACAGCAAGGGTAGATAAAGTACTTTAACTTTTGTTTATTAGAAGTACATTTCCATAACAACGCACACTACTGACATTTTAAAATTGTTCTTAAATAATAATTTAATTTTTCTAATTCTATTCTCTTCAAAACCTGCTATAGAAAAAAATAGAATTTTATACACGACGATAAAATTTAATTATCGACTCGCGAAAAATAATTCACTCGCGATTATATCGCTCGTGAATTAACACTTTTCGCTTGTCGATAAAATATTATTTTATCGTCTTGTATAAAAATTACTATTACTTGGACGAACCCAACAATTTATTTCAGCTAGCCACCGAACAAGCTAGTGACGTACTAGGGCGGCAGCTGATCATTGTGGTAAGTCACTGAGAAGAGATTTACTACATTCATTCCATACAGAATTTATGAAACAATTCTCCATCTCAGGTAGAAGTAAGGATTTGGGTGAGTAGCGTCGTAAAACAGCTTTACTTGATATGTCTGTCTTTATCTTTAAAGAGAGATGAAATCACTACCGATGAGGGGTAAGTACGCTCACTGAGGAAGGTCACTTTGCAGTAGAAGGACTCAAAAGAAAATTCTTCTACATACAGTACCCCCTTAAAGTAAAAAAAATATGATTTAAAAAAAAAAATAAGACCACGTCATAATGTATTACTTCCATCAACAATTCGTTGTCTTATAAGTGGTCCTTCTGGCTGCGGAAAAACAAATGTAATAATTGCACTTATTGTTCACTCACATTCCAAAGACAAATTCCAAACTTTATTAGTTTATTGTATTATTTAGAATTTTGTACTCATTGTCATACTAAGAATGTCATTGTTAGACAAATTAGCTTATTTGGCACGTTGGCGCGACAGGGTAATCTCTCAGGCGACAGCCTCAATAAACCAAATCACCTTTTCCTATAATATGTTTTAAGTCTAGACGTTTGGGTTTCACCATCTGTTCTGGGAATTTTCCTGTCGCTCCACCCACGAACTTACCACCCTCAATTATGCCCACTTTTGATTGGCAAATATAGGTTTGAGTGGGGAAAATTGAGTTTACCTTAACTTTAAATTGTGCATCAAAAATAGTGTGTCAAGACGGGTCTCAGAACGAGTGTCAAGACGAGTGTTAAGATTGATCTTACGAACTACCTAGTGAATCACACACAACATATTTTGTCATCTTACTTATTGTCAGTTTCCATTTCTATTTTTAGTTTACGTGTTGTAAAACATCATTTTTGTTTTTAATAAATTGTTTAATTAATTATGAAGTGGTGTGTTATTTAACTAAATGAGAAAACGTTCAACACGTAACATTGATCCTTTGAGCCGGATATTGACAATATATTGCAACAACACAGTGCAACATCGCATAAGTTGAGGACACCCACAACGACAAGACGGCGACTCAGACGACGTGTACAGCGGCAGGTGATCCAACAAACATCACGAGTCTACTTCACAGCTAAAGATTAGTCTCCAATCAATCCAACTTTCTTTACTCTTTCCTATCTTTCTACAACCTCCATCGATTTTTCCATTTATCACTATGTCCAATAACGAACTAAAGCAACTCATATCCAAAAGTGGAATCATTAAGGCTTCTATAACACGCTTTGAGAACTATTTAAACAGTTTGGATGTTAACAATACTGATTTTCTTCAACTTAAAACTCGTAAAATGAAATTCGAATTATTGTGGGATCAATTTGAAAACATTCAAATGCAAATTGATATGCTACGAGTAGATTCAGTAGACTCAATAGAGGAAGATAAAGATGCTTCAATTGCGGAACGTGGCAACTTTGAAAAATCGTACTTTGCATTAGAGAGTAAAGCTCAAAGACTTCTTACCGAAAACTCTTCAAACACATCAGTGTCTCCCATTACAAGTCATACTCCAACTCCAACAAGTTCAATTTCAAAGTCCAATAAAAATTCTTTGCGTCTTCCAGTAGTTGATTTGCCCAAATTTGCTGGTTTATACGATAAGTGGTTTGATTTATAACACATTTCAATCATTAATCAACTCTAACAACGATTTATCAAACAAAAAAAATGCAATATTTAAAATCATGTCTTCAAGGAGACGCGGCGGAAATTTTGTACTCACTAGAAATCTCTGATGCCAACTACGACTGCGCATGGAGCATGCTTAAAGAAAGATATGATAACAAACGCTTAATCGTAAATAAACATATTCAATGTAGTTTACATCTACCTGTTATGACTAAAGTCGCATATTAAAAGTTCTTGGACGTTCAGTAGATACTTGGGATTATATTCTTATTCAAATTACAACAAATAAATTAGATACAGCAACAATTAGAGAATGGGAAGCCACGCTTATACAAACAGAGTTACCCAAACTAATACAATTCACCGATTTTCTTACTCAAAAATGCAATGTCTTAGAGATATTTTCAAGGAAAGATCACTCTGTTATGCTTTCGAACAACAAATCTATCAAATATCACAATAAACAATCTCAATCTTTTGCTACACACGTCGCTGTCAATAAATTAGTTTGTGCATTTTGTGGTAAAGAACATTTCATATACCAGTGTGAAGATTTTTTGAAATTACCAATTAATGAACGATTAACGCAAATTAAAAATAGACAATTATGCATAAATTGTCTTCGCAAGGGTAACTCTGCAACAAACTGCAAGTCTGGATTGTGTAAAAAATGTAAGAAGAAACACAATACTCTACTACACTTCGAAAATTCAACTTCAACTGAACGTTGACCTGTAGCATCAGTAAACAATCACGTTCATTTCAATGAAGCTCAAAATCAAGTTTTGCTGTCTACTGCCGTTTTAAATATTTTGGATTGTTTCGGAAATTATCAAAAATGTCGTGCATTATTGGATTCTGCTTCTCAATCCTCTTTCATCACACAATCTTGGGTCGATCGATTAAACCTTGAAAAACAAAATATAAATTTTTCCATCACAGGTATCGGTCAAACATATACGGTAGTATCATCATCAGTAAACATAAAAATCAAATCAAGATACAACGCATAACAACAAAATTTGCAATGTCTGGTTTTAAACAAAATTACGAGCAATTTACCATTACATTCATTCAAGAAAACCGATCTACCAATTCCGAAGAACATCAAACTCGCTGATCCCAGGTTCAACATTTCAAATCCCATCGATTTATTAATTGGCGCTGAATTATATTGTGACTTATTATGCGTCGGTCAGATAAAGCTAAATAAAAACCAACCGATATTACAGAAAACTACCTTAGGCTGGATTGTTTTTGGGAACTGCTTTCAAGGATACCAAATGAATTCTTCAATATGCAACCTTTCAACTTTCAATGATCTTAATGATAAACTTATGCAATTTTGGCAACTTGAAGAATTTGGTGGAACACCCCGCTTAACCCAGGAAAAGCAACGCTGCGAAGACCATTTCAAACAAACGTGTAGAAGAAATGCAGATGGCCGATTCATTGTTAAAATTCCATTGAAAGAAAATCCAACAAAATCCCTTGGAAATTCGAAATCATTGGCAATTAAACGTTTTCATTCTTTAGAACGCAAATTCGCTAGAGATCCAAACTTTAAAGATGAGTATACAAAATTCATCAATGAATATTTATGAAATGCTCACATGAAATTAGCATCAACTAACGACAATCCGGAATCAGATTCCCATACATCATATTATTTACCACATCACGCGGTCAGAAAGGATACTAGCAGCACAATAAAACTGAGAGTCGTATTTGATGGTTCTGCCAAAACCTCAACTGGAGTGTCTCTAAATGACATCCGAATGGTCGGTCCCGTTGTTCAACATGATTTTTTAACTATAATAATTCGATTCCGTACATATAAAATAGCATTAACTGATGATATTGCTAAAATGTTTCGGCAGGTTCTGATTGATGAATCATAAACATGTCTACAACGCATTCTATAGCGTGAAAATCCTACAGAAAAACTACAAGTTTATGAGCTTTCAACTGTCACATACGGAACAAAATCTGCATCGTTTTTAGCCATTAGGGCACTGTATCAATTAGCCATAGAAGAAAGCCACAACCATCCGATTAGTTCACAAATAACATTTCGCGACTTTTACGTAGAAGATTTGTTAACTGGTGCTAATACCATGCAAGAAGCGAAAGCAATACGAGACGATATCACTTGTTTATTAGCAAAGAAAGGATATAATAAAATAATCCTAAAATAATAAACGATGTAAATTTACATTTCAACACTATCAGCTTAAACAAGGATGCTAATGTTACCGCTCTCGGACTACTGTAAAATACTTCCGATGACACATTGAGATTTTCAAGGCCTAATTACGAAAACAAGTCACGAACTACCAAAAGGGTGATACTAGCAAATATCGCTCAAATCTTTGACCCATTAGGTCTGATTGGCCCAGTAATCACCACCGCCAAATTAATTATGCAAAGGTTATGACAATTAAAAATAACATGGGATGAATCCGTACCAGCTTCGATTCATACTAGTTGGAAACAATTTATAATCCAATTGGACAACTTACAACAAATTTCTATCCCGCGATGGATTATCAACTGTGACAATCCACAAGACATAGAACTTCACGGATTCTGCAATGCCAGCGAACAAGCTTATGGAGCTTGTATTTATATTCGTACAATTAGCAGCAATAGAAATTATTCTACTCATTTACTTTGTTCGAAATCTAGAGTATCTCCACTAAAAAACATTTCGCTACCAAAATTAGAACTAGCGCAGTTAATGAATAAGGTTGTTCAAAGAATTGGAATATCAATTTATCAAATCTACTACTGGACGGACTCAACTATTACTCTAACCTGGATTACGTCAACTGCCCGTACCTGGAAAACTTTCGTGGCAAACAGAGTTGGAGAAATCCAGGATTTGACAAATATCAACAACTGGCATCACATATTAACAACAGACAATCCAGCTGATATCATCTCTCGAGGAACATCACTTCACACGCTGTTTGACTGCCCACTTTGGTGGACCGGCCCAGCATGGCTATCAACTGATATTGAGCCATTTCTTAAAGTATGTCTTCCTGCTGAATCTGAATGTGATATACCTGAGCGTCGCACAAACTCAATAATTAGTTGCCTCTTTGTCAATCCCATTGACATATTCTTTAAATACAGCAGTTTTACAAAATTATTACGAATAATTGCTCTTTGTCTACGATTTGTACATAACATCAAGGCCAAATTGCATAAAACAAACAACGCTGTTAAAACGAATCATGTCACAGCAACTGAAATCTACAATGCTCATACATGTCTGGTAAAAATTGTGCAGCAGTCAGCATTTACCCGAGAACTGCAAGATTTACAATCTGATGCTACAGTACACTCTAAAAGCCGACATCTTTGTTTAAATCTATTTTTGGGTGAGAACGGAGTAATAAGGGTAGGTGGCAGACTACGTAACGCTACTATTCCATACTCCTACAAGCACCAAGTAATATTACCAAAGGAACATGCATTTACAAAACTATTAATTGAATACAAACATAAGCGTCATTTGCATTCAGGCATGCAGTTAACACTTGCAGCGATTAGGAAAACATACTGGCCACTAGGAGCTCGAAGCATGATTCGCGACATCTTACATAAATGTGTAATTTGTTTTAAAGCAAAGCCTAAATCGGAAAATTATATAATGGGCAATCTACCTGCACATCGTGTTACTCCATCACGCCCTTTCTTTAACACCGGTGTGGATTATTTTGGTCCTTTATTCATTCGCGAAGGCCGAAGAAAAAATAGTAATACTACAAAAGCTTATGGAGCAATCTCTGTCTGCTTTGCCACCAAGGCTATTCATATAGAGCTAGCGAGCGACTTGTCTACTGAAACCTTTCTGGGAGCAATGAAACGATTTATAGCAAAAAGAGGTAAACCGAATAGCAAGTACTCCGACAACGCCACGAACTTTATCGGAGCTAACAATGAATTGAAGGAGCTACATGAAATGTTCACAAACGAATGCTCCACAAATTGAATAATTAATGAAATGTCACAGAATAATATTAATTGGCATTTTATTCCACCTAAAAGTCCACACTTTAGTGGTATTTGGAAAACATCCCTGAAATCTACAAAACATCATCTGCATAGGATTTTGGGAAATGCATCACTACGATATGAAGAACTATACACCCTTCTTGTGCAAGTTGAAGCCATACTAAACTCAAGATCACTAACCCCAATTTCTAATGATTCTAACGACTTTTCCTATCTTACTCTCGGTCATTTCCTAATTGGAGACTATCTAACTAGCAATGCAGAACCCGATTTATCGACCGTACCAGTCAATCGTCTATCTCGCTGGCAACATCTTGAGCGGCTACGACAACATTTCTGGACTAGGTGGTCTAAGGAGTACCTAGGCCAGCTACAGGAGCGCAACAAGTGGAAATCAAAATCGCCCAACAACACACATCCCCTTCGGTGGCCCATGGGTCTCATAGATGCCATCCATTCAGGATCATATGGCGAACCGCGAGCAGCTACTGTTCGCACTTCCAGCGGAGCCTTCAAGCGCCCTACCCTGAGGTTATGTCCACTACCCATCACTAGTGCGTCCTTTCTAGGCGGGCGGGATATGTTCGCTCACATTCCAAAGACAAATTCCAAACTTTATTAGTTTATTGTATTATTTAGAATTTTGTACTTATTGTCATACTAAGAATGTCATTGTTAGACAAATTAGCTTATTTGGCACGTTGGCGCGACAGGGTAATCTCTCAGGCGACAGCCTCAATAAACCAAATCACCTTTTCCTATAATATGTTTTAAGTCTAGACGTTTGGGTTTCACCATCTGTTCTGGGAATTTTCCTGTCGCTCCACCCACAAACTTACCACCCTCAATTATGTCCACTTTTGATAGGCAAATATAGGTTTGAGTGGGGAAAATTGAGTTTACCTTAACTTTAAATTGTGCATCAAAAATAGTGTGTCAAGACGGGTCTCAGAACGAGTGTCAAGACGAGTGTTAAGATTGATCTTGCGAACTACCTAGTGAATCACACACAAAATATTTTGTCATCTTACTTATAGTCAATTTCCATTTCTATTTTTAGTTTACGTGTTGTAAAGCATCATTTTTGTTTTTAATAAATTGTTTAATTAATTATGAAGTGGTGTGTTATTTAACTAAATGAGAAAACGTTCAACACGTAACACTTATTGAACATTTAAATGGATTACATTTTGAAAATATTTATGTATACTTATTCAAATTCTCTTTTTCAACCAAAGTATGTCTACTTAGAAAAGTTATTAAAACCTATTAAAAATATAGGACATTATGCGTATAATAACAGTGAAAATATAATTCAACCAAACAAAGCAAAACACAACTCTCTTTTTATTTTTGACGATATCGCGTGTAAAAACAGGATATAATTAGAGATTATTTTTCCATGGGACGATCTAAGTTAATTGATTGCTTTTACTTATGTCAAACATATACACGTATGCCGAAACATTAAATACGTGATAATGCAAATATGCTAATATAATTCAAACAGGATGATATAAATCTAAAACATGTATACGATGAACACGTTGGAACTGATATGACTTTCGATCAATCTATATGTAGAATTTTATATTATTGCATTGGCAACATTGTCAATGCCTCCCCACGATTGGTCGAATTTTTTGTGATAGCAGTGTCTAGCTTACACTAAACAACGTAAGACGTGCCAAGAAATAAAAGTAATTCAAAACAGAATTAAAGGTGTATGTTAGTGCATTCGAAAGTTATTAAATATTCTACAATGTTCGATATGTTGCTCTGATAATTATCAATTTTTAGTTATAAACAAAGCATGTAATATAAATGAAAGTCGATATCGTAAAGATTTGGAATATTTTAAAAGTGTATAAAACAGTGTACACCTGTTTACAAATCAGTGTACAGTTACAAGCTGTTTAAACATATTTGCTAGTACACCGACGAGCAGTTTACAATTTGTTTATCTCTTTAAAATGAGTAATATAGATAAAAATTTAAAAAAACAGTTAATAGAAGCGCGGCGAAATGTTAAAAAGAAACTTGAATTATTAAAAAGTGGTGAAGTGGAAAAAGAAATTAATTTGGAAAAAACCTATATTCCTATAACAAAACAGTTAAAAGAAATTAGTGAAAATTTACAAAAGTCAAAAAATAATAAAAGCAAGCAAATGGAAGAGGACAAGGAAGAAGAAGAAGAGGAAAAAGAAGAATGAGATATTAAACCTATAGTAAATCCATATTCTGCTAGTACTACCTTAGTAAAATTTTTTCAGTAACTGATCCAGTTCCAGATTTATCTATAGATGATAAAAAGATAGTACTGCGTAGCAAGTATAATCAGAATGTTGTAGATTCCTTTGTAGAAGACTTTCATGTATTACTGAAACCATATATTAAAAATGTTATACTGAAATCTAGAGATATCGATGATAAATTTGGAGTTAGATACAACGAAACTGATAAGGGTGAATTTTTTAAAATGGGTAACAAGAAAATTGATTTTAAAGAAAATAATATATTAATTGATAATAAAAAAATTCCTGGACCAATAGGTTTATATGAACTTATTTTTTAAAAAAAATCCCGAACATGTATATACCGAAAATGATAGAAATAGTTATAAAGAAATTTTAAATATAACAAACGCAACGCATCTTAATTATGCACTGCGGCTGAAAGGAAAACAATCGTACAAATATACAATTATTATAAAAACATTACTTACGCCTACGAGCCATTCGTCATTTTTTCTTAGTCCAACGTCGGCAACACAGGCAGCACAATTTTTGCATAAGAGAACTGGTCATAAATGAGAATTTTTTAAAAATTATAATAATAAACCTGTTGAATATGAATATTGGGATAATCCTAATGAATTAGTTGAAAAATTAAAAAAAAATTATAGCATCTAAAAACTCCGATAATAACAATATTGATAACGAAATTTTTTTTCATAATTAAAGAGTTAAGAGAGTCTAATATCATTCTATAATATGTAGTAATAAAATGTCTATTGATAAGTTCGGACTTCATATTGTTAAATATAACTACTCAAAATTTCATAGTGACAATAATTCTAATAGTGATAACGACTATGATAGTGATTCCAGTGAAAAACTTGTTAAAGTTGCATCTCCTTTATTAGATTCCCATGCTAATAGTAAAAAATATTTGGAGAAAGAAATAAATATAATAACAGAAAATATAGACAAAAAATTGCAAACTATAATTACGGAATTTAGGAAATACATACAAGAAATCGATAAAACTATAAAAAATATTCAACAAGATATAAAACTTATTTTAAAAGAATTAAATATTCATGATTTATCAGAACCAAAATAAAAAAAAATGTCTAATATAAAACGTCATATTGTAGAAGAACTACATAAACCAACAAGACGAAACTTTCCACGAAAGCGAACAATAATAAAACAATTAGATGAAACTCATGAAGCTGATCTAGTTGAAATGATCCCGTTTGCAAAAATAAATAAAAATTATAACTATATTCTCGTTGTGATTGATATTTTTTCTAAATATGTGTGGATAAGACCTATTAAGAAGAAGAATGCAATTTTTTTTATTATTATTGTTCTATTTAATTTACAACTGGCCTTTTGCTGCCAACTAGCAAATGTTATGTCTAATATACATAAAACGTGTAAAAGGAATTATTCATTAGTAATTCCTTTTTTATAGATGATATAGAATTTTACATTTGCATTAAATCCAATGGTTTTGTTCTTTTTAGTCTTCGAATTTCAATGGTGTTGTCGAGCAGCTTCGTTGCTAGTTCGTTGGGATGTTGGTTTAGTCTTTTGCTGTACCTTTTTGAGTGTTTTTCAATTTGTTCTTTTATATATTTTATTCCTAGATCTGAATGTAGGGTGTCATTCCGTACATACCAAGGTGCATTGGCGATCATGCGGAGAGCTTTGTTTTGGAATCTCTGGATTAGGTTTATGTTGGATGGTTTTGCACAACCCCACAATTGGATGCCATAGGTCCATATAGGTACTATTATTATTTTATACAATAATATTTTATTATCCAGGGATAGTTTTGATTTTGCACCCAATAGCAAATACATTTTTTAAATTTTTATATCAAGCTGTTTTCTTTTAGCTGTTAGATGTTGCTTCCATGTAAGTGATCTGTCTAAATGTACGCCTAAGTACTTTGTCTCGGATTTTTGAGGTATAATTTTATTGTTGAGAGTAACTTGTGGGCAAGTTTGACGTTTATTTGTAAATGTGACATGCGTGGATTTTGTTTCATTGATCTTGATTCTCCATTTCTTGGTCCATGATTCTATTTTATCTAGAGATTTTTGTAAAATTCTTGATGCTTCTTCAGGCTTCTCATTAGTTGCTAATTTCGCTGTGTCATTAGCAAACGTTGCTGTTGTAGTGTTATCTTCTGTCGGCATATCACATGTGTATATTTGATACAATATTGGTCCTAATACGCAAGAATGCAATTAATGTAACAAATTCTTAAAAAAATATATACATTACAGATAATCGTATACCAAAAAATTTGCAAACAGATATGGGAAAAGAATTTTATAATAAAGAATTCAGTAATTTAATGGAAAAATATAAAATTAATCACTTTTCAACATATAGCTCAAAAAAGCAGCTATTATTGAACATGTAAATAGAACATTAAAATCTTTAATGTGGAAAGAATTTAGTTTTCATGGTTCATATAATTGGTTACATTTATTACCAAAAATTACTGAAATATATAACAATAAAAAACATAGTACAATTCATATGAAACTTGTTGACGTAACCAACAGCAATGAAAAAGATTTATTAAGAACTGTATATAATCACATAAAAATTGGTAATATAAAATCTAAATTTAAAATAGGTGATAATGTTAGAATTAGTAAAGAGAGGGGATTATTTACAAAAAGTTACATAACAAATTGGTCTAATGAAATATTTGTAATTAAAAATATAAAATTAACTAATCCAATTACCTATTTACTTAGTGATAAATTTGGGCAACTTATTAAAGGTGGGTTTTATGAAAACGAGTTACAAAAAGTCAAATATTCCGATATTTATTTAGTAGGGAAAAATTTAAAGAAAAAAGATAATAAAATTTATGTAAAATGGCTAGGATTTGATAACACACATAACAGCTGGATTGATAAGAAAAGTTATGTATAAAAGGAAAACATTAATTCGTTATTATTTAGTTTCTCTGCTTGTGTTGAACAGACAGCGTTAAGATAACATCAAGTGTTATTTTCGATATTCAAGGCTTCTTTATTCTAGAAACAAATCAGTTTATTTGCAAAGAATTTGCAGTTATTAATATAACAAGTGGTAAATATGAAACAGGAATCCAAAGAAACTTAAAACAGTGTGCAAATATCTGTAAAATCTTCACATAATTTAGACTGGTCTACAGGCAATATACGATACAGTAAACATCAATCAGTTTTAAAGAAAATACTTCAACAAACTGAAGTTTATAAAATCTACGTTTTGGGACAAGATAAGAAACAATGGTTAGAAACATTTATTCACAAGATTATAATAAATTTAGAACAACTGGAATGACCACCGATATCAGCATTACGTTCTCCGGTTGAAATTAAAAATTGTTATCTTCACGTTTTAAACTGTGCTGTTAAAATGTGGAAGATATAAGAAGATGGTATTAATCAAGGTTCAATATGTTTAATTCATTTCAATTATTTGCAAATAAATCACTTCATGATATAATTGAAGAAGATATTATACATTTGCCAATAGAATTTGTGATGGTTTATGCAGAAAATCAAATTGATTGGGTATGGAATAAATTACCAGAAATTTGGAAAAATAATGAAATATTTCAAAAATATCAAAAATGTTGGTATCATTATGATGAAAATAACGATAGTTATTATGTATTAATTAGAGACTAAAAGATGTAATGAAAATTGTTAATATTGTATATATGTATATATTAGTATTAAATAAAACATGTATTACAAAATATATATTTTTTATTTCATATCATAGAATAATTACAATTTTATTTAATCAGCATGAATTTCTATATCGATTGCTTTCCCTTTAGTGCCTTTTGACACTAAATACAGAAGTCCTTTATCTATATCTTCTTTCATATAACTCAGCTCCTGCTCACCGATGTGGTTATTGTATCTTTCACTTAGAAAGACATAACTATTCTCCAATTCTACTCGTACCCGTAAGCCGAATTTTGATTCCACTTTTCAATATTTTTAATATAGAATTTTTTGTTTTCTTCTAACATTCTGAGACCCGAGATCTCCTTGGGCTTTAAATTAGATGTGGATGATGTAGACATTTTTTAACTAGAAACATAAAATTGATTTAGTAAGAATATTTATTTTCTAATGTTAATAATAATTTTTTTTAATTGTTTCAGAACAGATATATTAGGACAATTTATTCCAAATATTGATAAATCAAATTATGTTGCTTTTATTACTAATTTGAAATATTCACTATATTATTTAAAAAAAATATATATGTAGCCATTTGTATATTGAATAACAACGTACACATCTGATGGAATACCAGAAAATAATGTATTCATATACGAATGAGATTCTATGTTTAAAGTACATTCACTAAATTTTATTATGTAATTACTGTGATAAATGTGAAATTTGAGAACTGTTGTTTTGAATATCCGTAGGATAGGAAAAATTGAAAGAAATTATTGATAATGACTTAGTAATTAAAAGCCTATTTTTGTTACTGATATTCATAACAACAGTTTACTTTCTAATTACTGATCGTATATAAACGCGGCCAAATATCTAAAATCATTCATTCGATCATCATTCGATACTTAAAGATGATTCGATAGTTGAAGATAAGTCGATCATGTAGAGTAAGTTATGTTTACGTAAAATTAGCTTGTAAGTATTATTGTATCTTTAAGTATTCTGTTTTGTTCTTTCATATAATATTTATTTATTTTAATAATAATTTTATTAGTTTAATTCATTATTGAATTCTAGTTTTTCTTTCCCAACCTTCCCGTTACTTATATTATTCAAAATTTCCTCTCGGCGTAACAAATATTAAAATATTATTATCCTTTTTTTGTTAAATTGATCTATTTTATGTTCTACTTTTCTGTTACATTTTTGGTGGCAGCGGTGGGATAAAACTAAACTTGTGCCGTAACCGCTCTGTTCAGTATCATTAGCATATTTTGTTTATTTGTACTCTATTAAAAATATAAAATGGGAGAAAATGTCGCATCCTCACTTTCACTTATGGGCATCATAAACACGCTACCATATTATTCCGCACTTCCAGAACAATCTATTCGATAATTTTTTTCTGATTTCGATTGTTACCGAGCAACAGCGGAGTGGGATGACTTTAGAAGTATTAATTTGGCAAAACTCAAATATCAGGAAAGGCAAAAATATATGTGGAGACGACACCGGAGGTAAAAGATACAGATAGTTGGCAAACATTTAAAGAATTATTAATAAACAGATTCGCGCCAAAAACAGATTTATTTACACTAGAAAATAAATTCACGACTTGCTATCAGCGCACGGGAGAAAGTGTCGAAGACTTTGCTGACAGATTAAAAGCATTAGGTCAACAATTTTACGAAGTCGGGAATAACGCGGCCGAACAGACAATAATTGACAGATTAACAGAACGAAGAGTAGTAAAACAATTCATCACCGGTCTCTTACCTCAATTGGAAAGAGATGTTCTTTGCAGTAATCCTGACACAATTAAATAGCTGTAGAAGAAGCAAAAAAGTTTGAAAATATTGAACATTTTGTTCGAGGTGGAACTAGTACCGTAAATGCTATTTCAGATAACGACCTTGCCCAGAAACTAGAACTTTTAACAGAAAAAATTAATATGTTAAGCAAAAAAGACAGTGAGAACCACAATCAAAATTTCGGAAACCAGCAAAATTATAATCGTAACAGACCAACATACAATTCTTCAAATCCACGGTATACTAGATTCAGATCTAACATAAATATAAAAGAAATCATGTGTTTTAATTGTTTAGAATTAGGTCACTTTGCAAAAGATTGTAGAAATAATAATATTAAAAAGAAAATAGATAAATGTCTTCGTTGTAAACAGGAAGGTCACAAAACAGTAAATTGTAAAATCAAAGATATTGCTTCTTTTACACATTTAAATGAGAATTAGTCACCATTGTCCCCAAATATGGTGGCTCTAATCACCAACGTTTAATTACGGATACAATCACAGTAATACCTGATACTAAAAGCTGCCCAAGAAATTCCGTTTCGTTAAAAATAGAAAGTAAAAATTATAAGTTTATGATAGATACAGGAGCCAGTGTAAGTTTAATTAAACGTCGAGTGATTCAGGGGGAAAATATAAAAATAAATAATATTAATCCATTTAGAATAGTTACAAGTATATCTGGGGAAAAATTGCCGATATGTGGAATCGAGGAGGTGAATGTAAAGATAAGTGATAATCAAAATATGCACGAATTCATTGTATGCCACGATAATTTATTATTAAATACTGATGGGTTATTAGGACTAGACTTTCTGGAAAGATTTAATGCAGTAATAGATTTTGAGCATGCGAAAATCATCTTAAGTAACTCTAATTTTACAATAGATACAGTTATCGAACAAGATGAAGAATATCTAGGAATACATGATGAAATTGATAATATAGAAGATTCGTCAGTTTCCTCTACATTAAAAATGCATCATGTTAAGAGTCAAGGAACTGTAAGTATTAAAGAAGATGATTATATAGAGGATTCGTCAGTTTCCTCTACATTAAAAATGCATCATGTTAAGAGTCAAGGAACTGAATGTATGAAAGAAGATGATTATATAGAGGATTCGTCAGTTTCTTCTATATTATCAAGGCATTACGTTAAGTGTCAAGAAACTGGAAGTCTGGATAGGGTAGACAGAAGAATAGAAAAGAAAGAGAACGCGGTTCTAAAGAGTTATAGGGAAGACTCGTCAGTTTCTTCACCTAACACTCAAGAGGAAGAAAAAATCCAGACCAAAAAGAATCAAGAAGTAATTAGTGATGCCAATACAATGAAATTAAAGAATAACTTGAAAATACCGCCACGAACCGAAGTAATATGCGCTGCATACAGAGACTCAACTAGAGAAACAGATGACAACTTATTAATTGAGCCCGAAGAAATTCAAATCTACGGTATTATGGCAGGCAGAGTTATAGTTCCAGGAAATAGAAAAATTATAAATATAAAATTAATAAATGTTAGCCAACAGGAAATTTGTATACCTGCAAAAACAATTGTGAGAACAGAACATCCACTAAGAACAGTTATTGAATCTAGAACCAGTCACAATGTCCTAGTAGTAAACAGTTCGGATTTAAAGGATTCCTTAGTAACAGATCACTTAAATGAAGAAGGCAAAACTAAACTTGTATCATTAATACAACGATTTGATGATATTTTTATGAAAGAAAATACTCCTTTAGGATGTACTTCAACAGTAAAACATCAAATCATAACAGAAAAAGTTCATCCCATTACTAAAGCGCCTTATCGAGTCCCTTATGCCCAAAAAGATGAATTAAATAATCAAATATCCAAGCTCTTAGAAGATGGCATCATAGAGGAATCACAATCACCCTGGTCAGCGCCTGTGGTCCTTGTAAATCGTCAGATGCCGGATGGAAGCACCAAAGTAAGACTTTGTATTGATTTTAGAGCATTGAACAACGTCACAAAGAAATATTTCTTGCCCCTACCTAATCTGCAAGACACAGTCCAGCTCTTACAAGGCGCAGCATTGTTCACTACTCTCGATTTGGCTAGTGGTTATCATCAAGTAGCAGTAGCAGAGGAGGATAAAGAGAAAATAGCCTTCAGTACACCTTGGGGACATTACCAGTGGACCCGGATACCATTTGGTCTCTGTAGTGCACCTAGTACATTTCAAAGACTAATGTACTGTGTACTGAGTGGCTTAACTAATGAAAAATGCTACGTCTACTTAGATGATATTATTAAAATAATAATCTAAAGTTAAAACTAGAAAAATGCTCCTTTGTCAAAACCGAAACATCCTACCTAGGCCACATAATTACTAAGGATGGAGTAAAAGCTGACCCGGACAAGATTCAAGCAGTAAAAAGTTATCCTGTTCCGAGAAATGTACGCGATATTCGTGCTTTTCTAGGCCTTGTTGGATTCTATTGTCGCTTTATCCCTGACTTTTCAAAAATAGCAAAGCCACTTTCACAGCTTACGAAGAAAAACGAAATATTTTCTTGGAACGACGAAGCTCAACATGCTTTTGAAAAATTGCGCACTGCTTTTACAGAGGATCCTGTATTAATATATCCGAATTTTCAGGAAACTTTCATTTTAGCCACAGATGCATCAAAACATGCCATAGGAGCAGTACTCAGTCAAAAAGTAGAAGGCCATGAACACCCCATATCCTATGCAAGTAGGCTATTAAATAATGCAGAAAATAATTACTCAACAATTGAGAAAGAATGTCTCGCAGTCATCTGGGCCGTGAAACACTTTAGATATTATTTATATGGTTGTAAATTCATCTTAATAACCGACCACAGTCCTCTGCAGTGGCTAAGGAAACTCAAAGATCCGACAAGCACACACGCGAGATGGGCATAACATTAAATGAATATGACTTCGATATAATTCATCGCCCTGGACGCCAACACGGAAATGCAGATGCTCTATCCAGAACCGCAGCAGTATTAGATCATGAAGACGTTGAGCCAATATGGGATAGAAGCCGAATCCTTATGGAGCAGAGAAAAGATTCAACAGTAACAACAATTATTAATAATCTAGCTAAAAATGAAGGATACTTCCTAGACAACGAGGGTATTTTATTTAAAGCCAGATGCCCCGGTGAGAGAGAAGACCGAATAGTAGTTCCAGTAAGTATGAGAAATAAAATATTACATACGTACCACGACCTTCCACAAGCTGGACACTTGGGATATGAAAAAACTTATGAAAAAATCAAGCATAGGTTTTATTGGAGTGGAATGTCGCAAGCAGTGAAAGAATACTGCTCAAAATGCTTATCATGCAATGAGCGTAAAACATCTCCACACAATAAACCTGCACCATTACAGAGATTCGAGGAACACAGCCCATTTGATCGAGTATCCAGGGATGTCGTAGGCCCATTGGTAACTACTAAACGCGGCAATAAATACATATTAACATTCCAAGATTCGTTTACACGATATCCCGAGGCCATTGCTATTCCTAATCAGAAGGCAGAAACAATAGCAAAAGCATTCGTAACGGAAATTGTGGCTAGACATGGTACTCCCAGGCAATTGTTGACAGATCAAGGACCAAATTTTACATCAGAAGTGTTCGCAAATGTATGTAAACTCCTTCAAATAAAAAAATTACAAACAACTGCCTATCATCCTATGGGTAATGGCCGAATAGAGCGAATGCATAAAACCATAGCAGACTGTTTATCACATTACGTAAAGGAAGATCAGACAGACTGGGATGAATGGCTCCCTTACGTAATGATGACTATAAGAAGTATGCCAAACTCTAGTACCCAAGAAACACCACACTTCTCACTATACGGAAAGGATTTCGAGCTGCCCTTTGACGATATTTTGGATCCAAATCATGTAGTCCAGCCTGTTGATATTTCAAGGCGACTAAGAGCTACTCATGAGTTAGTAAGAAATCGACTCAAAGAGGTACAGGATAAAAGAGAAGAAATATACAACAGAAAAGCAGCAGAAGTGAACCTGCAAGTGGGGCAGTATGTATTCTTATATGAATCCGCTATTCCTATTGGATTATCAAAGAAATTAAGAAAACCATGGATTGGACCATACCTCATTACAAAACAAACCAGTTCAGTAAATTTCTGTATTAAAGATCCACAAACCGGTAAAGAAAAAATAGTTCATGCAAATCGACTGAAACCTTATCCTTGTGAAGTTGAAGAACAGATGCCTGAACAGGCTACAACTTGTGATCAAGAGCTAGAATCTTTAGATAATTATTTACCAATTCTTATTTCCGCAGATGTCCAAGAAAATAATTCCAGTTCTAGTTCTAACGATCAATCACTTGATGATGATCCAAATTATGCCCCTCAACAAGATGAAACTTCTTCAGAAGACAATAAGCCACAGGTACACAGACAGACAAGGTATCTCACTAGGAGCTCAGGTCAACCTCTGAATGTTCCCTGGATATCTAATAATCGAATATAAACATATTTTTAGTTTTAGAAATAATAATATTACTAATAATTAAATTGATTGCAACAGTATATAATGTTACTAGTTTGTTATAGTGGTAATACTGATAATTCTGATGCCTGTAATAGCCTTTGGGGAGAACAACGCGGTGTTAGACAAAGGGCTAGTCTTCGTTAAACATGAAGAAATCCTTCTAACTGGGGACAGCTGGATATTGAGCAAACCTACAATCAGTAAAATACCAAACCCTGCTAAAAGCCTTGAATTCCTTCATTCAAGACTCTACCAGTACAGAGATGGCCCTTGAGAAATATATGACATCGGATCAACAAGCCTTTCTTCAAGGAGTAGTAAGTAGGAAGTGAGCAGTAATCAATCACGACGTCACAAAAGTTAAAAATAAACTTCAAAATTTAATGAAGACGACAGCACCTTCTAACGAGAGGGTGAAAAGAGGTCTCATAGACATTGGAGGAAACGTTCTCAAATTTTTTGCATTGGAGATCACAGCTCTCCATATTAAAAAAATACACCATAGCCAGCTATTTGAGATTTTGTTACCTGAAACCAAAAAATAATGTCAAAAAATATTAGATCTACCTTTTCTGACGATGCAATGGCGGAATTTGTAATATGGTACAAATTGTGCGGAAAATGACGACGGCCATTTTGAGTATTTTTAATTTTAATTTTGTTTGTTAAATTTAGTAAGAGTTTTTGTATTGTGTTGATTGTTATAAGATATTTTAAACATATTTTTTTTCGTTAATTACCTATAGTTGTAAGTACATAGATATGAAAATAAATTGTCGCCATTTTGAAATGGTTGAAGTAAAACTATGATATTTTGATATCATTGTAGAGCTAATTTTATGTACATTCCGAAAAAAAAATATAATAATACAGATTCCCTATGCTAGAATCAAAGTTGTACACACTTCCGCTAAAACCGGAAGTGACACAAAATTTATGAGTCCCTTTGACTAGTTTAATTTTATTCCGTAACTATTTTCTGTATTTCTCATAATAAACGAAATATTTTGGGTGCCGGCCTTTCGCCAAACCCTATATATATATATTAATTTTCCGACGTTGCGTTTTTAAAAATAATTTATTGTTTATTATTTATTACAATGTTGTTTATTGCTAATTTACAATTCTAAGTTACAACAAATCTAGCATAGTAACAGCAGATAAAGACTGACTTAAAACTACCAGAGACCCAGAGAGCTATTTTATACTTAAACTAGGTTGGGTGTAGGGTTGCTCGGTGGGAACTGCAACCTATGCAGTTTGATGGTGGGAACAGTGATGTAACTTATATATATGATTATATGTATAAGATTTATGGATAAGTCCTCCGAATGAAATAATAATATTTGGTTTATTTTGAAAATTTCTTAACTCTTTTCTCTGAAAGGTTATATTTACGTTTTTCCCAAATTTCAAACGCTTTTTTTGTTATATCTTTTATTTCACTGGCTGTTTGTATAATATCCCATGTTATAACAAATTGATTCCAAGCTATTGCTTTATTAGCAAGATTTTTATAGTTATCAGGTACACCGCATCTAGGTGTATTCATTAAATCCAACGTGTTAGTATCCAAAATATTTGTGACATTTCAATGATAATATTCTTGAAATGTTCTTGAAGCATGTATATATTATTCACTATTGGAATGTAGGTCAAACTGATTATTTGGAGATGTTTCTAGAAAACTGTAACATAATTTTTGTATTAATATAGTTTTTGGTAGCGACTGTACCCGAAGCTTGACTGCAGATGCACCGCGATAGGGGGTGGCCGAGTCAGTCGAGTATCAGCTGTGGAGCTGGAAAGGTCATGTGTTATGTGTCATGAATAGAATTCATATTGTTTAATTGTGTAGTTTATAATAATCAGTGTATTCGTTATTTTATTATTAAATAAAGATTTATATTACATTGGTGGCAGCGGTGGGATATACAAAATGGCGGATATTTGTTGTTCACGGTTTCGATTGGCAGACTGGGAAGAATGGAAACAACAATTTGAGGCTTTCGCTCTTTTGAAAGAATGGGATGATAACCAGAAGTTAGTGGCGTTACCGCTGTTTTTAGAAAATCCAGCAAGACAAACTTTTAATAGCTTGAGTGCAGCTGTACGAGCAAATTAGGTACTAGTATGCGATGCTATGAAAACAGTGTTTGCACCAGAATATCAAAATACGGAGAAATTGTTCTGGGAAAGAAAACAAATGCCTGGAGAAACTATTCCTATTTATGCATCGGTGTTGAGAGTGTATGGAGATAAGGCGTTTGCTGAACATAATCAAGTGACTAAAGAAAAATTGTTAATGAAACAATTTTTCCGTGGATTGAGTAAAGACGTTGCAGTAGAGGCAGCTAGAAAAATTTAAATGATTTAAATAGTGCCGTTGAGGCTGCCCAGACAGAGCTTAAAATACAACGAACATTAGACGATCTTGCCAGTCGCGCTAAAGAAGAACCAGAGGGTATGCTAATAGCTCAGGCAACGCCATTAATTAGAAAGGAGATATCTAACTGTGAGAAATGCCCCATTATACAGAATGAATTGGCTGAATTACGAGAAGAAATTGGCAGATTAACTGCTGAAATTAAGAATCTGGAAGATCCTTTGCGAGATCAACGTGAAAATTTTGAAGACAGAAGGCGGGAAGCTCGGATTCGACGAGGTAGTCCATTACGTGGTAGGTCACCATCTCCACGACCTCGGGAGATAAATAACGAGAGAAAGCGAAGAGAACAAAATGAGATCTACTGTTATGGATGTAACGGGAAAGGACATTTGAAAAGAGAATGTCCAAGTTTAAGACGAAAAGAGACAGAAAACTAAGACGATCTACACCTGGTCCCGAGGTGGTAGACAGATTTGACGAGGAAGAAAACAGTAACTTGGAAAAAAAGATTTGCCAGTAGTAAAAATAGTAGGTCAGGTTAATGGAAAGTATTGTACGTTTTTAGTTGATACGGGAGCGTCACGTTGTTTTCGACGAAAAGAGATATGGGAAGCAACAGGAAAGAGATGACTTCATCCTTCAACGTCTAAGATTATACAGGCCAATACCGAACCTCTGCAAGTGGTACGAACGTGCACCGCAACTATAGTTTTAGGGAAAAAGACAATAAATTTAGAAATGAGTGTTTGTGACAATCTGGCAGCCGAATGTATTCTTGGGTGCAGTTTCATCCGTCGACACCATTGCCGCGTCGATCCGGTAAACGGATTTGTGGAAAATGGAGGTGAACGTATTTTTGAGGTCTGCGCAACGGTTGCTACTGTATCAATGAGTGAAACATTGATTATTCCAGGACGTACGGAAATAATTGGCAAAGTGAATATGCCCTCTTTTTAACGTTTGCCGGCAGCTTGTCTCGTAGAGCCGAGCGATAATTTTTATACCAGGTTTGGCTGTTTAATAGGCCGAACGTTAGTAAATAGAGACGAAGGATCTGTATTGATCAGGAATCCAAGCACAGAAACCGTGACAATTAGAAAGAATACACATGTGGGAGCGTCGTATGCTTGCACTATTGCACAGCCTGATGACGGAAGCAGTGAAAGAGCAAGTGAAGATTTTGATTGGGCAGAAGCGGAAAAGAATTTATCTCCTGCTGAAGTGATTTAAGCTAAAAAGGTAATAAATACATTTCGTAAAGCTATTGCGAGAAGTAAAGAAGATTTAGGCCGTACCTTCGTATTGCGACATAACCTATACGCCAGGTTTCTCGTCGTCTACTTATTGCCTACCGAAAGGAGGCAGAAAAAGATGTGCCGACGCGGATAATACGATTTTAAAAACTATTTTTACGTTGCCCACTCCGACACAGGGCCTACGTTATTTATTTTGTTGTATTTGTATGATTCATGTTTAAAGCAATCTATGAACTTTGTTATTTTATTTACTGTTGTTATGTTTATTTTCATGAATTATTATATTTCGATTTTTGACAAGAGAACAAGCAAAAATAAATAGCTCGTGAATAATATCAGTCTTTCTTATTGAACTTCATCATTTTAATCATTATGTAACATCAGCTTCCAGTTACTTATCTGTACATTATATTGTGTGTACCGAAGAAACAACAATACTTCGCTACATATTTGGTGACCCCGACGTGATTGAGCAACGCTCCTCGATAAGCAACGTATTGACAAGTTGTTCGTCACTCTCTTGGATTGTCATCGGCCCCAAGGTACCGGGCATTCGTTTTTGAATCTGCTACAACAGCTCATCGTTTTGTACGTCAGATTCAACCAGTTTCATCGTAGAAACATTACCGGAACGCCATCAGAAGGAATTGCAATTCTTAAAAGATTTATTACAACCCAGAAGATGGAACCACCCACTACAGATGCCAATGTGGGTGTTCCGCCGGACGGAAGACTTGCCCCAAAATGCTTCGATCGCCGTCAAACTCCCTATTTTTTGGAATCACAGTCCTTCGGCATGGTTCACATGCAAAGAAGCTCAGTTTCGTTTGGCCCGAATTACACGGGATGATACAAAGTTCAATTATGTTTTGTCAGCCTTGCCCCAGGAAAGTATTTTAACAATAGCAGACATATTACATTCACCTCCACTAGATAATAAATATGTTTTTTTTTTAAATAATTTGATCTCACGACACTCGTTTGGAAGAAATATTATCTTTTTCGGATTTTGAATTAGACAGTCCGTCAGAATCATATAGAAAAATTATAATATTAGTTGGAAATAATCCTTTTTTAAATAATGATTTACTTTTCAAACTTTGGTTACGGAAGTTACCTTCAGCAATTAAGATAGCTCTTATACTAATAACAGAAAAACCTATTTCGGAATTGATTATTATAGCAGATAAAATTTGGGAATTGGATAAACCTAATTTCCGCTTTTAAAAAAGATTTAGAAAAAAGTCAATTTTGAAATTTAATATCCAAGCAATCACCTGTTAAACAGAGTGAAGATATTTCCTCAGTTAAATTCGAATTACAGCAATTACGAGCTGATTTTAATAAATTTTTGACATTTCAGAAAAATAATTCAAATAATTTGTCAAATCAAAATAATGACAGTTCTTTGTGTTGGTATCATAATAGATTCGGAAAGAAAGCTTTCAAATGTATTAAACCCTGCATATTTAATCTTACCTTTCAATCAAATAAAAATCCTTTAAACGAGTAAATTTGCCTACTGTAGCGGCTAGTAGCGTAACTGTAAATTCATGTCGCTTACAAGTTTATGACAAAATTAATAAACTTAAGTTTTTAGTTGGTTCAGGAGCTGAAATTTCTGTTATTCTAAATTCTTACTATAAAATTAAACAGTCTGATTCCAAATTTTTTCTGACAGCAGTTAATGGTTCTAATATTAAAACATTTGGCACCAAATTTTTAAAACTCGATTTAAGCTTAAGCAAAATATTTGATTTTCGTTTTGTTATTGCAAATGTAGATCAACCTATTTTAGGACCTGATATTATTTCGACTTTTTCACTTCTTATCGATCTCAAAAATAAAATATTAATAGAACAAAAAAAAACATCAACTTCCTGATATTAACATCAGCAAAATTTATACAAATAATAAAGAGATAAATGAATTAATTATCAAATTTTCTAAAGTTATCTCACGTATTAACTTTAATGAACCGGTTTCACATAAAATTAAACATCATATTAGGACAAATGGTACCCTGCCCTATGCTAAACCTAGGCAATTAAATCCCGAAAAATTTTCAATTGCTAAACGTGAGTTTGATGACATGATTAAATTAGGCATTTGTAGAATATCAAATTCACGAGCCTCTTCTGCTCTTCACATGGTTCCTAAAAAAGAAGGTTCCTGGAGACCATGTGGAGATTACAGAGCAATAAATCTCATAACAATCCCTGATAGATACTCTTTACCTCATATTCATTCTGTTCATAATAATTTGTTCGGTTGCAAAGTTTTTTCAAAAATTGATTTAATTAGAGCTTATCTCCAGATACCTGTTGCTGCAGAGGATGTATATTTCACTGCTATTACTACACCTTTTGGCCTTTACGAATTTACTAGAATGCCTTTTGTCCTTAAAAATGCAGCACAATCATTTCAAAGGTTCATGAATGAAGTTTTGCAGGATTTGGACTTCATTTTTGTTTATTTAGACGATATTTTAGTAGCTAGTAAAAATTCTTCCGAACATTATAAACATCTTACCTTTTTAGGTCATGATATTTCAAAGAAAGGTATTAAACCTGCAAATAACAAAATTAAAATTATTAACAATTATCTTCCTCCTTCTACCTGTAAAGGTTTACAAAGATTCTTAGGCATGATTAATTATTATCGTAGATTTATTCCTAATTGTGCTACAATTCTTACCCCTCTTTATAAAATAGTTTTAAATAAAAAACTGTTACGGTTTATTTTTGCAATCTGCAATTTATTTAAAACCTAAATCATTTTATTTCCTTATTATCATTTTTGTTCGCATTTTATGGAACTCTTAGGCATGCTGGTTGATTATTGTCAGGAATATTAATTTTTATATTTTTATACATTTGGGCATGTGCAAGTTTGAGCTAACTCGCAGATTTGAGCGAAGTGATTCATTCTGTTCCTTGATCGTCGCTGTAGTCATATCTCAGTGTCTGGTTATTATTTATCATATTGTTTAGTTTATTGTTGGATAAAGTTTAACGTGCCCGTTATTTGGGGATTTCAACTGAGAAAAATAATTGGGAAATATTTGTTCCCGCGGAAAATTGTTTCGGATTTATTGCACTGCGATCATTGAAAAACAACTTAGCCGCCCACCATCTCAGGTATTTACTTTTATTGTTGATTAGCCCAGTTGTAGTATCTATAAAGTATTTTGGTAATAATATTTTGATCATTGTTAATTTACAATCAGTAAAAGTAACTTTTAACTTAATCATCGACCTGGCAATGCTAATTGAGTTCTCCTTTCAGGCTTTTATTTTATTGTATTAACTTTTCTACCACTATCGATATTATTTCGATCTCGATCCGATTTATTGGATGCTTATGGTTGGATTGGGTTGTTGAGCCCTTATTTTTGGTGGATACACATTTTAGTGGAGAATTTTTGGGGAGAATTGGATGACCGGTACCTCGTGTTTCAAGCGGAAATTGTTCGACGCCATTTTGGAACTCGTCACACACTACGTCACTACCGCACACTACGTCACTCCGACGTCATCAGCTCTCCAAACACATGCAGATAAGCTCTATTTTGATTTTTTTTCTTTGTTGTTATTTTTAAATATTTTTTGAATTGATTTTTGAATGTTATGTTATTTAATTACATTTATTTACGCTTATGTTATTATTTTATATGTACTAGCTCACGCGAGTCTCAGAATTTTTTTTATGAGAGATACTCATTTAGGGATTGTTTCGGTTTAGGAAGGGTTAGGACTGAATTTAACTTATTTCGACGCTTGTTACGCTCGCATTACCCTGATTGGTCGACCAACCACCCGTATTGCGCCTATTTTTGCGTATTATATTTAAAGTCTAAGCTATCTAAACATTCGAAGTTCTCGCTCGTTCGTGCGCCACGCATCCCCTATTTGGTACAGTTTATTCACTTATTAGTATTACCTTCGTTTATATCTCGCATGAGTTATATAATTCATTCAGAAAATTTGTTAATATAAAGAATTTCGATTTCAAACTTTATTTACATATTCGACAACATAATCACAAAGTATTAAATGTAATACTACAAATATTTAATATATCCTACATTTTAATTTCAAACGGAGCTTTATTTGTTTTTTTTGAGTTACCTACTATTATCTTTTGATTATCCTTCACAGATTCGTATTTTCGTGGTTGTATACTCGGTTTCCTTTTTTAACAACAACCACGTGGCGCCCTATTATAATTTATACTATTTCATTATTTGAACCACCCCCTTCTCCACTGTCTAAAAGCTGGCGGCCGCATTCACTGTCATCTTGGATGCGTAAGAGCTACAATAATACACGACTGTGTGGTGCGCGTAGCAAATTTGGCGCCCAACGTGGGGCCCTTGCGTCAAAAAAAAAATAATAGAAGAGGGCCTTGTTTATTTCATTGTTGTGACCATTATTGTGGACATTGTTAACATTTTATTATAATTTTTTTTGTTGTTGCTTTGGTAGAGGAGACGTCTCTCTTCGCACTGCTCTCGCTAGCAGAGTGGTATAGTTTTTTTTGTTACTATCGCGGAGAAGGTCTAGCATTGTCGTTTTCTTGTGGCATATTTCTATTGTGTCATTATTGGGGTAGTTTTTATTTCCTTTATTATCCAATTGTTTTTTTTGTTATTGATTGGGGATGGAGTCCAAATTAGAAATTAACAGGTTAAGTAAGACCGAGCTGAGTTACGAATTGAAAATTCGAGGTGTTAGTGATGATAGTGATGTCTCGTCGATGCGGAAGTCATTGCGGTATCTACTTCGGTTAGAGAAAGACTCAAAACGTACATTGCCAGACTATCCTTTTACCTTTGAGGAGGATCATGAGGCATTAGAACAACAAATCGTTGAGATTAAAAATCTAATAGATTCGTTTAGCGGGACAAAATTCTCATCCGAATATAATAAGTTGATTACAAAAATTACGCATTCGTTAGGTCGAGCCAATCGGTGTGTAAGTAAGACTGCTGATGAGAAGAAGAAGAAATCCGAGCAATTTTCTTAGCTAGTCACGTTACAGTCTAAACTTAAAACCAAGGTTAGGAGTTTGAAACATTCGGCAACACTGTTGAGCAGTACTATATTGGAACAATCCATCTCGGGCGAATTAGCTGTTGCTTCGGATACTTCGACAGTCGAGTCTGATTCCGATATGGAAATTGAATCACCACGTATGGTACTCAAGTCAACCCCCGTGTCTCAATGGGACTTAAAATTCTCCGGGGATACCAAACACATGTCGGTCAATGCATTCTTAGAGCGAGTGGAAGAGCTTCGTCTGGCACGCAACGTATCGAGAGTACAATTATTGCGTACTGCCGTTGACTTGTTCAAGGGCACTGCACTTATCTGGTACCGGGCAAACCGTGAATTATTTAGGACATGGGCTGAACTTGTTGTTGCACTTCAGGATGAGTTCCAACCGGTTGATTACGAAGATAAATTACTTGACGAAACCAAACATCGGACTCAAGGGCCTAACGAGAGTATCGGAATTTACATCGCGGTCATGTCTTCTCTTTTTAGTAGACTTAAGGATAAGCTTTCAGAAGATGTTCGTGTGAATATATTATTGAAGAACATCGCTCCGTTCTACCAAACGCAGCTCGGTTTAGTAGATGTCAAAACTGTCTCCGAATTACTGAGGCTATGTCGACGATTAGAAGCCCGTAAAGTCTCTGTAGAAGCTTATGTTCCACCTCCGCGCCGTAGTCAGGCATATGAACCTGATTTAGCTTACGTTTATACTGATGGTCCACAGGCTTCTCAGCACAAATGTTATAATGTTGAAACGAGTTTTGCGGATCCTTCTAAGTCTCCTTCATTAGTTCAACCTCGCCAATCGTGCTGGAATTGCGGTAAGGCGGGTCATTTGTCCTCGCGTTGTCGTCAGCCTCGTAAGAAGCATTGTTTCCGGTGCGGTAAACCGGATGTTACCTGCCGAGACTGCCCTTCGTGTAGTGTCGCGGGAAACGGTCGTCGGATGCAGCGGTAAACCGGCCGTTGCATCGTTCTAGTGTGGAATCGGTATCTGTTAATTATGTTTTGGATTTCATTTTGTCGCATGCTAAGGACGACGAACGCCCTTATTTACAAGTTTATATTTTCGAAAAATGTTTTTTGGGTTTGTTAGATTCTGGTGCAACTTGCACTATTATGGGGAATCCGGGGTGGATTATGTTGCAAAATTTAAATTTATCGCTGAAGGAATCAGCATCGTTTTGTACGGTCGCGAATGGTCAGCGTTGTGCCTGTATCGGGAGTATTTCGGTGCCGGTACGGTTGAGAGACCAAGTTAAAGTTATAGACATTCTTATTGTTCCCGAGTTATCGCATGGCTTAATTCTCGGTACGAATTTTTGGAAGACCATGGGTGTAGTTCCAGATCTCCGCCGAGGAGAATGGAAATTTTCTGGTTCGCCTGAAAATTCAGTTGATGCTATCAGTTCGCGCAGTTGCCTTACACTTGATCAGGAACGACTGTTGAGCTCGATTATCGACCGAATATTCAAGGACGTAGACGAGAGTGTTATCGGATGTACCTCGCGAGTCGAACATGAAATAGTTACCGACAGCGAACCAATCAAGCAGAGGTACTATCCTATCTCGCCCGCAATGCAAAAGCATGTGGATAAGGAACTTGAGCTTATGTTAACTCAATTGAAAGGTCGCAGAGTCCTTGATCGTCGCCTATTCTGCTTGTGCCAAAAAAAGACGGGACTTTCCGGTTTTGCGTTGATTACCGCAAGCTGAATAAGGTTAGCCGTCGTGACGCTTACCCGTTGCCATATGTGTCGGATACTTTGGACAAGTTGCGAGATGCTAGGTACCTAACGTCACTCGACATAAAATCGGCCTATTGGCAAATACAGGTTGCGGAAAATTCGAGACAATATACCGCCTTTACAGTTCCGAATCGCGGTCTTTACCAATTTAAACGTATGCCGTTTGGTCTTCATAATGCTCCCGCGACGTGGCAGCGTTTTATAGATAGAGTCATCGGCGTCGACTTGCAACCGCATGTCTTCGTTTACCTCGACGACATCATTATTGTCACTCAAGACTTCGACAAACATTTAGAAATCCTTGAGGAAGTGTTAGTCCGTTTGACGAAAGCTGGCTTGACCTTGGGACGAGAGAAGTGCCAATTCTGCCGGGATGAATTGAAATATTTAGGCTACGTTGTTAATCGTCAAGGTTTGCACGTAGATCCCGATAAGGTTCGGGCTATTATTGAGATTCCGACACCTCGAAACGTATCGGAAGTACGTAGAGTAGTAGGCATGGTATCGTGGTACCGACGTTTCGTACCCCATTTTTCGTCCGTGATTTCACCATTAACCAATTTGCTTCGTAAGAGTGTAAAATTCGATTGGGATCAATCTTGTTCGGACGCTTGGTCAAAACTTAAAAGTCACTTGGTTTCGTCTCCTATTCTTTCGTGCCCAGACTTTCAAAAAGAATTCACGCTACAAACTGACGCGTCTAATTACGGTTTGGGTGCTGTATTGTCGCAGCAACATGATGACGGAGAAAAGGTCATATGTTATCTCTCTCGCTCTCTCACTCGCCAAGAACAAAAATTTTCTACGACCGAAAAAGAACTTTTAGCCCTTCTGTGGTCTGTCGAAAAACTCCGCCCGTATTTGGAAGGAACTCGCTTTACAGCCATTACCGACCACTATTCGCTCTTGTGGCTTAACAATCTTCAGAACCCTTCCGGACATCTTGCGCGCTGGTCTGTGAGATTACAGCAGTACGACTTTAACATCGTACACCGGAAAGGAAAGGAACACGTAGTTCCTGACGCCCTGTCTCGTGCCGTCCCTGTCGTCGCTGATGTTAGTGTTAACGATAAGTGGTACAATAAACTTTTAGAATCTGTTTCGCGTGATCCGGTACGTTACCCTGCTTTTCGTATAACTAACGGTGTACTGTACAAATTTGTAAAACATAAGTGGCCAGGTTTGGTCAACGAATGCGATCATTGGAAGAGAGTCATACCGAAAGATGAACGTGCGAAATGTATGATGCTGTGTCACGATATACCGACCAGTGGTCATCTTGGTGTCTTCAAACTTTTCATCGTGCCGCCCAATCATATTATTGGCCGAAGATGAAGGCCGATATAGCGTCTTATGTACGAAGATGCGTAGTCTGCATTAAAGCAAAACCCAGTCAAAAAGCCCACACAGGTCAAATGGGTGGCCATTCATTTATCTCTCGTCCATTGGAAATTATTAGTACCGATTTAATCGGTCCCTTGCCGACTTCTTCTCAAGGAAATTCGTTTATTCTCGTTGTGACTGATTGTTTCAGTAAATTTACTGTTTGTTTTCCCCTTCGTAAAGGCACTGCCCCTAATATTGTCCGTCGTATGGAGAACGACGTCTTTTTACTATTCGGTGTACCTCGTGTTATCATTATGGATAATGGTAAGCAATTTCGATCGAAGGAATTCCTCAAATTATGCTCCACGTATAAAGTTAAACCTGCGTTTACTTCATTTTATCACCCCCAGGCAAACCCTACCGAACGAGTCAATAGGGTGTTGAAAACAATGCTCACTTCTTATGTAGCCGACTCGCAGAGATCCTGGGATAAAATCCTCCCTCAAATTTCTTGTGCACTCCGCACTGCGGTTCATGAAGCTACCGGACATAGCCCCTACTTCATTAATTTTGGGCGGGAGATGTTGTTGTCAGGTGATTGTCATAGGGTCCGATTGGACAGCCCTGAAACTGACACTTCCGATGGAAAGAAACTAGCCGACCGCTCTCATCATTTTACGAAGCTGTATGAGGATGTCCAATCACGCTTACAGAAGGCTTATACCAAGTCTAAAACTCGATATGATCTTCGTCGCCGTGTAGTCAATTATTCTCCTAATCAGCTTGTATGGCGAAAATATTTTGTTCTGTCGGATGCCACGAAATATTTTTCGGCTAAATTAGCAGACAAGTACGTAGGTCCCTTTATGATACATAAGAAGGTAGCGCAAGATAATTATCAGCTGAAGAGCTTAGAAGGTGAAATACTCACTGGCACTTGGAGCAGCCGACACCTTAAGGAACATCCCGAAATCGACCCTGGTTAGAAATCATTAAAGAGTATTCTATCGGTCCCGTATTTTGTTCTGACCCTCGCATTAGATACGGCTTACGATCTATTGTTCTTTGGATATTTCCGTTTTCTTTCTTTTGTATCTCTCTCGTATCACTGGGAGCCATCTTCGGTGGTGAAGAGAATTGTCGGTTACATTCCTTATCAATTCCGAATAGGAAATTTTAGTTGCCACGAAAATTTACTCGACAGGTAAGAGGGGGAATTGTTACGGTTTATTTTTGCAATCTGCAATTTATTTAAAACCTAAATCATTTTATTTCCTTATTATCATTTTTGTTCGCAATTTATGGAACTCTTAGGCATTGCTGGTTGATTATTGTCAGGAATATTAATTTTTATATTTTTATACATTTGGGCATGTGCAAGTTTGAGCTAACTCGCAGATTTGAGCGAAGTGATTCATTCTGTTCCTTGATCGTCGCTGTAGTCATATCTCAGTGTCTGGTTATTATTTATCATATTGTTTAGTTTATTGTTGGATAAAGTTTAACGTGCCCGTTATTTGGGGATTTCAACTGAGAAAAATAATTGGGAAATATTTGTTCCCGCGGAAAATTGTTCTGGATTTATTGCACTGCGATCATTGAAAAACAACTTAGCCGCCCACCATCTCAGGTATTTACTTTTATTGTTGATTAGCCCAGTTGTAGTATCTATAAAGTATTTTGGTAATAATATTTTGATCATTGTTAATTTACAATCAGTAAAAGTAACTTTTAACTTAATCATCGACCTGGCAATGCTAATTGAGTTCTCCTTTCAGGCTTTTATTTTATTGTATTAACTTTTCTACCACTATCGATATTATTTCGATCTCGATCCGATTTATTGGATGCTTATGGTTGGATTGGGTTTTTGAGCCCTTATTTTTGGTGGATACACATTTTAGTGGAGAATTTTTGGGGAGAATTGGATGACCGGTACCTCGTGTTTCAAGCGGAAATTGTTCGACGCCATTTTGGAACTCGTCACACACTACGTCACTACCGCACACTACGTCACTCCGACGTCATCAGCTCTCCAAACACATGCAGATAAGCTCTATTTTGATTTTTTTTCTTTGTTGTTATTTTTAAATATTTTTTGAATTGATTTTTGAATGTTATGTTATTTAATTACATTTATTTACGCTTATGTTATTATTTTATATGTACTAGCTCACGAGAGTCTCAGAATTTTTTTTTATGAGAGATACTTATTTAGGGATTGTTTCGGTTTAGGAAGGGTTAGGACTGAATTTAACTTATTTCGACGCTTGTTACGCTCGCATTACCCTGATTGATCGACCAACCACCCGTATTGCGCCTATTTTTGCGTATTATATTTAAAGTCTAAGCTATCTAAACATTCGAAGTCCTCGCTCGTTCGTGCGCCACGCATCCCCTATTTGGTACAGTTTATTCACTTATTAGTATTACCTTCGTTTATATCTCGCATGAGTTATATAATTCATTCAGAAAATTTGTTAATATAAATAATTTCGATTTCAAACTTTATTTACATATTCGACAACATAATCACAAAGTATTAAATGTAATACTACAAATATTTAATATATCCTACATTTTAATTTCAAACGGAGCTTTATTTGTTTTTTTTTTGAGTTACCTACTATTATCTTTTGATTATCCTTCACAGATTCGTATTTTCGTGGTTGTATACTCGGTTTCCTTTTTTAACAACAACCACGTGGCGCCCTATTATAATTTATACTATTTCATTATATGAACCACCCCCTTCTCCACTGTCTAAAAGCTGGCGGCCGCATTCACTGTCATCTTGGATGCGTAAGAGCTACAATAATACACGACTGTGTGGTGCGCGTAGCAAAACCTAACGACAATTTAATTTGGAATGACACAGAAATAAATGCTTTTAATTTAGTCAAAACTATACTAGCAATAGCTTCTTTTCTGGTTTTTCCAAATTAAGCTGCTCAGATATCCATTTCTGTAGACGCATCTTCCACAGCTGTGGGTGCAGTTTGCAGCAATATGAGTATTCTGGCGGTTCTTGGGAGCCTTTAGCTTATTTCTCTAGAAAATTTTCTAAGGCCGAAAGCAATTATTCAGTTTTTGATAGGGAATTATTAGCGGCTTACTTAGCAACTAAACATTTTAGATATTACGTAGAAGGAAAAGAATTTTTTATATCATCTGATCATAAACCATTATCAACTTCACTATTCGTAAAGGCTGAAAGAACTCCTCGTCAATACAGACATTTGGACTTCATCGCACAATTCACTTCAGATATACGTTATATTAAGGGCAAGGAAAACCTTGTCGCAGATACTTTATCACGCATTGAAGTTGTTTCCATACAAGAAATCACTCCAGTAACTATACAACAAGCACAGTTATCAGACAAAGAATAGGAATATTTAACCTCAACAACTAAAAACTCCAAATTTAAACTACAACGTATATTTTTACCTTCTTCTAAATCCGACTTTTATTGTGAAGTAAGTAAAGGGTATCCAAGACCTTATTTACCAGCATAATTTCGACAAAGTGTTTTTAATAAATTTCACAATTTATCTCATTCTGCCTATAAACCATGTAATAAATTTATTTCAACAAAATATTTTTGGCCACATACGTCAAAACATATTTATTCTTGGTGTAAGAGCGGCATTAATTGTCAAAAAGAAAAAGTTTCAAGACACACCAAAGCTCCATTAGGTTTTTTTAAAAGCCCTTCTGGTCGTTTTCACCATATTCACTTAGATATTATTGGGCCACTCCCAACTGTTAATAATTACCGGTATATTTTTACAATAGTAGACCGTTTTTCCCGCTGGCCGGAAGATTATCCATTAAAAGAAGCATCAGCTAAAGAAATCAGTCAAACCTTCTTTGAACAATATGTATCTAGATTTGGCATACCACATTTCATTACTACAGACCAAGGTACTCCTTTTGAATCAAAATTATTTTCAGATTCAACAAAGTTTTTAGTGACTACGCGTATTAAAACTACTTCCTATCCTCGAAATCTTTAATAAACAGGTTAAGACGGCTATTTTAGCTAAACTTACACAAACAACTAATTGGTTAGAACATCTTCCATTAATTTTATTAGGAATTCGAACGGCCTATAAAGAACCTATTAAATGCTCCCCCGCCGAACTCGTATATGGGGAAAATTTAATTATTCCGGGAGAAATTTTTATTCAAACTTCCTTTCCTCCCCTAAATGAACATACTGTCTTAAAAAAATTACGAAACATTTTCTCAAACACTACTTACTCACTTCCACGAAGACGACAAATAACTCCATTCATACATGAATATTTAAAAACATGTAATTTTGTATTTTTACGAGAAGACGGGATTAAACCTAAACTCTCCTGCCCTTATTCCGGCCCATTCCGTGTAATTAGGCGTCAAAGCAAAACTTTCGAGATCCAAATCGGAAAAACATCAAAAATAGTATCAATCGATAGATTGAAACCGGCGTACGTGACTCCGGTGGAATACCAACCAAGACAGATGAAACAACAACAAACTCTAGTGGTAGACTCTATCCGTTGGAGGGAGTTCCTGTGTGATTTTAAAAACAATTTTTACGTTGCCCACGCCGACACAGGGTCTACGTTATTTACAGTTGTTGTATTTGTATGATTCATGTGTAAAGCAATCTATGAACTTTGTTATTTTATTTACTGTTGTTATGTTTATTTTCATAAATTATTATATTTCGAATTTTGACAAGAGAACAAGCAAAAATAAATAGCTCTTGAATAATATCAGTCTTTCTTATTGAACTTCATCATTTTATTCAATATGTAACATCAGCTTCCAGTTACTTATCTGTACATTATATTGTGTGTACCGCAGAAACAACAATACTTCGCTACAAAGAGATTGATAAGATGAAGTCGGCCGGCGTTATAAGAAGTTTTACTTCGCCGTGGTGTTCGCCGATAGTTTTAGTGAGAAAACGTGACGGAACTTTCCGGTTTTGCGTTGATTTCCGGAAACTTAATTCTGTGACTATGAAAGACAGTTATCCGCTCCCGCGAATCGACAGTGTCCTTGACTCTTTAAGTGATGCGACCCTATTTTCTACATTGGATCTAAAAGCCGGATATTGGCAATATGAAGTGGATGATAACGACCGCGCCAAGACTGCTTTTTCCATAGGAACGGGACTTTTTGAATTTAATGTTCTTCCTTTCGGGGTGTGTAATGGTCCCGCGACTTTCCAACGTCGTATGGACATAATGTTGGACGGACTTCACTGGGAAAGTGCCCTAGTGTATCTAGATGACGTGATAGTCTTTGAAAAAAGTTTTAGTGAACATCTCGAGAGACTGTGTACCGTATTTGAACGTTTATCACAAGCTGGTTTAAAAGTGAATCCCGCGAAGTGTCGATTGTTTCATTGCGAAGTAGGTTTCTTGGGACACATCGTTAGTGCTGACGGTATATCTACGGATCCCATAAAAATTAAAGCAGTCAACGAGTGGCCGATTCCTAGAAACCTCACGGAGTTACGATCTTTTCTGGGTCTAGCGTCCTATTATCGACGATTCATTAAAGGATTTGCTACTATTGCCGAGCCCTTGCATCGTTTACTGAATAAAGGCGAGAATTTTGTATGGTCGGAAGACTGTGAGTATGCTTTTAAAACGCTGAAGCGTCATCTCACTACAAGCCCAATATTAGCTTATCCAGAAATTGGAGCACATTTCATCGTTGACGTAGATGCAAGTACTACAGGAATCGGAGGTGTTATTAGCCAGACACAAGAAGGAAAGGAGCGGGTCATTGCTTATTTCAGCCGCACACAATCTGAACGAAATTATTGCACTACTCGGCGCGAATTATTGGCACTAGTGACTGTTTGCCGATATTTTTGAGGATGTTTATTAGGCGCTAAATTTACCGCGAGAACAGACCATAATTGTCTAAGATGGCTACAGAATTTTCGCGAACCGGAAGGACAGATCGCTCGATGGCTACAAATATTATCCGAATTCGATATGTTAGTCGTGCATCGACCAGGAAAATAACATGGCAACGCAGATAGACTATCTCGGTATCCGTGTAAACAATATGGTATGCATTCTGTAACAAGTTGTGCGAGAATTGTGAAAAACTGTGAAAATCGGTTGCCGATTACGAACATATCTGAGACTTACCAAAGTAACAATGACCCAATAAACAACCGTGGCACTTGTGAAAAGCTTAAGCTAATGACAGTACGTGTGGGCGAGTATTAGATGCGTTAAAAACAAACTATAGTGAGAATTTGAGGCTAAACGGCTTTGGACTTTAAAATCGGAAATAGTAAATGGTCTTTTATTTGTAAAAGAGATTGCAAACGGACAATATAAATACTGTGTGATAGTACCAGAGAACTTAATAAATCAAGTCAGAAGAATATCACTGCAATGCATCAGCCGGGGCGCACCTTGGGGTTCAGAAGACTACTGCGAAGATTCAAGATCGTTATTAATGGCGGAATATGTCTGACCACGTAACTCGATGGATAAAAGAGTGTGAAGACTGTAACCGGAGAAAATCTCCGATACCGACACTGAGGGCAGAAATGCAAACGTATCTCCCACAACGTAAGTTTGAGAGAGTAGCTATTGATATTTTAAGTCCACTTCCTGTCACGAAGCGACGGAATAAATACATTATGGTCATCGCTGACTATTTTAGTAAGTGGACTGAAGCCTACGCTATCCCGAACCAAACAGCTGAAACTGTGGCCCGTGCCTTTGTGAATGAATCTGTCTGCCGTTTCGGGGCTCCAGAAATTGTTAACAGCGATCAGGGTAGACAATTTGAATCGGAGTTATTTCAAGAAATGTGCCGTCTCCTACAAATTGTTAAAACCAGAACACCTCCTTTCCGCCCCCAGTCCGATGGGATGGTCGAGCGGTTTAACCGTACTCTACTCAACATGTTATCCCATTGGGCTGGAGAACATCAGAAGACTTGGGATAAGAAATTGCCTCAACTAATGATGGCCTATCGGACGAGCCAACATGAGAGCACCAAAGACATGCCATATTTTCTACTTTTCGGAGATGAGATCCGTTTACCAGTTGATGTTCAGTACGGGTTGCCTATATCCGAAGAAAATGCCTTGGGGATTTAGTATGGTTACATCAGTGTCCTTCCAAAGAAGCCCAAAATATCATCAACCGGCAGGTAATATGAGTCCTCGAAGCAATTACTCATTTCCTTCTCCCAAACGGGGAACGAGCCCGGTAATGATTGAACCACCACATGGGCTTGAAGAAGCCGATCCAAATTAGCATGAGGAGGTTATAAATGAACCGGTTATGGACCATGAGGTACCAGAAATGAACAGACCCAGCGTTATTGAAGATACCTTAGAAGAAAATTGTAACGTCTCTCATTCCCCGCCGGTCGGGTGCTCAGAGTTACCAGGGTTCAGGAGCGAGGATGGGAGTCAGGACGGACTGGTACTAGAGGAATAAGCAAACACTTCTGTTTCTACCCAAAAATATAAATAAATATATATTCTATATTATCAACAATTATTAACCAGATAAACTGGCTTTGTCTGTCTGTGATAAGATGACAACAAAATACAATTTTGACCAGAAGTATAAGGTTGTTATTGGTAATGGCCTTGAATGGGCAACGAAAATTAATTAATTGAAAGGGATTCTTTGTCCTGGTTCACAATTGGACACAGGAGGAACTGGAGTAGGTGTGCTTGGCCCAGATTGCCGAATTAAGGAATCCATAGGCACCTGCTCCACAATTTTTCAGGCTGAGATTTATGCAATAAATCTCTGTGCTCACATAAACCTGGATAAAGGTCTAAAAGGAGCATTAATAGATATAATGTCAGACATCCAGGCAGCTTTAAAGGCATTGAATGCCTTCACATGTAAATCAAAGCTAGTCTGGAACTGCAGGGAGACCCTCCAATTGCTATCCGAAGCAAACCAAGTCACCCTACGGTGGGTACCAGGGCACGAGGGAATCCTAGAAAACGAGAAAGCTATGACCTTGCAAAAAAAGGGGCTAAACTTTCATACCACGGGCCGGAACCTTCATGTGGTCTTCCGCAAAGCCACTATAAGAAGGTGGTCAAAAACTGGGAGGAATCTGCCATATCCTCATAATGGAAAAATATTCCAGGCCTCAATCAAGCTCGGAAATTCATTTCCCCAGCTTCGACAAACGCCAAAGAGTTACTAGCTCTCAGCAAAAAGGACCTTAATATAATGACAGGAATTCTCACTGGCCACTGTCCTTTAAAGTACCATTTGCACAAAATTGGTATAGCTGAAAATGAAACCTGTCGACTCTGTGAAGAGGACGAAGAATCGTCGGAACACATACTGTGTGAATGCCCAGTCGTAACTGTGTAGAGACTCAATCAACTAGGTAAGAGGTATCTTACGGCAGATGAGATCAAGAACTTGACTCCTGGAGCCATAATCGGCTTCATCAAAAATCTGTATCTACTTCCGGAAAACTAAGTAAGGGCTATGTCACAAAAGATCTTCTAGGTCGCGTTGACAAAAAGCGACAAAACGCTTAAACCCTCATATACATACAATACATACAATACAACAATCGAAAATAAATACAATTTATTGTAAAACAATACAAAAGTAAGAATGGCCGTTTAGCGTCTGGCGGCTGTCGAAGCTACTTCTCCGGGCTGGGGCAACCTGTAACAAAGCAGACACGGTAATACGGCGAGGCGGCGGTTACGGTCCCGGTTATGATAGTACGCGTTCGCGATAAAGCTAATGGCGCACCTTGCCGTGCTGTACTCGGGTGTTGACGAACGCGACACGCGGTGACTCGGGGCCGACGCGGTGTCGCCGGTGGAGTAGGTAGTGAAGGAACGTTCGGCTTAGCACGCCTTCGGTAAGGATGGCTCAACACGCCCTGGGGAACGGCTCAGCACGCCGTATGCGGAGAAGCTCGGGTAAGAATGGCTCAGCACGCCATATGTTAGGAAGGCTCAACACGCCTCTGGTGAGGAAGGCTCAACACGCCTCGGTCAGGATGGGTCAACACGCCTTGAGGAACGGCTCAGCACGCCGTATACGGAGAAGCTCGGGTAAGAATAGCTCAGCACGCCATATGTTAGGAAGGCTCAACACGCCTCGGGTGAGGAAGACTCAACACGCCTCGGGTGAGGATGACTCAACACGCCTCGCGTACGGCTCAACACGCCGTCGGTAAGGAAGGCTCAACACGCCTTGAGGAACAGCTCAGCACGCCGTATGCGGAGAAGCTCGGGTTGTTGAAACTGAATTAATTTAATCATTCAGTATGTTTTTGTATCTAGTTAGCAAATTTATGTATTATATTTTTTATATAGTTGCTTGTGTATGTTTTAAATAAGAGAGTTGTTGTAGTTACGAAAAATATATATAGAGTTGTGTCAAGTTCCTCATTTTTGAACATACTGGTCTCTTTTATTTAGTTCTTTTCAATACGGGTCAGAACGGTTCAGCACGCCGTATGTTAGAAAGGCTCAACACGCCGTCGGTAAGGAAGGCTCAGCACGCCTTGGTTAGGATGGCTCAACACGCCTTGAGGAACGGGTCAACACGCCTCGGTCAGGATGGCTCAACACGCCTTGAGAAACGGCTCAGCACGCCGTATGCGGAGAAGCTCGGGTCAGAACGGCTCAGCATGCCGTATGTTAGGAAGGCTCAACACGCCTCGGGTGAGGAAGGCTCAGCTCGCCTTTGGTAGTTCGGCTGGAGGCGGATGGGAAGGAAATGTGCTCGCCGGACTAGTGTCCGGGCTTATATAGCCGCAGCTACGGAGTAGGGGACAGCGCCAGTAGTGGGATCGGGGCCCGAAGGGACCCGATGTGTTCCGAGACTAGCCGGACAGCCAGTTAGCAACGTTAGCTTCGTGCTATGAAGATGCTGACGTTACAAAATACAGACCAGGAGGGTTCTGGTGATATTCCAACGAACGACGAATCGCTGCAAGCCCAAGGTGAACCGCGGTTAGAAATATTAAATAAAGATTTATATTACAAAACCATATTTTCCCAACTAGTCTACTGATTGGTAAAACTCGTTGCTGCCATTAAACTGTTGTAATTCTTTAATATTTAAAGAAATATCTTTCTCACCATTATTAGAAAATTTGTTTGTGCTATTTTCATTTACCAACGCAAAATAAATGAAAAAATTATAAAGTATAGCACCCGGAAGAAACATGTTTCTTATTTTATACATTTTTAAGTACTGAAATCTGAATGCATTGTAACTTAGGTTTTATAGTTGATTTTTTTGCTAAATTTGCAAAAATCATCGTTTTATATGATTGCAATTAACACAGTCTTCATGACCAGTTAAAAGACATAATACAATTCGACGATTACATTCGTCTTCCTCTTCCTTCTCCTCTTCCAATCTATACGGATTTAAAATCCACATAGCATATAAGAACATATTTCTCATATTTTCAGATAAAACATAGTAAATGTCATTTTCATTATAATATTTAATAAGTGGATTCAATTGTGACTTCTCTTCTTCTACCTCAATCCATAAATCTACTAATCCATTTATTCTCGGTTGTTGATATTTTATTTTAAGTGAAAAACTATCATTTTTACTTGTAAAAAATACTATTTTGTTATATAGGATATACATACCACGAACTTACAGTAGCTGACAAAAAATGTCAGCACTATTCACAATGCAACAATACATATTAACGTTTACAAAATACTATGCATATATTTACAGGTACTATAATTTATACAACAATCCCCACTATTATAAATATTGATAATGGGGTAATACTTTAACACTATGTAGTATTGAGTTCATATCCCCATGGTAATGTAGTTGTGTACAAATAATTCACAACTCTTTTGTCATTATGAGGACTCAAAATAATTTTTTGTTGTATACACATTATGCAGTTTAGATGTGATGTGTTGCTGATTATTAGAAATAATTATATTGTTAAATAAACAATTATAATAACCTTCAAATGTAATTGTTTCCAAAACTCCGGATGTTATTCCTTTAGCTTTCTAAACGATTTATTACAATTTAATATTTTATAGGTATTCATTTTTGATCTTAATCCTATAAATTCATATAATAACTGCCCATTGCATTCGTCTTTCATTAATCCAATTACTTTTTTATTAGCTAAAGGTAGACCGTAACAATTATTTTCATTGTAATTAGATGTGTCAAAGTTAGAAATACCTCGCAACATCATTTTATATATGTTGATATTAACAAACTTATATATTAAGCTATCTGTATCTGTATACAATAATTTTGCTTTATCACCCATTTCTTTTGTAATATAATAATATAATTATAATGGAAGTCATATACATATGTTTTTGAAATATCTAAAATTGAAAACCCTACATTAATTGGTTTATTAAAATAGATACTAGTTTTTTTCATTTCAATAATTACCACATCAGATTTGCCTAACTGTTTATCTAAAACAATACAATTATAAAAAATTGGTCTTGAAATGTAATACTTAGCTCCGAAACTACCAGACCATTTTGTAACAATTTTTACATCTTTGTGCTTCCGCACATTTTCCATAGTTTTCCCAAATACTGCATTGTTCATAAATTTGTAAAAAAAAATTTTGAACTCATTATTACATATTGTCCTTAAGTGTGTGTTCAAATTAATATATTTTTTCAATCAATCACTTTGTCTAAATTGTAGTATTCGATGAATTTTAGTCAATTTCATCCCTAACTCTAAACATTGTTTCAAATTTTGATAATGAATAATATAATTTTGTTTGGAGTAGAAATTTGTAATTAATTTTGCATTCTTAGAATAGAATGGAATAAAATGTTCAGGACATAACGGCAAGTCTTTATATGCTTCATGTAATTGTTTTCCATATTCCAAATCAATCTCAAGAATATAACCAGTTTCAGAAGAATTACTTAAATTAAAATAGTCAATACTATAAAAATCTTTTTCCTCCACCCACTCCAAAATTTTATATGGTAAAAAATGAGACATTGCTGCTCCATATAAATTATTTATATCAAAATACATTAAAAAAATGATCTTCCTGTGAATTATGTAAATTTCCCATATACCGGTTATTTGCTTTTGCATACCTATTTGAACATTACGAAACACCACCTCCAATTCCTTTCTCGATGTATTTTATCAATATCAGTCAGTAATTTAAGTTCTATTTCAGTACATTTCAACATGGCAACAAAAGCAAGGCCTGGAGCAGTAAAATATCATAAACTGTCTAACCCATATGTTTCTATATAACTTTCTCGAAAGTTTTCAAATGTATCTGCAAACAAAAGAACATAAGTTTTCAAATATAAATCTGCATATTCTCCCAACGTTTTAATGTTAAACTCATTCCATACATTTAAAGCATGTTCATAATCGGTATTGCTAATATTCTCATTTTTTAATGTGCTCTAAAAATGTAATTTTGAAGGTAAAATTTTTTCATCAAGTTTATCCCAATCACTCATATATTCATATGGAAATATACCTTTTTTTCTGAGTAATTGAAATTCTTCATCATTTTTACAAAATGATTTTGTAATTTGCAATTCTGAATCTTGTAAAAATGAGGAAAGTTTATCAATACTACTAGCCATGAATCAAAAAGCATCAATAAACCGAAAATTTATTTTCATGTCATTTAAATATTTTGTAAATGAAATATACCGTTCTTTATTAATTGGAAGTAATGATATGTTACCCTTCATTTCAGTGGCTATACATTTGATTATAAAATGTCCATCATATCCACTTAAATTATAAAATACCACAGGAACTATACAAGTCTGTGAATAATTTAACTTGCAATGTTTGTGGGCGGCACTTCTAAATTTTGAAGTAAAATGACAATGATCTCGAACACATATATCTTCTAACGTAAATGGTTTCTCACATATATGACATTTGTTAGTATTTTTAAATATTTTTCCTCCACCTCAGACATAGTGATTGGTTGTACATTTTTTATAATTACATTTAATTTACTACTTATATCTAATAGCTCTTTACAAAACCATTGCAAGCAACCTTTCCCCCGATGTACTTTTAACTGTGATAAAGTATCATCATAAGAACATTTCAAATAATAAGCAAATAATAAGCTATACTAAAAGGTGTATGTTTATGAATAATTAGTTAATAATTAATTTAAGAAGTATTACAATTCAATTGATTATCCAAATGCTCTAAAAGTGATTCTACATCGCTATAAATAACAAACGGTATCTTTTCTTTATTATGAAAATATTTAAATTTTAAAATTTTATTCATTTCCTGTGGTAAATCAATACGGCATTGATTTTTATTTATAGTATTAGAATGTTCAATATGTTTTTGTAATAATATTTCACTTACAAAATAATTTAGACAAATATTTCAAAGAAATTTCTTAGCTTTATGCTTTGATAATGAGGTCTTGCGCGAATTTTTAATTTCAACTTTAATCGATAGAGTAATGAAAAAAAATAGACCCGTATTTTTTATTTTTCCACAAATCGATTTGTAATTAATAAAAAATGCAATTAAAAATGACACTGTTCAAAACGCGGCTGATTTTACCCACTTCGTCCCTCGCCTAGTGACGTATTCTGTATAAATAATCAGCCATCTTGAGTTGTTCGAGGCCAAGGCTAAAGTCACAATGACAGCTAGGGATAACCTAAAATTCTAAACTCTAAACGTGAACATGCCGGTGAAACGTTTTGTGCCATCGTGCCAAGGAACCAGTGAAAATAGTGAGAAAATATTTTTAATGGTACCACGTGATACAAGAAGAGAGAAAGCATGGTTTTCGCAAATAAATAAAGATCATTTCTCAAAACTAGCCCCTTATTATTGCTGCAAAGATGATTTTGATGTGAGTGCTTTTAAATTGTAAATGTACGTTTTATATATATTTTTTTAACTTTTCAGTTACAATATGATGCTGAAAATTTCATGTTTTATAAAATAATGGGCCACACTTTGAAATTAAAAGAAATATTGTTCCTCATTTATATTTGACACATTCAAGATCTTCACCACAATCCCAAATATCGTTAACGTCGAGAAAACGAAAAATAGAGAATTTAAAAAGTTTTGAGGAAAGCGAAGCAAGTTACAGCCGGAAATTGTTTGCAGACGAAGAAATACCTACGACAGAATTGTTTGTTTCAGCAGAAACAGAAATAAATGAACCATCTTCTGAAAATTCAAAATTCATTGAACCAGCTACACCTGACAAAAATATTAATGTTAATTATGTACAGAGTCCGTCGGGAAAATTTGAAGTCCAGAACATTTACACAGTGAATAAAGGATATAAAGACAAATAAAAGAAGCGTGGCAACAAGCACAGAAGATGTGGGAAATGTTTAAGCAAACAAAATAAATGTATCGCCTACAAGAAGCAGCAGCAATAGTAGCTCAAAACAACCAAGTGATAGTGATTCAGATTTTAAACCCCTATCATCATCTTTCAGTTCTTTAACGTCAGAAAAAAAATTTAAAAATGACGTTTGTAAATCCTGTTTTTATAATAGAGAATAATACTTTACTTGATTGCTTCGAAATAGAAATTCATAAACCGTCCGATCCATTAAAACAATCATATACTTGGTCCGAATATAAAAATGTAATACATTGAAATATTTAATTTCGTCCAAGCCTTACAGATTTATAAATTTTTGTTCAGGAGGATTCGGAGGTATGACATCAGATAAATTAATGTTTGAAAATAGTGGGTTTTTAGATGTGCTCAAAAATGGCGGATCGAGGGTTCAAGAACGTGGCATCTATTTAAGCTTTAAGAAATTGCAATCTAATACGGCTACCTTCTGTTTCTTCTAAAGAAACACCAACAAAAATAAAAGTAAAGGAAAGTAAACGTATAGCAGCTTTAAGAATACACATTGAACGTGTAATAGGTAGAGTACGAGAATTTGCAATGCTTGCTCCCCATGCATTAATACATCATGTATATATATCATTATTGGACTATATAGTTATCATTGTATGTGGTATTATAAACTAACAAAGTAAATTAATTAAATAATTTTTTTGTATGAAATACATATTTTTATTTTCCTTTCTACTATACTTATACAACGAAATATATATATTTTAAATAGAATGTTTTAATCAATGAAATGTTTAAAAATTGATTCTTTCCAAAAACCTATACTTTTTTTTATAATTTTCAAACAATAGTCCTTATCATATTCTACTTCAACTATTTGAACCTCACTATCATTTTCGAAGTTTGGTGATGCTATGCACAATAATCCCTGTCGACGACCTGATAAATGCATTTGCAGTTGTATCTGACTAAAAGGTTTTACAGTAACCCTGTCATCCTCCGAAAAATGGATAATTTTTGGAAATAAAAATGCCGCACTTTTCATAAATTAAATCCATTCTAGCACCAACAACAGACAAAACTTCATCTTCTAATGTTTGCCCTCGTATCACTGCATCCAACTTCAAGGAATATGTTGTACACATTAAGACTTCGGTTAAGTATCCATCATATGTTTTACATCTTGATGCCTCGTAAATCCGTGATGCAGTTATTCTTCCATACCTTTCTTTCTCCCACAAGGAGCTCTTGCGCTGGTCTCTTGACAACATTTCAATTTGGGAACAGACTTCATGTGTCATTTTAGAAGAACAGAATTCTTCAAAATTCTCCAAATTTATATTAGATGAATTAGTTTCAATTTTAAAACGTCTACCTAGATAATATAAACATGTATCTAGTAGGTATTTCGGTGGTGAATCGAAAAACATGCCTGTTGCTTCTTTTTGAAGTAAGACTGGAATTGATTTTCCAGCTATGTTATAAAGGTTCCAGGTTTTCCAACTTTCGACAGCACACTTTTCTTCCAGTAACATGCTACGCACGTAGGTGCAGGTTCCTCCGTTTTGCGATGGAGCCAGAAGATAAACGCTATCACATGTTTACAACCACCTGCCGAAGCAGCGCAATCAGAACATGAAGCACTAATAATTTCTTCTTTTTCTTCATCTATTACTACTGTAACGTTGTAATCCCTATTATGTACACGATGTTCCGGCGTGATTTTCCCATTAACGATACAAATGTTTCCTGCTCTGCTCAACTGTACGAAACCTATCGCAGAATCGCCAACAAAGGCGAGTTTTTTTATTCATCGATGGATAATGCGCATTAAATCACAAATTCATCACATCGTTTTTCATTTCTTGATGAATTAGAGATGAAATTCATCTTAGCGTTTGTATTTACTTTTGATGAATCATCGCAAATTCATTGGATCCATCGGCTGTCTGGGCTGATGAAAATTTTAAAATCTGATGGATTGGTGGTGGGGGTATGTTTGAAGCGAGATTTGAACTGATGTTGAGGTTAAGACTTGTTTTGGTATTTGTGTTTTTGCTTTGTGATAGTCATGGAAGATTGAAATATTATTTATTTAATTCAAAATGGGAAAGAAATTGTTGTAGATGTTGATAATTCAACGTACAAAGAAGTAACAAAAGGTAAATATATTTGTTATTTATGCATAATATTGATTGGATTGAATTATAGATCAAACTTCTCTGGATACTTACACATCTAATGTATTTCGAACCATAAAAGAAAAAGGACTGACAAATAGTAAGTTCATTTTGAAATAGTATATAAAAGATTTCTATACTCAACTTTCTTAATTTAATTTAGAAATCTCTGAAGAAACTATAGAAGAAAAGTTCCGATGGAATAATCATTCAGTCAAACTTCTTTTAGAAATAAGGCTGGAAAAGGAGTCACAGTTTAATAGACCAAGTTGCAAGAAGAAGAAATTGTGACAGTCAGTAGCCAATGAAATAAATAAAATTGGCAATTTAAATGTCACCAGTGAATTATGTGATATTAAATATCGTAATTTACTGGCTACATATAGAGCAAATAAAAAGAAGCAGAATTCGTCAGGAGAAAGCTCCATAACTTGGAAGTATTTCGATATTTTTGATGCAGTTTTAGGGCATAAAGCATCAAGTATGCCTCTGTCAACTAATTTAGGAGACAGTTTAGCAGACACTGTCAACGATGAGGCTGATAATGATGACAACGCGACAGAGGAGGAAACAAGAAATTATAGTAACGAAACTTAGCCAAGTGCTTCATATGAAATAAAAAATACAACACCACAACGAAAACGAAAATCCGAATTGCAATCATATTTACAACAAAAACTGCAAAAGAAAAACGAGAAGAGGAGAAAAAGGCACACGAAGAAAATAAATTAAAATTTGAAAAAGAAAAATGGGAAGAGAAAAAACTACTAAAAGAAAAAGAAATAGAAGCGCTATTAGCATTAGCGAAAGCATTAGCAGATGCCAAATAAATAAAATTATTTTTTATTTTTTATTTAAACAGAGGGTTATTTATTTTATATAAACATGATGTTATTTATTTTTTACAAACGTGATGTTATTTATTTTATATAAATATAATGTTATTTACTTTTTCATACTTATACGAGTACAATACATATTTATATTACGTACAAATAAAGTGATATTTTAAACTTAACATATTCTGTTTATTATCTCATTCCGTAATACGGTACCCAGAATATCCCTTTTATTTCCAGGTCCAGGTTCTAAATCATCGGGATTGACTTCTTCTGTATCTTCTTCAAAGTCTACGTAATTTGAACCATCTCTAATTGATATATTATGTAGTATACAACAAGACAATATAATTACTTTGCTATATTCTATTTTAGTGACATTCAAATATTTTAGTCGTCTGAACATTCCTTTTAAATGCCCGAATGTTTGTTCCATTACAACTCTTGTGCTGCTTAATTTTCTGTTGAATAATTTTTGTTGTCGACTAAGGTGACCATTGTCTTTAAACGGTACCATAATGAATGAACGTAAGGGATATGCAGTGTCACCTAGCAGATACGTATTCGGAGGCAATAAATCTAGCATGTTGTCATTCAGTTTCATAATATACTGTAGAATTTTGCCACATCCTCGCATCATGAGTTGAACCAGGCCAGCCACAATAAACATTAATAAATTTCTGTCTGGAATTGCATATCCCTTGCAAGAGTATGGCATAGTATCCTTTTCTATTGTAGTAGGAGTTGTCATTTTCTGGTCCTGGAATTGGAATATGGGTTCCATCCACACAACCAAATACTCCCGGGAAACTAGTTTCTCCTCGCAATGGGGAAGTTTAGCGTATTTTTTTATTTTATCAAGATTGCCTTCAAAAGTAATATTCTACATTTTATTTCACCCAAAGATGCCTAGATTTCTCAAAAAATGAAATTTTATACAAAAATGACGTCAGTTTGGCTCGCAGAAAATGTATCGTCTATCTTAACCAGCGCGCGCTGAGTTCCCATGGCAACAGAGAAGCATGTGCTGTATTGCCTCAAAATACAACCTACGTTCGAAAAGTCAGGTTTCACCATCCCTTCTGCACAAGAGCATAACTCACGTGTGACGTCAGAGTGGCTCGAAGATAAATCATTAATTATAAATAATTGGCAGCATAATTTAAACTTTCAATTACATTTTAAGTTATAATTATTCATATACTTATGACTAAAAGATATTTCACATGTAATTTCAACCACGCTAAACTTCCCCATTCTTCAAACTCTGACACATTCTACAGCTTCTTTGCCTCTTGGCCATTTTATGTACTAGCTGACTTTACTTGCCAGTATTTTACAAGTATTAATTAAAATTGTGTGTACATGTCCTTTGCTATAACCAAATCTATCAGCTATTGATCTAAAGCATTCTTGGTTGCTAAGGGTCCAAATTGTTAATAATACTGCATTTAACAGTGGGACAGGTTTGCGACCACGTGTTTCAATGGTCTGAACTTTTATATTTTGCATTAGATTCTAAAATAATAATTACATAAATATAATATATACATCTAGACATATTTATAAAGGTATAGTTACCTCAACTAAAGAACGTGCTATTCTAAAATGTGATTTGAAATCACTGTCTGAGTAAAGAGACACCGTGTACTCCACATAATTTTTTATTTTTCTGTGGTTCCTCATTTCCATTTTTAATAATAATTCTAAATCTGAATCACTACTACTACTGGAATTATCATATTCCTCTCCTTCATTACTTGAACTTGACGATTCTAATTCCAGCAATGAAACAATTTTATTTAAAGCTATTTTTTTAAAAAATTTTCATGATCCATATTGAATAAACTACTAAACTCTATAACTGATATGATAGAATTCACTGAATGTAACATAAACATCTGTTAAAGTGTCAAAGACAACTACACCCGTTATTCACTGAACTTTCATCATGTCATTTCTTTTTACATGTCAATCGCTACTTCTTCAGTTCCACTGATTATCCATTACAAATCTTTATTACGTCACTGATAGAATTCATCGCAAATTCATCTGATGAATAAAAAAACTTGCCTTATATGCTGTTTTGCAGCTCTAGAAACAAAAACATATATGTATTATTATAAGTGAATTACAAATAACTCTAAAATAATTACCTTGAAACTTTATTTCCTTTTATTTCTGCACTAATATAATCTATATTTTGTAAGAAAAAGTCAGAAATCATATTGCTGTCAACAGAGGGCAAATTGTCAGATGTTGCCTGGACAAAATTTTTGATGTTTTCACTCATTATTTTCTTCAAAACTTTCCTGAAATAAAACAGACTTGTTTATATGATTGTCAATCAATATAATATATTAGTAACTGAGACGATCACTTGGGCCGCTGCGGGATGTTGTTGGTCCGCGATGTCGTGGGTTCTCTTACAGGATGTCGGGTTCTTCTCGGGCGCCAATCTGCGGATCCTGTGAGGAAAGTGACGTATGCCACGGGAGCTCTAGGTCGGTCTGGCCAAGGTTTAGCACAGACAGACAAAAGTAAGTTTAATATTTTATTGTACTAAAATTACTACACCTAGTTTTTACTGAGCCGTAGGAAGTGAGACAAGTGACAAACTAACCGCGGTTCTACTCAGCCGTCGACGGAGTTCGCGGTCTCCCGAAGCGTTGTGTTGGAAGTTGGCAGAACTGCGGCCATGCGCACGCGCTGGCTCGGCGAACATGTGTTTTTGTGAAAACTTTGGAAAGTGTGAAAATAACAAGAAAAGATAAAAAAAAGTAACAGCGGTAAGTGTTGAAATGTTTTTATTATTGTTTCCTCCAGTGCTGTGGTTGTAGGTTAAACATTGGTGAAAGTTTTGACCCACGTGGTCTTGAGGTTATGTCCCCTGCCATGTGCTTTCTCCAAAGTGTTTCCCGGTGGCTATTTGGGAATCCGGCAGACTGTTGGAGATGTCGCACAGCCTCCTGAAGTTGTTTGGAGCGGTCGGCGGCTACTGGTTCGGACGGCGGGTTCGCTTAACCTGGTGTGCGGTTCGGACCTCGTGGAGTCGATGTTGTGGAGCTGTGGAGCAACGAGGAAGGCAGGTATGTGTTCATTGTGACGAGTACTTCGTCACATAACTAACCAAAATAATAAAATATTATGCAGTAAATCCAATGCCTATTGAACAACTCTTCGCGTAACTCAATGCAGCAGAATACAATGGCCGCATTCAGCAGACTTTTGCATTCACTGACCATGTGACCGAACGGTCAGTGTTCTGCTAGATGCATATTTTCATGGAACATGAAAATTTTGAAATATGAATTAGCTCAATAGATGGCAGCATAATATTTATTGTCACCGTTGCCTAGCAACAGCTGTCATTCTGTCGTAGCGTTTACTCGTGAACACAAATAACCGTGGCTTGGTTGTAATTAAATAGAATTTAAAGTTTTTATTTGGTAAAATCGATGAAAATTTATTATTACTGGACGAAGTTCCAATAAATTATAATGCTGTAATGCATATAATTGATGAAGTAGCTGCTCCACTACAGCAAGAAGATGTAAGAGCAGTTGAAGTTGTTAGAAATGTTAATTATTTCGAGTATACTGTTCCGCAGTATAATAATATGCAATTTAAAGAACATTTTCGAATGTCACGAGGTACATTTCAGGTAATTATAGATTATTGTTTTCAGTTTCTTTGAACTATGAAACCATAATAAAACTGCATTTTTACACAATTTGTTATTTTTTTAAAATCTAATTAATGTAGTCGGCGTTAACTTTCCTGCACCACAAAATCCAATAATACCATTGGAGAAAAAAATCTTGTTCACCGTATGGTTATTGAGCAAACAGGAAAGTTTTTTGGCTGTAAGTGATAGATTTGGAATCTCACCTGGAACTGGTCACTACATTCTAAAAAAAAAAACGAATATATTGAGACAATTACTAAACCAATATATAACGTGGCCCAGTGCTGATATGAGGACTTTATCAACAGTGGTAAGTAGAAAAATAATATTTATAAAAAAAAATTTCATTCTTATCTATCAATTTTAAGATTTTCGAAGAGCGATCAGGAGGTTTTCCTGGGGTCATTGGAGCTATTGATGGCACACATATAGCTATAAAACAACCTCAAAATAATGCTCACGATTATTACAATAGATATGGTGGTCACTCAATATTTTTACAGGGTAAATATATCTCTGTTTTTGATAAATTTACATTGTAACATAAGTTTTCTATTTCAGCTACTTGCGATCAAAACATGCGTTTTATAGAAATTTTTGTCGGGATGCCGGGAAGAATGCATGCTGCAAGAGTTTTTAGGAACAGTCCTATCGGTGAACAACTGTCTGCAGATAACAATAAATTATTATCAAGAAATCAGCACATACTAGGCGATTCAGCGTACCCACTTTTGCCAACTTATTAACACCATATCGAGATAATGGTAATTTAAATCGTAGGCAAATAATTAATAATAATAAATTTAGTTCAATACGATCCACAATTGAAAGGGCATTTGGTTTGTTAAAAGGAAAATTTAGACGTTTAAAATATTTAGTTTGCAGTGACTTAAACTTAACAAACAATATTATAACTTCTTGTTGTGTCCTTCAAAATTTTCTAATTGAAAATAACGACATAGACGACGTAAATGTTGAGCTTCTTGAGGAAGACAACCAAAATGTACAAAATGTAAATGATGGTAATATTGTACGTAATGCAGCTCAAATTAAACGTGATGATATATCCAATTTATTTGTGTGAAGTATATTGTATTATTTGAAATGGAATAAACAATTAATTGTATAAATATAAGTTAAGTAGAGACTTCACCCTAAACAAACCCACGACTCATCATGTTCAGCCGTGGAACGCTGTTAGAATAGAAGTTCTCATAGAAATATGAGGAGATAATCTCTGTAGTATATATAGTTAAGAAAATGTAATGTATTCATTCTTAGCACTGGTGTAAGCACGTCTTGTTGTTCTAATAAAACTTTTTAAAAAGTAATTTTCCGATTTGTCAAATATAATTGGCGCAGTCGAGATAGGATTTAGTGTAGTTTGCGCGTTCCGGAAACTTTATTAAGAGTTCATTCCATTTAAGAACCGCATCCGTCCGTTTTAACGGTTAAACACTAAAACGAACGTAGACATTTCGGTATTCAAAAGCAACTCGGGAACGAATCCAGGCCGTCGAAGCAGTCAGAGCCGCAGTTCCTCTTCACGACGTCGCAACCGCTAAGAATCGCCGTCCGCTACCTCTCCGTGATCCAGTGACCACAGCAGCAGGCCAACATCGCCGACGAGTAGCTGACACCCCCACAGCCCTTACCTGCCGAGAGGACATCGACCGGAAGGCAACAACCACATTCATATGATCAAAGAACTACTCCTACTAGTGTGAGTGAATATTTACTACTATACTTTTGCTTTAAATCAATCAATTGTAAAACAAAAATGCCTGACACACAAGGTAATATTTTCCAAAATTTAAACAACGACATAATAAAAATGCTCGAATTAGCACCCACATTTGATGGAGACGTAAAAACACTCTCCAATTTTATCAATACTATTGATGACATGCATTCATTAATAGAACAAACAAATCCATCCGATATCACGAAGAAAATTGTAATGTTAATATTAAAAAATAAAATTCGCGGAATAGCCGCACAAAATTTAAATAAGTCTAGTTTTAAAAAATGGTCAGAACTTCGTGAACATTTGAAACAACATTTTTCTGACACACGCAGCGAACATACAATTATGTACGAAGCCAGCCACTACAGGCAAACGAAAGAGAGCATTCTCGATTATTTTAATAAATTTAACGATTTGTGTCTCATTTACAAGTGCAAAATAGATTGTAAATTTGTAACAGCAGTTAGCAAAGTAGTTATAGAAAATTCAATAGAATATTTTGTACAAAGTTTCATAAATAACTGCAGAGAACCCTTTAGAAGCCAGCTAGCAGCTCGCAATCCCAAAAACCTCACAGATATTCTCAATTTAATCACAAACGATCTTCAGTATATCTATACCCAACAAAAACTTCAACAAAACCAACAAAATTCCTTCAGACAACCACCAAAACACCAAATTCAATTCAATCAACCCAGAAATCAATCACCCATGCACAAATTCCCTGTTCCTTCTTCAAGTAGAGTCACTGTGCAACCCCAGCAACGGCAATTTGCTCCTCAAGCAAACTTCCGCAATGCTTCATACAGAAATCCCACACCTATGAGCATTCAAACGAGACAAGTCAAACAAGAGCTGTACAATCAAAATTTGGAAAGTACTGACGAAACACTTGCAGAAACAGAAGTTATAAATAATGAAGAAATTTTTGAAAATGAACAAGAATACAATGACAGTAACGACATTGACGAACAAAATTTTCCCATACTCGAGTCACAAGAATTGAATCCTTGACTAATAACTACAGCCAGCTTCCCTTTATCCAAATTTCAGACTACAAAATTCTTTTAGACACTGGTTCATCCCAAAACTACATTCACCCAAAATTGATAAAATCAAATACGACCACATTTCCTGAACATTTCACAATACACACATGCAACGGTAAATCAACTGGATCCGAATTCACCTTTTTCCAATTTAAAAATTTACACATAAAAAGTTACATATTCGACTTTCATAAAGATTTTGATGTATTAATTGGCATTCCTGGAATCAAACAATTACAATCAAAATTCAATTTTGTTAAAGAGGAAGTCACTTTTCTTAATAAATTTAAATATAAATTTCAATATTTTAATCAGAATCATTTCAACAACCTAAATATTGAGATAAACAAGCAAGTAATACGAGACGAACATTTAAATGATAACGACAGACATGCGCTATCAGTTACACTGAGAAAATACAAAGACTTGATACTAGGCGAGAACGATAAATTATCATTCACTAGTAAAATAAAACATAACATCAAAACCACAGATGACACACCTATACACGCGAAACAATATAAATACCCGGAGATCTATAAAGAAGAAGTGCAGAATCAGATAGATAAAATGTTAGAAGATGACATCATCCAACACTCATTTTCACCCTGGTCCTCTCCTATATGTGTGGTACCAAAAAAATCTGACGCCTCCGGAAAGCAAAAATTCCGTGTCGTAATCGACTACCGCAAGTTAAATGAAAAGACTGTGGACGATAAGTTCCCTATCCCTGATATCACAGACATCCTCGACAAACTCGGCAAATATACCTATTTTACCACTATAGACCTCACATCCGGATTCCATAAATTGAAGTCAGCCCCGATGACATACCTAAAACGGCATTTTCTACAAATTTTGGACACTATGAATTTAAGCGCATGCCATTTGGCCTCAAAAACGCCCCTTCAACCTTTCAACGCTTGATGGACTTCGTGTTAAAAGATTATATAAATAAATTTTGTTTTGTATACGTAGATGACATTATAGTTTTAGGCATATCCCTTCAGGAACATTTGGAAAACGTTGAAAAAGTTTTAAGTAAATTGCGCGAAGCCAATTTAAAAATACAATTAGATAAGTGCGAGTTTCTGAGAAAAGAAGTCGCCTATCTCGGTCATATTATTACTACCGATGGAATAAAACCAAATCCTAGCAAAATTCAAGCAATCAAAAATTTTCCCCTTCCAAAAACAACAAAAGAAATTAAATCATTTTTTGCACATCCGGGCGTAAAAGTCGGACAAATAACATTGTTTTAAGGGCGAAATGACACTCTTCTTTGCCCGAGGGCGAAAAAGTAGTAATTTTCGCCCTAGAACTTTTCGTGCCCAGTTTCACCCATTTTTATAATAAATTTTTGACGTGTCACCGCTTGTTTGCTACTTTGTTTACTTACTACTTTCTTGTTTTCATTGTTATCCATGACAACGTACATATGTCAAATAGACTACTATGATCTGAATTTGATTTGAACATCGTTTTACTTTGATCGCGTCGGGCTTCAATTTTGCACCGCGGGCCAAAATCTATATCATTTCGCCCTTAATACATAAATAGCTATTTAGGACTCATTGGTTACTATAGACGATTTATAAACAATTTTTCAAAAATTACAAAACCTTTAACTAATTGCCTTAAGAAGAATAACAAAATTGATATAAAAAACAAAGAATATTTAGAATGCTTTCAGAAATGCAAAACCCTTCTTTCCAACGATCCCATCCTTCAATACCCAGATTTCTCCAAAGAATACCTCCTGACAACGGACGCTAGCAATTATGCAGTAGGCGCTGTCTTATCACAACGCGATAAAAATAATAAAGACTTGCTGATAGCTTACATCTCACGTACACTCAACAATCATGAGATAAACTATAGTACGATAGAAAAAAAAACTACTTTCAATTGTTTGGGCCACTAAACAATTTCTCCCGTACCTTTTAGGCCGAAAATTTAGAATAATTACTGATCACCGACCCCTCGTTTGGCTCAATTCTCTAAAGGAACCTAACCAAAAACTCATACGTTGGAGATTGAAACTCGAAGAGTTCAACTATACCATCGAGTACAAAAAAGGTTGCCAGAACTTTGTCGCCGATGCATTGTCCCGCATAAAACCCCCGTTCGAAATTCGTTACAAAAATTCAGATATTTTCAAATAAAAAAATCCACTGGTACATTGCGTCTCTAAAGACATAAAATTATCAAAAGGATTCGCCGAACAAGTAAAATCAAATTATCCCCTACAAAATCTATACAATTTAGACAACAAAATTATGATTCAAAAACAACCCAGATTAATCCTACATCTTATGACAAAAAATTCAATCTATGAGAAACCTACTTTCGAAAATATAAAACAATGTTTAGAAAAATTACTCGACTATTGCTTCCAAAACGATATTACTGAATTAGACTTACCACGCATTTATTCCGGACTTGACCAAAAACCTTGGCCTAAAATAGAAAGTTTAATAAGATAAATTTTTGCAAATTCTTCTATTATTTTCAACATCTACGAAAAACCCCAAAATTTAGAACTAAATTTAAATACTGACAACGATTCAATAATAGTCGAAACAGGTTCAGAGAACGAAACTACCCTCACTGCCCATTCTTCATTTACGAACACATGTCATTCTGACGATGAAAGCCCGATTAACGGACTAACTTATTTGGATTGTGCAATTAACACTTGCAGAAATCAAATTCAAAGAGAAAACAGGTAGAAATGATATTAAAATATTTAAACTTTTTGGCCATGCCGTCCAACGCTACTATGTATATGTAAATAAAGTAAATTCTATTGCAACTATTAAAAATTTTATAAAAAACTTATCTACAACCCCGTGTAACCTACTATTGCATAATTCCCGAAATTTTTAAACTCAATATTAACGCGGTGCTTCATACACATTTTAATAAAGGTAGTTACAAACTTGTATAATGTAAAACCATAAATAAAGATATAGAAAGCAAAGAAGAGCAGCAGTTCACCATTCAAAACTACCATAAAGGTAAAACGAATCATAGGGGAATCACCGAAACCTATAATAAATTGAAATCATCTTTTTACTGGCCCAATATGTTAAAAGACATTCAAAATTATGTTAATAAATGTCATGTATGTCTCAGCACAAAATATGAACGCAAACCAATACAAATTCCGCCCATCCAAACGCCAACAGCCGAAAAACCCTTTGAAAAATTACACATCGATCTATTATCTTTAGAACAGATCAAAATCCTAACTATCGTAGACACCTTTTCTAAATTTGCTATGGCTTACGTAGTCAAAGACAAAAATGCGGTAACCATATTAAACAAATTAATAAAATACTTTGCTCATTTTATAATTCCGAAAGAAATCGTGTCTGACAATGGCCTTGAATTTAACAACAAATTAATTCAAAATTATCTAACCCTAAGAAAAATTAATATCCATTATGTTTCGATAGACAACCCAAATAGTAATGAAATCGCTGAGCATTTCCACTCGTCTCTCATAGAGCATATGAGAATAATCAATCAAAATCCTCTCCTTAAATCAATGAAACTAACAGAAAGATTAAATTATGCTTTACTGGCATATAATAATAGCATACATACGACTACCAAGCGCACCCCTTTGGAAATAATTTACGGGCAAAATTTTGAAACAAATTTGCAACCCGAAGAAATTTTGGTAGAAGAATACATTCACAAACACGCTGAAGTATTAAAAAATATAAACCAACAAGTTAAACATAACATCGAGAAAAGTAAACAAAAATACGCTCAACCCCAAGAGAAAAAGGTACACATACCTGATCAAGCACACGTTAAGATTCATAAACGAAACTCGGGAAAAATCGAAAAGCCAAAATTCAAACAAGTCAATGTTAAAAAAAGTAATAAACGAAAGAGGTCAAATATTAGATGACCGAAACAAAAAACACAAATATTCACAACTGAAAAAGCCTCGCATTGTTACAGGCTAATTCCTTATGGAATTACACAAATTACACGCGATGAGAGAAATCCCGACATCAATATCATCGAACTTGGTTCTGCACATATTCAGGTAAACACCCACATCATACCCCTTAAAATTTCCGTCGAAAAATTATTTGAACAATATTATAATTTGGAATCTAATAAAATTAAATTACTTCAAGAACTAGGTGAATTTGCGTCGCGGAAAGAAATAAGAAATTATCAAAATATTTTAAATGATCTATGAATTACATTAAAGAGAAAATGCAACTATTAAACAGACTAAGATCAAAACGCGGAATAGTCAACGGTTTAGGTTCCATCATCAAGAGCATTACAGGAAATCTCGATCAAGAAGATAAAGAACGATATGACGAAATTATAGATAAACTTGACAGTAATCAAAAATTAATTTTAAATAAAGTAAACGCTATTATTACCACTAATCACAACATTTCTGCCCAGTTCAACGAAAAAATTAAGGTAATAAATGACAACAATAATTTACTGAATGAAAACTTAAAGAATCTTGCCAAGGATATAGGTCGTATATTTGACGGAATTGATATCGTTAAAGTTCAAAATAATATCAACGAATTCATTCAAATAGGACAAGACCTTTCATTAATTCAGCCAGAAGAAACCTTGACGTTCTGCAAGTTGCATACTTTACATTTTGGCGTTATTAACTATGAACAACTTTTAGTCGAAATTAACAAAATAGACGATAAATTCCTACAATCTATTCTAAAAAATAATATACTTAATAATGATCTGATAAAAACATATTGTTCTTATGAAAATCCTAACCTAACAATCCTCATCGAAATTCCTTCTAATACACGCAAAGAAGATCTATTACAAATAACCTCTATACCTACCAAACTGCACGGAGCTTATGAAACTTTAAATGTTATAAATGGTTTTTACTCTAAGAATAACTGTAAAATTAGATTACTACACAAATGTATTTACTTAAGTAACAATGAATATTACTGTTTGTTGCAAACAAAAGACTACGACAAATGTTTAGAAAACGCTGTATGTTCTAAAGATTTTCAATTTTGTGAATACAGCACAATTACTCAAACAAATTCAATTATAAAAATTAAAAATTCAAAATTAAGTTATCTGTTCTTTCCAAATAAAAAAGAAACTAAGTACATTTGCAATAATAATATAGAAATTCAAATTCTCCAGGGCATATACCAAACAGAAAATTGCATAGTCTCAAATCAAATCAGCTTGATAAATAATTTTGGAAATTTAATAGATCTTAGTAATAATTTAACAAACTCCCGAATTACAGATCTTGGGAATCAAATAAAAAATATAACAGAATTTAAAATCAGTAAGGAAACAGAATTATCACTGAATTCTATAAATTCACAAAACGCAGACAGTTATATTCATTATTCAATTATTTATGTAATATTAATCATATTAATTATAATTATAATTATTTATAGCATTAAGAAATGCAAAGATTATATCAGTAAGAAATTTAAGAAAAATAATTCAGAAAATAAAAGTTCAAACACGGTAGAAATGCAACCAAATTGTAGTAAAAACTCATCTTTAGAAGATTTCGTTTTTCCATTTAAGGGGGGAAGAGTTTAGTAGAGACTTCACCCTAAACAAACCCACGACTCATCATGTTCAGCCGTGGAACGCTGTTAGAATAGAAGTTCTCATAGAAATATGAGGAGATAATCTCTGTAGTATATATAGTTAAGAAAATGTAATGTATTCATTCTTAGCACTGATGTAAGCACGTCTTGTTGTAATTAAGTAAGTAATTTTCCGATTTGTCAAATATAATTTATATCTTTATTATAAAAACATAAATATTATTATCCACAATCGTGTCCAAATTCGTAGCAAAATCGTCCTCGTTATTTTTAATTGTTTCCTAGGTGGGTGATATCTAAACAGTTGCCCGGTATCAATGAATAGTTTTATGGCTTAGATTTATTAAATGTGATATTATGTGTTTACTCTGTACTTGGTTATCAAGAATTGAAGTGTTCTTCCATGGACAAATAAATAAAATAAGACAATTTAAAAGACACGCCGAGCAAGCACATAGTTTTTACGCAGCCCAGTTGCGCATAGCGCTACTATCATTGCGAACTACTAGAAAGGAAGAAAATTTCTGATTTACCGATCTATTTGTTGATTGTTTACTTTTTTACTTACGGCTGCAACTGAAAACGTGCTGACATCTTCCAATGTTGTATACATTATATATTTGTTATAGCATTACACTTTTCACGAAAGGTAAATTATATAATGATATTATCTTTGATTCACATATTTAAGATAAAATATTCTATTTATAGTTCTTATAAAAAGTAATATATATTATTTTTGCATAACCTTCAATAGAAAGCAAACATCGTCCTACTAATAATCTACAGAAAAGGTAATATTGAAATTTATATTTTGTCATTCTTTTTACTTCATAAAAATCTCACTGAGATGATGCTAATGATAAAATGCATTGTAGACGTTTTTCTTTTATAGTTATGATCTTTTACCTACATCAAACAAAACAAGAAGTCAACTGTTACGGAATCCTAAACCATGGTGGAAAAATACATCCTAAACCTCCTGAAACAACGTTTTACAATGTAGAATAACCCGCTGAATTATGTTCAAATTTAAAATTGTGATGTAAAATTCTAGTCATAACGGTAAGTCAAGCTTTAGAAAATAAAAATATGACGTCTGTTGGTTCGTATAAGTATAAATGCTTAGCATATAACTGCAGTAACGCATATTACTACCCTATTAGAAAGGAAACTTACAAAAATAAAAGGTTTTTTAAATTTCCTTCAGATCTACGAAGGAGACAAAAATGGTTTCAAATTATGAACTTAGACTTTAGTTCATCTAGGTGTTATTTGTGTGAGGATCATTTTGAACTAAATGATTTTACAGACATAGATAAAAAGAGACTCAGTAAATTTGCAGCACCGTTTTTAGATAATACTAGTCATTCTAATGAACAATCTTTGCCACGAAATAAAATAGAAATTTTAAGCAATGTACTTATACGACCAGCAGACGAATCGCCCTGTAGTTCTCGGTCAGTTACAAATATGAATAAATTAAAAAGAAAATTAGATGCTCCTATAATCCCAGAGTGTACACCCAAGAAAAAAAAAATGTGCTAATACGGAAGGAATATAAAAATTAATTAACGAAACGACAATAATAAATCTAACACCCCGGAAGAAAAAAATGTATTTTATAAATAAAGCGCAGAGAAATAAAATTAGTAACATAACGAGAGCATTAAATAAATCAAAAGAAAAAGAAAAATTGAAATTATCGAATACGCATATTTTTCAAGATTTGGAAAATAAATTTGACATTACTGGAGTTAAGTCTTTAAAAAGAATTTTTTAAAATACTAAAAATATTCGGCCTTCGTGGACAACGCAAGAGAAGGTATTTTCCCTTGCTCTGTACAAACGTGGCCCAAAGTGCTATAATTTTTTAAGAAAATTCTTACCTTTACCGTCCAAGTCAACTTTAACAAAAGTTTTATCAGATGTACCATTTGATGCAGGTATAAATGCATTAATATTTTCAAGGTCAAAGGAGCGAGTAGAAGCATGAACATATTAGACAGAAATTGTGTGGCAATGTTAGATAAAATTTCTTTAGCCCGCCAATTAACTTATGATAAGAGTAAGGATAAAATTATAGGCTACGTAGATTTGGGTAACGTACTAGGCAGAAAAAATGAAGTAGCTAACCACGCTTTGGTTTTTCTTGTGCAAAGAATTAGGAAATGTTGGAAACAACCGGTAGCATATTTTTTCACTAAAGATTCTGTTAAAACCTCAGACCTTATATTATTAATAAAAGAAGTTATAACACAGTTACAAAATTCATGTTTAAATGTATTAGGTACTATTTCCGATCAGGGAGCTACAAATAGAGCTGCGATTCGACAACTTTGCAGTATTCAAGCAAAAGAAAGTATTTCATATTATCACTTTGTAAATGATAAAAAAAATTGTACACAAATATGATCCTCCACATCTTTTGAAATCTACAAGAAATGCTTTTTTTAAATACAATATTTTATACCAACAAAATAACTGGGCCAAATCAGAACATTTAATAAAAGCATTTCATTTAGATAAAAAAAAAAGATTTCAAACAGTGAGAAAGATACGAGAAATATATTTAAAAATGAATGGACCAAACAAGTTAAAAATGAAAGTTTCCGTCGCTGCGCGAACATTAAGCAGAACAGTATCAGCTGCAATTGAATCTATGATCGACACTACCTCTCCTAGTAAATTACCCAAAGATGCAATACAAACAGCCGAATTTATAAACGATGTTGATTGTCTTTTTGACAGTTTTAATGGGAAAACACCAGTTCCCGTCTTACGTAAACCGCTACGCCGATGTATTTCAAAAAAATCACAGCATCATATTTTCTGGCATAATATTATAAAAAAAATTAATACTTGGGAATTTCACGCCAAAAATAAAGATGTTAAAAAAACCGTAATACCATTTAAATCGGGGTGGATGCAATCAATTAAAGCAGTTCAGGATTTATTTATAACAAGCCAAAATTTAGGCATGAATTTTTTACGAACTCGCTCTCTTAATCAAGATAGTTTAGAAAATACTTTCGCAATCATACGTCAATGCGGTGCTACAAATACTAATCCAAACTGTTACCAGTTCATTAGTGCTTTGAAAACATGTGTGCTCAACAGCTTAATTTCAACTAACATTAAAAATAAAAATTGTGAAGATGATAACGGAAGTATTTTGAATAATTTGCAAATATTTCTGACTTATCATGAAGAGCCTGTTTTACTTGAGGATTCTAATGAAATTAAATATGTACAAATTAAAGACCACGGTATGAATGACAAGGAATTTGATACCTACTCAAGCCGTTGCATATGTTGCTGGTTATTTAGTCAGTAAAATAAAAATTGAATGTGTTCAATGTAAAAATAATTTACTGGCCGAGAACACAGAACCCCATCATACTTTTATTTTGACTAAAGAATTTGACGACCAACAAAAACTTAAATATGTAACAACGAATACCATTTTCTATATCAGTAAAATCTATGCCATTATACATCAAATAGTATTTACTCAAGGATATATAGTAAATATTAAAACAAAATTAAAATTATTACTTTTAGAAGAAGTAAGTTTTAAATGGTTTACTTGTACTCTTCATTTCGACTTAATTCAGTCACAGTTATTAGATATATGTATGTATTCCTTTTATAATACAAAAATATTTAAATGACTGTGACAGAGATTTTCAGATTAAAAGTAAATTTAAAAATAAACCTAAGAAAATGAAATTTAATTACATAATTATAATTATCACATCTACATTTTTTTATATACTGGGTGGCGCAAAAGTTGTCACCCGATGTTCTTTGGCTGCAATTTTTTTTATGAATGAAAAACTTTGGTTCTGCTTTTTGATTATGTTTAGTTGATGTCTTAATTTTTTTCCTATTAAGTCGAGAAAATGATATCGGTCAATTGGCCGCCGCCAGAATGGATGATCATACGGGCCCGATTTATAGCATTTTCCATTACTCTTGCCAGTACTTCCGGCGATAGGTTCTCGCATTCTTGGCGGATATTCTCTTTGAGGGCTTGAAAAGTCAGAGGCTTGTTGACATAGACTCGTGACTTAAAGAAACCCCACAAAAAGAAGTTTGGAACGGTTAAATCGGACGACCTTGCCGGCCAGTGCAAATCACCAAAACTAGAGATTAGGCCACCCGGAAATGTAGCCCTCAGAATTTCCGTTGTGGCTCGTGCAGCATGCGCCGTTGCTCCATCCTGTTGGAACCACATGTACTCCAGTTCAAATTCATGCAATTGAGGAAGAAGAAAGTCATTGAGCATGGCTCTGTAGCGCTCGCCGTCCACAGTAGTCGTCTTCAGCCACAACTGCGATATTCTGAGCAGAACGGCTCCTCCGGGGCCGGCCAGACCTGGCAGCATCTCGTGTTGTACCATATTCTTCTAGGCGAGCGGCTGAACGCCGCAGTGTTTGTCCAGTTGGTGTCAGGCGACCGGGAAATCTGCGCGTAAATTCACGCTGCGCCAACACCAACGACGAATTATTCCGCGAAAAAATCGAAGTAATTAAACCGCGTTTTTGAGGAATATAGCGATTCATGTTTTATGGACATGTATTTTGCATTTGTTTACTTCACAAATGTCAAAGCAGATTTGACATTTGCCGCTATTTGCAAAAGTTATAGCATGTTTCAATAGGGTGATTACTTTTGCGCCACCTTGTATATATACATACAACTTTTTTGTGACTTTTGGAGGTTTCTAATAGTTTTGTATTTACTTTGTTTCTGTTTCTTTATATTACTAAAGAAAATGTAATTTTATTGCATAATTATAATTATCATACCTATATTTTTCCATATACAACTTTTTTGTGTCTTGTATTTACTTTGTATTTTGAACTTTATATTTCGGTTATGTTTTATTTTTTATATTTCCTTTAAATATATTATTTTATAAATATATAAATATTCTTACATATTTTTAATTCTCATACCTTGATAAATTATTTAAAATGTATAAACATAATTTATATTTTAAATAATTTTTTTAATACGTTTCTATAGAAATTACTCTGAAAATCTTTCAATTAGCAATCCAATGCAACCGTAATGCCCACGTTAAATTTTGAATTTTAGTTCACTCAGTTACCAAGGGTGCGCTGCCATCGGATACGATGCCCGTTCATTTTAGTGAATTCGGTATTCTCATTTTATTAGTTTTTCTATGTGTTCTTCCATTCCTGCCCATTTTATTAGGTTTTGATATGTTCTAACATTTATTAGTTTGTATTAATTTTTAATTTAATTTAATTTAATTGGGAGGTTGGTCTTTCTTTTGTGTTATTTAATCTTTATATAATCTTTATATGTTACGTTACATTATTTTAGTATTACGACTTTTGAATAATAAGATTTACATTCCCGATAACTCTAGCTCTGGGGCACTTAGAACCTTGTTCTAATACTAATAAATCTTAAATCTTGATACTGCACTAAGTCTCTAGGTCATGAAATATAGTGATTATATAATACTGCTCACATACGACAAAAACATAGAATACAAATTTTCAAACGTCTTCAAAAAATTTAATTTGACTGTAGCATTTAGCAATAAACAAACAATTAAAAACCACCTTAATAACAATTTAGATAAAAACAATAAATTAGAATGTTCAGGAATTTACTCCATCACTTGTAAATCATGCAAACAAATTTATATAGGACAAACAAAAAGGAAAATAGATACAAGATTTAAGGAACACATGTATTACACTAAATGTAAAAACATAAGGGTGTGGGGACAAAAAATTTGCACAAAATGTTCGAACGCCTAAGTAAAATGTGCCTTGATCGTTTGTTACTCTTTTGTTTTTATTGTATTTGACAGTTGTCAAAGATTGTATGTTAATACTTGTTTTGTTGGTTGTGCTCTTAAGTTTCATTATGCAGTGCATAAAAGAAAATGATCGTAGAAAACTGATTGCCGAATTTTATGAAGCACACAAAAATATGAAGAAAAGTTACACTATAAACCATTTTTATGACATGGGAATACCAAAACGAACTATATACAATATTTGTAGACGTGTAGATTTGGGTTTTTCAATAAAAAGAGAGAGAGGATCCGGACGGCCTGCACGGAAAATGACAGCAAAGAAAAGACAAGAGTTAGTGAACGCTGCTCACGGTAAACTTGGTGTTTCATTACGGAAACTTGCTAGAAAATTTAAAATTGATAAAAAATATGTTAGTAACATTTTAAAACAGGAAAATATTAGATTAACTTCACGAAAATCTGCCCCGAAATACTCTTTAAAGCAAAAAGAAGAGCAACGAAAAAAATTAAGACAACTTGCAGAAAACGAATTTAAGCCTTCAAATGATTTGGAAATTGTGATCGATGATGAATCTTATTTTAGTTTAGATGGAAGCGAAACAGCTAATAATAAGTCTTATTATTGCAAACAGGGCGAATATGTTGATTCTGAAGTCGTTTATAAGCGACATAAGAAATTTCAGGAAAAGTTGTTGGTATGGCTAGCGATATCAAGTCGTGGCCATTCCTCGGTTTACATATGTCCATCTGGAAATTCTATAAATGCGAAAATTTATGAGAAAGAATGTATTAGAAGCCGGCTAAAACGATTTCTAGAAAAACATCATTCTGATGGTAAATTTATTTTCTGGCCAGATATGGCAACAGCACATTATGCTCAAAGTGTTGTTCATACATACAATGAGTTAGGAATACGTTTTATTGAGAAGACAAGAAATGTTCCAAATGTACCTCAACTCCGACCAATTGAGAGGTTCTGGAGAAATCTAAAAAGAGAAGTATATTCTGGAGGTTGGGAAGCTTCTACTATAGAAGAATTGAAGACAAGAATTCAATGCAAAGTTCGGCAAACGAAAATTTGGGTGTTTCAGAATTTAATGCGTCGTGTAAAAAGCAAAGTACGCCTAGCTAGTCGATATGGCGCTGATTATGTTCTGTAAGATACGTAGTTATTTGTAATAAATTATTGGTTTGATAAACCGTTTCGGTGTAAAGTTATTTTAATATAAATTTTGTGCAAATTTTTTGTCCCCACACCCTTATATAATTCTGCCATAGCCCTACATAGGTACTCATAATACTGGACATAAATTTAGTATAGAAGATGTAAAATGTGAAAAACCTTGTAAAGATCCAAATTTAATTATGTTAGAAGCCATCTTCATGAAAAAACACAAAAACAATTTACTTAACACAGATCTCTCCCCACTTGACCACCCCCTCCTGATTTTGATTTAGTAAAGTATAAATTGAACTGTATCCAACAAATTTGTATATTTGTACAACTGAAGATGACTACAGTGTAGTTGAAATGTACATTTTGTTTTAATAAATAATTGTGAAGAAAAGGGACAAATGTTTATAAAATATTTCTCATAATACTGCTATGTTTTTCTTTTCCTGTTTGTGCTAATTTGTTGAATTAGTTATGCGAAGTAGCTTACGTGTTGTGCTGTCAGTTATTATTATTGTTATTATTATTAATCTTCAAGCTGTTGTTATCTGAAATAGGGAGATATAAAACATGCCCTAAAATTGGATGTTAGCTATTAATATACATGAGTAAATGAAGTAGATGAGCCCTAAGAAGAGATGCTGGTAAGGAATTGGTAGCATGTTAAGGTCTGTTTCATTATTAGCCTTGGTACTTACCCTGTTACAGTACTTTGCATGCAATACTACTTATTAATATTGTGTTACCCTACTCTGTATTTGCCTACTAGGTTTCTGGACAGTCTGTAGTTCCCCCACTGCACTCTGCTGTGTAGCACTTCCTGGTACTGCCCTGCACTACACTACACTAAACTGCACTAAAATATACTATACTACACTACTTTAGAATATACTGCACTTTCCTCCCCTTGCTTCTCTTCTCCGATTTACAATGAGAAGGCGATAAGAGCCATGTGCCTACAACTACTAGGTACAAGAAATGTCCTCATTGTGATGAATTGTTACATGTAATATTTACAACTTACAATGAGGGTGGAACAAGTATATTTCAAATAGGTGCTATGATCCGTCCATAGTAAGTATATATTAATATATTATAATTGCAGAGATCTGCAATGTGATTGGTGATGGCAGGCGATATTGAAGAATAAAAAATGAATATACGTAGCTATAATAATTTTATTCAGTTTCGTATTATACAAATGATTTTGTTATAATTATTACATTGAATTATTAATTTAATCCTCTTCCTCACTTGTTGGTGGTGTATTCATGTCCTGTGCTGCTTCTTCTTCTTCGGGAGACTATTTTATAACATGTTCACAATTTATACAATTATTATAACCCAATAACCAGCATAATACTATAATTAACATTGTGATATCTATCTTCCATTATTTCATGTGGTCCATTCACATATCGATATTGATTTAAAATCCATTTTTTATATGTTGATGTATTTAGCTCATTATCTCTATACGATGTAATTGGTAAAATATTAAAATATTGTTTTAAGTCTTCACAGTGTCTAATTTTATATTCATAATACAATAGATCAGAAATCATTCGTATAAAATTTAATTTGTATGAATGTAATTGACCTCTGTATATATCAATATTAAATTGTAAAAAATCACATATTTTTATCTTCCACTCGTAAATCAATCATCCCATTAATTAATGGATTTCTATATGTTATTTTAAGAACAATTATGCAATTTGTAGATTCACATATTAACTTATCTTTATTAAAATGTAAACCGTAAATATTTTCAAAAATCATTTTTTTAAGATCTTCAATATTTTGAACAGAGCAAATACACAGAAACATTTTCATAAACAAAAATGATACAAGTGTGTTAAATATAAAGTTTATTATATATACATTCTCCCACAAAACTCAGATATATTTTATTACAAAACAATGTTAGAGACATAACATAGCAATACAAAAATTACAGATGAGTGCGCAATGAGCTGATAGTTCACGGACTAAGGAAAATTTTCTAGAAGTTCTTCGTTAATTACACAACATAGCAACACAAAATTATTTGTTTGCAGATCAACATGTAATAATAAGCTGATATATTTCATCAGCAAATGTTCTAGAAATTTATACATCTGCAATGAGCTAATAAATTATTCAGTTCAGTCTATAATTAGCTGATAGTTCACGGACTAAGGTTATCATGTCGGCTTGTTTACTCAAAAACATCATTTCAACTTCAATTTCGCTGTGGACACAGCAACGACTGGTCGTTGTCGTCGTTACATCTAAGTGCTTGAACACCTCTATGCACACCTGTTAATTATCTAAACAATGCACCTATATAACTGAAGACAGGTACGAGGGACATACCTGTTAATTCAACGATGTATTATCTACACCCAACACCACCTATTGAAAGGTTGGTGGATCTGGATCTGGTATGTAGTATTATTGTTATTATTTTTTTGGTATTATTGAAAATTTATTTTCGTTATTCCAACAGAATATGGTCGTTCTAGAAGAAGAAGAAGAACAGGAGTTCGAAGACGAGTATGAAAAAGAGGAAGAGGAAGCTATTACCTTTGAAGGGATAGAGGTATGTACTATTAGTATTATAATGATTGTTATTAAAGATAACAATTAACAAATTAACTTGTAACAGTTTCCAGAGCATATAGAGGGTGAGAACTGAGACCACGATAATGAAAATTCCCCCTTTCATTATCTCCACCGCCATCATCCTCCTCTTGACAATTATTTATATATAGAAGAAGTTTTTTGACCTTGACCGGGCATTATATTAATGAACATTTTAATTTGAAATCTTTTGTCTTAAGTACTAGTGAAATAACAGAACAGAAAAAGGAAGTAAACATTAAACACTTTGTTTTGGATATAATTTCTGAATATGTATCACCTACTAAAGACAAGGAAATACTGCGCAAAGCGACTATAGTTACAGATAATGGTGCAAATATAATTAACGCATTTAATGCTTACACAAGAATTTCTTGTTCGTGTCACAATTTAAATTTATTGGTACATGACATAACCAATAATTTTTGCGAAGAACTATCAGAAACCATTTCTGCGATTAAAAAATTAGTCGGTTATTTCAAACATTCCGGTTTGAATCAGTTGGTTTGAAACAGAACGATAGTATAAGATGGAATTCTCTCTATATAATGTTAAAAAGTGTTGATGATGTATACTATAAAATTGAAAATATTTTATTAGAGAAAAAAGAACTACATCATCTTAATTCAATAAACATAACTATATTGAAAACATTTCTTGAATTTTTAAAAATATTCAAAGAATGTTCAGAAAATTTAAGTGGAGAACTTCAGCCAACTATTAATCTATGGCATCAAAAATTGATAAAACACTGTACAATAAACCCAGACGACTCAATCATTTTAATAAATTTTTAAAAATCTGCAAAATTTTATATAAAGAAAAGTTTTCAAATTGACAATAAACATCGCACAGATTTAGTTCTGGAACCTAATTTCAAAAATTTAAAATTTCTATCTTCATACGAAAAATCAAATATTATTAATTTATTTATCAGAATGGTAGAAGAAATAAAGGTGGACAATGAACAAAAACAAAATGATGCGAAGCATTTTCAACCATTGGTGGCTAATGATAAAAATACAATTAAAAATTTAAAGCCACCTAAAATAAGAAAATTAATGGACCAATTCAAAGATTTTGCTGATAGTAGTTCAGATTCGGATGAAAATTTATCAGAAGACGAAGTAAAGAATTATCTAAATGCTAAAATAAATCGTATGAAAGATTTAGATTTCATTTTACATTATTGGAAGCATGAAACTCAGTTCCCAAATATAAAATTATTAGCAGTAAAATTACTTTGTATACTTGCAAGTTCAGCTCCCAGTGAGCGTGTATTTTCTGCAACTGGCAGAATACTGGAAGATAAGCGCACTTCACTTCTATCAAAAAATGTTGTTTATCTACTATTTTTACATAAATTTTTTTATTTAATTGACGAGGTAAGTAATATTTATGATTCCGAAAGTTTTAACATATTAGTTTTATATTTACTTGTAAGTTTAAACCGTAAAGCCCAACGCAAGATTCTTCTAAGAAAAGAAAATAGATTTTTTATAATATGAGTATTATTTTTTTTATACCTGATGTTAATAAATTATACTACAATTAATTTCATTTTTTTGTACTCTATTTTAATTTACTGATGTTTCAAATTTTTGTTGTTCAAGTAATTTTTTTACAATTCACATCAATGGGCTGAACAAAATTTACTTTCGGGCCGTGAACGTGAAGGGCCGTGACTAAAAATATGTACATACGTCAGTGATTGGCCGTGACATAAATTTTAATTTCGTGAACATGAGTGAACGTGATTAAAAAATCACTCAGGTGCCCAGCTCTAGTTATTACTTAAATATAAAACTTAAATGCGAAATACTGTGTTTATTAATGCTGTTTCCTGCAACAATCGTTCCGGATCTCCTAATAAAGGTATTTGAACTTTAGGATCATTATCTGGTTCATCGTCATTCATCATCAATGGCCATATTTTGTAGCACTGTAGTAGCGACAATTACTGCAAGTACCCTATCAATATTTAATCCCATACCGATTGAAAGACAGGGAAATCGTCTTTTCAAAACTCCAAATGCTCTTTCAATTACATTTCTGGTACGTATTTGAGAATTATTGTGATATTTGTGCATTTGTTTGTGGATTAAGTAAAGGTGCCAGATTATATTTTTTACAGGCATATCCCCCATCTCCTAATAAGTACCTATCGGAAAATTTGTTATTCTCTAACCTTGCCCTTAGTTGAGAATCATTAAATATGGTGGAATCATGTACGGAACCTGGTCATCGTGCTACAATATCCATAAATTTTAATTTTGCATCACATACTGCTTGTGTATTGATAAAAAACCATCCTTTGCGATTTCTATATAATTCCGCCATATCACTACCCGGAGATTGTATTCGTACATGTGTACAATCAATAGCACCTAGAACTCGTGGAAATCTACATATTTTGTAGAAGTCATTTTGAGTTTTTATTAGTTCAGTTTGAGTACGGGGCATATGTACAAAATGTGGATGTAACATAGCAATACACCTGGTTACTTTCGCAATAACTCTGCAAACAGTCGCTTTAGATACATTGAAATGATCACCTGTGCAAATTTGGAATGATCCCGTTGCATGATAACGCAAGGTAATCAAAAATTGATTCATTGCTGTTACTGGCTTATTTCTATTTCTTCATCGGAGGATGCCAACGAGGATGAAGATGACGATAACATTCTGATATTGACAATTGTGCGGGATAACAGGGATGGATACCCAGGATATCGAGTATGGATGATGGTAACAATGGTGAGGTCGTAAATCTCGCTTTCACACAACCACGCGAAAAACACTTATTTTATTTACACACAGCACAACCAAACTATACAAATAACAGATATAACAAATGTAAATACTTTACTGAAACAGTACAACAATAGATTGTTGCGGAGCGATATAAACAACTTCGGCGCAACAAAGCCGGAACCGAACAGACTTGTCCTTGTACTATGTTTTAAAACCAACAAAATTCGCTAGCGACAGCGCCACTAACAATAAACTACAAGAAAATACAGAGAAGCGTATATGACGTTGACATTGGCAAATACGTGTTGTACCTTTGACAATATATGGAGCTGACAACAATTAAAATCTCAAACATACTGCCCACCTAGTCGAGAAGCGATTAAACTAAACAGTTAACATGAAAGAACAATGAAACTTAAGTAAGCAAGATCGTGTGGACATCAGGCCGACTGGGAATGACCTGGACTGCCCAGCGTAGAACGACGCAGCGGTGGCAACGGCGGCGCGGCGAGTCTCTGCTTGGCTGAGGGGATGACGTCCGTCTCGATCGGCAGAGGGCTTAGCCGGGAGATAGGTCGGCGAAGCTCTGAAGTGGCAGTCTTGACGGTGACTACCCTGACGAGGCCGTCTGCTCCTGGATGCAGCTCAGTCACTCGGCCCAGTGCCCATCTACCTGGAGGCAGCTGCGGGTGGTGAACCAGCACTAACTGGCCCACACTGAAGTTGGATCTTTCCCCGCGCCAGCGGGGACGTTGTTGCAGCTGGTGCAGGTACTGCGTTGACCACTTCTTCCAGAAGTGCTGTGTGAGTCGTTGAACGAGCCGCCAGCGGGTCGCCAGGTCGCTGGGCTCGTCATGGGAACCTGGTTCTGGAACGGTCAGCAATGATGAACCAACCAGGAAATGCGCTGGTGTCAGCGCGGACAGGTCCGCAGTGTCCGACGAGGACGGCGTCAGCGGACGGGAATTCAGGCAGGCCTCTACCTGAGCCAGTACTGTAGATAGCTCCTCGTACGTGAGGGTCGTCTCACCAATGGTTTTGCGGAGGAGACTCTTTACTGATTTGACTCCGGCCTCCCACAGGCCGTCGAAGTGCGGTGCAGACGGTGGAATGAAGCTCCAACGTGTGCCGGAATCGGACAGGGTAGAAGCTACTTCGTGGTAGAACAGCGACGCCTGATGGAACATGGAGCGCAGCTCTGCGCTGGCACCGACGAACGTCGTGCCGTTGTCGGAAAGCAGCTCGCTGCACACTCCTCGGCGTGCAACGAACCGACGGAAGGCCGCCAGGAAGGCCTTGGTCGTCAAGTCGCTCACGACCTCCAGGTGAAGCGCCTTGGTGGAAAGACAGACGAAGAGGGCGATGTAGGCCTTGGTGGAGTGTCGCCCACGACCTGGAGACGGGCGGCACTGGATGGGTCCTGCGTAATCTACTCCTGAACGCAGGAAAGGGCGGCTGGGAGTCACTCTGGCAGCTGGCAGGTTTCCCATGAGTTGTTTGCCCATCAGCGGACGACGGCGCCTGCAAGGGATGCAAGTTCGGAGCAGCTTCTTTGTTAGGGCTCGCCCTTGGAGGATCCAGACGTGCTTCTGGAGGAGTGAGTGAGTTAATGCTAAGCCAGCGTGGAGTGCTAATGCGTGCCAATGTAGGACATGTAGCTGGCTTAGCGGAGATGACCTTGGAAGGATAGGCGGGTGGCTTTCGGAATCGGGAAGTCCGGAATTCTCGAGTCTACCGCCCACGCATAGCATGCCGTGATCGTTGAGAAATGGATTTAGACTCACGAGAGGCGAAGTCCTTGGAATGGGTCTAGCGCTTTTCAGTTGCGCTATTTTAGTGGCAAACTTCTCTCTCTGGACATTGCGAATCAGACGGACTCTCGCAGCAGTTAGTTCGAATGTGGTTAAGAAGCCGGTGCATGTCTCTTGCTCTCGATCTTCCAGACCTGCAAGTCTGGAAATTCTTCCTCTCTTGTCGCAGCGGCGGGCGAATCGCATGCACTGGGCTGTTACGCGGAGCGTGCGTGACAGGGAGGAGTACTGCGCTAACAGAGCGAACTCTTCTTCGACCTGGATCGGCATGGAGCGGGTTTTCTGGACAGCTTCTTCACCTGGTGAATCGGGTAGCTCTTGTGTTGCGGTCGGCCAATTCTGAGTCGCGTCAGAAAGCCATGGAGGACCGTTCCACCAGATGGATCTCGTGCCAGACGTCGCTCTATGGAAACAAGCGAACGGACTGCTTGCTCGCGATTGCCGCCTGTGGGAACTCTGGAACGACGTGGCAGCCGCACCACAAAGCGACCACTGGCGTCTTTCTGGTAGGTGGAGGTGAAGAATTCTTCGCAGGCACTCTCTTCTGGGGAGAGCGAGGAAGGAGCGGCGGGAATTTCTTCAAGTTCCCAGAACCGGCGGAGATTGTGATCCAGGTCCTCCTCTACATGGCAATGTAGAGAGGACACGGGAGATGCACCGTCCTCGTCGACGGCTCCGGACAGGACCCAACCTAGAGCTGTGTTGATGGCTACCACCTTGGAGCCTGGGACTGGATACACTCCTGGACGGAGTAGAGGGCCGAAAACGTCGGCTCCAAGCAGTAGGCCAACCTTCTGTTCTCGGTGATAGCATGGATCGGCCAGCTCGAGGTGCAGCAGCAGCTGCGGATCTAAGGGACGGACTCTCCGTTGTGGAACATGAGCCGTCAGACGTGGAAGCACATAGGCGGATACCTGGTGCTCGGCACCAGGTGCTGCTCTGGATCGGAAGACGACTTCCACTTGTGAGGAGGCCGTGGCAGAGTGCGAGGCCCCGACGCCGACGACCTTGACGTGGGAGCGCCGCCTGGCTAGACCAAGACATTGCACAATGTCGTCAGAGATGAAAGACACCTCGGACCCGGTGTCGAGGAGCGCGCGTGTCTGTACGCGCTGTCCGCTGGGCGAACAGATGGTGACCAGCGCTGTGGTCAGGAGAACCATGGCACGGGATGTGCCCTGGTGCGTGGAGTGACTAGAGACCGTGGAGGTATGGAGAGCAGCAGCTCTTTCTGGAGGACTGGCCGAACCTGTAACAGAACTGGATGGGAAAGCGTCGTGCAGCAGCGTGTTGTGCGTCTGGCTGCACTTGGAGCACGTCTTCGTGGATCTGCATGCGTTACGCTGGTGAGAACCCAGGCAGTTGAAGCAGAGCCGAAGTCGCTTGACCTCGGACAGACGCTCTTGTGGAGACTTCTCCCGGAACGATGAGCAGGAGAAGTTGGAGTGCGAGTCTCCGCAGAACACGCAGTTCGTGTTCTTGACGCTTGCAGAGACCTGGTGTGAGCGAAGTGGCGCAGCCTTCGCGTTGGAGGCCGTTATGGAGCGGGCAGGTGGGCTCAGCGGGGCCGACATCTCTAATGCGCGGATACGCATCTCGAAGAAGGCCTCGAGCTGCTTGAGTGTCGGCTGTTCCAACTTGTAGTCGGGGTTCACCAACGTTTGAGTCGCATCTATGGAAGCGAGATGCAACTCCCATGCTCGGCGGGATGCGGAGTCTAAGCGACGGAGGAGTAAGAACACGATGACGTCGTCCCACTTGTCTACAGGTCGCCCTAGCTGCTCGAGCGATCTTATCTCTTCCCGGGCTCGGTCGATCAGGGCCCGCAGGTCGTGTGCGGACTCTTTCGATACCTGGGGCAGGTCGAACAGTGCCGACAGGTGAGCACTTACCAGAATCCGACTGTTCCGGTACCTGGCGCAGACGGCGTCCCAGGCTCCCTGGAAGTTCGCTGCCGTGGTGGTCATGGTACGCACTAGGAGTGCGGCTTCACCTTTCAGTGCTGCCTTGAGGAGGAGCAGCTTCTGGACGTCGGGAACATCGTCACGGTCTATCACAAGACCCTGAAAGGCGTCGTGGAATGCCTCCCATTCCGAATATGACCCGGAGAACTCCGGCAGGTTTACCTTAGGTAGAGGCGGAAGGGAAGCCTTTGGCGGTTGAACTGGAGCGACAACTGGAGCTGGCGGAGGTGGCGAAGGACGGAGGGCCTCCAGGATAGCGACACCTGTCAAGTACAAGAGCTCTGTGGCGGAGAAGTGATCTTCAACGAAGTACACCGTAGCTTCCGAACCCTTTTCTGCTCTAAAAGAGTGGTGGTTAGTCAGGAAGTCCTCCCAATGTCTCTGTAGGTTGGCGAGCGCGCTGTCGATCAGCCTGCTTGTCGGTGTTATTTCTTCTTTCGACAGCTGCGTACGGAGTGCCAGCGGTAACTTCCGGATCTGTTCCGTCAACTGTTGCTGGTGGCGCAAGACTTCAGCCATTGTTGAACCTGGTGAAGGTTACGGACGCGAAAACGGAACTGTTTGGCGATGACTTCGAAGTTATCGTGACTCTACACGCAGGTTTGCGAGGTTAGAATTAACAAAGGATGGGTGGATGACACTGGATTAGGATTTGACAGGCTATGCGCATGGATAAGGATTTGACAGGTTTTGCACGTGGTTTTAAGGGTGGAAAAAACTCGGATAATCCGGATAGTATCCGGCTCGAAGGACCAAAAAATGTGCGGGATAACAGGGATGGATACCCAGGATATCGAGTATGGATGATGGTAACAATGGTGAGGTCGTAAATCTCACTTTCACACAACCACGCGAAAAACACTTATTTTATTTACACACAGCACAACCAAAACTATACAAATAACAGATATAACAAATGTAAATACTTTACTGGAGCAGTACAACAATAGATTGTTGCGGAGCGATACAAACAACTTCGGCGCAACAAAGCCGGAACCGAACAGCCTTGTCCTTGTACTATGTTTTAAAATCAACAAAATTCGCTAGCGACAGCGCCACTAACAATAAACTACAAGAAAATACAGAGAAGCGTATATGGCGTTGACATTGGCAAATACGTGTTGTACCTTTGACAATATATGGAGCTGACAACAATTAAAATCTCAAACAACAATTTTATTATTATTAAATAAAAATAACCTTGAAATATATCACTTTTTACACTAACCTGTGTTTTATTATTTTATTCATATTTATAAGTATAAATATTTATCTGCAGAATTTTTTTCTTTATAGTATTCAAAATGTACTAAATATTTCCATTAAATATTGTACTAAATAACAAAAAAATATTTCAATATATCAAACTATTCGTCGAATAAATATTTAACTGGCCAAAAATCTTCAGTTAACTTAACCAACGATTTATTCGTCAAATAAATACTAACTGACGTTGGTGAAACCAAATAAGGGAGTTTTATTCGATGAATAGTTTAACTGTCATTAGTGTATCAGAAAATGATTACCAATTCGCAAAATATGACATATTTTTAAAGTAAAAAATTTAGGTGAATACGCTAATTTATATTTAAAACCTGATGTTTTATTATTAAATGATGTATTTGAAAACTTTCGTATTAGTTGTATGAAAACGTATAATTTGGATGCGTTGCATTATTATAGAGCACCTGGGTTAGCCTTTGATGCTATGCTTAAATGTACAAATGTGCAATTGGAATTATTAACGGATGTAGATAAAATTATTTTTATTAAAAAAGGTATTCGCGGTGGTCTATTCTAGTGTTCTAATAGATGTGGAGAAGCCAAAAATAAATATATGGGAGATATGTATGTGTTTTTTAAGCCCAATAGAACTTCAAATTGTAAAAAGTAACACAAAAAATTAAATTTTAATCAACATTTTTTATTTTTTCGAAAGATCAATACATGGCATTAACATTTGAAAATGATTTAGGACATATGGCCACCGCGGCTGTTCTTGACGAAGCGCATTCTGGACGTCCAATTTTGCGCCACTTTTTCGAGCACTTGTAACAAGTCTAAGTCAGCACATTCTAGTGGCACCAATAAAGTATGTTAATAGGTCAATTGATTAATTCATAAATAGTGTTGTGTAAAGGTAAAACTAATATTTGCTGACTTAGTACTTGTTCATAGTATATATAGTGTAAGGTAATGGTTGTAAAAAGACAGAGAAGAGAAAGAGAGAAGCCAGAAGTAGAGTGGTATAGTCAGTGGTAGACGGCGGTGGTGGACAGAAGTGTCATTGGAGACGAAACCAATTGTAAACCATTATTTATTATATTATTTATATTTTTATACAAATGTGAGTATTCTATTTAATTCAATGTCCATCTCCTAATACTTGCTCCGTATCCGGTCTGACAAAGAACCCATATTAAATATTTTTGTCAATCCTATCCTCATCGGGGGAAGGGTTACAAATTGGTGTCAACCGTCGGGATTCTTGTCAGATTAGAGTAACCTTTCGGGGTTCACTCGCGGAACGACAAGAATTAAGAGTTGTTAATTTACATCAAAATTTTAAAAATGCTGTAACGGAAAAGTTAAAAAGAAAACAATCTAAAAGTTGGAGATTCGGTTATTTATTAAAAATTTAGTTCAAAACGGCTTTCTGTTTACCACCGCCGAACCAATGTAAGAGATACCACAGTAAAAAAAAAAAGAAATTTAATAATAAAAAAAAGAGTCGGAGACATTGACAGTCTTGAATTGAATTTCATTTTTGAGGAACGGATTAGAAGCAGACGGACATTCAACTTAGCAAGCAGTATAGTGGGAAAAATGCTGACAACAGCAAATGTGGAATCAGCAACATATGATATTGCAACAAGGCCACATGAAGTAGTTGACGTAGGTCAGGGAGTTGACGCTACGTAAAGAAATGAGTACATGGTAGAAAAAAGGATCAAGGATCTTAAAAGGTGTAGGAATGGCTGTTATACGAGAGTGTGTCTCGGGAGGAAGATAAAAATGGACAAGAGAGACTATTAGAAGATTAGTCTTATAAGGTTTGTGTACGCAAAGTTTAAAGAATAATACGAGAATATGCCTCAGAAGGAGGATACCAATGGGCCGTAAGGGCTGTTGGAAAATGAGTATTGTAAACTTTAAATATACAAGGTTTAAAAAAGTGAATGTTTCAAAAAAGAGGGATCGAGGATAAACTACTGTTGAGTTGCTTGTCTAGAAGATTAAGAGGCCGTCTGATTCGCCGTCTTCAGCGGAAAAGTGAGGAAGCATCAAGACTGTCAAGACCAGTCACGTGCCGGCGCATCTAGCGGTGAGGTTATAACCAGGAAGATCAAGGATCCACAGCACCGCGAGAGGATTCTGATGGATGTAAGGTGCCAGACCATGAGGGGACATTCCAGATCGAGTTCCAGATGTTCAAAATGGGAGGTAGATTTTGTATAAACAAAGAATTTATATTTGAATTATGTAGTGACATTAAGTGTAGGATAAGTTGCTTTTGGAAATTGTGCTCCTTACAGGAAGCAAATTTCTTGAAGGCGGGAGGAATATAACAAGTCTAAGTCAGCACATTCTAGTGGCACCAATAAAGTATGTTAATAGGTCAATTGATTAATTCATAAATAGTGTTGTGTAAAGGTAAAACTAATATTTGCTGACTTAGTACTTGTTCATAGTATATATAGTGTAAGGTAATGGTTGTAAAAAGACAGAGAAGAGAAAGAGAAAAGCCAGAAGTAGAGTGGTATAGTCAGTGGTAGACGGCGGTGGTGGACAGAAGTGTCATTGGAGACGAAACCAATTGTAAACCATTATTTATTATATTATTTATATTTTTATACAAATGTGAGTATTCTATTTAATTCAATGTCCATCTCCTAATACTTGCTCCGTATCCGGTCTGACAAAGAACCCATATTAAATATTTTTGTCAATCCTATCCTCATCGGGGGAAGGGTTACAAATTGGTGTCAACCGTCGGGATTCTTGTCAGATTAGAGTAACCTTTCGGGGTTCACTCGCGGAACGACAAGAATTAAGAGTTGTTAATTTACATCAAAATTTAAAAAATGCTGTAACGGAAAAGTTAAAAAGAAAACAATCTAAAAGTTGGAGATTCAGTTATTTATTAAAAATTTAGTTCAAAACGGCTTTCTGTTTACCACCGCCGAACCAATGTAAGAGATACCACAGTAAAAAAAAAAAGAAATTTAATAATAAAAAAAAAGAGTCGGAGACATTGACAGTCTTGAATTGAATTTCATTTTTGAGGAACGGATTAGAAGCAGACGGACATTCAACTTAGCAAGCAGTATAGTGGGAAAAATGCTGACAACAGCAAATGTGGAATCAGCAACATATGATATTGCAACAAGGCCACATGAAGTAGTTGACGTAGGTCAGGGAGTTGACGCTACGTAAAGAAATGAGTACATGGTAGAAAAAAGGATCAAGGATCTTAAAAGGTGCAGGAATGGCTGTTATACGAGAGTGTGTCTCGGGAGGAAGATAAAAATGGACAAGAGAGACTATTAGAAGATTAGTCTTATAAGGTTTGTTTACGCAAAGTTTAAAGAATAATACGAGAATATGCCTCGGAAGGAGGATACCAATGGGCCGTAAGGGCTGTTGGAAAATGAGTATTGTAAACTTTAAATATACAAGGTTTAAAAAAGTGAATGTTTCAAAAAAGAGGGATCGAGGATAAACTACTGTTGAGTTGCTTGTCTAGAAGATTAAGGGGCCGTCTGATTCGCCGTCTTCAGCGGAAAAGTGAGGAAGCATCAAGACTGTCAAGACCAGTCACGTGCCGGCGCATCTAGCGGTGAGGTTATAACCAGGAAGATCAAGGATCCACAGCACCGCGAGAGGATTCTGATGGATGTAAGGTGCCAGACCATGAGGGGACATTCCAGATCGAGTTCCAGATGTTCAAAATGGGAGGTAGATTTTGTATAAACAAAGAATTTATATTTGAATTATGTAGTGACATTAAGTGTAGGATAAGTTGCTTTTGGAAATTGTGCTCCTTACAGGAAGCAAATTTCTTGAAGGCGGGAGGAATATAACAAGTCTAAGTCAGCACATTCTAGTGGCACCAATAAAGTATGTTAATAGGTCAATTGATTAATTCATAAATAGTGTTGTGTAAAGGTAAAACTAATATTTGCTGACTTAGTACTTGTTCATAGTATATATAGTGTAAGGTAATGGTTGTAAAAAGACAGAGAAGAGAAAGAGAGAAGCCAGAAGTAGAGTGGTATAGTCAGTGGTAGACGGCGGTGGTGGACAGAAGTGTCATTGGAGACGAAACCAATTGTGAACCATTATTTATTATATTATTTATATTTTTATACAAATGTGAGTATTCTATTTAATTCAATGTCCATCTCCTAATACTTGCTCCGTATCCGGTCTGACAAAGAACCCATATTAAATATTTTTGTCAATCCTATCCTTATCGGGGGAAGGGTTACAAATTGGTGTCAACCGTCGGGATTCTTGTCAGATTAGAGTAACCTTTCGGGGTTCACTCGCGGAACGACAAGAATTAAGAGTTGTTAATTTACATCAAAATTTAAAAAATGCTGTAACGGAAAAGTTAAAAAGAAAACAATCTAAAAGTTGGAGATTCGGTTATTTATTAGAAATTTAGTTCAAAACGGCTTTCTGTTTACCACCGCCGAACCAATGTAAGAGATACCACAGTAAAAAAAAAAAGAAATTTAATAATAAAAAAAAAGAGTCGGAGACATTGACAGTCTTGAATTGAATTTCATTTTTGAGGAACGGATTAGAAGCAGACGGACATTCAACTTAGCAAGCAGTATAGTGGGAAAAATGCTGACAACAGCAAATGTGGAATCAGCAACATATGATATTGCAACAAGGCCACATGAAGTAGTTGACGTAGGTCAGGGAGTTGACGCTACGTAAAGAAATGAGTACATGGTAGAAAAAAGGATCAAGGATCTTAAAAGGTGCAGGAATGGCTGTTATACGAGAGTGTGTCTCGGGAGGAAGATAAAAATGGACAAGAGAGACTATTAGAAGATTAGTCTTATAAGGTTTGTTTACGCAAAGTTTAAAGAATAATACGAGAATATGCCTCGGAAGGAGGATACCAATGGGCCGTAAGGGCTGTTGGAAAATGAGTATTGTAAACTTTAAATATACAAGGTTTAAAAAAGTGAATGTTTCAAAAAAGAGGGATCGAGGATAAACTACTGTTGAGTTGCTTGTCTAGAAGATTAAGGGGCCGTCTGATTCGCCGTCTTCAGCGGAAAAGTGAGGAAGCATCAAGACTGTCAAGACCAGTCACGTGCCGGCGCATCTAGCGGTGAGGTTATAACCAGGAAGATCAAGGATCCACAGCACCGCGAGAGGATTCTGATGGATGTAAGGTGCCAGACCATGAGGGGACATTCCAGATCGAGTTCCAGATGTTCAAAATGGGAGGTAGATTTTGTATAAACAAAGAATTTATATTTGAATTATGTAGTGACATTAAGTGTAGGATAAGTTGCTTTTGGAAATTGTGCTCCTTACAGGAAGCAAATTTCTTGAAGGCGGGAGGAATATAACAAGTCTAAGTCAGCACATTCTAGTGGCACCAATAAAGTATGTTAATAGGTCAATTGATTAATTCATAAATAGTGTTGTGTAAAGGTAAAACTAATATTTGCTGACTTAGTACTTGTTCATAGTATATATAGTGTAAGGTAATGGTTGTAAAAAGACAGAGAAGAAAAAGAGAGAAGCCAGAAGTAGAGTGGTATAGTCAGTGGTAGACGGCGGTGGTGGACAGAAGTGTCATTGGAGACGAAACCAATTGTGAACCATTATTTATTATATTATTTATATTTTTATACAAATGTGAGTATTCTATTTAATTCAATGTCCATCTCCTAATACTTGCTCCGTATCCGGTCTGACAAAGAACCCATATTAAATATTTTTGTCAATCCTATCCTTATCGGGGGAAGGGTTACAAATTGGTGTCAACCGTCGGGATTCTTGTCAGATTAGAGTAACCTTTCGGGGTTCACTCGCGGAACGACAAGAATTAAGAGTTGTTAATTTACATCAAAATTTAAAAAATGCTGTAACGGAAAAGTTAAAAAGAAAACAATCTAAAAGTTGGAGATTCGGTTATTTATTAGAAATTTAGTTCAAAACGGCTTTCTGTTTACCACCGCCGAACCAATGTAAGAGATACCACAGTAAAAAAAAAAGAAATTTAATAATAAAAAAAAAGAGTCGGAGACATTGACAGTCTTGAATTGAATTTCATTTTTGAGGAACGGATTAGAAGCAGACGGACATTCAACTTAGCAAGCAGTATAGTGGGAAAAATGCTGACAACAGCAAATGTGGAATCAGCAACATATGATATTGCAACAAGGCCACATGAAGTAGTTGACGTAGGTCAGGGAGTTGACGCTACGTAAAGAAATGAGTACATGGTAGAAAAAAGGATCAAGGATCTTAAAAGGTGCAGGAATGGCTGTTATACGAGAGTGTGTCTCGGGAGGAAGTTAAAAATGGACAAGAGAGACTATTAGAAGATTAGTCTTATAAGGTTTGTGTACGCAAAGTTTAAAGAATAATACGAGAATATGCCTCGGAAGGAGGATACCAATGGGCCGTAAGGGCTGTTGGAAAATGAGTATTGTAAACTTTAAATATACAAGGTTTAAAAAAGTGAATGTTTCAAAAAAGAGGGATCGAGGATAAACTACTGTTGAGTTGCTTGTCTAGAAGATTAAGGGGCCGTCTGATTCGCCGTCTTCAGCGGAAAAGTGAGGAAGCATCAAGACTGTCAAGACCAGTCACGTGCCGGCGCATCTAGCGGTGAGGTTATAACCAGGAAGATCAAGGATCCACAGCACCGCGAGAGGATTCTGATGGATGTAAGGTGCCAGACCATGAGGGGACATTCCAGATCGAGTTCCAGATGTTCAAAATGGGAGGTGGATTTTGTATAAACAAAGAATTTATATTTGAATTATGTAGTGACATTAAGTGTAGGATAAGTTGCTTTTGGAAATTGTGCTCCTTACAGGAAGCAAATTTCTTGAAGGCGGGAGGAATATAACAAGTCTAAGTCAGCACATTCTAGTGGCACCAATAAAGTATGTTAATAGGTCAATTGATTAATTCATAAATAGTGTTGTGTAAAGGTAAAACTAATATTTGCTGACTTAGTACTTGTTCATAGTATATATAGTGTAAGGTAATGGTTGTAAAAAGACAGAGAAGAGAAAGAGAGAAGCCAGAAGTAGAGTGGTATAGTCAGTGGTAGACGGCGGTGGTGGACAGAAGTGTCATTGGAGACGAAACCAATTGTAAACCATTATTTATTATATTATTTATATTTTTATACAAATGTGAGTATTCTATTTAATTCAATATCTATCTCCTAATACTTGCTCCGTATCCGGTCTGACAAAGAACCCATTTATATATATTTTGTACAATTTATCCTTTCGAGGAGCGGGTCACAAACTGGTAGCAGAGGTCCTGTAAGAATGATACAAGTTGGTAGTAATGATAGTTATTGAAAGGACGTGCTACAGTTTGATGGCGTCATGATCCTTTTAGAAAGAGAGGTTACACACTGCTAGCCGTATGTCACGAATAAATGTTGGCCTCCAAGGCATCAATTGTTGCTGGTTTATCAGCATAAACCAGTGACTCCTCGTAGCCCCACAGGAAATAATCGAGAGGTGTCAAATCGCACTACCTCGGAGGCCAATTGAGGGGCCTATTTCTCGAAATCAACTTATTGCCAAATTTTGATTTCAATAAGTCGATGGCTGCGGTCGCCGTAAGGCACGTAGCGCCATCCTGTTGAAACCACATCTCGTCCGGATCAATTTCATCCATATTTTCAAACAAAAAATCATTGATCATGGTGCGATAACGATCTCCATTGACCGTAACGCGAGCACCGGCCTCATTTTTGAAAAAATAAGGTCCGATGATGCCACCAGCGTGTAACCCACACCAAACGATGCATATTTCTGGATATAATGGAGTCTGTAGGGTCTCTTGTGGATTGGTCTCACTCCATATGCGGCAATTTTGCTTATTAACAAACCCGTTAAGCAAAAAATGAGCCTCATCGCTGAACACAATTTTGCGATAAAACAACGGGTCAGTTTCCAACTGCTCTAGAGCCCAATGCGCAAAATAACGACGCATATGATGGTCTCGTGGCTTTAATTCCTGCACCAGCTGGATCTTATACGGGTGTAGGCCAAGATCTTTGCGCAAAATTTTCTACGTAGTGGACGGACAGAGCCCCAATTCCTGCGAACGACGACAAATCGATAAATTTGGATCTTCTTCCACATTTTCGTTTACTGCGGCGATATTCTCTTCAGTACGCACATTCCTCCGACGTGTTGATGTTATTGTATCATTTAGAGAGTATGTGGTTTTAAATCTATCCACAGTTCGACGGATGGCTTGCTCAGATGCACGATTATGTGCGCCATAAAAATCACGAAGTCGTCTATAAGTTGCGCGAATCGATGACTGATTTTCAAAGTAAATTGGATATTTTGGTAGCGTTGTTTAAGCGTGAGTCTATTCATTATGATTTGCCAGAGTACACTCATCATAAATGTCAAAAAGTGAGCGCAGTATGACAGCTCGTTTGACAGTTAACCCTTTCGCAAGTTCTATCTAAGCAAAAAAAATACCCGTTATAATTCTAATAAAAAGAATCATATTTAATGTATTATGATATTAATATATTCTATAATGCAGCTATGAGAATGTTTTTACCATATGAAAAATTTGATTGGGTTGACGAAGACGATTTCAATGATATCAAATTTCCTAAATTAAAACGATGAAAGCGATACAGGTTTTATTTTCGAAGTAGATTTGGAATACCCAATTTATTTACATCAGAAACATAAAAACTTACCGCTTGCTGTGGCATATTTTACGCCACCTATTTCGAAACATTCTGAATTAATAGATAATTTTTATAATAAAAAATATTATGTGATACATTACGCAAATTTATAACAATAAATAAATTTAGGATTGAAAATTATACGTACAAGTTATATAGTGTAATAGGATAATTATATAAACAATATTAATTATAAGTAGCGTAAGATTACTGTCTAGCCTTTAGTTTAGTATAAATACAGGTCTGATAACACATATTCGACGTTCTGTAACTAGCCTTCTTGTAATAAAGTTCTTTTTAAAAACGACACGTCTCGAACTTATAATTTAACTGGCGACGAGGATGGGATACATCTCCAAAAACTAAAACGAGAGTATCTCTATTGATAGTTAGTGAGACCAGCACCCAGTTGCTGACCCAAGGTGTGTCTAGAGAACCAAGAACGGCATTGTGTCGTCCCATCCACAACGGGATTCGTAAGCGGCGCACAACTACAGAATCACCACCAGCCTCCTTTGCTGCCCAATCCACGTAGGGAAACATAAGCGACAGCAGGGAAATCAACAACCCCATGATAATCGCAACCATACTGTGAGTACAGTTTGTATTGCAATAAATTAAATTTTATATTATTATTTATATAAATTAAATTAAACAAAATAAAATGGCACCATTGGAACAAAAATATTTAGATACGGTCCCAATTTTCAATGGGAACTCCAATGAGTTGGCATATTTCATTAGAATGAGCGAAGCTCTAATAACTAATTTTTACGATTCTACCAATACTGCAAATTACGAAAATTTCGTATTGCTAGCTAATATTAGGAATAAGGTAAAAGGAGACGCTGCGAGAGCGATCTCCCATTATAATATAAATAGTTGGAATGATTTGAAGACTGCTTTATTAACTGCATACGCAGATAAGCGCGACTGCTATACATTAGCAATTGAAATTACAAACCTAAAACAAGGATCGGAGAATGCCTTCGATTACTATAACAAAGTGTTAAGTTTATTAAATGCCCATACGGCCTATGTTGAAACACAAATAGACGTTGTAGCATACCGACCGGCAATGATAACATACGGTCAAAATTTAGCCATAAGATCTTTCTTGAGAGGACTTCGAGATCCGTTACGATCATTCCTCCAAACGAGGAATCCACAAAATTTAAATTCAGCTCTCAAAATTTTAATGAATGATTTTCAAATGGAAGCGTCTAGAACAAGTTCAACCCTCTCCTACAAAAAACAAACACCAACCAAACATACGGGCGCATTCCCTAAACAAGCACAATACATACCACAAATACAACAACCATTCAATTTACCAAGATCTGATCCACCTAAACAGACAAACAACTTCCCGAAAGGTCCCATAAACATAAAAAAATACCAACATCAACAACAGCCAAGACCTACTCCAATGTCGATTTCAACTCGACAAAGCTCAGTACAACAACCAACACATAGACACACGTTCCAATCTCAGTCCAGACCTACATTCTATTCACAAGAACTACATAATGTAGAAAATTTAGATCCCTGCAATTCAGAAGAGAATTATAACGCGACTTCAAGTGACTATGACGATAATACCATGAATTACTACCAAGAATATGACGTACAAAATTCAGAAGAAACTCAAACCTTTGAGAATGATTCTTTTTTAGACTCAATCCCACCTGCATTTTCGGAGAAATAATGAATATTGACAGCCCTACAAAATTGCCTTACCTAGAACTAGACAAATATAAATGTTTAGTAGATACCGGAAGCACTAGATCTTTCATTAACCCGGACATAATTGAAAAAATCCAAATCAATTGCACAAAGAAAACTTTACTTTATCAACAGCACACGGTATATCGAAGGGAGATAGCTACATAGTACTTTATTTTGACAATACCCCTATAAAATTTTATGTTTTCAAATTTCAAAATCAATTTAATTTATTAATCGGCTTGGAAGATTTAAAAATAGTACAATGTCAATACGATGTAGTAAATGATAAAGTATCATTGTTAGGACATGAATATAATCTTAATTACCATAACAATTTGATTAAATTAAAACCAAAAGAAACAAAATTTATTAAATATTTTATTAACGAACAAGACTCAGATGTCCTTTTGGAAAACAATAACATAAACACTGATATAGAAATTCCCGACAGTCTAGTTAAAATTCAAAACAAACAGATTGTATTCCCTATCATAAACAACTCTGATAAGGAAATTGAATTAACTAATTTGGCAATACCTAATTTCACTAAAAATTATAAAATAACTAGTGCCCCAGTAGACCCGATTGACTTTAGTAACTTTACGACAGAACATTTAAACAATTTAAAAAAACAGGAACCCTCAAAATTAATACAAGACTTCCGTGACATATTTTACAACGAAACTGATAAGCTGACCTTCACAAGTAAAATCAAACACGCTATAAAAACAAGCGATGAAATTCCAGTTCATGTTAGGAGTTATAAATATCCCCATTGTTATAAAGAGGAAATTCAAAACCAAGTTTCAAAATTATTAGATGACGGTATAATCAGACATAGCTATTCACCGTGGTCATCACCGGTATGGATAGTTTCGAAAAAACAAGATGCATCTGGAAAAAAGAAATTTAGAATGGTCATTGACTATAGAAAACTCAATGAGAAAATGATTGACGATAAATACCCGATTCCAAATATTAACAATATACTTGACAAATTAGGCAGATGCAAATATTTCACTACCCTTGATTTAGTATCCGGCTTTCACCAAATCGAAATTGAACCAAATGATATCCCGAAAACAGCTTTTAATGTAGAGAATGGGCACTACGAATTCACTCGTATGCCGTTTGGCCTTAAGAACGCCCCAAGCACGTTCCAACGCTTGATGAATTTTGTTTTAAAAGACTTAATTGGAAAAATTTGCCTTGTTTACCTAGATGACATCATCATCTTGGGAAATAGTTTGGAAGAACATTTAGAAAATTTGAAAAAAGTTTTTATAACCCTCAGAGAAGCCAATTTAAAAGTACAATTATACAAATCAGAATTTTTGAGAAAAGAAGTTGAATATTTAGGACATGTTATCACTTCAGAAGGAATTAAATCAAACCCAAATAAAATTTCGGCAATTCAAAATTTCCCTATTCCAAAAACACAAAAGGAAATTAAATCATTTCTTGGCCTAATTGGATATTACCGGAGGTTCATCCAAAATTTTGCAAAAATTACAAAACCCCTAACAAAAGCCCTTAAGAAAGGATCAGTAATAGACATTAATAACAAAGAATATAAAGACAGCTTTGAAACATGCAAAACTTTACTAATAAATGACCCGATACTTCAATACCCAGACTTTCAAAAACCTTTCATTTTGACTACTGACGTGAGTAACTACGCAATAGGTGCAGTTTTATCTCAAAATTTTGACGGAAAAGAACTACCCATAGCCTATGCTAGCAGAACATTGAATGGACATGAAATTAATTACTTAACTATTGAAAAGAAATTCCTTGCAATAGTGTGGGCGACTAAATACTTTAGGCATTACTTATATGGAACTAAATTCAAAATTGTGACTGACCATCAACCCCTGACCTGGCTTTTCAACCTAAAAGAACCAAACTCTAAATTCCTTCGCTGGAAATGTAAACTACAGGAATTCGACTATGAGATTGATTATAAAAAGGGAAAATTAAATTCAAACGCTGACGCATTATCCCGAGTTAAAATAAATAATTTCGAAATAGTGGAAAAAGAAGGAGATCTGCTTGAAGTAGATGATCATTTAGCTCATTGTATTAGTTCAGACTAGGGCTGGGTACTTTTTGCGATATATCGATTACTTTATCGAATAGTCGATATATCGAATACCGATATTTAAAAAAAATAAATATCGATATATCGATAATTCGATATATCGATAATGCGACAATATCGATAATTCGATATATCGCATATTCGATAATTCGATATATTGCATATTCGATGATTCGATATATAGTATATTCGATTATTCGATATATCGCATATTTGATAATTCGATATATCTTATAATCAAAAAGTCGATATATCGCATATTCGATAAATTCGATATATTGAATAATTATACAGTCTGTCCATATTTCATCTGCCACCATTGTGATCTCGGAAACTATAAGAGCTACGACTCCGATTAAATGGGAGTTATTGTGCGCATCTGAGGGGCGATTTTAACGGTGTTCTTGTTATCCCAAAATGGGGAAAAACTGATTTTCATCTATTTCTTCTTTCTCAAATAATTCCTAAACAGTTGAATATCCGGGAAAATGTGTCAATAGTCCTCTATTTCGAAACGCATTTTTTGTTTTTGATAGTTGATACTGGACGACATTTACTTCAATTTTGAAACAAACAAACAAAAATTTTAATACCTATAACCTATAAATTTATTTTACTTATTAAATCTGTTTTTATTGAATGAATACAATAATAATATGTATATAGAACATTTATTTTTTTCTATTATAACTGTACTTGTCACCTTGAATTAAGAAAATTATGTTCAAAAATGAAAAAACCAGTAAGTATAATATAATATATATTTTGCGGAAATAAATCTACCTTGATATTTCTTAACAAGCTACAACTTTAAATTATGAGCTATATTATCTACGATATTTAGACCAACTAACAAAATACGTAAGGAAATATAATATCTATTATAGTCTATTTTGACCGCGAAGCAAATGGTGCTTTGAACGACCTAATAACCGACGTATCCAATATATGCGCTATGCTAGAGACAGATATTGTGATTTTTGGTTTTCATTCATTGCAAACGTTATCTACTTCGCGGTCGAAAGAGTAATTCGATATATCTATAATCTAATGTAGGTACCTATCAAAAACTCGATATATCGATAATTCGATATATCAATAATTCGATATATCGATAATTCGATATATCGATAATTCAATATATCGATAATTCGATATATCGGTAATTTGATATATCGATAATTCGATATATCGATAATTCGATATATCGATAATCCAATAAATCGATGTATTCGATATATCAAATCTTCGATATATCGAATATACCGATATTTTTTTTAATATCGATATTTTCGATATTTTTTCCAATATCGCTCACCTCTAGTTCAGACAGAAAACTTGGCGCAGGAATAGCTGCACAGATAAATTCAAAATTTGATAGTAAAAATTATTTATCAAAATTCAAAAACCCAAGAATCACTGACGTACTTATGCAAAGACTACCAAATGAGAAATTAATATTTCATTTAGTGACTAAAGACAAAAACCGACATACAAACATTTAAAAGACACATTACAAAATTTAAAATTATATTTGATCAGTAATAATATAGACAGCATTTCAATACCTAGAATTGGATGTGGAAATGACAGGAAATCCTGGGAAAAAGTACTTTTAATTTTACACGAAATATTTTCGAACACAAATATCAAAATAACGATATATACCCTGACTAATAAAATCGAAAATTTTGCTATGGCCTCAGACAACGACAGTAACATTGCAAACAAATCTTCAACAGATAACAATACTTGTCATTCGGATGATGAATCTCCCATATCTGGAATAAAATTTTTAGAAACTTCTATTAATACGGGAAAAAATCAAATCATATTCAATCTAACCGACATCCCTCATTTAAAAGTAAATATAACGAAAGAATTTGAAAACAAAATTAGACTTGATGTTTATATTCCAAAATCAAAAGTAGCCGACAGTATTCTATCATTTTTGAAAGACTACTGTAAACCGAAAACAAAATATTTTTGCATATTTAATGACAATCTTTACTACAGCATAAACGAAATTTTACAAAAAATGTTTATAAATAAAAGCATTCAAATGTTCAGTTGTAAAAATAAATTAGAAGATGTGAAAAATCAAGACCAACAACTTGAAATTGTTAAAATTGTTAAACTTTGTCACGAAGGAAAAACATACCACCGAGGTATCACAGAAACGATAAAACGTATTAAGGAAAAATATTATTAGCCTAATCTTCATAATTTAGTTCAAAATTATATTAACACCTGTGAAATTTGCCTTCAAAATAAATATGAACGAAATCCTATTCAGTTAAATTTACGTGTAACCCCTACCAGTAACAAACCTTTAGAAATCATCCATATGGATGTAATTTCATTAGAAAAGGACAAATATTTAACTATTATTGATAGTTTTTCAAAATTTGCCCAAATTTATAAATAAAAAAATATGACCTCTTTAGAAATTGTTAATAAATTACTAAAATTCCTTTCACAATATACTATCCCCGATAAGATAGTTTGTGATAACGGAACCGAATTTAATAATATGGTAGTAAAAGAATTTTTAGCTCTTCACAAAATTAACATCCACTTCGTAAGTATAGATAGTCCAAATTCGAACGGACAAATTGAACGTTTTCATTCCACTCTTGTTGAGCACTTAAGACTTTTAAACCTTCAAAAGGAATACACAAATTTAGATTTGAAAGATAAAATCCAATACGCAATGATCAGCTATAATAATACTATACACTCTACAACAAACTTTAAACCAGTTGATATATTATTCGGACATTTCAAAAGTAACGATATAAATATTGATTTAGAGAAACAGCTTACTCAAAATTACGTTCAGAACCATAAGGATAAAATGCGAGTAATTTACGATAACTTGCAACAAAATTTACATAATAAAAAAGAAATAATAGCAGAAAAACGTAATCAAAATAAAACGGAAAACATTTCGGAAAATTTAGAAGAGGTTAGAATTAAACAAAACATTAGACATTCAGGCAAAATAACTAAACCAAAATATGTGACTCATAAAGTTGCAAAATTACAACCGAAATTTGGTACATTACAGACAAGTAAAGGAAAAAGACATAAACTATCCAAAATTAAAAGACCTAGAAAAATAACGCAAAACCCGATTGTTTCAGACTCATCCTGTTCGGATCAGGATCAACCACAAAATTCTTGACCGACATTACTCACAACCCTGGCGCAATCATCAATAAACTAGGTGACGCTAAAATCTACTTAAATAAACACACTATACATTTTAATTACGACTTTCACTCTCTTTATACGGAATATGAAAATTTAAACGACCAAATTGAACTGTTAAAATTAGAACTGCGAAAAAGCGACAATAAAACATTTATTGAATTTGTCAATTATTGGAAAATACTAAATTACTATCAGAATGAAGTTCTCGAAAAATTAGAAAATTTAGAATCCAAAACTAATAAAAGATCTAAAAGAGAAATCATAAACGGCTTAGGTACTATCATAAAAGCTATTACCGGAAATTTAGACAGTGACGATGGACAAAAATATGACAAACTAATACAACAATTAAAAACTAATCAAGAAACCCTAAACCAGAACATTTTACAAAATTACAATAGTAACACACAAATGATAAAATTATTTAACGAAACCGTAGAAAATATCAAACATAACGAAGTAATTTTAAAGTCCAGAATTTTAAACACACAAAAATTCCTATGCGATAAATCATCACTAATAGATCATTTATTTATAAAAGACATATTTAATCAAATAATTAGTTTATTAAAAATTTTACAACATACCGTATCAGAAATAGACACATCTTTAAACTTTTGCAGCTTAGGTTTATTACACGATAGTATTATTCCTAATAAAATATTAAAAGAAAATTTATTCCAAATTAATCAGAATAACAAATTAGAGTTTCCAGTAAATTTAAATAATAATGAAATACAGCAGCTCATCTCAACCTATTGTAAATTGGAAAACAAAGAAATACACTACTTAATTTTCGTGCCATTGTATTTTGAGAAACAATTAGAATTATTGCAATACACCCCTGTACCTACAGTCCAAAATAATGAACTAGTGACAATATTTGAAAACGAACATCTTCTTTTAAAAGACGAAATCAACCTATATTCAGTGTCCAGTGCGTGTGAAAAAATCAGTGATATATATTACTGCAACCACGTTAATAATGAACAAATTCTCCATGATGACTGTGACCATCAATTAATATATTATAATAATCCAAATAAATGTAATTATATCAATGTAGTTACTAACAATAGTGGTATGCTAGAAATAAGTCATACTAACCAAATTATATTGTATTATTTTAAGGATTATAAATTAAAAATTAAATGTCAGGATGAAAATGAAGAATTCAAAATGTTAAAAGGAATTTATTTTCTGCAAAATAATAATTGTAAAATTAATAACAAACAAATTATTAGTAATTTTATTAAGGGAGAACCTGTACTAATTTCAGACTTTAAATTCAACCTAACAGGCAGTCAGAAAATAGATTCTGAAATCAATTTTAGAGATTTAAAAGGTATGCAAATTATTAGGAAACAATTAAAAAATATCAATATTGTTCAGGATGATAAAATTAACAAATTTCATATAATTAGTTATAGTTTAATAATAACTATTGTGTTAGCATTTATTATAATAGCTTGTAAGAACAATTTAAAATTAATTGAAAAATGTAAAATTAATCAAAACAAGAATACAAATTCCCACATGTCATCCCTCTCCCTACCAGGTGATGCCCAACTCTAAGGGTGGAGGAGTTATATAGTGTAACAGGATAATTATATAAACAATATTAATCATAAGTAGCGTAAGATTACTGTCTAGCCTTTAGTTTAGTATAAATACAGGTCTGATAACACATATTGGACATTCTGTAACTAGCCTTCTTGTAATAAAGTTCTTTTTAAAAACGACACATCTCGAACTTATAATTTAACTTATACATAAAATATTAAAATTTAAACAAAGCACTTGGTTAAGAAAGTATATAGAGCTTAATATAGAATGGGGATATCCACCTCAATTTTTTTATTTTTTATTATGTAAGTGGAAGTCCTAAATCATTTATATTTGTTAGTTTCACCTTAATATTATTTATAATAAGCGAGATATTAATTGTTTTAATTTGCTCTTAAATTTTAATTTTGCTGGGACGTCACTCGCCCTGAAACTTCCGGTTGTCGATTACACCAGCGCCGTCAAGCGAGCATTCGTGAAACAAGTTACAGTTTGTTTATGTTTGTGACACCACGTGCGAGATATAGGGATTTCCAGCCCAGCGATATGCCATCTGGTGGCGAATTTTAGAAACCCTCCGAGAGACATTCGCAGTTTATAACCTATGTTGACAACGTACGTTTGACGACATTTTATTTATTATTCTTGTTTAATTTCAAGTTTTAGTGATGTATTTTCGTATTTTCATATTGCTTCATTATTATATCAGTTTGATATATACCAAACAGTCTTTTTCAAGACTAATTTTCATGTGATTATCGTTTCTTTTGTCGTATAATTTCTTTGATTCTTTTGCATCTATATTTCTTTTGCAGTACGTCAAATTTACATTGTTGTGTACCAATGTGCAATTCATGGAAAAAACGTAACTCAGATTTACACTTTTTTTGATATCCTAGTGCTAATTCTAACGTACAAATAAAAAATAATTTTAACAAGTACGAATTGGTCAATAGGAAAAAAGTGTGGATAAATGTTTTAAAAATTGGAAGAAAGTGTGCTCCTTACATTTTGACGAAGGAAGCTTTACTAAATCTAGAGATAAGTGTGTAAAAACTTTGTGCACATCAAATTATTTAATCAGAAATACATCTGGTACATTTTAACAAAATTGCAGAAATATTTTTGCATCTTCTACCTTTACCAGCTTTTCAAGAACAAACCATGTGTTTCACTGTACACTGATAATTTATTATTTTAAATGTTCCTTTAATAATATGCGGTGATGATTGCAAAGCCGATGATTGTAAACATAATCCATATAGATTGACCTCTTCATTTGTAAACGCCAAAATACCGCATAAAATTATATGACCGGCATTAAGAACTTCTTCCCCTTCATACACAGTTCTGGAATTTCCATTTCGTTTAATAAAATTAAAGTATTCCGTTAAAGGAAACCTTAAGTTTTGTTCAGCATTAAGCTGATTCAGAACCTGAAACCCCGAAAAATAAACGAATAAATATGAAGAATGGCATGACACAGATAAACCTATATTGCTTTTTTAGAAAAAAATAGATTAAATTACAATATTTTATAATATACAACAATATTACGTGTTATTTAATTCACTCTACTGTCAGCGATGTCTCTCGGAGGGTTTCAAATTTTATCCGCAGTGGCGCTGGGATCTAAACTTTAAACGCCTATAGGTTATGTTCAATGTTTCATTAGTAAATATTTTGTTATTTTGGAAAATGGAATCTGGTTTTTATCAAGCTGACTCAAGAAATTTACCAGTCGTTGATACTAGTATGGTAAATGATTATTTTGCAAACAATGCAAAATATATAAGTGCAGAAATTAGAAATGTTAAAACCGAAAGGTAAGACATCATTATAACTACATATTTATGAATAAAACATTTTCTACAACTTACAGAGCAGGCAGGGAAAGCTACGGAGACGATGCTATTGGCTTCGTACAAATAAAACGTGACGAAATTTCTGGTACTTGCATAGTCAAAGCCAAAATAACTCCAGAACACCGTATACACTCTTCAGACTATTCTTTATGTGCTATAATAAATGAAAAAGAAGAAAAAATTACAAGTTGTGAATGCCTTAGCTGTACTGCGTCTGAAGGTATAATTTATTTTACAATTTTTTATCACAATTTTCTTCTAATAAAAATTATGCAGGAGGATGTAAACACGCTGTAGCATTTATTTTATGGTTACACAGAAGAAGTGAAGATCCATCGGTTACATCTGTAACTTGTTATTGAAAAAAATCAAAGTATGAAGACAGCAACATTAGGAGAAATGTTTAATACAGGAGTCCCTCCTTTGAAAATAAAAGGCAGTTCATATGTATAAAAATTTATAAGTACTGGAAACACTTTTAAGAGCAGTAGCCTAATTTGTAAAATGTACGAGGAAAGTGATATTATGAAAAACATATCCTTACATTGTTTATCTTTGTTGTTTTGCAAATCATTTACCAACCCAAATGCTGAGGATTTCATCTCTTTTTGCAAAAATTCTATAAAATTAGAAGAGTGTAAAGTAATTGAAGAAATGACAGTTAGTCAAAACAAAACAACGAAGTGGTATGAAGCAAGATTTGGCAGAATAACAGCATCAAAATTATTTGAAGCTTCCCGCTGCCAAACAGATTCAGGAGTTTTAGTAGAAACCATATTAGGAGCAACTAAAATTATTCAAACGGAAGCAATGAAAAGGGGACAGAGATTGGAGGACGATGTATTGCGAGAAATAGAAAAAATAAATAAGTGTGGGTTAAAAATAAATCCTTCATATCCAATATTTGGGGCATCTCCGGATGGTATCACCGAAAAATACTGCGTAGAAGTAAAATGTCCCAGCAAAAAAAGTACAGTAGGGTCATATATTGATGAAAATGGAACATTATGCAATAAACCATGGGCACAAATACAACTGCAAATGTTTCTTTTTAAAAGAAAACATGGTTTGTTTGTTGTAGCCGACCCAGATTTTGAGTTAAGTTAATTTAGATAAAAATTATTGTGAAAAAATTATGGAAGGTGCTTCTAATTTCTGGAAACGTGCTAAAGTTAATAAATTAATATAAGTTTAATATTTTGTTTTATTTTTATTTCATAAAAAATAATGTTTATTTTATATTAAAAAAACTGTTTTATACAATTTGAAATTAAAATGGAATGTGTGCGTGTGAGTTAGAGGTAAAATCTTTTGATTTTAAATGAATTAGGTTCAACTAATGAAATAAAATGACATGTAAGTAACAAAATATAATATTTTATTTATTTTATTAATGGCCCCTGTACATTTACAATTCCGCAAGCAATTAAAATTAAATAATCCAGCCATGGTAAAATATGTACATCAACACATGCATGAGGTGCTAATATCTCAAACTCCCGCAGACGCCGAATCACACGTTCAATATGAATTCTTAGAGAAGCAATTCGTCTATTTTCTAAAACTTCTTCTTTTGACATTTTCTTCGTACTAGACGGAGGTCTAAGTAATTTACTTTTTTTTAATTAATAAATTCTCAATATTTTTAAAATCTCTATCTGCTATAACATCGCAATCAGGAGGTAAAATGTTAATAAATCCGCTCCGTTCTACTATTTCTTTATCAGTAGCTCTTCCACCGTACCCACTAGATATAAAATTTATCAAACCTGAGGGAGTTGAAGAAATTAAATATTTAATTGTGTTGCACTTTTTATAATGACTCCAAGTTTGGGCCTGATGAACAGAGTTAGAAGGCTGTTCAATTTCAATTTCTAGGCAATCAATAATGCTTTGAACATTTTTGTATCTAGCGATAAAAGGCAGCGGTAAATTTAATTTAATAATATACTCATCTGGCCAGTGAATAAATTCTTGCAAAATGTTTGCTGTTTCTGGTACTGCTTTGTTAAAAATTTTACTTATCATACTACTACTCAGGCCGAAATCAATTCCTAAACGTAAATATGGATCGTTAAGGCGAATCTTTTTTAATGTTATCATAATATTTCGAGTAGATATTTTAATATTTTCTGATAAAAAATCTAATAAAAAATATTCTGATTTCGGAAGCCCCAAATAAAACCTACTATTGGATTCTATTTTTTTCATTGTCATCTTCAAGTTTTGTTCATTTTCTTCTTTTTCATTTTCACTCATTACATAATCTGGAGTGTCACTTGAAGAAGCATATTCACTTGGCTTAAAACTACTGACAGTACTGCCCGTTGATGGAGTAACAGGTGATTCTTTACTGATAGTTGGAGAAATTGTATCGGGCTTCATAATATTTGCTTGTGTAGAAACATCAGCGGTGTCTGGTTTAACATTAACTCCAATACTTATTAAGTTGTCTTCTAATATAGCAAAATCAGATTGCGGTGATTCATCTAAAGATTTGCTTGTAGAAGGCTGAACATTTTCAGGGAAACTTAATTTTCTTTTACTCTTCACACTCTGCAATCTATCAAAATTTTCTTTTTTCTTTTCTTTGATGAAGAAGACAACTGTGTTTCAACAGCTACTTCAGCTGCTTCCAAAATATTTTTGTGGGGAACAGCACCACTTTTTAGGAGTAACCTTTTCCCAATCGTTTTAAACTCCATCCAATTTGCCGCATCTTCTTCTAACTAAAGGTGGCTTTACACGATCAAAGAATTTAAACTATTTTATGTCATATTTTTACATCATATTCTTTGATCAAATGGCTCCGCTTTACACGTTCAAAATTTTTGAACTATTTTTCCTTATAAAGTAGGGGTATCAATAAAGAAAAGAAAAATATAGGTTGATCACAATCATATATGATTTCACATTTGTTTATTTTTCACTTTTAACATTTGCTAACAACATAATCCCTAGAATTAACTAAAATTTGAAGTAAACGACCTTGAAATTTAGGACATGCTCTAAGTGAGAATTTCTATGTCATAGCATATGAACTATGAACAGTCAAATTTCTTTGAACGTGTAAAGTGTCAGAATCACATTGAACAATACGATGTTGTAGAAATAGATGTAAACTTATGATCGTCTAAAACGCCCTTAAAATATAAGATTCTAGTAATAACATTTAATATAAATAAATTTAATAGTTACATTAAAATGATCCTCGCAACAATATAACATTTTCGTCTTCGGAATATTTACCGGAAAGCTCCTAGCTGCTTCAAACCATTGTTTTCTTAAATCTTCTTGCCTCGGAACACTTATAAATCGTTTCTTGGGCTTATTTGAAGAATTATTTTCGCACGAAGGCACGAAACAATATCGCACAACCATGATCTCTATGTTAAAAATATATTGTAACGTTTTATTTATTTAGGTGAAGTGTAAAATTGATTAAAACACTAATATTTATATAACTAAGTTTAGTTAAAGAAATATGAATTATAAAGAATAATGAAAAATAACTAACACTAAGCATTAACAAATATAAACACTAATTTAAGAACTAATTATTATTACTAAAGACTTAAACACTAAGATAATTTATTTAAACAACTAAAACTACGCAATATTTATTTCAACACTATTTATATCACTGTCTATTTATTTATATCACCATCTGTACACTACACGTATTAACACAAGACTGTCCTCGCGATCTTTTGGTCGGGGTATTTATATTAAAATACATCATTCTAGAAGATTCTTTGATTCCTTGAAAATCAGAACAATGGGAAGCGAACGGACGTGTTCTAACTTGCTCGCTAGCGGTCGCCGCCCGCGCCGCCGCCCGCGCCGCGACCCTCGGTTCGCTACATTGCCCCCTCCTTAAGACTGTTTCGTCCCGGAACAGTTCGTTATGACGAAATCTGCATGCATCACCCTTGGTGCATCTGGAAGTCTTGAAGAAGTAACAGTCGACGGTTCGTTTGAGCTCTTCTTGGCCGGTAGAGTTGAAGCTGCAGACTAGAATTTCCACTCCGGTAAAGCGGAAGACCGTTTCTAACATGCTTCTAACAATCCTCCAATCCAAACCATCTAGTCCACAGCCTATCTTCGGTACTGCCAGTTTCATGATGTCGTTTTCCAACAGATGGTCCTTCATGTCGCACAGCGAGTCCCATAAATTGCGGTATGACGGCTTCTGATGTGAGTATTGTTTCGTAACGAGATAGTAAATGTACCGCTTGTGTTCTACGTTATCATCCTTCAGTTGTAGCGTTTCCCCGACAGTTGGACGTTGGTTGGCCAGTTCTTGTACTCGTCCAAATTTTCTTTTAAAAACTGAAGCGATGCCGCGGGACATTTTAATGTCTTTCGCTACACAGTGAGCGAGGGAATATTCTGGGGACACGGTGAACAGATCTCGTTGTTCTTCTCGTGTCACGCCATACCGTGCTTTGTGACCAGTGGAATGGCTTTCCATAAAGTCATCAAATGTGGGTTCCTCAGCTATAACCCGGCGAACCGTCGCTCCACGATGATCGTCAAAATTATCACCAGCAAAAGGGGCTAACCGATTGAAGTGGACTACTCTTGGCTTTCCATTAGGTGTTTTCCTAATTCTATAGACCACATCATTTATTCTTTTTACGATCTCGTAGGGACCTTCCCAATTCTTTTGCAGCTTCGGTGATAAGCCACGTCGTCTTTGTGGATTGTAAAGCCACACCAAATTTCCAGGTTGATAACCACCTTTCTCAGCCTTGACGTCATACTGGTCCTTCATCCGATCGCTGGCACCTTGAATGGTTGTACGGACTTGTTCATGGATGTCATTCATTCTTCTCCGTAAGTCCGTCACATAGTCCTCCCCGGCAAGATCTTCACCGGGTTTACTGCCAAATGTCAGGTCGCATGGTAAGCGCAACTCCCGCCCGAATAAGATGTTTGCTGGTGTCTGTCCTGTTGTCTCATGCACGGATGAACGGTAAGCCAACAAGAACAGATGAAGATGTCGGTCCCAGTCTCGTTGATGGTTAGAGACTACCTTTGACAAATACCGATTTATTGTTCTGTTCATCCGTTCAACCATGCCATCAGACTGCGGGTGTAATGCAGTAGTTCTGGTTTTCTTTATTCCTAATATCTTACAGATATTTTGGAACAGAGCAGACTCGAAATTCCTTCCTTGGTCGGAATGTATCTCTCGCGGTACTCCAAATCGGCAGATGCATTCTTTTATCAAGACTTCAGCGACCGTTACGGCTTCCTGGTTGGGTAATGGATAGGCTTCGACCCACTTAGTAAAGTAGTCCATTACTACTACTATGTATTTATTTCCATCATCAGTTTCGGGGAATGGTCCGGCCACGTCAATCGCAATGCGTTCAAAGGGACTTCCAACGTTATATTGGCGCATTGGAGCTCTTCTTTTTCTATGTGGCCCGTTACTTCCCGCGCAGATCACACATTTCTTGCACCACTCTTTAACATCTTCCTTGCAATTTACCCAGTAAAATCGTTGGCGCACTCTCTCAAGGGTTTTATGCACTCCAAAATGTCCAGATCCGTCGTGGATCTCCTCTAATACTTCCGGTACTCTATTCCTAGGAATTATCAGCTGGGTCCTACTCACAGTACCGTCAGTATTCTCTATGACACGTTTCATGAGGCCCTCTTCAACCACAATAGAGTCCCACTGCGCCCAGTAAGATTTTACACTTTGTGAGTGTCGTGCAACATCTTCCCAAACTGGTCTACTATCGTCACGTTTCCAATCCCGTATAATTTTCAAGTCCAAGTCATTCTCTTGGTCCTTGCGAAGGTCTTCCGTTTGCCAACTATCATTCACTACTGTTGTTCTGGCGATGGTCGAGAGTTTTTCTTCTAGACGACTGCAATGCTTGCATTCGTCCTGGCAAGGTCTTCTTGATAATGCGTCAGCATTACGATGGCTTGTACCTGCTCGATGCTCAATAACGAAGTTATATTCTTGCAATCTTTCAATCCATCTAGCTGCCTGACCTTCAGGATTCTTAAATTGTAGCAGCCATTTGAGAGCAGCGTGGTCAGTTCTTATAAGAAATCTTCTACCGTACAAATATTTGTAGAAGTGCTCTACGGATTTCACGACAGCCAAAAGTTCTTTTCTGGTGACGCAATAATTCCTCTCTGGTTTTGACAAGGTCTTACTAAAATAGGCAATAACCTTCTCTTGTCCTTCTTGTATCTGGGAAAGAACGCCACCAATTCCAACGTTGCTGGCATCTGTATCTAGAACGAATTCTCCTTCTGGTAAAGGATAACTTAGGACAGGTGCGCTTGTCAAGGAATATTTAAGTTGTTTGAATGCAGCTTGACAGTCTATCTCCCAGATAAATTTTCTGCCTTCTTCAGTAAGCCTTGTCAATGGCTTTGCTATGTTGGCAAATCCAGGTACATAACGTCGGTAGTATGTACAGAGACCAAGGAAACTTCTCAACTCATGTTTATCTCTCGGTACTGGCCAGTCACTCACAGCCCTTATTTTCTCCGGGTCAACTGCAATGCCCTTACCAGAAACTACGTGTCCAAGATAATGCACTTCTTTTTGAAATAAGTGACACTTCTTTGGACTGAGTTTCAGGTTAGCCTGTCTCAATCTTTGGAAAACCTCTTCCAAGTTCTTCATGTGGTCCTCGAAAGTTTTTCCTACCACAATAATATCGTCGAGATAGACCAAACATGTTTTCCACGACAGTCCAGCCAACACGGTTTCCATAAGCCGTTCAAACGTTGCAGGGGCATTGCAGAGCCCAAATGGCATAACAGTAAATTGCCAAAGACCGGTACCGATGGTAAATGCCGTCTTTTCTTTGTCTCTAGGGTCTAAATCCACTTGCCAGTATCCGCTCTTTAGATCAAGAGTAGAGAAAATCTTTGATCCTGCCAATGTGTCCAGAGTATCGTCTATTCGGGGTAGCGGGTAGCTATCCTTCTTCGTCACGTTGTTAAGTTGACGATAATCGACGCAAAATCTTGTAGAGCCATCCTTCTTCTTCACTAGCACCACTGGTGAAGCCCATGGACTGTTTGAAGGTTCAATCACACCTTCCGTCCTCATATCCTCTATAATTTCTTCAGCTTCTTCCCGCTTCGCCAGTGGTAATCTTCTTGCTGTTTGGCGGATGGGTCTTGCGTCTCCGGTGTCTATTTTATGATGGACTACATTGGTTCGTCCTTTGTCCTTCTTGTCAAATTGGAACACATCTTGAAAGGTCCCAATTAAGTTCTTAGCCTTGGTCTTCTGGTCGGCAGTCAAGTCCTGGAACGATGATGACAGCTCTTTGATTAGAATGTCTGGAACTTCGCAGGATGTGTTGTCTTTGGCCTTTACAGTTCGAATAATCGATGATACCGTTGAGCATTCTCCTACTATAGTCCCTTTCTTCAGTATAACGGGATAAAAATTTATGTTCATTACTCGAACTGGGATAACCTTGTCGGTTTTGAGCAAGGCTTTTCCAATTACAACTCCAGTCCCAGTTTTGGCATCATCGTTTTTCGGCTGGAGCATGACAATGTTTCCCTCACAGAAGCTACCCTCTAGCTGTGCTTCCACGATTGATTCACTTCGTTCTGGGAGGGTTACATCTTCCGTTATTAGTACTCGCATAGCATTGTCGTCTCGTGGATTTAATACCAATTCTTCATCATTGACCATCATCACTCCATTCTTCAGGTCAAGTTTAAATCCATGCTTTTTCATAATGTCCATGCCGAGAATGAATTCATCTTCTACATCAGCTACCAGCACACGATGTTTAATGCACGTTTTTCCAACAGTGATGCTCAGATCTATTTCTCCAGATGCGGTAGCTTGTTCTCCGGTGGCTGTGCGTATCTGCCACTTTGTTGGAAGTAAGTGTTTTCTGCATATTTCCCTTGCTACGTCGGGTCTGATTATTGTTTTTGTCGCACCCGTATCCAACAACATTTTAAGCGGCCTTCTGTCGATAGAGCCGTCTACATATATGCTATTAGCTTGATGATGTAGGGATGCGACATAACTAATAGATTTTGGGGCTACTGGATTACGGGTCGACGATTGCCCCTTTGCATCAACCCGACTTAGTTTCCCGACTCCTTTTCATCCTTTCTTGGTTCTGCTTTCTTCAGTTGTTTTCTGCAGAGCCTTTGCGGGTGACCTAATTCACCGCAATTCCAACAGCGGAGTTTCTTTCTTCCAGCAGTATGAATTTCAGATGTAATTCTTCTTATCCTGTCATCTAGATCCTCTGTGTCTTCAATCCTCTCAGCATCGATATTTCGCACTCTCGATTGGTTACGTGAAGCTTGTTTTGCAGCTTCATGGTCTAAAGCATATGAAAGTGCATCAACCAGAGTTTTTGGTCGAGCCAATCGTAGTGCCTGCTGAGTTTCATTGTCTCGGACTCCATAGATAAATGCTTGTGTTGCTAGGCATTCCAAAACACTTTCAGGAGCTGTAGGGTGTGCGAGACGAACTAGACGAGCTATGTCGGCTTCAAATTCTTGAAGGTTTTCTTTAGAACTTTGATACCGGTTCCTCAGTTGCGTCTGGTACACTTGCTCCAGATGCGCATTGCCATATCGCATATCCAATCTCTTAACAAGTTGTTCGTAATCTTCTTGTTCATCTTCTTTTAACGTTTGTAGGATATCGATGGCTTCTCCACGTAGCGAAACTGTCAGCGCAGTAGCTTTTTCTTTGGAAGTCCAGCCATTCGCTTTGGCAGCAGCTTCAAACTGTTTTAAATAATTCGGCCACGATGTCTTGCCGTCAAATTCTGGTGTTTTTATATGGATTCTGGAACTATTTTCTTTTTCTGGCTTCTTTTCTTGAATCTCATCCATCTTTACTATATCAGGATTTGAAACCGCTGGTGACGTTATTTTGGAGACATTTTTCTGTAATTCTAAAATCCTCATGTCGTATTCATCTTTCAGATTTTTCAAGTTTTCTTCTATTTTTTCTTCTAATTTCTCTTCTAAATTTCTAGAACTTTCTTTCAGTTGTTCGTTTAGTTTTTCTTCCAAAGTTCTAGAATTTTCCATTAACTCTTCTTTCAATATTCTAGAATTTTCTGTTAATTTTTCTTCCAATTTTTGTTCTAAACTGTTAGAATTTTCTATTAATTTGTCTTCTAAAGTTCTAGAATTTTCTTTCATTTGTTCTTTTAAATTCTCTTCAGATTTTCTAGAATTTTCCATCAGTTCTTCTTTCAATGATCGAGAATTTTCTTCAGATTTTCTAGAACTTTCCTCTAATTTTTGTTCCAATTTATCTTCTAATGTTCTAGAAGTTTCTTTTAGAATTTTAACAAAATCGGTGAAACCACCCGCAATTTCGAATACAAACTCATCTGGATTTTCACCAGCTTCTACTAAAGCTTGCCGTAGACGAAGTTGCAGAACAGCCTTGGATCCCGATGTCTCTAACTCTCGGTCTTCCAGCTCTCTCTTGAGATCGGTCACTTTTAATTCACTTAATTTAGCCATTTTATTTATTTTTATTTACACTTCACAGTTTATTAACCCTCACACCTGACACCAATTGTAACGTTTTATTTATTTAGGTGAAGTGTAAAATTGATTAAAACACTAATATTTATATAACTAAGTTTAGTTAAAGAAATATGAATTATAAAGAATAATGAAAAATAACTAACACTAAGCATTAACAAATATAAACACTAATTTAAGAACTAATTATTATTACTAAAGACTTAAACACTAAGATAATTTATTTAAACAACTAAAACTACGCAATATTTATTTCAACACTATTTATATCACTGTCTATTTATTTATATCACCATCTGTACACTACACGTATTAACACAAGACTGTCCTCGCGATCTTTTGGTCGGGGTATTTATATTAAAATACATCATTCTAGAAGATTCTTTGATTCCTTGAAAATCAGAACAATGGGAAGCGAACGGACGTGTTCTAACTTGCTCGCTAGCGGTCGCCGCCCGCGCCGCCGCCCGCGCCGCGACCCTCGGTTCGCTACAATATATTTAAATTTATGCACTTAAATAACTCACTATAATTTAAACTTACCTCAATTTTTTGAATTGAAGAAATTATAAACAAAAATAAAAGTCTGTAGCACCAATAAATTAGATAAAACTCAATCACAACAACCACAACTTAAACGAAGAAAAATGTAAACATAACCATAACCAAACTTACAAACTTCAAAATGGTTCCAGCGAGCGAAAATGGATAACACAGCTGTCATTCGCGTTCCTTTTTTATGCTATGTATTTGTCTCTCTCTTCTCATCGGGGCGAATGACGTCACATGGTAAAGTGCGGCAAATTGCTCATTTGGTTTTTTATTTATTATAGGCGAAATAAAATAAATTTTAAACTTATATTAACTTTTTTAACTATAATCTTATGTTGACTATAACGATAATTTACTCAGAATTGAATATCTTTTAGTGGTGGATAACCCCATTGCGCAAACAATCAAATAATGTGTTTCTTAATTTTTTTTATAACTTAATGAATAATGCTGTTTACGGTAAAACAATGGAAAACGTTCGCAGACATAAAATTGTAAAATTAGTTTCAAAATATGAGGGACGATATGGTGCGAAGAATTTAATATCAGAACCTAATTTTCATAGTTGTACTATATTAAGTGATGACTTGGCACTTATTGAACTTAAAAATCAGCATGTTATTTTTAACAAACCAATTTATGTTGGCTTTTCAATTTTAGATTTAGCAAAAATTTACATTTATGATTTTCATTTTAATTACATAAACGCCAATGTAGGTGATAATGCTAAATTATTCTATACAGACACAGATATCTTAATTTACAATTTTTTAAATTTTGTCATTTATGAAATGATGAAACGTGATATTCATAAATTCGACACTTGTGATTATAGTAAAAATAATATTTATAATATGCCGCAAGGTAATAAAAAACTAATTAGTCTTATGAAAGATGAAAATAATGGGAAAATTATTACAGAGTTTATAGGATTACGTTAAAAAATGTACTGTTATAAAATTTTAGATAATGATATTAAATCAAAATTAAATAAAACTCTAATTTTATTACGGGTGTAATTGTGAACAATATTACGTTCAACAATTGTTATGATTGTTTATTCAATATTAGTTCTGTAAGTAGAACATAATATTGTATATTATCTAAAAAAACATGAAGTGTATACTGTAAAACAAAGGAAAATAGTTTTAAGTCCTCATGACGATAAACGCATTCTACAATCTACTTCTACAGATACATATCCATGGGGATATTTATTATAGTTCGTTGTTAAAATTATAATACACAATACTTATTGTTAGAATTATATTACACACTATTTATTTGGAATATATATATATATATATATATATATATATATATATATATATATATATATATATATATATATATATATATATATATATTACATTATTAGTATCTACTACTTATTAAATTATTATTACATCATCATCCTCACTGTCTGATTATATTATCACGTCTTCATTGTCACACTCGATCTCTAACACCTCTTCTTCTTCACTATCGCTATCCTCTACTTCTATTATTACCTCTTCTTCTTCTTCTTCCTCACTTTCTATAATTTCAATCACATTTCCTTTCTCACCATCAGCCTCAACAACGGAGTAACGGTGATAAGAACTGCTCACCTGTATAACTATTATCTTCATGCATCTGCTTGAACAGACTTTACGTTTTCAAAAGCGATACAGCTTCTCAAGTCGTGACTAGTAATAATCTACTATATGCTTAACAAAATTTTTGATAACTATTTATACAATTTAATTAAGAATTTTTAGTCAAAACATGTCCGTGTTGATAACAAGATCATGGTAAAGTTCAAATGTATCCTTGTTGATAACTTTCTACGATGTCAAAATAATATTTTTGAAGTCAAAATATATCCATGTTAAAATGTAAACATATCCGTGTTGATAATATTTATGATTTGAATTGCTGACGAATTCAACACGTGTACATTTTTTAAAATGTCAGCCAGTACGGTTGTGTGGTCGTGGCGTGTCTTGTCTGATCGTGTAGATAAGCAACATAGCCCGCCCTATCCAATTGGATGGGTTGCCGCACAACGGCTCGGTGTGTGCTGGCCTTGCAGAGACTGTAGGCTGACAACCTGCATCACTAAAATGCAAGTAAAACATGTCACGAAACAAGTACTTCAGGTACTTGAGGCCTTGTTCCACATAGGAATGTTGTGCCACTGATGATGATGATGACATTTTTAAAATAATAAATTACCGTGTAAACATTTGTAATTTTTTTAATAGGTATAAAAGAAAATTTATTTTATAAATTTCATTATTGTAAAATATTCATTTACATGTGTACACATAAATATAAAACAATGAAATTATTAAATTTATTTTCACTACAAGTATATATGTTTAGTTTCTGCGAAAATACAACTTCGAGTATAAACTCCAAAGATTTTAAATTAATAGAATTCTTTGAAACATATGGATATTTGGAAACTAACACAAACGAACTATCAACAATATCTAAAAATGATAGTACATATATAAAAGCGTTAAACAAGTATCAAAAATATTATAATTTAAATGTAACAAAATGAAGAATTGTTAAATTCATTCGAATCTAAACGATGTGGAGTATCGGATAATAACAACAAATATGAAAAATATTTCTTTTATAACGTGGGATTTTATTTAAGGTTATTATTATCAAATTAATGTTGCAAAAAAGCATTCAAAATATGAGAAAAATATATTAATATTGAATTTCAATACACTCCATATAATAGTAATAACTATAGACAAAACAAGCAATCTGCAAATATACTAATTTCAATGAATGGAAAACGGCTTATGTTTATTATTTATACCAAAATTGTCCGTATAATTTTGATAGACGTGAAAAAGTTTAAGACATGCAAGTTCTCCACATACCCATCTAGTTTCTGTTGATATTCATATGGATCTATTTGAGATATAGAGTTAGAAGTTATCAAATAACAAAGAAAATAGAAGTGTAAATGTTTTGGAAGTTTTAGTCCATGCAATTGGACACGCGTTAGGCTTAGATCATGTGCGAGAAAAAAATGCTCTTATGTATAGTCGTTATAGAAACACAGAATTTAAAAAAAACTTCAGATTTTAAGTTACATCCGATAAATATTAAGGAAATACAAAGTTTATATATAAAAAAAAACTACAACTCCGCCTACGAAATTATTACCTCAGCCTATACCAACGGAAGAAGCAGAAACAACGAATAAACAACAGGTTCCAGCGGAAGAAGCACCAAAATTATGTGATATAAAAAATTTAACAAATTTTCATGTTATTAATGAAAACCCAAGTAGCACTAAGAGCTGCATTTTAGATATGAGTACGTTCTTAAAACTGTTTTAAATTCTTTTTGGTAGGTAATAATAATTGTCAACCGCAACGTATCGCATTCATTGTTATAACGTTGTCATTGCGATATTGGGGAATTATATTTTGAATTTTAAGACGTTTTCATGACAATAATATTATAATATAAGTTATATATATATAAGTTATTTAAGCTTCATTTCAGCAAACTCGGCAACCTCTTTACAACAAAACAGTTGCGACTGCTACAGAATAGCATACGAAAACTACTTATAGTTTTACATTATTTAGCCTGAAATGCTACACTTCCTGCCAAATTATTATTTATTCGTTATAATCTAGCTATTTATTAGTTATAAAAACTATTAAGTAGGTGTATATTTTAGTTCAAATAAACAAGCATATTTATGTAAATATTTACTCATTTATAACTTCTTTTCTGCGAGTTTCTTATAATGCAGCTTTAGAAATGAACATAGTAGTAAAAATATAACAAATGAATGTATAAAATGTTATTTTGAAGAGTCGTTATGTGAATTGATATAATTTCACACACAAACGCTTTCTTAAACTACTGAAAAGTATTATGCAAGAGCAATGAGAAACTACTTATAAATTAAGGGCTTTTCGATATCGTTATATTATCTTTCCTAAATTTATTATAATATTTTTACTAAAATTATTTATTAAAAAAATAAGTAGGTAAACATGATATTTTCAGTTAAAAAGTAATAATCGAGCACAATGGTCTTACTGATGTGTAAGTTGATTGTCGCATATTCATTAATTTTAATATTTTCTCTGCGTACGACACCATGGACGCCTTCATATTTAGCAATTGTTCATGGCGAATAAAGAAAACATAAACTTAATTATTACCAAAATAAATCATTTTTATTTCCAAATACGATAGTTAAATTTATTAGACACTATATAGCTGATATCAGCGCATAATAACTAAAAAATACAGATTTATAGTTATTTTTTGCTTATCATAACTTAAAACTAATTTATACATTATAACTTTAATAACTTTGCATATACTACTTATTAAAACCTTAAAATAACTGAAACATATCTATCGTTGGAGAACGGCTGTAATTGAGTTATTTTTAAGTTATAATAACTGCAATATAACTTAATGGTTTTTTATTGTGTACATATTTTGACAGCTTTATGTTTATTTCAGAGTGGTGTTATTACTTGGTGCTAACTAAATTTTAGTAACAATCCTCGTAAGTACAATTATATTTTAAATATAAATGAAGGAAACTTTAATTTTATATTGTATTCTAGCATAATGACATATTATAAAATCGTTGAAACGATTGAGGAAGGAGAAAAATATCTTTCTTCTGTGCCGTACAAGTGGGAAAAAATAATGTGTTATACTGGCCACCTACTAAAAACATTAATAAGTATATAAAAGACATGAATAGTTCACCCGCTCCCAATTGGAGCAAGCAACCCTGCAAAGTAAAGAAAACTTTTCTATTTCTAGTTTATTGGAAACCAAAAGAATTGAAAATCGGATGGCAGATTTTACAGATACTGAGGTAGAAGAAAAGTAACGTATGTGTCATAAGTTTGACAACAATATTTAACTTTTTTTTTAGCTATGAAGTAATCAAACGTAATAAGAGAAAACATCCTGGCGAAGAAATAGATGATATAACAGACTTCAATCATTTACTAGATAACCCATCTCCTGCAGAAGAACAAGAAGTAATTATTGAACAACCTGTTCCTGATGTTGTGCCATTAACAGAAGAAAGCCAAATGCAATTTACAAGTGATATACAAATGCCTAATAGTACAGAAATTTCAATAATTGATTTTGGAGACATAAATCAAAAAATAACTGAAAGTAAGATTATTTGATATACCTACCTAATTTAATTTCCGGTACTTTAATCTGGTTATGCAACTGACCAATAATGAATAGCTATTTATTTATTTCTATTTACTTTTTCAGTTAATAAAAATGTAAATCACAACAGTGCCAAACTTGATAATATCTCCAAGGAAATTTGTAGTTCGCGCGTAAAATTTGATAGAATAATAGAGTTACTGTCTTCCAATAACAATTCAGGAAAAAAGAGTGTAGAAACAGATTTGAAAGAACTCATAGATAAAGTGGTAGTACTTTCAATGACAAACGAAAAGGATGTAGAGCTTTTAGAAAGAAAGTTAGAAACTGATAAAGATTTTAAACAAAATGTGGTAAGATCAAATGGAAATAAACATGCTATAATACATTAATAATACAAATATTAAATTTCAGAAAGAATATATGTCTCGAATTGGTGGCAAAGGAGGTGATAAAAATGGGAATAAAATTGCATACAAAATTATTGACCAATTTTTCTCACGGGCAGTGTTGTTAAAATTTTCTTGGACAAGGTCGTCTAAAAACAAAGAGAAAAAAATGTTTTTTAAAATTTACAAATATCATAAGCATGTTTTATGATATTATTTATGGAGCAGATAATAGATTTACAATGACAGATGATGAAGAATTTTTTAGAAAAATTCTGAAGAATAGTTTAAGCAGAAGTAACCAGATTTGCTTAAAACGAAAGAAGTAGGAAGAAAAAAAAAGATAATACATACATACGTACTATATTTATTTATGTTATTATACAGAGCTGAAAATGTCAATGTCAATGAAGACGAAAATGTTCCTGAAGCAAACATTAAAAAGACCAACAAATTTCAAACGAAAACGAGGAAGAGAAAAATGATTTACGAGATGAAAAATAATTTTTTATTACAGATTTACCAGTACAGAATTTTTATTTATTTATTTTTATACCTACGTATTGTAAAACTAGGAACATAAGCAAAAAATATTATAAATGAATATATTTTATTTATGAATAACTGTTAAATGAATGTAACAGCGGAAAGAATATAAATTTAGTTTTGTATCTAATTAATAAAAGTTTACATTTGATATCCTGCTTTGAAAATAATTTGGAATGACTTCTTTGCCCATCTGATACATATATATTTAGATAGGAAGATTTTACAGGTTTTTCAAATAAATTACATTTATTTGCTAATATTGATCCATGTATGTGATAGTTATTTTGATTTAATTTTGCGCTTATAATTTCTACAATATCATTTTCATTAGACAAAAATCATTTATTTTTGTTGTCATTTTTTAATGTTGTATTATTGGATAGTTCTAACAGATTGAGTTCTTGCCTATTAATTTAATTAATATCTACTGGTTTTCTATATTCATATCTTTATTAGATGATATTGCAGTATACTGATTATGATTATATTCTGAAATTCGCTTAGCCACTTGAGATAATGGTTTGTTGCCCGTGCGAATTAAACGTTTAATTTGATAAAGCATATTCTCGAAAGGATACGCACTAAAGTTTGGCAATGGCCCAAATTTTTTGACATCATTAATTAAATGGCTCAAATTATGTACATTGCTACTTACAGAGTCTATACCGTATATATTTATATACTTTTCTATATAATCTTTAATTAAGTTATCAGCTAAATATAAAAGATGATAATATTCGGTAGAAGAAGTTATTGTTATGGCACAAAATAATGTCAAAAAGTGATAGTAAACGTCATTAGGTAAAAAATCTTTCAAAATAGCTGGTCCAATGTAAAATAAGAAAGTACGGTATTCAACACCTTTCCAAAATTTTATACAATGCAGTGGCCTAATAGCTCGGTGTATCTCTGTAGGTCTTGTCTGATTACATTGTACTAATATGTCTGATATTAAATCTATCTCATATGAACTCCACTTTGTTCTGAAGTTAAAACTACCATACACCCAACCTGTTAGGCACCTCTTCATTACGCCAAGGTCAATTAAGTGCAGCGAATCTACTACTGGGAAATCTGCGATCATATCTATTGGTAAAATTTCCAAAGGTGAATCTTCTTTATGATGGTCAAAATCTACCCTATTACGAAACGATTCATCAGTTCGTTTAGGTAAATATATGAGGGGGAAACTCATATGTCTACCGTCCTTATAGTATTCACCTATAACCACACATTTTATGCAACCGTGATAGTGATTGAAATTTACTTTTCCTAAAAATAAAATCCTATCAATAATGTCTTTAAAAAAATATAATGTTTTTTACCTTTAATAAACGATCTGGCAGGTGTATCGCATAAGAATCCTTTTATGTTTACTATTATTTTGTGGCCATTGTTGACGATTATTCCGTTTTTTAATATGTCACTCAATTCATTAACAAATGGTGTTAGAAATTCCTGCAAATTCGGTTTTCCTTCTCCGCAATAAATAGCAATAACCATGGGTTTAACAGACAATAAATTATTAATTTGTGCTAAAATAGGCCAAAATACTACTTTAGAACTATTACTTATTGGCAATCCGTCAATATTGAATAATAAATCTATAGTTTCCGTATTATTAGCTGAACAGAATAAAATTTCGATGCATGTTTTTAAACCGTTATACTAATAATGTCCATTGTCTATCATTGAAATTTGTACTTCCTTTGGAGTTTCTAATAAAGTCCATGAATCCTGTGGTAAATATTTGATACTTGTTTGTTCATGTAGAATATTAAGTAAAGTGTTAATTGCTGTATGTTGTATATTATATGTAAAAGCCCAATTTCTTAGATCTTCTGTAAGTGTATTAGTTTTTGTAAAATATTGATCTGATTCATTGTTGCTAGTAAAATATAATTCCTCAAATTCTGTCTCAGATTCTGCAGGAGTTATTTCTTCTGATGAAAAATTATTGTAGCAAATTACGTCATTTGAGTCCTGAGTTTCTGTTAACCTTATTTCGTTATGTTGTTTTAAAACTACATCAGGTTTTTTTTTGTGATAATGGTTCATGGATTGCTTGGTTAGAATGTACACTTATTTGTTTAGTTTTCACATCCGTTTCTTTTAGTATCTTCTGCACATACTCTTTATTTTTATGAATACGTTGTTGCACTTTTCTATAATAATAAGAACTATGTTTAAATTTTCTGAACAATTTCAAGTCAATTTTCGTTTGATGAGACATTTTGACACTTCTCAACCTCGTGCAATCAAACATTGATTCATATACTTTTTAAAGAAATTAATGGGAACAAATAACTGAAATGTAACAAATATCATGATAGACACGAATACGAAATCAAAAACAAAAAAAAACCTAATTGGAAAATATTCAATAAAATTTTAGAAATATTGTAGTATTCAAAAGCAAAAACATTCCGCTAAAAAGCAGGATATTTGTAGTTATAATTCAGCAATATGAAAGTTAAAATTGAGCTTCTTTCACCAAAAAATTACTTGAAAAATGCTTAATAATAATGTTCATAATTTAGATTTTTGTTTAAGCAATATGGCGTTATCCTTACCGTATAAAACTACATTATCAAAACTAGACATTCCTATAGTTGTAAGAACATTGCCGTCACTGACTAAAAAAAGAGTTAAATAATAATGTTCATATTTTAGATTTCTTTATAAGCAATATGACGTTATCCTGACCGTATAAACTATAAAACTACCTTAGCAAAACTAGACATTAGTACGGTTGTAAGAACGTTGCAGTTTTCTTATAGTTATTGCTACATAATATTTGACGATAATATAACGCTTTAATGACCAGAATGGATACTTGAAAATAATTTGAGCTTAATATCTAGATAATAACTAATCACAGGCTTATAAAACGTTTTAGCAGCTAGGAATTAGTTATTTTGCCAAACAAGTCAAATATTGTTACTTGGGAAATTATTAATATTTCATGATAACTGGATATGAGTAAAAAAAAGATAGTTACACTAAGCCATGTTATTTATTAAATTGGGTGCATTTATTAAATGATAGTTTCAAATATTTATCAGCTCTATATCGCAAACCTAACAATAACATAGTATTAATAAATAATAATAAATTTTATGATATTAAGTGGCCCTTGTTGAAAATATTACAAATTACAGATGTAAGTTCTATTTCAAAGGAGATTAAAAATATTACTGGAGCAGTTCATACAAATTTAGGTCAAACTTATATATATTATTTAATAATATTCATGTAATACAGCTAAATGATTGTAGTAATTCTCTTATAAATCGTGGAACAATAAATTCAATGTTTCCAGGTATCCCACCAAACATAGACGAGGTTTTCAATATATAAATGGATATACGTTTTTTTTTTTAAATAATATAATATATGAATACAGTGAATATTTAAAAACTGTTACAAAGGCACTTCCATTTAATTTATCTTTTTTTTAATATACATTGTCAAAATGAATCTATTTTTAAACAATTAAAAAATCTATTATCAAAATATTTTACAAGTAAACATTAGCGTTTTATCACAATGAGATAACACTACAGTATATACACAGCAGTGAAGTTATATACGTACTAGTAGCTAGTAATACAGCACAAGTATTAACATGTCTTACGCTGAAATGAATATGTTAGCCGCAGTACTACCAATTCGTTGCCTGAGATCCTTAGAAGAAAACAAGCCCTGTAAATTCAATAACTTGAGAAGAGCCAAAATTAAATTTGGAGAGATATATTATACCTAGATTATACCTAGGTAACTGAAGTACAACTAACAATGATGAACAAAGATGCTGCGAACAACATACCGTACTTGGAATCAAAAGGAGCTGATGGACAGGTTGTTAAATTGCAATTTAATGTTCAAAATGATATTGGTGGTAGTACAAATTAAAAAAAATGTATTAATGATATGTTAATAAAACATTTATTTTTATAATAGTTTTTATTCATAGAAAACCCATATTACATGTCTTTACATTGAGAACAATCTTTTATTAGAGTATACTCCGTAATCCAACTGTCTGCTTCTTCAGGATGCCTGTGAAATTCTACATCTTCGGTAAGTTTGGAAATTTTTATTATTTTGCCATTGTATTGGAAATCTATTCCAGTTGGAATCTATTTCTATTGATGCATAAACCATTATCAGTTCCATTGGTAATAATTCTATATCTTTTTTTTTTAGTTATATATATATATATATATATATATATATATATATATATATATATATATATATATATTAAATATTAAACGGTACAATGCTGCTAAGTTCATACCATTTTGTGTAACACAGTTTGTAGTATTGTACTGATGTGTTATTTATTTTCCTTCTGTTTGTAGTAACTGTTCCAAATTTATGATATTACTATTTCAAATATTTTCTAACCAGAATTTACACTTTTCTCCCCACACGTAAACACCTGAATATTTAAAATTGTTCATTATACTTTGCAGAACTTCTTAAGCTTTAGAATATATAATATCCCTAGAACTCCATAGTAGTATAAGATGCGACAACTCCCGCTGCGGAATGCAGACAACCTAATTAAAATAATGACTGGTATGTGTATTTTAAAAATTGGTGAAATTTTTTGACGTGACGTCGTAATGTGGAAATTGAATTTATTTGTTTCGATCTAATTAAGATAATGACTGTTATATATATTTTCAAAATTGGTGAAATTTTTTGACGTGACGTCGTGATATGAAAATTTAATTTCTTTGTTATTTTGAGAAGGGAGATAATTAGGAAATATGTTTTAAATTATTTTGAAATTTATTTTATTAATTTAACATATTTGATATCATAGATGCGGAAAAAGATGCAGCCATGGCCGATATCGACGACGACGATGATAAAAAAGATACTGCCGTAACCGACGATGAAGACGTCGCCACGGAGGAAGATATGAATGTATTAAAATTAGAATTTAGATATAATTGTATAAAAATTATTAAATTAAATTGAATACATATATAAAATACACATATTTTCAATTAACAACATTTTACCTATCAAATTTAATCCATCCATATCTGTCGAACAATTGAAGAGAAGTTAAATATTTTATTATTTGTTTCTGTTTCGAACTCTATTACATGCTTATTTTGTAAAACGAAATATAGTAATACAAGAGGAATGTTCCAATTTTAGTTTGAAGGTTAAAAGAGAAATTTTTTATGAATTATTATGTATTAAAAGAGTTCTCGTTTAATAGAAATTATTCTTTGACCACTGCTACACAAAGACGCATTTAGTAACACTAATCTTTAGGTAAGAATATCGAAAGATATTTTCATTTATTAATAGTTGCTAATATTTTATTTATTGTTAAGCAAACATGGACTTTGCAACGCTGAATAAGAAAGGACAGCTGGAAGACATTAAACTCCGAAAGAAACTTACAGATCTAGTAGTTAATAAACAATATCGTTTAATTGATATTAAGGCTATTACCACAGTATTTGGAAGAAAAATAATTGCGGAATGTGAAGACTTTATAACATATCTTCCATCACGGTTTAACGAAGTGACTGATGAACAAATATGTCAGTTGAAAAAAACAAATATTACAGGATGGTGTATAAAATTTACTGGTATTAAAGATTATGGTTTTGGCAAACAAGCTAGATTAGTAGAATTTGAAAAATTGTAATTTACTATATACATCGTAAATAAAACGGAACTGTTGTGACGATGGTCACTGTGTTTCAACATAACTCTTGTATAGCCTAGTGGCTAGCGTGTTAGCATTGTATACTTCCCATTTCCTTTGTAACCCTTAAAGGGAGCAGACATGTAAGCGAGAGCTCCGTATAAAAGTGCGTTTATAGTGAAATTAAAATTCCAAATCTATATGTTGCCGCACGGCAGTGTTAAAGTGCCGTGAGTGAAAGTGAACAAAGTGTGTAAAAAACCAAGTAGTGAAAATGCAGCGAGTGAAAGTGTGAAAAGTGTAAGAAAATGTGGAGGCGTGCAAAGTGAGAATGCAAGTGTAAAAAGACGTATCGACAAAGACAGTGATGAAAGACTTCGCAGACTAGCAGAACTAATAAAGAAACAGCAAGAAGCCCAATTTGGAGTACGTGAAAAGCCAATGAGTGAAAAGCCAGTGAAAATGTGAGGTTCCATTCGAAAGTGAAAGTGAAAGCGAATATGAAAATGAGAGTGCGTCGAACAAACAAGTGAGAGAAACTCCAATAACAGTAGATAATATAATAAGAAAAATAGTTACAAAAGAAAGTGAAAAACACGTGCTCAGTGACATGGCGAAAAATCCAAAACCAGCAGCGCCAGACGGTAATGCAGCTGCCTGCAAAAAGACCTCTGGTGACCAGAAAAAGAGGCAAGCTAGTAGCAGCCCAAAGCAAACAGATAGCGCGCCAGTGCGTAGCACATCAAGAACAGAGATATAGAGGTAGGGAGAATGATTGTACACCCTGCGCGGGTATACAAGAATAGAAGGACGCCATTTTGCAGGTTCATTCAGGCGGTAATTTTAAATGAAGAATTATAAAACAATATAATTATGATATAAACTTGTACAAAACTTTATTTAAAATATGACGCTATAAATTTCATAACAATAATAATACTTAATAACTAGGGTTGATAGATTTATGCATAAAAATACTATAAAATTATGTATTAACATTGGTAATCATTTTATTAAAAAAAAAATCAAAATATGCATTTGTACATTTTATTGAATAACCAGGTTTTTATAAAAAAATATATAAATGTTTATAGAAAACAATAATTATTGTACTAAATGTATCTTTATTTAGAAATTTTTGTTACGACAACATTTTAAATACTTTTGTACATTAACAAAATTAAATTACGATATTACAAAGACACACGTACAACAATCGGTACCTAACGTCACAATTTTGCAAGATATGGTGAAGTATGCATTTTAAATTCAAAATTAACCTATTAAAAAAATATGCATTTGCATAAAATTATCAACTTTTAACTAATAACTATTGATGGTAAAATAATATTAATTTATTTAATTCTCTCCTAACCAATTTTCCTTGAATTAGTTCTGTGTATCTTTTCAACACATTAAAAAACCTTATTCTCGTATAACAGTAAATAATGTCCTTTACTAAAATAATACCATGATGTTATTCTATTACACCGATTTCAGTAGAAATCGAAAAAAAGAAAACAAAATGATAAAATAAACAATCCTGACCGCGTGTTAACAAAGCAAAGTGACAGATGACCTGCAAAATGACTACCTCCAGTTTGTACATCGAATATTGGATGCGCAGTCGTCGAAGCGTATTCTCCCTACCTCTATATCTCTGATCAACAATAGCCGACAAGTCTCCCTCTAACTCAACCGCAATGGCCGAGCTGCGCAAGAAGCGTATGCGCCACGCCCATTAGATGACATGCCCCCAGCCAACCACAGTCGCGAACAGCTATGATCCGCTGTCCACGCTACCAGCTTTGCGCAGAGGCGATATTGTAACCAATGAAGGTTATGATATTGTAGCCACATTTTTATCGTGATCTAACATATTTGTATTGTCTGTGCGCAAAACTCAAATAATTTGTTAGTGCATTGCACAAGAGAAGATTACCAAATTGAAAATATTAAACTTCACTGAAGTTCCGTTATAAAGTATAAGTCTCCCTTCACGGCTAAGCACCACCTACCACGTAATCAGCCCGTTAGGGCTCCCAAAACGGACACGATGGCCTCGCGGTCCGTCTCTGACGGCTGTGAGTCTATTACAAAGGAGGTTGAGAATCTTATTAAGATTGTCACCTCCTTAAAGAAGCAAGTAAGTAGACTTGCAGTTGAGAAGAAATCCAAACTTAAGCAGACTAGCATCTAGGAACTTGGTTCAGTGAATTCCGGCCTTGCTAATGTAAAAAAAAGGTTAAGCAAATAAAAGCAGTCTCTGCACCTTACTCACACGCCGTAAAGTCCCATACGACGAGTAAGCCAGAACCGATAACTAAGGTAATCAAAGTGATGATGTGAAAAAGCACCTTGTTAAGAGCATTAATCCTACCAAGGTTGGTTTTAAGCCTGAGCGTCTCATCAGGCTCTCTAATAAGAGGGTCTGTATAGAGACATCAATTGTAACGGATATTGATAAGATCATCAGGAACTAAAGAAACATGGGTTACGTGCCCAGAAAATGACCAAACTAAATCCGCGACTCTTAATTAAGAACGTGGGTTCCGCTAGTACAGACAGGGATGTCATGGCAACGATCGTTGCGATCAATGCTGAAATCAACATGAATGCACTGAAGTTCATTGGGAAAGCTGGTCCGAAAAACAAACATGTGCATCATGTTATAATAGAGGTTGCGCCAAAAGATCGGAAGATCTTGCTGCAACGCAAGCTCTTCATTGAGTGGCACGCTTGTGTAGTTGAAGACTACTTGAATATTAAAAGGTGCTACAAGTGCCAAAAGATCGGGCACTTTGCAAAGGACTGCAAGAGTAAGGATGCATGTAGTCACTGCAGTGGTGAACATAGATATGAATACTGCCCTAATAAGACCGAAAACCCTAGATGTGTTAATTGCGTACATAATGGTTTGAAAGGTGTACAGGCTACTTATACAGCGAGAGACACTGGATGTCTACACTATAAGAAGAGGCTAAATACATTTACAGGGAACATTGATTATGGTTGTTAAACCTTATATCACACTAGTTCAGGCGAACGTACAATATTCGAGGCTGGCTACACAGGAGTGCATAAGTCTTGCGAGAAGAGAGAAGATGGACATACTGGCTCTTCAATAGCCGTATAACTACCTGAACTCGCAATCAAGAGCATATATGATTCCTAATACGACTGGGGTTCAAGTGATCTCGATCACTGACTCCAGAATATATGCTGCTGTAGTGATTGTAAATCCAAGACTGAAAGCTCTTAAGTTAGTTTAGTTTACGAACGCTCACCAAGCCTTCTGTGAACTCATAATTGGACAACAAGTGGCCGTAATAGGCTCAGTTTACTGTGCACCAAGCAACCAGTTAGTAACTGACTTGCAACCTTTAACAGTTGCAGTCAGGGCACTGAAGGACCGACATCAGATTGTGTGTTGCGATGCAAATACTAAGTCAGATGTCTGGTTCTCGGGGACTGAGGACCCAAGAGGGCAGTTGTTCATCGATTTCATCATCGAGAGTGATCTCCATGTTGTTAATCAGGCTGGCAACCCCAAGACATTCAGCAGTATGAATGGTGAAAATAACATTGACGTTACGCTAGCCAATGACATCGTGCTTAGGCATCTGGAGAGTAAGACCGGGCGAGATCAATAGCGATCATCGCCCGATTTTTATTAAGTACCTTTTGAACGATTGAATTAAGGAGATAACATCAGGTTATATATTCAAGCATGGAAACTGGGAGGCTATAAGGCTAGGTGTACGTGAGTTAATCGCCACCATAGACTCGATACCATGGATACCAAGCATAGAGCGCGTCGATATAATAGTTGACTTCTTGACAACCGGCGCTCAAACACTTCTGGAGAACTTTGTTTCTAAAAGAAAACTGTATCAAGGTAGACAGGATTGCTGGAATGAGAGACTCGATCGGCTCAGGCAGGAAGTTCAAAAGCACAAGTGCCTAGCGCAACGAGCCAGCAACCAGCCTGACCGAGAAGTGCACCGGCGCAATTATGGTCAGACCTTAGAGAAGTATAAGGTAGAAGTGCGGAAAGCGAGTGATGACTCCTGGAAGCGTTTCGTCGAGGAGGGCTTGATAGAAAACCCATGGGGGTAACCTATAAAATGGCTGCAAACAAGCTAGGTAAAACCCCGCCACTAAGCAGTATCCACTTGGGTGGTAGTGTATATACGGTGGATACCAAAACGTCTATGACGGCTCTGCTAAATGCTTTGATGCCAGATGACTCTCCTGATACGGATCTTGAGAGTCACAAAGTCATCAGGCAGGAGACGCATAGACCTACTACTGGATGTGGCGACTTGTCTTCAAAGCTCTCTGGTGAGCTGGTGATGGATCTCATTGAATGCGTAGCAAAGAAGAAGGCCCCGGGTCTCGATGAGATCCCGGGGCTGTTCATTAAGTGTACAGCGGATCTCATGAGCAACCTTTTACGAAGGTTGTTTGAAGACTGCTTATCTCTAGGGTACTTCCCGAAAGCATGGAAATGCGGCAATTTTAAGGTTATTCCGAAAGGAATACAAAAAGACTTGGCTGAACCCAAGTCATATAGACCGATTTCCCTACTTCCTGAGTATGGGAAGCTTTTGGAGAGACTGCTTGTACATCTGTTACATATTGACAAACCAGATCTTCACAATGCCAACCAGTTTGGATTCGTGAAGGGTAAGTCAACTACGCATGCTTTGAAAGAACTCACCTCTCTCGTCAGCGGCTCGAGAGACAAGTATGTTATTGGTAGCTTTCTTGACATAACCGGTGCCTTTGACAATATTTGATGGCCTAGCGTCATCAAGAGACTCACTGACATCGGGGTCAACAACAAGATCCTGTAGGAGCTACACTGCTATCTGCAGGATCGAAAAGTAGTCTTCTCCATGGGGGAGACTACTGTATGTAAGGAGCTAACCAAGGGCTACCCGCGAAGGTCAGTCCTTGGTCCATTAATGTGGAATCTAGTCATGGATACCCTTCTAGAGAGATTGGATGCGCAAGGCGTCAAGGTCATTGCGTACGCAGACGACATACTGGTCTTAGTGAGTGGGGACAACAGGATTCGTCTCGAAGAGAGTGTCAGAGAAGCACTGGTAGAGATTGAAAGTTGGGCGAGTGATAATAAACTTGCCTTTTCTGTTATTAAAAGCACGTACATGCTTTTCAAAGGCAAATTAAGTAGATACCCTACTGTTTAACTCTATGGAAAGAACGTGAGACGTTCTTACTCTACTAAGTATCTCGGCATTATCATAGATGACAAACTCCTGTTCACTCAGCATATAAACTATGTCGTGGACCGGGCAAGGACGCTATTTATAGCTTTAAGACGCTACATGAAGCTAGGATGAGGACGTCCGCCTGACGGACTTTATACTATTTAAGTGAGAGCCGTTATCCCAATAGTAACCTATGGTTATCTTGTCTGGGGTCATAGAGCTAGCCAGTCTAAGAATATCAGGAAGCTAACAAGCCTCACGGCTTTTTGTGCTAAGATGATTACCGCCTCGTACATGTCGGTTTCAAATGAAGCTGCGTGTGTGCTGGCTGGTCTTCCGCCTTTGCACTTAGTTATAGAAGAAAAGATAACAAAAGTGGAACTGAGAACCAGACAAGTTGCTCTCACAAACTAGAACTCACTGCGTGAAGCATTTTAAGCAGTAAGAGTAATCGTTATCGAAGCGTGGCAGAGCCAGTGGGACAGGACCGAGAAGGGTTTGGTCACATATAAATTCCTTCCTGAAGTGCGTGACCAGCGCAGAGTTACACCGTGTACGGCGGGTCTCATGCAAATCTTAACCGGGCACGGGGACTTTGTCAGTCACCTCTACAGGATTGAAAAGGCAAATAGCCCTATATGCACTTCGTGCAATAGGGTGGACGATCCCCTGCATCGGGTGTTTACGTGCGCTTGCTTTGACATAGCAAGAGACACGATAAAAGCAAAACTTCTAGTCTGGCCGTTAGATCCCAATGAGCTTTTAGCTCAATTGAAGGACTTAACAGACTTGGAAGCATTTACCGGACTTGACAGAATAAATTAATAGCTTATACGAGTTCCAGGTGGGCCTATTGAACCCAGTGAGCTACTTACTCAGCTGGCGGATTTAGCAATACTGGAACTCAAAATTGAACTGAATCAGATTTACACGAGTTTCAGGTGGGCCTATTGAACCCAGTGAGCTACTCACTCAGCTGGCGGATTTGCCAATACTGGAACTCAGATTATGAACATTAACAAGACGCAAAAGCAACTGAAGCTAAGCAAGAAACAAAGCTTCTAATGTAGATAAGCATAATCACTTAGGCAAGCTGTTTATTTTATTTTATTTTATATGTATATATAGATATCTAAGTGAATTAGATATAAGTTCAGTGTTGGTATGTGGGAGGTATATTCCTTTTTTTGTGGAATTTTCTAAAGAAAGTGGGAAAAGGGACATTTTCTTTAAATCGGTCATTTGGGAGGGACATTTTCAATATTTTAGAAGAGAAAGAGCAGTAAGACTATAAACCGCCAAATATTACAAATATTCATCGCCTGGGTCCTGACTAACCGGTTATTTGCTGTTTAGTTCTTACTAATTTCGCTAGATGACACAGCGATCAAACGTCAAAATATAGCAAAACACCAAGTTAGCTCACAAACCACTAGTAGTTTTTTATGACTAGTCTCTTGAATATGCTTGAATATACATACGTATAAAAGAAAGGTTATGGATATGGATACTAATAATAGCAGTGATAGTGATTCATCAAATCGTAAAATAGGACATAAAATAACATATAAAACTAAAAAGAAGGTATTTTGTTACAACTGGCTACAAAACAAAAAATTTAAACATTCGCTTGAACCAGTTAAAGACACTAAAAGCAAATGTAAATGCATTGCATGCGGTAAAATAATCACTTGTGGGAAAAGTGAATTATTAAAGCATGCAGAAACTTTAAGTCACAAAAAGAATATGAATAAAGGTAAATTCAGTGAAAAAATAACAAACTTATTTAGTAAAACTACAGCAGAGAAAAAAGAAAAACAGATTTTTGAAAAGAAAGTTAAAAATACAGAAATAGTTATTTCAAGCTATATCGCCGAACATAACACAGCATTTTCTGCTGTGGAACATCTAATTGAGATGTTGAAAAAAGTTCTCCCGGACTCAAAAATTCTACAAGAAGTAAAATTGAAGAGCAAAAAATGTACAGTTATTATAAAAAATGTTATTGCGAAAGTAGAAACTGAAGACTTAATCAGCAAAATTCTCTAATTTGTTCTTATAATGGTTACAACGTAGTATAATTTATAACTACTGTTTTGTAACTCATTTTAGAATTGGAATTCTGTAATGTTTGCAAATAGTAATGTTACTAACTTTTTAGGCCATAGTAACTGTTACTAAAATTTATGTTATGAAGTTAGCAAGATTGGAGCATAAACGTCAAAATATTACTGTGTTAGGTTATGTTTCATTTTCAAGCTTGGCGTTACACGGCAGCTATCATTTATTTATTTTCATTAAACTGTAAGTAATATTAAACTTATACAAATTTACATTATACTTAATATATTTATGCTGTTTTACCTCATAGATCATAATCAATTTAAGAAATATGAGCTCAAAAAGAGCAACAAAAACATCATCAAAGCAAATGCAATACATGCTTGATTTTATATCACAAAACTTAAGTTTAATATCGTACAAAATTAATCCTTGTGAAAATCATCAAGATTTGTGGAATGATTTAACATTAAAAATAAATGATTTAAAAGGCGCACAGAAATCATCCGAGGAATGGAAGAGAGTAATAGGTATAGATTTAATTGAAGTTCTTTATTAAAGAGTTTCTTTCTAGTATTTTATAACGTGGAAGTCTAAAACTAAACATAAGTCACGTTTATTATTATGCGAGCAAAAAAAAACTGGTGGCGGAAATTCCAAGATATATCCTTTAAATGATTTAGAAGAACGTTTAATGGGTTTAATTGGATACAAGACAATAACAGGAGAAGATAATTTACCTCCTGAAATTAACCCGGACCATACTCCAATTTTAGGTAAAATTTAACTACTTAAAAAACTGTATAAAATTTCTAAAAATATTTCGTTTTAAGGGGAAGTAAATCAAATAAATAAAGAAATGTTTAAACCGAATATAGTTATAATAGATGAAAACTTGGAAATAACGAATGATGACATAATTGATTTGCAAAATGATATAAGTACTCCAAATCAATTTGATGAAGAAACGAATAAATCAATTAATGATACTGATACAACAATGAAAGAAAAACCACCATATTCAGCAACCCGTAAAAACAATAATTTAAACACATAGGTATATAAGTACATATATAGCTAATAGTTTTTTTTTTCATATTTTAGCAAGAAAAAGAAAATATAAATCAGCACCAACAATGTTAGAGAAGTCTGCAGAAATTTACTCTGCTAGTTCCGATAAAATATCATCGTCCTTATCCCAAGTTGCCGAAAGTATGAAAGATATGGCGGAAGCAATTACCAAATACGCAAATGCTATGCTTGCGATGGCTGAAGCAAAGAAAATTAAATATTCCACTCGTCGTAATGAAATAATATAAAATGTTAAACATTCTACTATTTAAATAATTTATTGATATTTTGTAAATGATTACATTTATTTGAAATATAATTACTGTTCTAAATCAAATAATTCTATAATTCTCTGTCGAACTCTCCTTCCTTCTCCAATCCAGTTACGAATTGCATTATTTTCGTTTCTTCCAAAATTTAATTGATCTACATTTCCATCTTCATCTTCTAATTCAAAATCATCATCTAAATCTATATTATTCTTTCTACAAATATTGTGCAAGATACAACACGTATAAATAATTTTACCAGCTGCTGAATAATCTTAGTGTAATACTCTATGTTTTAATAAGGCCCGAAACCTTTGTTTTAGTACGCCAAAACATCTTTCAATTGTATTTCGTGCTGTACAGTGTCGCTGTGTAAATCTGCCTTCAGGTATATCTATTGGTGCATCAGGTATTGGAGTGATTAACCAGGGCTGAAGAGGGTAGCCAGAATCACCAAGTAACCACTTATTTCTTTGACCTGTTTCAAATTTTCGCCTTAGGTGATGACGAATTGTAGAAGTAGTCCAAATTGCAGCATCATGGGTACTTCCAGGAAATCTGGCATTTACTGCTAATATATTTAGATTGGAATCACACACCTAAAAAATTCGTATTAAGTATATATGTTCCCTATTATTTTATATTGAAAAATTACCCCTTGTACGTTGACACTGTAAAAACCTTTTCGGTTATAGTACGCTACAGTAGGATTTCCATCTTCATCGTTAGGTGCAATTATTGCAACGTGAGTACAGTCGATTGCACCTAACACATTAGGAAAATTGAATTTTGTTTGAAACCTGCAATATTTTAGTTTAACAATTTAATTTTTATATATCAAATAATTTACTTACCCTTGTTTAACATTCCTAATTTCCTCTTCTGTTGTAGGACATTTCACGTATATGTGTAACAAATTTTCAGCACATGCAGTGGTTATTTCATTAATCATGCGACTAACAGTTGATTGACTGACAGCTAAATTGAAATCGTCACCAATTGATGTTTGGTATGATCCGTGGCCCAAAAAATGTAATGTTATAAAAACTTTTAAATGTAGCGGAATTGCTGTTATTCTTTGTTGATTCCGTATAATATTTCTTATTTCATTAATTATTTCATGAACAAGTGGCTTTGGTAATCTGAACAATTTCTTAAATGTTTTATCTGGTAAACTAAACGGATTACTACTATCCCGCAAATTTCTCCTTTGAAGTCGTAATCGCTGTCTGAAATATAAAATAAAATAATAAATATTGTAATTATTATCTGTTAATAATTATCGATTTTCCAAATCATCCAATTCATATAAAAAATTGTAGTGGAACCAACCGACAGCCATTTTGATGATTAGTAACAGTTATTATATGTGTAGTAACACCCTCTGAGCTTTATTCTCTATTCTCAAAGTTCTTATGAAAATAGTTACTTGTTACTACAATTAGGAACTTTTGTTTTCATAAGAACTTTGAGAATAGAGAATAAACTTTTAACAAAAGTTATTACAAAAGTGTCTAAATTTGCAGTTAGTAGGTAACTTTTTATTGTTACTTTAACATAGTAACATGTATAGAGAATTGGGCTGAATATAAATTTTAAGAACTGTAAGTAAATTAATAAAATAGTTTAATATTCTAAAAGTTAATTAACTTTCATTATTAATAGATGAAACCACTGACATTTCTACTCAAAAACTTTTATGCATATTAGTGCAATATATTCACCCAATTCACAAACAATGTCATGTGCAACTTCTTGAGTTATTGCAACTTGATTCTTCTGATGGCTCTGCGGCTAAATTATATGAAAGTTTTGCTACATATATGTTCGAAAAACATATTTCTTTAACAAATATAGCATAATTCTTTTTTCTCCAGACTGAAGCAGGATGTCTCTCACGTCATTCTTTTAAAACGTGTCTGTCATTCGGCTACTTTGGTTGCAAGCAAAGCTTGCAATAAAATACCAGGAGAATTGGGAGACTTAATAAAAAATATTTATACTTATGTAGGAGGAAGCTCAAAACGGTGCGACCAGCTTAAAGAAATGCAAGGTTATTTTCAATTAAAACAGTAAAATATTAAAATTGTCAGGTACTAGATGGCTAGCAACTCATCAGTGCATTGAAAGAACCTTAGAAAATTGGGATGTGTTGATATCTTACTTTTCGATATCTGTTTATGAAGATCATTTAAATTCTGCTAAGTTTATATTAGAAAATTTAAGAAATAACAAAATTAAGTGCTATTTTTTATTTCTTAAATATTCTCTGAATTATCTAAATCAATTTAATGCTCTCTTTCAGAGTAAATCTATACTAATAGATATTTTTCAGAAAGAGAGTATTAAATTGTTTTTACAGTTAGGACAAAAAAATTTGAAACCATCTATTTTAAAGAGTGAATATTTAAAATGCAATATATTATATCCCAGTAATTATTTACCCTTAGAAAATATATTTGTTGGCCTTGAATGTCACACATTGTTAAAAACTATAAATGATAGTGATCAAATAGAAATAAGAAACAATATTCTAAAATTTTATGTGACAGTGGCTAGCGAAATAATGTGTAGGTTACTTATTAACAATAAATTATTTTTAGAGTTTGAATTAATTGCACCATCTATTGCTTTTTCTAGTACTAGAAATAATTATTTAAATACATTAAATAATATATATACTGCCTATGGAAACATAGTTGATGTAAATGCACTTTTATATGAATGGCGTACTTTGCCTTTTCATTTTAATGATGAAGAAAAACAAAAGTTATCGCAGCTTAATAAAGTAGACATGTGGTTAGAAATAGTTCAAATACAAGATTTCAGCGGCAAATACTTGTTTAAAAATATTGGTAAAATTGCGCTTATAATACTAACTGCCACATTCCAATGCAGAGTCAGAAAGAGTTTATTCTATAGTCTCCGATATAAAAACAAAAAAAGGAATAAAATTGGTGCAGATAGTCTAAATTCGGTATGTGTAGTATGAACAAAATTTAAAGCCGAAGGCATAAACTGCACCAATTTTATTCCAAAAGAAAAGCATTTCGAAATTTAATAATACTATATATAATTTACACGATTCATAATTTGTTTGTTTCCCTTACCACTGACCATTGTAATATTTTCATAATGAATATTTGTTTGTATATATTAATACAAAATATTTATATTTATTAAAAAATATATTATCAAAAACATGTGTTTATTTTTCTTCTAATGTGAAACTCTTTATTTAATATTTCTTCCTAAATATGACTTTTAAAATAATATGATTAAATTTACCGCCATTAATGGGAGGGAGAAATATGCACAAAGTGGGAGAAATCAGATGTGAAATAGAGAATTTCTTTGAGAGTCATATACCAACACTGTATAAGTTAGTATTAGTATTTTATAATTATAAATTCAACAATGGTTGAAAGTGGTTATCGCTAGTGGTAGCGGCCCGCCTCTTCGCGGCTAGGGATGGGTGCTCCACTAGGAGTAGCTAAGAGGCCGATAATGTAATCAGTGATGTAAAGAGGGTCAAAATATCTCTATAATATTTTGTATAAATGTACGTAAATAAACGGTGGCGTATTGAGCATCACCCTCGGGTGACACTCTCACGTTTGTCCACGCTACCTGATTCAGACTTGGCCACTGACGACGAAGATAGCGACATAGAACACTCACCCACAACTACGGCTAACAACATAGAGGTGAGGAAAAAAGCACCAGCGCCCATTATAATAGCGGGGAAAACGACAAAACACAATGAACTGATAAACGCACTAAATGAAACAATAAGAAAAGGATTTAGTATTGGATATACTAAAAACAACACCAACATATATGCAGAAGATGTTGAAGAAAAACAAAAATTTATAAAAATGTTAAAAGAAAACAATACAGATGTACAAGATACGACGCATGCGTTTGTCCTTCGAGGTCTGGATTCAGATCCAGACCCAGAAGAAATAAAAGATGCTCTAAGAGACAAAAATCTTAAAGTTATAAAAGTATATAGAATGACAACGTAATACAGGTCGCTGTTCCTGGTAGTTGTCAGCTGAAGCAACACTACCTAAACTGCAGCGAGACATCAAAAACATTTTATTTACAAGGATCACCTGGGAACGGTATATTAACAAAAAGGAGCTTTCACAGTGTCACAGATGCTAGCTGTGGAATCACGCTATAGCCAACTGCCACAGAGAGCCTCGGTGTTTCAAGTGGGCTGAGGTGCATATCACGTCGGAGTGCACGAAGCCTCGTGACACTCCGGGAGAAAGCGCCAACTGAGCGGGAGAAAACCCGGTTAATAGTACAGACTGCCCAGTCTACAAATACAAAATGCGCAAGAAGCACAAACGACGTGACACTGGAAAAGTTTCTTCAACCAGGTACGAGCCAGTTCCGCTTTCAACCACAAACGCGTGGGCCAGACAGCAGACACAACATTACCCTCAATAACCAACAGCCGTCCAGTTCGACGCGAAAAACTTCCCGCCACTACCCCAGCGAGCCAGGTCATTTTAGCTGACCCCCTTACTAAATGAAATTAACAAATTAAATAGTATGACAAACATTAACAATATGATAAGAGCAATAAAAGATTTAAACAGCACACTTTCTACTGTCAACAGTGCTCAAGAAAAATTCTACAAATTCATGACATTCACCTCAGCCATAGAATCATACCAAATATAAATCATAATCATAAACAATAAAACAGTAAAACATTTCACCCCTACCAAAACATACTACTTCAATAATAAGTTCAACAACTAAATAATGTAAATAATAATAAAATCATTACACCACTGTAAATAACATTTAAATCACTTAGTAAACATAACTAATACCTAATATATTAACAACACTGTAAATAACATTAAATATTCAATAAATATAAGATCATATATCATGCACAACCCATGATAATCATCCTATCAAATCTTAAATTGTTTAGATATCTCATACCTTCACTGTAAATATAATCATAAAGTTGCTCACTAGGTTGTAAGTTTAGTTTTAAGTCAATTTCATAGAACAGGTTTTTTGTAAATTTTTTCCGGTAATAAATAAATAAGCCAAAGCTATATCATCTCATAGCCGCATCTCATCTATATTTCATCACTCATAAAATTAATTTAAGCTAAGCAAATAAAATAAAAAACTAGTTTATAAAGCCATGAAGGGTAGGAAAAATTTGTACTTAGTATTAAATTAAGAATAACTTAATGTTATAACTCTTGTAAATGATTTAATTTAATAAATGATTTCTCACCTTAGTATTGTACACTTGGGTTAATCGGTTCAAATCTCACAAGTGCTATATACATATTTCTCTTTTTTTTTGCTTGTAAATATGTAAAATACACATAAGAGTACAATTCACCGAATTTATTGTATTGTTTGTCTATTGTTATGAAATAAATTAGTTCGTTTTGTACTTGTAAGTATTTCTTCAAGGCTAATGTTTAAAGAGATTGTGTTTATTTGTCAACTATCGCGTGGTCGAGTAGTTAGAATGCTCGATTAACGCGACTCCTGTATGATAGCTCGTGTAGTTAAGACGTGTTTTGCCTGCACAGTTTGAACAGAGTAGTTTTTATTCTAATCTAAAGAACAGAATTTCTTTTATGCAAAAATATTGCCACACGCATAAGAAATTATATAGTGGAAAGTGTTGTGCGCTAATGCCAGGTGCGCCAGTTAGGCGCAGAAATAGAACAATAGTCAAAATTAAGAAAAAGATAGTGACTGAAAACGAAAATGTGACAAGTGAAGTGGGTGAGAACGACAAAAGCAGTGATAACGAGTTGAGAGAGGCCGTACTACAATTTAGAAATAAAATAGACTTAGAAGTAAGTAAAGAAAACACGGCTCTGCAAGAAAAAATCGCCATGTCCGGTTTAGTGGACAAGGTTAAAACTTTACTCAGTGCTAGGAGAAGCGCTGAGAACAAGAAACGCCGAGCAAGCGAGAGTCCGACACTACCGACAAGTGAAGCGATAACCAGCACCACCCCCACCCCAGGTCCATCGGTGTCCACCACACCCATTCGACCGCAGTCCAGCCAGCCCCTCCCACTGCACTGAAGTCAAGCGCTCACGCAGAGCCCAGCAACAGCCGTACCGCCCAGCCACCATCGCTATCAGCAATGCCTACGTCCCCCTCTCAATACTTCCCGACAGCGATCTGTCCAGCGACGACGAGACAGAGACAGACATGGAACGACCAGCCAAGGCCGTTCGAAAACGAGCTCCGGCGCCCATCATCCTCGCCAGAAAAACCAAGGCCTACAACGAGTTGGTCAGCGTTTTGAAAACCAGCATTAAAAAGGGTTTACCATTAGATATTCCAAAAACAACACCAACCTGTACCTGGATGATTTAGATGAGAAAAACACTCTTATCCAAAGTTTCCAACAAAATAAAACGGAATATCACACATACAGCGACAGTAACAACAAAACCCATGCTTTCGTACTTTGGGGCTTGATAGCAACCCGGAACTGGAAGAAATTTTAGAAAACCTTAAAAACGAACATAATATAACATGTAAAAAAATATATTGAATGACGAAAAACTACCGGCCGCTGTTTCTATTAGTGACTTCGGCCGACATTACCTTAGCAATCCTCCAAAGGGACGTGAAGCACCTGATGCACACCCGCATCACATGGGAGAGTCACCGCAACAAAAACAGTTAAAGCAATGTAAAAATTGCCAACTGTGGGGCCATGCAACGTCCAACTGCGGCCGGGAACCAGGATGCCTGAAGTGCGCCGAGGCGCATGAGACGCGCACATGCACGAAGTCGCTTGATATAGCAGCCAAGTACGCCAACTACGGCGCAGCATACTCAGCCAATAGAACAGACTGCCCGGTCTACCAGTATAAACTACAGATGAAAGAGACGCGCAAACAGCCCCAATAGCCCGCCGCTCCCAAGTACGTAGCAGCCCCTTTTCCAGCAACCAACGTGTGAACCCTTCCAAAGTCGCAGCAGGTAGTACACGCCCACACCACAGCTCACCGTTAGCCAGCAGCCTTCTCCCTAACCCCCGACACTTCCCGGTGCTACCGCTGCGCCCAGCGCATCAACAGCCCCAACTAGCAGACAATACACATATCATAGCTGCATATAATAGACCACAACATAATTACACAGAACAACACATTCATTCATTATTTAATATTGGCAACAAAGTCTTAAATTCTAGACACCCTGACTGGAATGGGTATAACAGTAACAAAAATGGTCGCACATTGCACTCATACGTCCAGTCCTACAATTCCATCCTGCTCTATCCTCCCATACCCACTCATATACCATCCAATAATACTACACCCACTACTATAGACATCATAGTTCATAAAAACATCACACACATTAAACCACTTATCGCATTAAACGAACTTAATTCTGATCACCTTCCCATAATCATCCAACTCAGCAAGCATCACACCCATCCTGCACACACACACTATACTCGAACATACAGACAGACAAACTGGCACGAATTCAGAAAAACACTCAACAAGCACATCACTCTTGCCACATACATAAATATTCAACACAAGACATCGACACACATGAAAACAATCTAACTCATGCCATCACGCAAACATTACACAAACACACAAGTACAGTTCAAATATAATCTCATAAAGATCACTTGCCATCCCATATAATAAACATCATGAAAGACAGAAACAGTACAAGAAAACTATGGCAACAGACACGCAACCCTGTACATAGACAACACCATAATGGACTTAACAAAACAAATACAGACGGAAATAAAATCCTTCCGTAACGAATCCTGGCGGACAAAACTCCTTTCACTAAATCCCAACGAGAAATAGCACACCCTCAAAAAATCCTTTAAACCGGTTCCTGAACTAAACCACAACAATACGATCCTTTTCTTCAACGAGCTGAAGGCGGAGACTTTGGATGAAACTTTCAAACAATTTCATATCCTTGATCCCAACACTCCCGCACAACAAACAATTATCCAAGAAACCAAAAAATTCTTTAACCAAACCATAAATCCAAACCCTCAAAATTTAGTAAACTTCTTACCAAACTCTCCGAAGTCTTAGACACAATTAAATCATTTCCCAACTTAAAAGCTCCTGGCCCAGATAAAATCCAGTACATCGTATTGAAAAACCTCTCCAGAAAATCCCTTGTCCTTCTCACAAATATCATAAATGCAATCATCCGTCTACAACACTTTCCCACAGCATGGAAAAATGCCCATGTTACCCCTATCCCCAAGCCCAACAAAAACCCTAAACAACCCTTCAGTTACCGCCCTGTCTCCCTATTATCCACACTATCCAAGGTAATAAAAAAATTATCCTAATCCGACTAAATAAATCCATAAACCGTCTCAATCTTATTCCACCATTCCAATTCGGGTTCCGCCCTCGACATAACACTACCCAACAAATAGCGCGTATCGTAACCGATATTACAACCAATTTTAACAAGAACAAGGTCACAGTAATGGCCCTGCTGGATATCGAAAAAGCTTTCAATAGAGTATGGCAGCATGGGCTCATATACAAAATGATACGTGCTAAGATACCACCCATACTAATCCGACTAACACACTTTTACCTCACAAACCGTTCCTTCCAAGTGAAAGTAAACTCATCCCTATCCAACCCACACTCTATAGGAGACGGCGTAACCCAAGGCAGTTGCCTAGGGCCTACATTATTCTCAATCTACATCCACGACGTCCCAACTTTCCCACCAACGCAAATGGCTTTGTTCGCAGACGACACTGCGCTTTACAGTTTCTCACATAGCGCAGAGGTCACGAACCGACAGCTATGGACATACTAACACCGTACTACAGACTTTGGAAGATACAAATAAACAACACAAAAACAGAAACCATAGTCTTTAGCCAAAAATTTACACAGACGACAGTATACACCCTATTAAAAGTTAATAATCACTCCATTGCACCATCACTTAAATCGAAATATCTAGGCTACGTACTGGAAAAAAGATTGCACTACATAAACCATATTAAGTACGTTATACATAAAGCATCACTATCAGTCAGATCACTATATCCATTACTCAACAGATACAGCCACATGTCATCCCAAAACAAAAAACTTTTATACATCACTATCATTCGTCTCATGATCACCTATGCAGCTCCAGTATGGTGCAATGCGTCCAAAACAGCCATGTTGCCAGTAAAATTATTCCAAAACAAATGTCTGCGCCTTATCCTTCGTGCAGACAGATACACTAGAATCACAAATTCCATATATAAATCAATACATCAAAGACATATCACAAAAATTCTACACCATGCACATTTAGCATAATCCATTCACACGAAACATCACTCACATTCGTGCACACAACACACCATTTAGACTAAAACATAAACTACCCTATCAGACACTACCAATCTTTACACAACAGACATGACCAGGAACAAGACAGTCTGTTCCAGGAAATATCTCACACAACACTCACACTAACAATTACATTGTATCAATAAATTTGTAAATAATCACAACCGCACTATGTATGATTCAATCGTCCATGTAGTATGTAAGGGCACCAAATCGCCCCATCAGATCAACTTGCATTAACTGTAATATCATAACCGCACTGTAAATAGCCATATCATTCATTATTAGGTTAAGTCATTTCCTAGAGCAGGTTTTTCTGAATATTTTTTTCTTGCATATCACTATCACTATCATTATCGTTATCATCCGCATAAGCATATCATCCGTACATAAATCTCTTATAGACAAAACCCGAAAGGGTAATCAAAAAGAAACATAAAATGAGTTATAAGGCTAATGAGGCCAGGCAAACTTATATGTAAAACACAATGTAAAAACATATATATTGTGAAACTATGGGCGCAGCTAGGCAAGAGTACACAGCACAGATACATGGGGAAATCCGCAAATCCAAAGGATTGAGATTTCCTCTACGTACTGTGATAACCACCCTTGTCCTAGTAAATGTGCACCATGAGTGAACAAATCTTGTAAAAATGTACAAAAGTAAAATTGATAATAAACTATATGATTGATTGATTTGCTCGATTGACGCAATATGGATCGCTGGTTCGATTCCCCACGAAGGTTTTTTTTTTAATTTTTTTTGTAAAATGTTTTGAACATGGCAAACATTTGCAAGATGGTTAATTCTTATTTAAACCTTTTTACATAGTTTTCAACGGTTTTTTGAGGTATAAATATTAGCCCAAACGGCAGATTTATTCAGAGAGTGTGTGCTCTCTGCCGCGTTGCGATCAAGCTGCTAGTGTGTGCCGACAGCCGTAGTCTTTTGAGCCCCGAGCTGGTGAGTAGAGTTTTATTTACTCTGTCCGTTTGCTTTCGTCGTTTATCTCTGGAGTGTGCTATTTTTAGACAGGAAAATAATTTTCTGCAACTTTGGTGGGTGCCATTGTTGCCCGTTTATATCGTACCCCGCAACCCTGGTGTGTGCCATTGTTGCTCGTTTACACCGCGTTCCCGCAACTTTAGTGTGTGCCATTGTTCCCCGTTTACACCGCGTTCCCGCAACTTTCGTGGGTGCCATTGGTGCTCCAATTTCGGTGGTGGCCCTTGCCGATTGTTCATTGTCAGCCGTTCATTGTCAACCGTTCATTGATGACCGTTCTTGTTGACAGTTTTCTACTGAACCTGCAAATGCTCCGGTTCTATATAGGATTTACATTATTTTATTTCCTTTCGCTTTTACCTATTGTTTTCTTTCATTTGTACATAATATTTTTTTTATAAATATTTAAATAAAATATTAAATTTATCGTTTTCCTCTCTTTTTGTTAAAACAAAACCGACCTCTTGTCTCCACTAAGCTACCCATTTTAGCATTCGAGAGGTACCTTAGCGACGCTTAATAGAGCGTCTCATACTGTCGACCACCTCTCCCTGTACTGCGTTACCGACCGATTGGCGCCCGAGCAACAGATTTGGCAGTACGGAGATCCGGCTCAAAGAACGCCGCTATAGACAACGCTATAATTTCGCGGCCAAGCGAATTAGCGTTACACTGTATATTATATTTTCTAATTTATTACATATTTCACCTATTTTTGATGTTTAGTGTTATCAATTACTTCATGCTGTTAACATGTGTACAAAATTTAAACACCCATTTTCTGCAATAATTGCAACCGTCAGGTAGTGGAAAATCTTATTTCGTTAATAATTTCTTGAACGATATTAACAATATGAGTGATACGACATTTAAAAATATATATTGGCACTATGGAACTTGGCAAAGTTTATACAACACAATAAAAGGCGTAGAATTTATTGAAGGCTTACCCGATATAGAAAGTATTGATGGAAGTTATCCTCAATTAATGATAATTGATGATTTAATGAGAGAAACAGATGGTCCCGTTGTTGATATATTTACTAAATGGTCTCATCATAAAAATTTATCAGTATTTTTTCTTACTCAAAATTTATTTCACCAAGGAAAAGGTCAGCGAGATATTTCACTTAACGCAAATTACATAATTTATTTTAAAAACCCTCGAGATAGGGCACAAATTCTACACTTATCAACACAAATTTTTCCGGAAAATATAAAATTCGTACAAGAAACTTATAACGACGCAATATCTGAACCACACGGGTATTTAATTTTCGATCTTAATCAAAATACTCTCGATTGGTTACGTTTTCGTACGTCACATGATGGACCTACATATATTTATTTACCTAAAAAATCATATAAATATATATGTAAAAACATGCCTGACATTATTTCATAAAAACGAGTAGAACTGTAATGAACAACGCAGAATATCTGCGTGCTCTACGTACACTTAAACCAAAACACAGGCTAGCATTATTAAAACATACTGATTATAACTCAATTAAATGTATTTGTGAATGTGTTTATAATATTTTACATGGTAAAATTCCTCTCAGTCGAAAACAACAACTTGCGCTAAGACGACATAAAAAAGATTTAAGAAAACTTGTTAAACGAGGTGAAAATTGGAAAAAGAAGAAACGTGTATTAGTACAGTCCGGTGGAGCCTTTCTACCGTTTCTATTAGCGCCACTTTTAACAGGTGTTCTGAGTACTTTATTTAAGAATTAATAAGTATGGAACATACTAGGAAGATGATCTTGATATCTCCAGAAAATTTAAATCATATACAAAATAATATTAAAAAAAGAGGAAAATATAAGTAATCAGCTAGATAATGATATGAAAGATGCGAGGAAAGATGTATTAAAACAAAATTATATAGAGATATTTATATTTCCAAAAACAAAATACAGTACCTATAAAACTCCCGATTGAAAAGTAATTATCCACAGAATCTAATTTGCATGCAAAGAAACAAGACGATGTTGAACACATAATAAATGTAATACCAAAATACGAGAAAATGCTCGTTTACTAGTGCAAATATTAGAAGAATAAAATATTATTTTTGGGATGAAAAAGGGTTAGTTTATATAAATAATATACAAATTCCAAATTCAAATATATCAGATTTAGTAGCAGATGTTGTAAGATATAAAAAATATAACAAACCAAATGGTTGGGAAGATTTTGTGAAAGCACTGAAAATTATAAATATTTCTACCGAGTTAATTAAAAATCCTGAGAAAAAAAGATTGTTTGTCTTAGAATCAGAAATTAAAATTTCTAATAAACGCAAGTCGAAATCTAAGAGAGAAAATAGTGCAATCTCGAGGACGCTAAAGGATTTCGCGCACAAGGTGTACACAATATTTTTGTGCAACCGTAATAAATATGTAATTACAAGCGCTTCAGAAAAAAACTAACAATCCAAATGGCCACGGCGTGTCGCGCGCATGGCGTTGACAGTCAGCTGATTTTGAGGTTATGTCACATGTCTACTCACGCTCATAAATACTGAGGCAAAAGTATTAGCAAGTCATCACTTGTAACGAAATCGCGATCTCTCACTGTTAGTGAGTTAAGTGTCAAAATAATTGTTTACCCAATTGCTGTCACGAGACCTACAAAACAAAGTGGAAACGCTTTTCGTTTTCATAATGAACAAACAATTACCTAATATTTATTATGATCTATCACATTCTGTAGGTTTTTCGGGTGCAAATAATTTAATAAACTTTATGAAAAAACAATACAAACCCAGCGAAATACAACAATGGATTAGTTCTCAAAATGCATATACTTTACATAAGCCCGTTCGAAAACATTTCCAAAGAAATACTAACCGAGTTACAAATATAAATTATTTGCTTCAAGCAGATCTTAACGACATGAGAAGGTTAAGCCGATATGCTTAGGCCTTTCCATTGAAGGATAAGAAACCTTCATCCGTTATTCAGCTTTAAAAATTTTATTTAATGAAAGAAAATATATTTATCTACAAACTGATAAAGGTTCAGAATTTATTGCAAAATCAGTGAAATCATATTTGAAAGAAAATGATGTTAAATTTTATGTGTCGCATAATCCTAATATTAAGGCATGTTTTGTTGAACGATTTAATAGAACTTTGAAAACAAAAATGTAACTTTATTTTACATATAAAAATACATATAGGTATATCGATGTACTTCCAGATCTAGTTACTGCTTATAACAGAACAAAACATCGATCAATAAAATTGGCTCCATGTGATGTAAATGATACCAGTATATTAGAAATATGGAGATATCAGAATAAAAATAAGCAAAAAATCATCGATACTCCGAAAAAATTAAACATTGTACTAATATCTCAATATAAAAATATATTTAAAAAAGAGTACCAATCAAACTGGAGTGAAGAGTTATTTAAAATATATGCTATTAATAATAGAGTTCCTGTATACATTTATAAAATAGATAAAATACTGGCTTCTAAAGGAACTCGTAACAGAAAGAAGCTACTAGTCCAAGTGGAAAGGTTACAGTGACAAGTTTAATTCTTAGATATCTGCCGATTCACTTCATTTATTAAATCATGATTGAAAAAGATTTTTTTATATCATTAACAAGCAATAATTCTATGCAATATTTTCCAAATAATAAAACTTCACATTTTACTACACAATTACCTCAAAATATAAAATTAGATGGGGCTTGGGAAGTAGCATTATCAGAAATTATTTTACCTTGTTCGATTTATAATATTAATGAAAGATAAAAATAAAATAGAAAAAAACATGAAAATCAGTCAATAGACCAAGCAAAAATACCTTCGAAAAATTATGGTAGCATTGATAGTATATAACATGAAATGAATAAAAATATTACAATTAATGAATATGTGGCATTTTCTTATGATACGATAGAAAAACGAGTAACAGCAAAATTTAAAAATACAGCTGTATCCTCCATAAAATTATCTCCAAGATTAGCATTACAACTTGGATATTCACCATTCACTGATATATCGAAACAGAAAACATCGATAAATTTACCAAATTTAATGCTAGGAATTCCTCCACAATTATTTATTGTGACATCATTGAACCTCAAATAGTCGGAGATGTTGTTATACAGTTGTTAAGAATTGTTCATGTAAAAACTGAAAAATATGTTTTTGGGTCTAATGAAATGATATCATATGCACAGCCTCACTTCGTTCCTGTTTTAAAAAGAGAATTTACCAACATAGAAATAGATATAAGGACAAATGATGGTTATTTAGCACCATTTCAATTTGGAACGTTGTGCGTTAAACTTCATTTTCGACGAGCACCATGAAAACTTGTCCGTATCAAGAATATTATAATGTTCAAGCAGGAAGTGGTATTGGAACTGTATATCAAGGCAACCAGTTTCAAAGGGGTCATGGTATAGGAAGTTTCTTTAGCGGGTTATTTAGAAGTGTTTTACCGTTAATAAAAAAAAGGTGTCGGAGCCATTGGTAAAGAAGCACTTAATACAGAAATTCATTTTCTGGGTGATCTTAGTGAAAATTAGTCGCCTAAAGAATCGTTCAAGAAACGTATTGCTGAAGCGGGGGTCAATTTAAAACGTAAAGCTGATGATAAAATTGAAAAATTAATTAATGGTTCTGGCTATAAAAAGAAGAGTAGTTAAGAACTTAGTCCGTACATGTGCTCTGCCGTTTTCTTGTGTTCTACGTGGAAATACTGTGTTTTAATTGTGGAAAAGTGCTCTATAGTGTATGTAATAGCTACTTGTGTCTATGCAGTTTAAAAGATTTGTGAAAACCCGTATAAAATAAGTGGAATAAGTGAAAATCTAAAAAACACGTGCTCCGACTGTCAAAGCCGGAAGTGAAGAGAGAAAAAATTGTTAAAACCACTAAAATCAAATAAAATAAAACATTACTTTACACAAACTTCAATAACAATAAGATTGCTCAATTAATAAACCAGTGGCTATCCATAAAAATAAACATAACTATAAAATTAAATTAAAAAATCAAAATTTTCTCAAACATTCCGAAAAACATTTCAAAATAGATGAAATAAAAGTAACACTATGTTCAAATAATAATAAAAGTGAGAAATAAAAAATAAAAACAAATAAAAATATAAAAACAAATAAAAATATAAATAGTTATTTGTATACCAAGGCCGCGAAATCGCTCTTTAGCGTTCCGTGAAAAAAATTGTCGCCGAGGCCGCTTGCGGCCGAGGCAAGACAATCTCGAGGACGCTAAAGGATTTCGCGCACAAGGTATACACAATATTTCTGTGCAACCGTAATAAATATGTAATTACAAGCGCTTCAGAAAAAAACTAACAATAGACCTGGAAAGTGTGACGTCACGCCGACATGTTTGTTGAGGTAGGTCATAGCGTACTTTCCAAACAAACTTTTAGTCCCGTTTGATTAGCATTGGCGTGAATTAAAAACTTTTGTATTTTAAAATGTATTCAATATATTTCATTTATTTTCAAGGTAAGTGATGTAGTAGACTTTAATTTATTTAACTATGTATGAATTTTACTCCTCTTACCTCAAAAATGGTCTGAAATGAGAGATTTGGTTAAATCGTTTTTTGAGGTTATTTGTTTCAACTTTTATTTTCCATTTACAATTATTTGAACAGTATTTTCGAAAAAAAAAAGAATGTTTAATAATATTTAAAACTATTATCTATATGGCTGAGTAGTTATGTAGTTGTTTAATGCCGTGTTATTTTAGATGGTTATGTGTTTTGCACCTGACTGCAAGCATTATACCACAAAACACGGATGTCGCTTTTTTGTTTTTCGAAAGGATCAGAAGGAGAAAACCATATGGTTGAAATTGCTTAGGTAATAAAAGTAAAGCAGACGACTTATGCTTAATATTTTTATTTGTTATGAGATATTTACAATTAAATATTTTTGCAGACGTGAAGACCGTGAACCATCAAAATATTCGTTGGTATGCAATTGCCATTTCAAGGATGGTGACAGAAATAATCGACCAACGATTTATGAACACAATAAAGAAAAGTTATTTAAATTATCTCCTGAAAAAAAGAAACGAAGGTACATACTTATTTACTAATAATATTAAAAATTTATTGAATACAGAATAAATACCGTGTTCCGCTTTACAGGCATGTATCACCTTTAAAAAAGTGCATACCATCAACGACAACGACAGAGCTGAATCCAACAGCTCCGTCTACAAGTACATTCAAACCGAACTTCTGTAGCAATATATTGTACATCAGAAGAGCACGAAACAACATCGGAAACTTCTACGGCCGGTACATCCCATCTTGCCGATAATTTCGAATCTTTAGATATTCAGGAACCCAGAGAACATCATTTCGCAGCCATGAAAGAAGCCTAAATGTATTTTCTACAGCAGCAAGTCACCGATTTGACGGCACAAGTGAAAAATCTGTCAGTTTCATTATCCTGGGATCATATTGCGAATAATGAAAAAAGGAGTTTAATGTATACAGGCTTGCCTAACAAAGACATTTTCATGGCGCTATTCCATTTAATGGATAATTTTGAAATGAAATATTATTATGGTTGGTCTGTGGTTGGAGTATCAAAAATAAACCAATTACTTTTAACATTAATGAAATTAAGGCTCAATTTAAACCATGAAGACTTAGCATGTAGATTTAATGTTAGTCGAACAACAGTGTTCAACATTATTTTTACATGAATCCATGCTTTGCATGAAGTAATTTTCGAACAGCTGATGAAAGAAATTCCAGATCGCCATAAAAATAAATTATGTTCATCTGCCGCTTTCAGTACCTTCACAAATTATAGAATTATTATAGATTGCACTGAAATCCGAGCAATTTCTCCAAAAAATATGGAAAAAACAACAACTGACATACAGTAGTTATAAACACATGAATACCTTAAAAGGTATGATAGGAGTTGCACCAAATGGTGTCTGCACTTATTTGAGTAATTTGTATCCCGGTTCAACTTCAGATAAGAAATTATTCGAACACTGTGGCCTTGCAGAAAAATTAGTTGCTGGTGATCTTGTAATCGCTGATAAAGGTTTTTTAATTGGCGATTTGTTACCGGAGGGAGTAAATTTAAATATTCCTCCATTCTTAACAACTCCACAATTTACGGAAGAGCAAGTGCTACAAACCCAAAGAATAGCTCGAGCTCGGATACACGTGGAACGTGCAATTCGACGTATTAAATGTTACGATATTTTAAATAAAATACCTAATACATTAATTCCAATATCGTCCTATGTATTTCAAGTTTGTGGAGCTCTGACTAATTTTCAATTTCCTCTAATTAAGGAAGTAGAAGACATGTTTTGCAGCAGTGAATATTGAAATGAAATAAAAACATGTTAGTTTATAATGTATTTTATTTGTTTATTTTAACAACTGTTTAATATAATAATTAAGATAAAATTGTTGTAAAACATTTATATTATTTTCCCACTCATTATCTCTTTCTATATCTAACAGAATACACTCTGATGGTGTCCAAATTAATAAATGACATATAATTTTATTTAATATCCATAATTGCCCCTGTATCTGGTGGTAATAATTGTGATTTTTATTTATTACATAGCAGTCATTTTCAAATTTGATTATGTAATTTTTGATGCCTTCGTATAATGACTGCTCTCGGTATTTGTATGGGCATTTAACCTCTAGAATAGCATCCTCTCCAACTAGTCCATCAGGACTGGCACCCAAAAATCCGCATTCGTGCAGCCAGATCCCACATTGTTTCACCTGTTTACCGGTTTGATCCTCAAACATCTTCACTGCCGCTGCTTCTTGCAGCCTTCCCCATTGGATGGCATGAACTCCATCCAAATTATAATATTCTGCAAGATAATAAATTATTACTGGATTATGATATATGACGACATAAAATGAGTAAAATTTACCTGTCAATTGTTTCAATAATGTTTCTGTATATCTATTTCTTCTAACTGCACCCAATACAAAGCAAATTTACTTGCAGTTAATCGGTTTTTTCGGCACATAAGCCAATTGTCATAAAATGAGTAAAATTTACCTGTCAATTGTTTAAATAATGTTTCTGTATATCTCTTTCTTCTAACTGCACCCAATACAATACCAAATTTACTTGCAGTTAATCGGTTTTTTCGGCACATAAGCCAATTGTCATTTTTAAAGTGTCCAATTGTGTTTTGGAATATTATTTTAATTTCGTCCAGGATCAATTTTAATTTATCTTTCAAATATTCTTCTTTTTGAGATGAATTACAATATTCATTTGTTTGAAGTATGTCTTCGACATTAACAAACACCTTATCGAAGTCACTTGGTGGAGCTGTGCTGAGCAACCAAGTAAAACCAACTGCACCATTAAATTTAGAGAGCTCTTCAGCTAACTGGTCTATTTATTTTTGACTTATTTCCCTTGTTGTAGACCTATGTTCTTTAGGTACAAATATTTCTTGAATAGTTTTTGTGTCAGATTCACTAGGCCTTCGAACACTCCATGAGCAGGATACGTCTGTCACTGAAATATTGTAGTGCACAAATATAGCTAAAGCTACCATGTGGTGACATAAAACTTGGCCTCTTGGACATGTGCATACAGCATAAGAAATTAAGTTCTCCGTAGTTAAATATATCTAAAAAAAATAAAAATATTATATTAAACTCACCATACATTCAAGTAATATAATATCAAGTGTAACAAGATAAAAAACGACAAGGCTTTTCATCTTGTTACGGCTTGTCATATTTTCTGAGGTCTATGACTCTGGTGTGTGTAGGTCAGCAAAATGCTGACTTAGCATATAGCAACGGCAGTCATTGCTGATTAAGCAGACTGTGATAATACCGGCCAGAACACGAGTCATAGATTCGGAAAAATGGATTTAATTATATCTTCGCAGAAGATATAATTAAATCTTTAAGGGATGGTAATGTAACATTAATTGACGAATTATTCCAAATTATTATTGTTTGATAGATTTAATAACATAAATTGCGCGTTAACAAAAATGCACCGTGGACAAGTGATATTTCGTAAAGTTTAATAACCTATTAACGTTTTGTAACTTATCCACGTGCAATGTGCGTAATAGTTACATTGCCAACCCTAGCACTTTTTAGGATATAAATAGGATTTAATTTAGTAGAGTCAGGATAGTCAGAGTCAGTTAGTCAATCAGGAATTGACAGGTATGTTGTTTCGGTCAGTTTAACTTATTTGTTTGATTTTGTTTATTGGTTCCTTTATAATTCATAATGTAATTATTATTTGTTAAATATATTATTTTTAACTTTGTCAACATAATTTACGTCGTAAAGTTTATTTATTCGTGCATCCTGTCCATCCTCTCTACTGTGAGAATCTCCAGGGAAAGGTGTATCGCCGTGGATTATCAGGTAAGTATATCTTTTCCTTATTCAATAATCAGCACGTGAACAGATCTGTGCTCCACGGTCACAGTCACTGTTGCCATTGGCGCAGTCGTCGGTAGGATTTTTAGAGTAAATTTAACATTTACCCTGAATTAATCCGAAAAGATCCTATGTTTCAAATTCAGTTCATCAAGTTTTGTGACATTGAGGGAGAATGTTTTCGACCACGACACCTGCGATGAGGGCGACGCAGCAGCTTTCACCATGGTTTTTCCCGGTATGTATGCCTCAGTTTCTTCCGACTGTTTACGGACATCAGGTGGTTCATCAACAACAGGCGCAATTTGGGTTGCCTCTATACGGCCATTGTCAGACGGCATATAATGGGTGTGGAGTGCAAAGGGTTCCCTACGAGCTCGGTCCAATACGAGTAGATGGTTACGGAACCCAGGAGCTGCCAGTAGCAAACATAAGCGCGGCTGAGTTTGAAACTTTGCTGGCAGCAGAGGTGCGTCCTGAGGTGGTTGGGATACCACGTCCACGAGAAGAGGAAGAGCTAGCTACTATCTCTACCAAGTTTGTGGATAGGGACATACAGCTACCGGAGGTAAGAGAGAAAGATTATCGGTCGGAGGAAACGACCGAGAGAATTCCTTACGGGCTTGGTTCAGTTCGAGTAGATAGGTTCGAAACCCAGGAGCTGCCAGTAGCAAACATAAGCGCGGCTGAGTTTAAAGCTTTGCTGGCAGCAGAGGTGCGTCCTGGGGTGGTTGGTATAACACGTGCAGAGGAAGATGTGGCAACAGTAGCCACAAAGTTTGTAGATGGAGGCAAACGGGGACCGGAAGTAGAAGAAGATTACCTGTCGGAGAAGTCAACCGTACGGGTTACTCCGACAGAAGATCAGGTGGTGGAGCTTATAGAAGTCCCGATCAGCGTGAAAATGTTTCAAGATGAGCAAGGAAACAGCCAGCACGAAGAGCACACCGTTGAAGATAACAACAATGCAAAAGACATGGATACGAGCCAGGAAAACGACGAAGATTATCACGAAGACCAGGGAAGCAGCTTCATGGAAGACGAAGAAGTTAGTACAGTGCGTTATCCAAATATTAGTGAACCCAACGCTGTGTTATGTGACAAAGTAGTGATAACAAAACACGGTCACAGTCACTGTTACACAAGTTACCTCTACTTTATACTTTTTATTCTTCATACTGGCATAAACATCACCACGAATTATGGAATTCTCTCCATCATAAACCATATTTTCTATGTGGTTTGACTCCATGGCATTTTCTTCCCTTAATATTAATCTGTCTTCATCTTTAAAAAAAGCGTTGCTGGAAGAAAATTTGAAAACATGTTTTTGCGCCATGTGTCTGTACAAAACATAAAATAAGTTTACACTGGTTTCAAACAACAATCTAATGTAAAAATAATAATCACAGTTATATAGATAATAGTTTTAAATATTATTAAACATTTTTTTTTCGAAAATACTGCTCAAATAATTGTAAATAGAAAATAAAAGTTGAAACAAAATAACCTCAAAAAACGATTTAACCAAATCTGTCATTTCAGACTATTTTTGAGGTAAAAGGAGTAAAATTCATACATAGTTAAGTAAATTAAAGTCTACTACAACACTTACCTTGAAAATAAATCAAATATATTGAATATATTTTAAAATACACAGGTTTTTAATTCACGTCAATGCTAATCAAACGGGACTAAAAGTTTGTTTGGAAAGTACGCTATGACCTACCTCAACAAACATGGCAGCGTGACGTCACCACTCTCCAGGTCTATCCAAATGGCCACGGCGTGTCGCGCGCATGGCGTTGACAGTCAGCTGATGTTGAGGTTATGTCACATGTCTACTCACGCTGATAAATACTGAGGCAAAAGTATTAGCAAGTCATCACTTGTAACGAAATCGCGATCTTGTAATTTTAAACGAATGAAACTAAATACGAAACGATTAATTTCTACTTTCAGTGAGTTAAGTGTCAAAATAATTTCGCGGCCGCTACCATGACAATACCGGCCGCGAAATTGGATTTCGCGGCCGGTATTTCGGCTGCGAAATGCTTATTTCGCGTCCGATTGCACAAAAAAATAATTAAAATAAAAAAAAATTGTCGTCTCCGTGATTCGAACCGGTGGACTGGTGTTTTGAAGTGCACTAAAGAAGTATAATAACCGTAAAAATAGAAGAATAAAATCTTACGAAAATATAAACAGCAATAAATAAATATATAAAATATAAAACCCAATCATTTTAGTACATGTATTATTTATTATTTTAATATATAATAATAACAATAATAATAATAATAATAATAACAATTATGATAGTACTTTATTCCATCGACAATGCATTACATGTATAGAATATGTCAGTTTTACAAAATAATATGGTTATAAAAACATAGAGTATGTATCAGAGCAGAGGTATTTAAATATTGACCCCGTTTGTCATATTGATAAAAATTCATTGATTGAATCAAAAGTCTTCTTTAAAAGATATTTTTTAATAGTCTTTTAAAGGCCATTTTTATTTAATTCTGTTTGTATATTACACGGTAAATTATTAAAAAGATTTTGATCATGTACATTTGGAAGTGAATCTAAAGTTTCATTGGAATGTGTAACATTTGTTTCTGTCTTGTGTTGCACCCATGTATATCAGATTTAGTTTGAAATTTAGTTTTATTATTAAAAATATATAAACATAATTCATAAATGTATAAAGACGCTACAGTTAGTATCTGGAACTGTGAGAAAAGAAGTCTACAAGAGCGACGAGAAACCTGAGCAATAGTTAGAACAATACGTTTTTGGATAATGAATACACTAAGTGCAGATGGCGTAGCACCCCACAAACAAATGCCGTATCTTAATCTTGATTCAACTTGGGCGTAGTATAACGTGATAAGAATTATTGTGATGCCAAAACTGATAATTAACTGAGCCTAGCTTTGACACAAGTGCATTACAATGAAACTTTCCATTAAAATTTTCATCTAAATTGTAACCGAGAAAGTTGTCCGTTTCAGATCGTTCGATTTCATGGTTATGAATGGTTATATTTAAATTTAAATCTTTTCTGCATTGATAAAAGTGAAAACGTAAATAGTAAGTCTTACTGAGATTAAAATAAAGATCATTATCGCCGAACCAGGCTGATAAGTTATTTAAATGGTTTTCGCATTTTTGTTAAATTAGCTGATCACAACTATCGGATACGATTATGGAAGTATCATCTGCATATAGTGAAATATAACATTCATCTCCAAAAATCGTAGGCAGGTCATTAATGTATAAGATGAACAACATTGATGAAATTACACCCCTGTTATTAATTAAGATTGTTGATTCAGTATTTTTTATATGCGTATTATGGAGGTTATTGATAGATACAAATTGTCGACGGTTTTCTAAAAATGATTTGACCCACTGTAAAGGAACATCTCTAATTCCGTAACTTTTTCAATGAGTTTTGAGTGACTAACACAATCAAAACCTCGGGACAAATCACAAAATATTCCAACGGGTTTTTCATTCTTATTCAAACATTTAGAGATGTTTTGAATAGATGAGTGAATAGCATTTAGGGTTGATTTGTTTGGCCTGAAACCAAATTGTGCCTTATTTATAATATTGTTTTTACTTAAGTACGAATCTAATCTATTTAGAAAAGCATATTCAAATAATTTAGAGAATACTGAAGTTAAGGATATTGGTCTATAATTATTGGTATTACTTTTGTCATTTTTCTTGTGAACTGAGATTATTTTATTAATTTTTATTTTTTTGGAAATGTACCTGATTCGAAAAAAAGATTAATTAAATGAAATGTTTTATTATTATATTAAATACTGATTTTATTAAGAATTAGGGAAAATCATCGGGCCCACTTGAAAGTTTGTTTTTTATTTTAAATTTTACTAATGTACTGAGCTCATCTTCACAATAGGGATGCAGATAAAAGCTACTGGAGATCGAGTTCGTTATTACAGAACTGCAACCCCCATCTCGTGTAGAAATTTTCTTGACTATGTTTAGAGGTGCGTCTCTAAAGAAAGTGTTAAATTTATTTGCGACATCTAAAGGGTCGGTGATTTGTTCCTCATCTACTTTAATGTTAATGCTACTTACTGTAGATTTGTTATTTGAATTTTTCTTTACTATATTCCATGTAGTTTTTGTGATGTTATCAGTAGAAGAGATAAGTTGTTGAAAATATTTCTTTTTTGTTTCATTTACTAACTTCATGTGTACTCGTTTAGCCTGTTTATACACCGATAATAAATCAGAATTTTATTTTTGCATCTGATATAGATTATATAGATTCCTACTGGAACTTCTGATTTCATCAGTGCACCACAATTTAAGATTATCTTTGATTTTTGTTTCCTGTGATGTAAAATGTTTATTTAAGTAATGTGATAAGGTATTGTGGAAACTATTACATGCCTCATTTAAATTTTGGTTTGACAATACTTCTTCCCATTTTTCATTACTTAAATTAAAGCGAAAGTTTTCAACATTGTTGTGACAAAAATTTCTACATGTTTTAGAGACATTATTGACGTATAATTTTAGATTGGCAATAATAGCGCTATGATCGAATATAAAATTTTCACTAAACGCAAGACGTATTTATATTATTAGTAAATAAATGATTTAATTTTCTGTTATTTCTAGTATTTCTATTTACTATATTTTTACAGTTAAACTTAAGTAGAAAACTACATAGATTTCAGTATGTTTCTGCATCTCTAATTGGGTCTATATTAAAATCACCTCATATGAAAACGATATAGTTCTTTTTTAAAATAGTATCTAAAATATTATTTAAATTATTTAAAAAAATATTACAATTTTCATTGCTTATATAGCTAGGAGTTCTATAAAAATTTAAGATAATATACGTGGTGTTGGCGCATGGAGACCATTTTACACCACAGATTTCAAAATATTTGTCAGTGCAAAACTTTTCAAGATCTAGAGGAACAATTTCAAGGCTATTATGGGTCAATATGCCAACACCACCTTCTTTATAGTGTTTGCGGTTGTAGCTAGATGTATATGAGTATCCTGGAAAGTGAAAAGAATTTTCTGACATGCTACTGCATCCAGTTTCAGATAAACAAATGAACTTCGTATTACTATTTTCGTTTTAGATATATTCATGATATATAAGGTTTACCTTGTCTAAAGTTAATATTTGAGAATTTAGAAATAATAATTTCATACAGTTTTTATTTTTCACATGAGAGTCTTCTTTTATTCGTACGGGTGAGTTATAAGTTAGCTCGTCGTGGTATTCATTCTTCTTGGATGAAAAAAAAAACGATTAACTCTAACACCTTTAGGCCACTTGTGAGGGTCTAGGGCACAATTAATGTTTATTTCGTTCATGGTGACTTTGAATGATGCATACACATCTGGGTATTTGGATGATAGCTTTTAAACACTAACTTCTTTCACCTCTTCAAAAGATTTTAAAACATAGTTTATAACTTCAACTTCAGTTGAATTTGGGTGAATTCTGGACACATGTAGATATAGTTGTCCTGAAACAGATATTATTGTTGTATCTGCAGATTAGCCAGTAATTGGTACATACTTGTTATTGCTGTCAGTTTTCTTCTGTTCATGAATTTTCCTTTGCTTTTGTGTAGTATTTTCTGAAATTTTATCTGCATAAGTTTTTTTCTCTGTGATTTTAGCATCATTAGTGGATTTATTCTCCTTAGATTTCAGTTTCTGAGGAACTTTTTTATCATCTTTTAGGTTATAGTTTTTGTTACTAGCAATGCGATTTGTGTTTACATTGTTAATTGAATCGTTTGTATCTTCTTTAGCGTCAATAGATGGCTGTCTATATACGGTGTTATTTTTATAATCTTGAAAATTTCTTTGAAGACTGAGGTCAAATGAAATTTGTAGATTTTTTATGGTTTGATTTTTCTGTTTTACCAGTTCTTTTAAGTAAAATATTTCACATTTTAGCCTCTCTATATTGTCAGATTCATTATAATTTTCAACATCTTCGACACTAACAAAAGAGTCATCTTGGTTATTGTCCATTACTTTATCACAGCAATTTATAGTATTTCCAATGCTGATTGTCATTTTTAATTTGTTAACACAACTGTTGTGCGAAATAGTAATGCATGTTATGCACTTCGGACCACTTTGTGCTATTTTATGGCACCTGATGCACTTTTTTATTTCACTAGTTTCCTTATTATCACTCTTATCCGCCATCTTATGTATTTAGTACGAAATAATTTTATATATATATATATATATATATATATATATAATAATAATAATAATAATAATAACAATAATAATAATAATAATAATAATAATAAAAACAAATTAAAAAAAAAACTGACAACGTGCCAAAGCACAAATAATTTTAATATATGTTCTATTTATAATTTTAACTGTGGAGTATAAAAAAATAAAACATAAACAATATAATAAAATAAATAAATAAAGCAAAATCTAGTGAGTGAAGTGAAGATGGTAGGAAACAGACCTCCAGCTGTAGACGAAGACGGGTTTGTGCTACGACAAAGCAAGCGAGCGAGGAAATATTCGTACAACAGCGAAGAGTCTTATAAGAGCCCAGAATCGATCTCTAGGTGCAGTACTTCTCGCAGCCTCACCCCAGTAGACCCCAACGAGTTGTACGCAGTGCGGTTATCGAACCTGCCATCACACCTCCGCACCTGCAAGGCCCTCTTTCCTCTACTCAGCAAGAGAAAGGCCAATATAATAAATGTGTCGACCTTACGCACTGGCACGGTGATTGTCCGAGGACGAGACCCGTTGCTGGTGCAGAAGCTCCGGAAACTTCACGATCTAGTGGACGCGCCCTCACTACAGGTCGTATCGATAGGCAACGTTCGTACGCCCCGCACACTTATCCCTCCTACCTAGTCCTATTCTTGCGCGATTACTGGCGTGGATTTTGACGTAGATATGCGCGACATCGAAGAGAGGCTAGTCAAGCTGCAACTTTCCTTTAAAAAAGTATGACGGATAAAGAGCAGACGCACCGACCAAGAAACCAGGCTAGTCAGGGTCATCACCCACGACCAGACCACAGTAGACCAGCTCCTAGAACACGGTTTCCCCATTTTCTTCCATGTCCACCGTGTTAAAACCTCACACCCTGATCCTCCCCAACCCCTCCAGTGCCAACGCTGTATGGCCTTCCACGACCCTAACACCCCATGTGCCACCCAATCCAAGTGCGGGCGGTGCAGCAAGAACCACTTGACGAGGCAGTGCGACATGACGGACGACCCCAAATGCGCAAACTGTGAAGGTACGCATCCAGAAACCTGGCGCAATTGTCCCGAGCGCCCAGCAAAACCTGTCAGTGCGGAAGCAACAGTACCTCTAAGTTGTATCGATCCATCTGAGGAAAGAGTAGAAAATACAGCGAATAATGACTTACATGTGAACAACTTCTTACGTTTTTTTACCACAACAATGCTTAATGCCATACCGGACTAGAGAGGAGTATAACAGATAAATAAATCTGCGAAGCAATTTTTTTTAAAAGAAAATAACTATATCTCATACTCTGGAAACGGGATAGACATTGGATGCCATAATACCACTTATGCAATGGCAACTGAGAAGCAGACAGCCGTTTAAGTAGCTCACCATACCAGCAATATCAGTAACTTATTTTCAATGGATTGGAGACTTCCAAGGATTGGAACCTTATACATCTGCGGATGGCGCCGCAAGAAGACCCTTGTAGAAGAAATGATGCGAGCCGAAAATGTGTCAGTTCTCGCCTTCACAGAAACTCAGACCAAAGCTCCCACCCAGGTCAAGGGCTGCAAGACCTTCCAAAATCCTCCAGTGGGTCCATACTCGTCTGGAGGTGTAGCTCTAGCGGTGCATCAAAGCCTGGTCACAGAAAAGGTCGAAGTCAACGAACTGATGGACTACCAAGCCGTGATCGTCAAGCTGGAGCCGAGAAAAGGATTGTTCTTCATCATAGTGGCCCTCTACATCCCCCCAGGAGACCCCCTTTCACTTTATATACCTCACTTGTTTCACTGGTCGTTGGAGAAAATACTTTGTAAGCATAATTTTTAGGCCTTCCACAAACAAATTCTGTTATATAACTACCATCACCATAGCAGGCCAGTTCATCGGTGAGATCACCCAGAAAATTACTAATCGGTGGTTCATAACTGGCCTTCTGAATGGCGATATGTAATAGAATTTGTGTCGTAGTATAATACTCTACGACCTACAGCTTCTAAAAATTCATGCAAACGAAGTCTTGCCTGGGCCGGAGTATAAGCCGCGATTACGACGTTCACTGTGCGAAGCTGGTTCACGGCTTCTTCCTGCTGGCGTGAAGTCACGTACAGCATCTGGTCACGTGCCAGAAGTATTCGCTGGACCTCTACTGCAGGATTCGCAAATAGCTCGTACAGCTCCTCTGCACAGGAAACGGTCGTTGTTCGCGACATATTCTCTGCCTGGACGAATTTACTAGAACATACATATGGGTATTAGTAAAATAATAATTATTATATAAAATATATTTTCTTACCCCAAAAAGAATTCAACATGAGTTTAGCATTTTTTTCCCGCATTTTTTTCTATGTTATCGGGATCTAGTTGAATTCCTTCTTGCTCAAAATAACTCTTCAGGTATTCCGCCTTGCTAACTTCGTCATTGCAATCGTTGGGATATTCTGATGCTTCCTGTTTCATTTTCAGGAACGTATTTATGTAACTAACAAATAAACCTCCCGTTTGGGTCTCCTTGTCATATACGGTAACTTGGTATTGCCATATTTCGAGAATTTTGATAATTCTGTATCCTAAAGATACAGCGCGCCGTACTTCGTCAGCAACCTAAGTTCCGATGAACTGTCTGTCATGGTCTTCGTGCGTGCAATTATTCTGTTCTAATTCGTCGCAACATTTCCGACATAAAACGAACATAAGTTTTCCATGGGTTTTACGAGGTAACACTGGATGGAACATATCACTGGGTAGTAAAATAGTACATTTTATTAATCCTTCGACATTGTCAATATTACTATTAGGGCATAATATGTCACATTCTGAACCCACAAAAAATTTTGGATGTCCTATGGGATAATTTCCATATTTACAGACGTACGGGTATACTGAACACACGTCAACGTATTTAATTTTTTCGTTGATTTCCGTTTTTGCATATAACGTCATGTTACCTGTTCGACCCCCGAAAAATGCATCCCGTAATTCTAATGGTAAATAATTTAAAGTCGGATGATTATTAAGCTGCCTTTCTAAATTTATGTTTTTCGAAACTCACATTGCCAAATTTTTATAACTGTATATCCTAAATTTTGAATTTTGTTCAATTTTTCTAATGTTCTCTGATATCTATGCTCTAAAGTTTCTTTAGTACTATTATATAATTTTTTGTCTCTATTTGTTCGATAACACAACACACACCTATGCCAAAAACATCCTAAAAATTCAAATACTAATTTATCTGCATCATAATAACCATCGACTTTAAATTTATTTTAAATAACTGCTTCAGATCCATTGCCTGCATGTTGAATCTGAATTCCGCGCGAAATGTTGAATCAGCCACATTAATGCTATTTTGGACTGATTATCCTTTAATCTATATCCTCTTGGAGGAATAATTCCAATTGTTTCTGGTTTTAAGAATAAACGACGTATTACAAGCAGATGCAATAGTTACCCAATTAGAAAATGGACACATTTTACAATCCTGGATAAACGTTTTTCTAAATTTTTCACAGATACGACGTAAAATATCAACATCTGATACACAATATTCAACTAACTCCTTTTTCATATCAAAAACGGCATTATTTTCTTTTTGGCTAGTGTACCATTCCAAAAAATTTCGTCGTGCAGAAATAGACATTTTACTCTGTAATACTTAGCAGAAGGTAGAGCCCAACATAATTTTGATTTTTTTCTTTGTTAAAAAAATGAGGGAAATAACCCTTTTTAATCGTTGAGGACAAGTTTATTGTTTTTGGTAGCGCGGCTAATGACATTGGAAGATAATTTAGCGAATCGATAAATTTTACATGATTAATTTGTAACATCATGATTTTTGACAATTTTAAAATTAAATTTGGTTTCATATTTCGTTCTTCTACTAAATACTTTAAAATAAATTGACACGCAAAGGATTTCGCATTATGCGCAATACGAACTACGGAAGAAAATGATGTACGAGGTGCTAGAACATAGGTTAAAAATTTTTGAAGTGGATTATTTGTAAAAATGTGCTCACGGATGCCACATGTACTACAAAATTGTTTTATGTTCGAAATATCACAGCAAACAGAACACGATTGTTGTAATACACATATATTAATTTCATGTTCAAAATTTTCCCCATTTCTTTTTTCTTGCTTAGTCACAAAATCATAATAAATGAATAAACTATTATCCTTTAGAGTTTTTGTATCTTTTACCATGTAACAGAAATGATTTGGAGCATGATAGTTGTAGCAGAGTTTACAATATGTCTCCCTGCATACATGATGTCTCTTAGTCTTACATTGATATATTCTTAAACATTGTTGACATTTTTTAAATATTTTACACCGGGTTGATAATTGGTTTTTGAAACAATGTTCCCCTCGAAAATTTCCACCGTATTCGTCGCAAGATAACATTTCGTAAACAGGAGCGCATGCAGGAGAATAATAACAATACGCGCAGATATTTTCAGAAGTATGACCACCGGGGTTGTTATAGGAAATATGACATTGCTCGCAAAAATATTTGCATGAAAATGTAGCCGGTAAACTTCTAATCACTGAGTAATGATTCTGATGATATAAAAGATTCAGTCGTGCAAGTTTTTTTCCTTTCATACCTTCAAAAATCACATATATCTATACTAATGGATTTGTGTTTACCTGTGTCTTTATATACACGAGTATTTATGAGTCATTAACAGCTTAGGGTTTCAATAATTACACGGTAAGCAAGAAATTTGAAATAAACTTTTCAAATAAGGATATATGTAGGTATAAATATAAAAATTAAGTACTTAAATATTTTTTATTTATAACTAAATTATATATTTATTTTCCCTAATAATAAATACCTTTGCAAACTTCACGTCTCTTAAATTTTTATGCTTATAATGTATATACAGTTCAATAAATATATTCCTAAATTAAACCTAATACTATTTACTACTATATCTTGAATTAATTTTTTATATTCATTCTTAAAATTATTATACTTACACCTATAATTAAAAATGTACCTATTTATTAAATTTTCAACTCTAACTAAACTATTTATCATATTTTTACGTAAAACTAAAAATTTGTTAATATTCCTTAATTTTAATTGTTCTTTTGGCAATAAACTTACAACCACACCACCTACTCTCGTAATACGGTCCATTTCCTGTCTGCTACACACTTTCTTTAAAATAACTTTTTTTTAAAAAATTTAAAATTCTCCAAAATTGTCAATATCTATATATCCCTTTCATGCATAGCGTACACCGTAGTGTACACTATTTATTAATTTTTATTTTTTAATCAAAATGGGAATATTTTTAACTTTCACATTCATAAATCCACTATAGTGGACTTTTAGATTATATTACTACAAGCGACATCTGTTTTCATAATTCAGTGCTAGTATATTTAAGGTTTGAATGTAAGAGACATCAAATCAGCTGGTGCAACATGGACTCTGCAGGTTATGAAATAATTGAACCTCGATCATTTTACGGACTGCCAAGAAAAAAGGTAAAAAAAAATATTTTTCCGCCCACCGGTTATTAATAGGTTATATTACGTGCCTCGAACGTACCAAAAATTGGTCATTAATAACATCCATTAATACCCTGATTTTTATTAATGACCAATTTTTGGTGCGTTCGATACACGCAATATAGTTGCCGAAAATGCTAGATAAAATTAAAAGATATGATTTTTACAATTACTAGCTAGGTATATTCACGTAACATACATTTAAAAATAATTTGAACCCATAATACTTGTCAAATAAAATTAAAAAAGTATTTGTGCTACGTAGCGTTCAGTAAACTCAACGCATTCACTGAAAACAATTGACAAATTTGTTGATTTTTGACGTAAAATTTTATTTAAATCTTTACAATGTCAGAGATTGATTATATTTCATTGACCCCGCCAGAAGTGGCAAAAAGTGCAAATATAGTAAGCTTAAGTCTACTTCCAGAAAAAGTAGAAGTCTTTATGAAAAAACCAACGCCGAATTTATTTTATGGTGTAATGAAAACAAAGTAATGCATTATTCTGAATCAGTACTTCTGGCGTATTTCTCCAAAATTGCAGAAAAAAACCTAATAGCCAGTTTATGGCCAAAATATTCAATGCTCCGAGCGACATTGAATCTAAAACAAAATGTCGATATAAGTAAATATAATAAACTTATTATGTTTATTAAACGACAAAAAGAAGGCACATACCAAAAAAATCTAAAGTCCTTGAGAGAGACCAAATACAACAATTTATATCTGACGCTCCTAATAATAGCTCTGTTCGATGAGATGTGCTTAAAGTATTGACAGAAAAGTGCAGTGTGGTGTAGTGTACACTAGTACAGTTTAGTTCTTGTGTTTTCATTAAACAATTTAGTGTACGTTTGGGCAACGGCCACATTGATCAGCTTAGTATCGTATAGGTGGCGTAGTAGAAATATCTGTTTTAAATACAACAATATTTGAATTAATAAATGATTCTGACGATCAATCGTGTCTCGAATCTTCGTCAGATTCAGAGACCGAAATACAATTAACTTGTTTAAAACAAAATAAAAGAACGTGCATTAGAAATTATTTTGAAGAGATTGTGACATCATATAATGATGAAGAATCATAGTCGTGTTCTAAATATAATACTTCATCTAAATTCATTATATTTGAAAAAAAATTCTCTGAAAGTTTTAGGAGGTTAGATAAAATGTCAACTACCGACCGAATACTACATAAATTTATCCCCACTCCTACTCTGCACTTTCTACACCACCTCGCGAGTAGGGTCAGGAACGTGTGCACTAGTTCTTAAAATTTTTCTCATCGAACAGCCTGCCACAAGCTGCACATGTTAGTGCAAGTAAGTTAACACTAGGACAGTTTAGTACACTTCATCGAACAGAGCTAATCTCTTCCTAATGACAAAGGTAAATTAATATACATTTTGCAATTCTTAGTTACCTTCACATACCAATTTGTCCCATCCATAGCTTGCACTGATTTTCGGAGCTTCGCTCGAGCGTTAAAATATCTCAATCATTAATCGCTTGCTTTAATATCCTTGGTCATTAAATAACTATTTTCTTATCTTCATAATGTTTGGATCCTGCCTATACTGTATTATTTGCGAATATTTATTTATTTTTAAAAAATATGATTGTTTTATAGTTGTCCACTCCAGTGGACATCATGCACTTGTAGCTTAAATATTATCTGATATTTTAGAAATATTGATTACGTTTTTGTCGTAACTATGCGTGTTTTTTTTTCAAAGGTGGTATTATTTCAAGACCTTTTTGAAGCGGAAGAGTCTGATAAAGATGAAGACTCTGGAATACCGTCAACGTCTAGAATACAAAATGATGACAACTCATCGGAGGATGAACCTGAAGAATTGTTGGTGGAACTTGAGGATGAAGCACAGTCAGACATAGAACAAGATCAGAATAACGGGAACTTATTTCTGGAAGAATATGAAAACGAAGAATGGCTTAGTGAAGATGAAATGACTTTACAGCAAGTAAAAGATAGTATTAGAAACCAAACATGGATTGCTATAGATAATGAAAGAGGTCCGGCAACAATTCCACAGTTTTCAGGTATCTCAAAAATAAATGCAAATACGAACTCTGTAATTGATATTTTCTTTTCTTTGATATCTGATGATATGATGGAAGATATCGTATATCAGACAAATTTGTATAGTCAACGAGATGGAAAAGATAACATCAATCTTACTAAAAAAAGAATTATATGTCTTTATTGGTATAAATTTAGTAATGTCTTATATACGATACCCACGTGTTAGATTGTACTGGTGAAGTGAAGATGGATTACGAATGGATTTGATTGCGGATGCTATGTCAGTGAACAGGTACGAAACAATTTTAAGAAATCTACATTACGTTGAAAATCCGGTAGTTATTGACAGTAAAACCAAAAATGTTAGAACTAGAAGCAGTGATGTATCAAAAAGCAACGACGAAGACAAATTGTGGAAACTGAGGCCCTGTTTGAATAAATTGCAAACCAATTTTGTTAGTGCAATGGATCCGGAAGAGTACCAGTCTGTGAATGAACAGGTTATTCCCATGAAGAGTCGAATAAGAATAAAACAGTATTTGCCTAAAAAACCCAAGAAATGGGGCATAAAATGTTGGGTAAGAGCAGGAACAAGTGGCTACATGTATAGATTTGAAATTTATCAAGGGGCAAAAAACCGAATGCCAGTAGGACCACTGGGAGCTTGTGCTGACGTAGTTTTACGATTGTGTGATGACATTCACCAAAAGAATCACAAATATATACGGAACTGGAACTTTACGATCTAATAGAATGCAAGGAGCCGAAAAAATATTACCTGCAGATAAAATAATGAAAAAACAACCAAGAAGAACTTCTTATGTCGCAACTAAAAAAGGTATTACAATTACAAAGTGGCATGATAGAGCACCAATGCTCGTGGCATCCACTTGTGCCGGAAAGGAGTCTCAGGATGTGGCAAAGAGATATTGTGAGTCGGAAAGAAAAATTATAGAAATCGATAGACCTTTTGCAATCAAATTTTATAACAAAAATATGGGTAGTGTTGATTTACATTACCAACATCTAGCGATGTATCCGTTGCGTAGGAAAAATAGAAGATGGTACATAAAAGTATTCATGCACTTTTTAGACGTGGCAGTTGTGAATGCATTTATATTGTACAAATACAGTGGACATGCAGACAAAGATTTTTTGCAGTTCAAAGGTACGCTTGCCAAAACGCTACTAAGTCAAGGAACAGTAGAAAAAAGTCGAGTTGGAAGACCACGTTCTGTAACACCCCCTACCATTCTAAAAAAAAGGAAATTAAACGCACCTCAATGGAAGTACGATTTGATGGTATTGGCCACTGGCCAAAATTGACAGATGTAAAAAATGCCAATAGATGTAAATCTTCAACATATAAGCGCAGAACAAAATATATACGTAAAAAATGTGATGAATATCTTTGTCCAGATTGTTTTGAGTACTTTCACACAATTATTTACTAGAAATAGGAAATATATTCCGGAAGCATGTACAAAAATACTTATGTTTCTAACAATAGGATTTTGTATCTATTAGTGCATGATGTCCACTAAAATGTACAATTTTTTTTTTACTTTTTTTCTGCAAAAATGTATTTTTTTATAACAAAATTATTATTTTGTATGTTTCATAATAAAGTTATGAAAAAGATTCTGAATTTTATTTTTATAATTAACTATTTTTTTAAAATTATGCATGAAAGGGATATAGTTTTTTCGAACCACGTCACTCACTAATCGAGATACCTTTCTCATTGAAGGATTAAGATCGACTCCAACTGTGAGAAATGTCATCTTGTTCTCATCTAGATGCATCGTCCGTACGTTCAAAAGCCGATCATTATTATCCCTTACTTGTTTATTAGGCGGGAACGCAAAATACGTCACTTCTGCTGGCCCCGTTATAACATTTAATGTAGAATTATTTGATAATAATGAATCGGCTTCTGAAATAATTTCATCTTCAAAAAAAGGTTGAGCGTATGGCTCACTACAACTCTTTTTTGAAGATGACTCTTCCCCGCTTTCTCTAACTGACCGACTTCTTTTTTGAATCGGTTTAAACAAGGCCGTTACAGTCTCATTCAAAATATCGTCAACTGAGTCGGTTGACGATGTTGGTGCCTCCTGTGACGCTACAAAGTTATTCTCCTCCTCGAGATTTACTTCTGTGTCTGCCACGATCTCAACTTCCTAGATCTTGCGTAGAATGGTCTGGATTTCCGCTTCTACGGCTGCTATGGCTACGTCGACCTCATCGTCTGCTGCAGGGATAACGTTTTCCACATTTGATGATGGCTCTACCTCCTGGACATCTTCCGTGGGCACTACGATGAGGTTGTCCATACATGATGATGACACCTTGGTAGCCTTAATGACGGGCTTCTTCGGGGAGGTCATCATCGGTGTGGTGGTTTCCGAATAAAGCAAAACAAAGTCGTCGTCAAAGCACAAGTTGATGGAGGATATCTTGATGGTTCCTGATAATATAGCAGCACTATAATAGTCTGTATACTAAAGTTTTAAATTTACGACTTCACTTAGATATGAAACTGTTGATGACACATAAAAATATTCATATTTTCAAATATTGCATTCAACTTTCTAGGTCTAGAGTCTAGACCATATAACCATTATCTCATATAATCTGGTAATCTTTACATATTTATTTTCCGACTCAAACTCAAAACTAATACAACTTTCTCTCATAAATGAAATCGTTTGAAAATATAAAATAATGTAAAATACATTTCCCTTTATCTCCCTGTTAAAGATTTTCCCAAATCAATCTAATAATAATACCTATACATTTTACCTCATAATAGAATAGTCGTATTCCCAAATAATCCCGTACTCTTCAACTCAAAACTAATGAAACTTTTCCTCATACATGAAATCGTTTGAAATTACAAAATAATGTGAAATACATTTCCCACATATCGCACTCTTGCTACTAAAGTGACATCTCAAAAATATCGATTTTCTAGTTGAAACCATTACGAAGATCCAGATTTTATACTCTATCTTTCAGCAAAAGTGTATCATATTAAGTTTAAAATTTGTCCGTCAGGTGGCACTTATGTCATTTTCTAAGTTGTGCAGTTTATCTTAATATTGTTAGAAAGAGTGTCATAATAACAGTTGAGATCCGACTTATAAGGAGGGTACATGTTGCCATCATAATTCAAAACTGCATTATTTCGAGTTACTTCGTTTTTCACTATAAAAGTGAAGTACTAAATTTGTGTTATTTTGAATTAAGACAGTGTAGTTGATTGAAGTGTTTCTGAAGATATCGCTATATTTTGACTTAATACAGTGTTGATGTTCAAGGTAAGATGAACATGATAAATTATTTCCACTTAAGACAGTTTTTTTGATTCACTATTAAACATTTTTAGTTAGGTCAGTTTTCAGGACAGTGTAGAAATCTTTTGTAGTTTTGTTAAAATTAAATCTTATTAGTCAACTATAATTTAAATTGTTTTTGCCAATTACGGTATGCAGAAATATTATTATTTATATTTTACTGTAGGTCACTTTCTGAGTTTCTGAGGTTTTTTTGAGTTGTGTCATTTTTGATGAGATTTATTTTTTCAGTTCTCTACAATATTAACATGAATCTATCATCATCTCGTACTAACATCATAATATAACTGGCGACCAAGAAATGCGCAGCTAAACAGCAGTGTGATGATCTAAGAACAACTGGTAATTCATTAAACTAACAGATGAAATTTAAAAAAAAAAAAATTTCATTTATTTGAAACAGAAGAACATACATTCGATAAATCCATAGAAACAGCAAATACTGGTTGCCAGCTACCCAAGTCTGAAAGTTTATTGTGTACACCTGAAGTTAATGCGTCATTGTACGTCAGCCGTGAGAGTAAGGTGAAGTGTATAATGCAATAAAAAAGTTAAATAATATAGTAAATATTAACTAAAAAATTCGTTCAGTGCACGCGTTTAACGCATAAATGAACGAGAACTAAATATCAGAAAACTGTATCAGAAAATCTGAAAAATAGTTAACGGCAATACGGTCGAGAATCTTGCGCTGCGTATATGCTCAGTCAGTGTTGTAAATACGGGCGAGAATCGTGCGCGCTACGTCGAAGGTCGTTCAAGTGCTAAGCCAGCTCAGTGTTGCAAACTATGGTAAAAATTAAAACTCTATCCTATTATGAATTCTAGTTATAATCTGAATTCTTTAATTGTGATACCACCATGTCATCTAAATCAAACCCTCTCATTTCAATGAATGAGATAAATAATGAAGTCTTCCAAGAATCATATACCAGAATTCAAAATGAACAGAAATTATATGATGAATGGAAAAAAGCTGAGATGGAAAAAACAGCAATAATTGCAAATATGTATAAACTACAGGACCAATTTGCATCGTTACAAAAAAAATGTAACGAGTTAGAAAAAATAATAAACAACACAAGAAAACCACAGACAGAACAAATTAACTATGAAACAGATGAAGATGAATTAGCAAGAGAGACAGAGTGGATTAGAGTTAAAGATAATAAGAACAATAAAAAGAGAAAACTGAATACGTCCTTAACACCTCCACATAAACAGCAACAAGAAGAAATTTATGTAGACGTAGACAAGCCAATACAACTCAAAAAGGAACCAAAGTCACCACCAATAGTGATAGATGGCATCAATGACTACAATGAACTCCATGAAAAATTAAATAAAATAACAACGGATTTCCAGATAAAAATAATAAGTAATGAAAACATAAAAATTAATGTCCGAGACGGTGAATGTTACAAACTACTAACTAAAATGTTAAACGATGAGAAAATGTCATGGCACTCATACGAAAATAAACAAAATAGGCCTATCAGAGTAATTGCTAAAAGACTACATCATACGTGTACACCAAAGGGAATTGTAGACGACCTACGAAATAGAGGCTACAAAATACTGGAAGCCATTAACAAATTAAAATGGAAAACTAAGCAACCACTAAATATGTTTGTGTTAGTTTTTCGTCATGATGAAGACGTGAATAAAATATTTGGAATTTCAGATATTTTAGGTATGAGGATTGAAATTCAACCAATTAAAAAATCCAAATTAGTACCACAATATAAAAGATGTCAGTCGTACGGACATACACAGCGATATTGTGCTAAAGAATCGCGATGCGTTAAATCAGCGATTCTTAACCTCGGGTCGCGACCCAAATTCGGGTCGCGAGAGGTAGTGGGTTGGGTCGCAGAAATCCCCCAAACGACTTTAAAGAAGTGGTAAAACTTCATGTTTTTAATTGCGAAAGGCTGTGTTACTGCCATCTATTGTCCGTTCACAATCGCGACATGTTAGTTCTGTTTTAATGGGCGGAAGGGCACGGGGCGCAGAGCGGCGAGTGCGCGCCATCGCCACCCGTCTGTCTTGTCTCGTCTCGGTCAGTTTATACTTGACTACAATACACTCTTTGTTGACAACTACAGATAAACAGTGCTACAAAATTGTGTTAATCAATTGTGGATGATTAAAAGTGCAACTCACGATTGCTGTTATCGAAAGAAGGTAAAATATTTTTTCCAATGAATGACATTGTTAGTCTACAATTCGCCGATAAACTAATAGAATAGTATATTTAATATTCGAGGTGTTGAAATAATTATAGTTTACTATAATTTGTCGTTTTGTTTCAGTAAGTAAGTCTTTCGAATGGTGGACAGTCATGGCGAAACGGATGTTAACATACAAGCAAGAAAATTTAGCCTTAGGATTTATTGAAATAAAAGACCGTTCTGGTGTGCCACGTCCACAATGCGTGGTTTGTATGCAACTTCTTTCAAATGAATCGCTAAAAATAAACAAATTGAAGAGACATCTCGAAAAAGTCCATCCAACGTACGCAAATAAACCGCTTGCTTTTTGGAAAGAAAAAGAAACACAAGCAAAGCGCATGAGACTTGATGCACCATCAAGTTCAGCAACAGTTTCGTTAGAAAAAACTACCTACGCTTCTTTCGAAGTAGCTTTAAAAGTAGCTCAATGTAAAAAACCCCATAGTATTGCTGAGCAGTTGATTAAACCAGCTAAGAAACGAGCAACAACAGAACTCAAACGAACGAAACACCCAGGAGAAAAGTACTCAACAAAGTTTGAAACAACAAAATAAATTAATAACCTACAGTAAAATAGTAAGAGGCCCATCCGAAGTGATTGAAAAATCACAAAAAAGCACCCAGCAAATCATATCAACTGATCAAAAACTGCAAATTATCATAGATAAGCTTAGGAAACAAGAACAAATAATTAAAAAAATTTAAGGCAGATTATCCAAACTTGAAAGTAGCACCCAAGGAGCTATCCCCAAGCACAGAAATGGCAAATAACCTCAGAATAATGACATGGAACTCCAATGGATTATTGCAACATCGGGATGAATTACAAGTTATTCTTATCATAGAGAAATTAGATGTGTGCCTCATATCTGAAACACATTTTACCAATGAAACATATATTAAATTCAAAGGGTTTAAGGTTTACCACACTGTACATCCTCAAAACACTGCCAAAGGAGGAAGTGCAATAATAATTAAAGAAAGCATACTCCATCATGAAGAAATACAATATAGAACTGAAGAAATTCAAGCTACTACGGTGACTATACAATCTAAGAGTCATTCATTTAATGTAACAGCAATATACTGTCCGCCAAAATATGCACTAAAGAAACATAATTATCTTGAATTCCTGAGTAAACAAGGAAAACGGTTTATTATAGGGGGCGATTTTAATGCAAAAAATATTCACTGGGGATCTAGATTAACCTCTACTAAAGGAAAAGAGTTACTAGAAGCAGTTAGAGAATTTAAATGTATAACTCTGTCAACTGGAAAACCTACTTACTGGCCAACTGACCCAAATAAAATTCCAGATCTTATAGACTTTTACATTATAAAGAATATTTCCATAAACTATATGCAGATTGAAGAGGGATGGGACATGAACTCAGATCATTCACCCATAGTCTTAACACTCAGTGATAACATTATCAAAAAAAGAAAATAATCCGACCTTAGTGAATCAGTGGACAGATTGGGAAAGTTTTAAGATTAGTCTTGAGGAAAGAATCAACCTTACAGTTCCAATAAAAACCGAACAACAACTAGATGAAGAAGTTGAATTATTCATAAAGAACATCCAGAAAACAGCTTGGGAAAATACTCCTGTAATAAAACGCAAAATAGCTGGAAATAATTACCCGAAAGAGATTAGAAACCTCATTACAGAGAAAAGAAAATTAAGACGAAAATGGCACCAATCGAGAGCACCACACGATAAAACACTTTTAAATAATGCTAGTCAACAACTAAAAAGAGAAATTAAAAAAATTAAAAATGAATCTATTAATTCTTATTTGAGAGATTTGACTAATGAAAATAACACAGACTATTCACTCTGGAAGGCAACTAGAAACCTTAAAAGACCAACAATGCAGATCCCCCCTATAAAAACGCATGACAGAAAATGGGCAAGAAGTAATGAGCAGAAAGCAAACGTCTTTGCAGATTACTTGGAAAAAACATTTCAACCAAACGAAGGACAAGATTATGACCTTTACGTAGAGCAACTCATGCAAGAAGAAGCAAAAATTAAGTTCACATCTCCAAAAGAAGTAATAAATGAAATAAAAAGAAATATAAAAACAAAAAAGGCACCTGGTTTCGACCTTATAACAGGGGAGATAATAAAACAGCTTCCACGAAAAGCTATTGTAAAATTAACAAATTTGATTAACGCATCTTTTAGATTGCAATATTTCCCTAGTCTATGGAAAATAGCAGAGGTTATTATGATCCCTAAACCTGGAAAACCACCGCATGAAGCGTCGTCATACCGGCCTATATCACTTCTACCTGTCCTGTCAAAACTATTTGAGAAACTCCTGCTCAAAAGACTAAAACCTATTATACTAAGTAGAGAACTAATTCCATCCCATCAATTTGGATTCAGGGAAAAACATTCAACAATCGACCAAGTCCACCGTATTACAAATGTTATAGAAAGAGCAGTAGAAGAAAAGAAAGTCTGTGCGTCAATTTTTTTAGACGCTGCACAGGCTTTTAATAAAGTTTGGCATGAAGGGCTAAAATACAAAATTAAATCACTCCTTCCTAAAGAACATTCAAAAATCCTGGATTCGTATATCTCTGATAGGTACTTTAGAGTTAAACAGGAACAAACTTTTTCAGTGATCAAAGAGATCAATGCCGCAGTACCGCAAGGGAGTATATTAGGTCCAATCCTATACCTACTATATACGAGTGATATTCCTAAACTCGACAACAACATCTTAGCAACATTTGCAGACGACACAGCTATATTAGCATTAGGAAATACCAATGAAGAATCTACGGAGAAGTTACAATCAGCAATTAACACATACAGCGAGTGGACTAAAAAGTGGCGAATTAAACTTAATGCTGCAAAATCAGCTCATGTAACATTCACCAACAAAAAATACAAACTATACCAGTTACCATAAGTAACACACATGTACCATATTCAAATAAAGCAAAATATCTAGGTTTTACACTAGATGCAAAACTACGTTGGAAAGATCATGTTAAAACAAAAAGAGAAGAACTTAACATCAAATTCAGAAAAATGTACTGGCTGATTGGAAAAACATCCACTCTGTCTCTATACAATAAATTGCTACTCTATAAACAAATCCTTCGACCAATTTGGGTTTATGGATGTCAGCTTTGGGGTTGTACCAAAAAAAGCAATGTTCAAATAATCCAAACATTTCAAAATAAAGTACTAAGATCCATCGCTGGTGCTCCTTGGTACATTAGGAACACAGACCTCCACCGGGACCTGGAAGTGAAAGCAGTGGATGAAATTATCCGGAAAACAGCAAGTAGCCATGAAGAACGTCTACACCGGCACGTGAACGACGAGGCCATCCAACTCCTTGACAACACAAACCTAGTGCGACGACTGCAGAGGACGAAACCGTTCGAGTTAGTGCAGTGAAATTTAAAAGCAGAGTACAGTGAAGTGTATAAAACCTATAGTCTATCGATGGATAAAGACTTAGTACAAGTATCATTGCATATGTCGTAGTTTAGGATTGCCAAAAATAGCTCATTAGTCTAAGACTAGATTGTTATAGATTTAAGCATGTATGTATTTGTACGGTGCTGTGAATTAAAAAAAAAAAAAAACCTGAAGTTAATGAAGTTGCTACACTATTCCGAGGATGTAGTTTTGTATAATTTCGCAAGTCTTTCTACGAAACGTTCAGCTAAATTAAATGAAAAAATATTACACGTCTCCCATACACAACAACGAAAGTGATTGTAATGATTCTGATGAGGACCCGAATTTCGAAAGTGGAAGTAGTTCCTCCAGCGAAACTTGTTCTTCGGAAAGTGTAAGTAAAATTGAAGTTCAGATAGAAAAAGATGTCGAAGAAGATTGTGAAGTTGAAAAAGAAAAGAAAAAGAGTAGAAAACGTAAGAGAAATCCTTCGAATTGGTATAATAACAAAGTAAAATTACTGAGAAATTCAGGAAAAGCATACACGTCAATCGCTAAAACAAAGAAACAAATTCCTGAAAGAAAATTATAACCACATTGCGGAGAAAAATTTAGATTACGTTGTAGTGAGAAAATTAAAGACGAGATCAGAGCAGAAATATTTGCTAACTTTTGGAAATTAGGCGATTTACAAAAGCAAAGAGAATTTATTGTTAGGCACTGTGAACCTATTAAGTATAGATATTCATGCACACGAGACTATAGAAATAGGTATAAAGAACATATAAATTCATTTAAAAACTTTAAAACTGACTCAAATTACGCGACTCACCTAATAGATAATAAACACGCAGCGGGTAAAATCGAGGACATAATGTCAATTTGTAAAATACAAAATAAAAGTAACAGACTTAACATTATCGAAAACTTAGAAATCTACAAAGAAAAATCATACAAACCAATTATAAACGTCCAAATTAACAGTCAATCAGACATAATCTTCCGCCCAATAAAATTACTCCATGACCCTGACCCTATAAAACCTAGATCCCAAACTCCCCAGTTTCAGTTACCTGATGATGATCGAAAGATCGAAACGCGTAGTGACACAAACAGTGCCGAGTTTTGTATTCCGCTCAGTGTCATATTTGGTTTATTACATTGAATCTTATTTTACAACGATCTTTGCATTAAACCTTATATTGTATACTGCATCGGATACGATCCTCATCGACGAGTTATGTAAGACTTTCTTCAAAGCTACTCTCGACATCAATGATAGACCTATTCGTACTGCTTTGAAAAAGAAAACTGATTCCGGATTTATTGAAGGAGAAAAGAGAGGAAAACATGCGAACCATCCCAATGTGAGTCCTGAAATTAAAGAAAGTATGAAACATTATATTCAGGCTATACCAAGAATAGAGTCTCACTATTTACGCACTCAAACTACGCGTGAATTCATAGAAAGTGGCAAAAGTTTGGCGGATTTGTACCGCGATTATAAAGAAAGCCGTGAAAAACAACAATTGCCAGTTGCACATCCAATAATGTTCAATCGAATATTTAATCATGACTTCAATATCTCATTTTATATGCCTAAAAAGGATCAGTGCGATTTGTGCGAGTCTGTTAAAAATGCTGACGAAAATAAAAAAGCAATGTTAATTGAATTGTACAACCAACATCAAAAAGAAAAGGAACTATCTCGTAAAGAAAAAGAAAAAGACAAAAAGGAACCGAATGGGGCTCACGTTGCTGTGTATGATCTACAAGCTGTAATGTCTGCACCTAAAGGACTTGTTTCGTCATTTTACTATAAAAGTAAAATGAATTGTTTTAATTTTACAGTGAGTGATTTAAATGTAAAGGATGTCGAATACTATTTCTGGACAGAAGTAGAAGAAAATCGTGGTGCTATTGAAATTGGTAGCTGCTTACTACATTACATCAAAATGTTGCTCCAGACGTCACAGCAAGACTTGGATTTAATATTTTATTCCGATAATTGTTGTGGCCAACAAAAAAAATAAGTATTTAGCATCTGCGTATACGTTTGCAGTAAATAAATTTGCAGTCAGAAGTATTACATACAAGTATTTAACTCAAGGGCATACCCAAAATGAAGGGGATAACGTGCATAGCGTCATCGAGAAACAATTTAAACGTTACGTCAAATCTAGTCCAATTTACGAGCCAGACTAGTATGTAACTCTAATTCAAACGGCAAGAAAAAATGGCGCGTAATATAAAGTTCACGAATTCACTCACACAGATTTTTATGATTTAAAAAACTTGCAAGAAAATTGGGGAAATAATTTCACGATGAACACTGACAGAATGAAAGTAAAATGGCACGATATTAAAATTCTTCGATTCGAAAAAGAGCATCCGCACGCTTTTTTTTTATAAAACATAGTATGAAGACGGTACTTTTAAAAAGGTTAACGTCTCTAATGTGAAGAAAACTAGAAATCCAGATAAGTGGAATGATGTGGAATTAATTCATGCTTATGAGAGTAGTTTTCCTTTAGGTGATAATAAAAACAAAGATATAAAGGAGCTTATTGATAAAAACAACATTCGGAAAAAATATTACGAATCATTTTATAAACACGTTCTTCACTGAATTATTTTCTTTTTTAATTAGTCAATGTTAGTAAAAATATTGCTAATATTTAATTTTCTGTTTTGTTCCTTACATAGTTCTTTTGATACTTTTGATACTGTATGAAATAAATTATAAAATAAGTATTTCATATTTTATTATTTTATGTAACCTGTCACAACTTAAAAACAACCAATTTTTAATCTAATACAACGAAATTAAAAAGTGTCACAATAAATAATTGTCCCCGTAGAAAACATCAAAAATGTCGCAACTCAAAATAATTCAAGCAGTCATTGGTAGCAGTAACAACAAAACAGTCATAAATAAGAAATGTTATATTTTAAAGAGTAAGAAATACGAATTGAAGTCAAAAACATAAATCTCTCTTAAAAAAAAGCATTCTTTCAGCCTGTATCATTAGATTACAAAATAACAATTATCTGACTGAACAACAAGTTTATTGCATTTTCTGAAAAAGTACATTTTTTGAGTTGCGTCACTTTAGTAGCAAGTGTGCGATAAGTGAAATTAATAAAATAAATTTCGAAATAATTTAAAATATATTTCCCAATTATCTCCCTTCTCAAAATACCATAGAAATTCAATTTTCATATCACGACGTCACAGTAGTATGTATTCGCCGGTTCTAGGACAGCACGTTCGGCTTTTTACAGGTTCGCGCATACTTTCTCCATAAGAAAAGTATGCGCAGAACGGCTCCCCCACCACTTTGAGCATGTTTTCCTACACGCGTTCTGATTGGTTGTTCTGCTTCGCGCCGATCTTAAAATTTGACGCATTGAAAGTGAAAGTATTAGTATTGTTTTTGAAGTGCTACTTTTAAGTTGTTGTTGGCGAGCGTTCTTGCAGTAAAAAAAGTAAGTGTAGTAATATTAATCATCTAATGATTTTAACAAGTTGTTTTTTAGATGGCCTTACCACGTAAACGCACTTCAGATTTGTCTATTGATACTAGTGACCAAGAGGATAACAATAAAGTTGCGGAATTATATTTGGAATCACCTTTTACGGAAGAATTTTTGTCAAATATAAACAATGCGGAGTTTTTTGCAACACTTTACAAAGAAGATATCCTTCTATTGTGCACAAATTATAGTCTTAATAAATCAAAAACAAGATGGGTTTCTGTAGGTTTAAGTGTACTTAGAGATTTCATACCTGTTTTGAAATTTACCTCAAGCAAACCGGATAATGTTGGTATTCAGTTTACACTCACTGAATTGAGTCAATTAATTACTCACAAACAATTAATTCTTGATTATTTTGATTCCGGAAGTGAATGTATACAAGATTATATTTCGGACAATCATTGGATGGTTTTGAATAATATTAATAAAAGGAAATTTCTAACATTAACTTGGCATATTCCAGGCTGTAACATTGTATTAGATTCGCAATCGGTTAAAATTCTTTTCAGTTTACTGAGTACCATTATTATTTTTCGCCTAAAACTTTTGGAAAGTTGTAATTTTAAAAATTATTACAATAAAATTGTAACACTTGCTAAGGATTATCTGCAGGTAAATCCCAATGAAACTGATTTCAAAAGTGTAGAAACCGTGTTGGATAATGATTTGCAATTGAATGTATTAGCTATTAAGGAATTATTGTATTTGCATCAAGGAAAAAAGTTGTTCAAGGATATTGTAAATAAAAAGACAGAATAAAGTTTAAACATGGTTTTATTTTGTTTACACATTACACATTTTTTTATCATAAAGATAACGTGTCTGTACTGTTTTTCAAAAGAAATCTTTTATCATCGTTTACTGATAAACATAACTTGTTTTGCTTTTGGGTATACATGTTTTATTGACTTGAAAATGTTTTGATTTGCGTAGGTTATTTGATTTGTGAATAATGTCTTTTTATAATCATCATGAGTCAGTTTGTTTTTCACTATATGCCCCTTAATACGTTTTGCTTTTTGATTAGTATTTTGATTACCACTAGGGAAGGATTAAATAATAAAAAAAACATCTTACATATTTATTTATTTGCGAAAACTAACAAATATCTTAAAAACAACAATTACAACGTTCAATATCTGCACACAAAACAAAATTACAATTGTTTATATATGTTTTTACTTTATTTATTCTATTTTTGAAAACAGAGTACGCTTTATCGAAGTAAAATCTGTGGAGATACATGCGGACCTAGGACACGCGCTCTGGTTGACACTTGCCATAACAATGCGTTTATCCGAATGTTTAGAAATCATCATAGCAGTCATTATAAGAAATAATTATAAATATTGTTAAACTATAATATAACGGAGAAAAGATTTGTTAGCACACTACCCGCATTTTTTGCAGACATATTTAATTTATGCACCCTATAAATCGGGTAATTAAAATTTGCTATCTCTTTCTGAACTATGAAATATTGATTGGAGTAGGGGGTTTAATTATAAAGATTATTTAGTAAAAGTACAAAAAATATCAAAATTAATCGACAATAAGCAGTTCATATTTAAAACAGTTACTTTATGTCATATTTGTCAGAAAAACTTTAAATGAAACAGATAAAGTTGCAGATCATGATCATTTGACCTCAAAATTTGTAGGTGTTTGTAATTTAAATTTTAAAAATCCGAAAATAATTCCAGTTTTCTTTCTTAATTTATCAAACTTTTATAAAGGAGTTGGGGTGTGATGAATTAATATTTTTATAAAAAAATATATGTGTACGATAATTCGATGGGTATTCAAAATAAAATATACATGAAATAAATATTTGTGGATTCATTTATATTTATGCCAAGGCTTTAGAAAAACTTGCTAAAAATTAAGAAGATGAACAATGTGTAGAAGTAAAAAAGTATTTTCCTATAGAGAATCAATTTATATTACTATGAAAAAAGGGCTATTTCCATATAAATATATGGATTTTTTCGATATGTTAAAAGAAACATCTCTTCCGCATATAGAATAATTTAATAATACTTAAAAATAATAATTTTATAACTCAAGAAGAATATAGTCACGCAAAAATGCTGACTTAGAATAAAACGGGATAATGTTAACCCAGTTTTGAGTCAGCAGTACATTGACTGTGGTTTAAACATAGCACAAATATTTTGTCACTATAAACAAAATTCTTATAAAGAACAATTTAGCATGGTGTGCATTGCAAAGTTACTCACCCGTAGCTATCGTTTAACGTCATACCCTCGGTCATAGTACAATAATGAAGTAACACATTATCATCAAAATTAAATTGGGAAACTTTTGGAACATGTAATTATTATAACGTAGTAAAATTAATTTGTGGTATCCCTTATGCTTGTTTGTTTTATTTCAAGAGTATTTGAAGAATGCATTAAGGGTATATTGATAGTAACTAATTAACATCTTAAACAGCTTGCCAATTGAGAGTATAAATAAGTTAACCAAAATATTTATTGAACACTCTTATAAAAGTTATCATTATGTCATATTTGTAAAAAAACTTTAAATGAAACAGACAAAGTTGCAGACCATGATCATTTGACCTTTCTAACATTTATTTCATCAACTAAGACTGTTTTCGAAAATGATATATATTTTTCTTTATGTTCAATTTTAGATATTTTTTTTAAAGCTATACCCGTGAAATCTAATTTATGTTCATACTGTCTGTATTGATTTATTCGTTCGAAAATATCTGTTGAAATTTGCGCTGTCATAAACTTTGTATTTAAAGATTTTACTTCCTCTTCTACAATAATATCCAATTTATTTATTTTGTACAATGCAAAAAGTTTTAAATTAAATTTAATAGAAACATGTTTCTTTCTTTGTTTCTCTATCAAATTAAGTACAGTAATGTTTTGCAAAAATGTTGGTACGTCTATTAAAATATTTTTTATTTTGAATGATACTATCCTGTTCTTTAATGCAAATTGAATGACAGAAATTCCTGGGTAATCCGTACTATCTGTGCAACATTTAGACTTATGCGAATTACTTCTCGGATGGGCATTGTAATCATTATTTTTGATGTATAAATTACAAGCCGCACAGTGTTTTGGTTTGGTTTCACTTGTTGTATATTTTGGTCGCTTCCTTGGTCTTGATGTTAAAGGCTCGCCTTGTGTTATTCATTTTATTCAAATGGTTCTTGTAATATAATTGACTATACTTCTTCCCACAATATTCGCATACTATGGTTAATCTAGTTTTGCAATTATATTTCTCATGTCGCTGTATCTGTGTTGTATCATTTTTGGCACAATAATTACATGAAAACATGTTTACACGTTGTATTGCTTTTTAATTATATGATAAAGATTAAAAATTTTAATTAATAGGTGCTTTGAATTTTTTTTAACATTACGTTTACTTGTTTTTGTAAAATAATACTGACATTTACTGCAATTATATGGTGCTTCTGCTGAGAACAAATTTGACAAAATATTTTGTTTAAATATAATAAATCACACATATGAATCGTATAATCAGTACTAATATCTATACAATTAATATTAGAATATTTTCTGTGTACTTCTTTAGCAAAATAGCAAGATGAATAAAACGTATTATCATTATTTTTTTCATCTACAAAATGACTAAAAAACACAAAACATGAAAAAATTTTTCTTTGTGTTATGCTCTCCACAAAAGTTAATAATTCTTTTTTAAATTCCTCAGAATATATTACATCATCATCATAGAACATATTTATACTTAAGTAACTAGTTAATTATTGGTTGACCTAAAATTAAAATGCTTATAATATATTATTAAAGCAAATATAATTGAAACAGACTTACTTTACAAATGTAATCTTCGTAAATTTATTATTTTCTGTCGTGTAATTTATTATGTTCAAAGATAATAAACTTTGAATTTCTTCCGGAGTCAATTTTCCAAATCGTGCAGGTAAAAAATAATCTTCTTCATTAATGGTTACCACTACTCTAGTTCCAAATTGAGTGCGAATTGATTTTGCAGCTTCAATTTTGTACGCTTGATTTATTATTAATTCGTCAACATTTTTGTATGTGCAAGAACCGAGATCGTTAAGACGTTTTAAAGTTGACATTTTGAGATACCAATGATACTTTTATATATATGCCTTAACTGTTTATAGAAGATAATATAAAAATATTGCAGCCGTTTAAGTTGATTTATATGTTGGTGGCCTTCAATTTATTATAATTGCTTAAAGAATGTTACAATGTATCCGTCTGACTTTCACCTGCTGTACAGTTCTAAATATGTAGTTTATCCATTTACGCTCGAATAAACATGACATTATAAAGTAATGATACACTTAAAAGCAATGAAATTATACCGATAAAATCGTAGTTAAATAAAAGTAAATTATTTATTAAACACTTTTTTAAAATTATAAAGTAGAAAGTGAAATCTGCTTGGGTATATAAAGTGCATGTGTTTTGTATGATATGAAGTATAAATCGCAGTAATCACAAGAATTGCAGAGGTATGCAAAATAATAATTATTTTATATCTCACTATTTTACAATACTATTTTTATGGTTTATTAGTATGAATATCAATACTGATTCTGCTCTTCCGCTAAACGAACAACGTCAAGATGGAAGTGTCTTAAGGTAAGAATTATGAACAATTTTAATATTTCTAATTTTATTTAAACAAAAAATATTTCTATTTATACAGGCTCAACAACTGAAAAATAATGCAGAAAATTTAAATGAGTATATATATAAATTTATTGTCAGTATAAATAAAAATTCAAATAGAAATATATTTTATAGTTATAAATAAAAATTAACATAATTAAACAACAGACAACTACATTAGAGTTGAATTAAAGCGTGAAATAGTCGCACAGAGATGACTGACTAAATGTAATTTTTATCATTGACCTTGGTTGTTTGCTGACTTAGAATAAAACGTAATAACGTTGACTCAGTATTGAGTCAGCATGACAATGACTCTGGTTTAAACATAGCACAAATATTTTGTCACTATAAATAAAAATTCAAATTCTTATGTAAAGAACAATGCACAATTTGCAAATTTTATTAACAGATCTACTCAGATACAGTCAAATAAAGAAATATATTTTACAGTTACAAATAAAAATGAAAATATACATTAGTCAACTACATTAAAGTTGAATTGAAGCATGAAAAAGTCGCACAGAGATGACTGGCTGATTGATTCTGCCGCCATCGTGGATAGAGCTGACCCAAAGATGTAATTTAGTGTTTCAATTGGTTGATTGGTTCTACCGTCATCGTGGAAAGAGCTGACCCATAGATGTAGCCCAACTGTGTTCACCCGTTGATTGATTTTGCTGGTACATTTGACCAATAAAAACAGTACTAAATTAAAATTTATTACACAAATAATGTTTACACTATCACTTTTCTTCACATTGTTGTCATAATAAGTCTCATTTCAACTCACAATCCGCTTTCTTTGATAGAATTTTGTACCATCCCATAAAACATATGAAAATTCTCCAGTTTTAATTTTGTATCACTAATTTGTTAGAAAGAATTTTTATTTTATGTAAAAGAATTAAATTTTGACAATTTATATCAAATATGGTTAAACTGAATGGTGTTGTCTTCATTAGTAATTTTAAATTTTTACTGTATTCATACCTAATGTTATTGTTAAAAAAATATATATACCCGTTTATGTATTGACAAGCACCGTCAATACTGTTAGGTATACCTGGAAATTCAGAATTTATTACCCCATACCTTATAATTTCACTAATATAATCTTTTAACTCAGCAAAATGACCTGTATTGTAAAAAATATACGTTTTACCTAAATTTGTTCTCAATGCTCTGTTTATATTTTGTAAGACATTTACAAAATTATAAGGACTTCGTAAAAGTTGGAATGATGGCCACCGAATTTCTAAAAAATTATCTTTTAATTTTACATCGATAGTTCCGTTCATAAAAATTTCGAAAAAACTATCTTTTATAATTAATACAATACAACCATCTGCGCGGCGGTAAGCTCCAGATATATTTTCAAAATCCAGTTGTATAAATGTAAATAAATCTTTTAAATAATATGGTTTCGAAATATAATTCTTAGACAACAACAAACTTTTTACCCAAACTTGTTTATTTAAAAAAATTAACAATTTGTCGTTAACGACTAAAAATTTTGTTAAATTATTAAAATAACATAAATCCACCCCAAATTTATTATCCGCGACTGTTGGAGAATTTTCATCATTGCTATTAATGTCTGGTGTTGGAAGTTCTTTTGCTCCGTATATGTTTTGTATGGCGGTGATATCATCTATACTATATCTAAAGTAAAAGATGATACATTTGAAAAATATGAGTTTATCATGTATGGATACATAATCGCAGTTTTTACTGTGGAATGGTGAATCCCCAATGCATGTCCAATCTCGTGCACAAGTACTTGAAAAAAATTGTCACCATTATCGGCAGGGGTATTGGATAGTTTATAATTCCAATATCGATTACTATTCATATGTATGTCCACGGTATTGAAGCCTTGTCTTGGGTAAAATGCGTGCCCCAATACAGGTGATTGATGTTCAAAGTATGAAAGACATATTGTACTTTCGAAGTATGAGTAGTGTCTTCGTCCACCAACAGAAATTAATATATTGGGACAGTACGGACTCTCTATAAAGCTTCTGTGTAAATATTTTTTTTTATTATTTCGAACATATCTGAAGCTAATATTTGTATGTTGTTCCCAAACTGAAAACGCTTCCTTTGCGATGTTGACCAGGTCACTATCCCCGTCTATAAAATCCCATGTTATATCAGACCCATACCAGCTGACTTGTTGTTGTAGATAGGTATTGTCAGAGACCCCGCATCTTGAAGATTGCATCAAGTTCAATGTTTCATTATTTACCACACCTGTTTTATGCAAACCGTATTTGTCTTGAAATAATGAAATAGCTGTTTGATATTTCACCGATGATGAATTAAGGCTTACATATTCGTTATCTTCATTTTGCAAATAACCATAATGTTCAAGAAATTCCACGCGGTCTAAAAACGTGTTATAATATTTAACTTCGCATGTGACACTACACCCGATTAGAAGTAAATTAAACACTAGATATTTTAACATTACTATACTGCTGGACCACATTTTTCAAAAAGTTGACTATTAATACGACCAAGCACCACAGTTTGTTATCAAGTTCTAACTTTTTTATAATATACTTATAGCTGTCGCTATTTATATTAAATTTTAATTAGTGTATGCAAAATTTATTGATGAGTATGTAGTTATCACTTCGTCGGAGGAATTCGTTTAATTTCCTAACAGGTCAACTTTGCCGGGGGAAATTTATTTAAAAAATTTCCATTCTTACGTATAAAATAAATTTAAAAATATCAGAATTTTTACATTTTATTTTAATTAATAAAAAATACAAAATACATATTATTTATTCTGTAATATTATGTTTTATAAGATTCTCAATAAGCGCTGGAATTTGTTCTGAATTTGGTGATTTTTTTCTTGAATAAGACCTAACCGATCACCTATGGCTTTCAAATTATAGATCAGGTTGAATTTCAGAAACGTGATACAACCCTAAACAATCACATTAGTGCTTTGACTACAATTATTGTATTGATTACATAGATTCACATATTTTATAAATTTAGGTTTTTTTATTGGTTTACAGGATGCCTTTTCAGATTATCATTTCTTGCAAATATTTTTTCGCAATTACCACAGCGAAACTTGTGTTCTATGTATACAGTATCTGAAGCAATACAGGTGAACATAATGATAACTTTTATAAGAATGTTCAATAAATATTTAGATTAACTTATTTATAGTCTCAATCAAAATTTTTTCATGTTTTGTATTTTTTAGTCATTTTGTAGATGAAAAAAATAATGATAATACGTTTTATTCATCTTGCTATTTTGCTAAAGAAGTACACAGAAAATATTCTAATATTAATTGTATAGATATTAGTACTGATTATACGATTCATATGTGTGATTTATTATATTTAAACAAAATATTTTGTCAAATTTGTACTCAGCAGAAGCACCATATAATTGCAGTAAATGTCAGTATTATTTTACAAAAACAAGTAAACGTAATGTTAAAAAAAATTCAAAGCACCTATTAATTAAAATTTTTAATCTTTATCATATAATTAAAAAGCAATACAACGTGTAAACATGTTTTCATGTAATTATTGTGCCAAAAATGATACAACACAGATACAGCGACATGAGAAATATAATTGCAAAACTAGATTAACCATAGTATGCGAATATTGTGGGAAGAAGTATAGTCAATTATATTACAAGAACCATTTGAATAAAATGAATAACACAAGGCGAGCCTTTAACATCAAGACCAAGGAAGCGACCAAAATATACAACAAGTGAAACCAAACCAAAACACTGTGCGGCTTGTAATTTATACATCAAAAATAATGATTACAATGCCCATCCGAGAAGTAATTCGCATAAGTCTAAATGTTGCACAGATAGTACGGATTACCCAGGAATTTCTGTCATTCAATTTGCATTAAAGAACAGGATAGTATCATTCAAAATAAAAAATATTTTAATAGACGTACCAACATTTTTGCAAAACATTACTGTACTTAATTTGATAGAGAAACAAAGAAAAAAACATGTTTCTATTAAATTTAATTTAGAACTTTTTGCATTGTACAAAATAAATAAATTGGATATTATTAAATTATTCTATAAGCGGAAGAGATGTTTCTTTTAACATATCGAATAAATCCATATATTTATATGGAAATAGCCCTTTTTTTCATAGTAATATAAATTGATTCTCTATAGGAAAACACTTTTTTACTTCTACACATTGTTCATCTTCTTAATTTTTAGCAAGTTTTTCTAAAGCCTTGGCATAAATATAAATGAATCCACAAATATTTATTTCATGTATATTTTATTTTGAATACCCATCGAATTATCGTACACATATATTTTTTTATAAAAATATTAATTCATCACACCCCAACTCCTTTATAAAAGTTTGATAAATTATGAAAGAAAACTGGAATTATTTTCGGATTTTTAAAATTTAAATTACAAACACCTACAAATTTTGAGGTCAAATGATCATGATCTGCAACTTTATCTGTTTCATTTAAAGTTTTTCTGACAAATATGACATAAAGTAACTGTTTTAAATATGAACTGCTTATTGTCGATTAATTTTGATATTTTTTGTACTTTTACTAAATAATCTTTATAATTAAACCCCCTACTCCAATCAATATTTCATAGTTCAGAAAGAGATAGCAAATTTTAATTACCCGATTTATAGGGTGCATAAATTAAATATGTCTGCAAAAAAATGCGGGTAGTGTGCTAACAAATCTTTTCTCCGTTATATTATAGTTTAACAATATTTATAATTATTTCTTATAATGACTGCTATGATGATTTCTAAACATTCGGATAAACGCATTGTTATGGCAAGTGTCAACCAGAGCGCGTGTCCTAGGTCCGCATGTATCTCCACAGATTTTACTTCGATAAAGCGTACTCTGTTTTCAAAAATAGAATAAATAAAGTAAAAACATATATAAACAATTGTAATTTTGTTTTGTGTGCAGATATTGAACGTTGTAATTGTTGTTTTTAAGATATTTGTTAGTTTTCGCAAATAAATAAATATGTAAGATGTTTTTTTTATTATTTAATCCTTCCCTAGTGGTAATCAAAATACTAATCAAAAAGCAAAACGTATTAAGGGGCATATAGTGAAAAACAAACTGACTCATGATGATTATAGAAAGACATTATTCACAAATCAAATAACCTACGCAAATCAAAACATTTTCAAGTCAATAAAACATGTATACCCAAAAGCAAAACAAGTTATGTTTATCAGTAAACGATGATAAAAGATTTCTTTTGAAAAACAGTACAGACACGTTATCTTTATGATAAAAAAATGTGTAATGTGTAAACAAAATAAAACCATGTTTAAACTTTATTCTGTCTTTTTATTTACAATATCCTTGAACAACTTTTTTCCTTGATGCAAATACAATAATTCCTTAATAGCTAATACATTCAATTGCAAATCATTATCCAACACGGTTTCTACACTTTTGAAATCAGTTTCATTGGGATTTACCTGCAGATAACCCTTAGCAAGTGTTACAATTTTATTGTAATAATTTTTAAAATTACAACTTTCCAAAAGTTTTAGGCGAAAAATAATAATGGTACTCAGTAAACTGAAAAGAATTTTAACCGATTGCGAATCTAATACAATGTCACAGCCTGGAATATGCCAAGTTAGTGTTAGAAATTTCCTTTTATTAATATTATTCAAAACCATCCAATGATTGTCCGAAATATAATCTTGTATACATTCACTTCCGGAATCAAAATAATCAAGAATTAATTGTTTGTGAGTAATTAATTGATTCAATTCAGCGAGTGTAAACTGAATACCAACATTATCCGGTTTGCTTGAGGTAAATTTCAAAACAGGTATGAAATCTCTAAGTACACTTAAACCTACAGAAACCCATCTTGTTTTTGATTTATTAAGACTATAATTTGTGCACAATAGAAGGATATCTTCTTTGTAAAGTGTTGCAAAAAAACTCCGCATTGTTTATATTTGACAAAAATTCTTCCGTAAAAGATGATTCCAAATATAATTCCGCAACTTTATTGTTATCCTCTTGGTCACTAGTATCAATAGACAAATCTGAAGTGCGTTTACGTGGTAAGGCCATCTAAAAAACAACTTGTTAAAATCATTAGATGATTAATATTACTACACTTACTTTTTTTACTGCAAGAACGCTCGCCAACAACAACTTAAAAGTAGCACTTCAAAAACAATACTAATATATTAAAAAACGTAATTGTTCCTTTCAAGAACTCGTCAATGAGTGTTGTATCCGGTACAATGTACGATATGGAGTTTAGAGCAAAGATCGTTATAGTATAAGATACAATGCAATAAACTAAATATGACACTGCGCTGATAGCAAAACTCGGCACTTTATGAGATACGACGCGTTTCGATCTTTCGATCATCATCAGGTAACTGGTGGAATGGTAGTTAGGTTCTGGATTTTATATTATTAGATGGTCCGTGGATTAATTTTAATGGTTGGAAGATTATGTCTGATTGGCTATTTATTTGGATGTTTATGATTGGTTTATTTATTTTTTCTTTAAAGATTTCTAAGTTTTCAGTTATGTTTAGTCTGTTGCTTTTATTTTGTATTTTACAAATTGACATAATGTCCTCAATTTTACCCGCTGAATGTTTATTATCTATTAGATGGGTTGCGAAATTTGAATCAAATTTAAAGTTTTTAAATGAGTTTATGTGTTCTTTATATCTATCTTTAAACTTGCGTCCCGTTTGACCGATGTAATTTAAATTGCAAGTACTACATTTTAACTTATAGATGCCGCTGTTATTATATTTATTTTTATTTTCAATGTTATTTTTAATTTGGTTTTTAAGGTTATCTTCGGTTTTAAATGCTATTTTTATATTACTGTTTTTAAATAATTTAGTTATAGTATGGGTTAGTTTACCGATGTATGTAAATTTAGACCATTGTTGTTTATTGCTTGTGTTTAGATTAGTGTGATTTTTATTTTTAATTTTTATTCGGTGTTTTATGTTCTTATGTATTTTATTGATGGTGTTTTTAGTGTAGCCGTTGTTTATAGCAATTTGGTGGATTGTGTTTAATTCATGTTTATAGTTTTTTAGGTTTAGTGGTATAGTTTCAAGGCGATATATTAAGCTTCTAAAGGCTGCAAATTTATGTTGTTTAGGGTGTTCTGAGGTTGCGTGAATTACATTATCGGTTTGTGTAGGTTTACGGTATATATTATATTCAATTTTATTACCATTTTTAATAATTGTTAAGTCGAGGTAATTTATTTTATTATTAATTTCTTCTTCTAAAGTAAATTTTATGTTTTTATGGTATTTATTAATTTCGTTAAGGATTTCGTTAGCATTTTTGTGGTTGGTTATACAAAGAACATCATCTACGTACCGGATCCATTTAATGATTTTGTATTTAGTTTGTATTTTAGCAAGTAAATTATTTTCCAAATGTTGTAAGAATATTTCTGATGAAATACCCGAGAGGGGGCTCCCCATAGCTAAACCGTTGTTTTGTTTATAGTATTTATTATTAAATTGAAAGTAATTTTGATTTAAGATGGTCGTTAAAAGATTAGTTAATTGTGTGGTAAATGAAGGGTCATAACCTTTATCTTTTAATGTATCTTTAATTATTGTTATTGTTTCTGTTATTGTTATATTAGTGTACAGATTAGTAATGTCAAAGGATATTAGTCGCGTATTTTCGTTTAATGTTAAATTTTTAGTTTCGTTTACCAAATCTAAGTTATTTTTGACGGTATGTTTATTTTTTAATTCAATTATGTTTTTAAGCAACGTCGCGATTGTTTTAGAAATTTTATATGTTGGAGCTTGGGTAAAGTTAACTAAAGGTCTTATCGGTATGTTATCTTTATGAATTTTAGGTAGGGCTTTTAAAGTCGGTGCTTGGGGATTCATGTTTAATTGCAAGTATTGTTTATTTTTATCTATTATTAGTTGGGAATTTTTAATGGCGTTTTTTAGTTCTGTTTGGTATTTATTAGTGGGATCGCGTTTTAATTCAGTGCAGTTATTGTTATTAATGAATTCTAAAGTTTTATTAACATATTCATCTTTATTTATTATTACGATAGTATTACCTTTATCAGCTTTCGTTATTATCGCGTTATTGATAGATAATTTATTTTTTATTGATTTAACTGTTTTTTTATATTGTTTATTTTCTTGATTATTATAATGTTGATTATTTTTAATTATATTTTCAAATTGTTTAGCTGCGAAGTGTCTTGTTTTATCTTGTTCTTCAATCGGTAAAATAAAATAAACGAATACACTAATAATATAATACAAAAATATAATATAATACAAAATAAAATGAACACTAAATATAAACTTTTAAACAACAAACTAAATAAACTCACTGCTAAAAACACAAAAAATAGCACACCTAATAATCATCAATTTTATAAAAAACTCGAAAACTTAACCACCATAAATTTTGATCAAATAGAAATCGATACATTAAACAAAGGATTGAAACATAACAAACCAATTAACTTTAAAAATAACATTGAAAACTTAATAATAGATACTGAAGAAGCGATTCAAAAATTACCGATTGAAGAACAAGATAAAACAAGACACTTCGCAGCTAAACAATTTGAAAATATGATTAAAAATAATCAACATTATAATAATCAAGAAAATAAACAATATAAAAAAACAGTTAAATCAATAAAAAATAAATTATCTATCAATAACGCGATAATAACGAAAGCTGATAAAGGTAATACTATCGTAATAATAAATAAAGATGAATATGTTAATAAAACTTTAGAATTCATTAATAACAATAACTGCACTGAATTAAAACGCGATCCCACTAATAAATACCAAACAGAACTAAAAAACGCCATTAAAAATTCCCAACTAATAATAGATAAAAATAAACAATACTTGCAATTAAACATGAATCCCCAAGCACCGACTTTAAAAGCCCTACCTAAAATTCATAAAGATAACATACCGATAAGACCTTTAGTTAACTTTACCCAAGCTCCAACATATAAAATTTCTAAAACAATCGCGACGTTGCTTAAAAACATAATTGAATTAAAAAATAAACATACCGTCAAAAATAACTTAGATTTGGTAAACGAAACTAAAAATTTAACATTAAACGAAAATACGCGACTAATATCCTTTGACATTACTAATCTGTACACTAATATACCAATATATTTTATGGCATGCCTTGCCTAGAGTAGACGTGCTTTTTTGTCGCTCCGCTGTGTTTTTATAAGTGCTGCACTATTTTATTTTTTATATCGTTGTAAATATTTATTTACATAAATTTTCTCCGTTTACCTTTTGTGATCTACAATGTCCGCAACGAGAGATTTTTCTGCTATTGTTGAGCGCACAATCAGCTCTCTATTATCAAACGATAATTTTGTCGGTAAGCTCTTAGACAAGCTTATTGATCGTTTTGATAAGAAGTTGGAGGAGCAAAAATCCCACTACGAAGGAGTCATCACCGAATTAACATCGCAAGTTAAATCATTGGAGGATCGGTTGGACCAGCAGGAGCAGTACTCCCGAAGAAACTGTATCCGTTTATTTGGTGTCTCTGAAGTGGTTGGTGAAAATACTGAAGACGTTGTGTGTTCTGTGTTAAATGAAAAGTTACGTGCTAATGTGGTGCCAGATATGATAGATCGATGTCATCGTACCGGTAAGAGGGATTCTACTATAAACAATACATCTAAACCTCGCCCCATAATCATTAAATTCACCTCGTATAAACACCGCTCAGCTGTACTACAAAATCGTAGGAAACTTAAAGGTACTGGAATCACTATAAAAGAAGATCTCACTAAAAACAGACTTGAGTTATTAAAATTAGCGTCCATAAAATTTGGTTTTAAAAATGTATGGTCTAATGACGGTGTTATTTTTGCTAAAATTGGCAGAACAATAAAGAGAGTTACACTTATGGATTTATAAATGTATTATAAATTTGTGTTAATTAAATTTGGAGCGTCAAATGCTATGCTTTATATTTCATTTGATTCTATATTTTATCTCAAATTGTATTTTTAAAGTTGATTCTTAACTTATTCAAACTTCATCTAGTGTCAATAACCTTTTAAACAAATATTAGCAAGATATTTCCAATTCAATTTAATTATTTTTTATTTAAATACACACATTTCATACACTGCAAAGTTTACTTGTCTATTTTTATACTTATTTATTTTTTGTTACACATTTGAATGTCAAATTCACTAACTATTTATTATCAAAACGTTAGAGGATTGAACACCAAGTTAAATTCATTCCATAATAACTTATTTACATCAGATTTAGATATCGTCTGTCTAAGTGAAACTTGGCTGAATAACAGTGTACACTCATCAGAATTATTTTCACCTCAATACGATGTGTATAGAAAAGACAGAGACGCACTCAGGAGTGGCAAATTTCGAGGAGGTGGCGTTTTATGTGCTATTAACAATAAATTTAAATCTCAGTCTGTCAACTTCTCTTTCTGATCTAGTTTGTGTAAAAGTTCATCTTTCTCCCAGTATCTTCATCTATATTATTGTTGTATATTTACCTCCACCTGTATCTAATGAGCAGCTAAATTACATTTTTGATTGTCTTGAATCGCTTCTTAATATATCGAATTCTAATTTTATTATTGTAGGTGATTTAAATATACCTAATTTAGTTAATAGAGACAATTGTAGTGATAATCTTACTTCTAATTTTATAAACTTTACAGAATTTTTAAATGCATGTCAATACAATAATGTTCTTAATACTAAAGCTAGAATATTGGATGTAGTTGTTAGTAATTTACCCTGCACTGTTACCCATGATCTTGATCCACTTGTTGATGAAGACTCACATCATCCTGCTTTATCTGTTTCATTAAATTTTAACTGTATTATTAAATTCCCAAATGTTACTTACAATGATAAATCTCCAACCTACAATTTTTCAGCTGCCAATTATTACTTGTTATATAATTTACTGTCGCAAATTGATTGGAACGTTCTTAGACAATATGATGATCTAGATACTGCTTTTAAAAAATTTTATTCATTAATATATGATGTTTTTGAGAAATGTGTACCGAAATATAACAGGAATCCGTCTAATTATCCACCATGGTTCAACACTCAAATTATTAATAAAATAAAACTAAAACATCAATATCACAAGCTATATAAAATCTATAAAAATGAACAATATTTAACGGAATTTAAACAATTACGTACAACTATTAAAAAACAAATTAATATCGAATACAACAAATATATTAATAATGTTGAATCTACATTATCCTCTGATCCAAAGAAATTCTGGAAATTTATTAATTATAAAAAACGATCTTCTAGTTTCCCCGGATGTATGAAACTCCATGATCATAAGTACGTCAACACACCTAGCATAGTACAGGGTTTCGCCGACTTCTTTGCCAGTGTTTATATTCCATCCGAACAGCAAAACTACTCAACTTCAAACATTAAGGTAGATAACTGTACACACAACAATGTTAATATTTCTTATGTCACGGACGACCATATTTTGGATGCAATTAAATGTTTAAAACCTAGTCGTAATCCTGGACCTGATAATTTACCAGCTTATATTATTAAGGCCTGTAGTCACATATTTCTTGAACCATTAAAATACTTATTCAACTTGTCTATCAAAAGTAAAGTCTTTCCCTCTATTCTTAAATCTTCTTTTATCACTCCAATTTTTAAATCAGGTGACGTATCTGATATCACTAATTATCGTCCAATTTGTATTTTATCAAATATTTCTAAAATTTTTGAATCTATTCTCTATAAACAGATATACAGCAGTGTTGAAAATCTTATTTCAGTTCATCAACATGGTTTCGTGAAGGGCAGATCTACAACAACTAATTTAATTAATTTTACTGAATATGCATTAAATTCTTTACATGATAATTCCCAAATTGATGTTATTTACACCGATTTCAGAAAAGCTTTTGATACAGTTAATCACTCTGTCCTTCTTCAAAAATTACAAACTAATTTCAATTTTTCTTCTGACCTTATTACTCTTCTTCAATCTTACCTTCAGTCTAGAACTCTTAAAGTACGTATTAATAACTATAATTCTTCACCTTATATTGCCACTTCTGGTGTGCCTCAAGGGTCTAATCTTGGTCCATTATTGTTTGTTTTATTCATTAACGATATTGTTGATATTGTCAAAAATTCCGAAATTCTGCTCTATGCTGATGATTTAAAAATTTTTAGAATCATTAACAGTTTACAAGATTGTATTCTTTTACAAAATGATTTAAACAGATTATTATCTTGGTCTCGATCATCCAAATTATTTTTTAACTTTAGTAAATGTAAGATAATGAGCTATCTTGTCAAAAAATTTGTTTATACTTACCCATACATCATGGAGAACACTTATCTTGAAAGGATATCACAATTTAAGGATCTTGGAGTTATTTTTGATAGCAAGTTATCTTACAATTTACATATTGAGTACCTTAAAAAATCTTGTTTAAAAACATTAGGGTTCATTATAAGGTCTTGTAAACCGTTTCATAATTTGTATACTCTCCAACGTTTATATTATTCATTAGTTAGATCAAAATTGGAATATTGCTCACAAATATGGAATCCAATTTATAATAAATATGCTATTCAACTTGAATCTATTCAAAAACGATTTCTTAATTATTGTTATTATAAGAAACATAATCAATATCCCAGCTATGATACAGACTACGATTCTTTACTAACTGAATTCAAAATTATTTCCCTTTTCAATAGACGTAAAATACAATCATGTTTATTTCTCTATAAAGTTTTAAATAATGTTATTAATGACAGCTCTATTAAAGGTCATCTGTTTTTAAATATTCCCCGTAAAACCTCTAGAAATAAGCTTGCGTTTCACTGTAAGAGAACTAGAACTAATTATGAAATGAAATCCCCTGTATTTCAAATGTGTAACATTTTCAATGGTATTACTTGCAGTATTGATATATTTGCTGACACCTTTAGTGCATTCAGACGAAGTTTGATTAATTATTTTACATTAGTAAAAATTTAATTTAAATTTGTATGTATTAATAGAATGAACTTTTCCTTTGTAATTTGTATTTTTTCTTGTATTTTTGTATTTTTTCTTTTACCACACAATTAACTAATCTTTTAACGACCATCTTAAATCAAAATTACTTTCAATTTAATAATAAATACTATAAACAAAACAACGGTTTAGCTATGGGGAGCCCCCTCTCGGGTATTTTATCAGAAATATTCTTACAACATTTGGAAAATAATTTACTTGCTAAAATACAAACTAAATACAAAATCATTAAATGGATCCGGTACGTAGATGATGTTCTTTGTATAACCAACCACAAAAATGCTAACGAAATCCTTAACGAAATTAATAAATACCATAAAAACATAAAATTTACTTTAGAAGAAGAAATTAATAATAAAATAAATTACCTCGACTTAACAATTATTAAAAATGGTAATAAAATTGAATATAATATATACCGTAAACCTACACAAACCGATAATGTAATTCACGCAACCTCAGAACACCCTAAACAACATAAATTTGCAGCCTTTAGAAGCTTAATATATCGCCTTGAAACTATACCACTAAACCTAAAAAACTATAAACATGAATTAAACACAATCCACCAAATTGCTATAAACAACGGCTACACTAAAAACACCATCAATAAAATACATAAGAACATAAAACACCGAATAAAAATTAAAAATAAAAATCACACTAATCTAAACACAAGCAATAAACAACAATGGTCTAAATTTACATACATCGGTAAACTAACCCATACTATAACTAAATTATTTAAAAACAGTAATATAAAAATAGCATTTAAAACCGAAGATAACCTTAAAAACCAAATTAAAAATAACATTGAAAATAAAAATAAATATAATAACAGCGGCATCTATAAGTTAAAATGTAGTACTTGCAATTTAAATTACATCGGTCAAACGGGACGCAAGTTTAAAGATAGATATAAAGAACACATAAACTCATTTAAAAACTTTAAATTTGATTCAAATTTCGCAACCCATCTAATAGATAATAAACATTCAGCGGGTAAAATTGAGGACATTATGTCAATTTGTAAAATACAAAATAAAAGCAACAGACTAAACATAACTGAAAACTTAGAAATCTTTAAAGAAAAAATAAATAAACCAATCATAAACATCCAAATAAATAGCCAATCAGACATAATCTTCCAACCATTAAAATTAATCCACGGACCATCTAATAATATAAAATCCAGAACCTAACTACCATTCCACCAGTTACCTGATGATGATCGAAAGATCGAAACGCGTCGTATCTCATAAAGTGCCGAGTTTTGCTATCAGCGCAGTGTCATATTTAGTTTATTGCATTGTATCTTATACTATAACGATCTTTGCTCTAAACTCCATATCGTACATTGTACCGGATACAACACTCATTGACGAGTTCTTGAAAGGAACAATTACTTTTTTTAATATAATTGTGACAATGAACTTCGGTAAGTCTGATATTTTCAACAATACTAATACTTTCACTTTCAATGCGTCAAATTTCAAGATCGGCGCGGAGCAGAACAACCAATCAGAACGCGTGTAGGAACATGCTCAAAGTGGTGGGGGAGCCGTTCTGCGCATACTTTTCTTATGGAGAAAGTATGCGCGAACCTGTAAAAAGCCGAACGTGCTGTCCTAGAACCGGCGAATACATACTACTCGTCACATCAAAAAATTTCACCAATTTCGAAAATATGCATAACAATCATAATCTTAATTAGATTGAAACAAATAAATTCAATTTCCACATTACGACATCACGTCAAAAAATTTCACCAATTTTGAAAATACACATACTAGTCATTATCTTAATTAATTAACGATTTCTTTTACCAAATGTAAAACCTTTCAAATCTATAATTACATATACAAATGTAATAATGCTCACTTTATCAATTATGTTTCTTGAATAAAGTATGAAAAAACTACATTATTCCAATAATGAAAGCAGTATTTATACTCAACCGTTATCAATAGTTCAACTACTCCTAAGCATTTCATTTTTATTAACCCAACTATTATGAGTATTGTCAAATCCTAACCATTTTACATATATTTTATATTTTATTTTTTTATTTTTTTTTCAACTAAATAAACATTTGGGTCTTTTACTTTTTGTAAATCTTTAAATTTATCTTTTATAATGTATGTAATCGGACTTGTTAATTTTACCTTTTTTATAATAAATATTTCATTTAGACCAATTTAGCATAAAACCTTTAGCAGCAAAAATTCCTCGGTATTTACTTATGCAAACGTAATCATTAATTTTAAATTTTTGTTTTAATATTATTGTATACTGTGCTTAATATATATATTTTTTTCATTATTATGAGTAACATTAATTGGTTTCATATTGATTCTTCAATGTTTTTTATTATTATATTCTGAAATTACAATTGGTAGTAATCATTTATAAGAACTTTGCAACCTAAATCTTCTATACATTATATTTTTTAATGTACGGTTTACACTTTCAACATTAGAAGCTTTTGAAGTTTGTTTTGAAAAATAATGATTTGTACTATATATTTGGGTTAATTGTTTAAATTTATCATTTTTAAATTCTTTTCCCAAATCTGTGTGTAATTTTTTTGGAATACGATTGCTTAATTTGAAAATTTTCTGCATTATTATTATCACTATCTTCACTATCACTGCTATTATAATGTTTTCTTTTTTTATTTAAATAAAAAGAATGTCAGCTGTGATGACTAAACTTGGTAATAGACATTTTACTACTAATATTATTCGATAATGTTAGCCTCTTTTAATTAATCAAGTATAGAAATAATTTCGTTATCAAGATTATTATTGCCAGCGTTCTTAGATGCTATAATATTTTTTAATTTTTCAACTAATTCATTAGGATTATCCCAATATTCATATTCTATCCGTTTCTTATTATAATTTTAAGGCAATAGACCTACACCAGAACCGCTTTTTCGTGTGATAAATTTGCAGCATGTTTTGTTGTAAGGGAAACAGATGAATGTCTTTTAAGTATTATTAAGGGTTTAATAATATTTCTATATTTGTATAATGTGCTTTCTTTAATTTGTCCTGTTGGCCTATTATCACGACGTGCTGCATTTGTTTTATATAAAATTTGTTTATATTTATTACTATCTTCTTGAGTATATATATTATTAGGATGTTCGTATAAACCTGGAGTTCTTGGAAATATTTTTTTATCAACTATTATATTTTGATTTTTAAAAATAATAATAATATAAACAATATATATATATATATATATATATATATATATATATATATATATCATCTACAGGGTGTTGAGTCGAACACCCGAACATAGGGATTCATATTTTTGTAGTTTTCTGCTCCCTTAATTATTTTTAGTAAAAATCTTTTAAATAAGTTGTAGAGCATAAAATTCTGCATATTAATCAATTAATTTTACATGCCTTGTAAGCTCAGAAATTAGGTATGAAAATGAATACACTATTACAATAATAATAAAATGTGAAATGAGATCTAATTGGAAAATATATTTTACTAAGCCGCATACAATTAGTGAATTATTAGGATTTGAAAAGAAAAAATATGAAGCTAGAAAATATAACTCGGAAAATCCTATAAAATAATTAAAGTTAATGCCATTTGTATAGAATGTAACATAGTAACCGGTTCATTTGATAATTCAAAACAAGTTCATAGAATTCATGAGTTTTTTCAAATGTTCCATCTGGAATTAAAATTATTGAAAATCCATTAAATGTTATCTATTTACCTGTTAATACTAACTTAATTGATACGATAACAATTAAAATAATTGGTCAGAATGGTGAGTTAGTCAATTAAATGTGCAGGAACGTATATATTTAGATGAAAGCATACAAAGTGCAGAAACACATACTTATCGGCCATATGCATCTATTTTATCAAATAACAATGATGAAATTAGAATAGCAATACAAAGACATGACACTATTGGAAAAACCAAGGTTTATTTTTTTGGATTCCAAACAGATCGTAAAAATAATATTACAAAAATATGAGTTAATTTGACCATTGTAATTTAAATAATTTTAAAATAAAGTTGAATTGAGAAGTTTTTCCTTATGATAATTTGAATTTAAATTTTAATAATAATCATTGGTCAATTTTATAGAACATGTATATTCAATTCCAATCAGCTTATTATCATAAAAATTTTGAACCCCTTTTCACACCATTAGAATTTAAAGCCAAATGTCCTATTGTAGTAATAAATATACAACATCAAAATGTATCTTTAAAATCTGGTGCAGTCGATTTAAAATTAAGTTTTGAAACAAGTACAAATATTCCTGCAAAAACAAGTATTGTGTGGGGACACTTTCCGTGAGGCAGAAGGGTAGTTAAAAACTCATTAACTGACGCCAGTGTCTGATGAAAGTTTTGATAAATCATCCGGAACTTTGATAGGTATTAGCGATACATATATTTGAAATATATTTGTGAAATTTCTATTGGAATAGAGAGAAAATGCATAATATTTAGCAAGTTTCAAATAATTGTCTCTCGGTAGGCATAATCTGTTACTTGAATAGTGATTAGTTTGATATTAAGAAGTAATTGAAATATTTTGCTAATGATGATTACTTTAAAATGTACATTTTCAGGTGAAAAATACTTAAAATTGTAATTTCGGTAATGTGTATATTTTGGTAACGATAATTGTTTATAATGTGACATCACTTATTGAGTTGAGATAAGTTTAATGTATTATGAGAAAATTTGTATATATAAAACGGGGAAAAATATGTTTTTATAGTATACAGTGTTTTATTGTACTGTTTACATTTCTGCGAGTACCATGGCTTCAGCACCCGTTTTCCATTTCGACATCGAGTATCTGCAACCTTCGGAGGCCATTACCAGCAAAACCACCAAGGAAAAGATTAACGTTCAGTCCAACGTACAAGTCCGACCACCCCGTGGCATGCAGCAGGAGGCTGTAGACCTAAGGAATAGCATCGTCGACGAGGCCGAGAGCACCCAGATTGGCGGCAATACATTTGCTGTTGAGGCGCTGGTGCACGAGGCGATGGGGCCGGAGGAGGTTATAAACCTCGTAGACGATGACGACGTATTATCTCCAGTGTGCTCCCAGGTTGAAGACAATACGTCTTCGATCCTCGATGAATTGGTGCACGACGCGGTGGCGTCCTAAATCGAAGAGGATAAGTCAAGTTCAAAGAGGCTCCGAGAAGAAGAAGAAGATGATTGTGCCAGGGAGCCAAAAAGATCTTGTCCCGGGGAATCGGAGGGTAGCGAACCTTATGGCCAACAGCTCATGTACAGCGAGGACGACATCAACGAGGATGATTTTCCTGATTTTTCTACAGATTAGTCTCTTGATGTCCTACTTGGATCGGCGGAGGTCATCAATTTTAATTACCAGTTCCCTCCAAATAAAGACACTCGCGACAACAACGATAGACTGCTGGATGTTCTAGCATTTCCGCTAGGAAAAGGCAGAAATGCTTTTATCGCCATAGGGGTCGACCCTAATTTATCTATGAAGGTAGTGGTAAGAGTGGTCGGCAATGTTTACAAAATTTTTATTTAAATGTTCCTAATTTTACCCAGTTTTTAAAATTTATAAAATATGTAAAATCAGGAAAAGCACCGGTAAATAAAAAATATATGATGTGCGACAAACAATTTACGGTGCTACCACAAGGACAATTAAAATACTAAATTAGTAGTAAGTATTTACTTTTAAATAAAGAGTATATAGACAATTTAATTAATTGAAAAATATTTATAGAACAAAATATTTTAAGTTATAGTACTAAATATTTAAACATAAAAAATGTATACAAAAATTTTTTACAGGATATAGCTGTAGATAGTTTAAGATATAAATGTAGTTTAGATATAAGTCTGTATAAATTTATTCATAAAAAAATTTTAGTTTTTAAGAATTTATTTATGGAATTATTTACTTACTATTATTATAAGACTGTTAAAGATTTAGATTGTGTTTATAGTTTTATTAATAGAGAAAAGAAATATATAATTTAAAAATTTTAAATAAATTTCATTATTTACATCCCTCAAAAATTCCACTGTTAAGTATTCTTGTCAAACACATCCTCTAGGCATGCGCTATTAAAAACAGATTTACTTTCAACAGAGTCATAATATAAAAGAAAAGGTAATAATGGAGCAACAACAATATGACGATTTCTTTCGTACCTGCGAAGAAATTATCTAGTCTTCTTTAAATTTTGAGGCATTCTTTCAAACATGCGAAAAAATTATTAACGATTGTGTTAATCAGGATGGAGGCAGTATGGAACGATTTACGATTGTTAGCGAAGAAGAGAAACACTGTAAACGTTTCAATCTAGCAGGGAGAAAAATCGTGTTTCAAATGAACGATCCACCAACAGGCGAAGATTCGGTTCAGTGGTTCTATGAGGGTGTGAAAAAGGTAATTAACTACATCATGGAATCCGTTAAACCATCAGATTACGTGGGGTTCACATTTCAAACATCACGCCTTGAAAATGGTCCAGCTTGGCTGAGCTTTCGCCGAGCAGATCAACTACACATTGATGTTGTGTGGGAAACGCTAGAAAGAATCCTGCAGAGTAATAAAGAAATTTTCTCCGACGGTCAGTTCTCCATAGAATTGACAAAAGTTACAATGCCTGCAGGTAAGGGTAGACTACGAGGACATTACCTTTCGTATGATGAGTTTTGTCGCAGGAAACATGGTGTTATAGACATAATAAAGACAATTTATGCCTACCTCCTGCATTGGTAATAGCGGAATCTTTGTGTAAAAAAGAACAGTGCTTAAGTGATGTAGTGAAAAATAAACTTGGTATTCAGAGTACGAGAGCACGCGAATTATTATTAAAAGCAAATGTACGTATTAATGAACATGGGGCCGGTATTCCGGAACTCACTGAATTTCAACGCTATTATACTCAGTATAACATATGTGTATATGAGTACAATAGTCGTGGAACCGAGCTATTTGAGGGTGCACGTGCAAAGGGAAACAATCTTCCAAGACTGAATCTTTTGTACTATCAAAATCATTATTCAGTGATAAAAAGTTTAACGGTTACATTTTCATGCAAATATTTTTGCGAAGAATGTCATGTTCCTTATAACAAAAGACATGCTCATTCTTGTGAAAATATTTGCTATTATTGTAAATTTTCTCCATCGTGCACTCCTACTCTTGAATTAATAAACTGTGAGTAAAAGAAAATTTCGTAGACAACAGTGTTTTAATAACCATAAACGGGCAACATGTGAAAAACTAAAAAAATGTATTAAATGTTTAAAACTGTATAATTGCACAGCAAAGGGACGTCAACTTGTGTGTAGTGAGATATATTGTAAAATGTGTACAGCGTATAAGAATCCGGGACATTTGTGTTATATTACAAAAGACAATTCATCTTTTAAAGACAAAAGTTTATATATTTCCTACGACTTCAAAACTCGGCAGGAAAAAGTCAGCGGTGATAATTTCGAACACGAAGTGAACTTGTGTGTTGCACAGCAATCTTGTGCAAATTGTTACATCAATCCCGACATAAAACAATTCTGTAGTGCATGTGGAATTCGTCAACATATTTTCACTAAAGAACCAGTAATTTTTTTTCTAAATTATGTACTTTTACGACGATCTTCTTTCTTTCGGTAATTTGCATTGCACATAATGCTAAATCGTTTGACTGCCAATTAATTTTAAAATATTTGGTATTTTAAACGGATGCCAAATTATGATGATGCAATTTAATTATGTAAAATTTTTAGACTCAATTAATTATCTACTTATGCCTTTATCAACTTTGCCAAAAGCGATGGATTTACCGGCAACATTAAAAAAAGGTTTCTTCCCGCATTTCTTTAATAAATTAGTTAATAAAAATTATGTAGGTCTATTGCCTTCTAATGAATATTACGTCAATTTCTGTACGACAAATTTTTTTGAACAGGATAATGCTATATTTGATATGAATAAAGAGATCATAGAGTATTGTGTGTCCGATGTTGATATTCTGCGTCGCGCATGTAATAAGTTCCGTACCAGTTTTTTTACAAGACTGCAAAGTTTGCCCCTTTACTGAGGCAGTGACAATTGCTTCAGCATGTAATCGCGTATTCCGCAGATTGTTCATAAAACCTAATATAATCGGTATTATACCACAGAAAGGCTATCGAATGAAAGATAATCAGTCTAAAATAGCCTTGATGTGGTTAATACATGAAGAAAATATAAAGAGAATACGGATTCAACATACAGGACATAATACAGAAGCATTCATTAATAATATATTTAAAGTTGATGGGTACTATGCACCTGACAAATTGGTATTTGAATTTTTGGGTTTTTTTTGGCATGGCTGCACTTTATGTTTTAAAACCAATAGAAATGAACCAGTTTTCTGTACAACAAGAGAAACGATGTAGGACCGGTATCAGAGAACCATGGAAAAATTAGAGAAAATTCAAAATATAGGGTTTAATATCATTAAAATTTGGGAATGCGAATTTCGAAAAAATCCAGAAAATGATAAAAATTTAAAAACGGTGCTTAGTAGCCATGAGATTTTAAATAATTTACCTCTTAATCCTCGCAACACAAAATCAAGAAAAACTTAAGTATGTAGACGTATGCTCTCTTTATCCATATGTCTGCAAATATGGTAAATATCCAGTAGGCTATCCAAAAATTTTGTAGGTTCTGAATGTGACATACTGTGTCCTAATAATAATATTGATAATGTCGAAGGGTTGATTAAGTGCACTGTCTTACCACCCAGTGATATTTTTCATCCGGTACTACCGCGAAAGAGACTTGGCAAACTTATGTTCGTTTTATGTCGGACATGCTGTGATGAGTTGCAACAAAATGATTGTTGTCATAGTGACAATGAAAGACAATTTGTGGGGACTTGGGTCGTAGACAAAGTGCGCCGCGCCGCTATGTTTACAGGATTATAGATCAGTAGTTTGTGAATTTTATTGTTTAGTATACTTGTTATTTAGAATTAATGGTTACACAAACAACTTGTTCGTAAAATTATTTACTAGAACTAATAAATATGAGAATGATAAGTTTATTAGATATATGTTTTGTCATTATTTTAATGATACTCAGTAATTTTTAAGAAATAATTATTTCGTATAACATAATATAAGTATATAACAAATAAATAATTGTATCAAACTAATTATGATTGTTTTTTCAATTGTTGCCATCTTCTTCTCTCCTGTTTGCGAAAAGCTAACGGTCCTGGTGGCCCCCATGGGCGGCGGGATTAACACTAATTTCTGCTGTATAACTGCTAAGGAGTTATATGTTGGCTCTTCGCATTCAACCCAGTTTTCCCGGGATTCTACGTAGTAATTTTGTATGGGGTGCAAGTGCTTTTGCAAAACAGCCGCTTTTGAGTTATACATACATGTACGGGGCTGCTTTTGCATCGGTTCTGATAATTCTTCATCCCAGTTCTCCGTAGATTCAACGTAGTACGGTTGAATAGAATGCAGCGGCAAAGTAGACTGATTTTGCACCTGTTCTGATGATGATTCTGTATCCCAGTTCTCCGTTGGTTCGATGTAGTAAGGCTGAACGGTATGTAGAGCGTTTGACTGTCCAGTGAACGAATTCATGTTGTAAAATGTAAACTGAAGCTCGGATCGGTACTATACTGTAACAAGAAAATAACTCGCGAAGTTTATATACACATACATACCTATTAACTTAATGTTGTTTTAATGTGAACTTTCACTTCTTTTAGATTCAAATTCTGAAATATTTATATGCAAGAAAAGTATTTAAATTTTCATTTGAACAAAATAACATGTATTTATTTAAATAATATATTTTACAAACTTAAAACTAAACAAATTACACTATTGTTATTCTACGTATATACAAAATAAATAATAAATTAATTAAATTTCATTTTTTTTTCATTCCGTACGGTACACTATTCACATCGTCTACTAACCTACGTTTCATGAACTTAATACTAAATATTTTTTTTCTTTTTTTGTAATTACTATATGGTCCTCAGTACACCTAATTTTATTAAAAAAGTATGAGATTTTTCATTTTATTATCACTATTGAAAACTATTTTTTTTAATGAATTAAAATTTATTGCCCTCGAATTTTTAAAATTTTATGTTATGCCCTTCACCTCGCAAACTTCATTTACATCGCCTGTTGTTGCTGAAAACACTTTGTATGCATAATTTTTAGGACTCCCGCATACAAATTCTATTATATAACTGCCCGGTCCGTAAATCGCCAATCCATCCGTGAGATCCCCTAAATAGTTTCCCGTGGGTGGTTCATAATCTCCGGGTGAATGGGAGTATATAATAGAATCTGTGTCGTAGTATAAAACTCTACGATTCAGCGGTTCTAAAAATTCATACAAACGTAATCGTGCCTGGGCAGTAGTGGACGCTGCTACAACAACATTCACCGTTTTCAGCTGGTCTATCGCTTCTTCTTTCTGTAGCCAGTTCACGTAAGTAGTATAGCTGGACACGTCCGGCGGCATTTCACACGCTCGATGACCGTGGTCATCCACATCTACCATTCTTCAGCTGAAGACATCCGGTGGGTTAGTTCTTCACGTACTTCTTGCACAACCCTCTTGAATCCGCACCCCCCAGTTATTTCACACGGTTTTCGAACTCGATGAGCTTGGTCATCCTCATCTACCATTCTTCTTCGCCCACATCTTGCACAACGATTTTTTGACCGTGTTAACCCTCTCTTCGGCAGTTCTTCAGCAACCCCTAACCATATAGTGGTAGTTCTTCAGCAACCCTTAACCATTTAGGGGTAGTTCTTCAGCAACCCCTAAGTACCTCGTTTGTCCAGGTGGGGACACTGGTTAGGTAGATATATATAGGTGTATTGTTTAATTAAAAGGTGTTCACCTGCGTCAGGTAAATACATAGGTAGGTGTATTAATTAACAGGTAGGTACCTACCTGTCTTCGGTAGGTGTACGGTTTGCAAAAAACAGGTGTGGTAAATAATGAAACATTGAACTTGATGCAATCTTCAAGATGCGGGGTCCCTGACAATACCTATCTACAACAAGTCAGCTGGCATGGATCTAATATAACATGGGATTTTATAGACGGGGATAGTGACCTGGTCAACATCGCAAAGGAAGCATTTTCAGTTTAGAAACAACATGTAAATATTAGCTTCAGATATGTTCCAAATAATAAAAAAAATATATTTAGACAGAAGCTTTGTAGAGAGTCCATACTGTCCCAATATATTAATTTCTGTTGATGGACGAAGACACTACTCATACTTCGAAAGTACAATATGTCTTTCATACTTTGAACATCAATCACCTGTATTGGGGCATGCATTTTACCCAAGACAAGGCTTCAATTCCGTGGACATACATATGAATAGTAATCGATATTGGAATTATAAACTATCCAATACCCCTGCCGATAATGGTGACAATTTTTTTAAAGTACTTATGCACGAGATTGGACATGCATTGGTGATTCACCATTCCACAGTAAAAACTGCGATTATGTATCCATACATGATAGACTCGTATTTTCCAAATGTATCATCTTTTACTTTAGATATAGATGATATCACCGCCATACAAAACATATACGGAGCAAAAATTAAAGAACTTCAAACACCAGACATTAATAGCAATGATGAAAATTCTCCAACAGTCGCGGATAATAAATTTGGGGTGGATTTATGTTATTTTAATAATTTAACAAAAAATTTTGTTGTTGACGACAAATTGTTAATTTTTTCAAATAAACAAGTTTGGGTAAAAAGTTTGTTGTTGTCTGAGAATTATATTTCGAAACCATATTATTTAAGGGATTTATTTACATTTATACAACTGGATTTTAAAAATATATCTGGAGCTTACCGCCGCGCAGATGGTTGTATTGTATTAATTATAAAAGATAGTTTTTTCGAAATTTTTATGAACGGAACTATCGATTTAAAATCAAAAGATAATTTTTTAGAAATTCGGTGGACATCATTCCAACTTTTACGAAGTCCTTATAATTTTGTAAATATCCTACAAAATATAGGCGGAGCATTGAGAACGAATTTAGGTAAAACGTATATTTTTTACAATACAGTTCATTTTGCTGAGTTAAAAGATTATAATAGTGAAATTATAAGGTATGGGGTAATAAATTCTGAATTTCCAGGTATACTTAACAGTATTGACGGTGCTTGTCAATACATAAACGGGTATATATATATATATATTTTTAACAATAACAATATGTATGAATACAGTGAAACTTTAAAATTACCAATGAAGACAATGTAGCCAGTACGGTTGTGTGGTCGTGGCGTGTCTTGTCTGATCGTGTAGATAAGCAACATAGCCCGCCCTGTCCAATTGGATGGGTTACCGCACAACGGCTCGGTGTGTGCTGACCTTGCAGAGACTGTAGGCTTACAACCTGCATCACTAAAAATGCAAGTAAAACTTGTCATGAAACAAGTACCTTAGGGTACTTGAGGCCCTGTTCCACATGGGAATGTTGCGCCATATATATATATATATATATATATATATATATATATATATATATATATATATATATATATATATATATATATATATATATATATACAGACTGTCTACTGAACTCGGGCCACTTAAGAGAATTCCTGAACTAGAAGAGGTACGACTTCGGTTAAATTAGACAAAAGTTGCCTTATCAGGGGGCTATTCCTGTGATGTATTTGTTTTTCCGAAAATATGCATAGGTCACTAGAGAGAAGAAAAAATATGAAATTAGTGAAAATTAATAAATCGTTTTTAAACTTAAACGATGACAAATAGAAAAAATGTTCCAGATAAAACTTTTAGAAGATAAAGTGCGCCATAAAGAGAAATAATAATAAAAAAAATTTGGCCAACTGTTTGCGAGATATGGCGAGAAATAAATTTTTTTTAAATGGTAACCATAGGTGGCTATGGCATTGTTAAAAGTAGTATTTTTATCTCTTTTCAACAGTATGTATTTTTATATCATTCATTTTATAAATTATTGTTTTATTTACATAAAACATAAAACACTTCTTTCTAATGGCATTTTTAAAGTAGGCTTTGGTACAAACAATTTAAAACAACTGATTTTTTTTGTATTCATTTATTTTTTAATCTAGGTAATGTCTTATTTACCTATATAAAACTTCTCAATAATCTATTATAATTAATTGTAAACAAATTTACTTATTCCTAAGATAAAATTAATAACAAAAAATGAAACATAAGAAACATTAACTAAATTTTGGTGACACTGTGCATAAACAGAAAACATATCTGTCTTTTCTTCAAAAGTGAATTTGTCCATAATTATTTTTAATTTAACAGTTTGACACAAAAAACTTTAACAATATGACAGAAATATGATAACAACAGTTATTTTAAATTGTTTGTACCAAAGCTTACTTTAAAAATGCCATTAGAAAGAAGTGTTTTATGATTTATGTACATAAAACAATAATTTTTAAAATAAATGATACGAAAATAACTACTGTTAAAAAGAGATAAAAATACTACTTTTAATGATGCCATAGCCACCTATGATTGCCATTTGAAAAATTTTTTTTTTTGCCATATCTCGCAAACAGTTGGCCAAAATTTTTTTATTATTATTTCTCTTTATGGCGCACATTGTCTTCTAAAAGTTTTACCTGGAACATTTTTGTCTATCTGTCATCGTTTAAGAATAAAACTGATTTATTAATTTGCACTAATTTCATATTTTTTCTTCTGTCTAGTGACCTATGCATATTTTTGGAAAAACAAATACATCACAGGAATAGCCCCCTGATAAGGCAACTTTTGTCTAATTTAACCGAAGTCGTAACTCTTCTAGTTTAGGAATTCCCTTAAGTGGCCCGAGTTCAGTAGACAGTCTGTATATATATATATATATATATATATATATATATATATATATATATATATATATATATATATATACAGGGTGAGTCTGGGAAGACGCCCCCGCGCCTTAACTTTTTTATTATAAGTAATAGAAAAAAATGGTTCATATAAAAGTTTTATAATTTTACATATACTATTTAATGGCAGATGTAGATATTTTTTATAAAGTCAGGTTTACAAGATCAACTTTTATTTTTCAAATGACAACCTATAATTATTTTAATAAAATAGAAACCGCCATTTTTTTCTCTTTTCAACGATGTATTAACTTTTATTAATGTATTTGAAAAATTTCGAGAAAAATGAGATCATTTAGAAATGTCAGAAATAATTTTTAAACAAATATCATAGGTGGCTATGTTTCTCGAAATCGGGTAAACATCCTACTCAGTAAGTAACAAACAAATGTATACATTTTTGACATTAATTTAATTGTTTTACATTGTTACGTTTTGTTTATTTTCATATAGCCACCTATAATATTTATTTAATAATTATTTCAAATATTTTTAAATATCTCATTTTTCTCGAAATTTTTCAAATACATTAATAAAAGTTAATACATCGTTGAAAAGAGAAAAAATGGCGGTTTTTATTTTATTAAAATAATTATAGGTTGCCATTTGAAAAATAAAAGTTGATAGTCGTATCTTGTAAACCTGACTTTATAAAAAATATCTACATCTGCCATCAACTAGTATATGTAAAATAATCAAACTTTTATAAGAGCCATTTTTTTCTATTACTTATAATAAAAAAGTTAAAGGGGGGAGGCGTCTTCCCAGACTCACCCTGTATATATATATATATATATATATATATATATATATATATATATATATATATGTATATATATATATATATATATATATATATATATATATATATATATATATATAATGAAGACAACACCATTCAGTTTAACCATATTTGATATAAATTGTCGAAATTTAATTCTTTTACATAAATTAAAAATTCTTTCTAACAAATTAGTGAAACAAAATAAAAACTGGGGAATTTTCATACGTTTTATGGGATGGTACAAAATTCAAAATTGGAAAATTCTATCAAAGAGAGAGGATTGTGAGTTGAAATGAGACTTATTATGAAAACAATGTGAAGAAAAGTGATAAGTGATAGTGTAATAGTATATTACTTACCGTGAACTGTAAGTGATAGTTTTTAGGTCGAGAATGTTGTTTCGAGACTTCAAATATCACTTACAGTTCAAGGTTAGTAAGCTATTTTTTGCAATACCTACAAAAATAATAGAAAAAGAAAAATATGTTTCAAAATTAACGTCTGTCAGATTGATGTCAAAAATAAAAGTTGAATTGCAATTGAGAGTTTTATTCTAAGTCAGCATTACGAGTGAAACAACCAAGGTCAATGATAAAAATTGCATTTAGTCAGTCATCTCTGTGCGACTTCACGCTTTAAATCAACAACAATATTGTAGTTGTCTGTTGTATAATTATGTTAATTTTTATTTATAACTATAAAATATATTTCTATTTGAATTTTTATTTGTAGTGACAATAAATTTATATATATACTAATTTAAATTTTCTGCATTATTTTTTAGTTGTTGAGCCTGTATAAATAGAAATATTTTTTGTTTAAATAAAATTAGAAATATTAAAATTGTTCATAATTCTTACCTTAAGACACTTCCATCTTTCTCTTTTTGTCAATTTAAATCCTTTGTTAAATTTCTTTCTCGTATTTTTGCTTAAAAGAGGACGGTGAATTGGTAAATTTCTTATTATTAATTTATTTTCGGTGATTTTTCAATATCGTAACTAGGATCATTACAATTATCACACATTTCCAAACATTCGACAACATACATGTTGTTTGGTTGTTCGTTTAGCGGAACAGCAGAATCAGTATTCATATTCATACTAATAAACCATAAAAATAGTATTGTAAAATAGTGAGATATAAAATAATTATTATTTTGCATACCTCTGCAATTCTTGTGATTACTGCGGTTTGTACTTCATATCATACAAAACACATACAGTTTATATACCCAAGCAGATTTCACTTTCTAGTTTATAATTTAAAAAAAGTGTTTAATAAATAATTTACTTTTATTTAACTACGATTTTATCGGTATAATTTTATTGCTTTTAAGTGTATCATTATTTTATGTTTAATACAGCGTAATACATTGTAACATTCTTTAAGCAATTATAATAAATTGAAGGTTACCAACATATAAATCAACTTGAACGACTGCAATATTTTTATATTTTCTTCTATAAATAGTTAAGGCATATATATATATATATATATATATATATATATATATATATATATACATATATATACAGGGTGAATACTGAAAACCTTGACATAGGGAAATAACATGGGAAAACAGTTTTTTGCTGTTTCCATCTGTCCCGCTAAATAAAATCGGGTGTTTATGGTATCGTTAGATAGGTTACTTAATTTTGCGTCTAATAAAATTAATGTTGTGTAATATGGCCTTTTCTAACTGAAATATTTGATAAAATAAATTGTATTTTGAAGGTTATCCTTCATATTTTCGAATAAGAAACGTCAAAAACAAAATGCTCCATAGCCGAGTGGATACGAGGGCTGTTTCATAACATAAATAATCTACAAGACCTGGTTCGAGACCACCTCGGCCCTATTTTTTTTAAAATTAAATTATACTTAAAATATCATGTTTCGAAACATGAAATACAAAATTATACACCAAAAACTAAATTCGAATTAATTGTTAAGTTTGACAGACAGCAAATAATAATTCTATTAAATATTTGGATTTTTTTATTTATAAAAATATGAATATTGCTATTTTATTAAAATAGTCTGATATAATAAATATATTTTAAGCATAATTTAATTTAAAAAAAGTAGGGCTGAGGTGGTCTCGAACCAGGTCTTGTAGATTATTTATGTTATGAAACAACCCTCGTATCCACTCGGCTATCGAGCATTTTGTTTTTGACGTTTCTTATTCGAAAATATGAAGGGTAAACTTCAAAATACAATTTATTTTATCAAATATTTCAGTTAGAAAAGGTCTTATTACACAACATTTAGTTTTATTAGACGCAAAATTAAGAAATCTAACTAACGATACCATATACACCCGATTTTATTTAGCGGGACAGATGGAAACAGCAAAAAACTGTTTTCCCATGTTATTTCCCTATGTCAAGGTTTTCAGTATTCACCCTGTATATATATATACATATATATATGAATGATACTTCTATATATATATATATATATATATATATATATATATATATATATATATATATATATATATATATATATATATATAGAAGTATCATTCGTATCTTAAAATGTCTACTTTAAAACGTCTTAGAAGATAAGGGAGGCGATTTTGAAAGGTAGGCTTCCTTTTGCCGAGGGGGGCGGTGTGGGTAGATTTATTAGGGTTGCTACTTGTATGACATTTATTAGTTTTGTTGGCTTTTTGTTGCCAGGTGTTTCTTTTGTTATGTATGAATCTTTTGATTTGGCTTTAAGTATTCTGGAAGTGGTTAGGGGTTGATTAATTTGAGTTTGCAGGTGTGTATGAAATTTATGAGTTTTATGGAAGTGAGAAAAAATTTTCTTTGTAAATTTTTAGTTAGAGGATGATGTACAGGTCCCTTACCGTCAGGTAGAAATCTCTGTCGCTTAGTCAAATTTATTACTGGGAATTTTTATATTTGTTCGTACTTTGACAATTCTCTGGGTTATTGTTACTATATGAGTAGATTATTGTAATTTTTTTATTTATTATTACATTTTTTTTACTGTATAAGAAGAAAGATGGTATCTGGAGGTATAAGCATTGTAACTGAAGTGTTTGCCCTGGAAACATCAAATTGAGTACGTATATCTGTGTATTAACTTATCCTATCTGTATCTAATATTATTATTTAATATTACAGAAATGGATTTCTCCTTGTTGAATGAACGAGGAATGTTGAAAAATGACAAAACAGTCAAACGAATCACTGAATTAGAAATCAATAAACCGTATAAACTTGTTGATTTACGAAGTGTCAATACTAGCTTTGGGAGGAAAATACTTGCAGTATGTCAAGATTTTCTCACCTATCTTCCGGCACGATTTGACGACATCTCGGATGAAGAAATATCGAATTTAAGGAAATCTATTACTAATATAAGTTTAAAGTATATGGGCGTTAAAGAATTCGGAAAAAATAAGAAAGCAAACCTTGTAGAATTTGTTCAATTGTAATGAATTATAATAATAATAAAGCGTATGTACTTAAACCTTATTAACTGTGTATTATTTCGTTTAATGGAAACTATTTAATACATCTTTAGGTTTAATTAATATTCAATACACCTACCCAGCAGCGGCGTGCGGTGAGAAAAAACAATTCATATTAGTAAAATACGAAGCATGCCTGCAGTGTACGCCACTGAAGGGCATTGTCAGACACAGGTGTTGGTTACCTGTCAAAAAGGTATCGGTCAGCTTCGGAATCCTTAATTCATTATCAAACAAAGAAAGTAGGGGAACCGTTCTTTATAAGACATGTACGCTGGATACAGTAGTACATTTTGTTTATTTGTATACTATACGACAAACACGTGTGATTTAAAAGCCTTGTGAAATAAAAATGTTTAATAATAATAATAATATTAATAATCTAATATCCATACAAAAAATTTGTGATGAAATAATTCAAGGAGAAGAAGTTTTACGAAATAAGCAAAAACCAAATGAAGAAGCGAATTTCAAACATTTTTTCAATATTTGTGAAAGTATAATCGACGATTCGTGCAAACCTCAGATTCAATCACAACATTCGATATCATTACAAAGTGGAAGTGGAGCTTTAAACCCCGAAAATAACATCATCGAAGATGATTATAAAAAATATTTTTCCATAATTTCAAATACTCAAAACCAAGTGCGAAGGTTTAATTTAACAGGCAACCGAACAATGTTTCATTTACCGAACAATGTTTCATTTACAATCCTGTAAAAAGGTTTAAAAATAGTTTGAAAAATCTAGTGAAATAACGTATGGTCCTAAAGTTTTGAGAAAATTTTTAGATGTTTTTTATTTATACTAAATAACGTTTACTCAAATTGTCGCTGGAAACAAAATATCACAATTTACTTGTTTTAATTTTGACAGTTTACTTTTTTCGATCTGATACCGCAAAATGTCATATAAATTAGATATTCGTAAAGGAATTTACAATCTTGTTGGGCGAATGCCTAAGCGTGATATTGTTGCAGTATATCGCAAGCAAAATATCTCTGTGGCAACAATTTATCGGACAATAAAAGATTGTGAAGAAGGTATACCCTGTGTGAATTTGCCTAAAAGTGGTCGACCAAAAATTTTGAGCCACATGAGGGAACAGAGATTAATTGCAGCGGTTAGAGACAAAGTTGGGGTGTCACAGCGAACTGTAGCCAGAAGGTTCGATGTTTCCAAGACCACTGTTTTTAGAACACTTTCTCGAAATGACGTGGTGTTTCGAAAAAGAAGAAAGGCACCAAAATATACCGGGGCCCAATTAGAAAGAATCCCTAGATGTTGTCGTGCGTTAAGGCGCATTCATTTTGTCAATAAACTTATTGTTATGGATGACGAGAAATATTTTACTCTGTCTCACTCAGAGATGAAGGGAAACGATGGTTTTTATACTAACGACATGGAAAACAAACCAGACAATGTAAAGTTCAAAGGTAAATCTATATTTGAGGATAAAATTTTAGTATGGTGTGCCATTTCTGAAGCCGGATATATCTCGCAGCCGTACATTGGTCGTGTTCGAGGAGAAGCCTTAACTGCACAACTTTATATTCAAAGATGCCTGTCCAAATTGCTTCAGTTTTTAAATACACATCATGCCAATGATGATATAATGTTTTGACCTGATCTAGCTTCATGCCATTACGCCAGAATAACTAGAAACTGGTATAATGAAAACAACGTAGACTTTATTCCGAAATTGGACAATCCTCCTAATGTACCTCAGGCTCGGGCAATAGAAGAATTTTGGTCCATATTGACTAGAAAAGTGTACGACAAGGGATGGGAAGCTACAAATGAAGAACAATTGCGACGTCGCATTTACCATAAGATTCGAGAAATCGGTCCAGATCTTGTCCAGAGGATGATGGGGCAAGTTAAAAGAAAATTAAGAGCCATTGAAGATAATGGTCCATTATCAATAATTTAAATGTTAAATATTAATTGTTATTCTTACTGTTAATTAATGTAATAATTACTGTAAATATTAAAAATATTCTAAAAAAGTTATCAGTATCTAGAAATTTTCTCAAAACTTTAGGACCATACGTTATATTATTAAATCAATTCCAGACTCTGATTTTGTTGGTTTAATTATGCATCCTATTGCTCTTGAGAATGGACCGATATGTGTAAGCTTTAAACTTGTGAGTCAGTTACATTTACATGTCATCTGGAGTGCAATAAGTAACGTTATGCAGAGCAATGCAAATATATTTGTTCACGGAGAGTTCGAGGTAGAATTGACAAGAGTATCTGTACCAGGGTGAAGAGGTAGGAATCTGAATGGCCGTGGATTAACCTTTGCTGAATTATCCAAACGTAAACATGGTATAATTGAAATAACAAACTTTGATAATTTATGTTTACCAAAGGCATTAGTTGTTGCCGAATCATGGGTGAAAAAGGAAGCAGATTTTAAAAGTATATCAAAAAACCAATCATGTATACAGACGGCAAGAGCTCATGCACTTATTGTAAAAGCAGGTGTAAATATACCTGCCGAGGGATGCAGTCTACCGGAACTTATAGAATTCGAAAGATTTTTATCGGATTATAATATAATCGTGTACGAATATGGAGGGGTAGGCAACGTCATTTATGAAGGATTGAAGGACACATACCTACCGAGAGTTAATTTACTCTATCATAATAATCACTACAATGTGATTAAAAGCTTAACTGCAGCTTTTTCCGTCTCATACTTCTGTGAAGCATGTCATAAACCGTATAAATATCACGGTAAACATCGTTGTGCTAATACATGTACTTACTGTTGCCGTACTCCTGCATGTTTACCTACTAATGAATCTCTCTTATGTACTAAGTGTAACAGACGATTCCGCGGAAAACAATGTCTCAATAATCATGTGGGAACTATATGTAATAATATCAACAGATGTACGAAATGTTTAAAACTATACAAGCATAAAGGTCAGAGAGTACATATATGTGGCGAAATATATTGCAAATTATGTATGGAGTTTAAGCCGCCTGGACACCAGTGTTACATGAAAATAGACAAAAAAACGAAAAGAGATAAAGGTTCGTTATTTATTTACTATGATTTTGAAACTAAGCAAGAGAAAACCAAGAACAATTATAAGATTCACGAAGTGAACTTATGTGTGGCACAACAGTTATGTAGCAAATGTTCTGATATTCTGGATTTAAATTTACCATGTAGTATATGCGGTATTTGTCAACATATATTCAAAACAGATCCTCTCGCATCTTTTGTAAGATACGTTTGCAAAGTACAAAAATCGTTTAAGAAAATAACATGTATTGCACATAATGCAAAAAGTTTTGATGCTCAATTTATTCTTAAATATTTAATTGAAATATATAATTTCAAACCTAAATTAATTTTAACTGGTACAAAATTTTTATTAATAGATATTAATTCCAAAATACGATTTATCGATTCAATTAATTATTTACCGATGTCTTTGTCTGTTCGGTCTAAAGCAATGGATTTACCATTTTCTTTGAGAAAAGGATTCTTTCCGCATTTGTTTAATACGGACGAGAATCGATTTTACGTAGGTCCTGTTCCAGCTATTGAATATTATGATGCAGATAATATGAGTACGAATACAAGGAAAGATTTTCTAAAATGGCATGCAAGTCAGATTCGTGATAATGTTGTTGTTGGAACGAGAGATAGTTGAATATTGTATTTCAGATGATGATATCTTACGTCAAGCATGTGAAAAATTTAGAAAAACATTTATTGAAAACTGTGACGTATGTCCTTTCACGGAAGCCGCAACAATAGCTGCGTCTTGCAATCGTGTATTCCGAAGACAATTTTTACAAGCTAACACCATAGCCATAATTCCTTCAAATGGTTACAGACTTACGGAAAACCAATCAAAAATTGCATTACAATGGCTTATTAGAGAGGAGACTTTACGAAAAATACGTATAGAACATGCGGGTCATGGGAAAGAAGTTATTTTAGGAAATTATTTGAAAGTTGACGGGTATTATGCTCCAGATCGTTTAGTATTTGAATTTATGGGTTCTTTTTATCACGGGTGTACATTATGTTACAAAACAAATCGCGATAGTCAAAAAATTTACAACAATTCTAAAGAAAGCTTAAATGCACGTTTTCAGAGGACTGAAGAAAAATTACAAAAATTAAGAGAGTTACGTTATAATGTGATTGAAATTTGGGAATGTCAGTTTAGGATTCAATTAAAAGCTATGAATAAAGAGGAGCGTCTATTGTTAGAAAATCATCCGTTAATAAATTATTTACCATTAAAACCGCGTGATTCATTTTTTGGAGGACGGACAGGTTGTGTTTCTCTCTATCGAAAAATTGAAAATGGAGAAAAAATTAAATATGTCGATGTATGTAGTCTCTATCCATATATCTGCAAATACGGGAAATATCCCATAGGTCATTCGAAAATATTTGTAGGCGACGAGTGTCATGAGATAGAATCTTCAAAGATCTTCAGAAAACATCAATCAGGCGTTTTTCTTCATACTATTTGCCGTAGTCAACAACTCTACAAAAGATGGACGGTGCAGAAGATAATAGAAGTAGAACTTCCAGTGTAAGCAGCATAGGAGAAGCCATCGGATTTAATAAAAGTAGGAAGACAACAAGATCACCAGTACCTAAAAGGAAAGCTGTTGAAGAGAATGAAAATGAAGTAATGTGTATGCTAACCACAATATGGGAGGAAATAAAATCAATGAAAGAGGAAAACAAACAACATCGTAAAGAGACGCAGGAAACAAGAGTAGAAATACGCGAAGAAATACAAGAAATACGGAAGGACTTTGAGGATATTGTAAACATGCTAAAAGAGGAAGTCAAAAATCTAAAAATTAAAGAAGAGCAAATGAAAGAGGAAATAATCGAGTTAAAAGGAAAAGTAGCATTCTTGGAAAATGTAGAAGATAAAAGAGCGAAAATAAATAAACGTAATAATATAGTTATTAAAGGGGATCAAACGTTAAATTCCAGTCAGACCATAGAAAATTTTATCAAAGAGAACCTAGGATTGCATGTAAAAATTGAAAACACTTACACAAAAGGAAAAGATGACAAACAAGTGACGATTGCAAGGATGGAGAAATGGGACGATAAGGTTAACATAATGAAAAATAAAAACAAACTTATAGGTTCAGAAATATATATTGAAAACGATTTGACTAACAAGGAAATGGAAATACAAAAAGAGATTTTAAAAAGAGCGAAGGCAGAAAAAATCAAGGGCTACAGAACAAAAATAGGATACCAAAAACTACAGATAAATGGAATATGGTACGACTGGAATAACGATGAAAAAAAGTTAGAAAGAAAGGAACAAAAGACTGCAAAAAAGTAATAAAAATAAAAATTAACGATACATATAAGGATAACGAAACGCAAAGGAATGGTAAATTTGGTAAAGGAATTATGAAAAGAAATAACAAACAAAAAAAAAACAATATTAAAAAAATAACAAGCTTAAAATAAGCACATGGAACGTAAGAACGATGCTACAACCGGGTAAAATGCAAGAAATAGCGTTAGAATTATTAAGATACAAAATAAGTCTTGCTGCAGTGCAGGAAACAAGATGGAGTGGTGAAGGAGTAATAGATAAAAAATATTATACAATGTTGTACTCGGGAGATAAAAAACAAGGTCAGTATGGAGTAGGTTTTTTTGTACTGAGAGAACTTAGAGATAAAATAATAGAATATAGAGCAATAAATGAACGCATGGCTTATATAAGAATAGAGAACTCTCCTTTTAATTTGTCCATAATAAATGTATATGCACCAACTGAAAATGCAAAAATTGATGAAAAAGAAGCTTTTTACGACAAATTAGAAGATGAAATAGGAAAGATACCAAAAGAAGATGTCGTAATAATGATGGGAGACTTTAATGCGCAGATAGGGAAAGAAGAGTATATACAACAAGTTACTGGACAAAACACTATTCACGACGAAATAAATGACAACGGCCAAAGATTATGTGAACTGGCAGTACGGACAAACATGATAATAAGTAGTACGAAGCATAAACACCCAAGAGCACATAAAATAACATGGACATCCCCAGGTAATAGATTTCAAACACAAATAGATCACATACTAATAACAAAAAGAAAACAGTCATCAATACTAGACGTAAGAACATATAGAGGAACAAACACAGATTCAGACCACTATATGGTCACTGCCTCTTTGAGAAACAAAGCTAAAAAAAATACAAGAGCAAAGGTAATAAAAACTAGATGAAATATAGAGAACATAACCAATGAAAACACAAAAGTAAAATATGCTACTGAACTAGAACAGTAGTTAACAGAGAAAGTTACGGAAGTAGAAAATATAGAAGAAAATTGGGAACAGATAAAACAATGCATAACCGAAACAGCAGAAAAATGGCTAGGAAAAGAAAACAAGAATATCAAAAACGAAAAAGAATGGTTTAACGAAGATATTAAAAAAGCAGTAGAAGAAAAGAGACAAGCAAGACTAAAATTTATAAAAACGAATAAACAAGAAGACAAAATAGAATATGAAAGAATAAGAAATAAATGCAACAAATTAATAAGAAAATGCAAAAGGATTTGGATAGAAAGCAAAATAAAAGACATCGAAGAAGAAAGAGTAAACAGAAATTCAAAAAAGTTCTATAAAAAAATTAATGAACAAAATAGAACATATAAACCTAAAACCTATGGCATAAAAGATAAAAACGGTCGATTGACAGAAAATGACCAACAATATAAAAAAGTATGGACTGAACACTTTAAAGATCTACTAACTGATATAGATCCCGATTTAGAACACGAACCACAAGAATCAAACGAAACAGAATTACTAGAACCCACCCTAGAAGAAGTAAAAGAAATAATAAAAAACAGCAAAAATGGAAAATCTCCTGGAAAAGATAAAATAAATATGGAATTAATAAAGTATGGAGGCGAAAAAATACAACAAAACATATATGAATTAATATTAAAAATATGGAGAAAAGAAGAAATGCCGAAGGAGTGGGAAATGGGACAAATTATAACGATGCATAAAAAAGGAGACCAACATATATGCAAAAATTACAGGGGAATCACACTACTGAATACAACTTACAAAATTCTGTCAACAATTATTCAGAAAAGACTAACACAGGAAACAAGAACCACTGTTGGTCAATATCAATGCGGTTTTGTAAAAGGAAAAGGTACGACAGACGCTATACATATACTGAAACAAATAATTGAAAAAACACTACACCATAAACTTAACACCGAGGTACTATTCATTGATTTTAGACAAGCTTTTGATTCCATCAAAAGAGGAAAATTAATGACAGCCTTAAAAATACTACAAATCCCAGCAAAACTAAGGAGATTAATAATAATGACAATGAGGAATACAACAATAAATATCAAAACCCAAAAAGGAGAGACAGAAGACTTTATAGTAAACAAAGGAGTAAGGCAAGGAGACGCACTATCTGCCACGCTATTTAATCTAGCACTAGAACACGTTTTAAAAAACATAAAGAAAAGGACTCTCAGAACTGGAGGAAGTCAAATCATAGCATACGCAGATTACTTAGCAGTCGTAACAAAAAATGGAAAGATAATGGAAGAAATATTAAAAGAAATAATAAAAGAAGGAAGGGAAATAGGGTTGACAATAAACGACACAAAGACGAAAATAATGGTAATAGGTAAAGAAGTAGAAGATAAACAAATTAAAATAGGAGAGCACACTTTCGAACAAGTAGACAAATTTAGGTATCTGGGTGTGCTAATAACAAATAGAGGAGACAGAGAGGCGGAAATAAAAGAAAAAATATCAGCAACAAATAAAGCATTCCACGCAAATAAAAAACTATTGGCAAACAAAATGATAACAAAAACCACGAAAATGAGAATTTACAACACTATAATAAGACCGATAACACTGTATGCAGCCGAAACAATTACAATGACGAAGAAGGATGAAGAACAACTGAAAATAACGGAAAGGAAAATAATAAGATCTATATTAGGACCCAAAAAGATATCAGAATACGAATATAGAGCAAGAATGAACCATGAGATCGAACAGGAATTAAAAGGAGAAGACATTATAAAAAAAAATAAACAACAAAGAATAAAATGGCTCGGACACGTGTGGAGAGCAGACGAACGAGACCCAATAAAGTCGATAATGCAGTGGTGTACAGGCAACAAGAGAAGACGAGGAAGACCAAGATCAACATGGATTAAAGAAGTAGAGGAAGACTTAAGATCAGCGGGAATCACAAACTGGAAAGACAAAACATCAGATAGGAAGAAATGGAAAAAAATAGCAGAGAAGATTTAAAATAGACACGAAGACTGATCCCCTTCATAAAAAGGATCTAGAAAGCTTTGTATAGAAGCGGTGCAACTCCACAAGGAGTGTTAAACCATTATATATATATATAATAATATTGATAAAATAGAGGGTCTAATTAAATGTAAAATTTTACCGCCCGATAATTTATTCCATCCGGTATTACCGCGCAAAGTTCATGGTAAACTAATGTGTTCGTTGTGTCGTACATGTTGTGATACTCTAAATCAGAACAATTGTTCACATACAATTAAAGAAAGACAATTTAATCGTACATGGGTGTCAGATGAACTTCAGCAGGCTGTAAAACATGGTTACAAAATTTTACATGTATACGAAATTTGGCAGTATAATATAACAGTATACAACAAAGATACTAAATCTGGTGGATTATTTGCAAAATATATAGATAATTTCATGAAAATGAAACAGGAAGCTACAGGATATCCTCCAGATTATATTGACGACGTCAGTAAAACCCGTTACATTGAAAACTATTTACAAAAAGAAGGAATTTCACTGGATCCTAAAAATATCGAAGAAAACTCTGGGAAAAGATCAATGGCTAAATTAATGCTCAATTCATTCTGGGGTAATTATTAATTTATTATTATTATTATTGTTAATTAACTAATTTTTATTTTGAAATAGGGAAATTCGCTCAAACAGAGAATAGACCACGTACTACAGTCCTATCATCATCTGAAGAATTATATGATCTACTAGCTAACCCTTCGGTCACCGTTAACAGGATTATTCCAGCAGGCGAACGTATGATATATGTGAACTGGGAGAATGAAACAGAAGCTTTCGAGCAGCTCAAAACAGTAAATATTGTTATTGCCGCATACACGACAGCCCAAGCTAGATTACATCTACATAAGTACCTCCACCAGCTAGATTCTCGAGTTTTATATTATGATACAGACTCTATTATCTATTATCATTTACCAGATATGTATGAACCTCCTACAGGTAATTTTCTAGGAGACTTGACCGATGAATTAAGCAGTTATAGTCCCGGGAGTTATATCACTGAATTTGTTTCCGGTGGACCAAAAACTTATGCCTATAAAGTGTAAAATCATATTAGTCGTGAAACTAAACAAATATGTAAAGTTAAAGGTTTCACTTTAAATTATAAAAACTCACAAATAATTAACTTTGATTGTTTAAAAAGAATGATACTAAAAGAAAACGACGAAAATTGTAATCCTCCTGTTATTGTATCTAATAATATAAGAAATACTCTCGATCATGATGTAATTACGCGTACAGAGAGTAAAATATTTAATGTTAAATGTATGAAACGTCGTTTCTTGGATAACAGTAGAGTATCTAGGCCGGTTCTACTCCAAATTGACCTTTGGACTTGCCATCGTATTTTTTTGCTTTGATTTCGCGCTCGCTACTTACAGTGCCATCTATATGATAACGGTGGTCACATTTGGAACTATGATAAGGACTTTAAGAAATTTAAATTATAAGACAGTGCACGTGTAGAAAGGTTAAAGGTTATCTATTTGCCGACGATTTGATATTATTTTTAGGAATTTAATTTGTTTGTGTAAACAGCACATGTACAAAAGGTTAGGGGGGTTAAGGACATGTATTTGATAGCACACTTTAAGAAATTGTGAAATTATAAAAACATATTTGTATCCGAGTACAAGAATTTAATGTGTTTTCGTAAACAGCATATGTATGGAAAGGTTAGGGGTTAAGGATATATATTTGATTACAATTTTGAGTAAACTGTATATAAATGAAATTGCGTATGTTAATATTATCGTATGTTACAATGAACTGTGACACCAACACAATAAGTTTTTTTAAGTAGCAACGTTATTAAAAAAAATCAAAAAGTTTTTCAAGTGTTAAAAACAAAAGAAGAACATGAAAGGTTGCGAAAATATATTAATAAAATTATAATAATACTTAACAAATGTGTTAAAAAACAAAAAAATAACTTTAACAAAGCAGAAAATCTTTTTAAATGAGAAGGTAATTTAATATTATTAAAAACATATCGAGAAATACTGAAAAATGAAATACAAAGAAGAAAAATAACAACTGGATCTGGATATAAACAAAAAAGAAAATCTGAAAAGTTAATATGGTAAAATATTCAATCTGTTTTCAACAGCAGAATACAGACAGGTACGATAATTAATAAGGCTAATTTTAAAGACCCCAAATTTTTTTTACAAGCAGCGCAGAGAATATTTTCTAATAAAATAAAAAAAAAATTTATTACAATATATAATGAAAGTAAATGTAATATTTTGCTGCAAATTTATATTGCCGCACACTGGAAAAATGGAGATAAAACATTTTACAACAGCTAATAATGTTATCGACAAAACTACAAACATAAAAGAATGGTACAATATCAACGTTGAAGATAAATTATTAAGAAAACTAGAAGAATTTCAAGAGCGAGACTCTGGTTGGGCCTTGTACAAAGTTCTTTATTTAAAAGTAAACATAAATAAGTATAAACCTATTAAAGGTAATAGTTATATAGAATTACCACCTGACATAAAAAGTAAAAGAGCTGTTATAAATGTTAAAAATGCTGATAACTATTGTTTTCTTTGGGCTGTTGTGTCTGCTTTATATCCAACTACAAAACATTCAGAGAGTACTACATCATATCCTCATTTTTCTACCGTTTTACAATATAGTGGATTGAACTTTCCTATGCATATTAAGAATATTGGAAAATTTGAAGACATGAACAAATTATCAATAAATGTGTATACAATTGAAGAAGAGAAAAAAGGGAAAAAAATAAAAATATTATTGTACCTGTTAAACTTACAAAAAAACAGTATAATAGAAAAATACATTTATTAATGATTTCTAATTGTACTGAAAAAAATAATAATAGTAGCAATTCAGATAATGATAATGATGATGATTACACTGATGATGTTATTGATGTAGATGAACTTAGATCACCTGAAAATTATCATTATATGTGGATAAAAAATTTATCAAGATTATTAAGTAGTCAATTATCTAAAAAACAGCGTAAATCATATATTTGTGATACATGTTTAAATCACTTTTATGTACAAAATACTTATTTAAAACACACGAAATATTGTCAAGTTGTAAATAAGTGTAGGATAGAATTACCTATAGAAAACAAAAATAATATTTTGAAATTTAAAAATTGTCTTTACAAAGAAAAGGTGCCGTTTGTTATATATGCAGACATTGAATCGATTTTGGAAAAAATTAACCAAAATCATGGGGAAAATACCACGTTTACCCAAAAACATATACCTTTTAGCATAGGTTATTATATGAAATGTAGCTACAATAATAATTTATCAGAATTTAATTTGTATAATGGAACTAATTGTTTGGAATTATTCTGTGAAAAATTACAACATATTGCTAAAAATGTTGATAACATTATGAATAATATTGTACCAATGAATTTAACTTTATCCGAAGAACAAGATTTTTTGAGTGCTACAATATGTCATATATGTAACAATAATTTCGAGGCAGGTAATATTAAAGTACGAGATCATTGTCACCTTACAGGAAAATATTGTGGAGCTGCACACCAAGTATGTAATTTGAAATACAGAAAATCAAGTGTTATTCCAGTAGTATTTCACAATTTAAGTTCGTATGACGCTCATTTTGTAATAAAAACAATAACTACACAAATACCTGGAAGAACACAAATTCTTCCAATAAATAAAGAAAAATATATATATCTTTCACTAAATATGTTGACAATACAAAAATACAATTACGATTTATTGACTCATTTCGTTTTATGAGTAGCAGTTTAGACAAATTGTCTTCATATTTGTCAAACGAAGAAAAAAATATCACAGGAAGTTTTTATACTGCACACGAAGAGTTTGAATTATTGAGCTGAAAAGGAATTTTTCCTTACGAGTACATTGATTCCTGGGCTAAATTGGAGGAAACAAAATTACCTAATATAGAAAATTTTTACAGTTCAATCAAAGGTGAAAGTGTATCAGAAGAAGAGTACCAGTTTGCAAAAAAAGTTTGGTCTGTGTTTAAAATAAGAACAGTAGGTGAATATGCTAATTTATATTTAAAGACTGATGTATTACTATTAAGCGATGTTTTTGAATTTTTTTTTTTTACACCGCAGATCTTCCCGAGTCACCCAACATCACAACTGCCACCTACGCTGATGACACCGTAATCCTAGCAACAGATGAAAATCCAACGACAGCTTCCGATAAATTACAAGAACACCTCATAAATATTGAAAAATGGCTCAAAAAATGGAGAACAAAAGCAAATCAAACAAAATCTGTACATGTAACTTTTACCACAAGACGAGAAACATGTCCCCCAGTATTTCTCTATAACGACGAAATCCCACAGGCAAACGAAGCAAAATACTTAGGTATGCACTTGGACAGAAGACTCACATGGAAAAAACACATAACAACTAAAAGAAAACAATTAAAATTGAAATTCAACAGCTTATATTGGTTACTTAAACCAACCAGTAAATTAGCCATGAAAAATAAATTATTAATATACAAGATCATACTAAAACCAGTATGGACATATGGTATTCAACTATGGGGGACCACAAGTAACTCAAATATGCAAATTATTCAACGGTTCCAATCAAAAACACTGAGGGCAATCGCTGCAGCTCCATGGTATGTGACAAATGAAGTAATTCATAGTGATTTAAACATGTGTACAGTGAGAGAAGAAATCACTAAAGCAAGTGAAAAATATTTACAAAGACTAGAAAAACATAAAAACCCTTGTGCAATAAATCTTCTAGACAACAGCCGTGATAATTATCGCCTTAAAAGGTGCACTCCCCTTGAACTACCATACAGGTTTAATTAAATAAATATTTAATTTAAATATAAGTAAATATAAGAGTTCAATTTCAGTGGAAATTGACCTCAAATGTTATTAGCAGATAAATGATTTACTTATTGTTATTATGTATGACAGATTGTAAATAAATGAAATAAAAAAAAAAAATGTTTTTGAAAACTTTCGTAATAGTTGTATGAAAACTTATGGTTTAGATGCATTGCACTATTACACAGCTCCAGGGTTAGCATTTGATGCTATGCTTAAATGTACAAATGTGGAATTAGAGTTGCTAACAGATGTAGATAAAATTCATTTTATTGAGAAAGGTATTCGCGGTGGACTATCCCAATGCTCTAATAGATATGGAAAAGCTAATAATAAATATATGGGAAATATGTACAATGCGAGTGAAAAAGATTCTTATTTAATGTATTATGATATTAATAATTTGTATGGTGCTGCGATGAGAATGTATCTACCTCAAAAAAATCTTGAATGGGTTGAAGAAAAAGATTTTAATAATATAAATGTATTAAATATAAAAGATGAAAGCAATACAGGATTTATTTTTGAGGTGGATTTGGAATATCCAATAAATTTGCATAATAAACATAAAGATTTACCTCTTGCAGTGGAACATTTTACTCCACCAGTTTCAAAAAACTCAAAATTAATAGCAAATTTGCATCATAAAAAAAATTATGTAATACATTATATAAATTTAAAACAATATATAAATTTAGGCATGAAAATTACGCATATACATAACATATTAAAATTTCAACAAAGTCCTTGGCTACGAGAATACATTGATTTAAATACAGAATTACGAAAAAAATCGAAAAACGAGTTTGAGAAAAAAATTTTTAAATTATTAAATAACGCTGTTTTTGGAAAAACTATGGAAAACGTTCGGAAATATAAAATTGTAAAATTAGTTACAAAATATGAGGGGCGATATGGTGCAAAGTATTATATATCACAACCAAATTTTCACAGTTGTATTATTTTAAGTGATAATTCTATACTTATTGAAATGAAAAAACAACATGTTTTTTTTAATAAACCAATTTATGTAGGATTTTCTATACTAGATTTAGCTAAAACATACATGTATGATTTTCATTTTAATTATATAAAAGCAAATTTTGGTGAAAATGCAAAATTGTTATATACAGATACTGATAGCTTGATTTATAATTTTTTTAATTTTGATATTTATGAAATAATGAAACGTGATATTCATAAATTCGACACCTCTGATTATAGTGAAAATAATATTTATAATAAACCTCAAGTAAACAAAAAAATTATCGGCCTTATGAAAGATGAAAATAATGGCAAAATAATGACAGAATTTATAGGATTACGTTCAAAAATGTATTGTTACAAAACTTTAAATAATGTTGAAGAAAAAGTAAGTAAAAAAGCTAAAGGGGTTACAGGTGCAACGGTAAAAAAAATAACATTTAGCAACTATTACGATTGCTTATTTAAAAATAATACTTTAAGTAAAATTCAATTTTCAATATTATCAAAAAAACATAATGTATATACAGTAAAGCAGAAAAAAATTGTGTTAAGTCCATACGATGACAAACGTATTGTAAACCCTTCATGTACAGATACATTTCCTTGGGGATATTTATTGTAAATAAACATTGTAATGAATATATGTATATATTTTTATTGTAAATACATAATTATTTTTATAATAAATTTTATAAAAAATCACTTAATTCTAAACATTCCATTATTGTATCCTCTTCATCGCTTATTTCTATTATACTGTTATTTTCTTCTTCGTTACTAATTTCTATGATATCTTCTTCGTCGCTAATTTCTATTATATCTTCTTCGTCGCTAATTTCTATTATATCTTCTTCATCGCTAATTTCTATTATATCTTCGAGGTTTGCAGTTACCTGTGTAGGTATTGGAAGTAGAATGTCTTCAATTTCTGCTGCTATTATATCGTTAGTGGGTCATCCTCATCCCAATTGTTGAATAATTGGTATACATTGCAAATATTGCTCGAAAATGGAACATTTTCTAACGGAGGCATATTTCAATACTAGAATTATATGTTTTACAAACGTTCTTATATAGTAAAGCATTGTATGATAATAAGGTTATCATAAGATTATAAAGTTCAAATATATTCGACTTAATATTCCTACGGCTGGCAATATTCTCCACGCCAAAGTGTCTCATATATTTTAAACATCGGCATTTATTTTTTTTTTATTTTTTGCTGTGTTTAAAGATATAAAAGAAATTTATTTTATAAATTGTATTTATTGTTAACTGATTATTTGTAAAATGAAGTTATTAAATATATTTATTATACAAATACAAGTGTATTTATTATGTTATTGTGAAGAAAATAATATGAGTTTAAATTATGATTTTATAGAATCTGTAGAATTATTAGAAAATTATGGGTACTTAAAAACAAATACAAATGAACTATCAACTATTTCCGAAACTGATAATAGGTATGTTGATGCAATAAAAAATTATCAAACATATTATAATTTAAAGGTAACAGGTACATTAAATAATGAATTGCTAAATTCATTAAAATCTAAACGATGTGGAGTACCTGATAATAACAGCAAATATGAAAAATATATTTGGAAAAACAATGTTATAACATGGACTTTTGTTTACGGTCAAAATTATCAAATTAAAGTGGCAGATGAAGCTTTTAAAATATGGGAAAAATATATTAATGTTTCGTTTGAATATATTCCATATTTGCATAATAATACAATATATCCAAATATTATAATTTCAATGAGTAGATTACGACATTATTCATATTTTAAAAATAATTACTGCCCATATAATTTTGATGGCCCAGGACAAGTTTTAGCACATGCATTTTCGCTTGAACAATACCAAAGTTCTGTTGATATTCATATGGATGCTGTAGAAAAATGGAGTTATAAATTATCACATAGCAAAGAAGATAAAGAATATATAAATTTTTTTGAAGTTTTAGTTCATGAAATAGGACATGCATTGGGCTTAGAACATGTATAAAAAAAAATTCTTTTATGTATAGCCTACACAGAAATGTATTATATCAAAATATTTCTAATTTTAAATTGAACTTAATCGATGTTCAGGAAATACAAAGCTTATATGGAAAAAGGTATATAATTCCTTCTCCAACCCCGTTTACAACATTATCACCCCCCACAAATAACAACAACAAAACAAATACAGAAATAGATAAAAAACAAACAGAATCAGAGCCAGAATTATGTAATTTAAATAATATAACAAATTTTTTAATTGTTAATAATAACTTATTAATATTTTATAATAATTGGGTATGGATTAAAAATATTTTAGAGGATGGTTATACAAAACCTTATTATTTACAAGATTGGGTACCATCATTAAATAATAATTTTAAAAATATATCAGCTGTATACCGTAAACCAAACGGTAATATAGTACTAATAAATGATGATACTTTTTATGATATTAAGTGGCCATTGTTAGAAATATTTAAAATTACTAAAGGAAGTTCAGTTTCAAAAGAAATTAAAGACATTATTGCCGCTGTACATACTAATATGGGGCGAACTTATATATTTTTTAATAATATTCATGTAGTACAGCTTGACGAATGTAGTAATTCTGTTATAAATCGTGGAACAATAAATTCATTGTTTCCCGGTATACCTTCTGATATAGACGGAGTTTTTCAGTATATAAATGGATATATATATTTTTTGAAAAATAATATTATATATGAATAATAGTGAATATTTAAAAACTGTTACGAAAGCAATTCCATTTAGTTTATCTTTTTTTAATATACAATGTCCTAATGAGTCTATATTAAAGCAGCTAAAAATCTTTTATCTAAATTAATAAAATCAAATATTAAAATAAATTAAAAAATTAGTTTATCAACAATAACCTATCACTTTGAGTGCAAGTATAAATATGTTATTAAAATAACTGTAAATCAGTCTGTTATTGTGAACCTATAACCTTTGTACACGTGTTGTTTACTAGTTGCAAAATATTAAAATATTCCACAATTATAAAATATGTTTTATTAAAATAACTGTAAATCAGTCTGTTATTGTAAACCTATAACCTTTGTGCACGTATTGTTTACTAGTTACAAAATATTAAAATATTCCACAATTATAAATATGTTATCAAAACTATAAGCAAGATAAGACAGTATATATATAAATCCAATAGCAGAAACTAAATATATGTGTAACAACAGTACACACATTAACAAGTACTTACAAGACTAGAATTAACTAATCTTGCTACCAATAATTCAACAATGGCTTCTTCTTCTTCGTCATCGTCATCATCAGCATATTCTTCGATGACAAGTTTATCCAAAAAAACAGAAGTTATGGGCATTAATACCTTAACGATAAACAAGCCTTATAAAATCAAATCGTTAAAACGTACTACTACAAAATTTGGTGATTGTATTATGGTGTATTTAGAAGATTTTCGAATTTATTTGGGACAACGATTTAACGCAATTAGTGATAAACATCTTGAACAAATGAACCAGGATGCTGCGAGTGACACAGATGAAAATGTATACCTTATTCACAAAGGACTAATTAATAATACAGCAAATTTAGAATTTGTAAAAAAATTACCATAAAAATTATATGTAAATTTTGTTTTATATTGTAATTGTATGTATATTATAAAAAAATAAACATTTTTAAAATGTATATATTTATTTTATTTCTTAATCCTATTACATAATATATTTTGTTATTTTATCATTCTGTAGGATATCAGTTCCAGTTGCTTTATATAAAGCGAAATCGTTTTCATATTCCATTATTTGATGCAGTCGTTAAACCAAGTTCACGACAGTGAAATATAATCATCTATTTTATTTTATTTTAATTTACACTGTCTAACATACCGAAGTCCAAATACAGCGGTATTTATTTTGGGTTAGAAGTTTGTCGTCACTGGGATTTGAACCCCAGATCTCACACTCCGCTCAGCAAGTCGAAGCGCGCTACAAGTATGTCTTCGTCTACACGTTCAACAGACTCATCTTGGACTATTTGGAAATATTATTGCACTTCCTGCAATAATCGTTGGGAGATTTTGAGATATAATCCACCAGCATCAACCAGAAACATGGAGTGTCCTACATGTCACAACGGTAGGCTACACATTACCTTCGTTCAATATGGGGAAAATGGGAGAAAAATACTAAAACATGGTGTACTCGTTCGTCCATTGTAAATATATAAAGTGTTGTGCTATAAAAATGATGAAAGGTCAAATGTTATTAGATTATAAGTAATAAATATGAATAAACATTTTGAAATTAACTAGTTTAAAATTATTTTCCACAGTATTCACATGCATGTTTGTTAATTGTGCTGTTTTATAATGACGGTAATATAAAATTATTTTATAAGTTTATATGTATTAATAAAAAAATTTTTTTAGACGTCTAAAAATGAAACAGCTACTCCTGCAATAAATAAGTTGCTACAATCATAATCCAAAGAAGAGAAAGATTATTGTTGTGCATTAAAATGCTTTGTTTTACCAACCGTACAAGTGGATGGTATGGCATGCAGAATTTGCGAAAATTTTTCTTACTGTATTTGTGAATGCAAAACAAGAAATGTTGTTGAGCATAAATAAATTGTGTTGTAATATTTTAGATAAAGAATTTATATTTGTTATAAGGTTAACAGGTTATAATTAATAGGAATTGATAAGATAATAACATATATATGTAAAATATATTTTAAATAAATTAGTTTAAAAGTTATCTTGGTTGTGTGTGTACATGCTTACTAAACCTGCTACTTTTTAAATTGTCAATATTTTATATTAATAAAAGAAAAAAAAATGAAGGTAATAAAATATATAGATATTTATATAAAATATTAATATAATAAAAAAATTTTAGACACCTAAAAGTACTACAATGTCTGCACAGCGTTCAAAAACGACAATACCTCGAAAACGACTTACAAAAAATTTGCTTAATTATGATATATGTGAATCTTCTGCTAAACATAAAGAAGTTACAGAAGAAAAAAATAATGAAATTATTAATGACAATGACAATAACAAACAAGAAAATATGCAAAACCAAACTTATAAAATGTTACTTGTGGAACATCGATATTTTCTAGACAATAATATATTTATATATGTAGGTATAAATCCTATACAAAATTTTGAAATAAATATAAATTTATGTAATGAAAAGTTAGGAAAAAAAATAAGTTTTAATACAAAAGAATGGAATGAGTTCCTTTCATGTTATAATTTAATTGTATCACATTTAAATAATACTTCAAATATAGAGTTATATAACTTTAGTGAACACAAGTTATTTTTTGATAGTATTGAAAACAATAAAATTATTATTATTGAATTTAAAAATAATGATATTTATTTAGGTTATAATTGTATCAATAACTTATTTCAATTATCATACATTATAAATAAAGTAATAAATTATTTAAATTCACCAAATTTGCATAATTATTATAATAATATAATAAAAGAAGCATTGCAAATGGAAGATACTGACATATATAAAAATATATATAATATAATTGATAATTGTAATGATAATGTATGTAATATAGCTATTAGGGAAATTTTATTATATTATTCAAATATTGTTACAAATACTTTATCAATTATTAGTTCACAATTATTAGTGGAAGTGGAATAAGAAATGGTGGGGGTATATGTATAATAAATGTAATGAATAAATTTGTAACATATTCAAGTATTTGATTTTCAAACATGCATACCTTTATCTGTAGTGTTACTAATAAAAATGATTTAAAAAAAATAATTTTTGATAATATTTTGGGTATATATTTCAATAATAATAATGGAGTGTTTGTAACAAGAAATAAAACAGTTGTTCTACCTTTAAAATATAAAACTCCATTATTAAATGGAATGTTTGATTTGATTATTGAAGATGAAGACGGAATATGTATTTTTTTTAAATATTGTATTGAATTATATTGTGGACAAGTGTATTCATTTAAATTAGAATTTATAAGATCATCAACTGATTATTATAATTATAAAATATTACATGATACCAACAATGAAAGTGAATATAAATTCATACATAATATTTTAAAAATTTTACTATCTAATGAGGAGGAAAAACAAAGAACATTATACGAAAAGTGGATTTTAAATTCATTTCGATATGTTAACGACGAGGAAGAGTTAGACGGAGGGTCATGCGATGTTTTTAACCAATGCATAATATTATGTCGTTTAACAGGTCACAATAATTGTATAAATTGTGAACATGTTAGAAAATGGAGTCCGGATGAAGAGTATGAAAAGATTCAAATACCAGCAACGCTATCAACTGATGACGAAGACGACAATACTGAAAAAGAAGAAGGAAAAGAAGAAATGGAAATAAATTAATAAATGTATAAATTTGACTTGATATAAATAAAAATAAATTAATTTATGTTAAATAATATTTATTTGTGTTATTATTTTAAAATTACATTGTTCCTACAGTATTTGTTAAAGGAGTATATTTAACAATTGTATCATATAATATTAAACAATAAGCAGTGGTGTTGTCAGGAATAGTTTTATTTGTTTCAAAATTTAATTTCAAATCGATCACACCAGATTTTATTGATTCATTTTGATGTTGCGTATTTATTACAACAATAGGACATTTTGTTATAAATTATCCTGGTGTAAAAATGGGTATGTTATCATCTTTCTGATAATAAGCAGATTGAAATTGTGCAAACATGTTATATAAAATAGACCATTGATGATTTTCAAAGTTTAGATTTAAATTATCATATGGAAAAATTTCAGAATTCAATTCAACTTTTAAATTAGTTAAATCACAATGGTCAAATTCACTCATATTTTTATTTATAATATTTTTACGATTCGTATGAAATCCAAAAATAATAAATCTTGGTTTTTCCAATTGAGTAGCTGTTTTTACAACCCATGTGTTGCGATTAGTTTTTGGTAATGATGGATACTCATGTAATTCCCAACTTCTAAGTGGAATTTGAACTTCAATGTTACTATCCATATATTTAATTAATTTTAATTTTTCTTGATCTCCAACAGTTACATGGGGTACATGCCATTGTACTTTTGTAAGATTTATTTTTAATTGTTCTTTATCATTACTTGTATATATAGCATTTTTATCTGTACTACTACGTAGAAGAACTAAATCCTGACACATATTTAAAATTATTTTTTTATAATCTTCAGCAAATCCTAATATCATGCGAAGTTGTATGCAAAAATTAAAAGTTCCTTTTGTTTTATCACTCAAAGTAATAATAGAATCCTTTGGTGACCAGCAAGCATTTTGTAAAGAAATACAATCATTTTTAGAATATGAACAGTAACCTTTCAATGTTGTTGTAATTCCAAGATTTCGAATACGTTCTATTACAATTCCACCAATTTCATAACGAATTTCGTTGAAAAGATGCATTATTCCATTATTAATAATTTTTCCAGTTTGGGTGACTATATTTTCATTAGTTAATAATGCTCCTTCAATATAAATAAAACTATTTGATGGCAATGTAAATAAATCTTGCCTTTGTATTGATATTCTTATTTCATCATTGTTGTTTAATAAAGTTGAAGCATACGGTTGATAAGTATGAGTTTCTAGACTTTGTATGTTTTCATCAAAATAAACACGTTCCTTTATATTTAAAGTATTTTCAGTCATTTTTTTCTTTTTCTATACAATATACAGGGTGGCCCAGTGAAAATTATCAACGCAATTTTTGGCCACTTAACATTAATTTTGCTAAAAACGCTCAAACACGTCAATTTTAATCTGAAGGGGGACACCTAAATGGATTAGTACCAATGGCATAACTTCAACCCTAAAATGGGTGTGAACTGCACCTCAAAAATTTTAAATGGAAAAGGGTGTTAAACATGACACAGTTCGAAAGGCCTTTCAATTCTCTTTTCAACAGTTTTTTTATTTTTCAAATCCGATCATTAGTTCCAGAGAAATATCGTTTAAAACAAATTTTATCAGGTGTGCAAAACTGCAATCAAGTAGGCTTAAACAAATGACATTTGTCTGTTTACTTACTTCTTTTGGAGGTTTTAAATTTCCAAAACTATCGAAATGTATCACATTTTTACCAAATTTTTTATAAGCAACCCAATGTGTACCTTCATTATCATAATTGTCCAAGTTAATTATTCCGCATTCAGAAGAATTAATATATTTAGGTAAATTGTTTCTCATAAAAACTCCTCTAAAATTTGGAATTTTTAAAATTTTTACATATTTTAACAACTCAATATTAGAAAGAGCATGTTTTGGTAGCTTTTTTAACAGTTTTTTTGTATTGTTTTTTTTTTTTTGAAGAAGAAGAAGAATGCGGCAATTTTGATAGATATAAACCTAATCCTTTTTTATACGGTTGTAAATATAAACCTTTTCCTAAAGCGATTGCTTCCATTTTTTTATTATGACGTTGGTTTTCAGTTAGTTGTTTATTTGCAAATTTAGCATCATTTATGGCTTTGGCAACACCTGCAGCACCCCCAGCTAATGTTCCTAATGCACTTAACCCTGCAAATATTGGTATAAGTGGTAACACACCACCTTTCTTCGGCACTGATATTATTCTTGGTTTACGTAATATTTTTTTATTTTTTTTAAATTCTTTTAAAGCAATTTTAATATTTTTATTGTTAGACTCATTATTGTTTAATGTAGATTGAATAGGTTTTATTTCATTTTTGAAACTTAGCTGCTTTTTTTATGTTTTTTACCACGCTGATATTTTTTTTAATTTTTAGTACCAGCACCTAATTTAACTTTTGCTTTCATTGCAGCTGACACACCTAAAGCCGCCAATTTTTCCTTTATAGAAGCGTCTTTCGAATGAAACCTTTGAGATGCTTTATTTGATAATATTATATCAGCTTTATGACGATCTTCCAAATTATTGCTTTTAGAATATGTAATATCATGAACTTTACAAGCCTCGTCTAGTAAATTAACACCTTGATCCCCACGTGATAGTCGTTTTTGTAGTTTTGTACCGGGGCCAGAATAATTATAGCCAGGTATATGAAGTTCAACAGGAAGTTTATTAATAACTATTTAATATACCACCACCAATTTTTATCTTAAATGATTTTGTCGTTGTCGATATCGATGTTAAATCATCTGTATTTTACATTTAACTAAATAGTATTTTGTATAAAATTGTAATATATAGTATTACATTTTAGTTACAATGAAAATTTTAAAGCAAAAATATACACTTAGTGTAAAAAATTACGATTTTAAAGAAACAAAAGAGAACCCACGCCATAGTGTTTTACTTCCTTCAACAATTCGTTATCTTATAAGTGGTCCTTCTGGTTGTGGTAAAACAAATGTTATAATCGCTCTTTTAGAATATCCTAAAGGGTTACATTTTGAAAATATTTATATATATTCAAATTCTCTTTTTCAACCAAAATATTTGTGTTTAGAAAAATTATTAAAACCTATTCGAGCTATTGGATATTATGCTTATAATAATAGGGAGAATATAATTAAACCAAATGAAGCAAAATATAATTCTATTTTTATATTCGATGATATTGCCTGCGAAAAACAAGATATAATTAGAGATTATTTTTCTATGGGACGTCATAAATATGTAGATTGTTTTTCTTTATGTCAAACATATGCACGTATGCCAAAACATTTAATTCGTGATAATTCTAATTTGCTAATATTATTTAAACAAGATGATTTAAATTTAAAACATATTTACAATGATCATGTTGGGACTGATATGACTTTTGATCAATTTAAAAAAAATGTGTGCTACTTGTTGGAATGACAATTATGGATTTTTAGTTATAAATAAAGAATGTATAATAAATAATGGACGATATCGTAAAGGATTTGATCATTATGTAAATATATAAAAGCTGTATATTTGTATACAGAGCAGTATACAAAGCTGTTCAGAACTATAACGTTATTTTTTAAAAATATATTTGTTATATTAAAATGAATATTAATAAAAGTTTAAAAACACAATTAATAAAAGCCAGAAAAAATATTCGACGAAAATTGCAATTAATAAAAAGTGGTGAAATAGAAAAAGAAATTAATTTAGAAAAAACATATTCCTGTAACCAAAAAATTATCAGAAATTAGTAAAAATTTACATAATATATCACCTACAAAAAACAAAAACACTAATATATTAAATGTAACAAAAAATGAACCGGAGGAGGAGGAGGAGGAGGAGGAGGAACAGGAAGAGGTAGAGGCGGAGGAAGAGAAGGAGGAGGAAGAAGAAGAAGAAGCGGACAGGGTTGAACAAATCAAAACAGAAGATCAAGAAAAAAAGCGAAAAACTAGAACTAGTCTGAAAAATCCATATTATACTCGCACTCAAACTGATGAAAATTTAAAATTAAATTCTAATATTGATCCAACTCTTAAAAAATATATTAGTGACGTCAAAAAAAATTCTAAAGATATGGATGACACATACGGTGTTACTTTTAATAGAAGTAGAAAAAAATTTCTAATGGGCAATAAAGAAATTAAATTTAAAAAACAAAATATACATATAAATCAAGAAAAATTTTTAGGAACTGAAGGTTTATGCGAACTTATTTTTTAAAAAAATCCTATAAAAATTCACAATTCTGATGATGAAAATAATTATAAAAAAATATTAAATATTACAAATGCTGCACGTCGTGACAATAACCCATTAGGACAACTTAAGGGAAGTACATCAGTTAAATACAAAAGCATTATTAAACCATTATTAATGCCTAAAAGGCATTCATCTACCTCTACTCCTGATAAAACCGGTTCAGGTTTGAATATGTTATTAAAAAATTATAATAATAAACCTGTAGAATATGAATATTGGGATGATCCTAAAGAATTAGTTGAAAAATTAAAAAAAAAATAATAGCATCTAAAAACGCTGGTAACAATAACCTTGACAATGAAATTATTTCTATAATTAATGAATTAAAAGAGGCTAATATAATATCTTTTTTCTATAGCAGATGTTAAAGTGCAATTTTATCAACTCAAAATAGTGGATAAAGTAACACTTTAACCGCAAGGGTAGATAAAGTAACACTTTAACAGCAAGGGTAGATAAAGTACTTTAACTTTTGTTTATTAGAAGTACATTTCCATAACAACGCACACTACTGACATTTTAAAATTGTTCTTAAATAATAATTTAATTTTTCTAATTCTTTTCTCTTCAAAACCTGCTATAGAAAAAAATAAAATTTTATACACGACGATAAAATTAAATTATCGACTCGCGAAAAATAATTCACTCGCGATTATATCGCTCGTGAATTAACACTTTCCGCTTGTCGATAAAATATTATTTTATCGTCTTGTATAAAAAATAACTATTATCTTAAATAATTAGTAGTAAAATGTCTATTGACAAGTTTGGACGTCATAGCTTACAGATTTGTAACAATAGCGATAACGATAGTGAAGATTATAATAATAAAATAGAAGAATTAGAAAAAAAAATAAACTTGCATAATAAAAGTGTTGAAGACAATATGTTAAAAGCTGAAAATGTGATATATGCTATACAAAACAATATAAAAAATATAACAAACGACATAAATAGTATAAAAGGCGATTTAAAAATTATATTTAAAGAATTACGCATTCATGATACAACTACAACAACTAAGTAAACAGTAAAATGTCAAAAATAAAACAAGATATAGTTAATGAGTTCCACAAGCCAGCACGAAAAAATTTTACAAGAAGACGTGTTATTATAAAAGGATTAGTTGAAACATTTGAAGCTGATTTGGTTGAAATGAACGCCTATGCTACTTTAAATAAAAAATATAAATATATACTTGTAGTAATTGATATATTTTCAAAATATGTGTGGGCAAAACCTATAAAAAATAAATCAAGTATTGAAGTAGCAAATGCAATGCAAAAAATTTTTGAATCAAGTAATCGTATTCCAAATAATTTACACACAGATTTAGGAAAATAATTTAAAAATGAAAAATTTAAACAATTGACTGAAAAATATAATATTAATCATTATTTTGCAAAACAAGCACCAAACGCTTCCATTGTTGAACGTGTAAATCGCACATTAAAAAATATAATGTGGAGAAAATTTAGTATGCAAGGTTTATATAAATGGTTACAATTATTACCAATTGTTGTTTCAGAATATAATAATAAAATACATAGGACAATTAAAATGAAACCAATTAATGTAACAAAGAAAAATGAGCAAAAACTTTTAAATACTGTATATAATCATATTAAAATTGTTTCAAATAAATGATAACGTGCGTATCAGTAAATATCGAGGAATTTTTGCTAAAGGTTATATGCCAAATTGGTCAAATGAAATATTTACTGTAAAAAATGTGAAGTTAACAAATCCTATTACGTATATACTACAGGATAAATTTGGTCAATTAATTGATGGTGCATTTTATGAACAAGAATTACAAAAAGTGAAACACTCTAATGTTTATTTAGTAGAAAAAATTTTGAAAAAGCAAAATAATAAAATACTTGTAAAATGGTTGGAATTTGATAATACTCATAATAGTTGGATTCACAAAGATGAAATTGTTTAGTACAAAACAATCATAACAGCTACTTTACTCCTACAAATACTGTGCTTTGCAGAATATACATACAGTTTTCCGTACTGCACGCAAGAAAACATTGCAGAAAACATGAGTACTTTTTTGTCGACTGTTGCTGTAGCTGATTTTAAAGGATATAAATACAGTAAAAGAAATCGATTTGTATGCAGAGAATTTGCAGTGTTAAAAATAAGTACAAATGAATATAAAAAAGTAATTTTTAAACAACCATTTTCAATTTCAACTACAAGAACAAAATACTCCTAATCTTCGTTGGACTTCAGGTGATATTTTGTACTCTAAGCGAAAAGAAGTTTTACAAAATATAATAAATGATTTTAAAATATTACAAGTTTATGTATGGGGTGAAGAAAATAAAATGTGGTTAAAAAATGTATTAAACTGTGATGTTATAAATTTGGAACCATTACTACAAGATTTTCAAATTAATACAAATTTTTGTAATTTTAAAACAAACTGTGCAACGCAAAATGCAATAAACTTAGTAGAAATATTTCACTTACGATTTAATAAGTACAATGCATTTCGTTCAGTATATAATAATTATGAATTTTTAAATAATGTATGTACTGAAGATATACATTTGTTACCTATGGAATTTTTTATGGTATACACATCATCTGAAATAGAAAGCAACTGGAACAGATTTCCTATAGAATGGCAAAATAATAAAGTATTTCAAAGTTATAGAATATGTAAAAATCATATTGAAGATGACGGTTATATTTGGTCTGCAAATATTTTAATAAAAGATTGTTCTAAATGTAAAACAATGTAATTTTTGTATTTAATAAAATATATTATGTAATAGGATTAAGAAATAAAATAAATATATACATATTAAAAATGTTTATTTTTTATAATACATAAATTTTAATTCCTTCTTCGTCGTCGTCGTCGTGGGGCTAAGAAGAAAAGTTCTATGTTATACATTGACTACAGGATTATAAATAGGATAATCACAATTATACTAGTTTTGACTGCTATTTACCATATTAGGCTACTTCTGTCTGCCCCTGCTGCTGTTGCGGCTGCTGCTGCCCCAGCTGGCTGCTGCTGCTGCTGCTCCTGCTGGCTGCTGCTCTTTTTGCCCTACATTTGCGGCATTTGCAAGATGGTAAAGAAGCTATAAAACTGGGACTTACAGCTTCATCATCCCAATTTTCGCTGCTTTCCACCTTGTAATTCTTGTGCATATCTAGATATTTACACATACAAATAAATAAATAAATAAATAAATAAATATATATATACATATATATATATATATATATATATATATATACATTAAATTCTTGTACCCGGATACAAATATGTTTTTATAATTTCACAATTTCTTAAAGTGTGCTATCAAATACATGTCCTTAACCCCCCTAACCTTTTGTACATGTGCTGTTTACACAAACAAATTAAATTCCTAAAAATAATATCAAATCGTCGGCAAATAGATGACCACCGTTATCATATAGATGGCACTGCAAGTAGCGAGCGCGAAATCAAAGCAAAAAAATACGATGGCAAGTCCAAAGGTCAATATGGAGTAGAACCGGCCTAGATACTCTACTTCTGTATACTACTAATATCCGTAGTAAGAGCAAGTGATTAGTATTCAGAGGAGTTTCACACAGAAAAAGGTCTAAGATAAGATTGTCCGCTAAGCCTTCACTGTTTGCACAGTATGTAGCTGACATGGAAGAATTTCTATCAAGGAAACAAATATGTGAACTAATTGTAGGACGAAGTAAGATCTGATTACTTGGGTATGCGGACGACATAGTGATATTAGCAAAAGATGAAACAGGAATAAAATCGATCATGGAAAGGAGACACATTGTTTTAAAAAAAAAAGCCATACAAAACATCTTGAAAAACATAAGAAAAAGGCAATGGTAACAATGGAATAAATCTGAAGCATTGGAGAAATAAAAATGAAAAACAATGTAAAAATAGGTTGAATGATGTTCGGATATACATTCAAAAGTATAGCAATGTAGGGTGCAGAGATATATGGGTATAAAGAGCTACATAGTTTTAAAAGAAGTAAATGTAGCAAAAATAATGATAGGGACCGGAAACAGAGCTGTTAAATATGAGGAAAAATAAGAGAGTCAGAAACTATAATTCTATTAAAAATATTGGAAGAAGAGAAGATGATAACAACAAACTAACAAAATGGGGGAAATAAAAAAAATATATTATGAAAGAAATGGCTACGGAATAAGACAAATCGACAGAGAAAAGTTATGGGAATCCTTTCAAAATAGAGATTGGGGAAACCAAATTCAACAACAATACGAAAAAATCCAGAATTCATTGAAATACTCAAAATATAAGAAGATAAAAACCATTAAAATACCAACATACATACTGAAGGACAAAAACAACATCAGCCTAATCACCAGATTCCGCTGCGAGAATGAAGAGAATAATAACAAATACTAGCTCAAACTTGAAGAAAGAAAGTACCGACTTTGCAAGAGAAAAGAGGAAACCCTGGATCATATAGGACTGTACTGTAGGAAATTGGAAAAGGAAGGAAGATCTGACAAAACACTATTGGAAGAGATGGGAAATTATAGTTCCAAAAAATTATAGAAAAGAGGAAAATAATATAAATTGACAAAATATATAACATGATAAATGTAAAACATGTAGATTCGAAGACTGAGTAAGGCATGAATTATATAATAAATACATATCGCGCACACTCCGGCCTATAAATAAAGAAAAAGGTGGTTCGTTCATAGAAACTAGCCACTGAAGAGTGAGAACTAACAATGCAAGTGCATCTCTCTACTCGGCATCCGCTGCTTTCTTTCAGCAAATTTCAGGCCTTTAAACAAAGAAAGGCGTGATAGTGCATAGGAATATGCCGCTGAAGAATAAGAACTAACAAACTAACAAAGTAAGCGCAACTCTACTCGACCTCCACCTCTCTCTCTGAGCACGAGACTGCTTACTCGTTCTACGTGCCCGGAGCTCGATCTCGAGGACTGCGACTGAGCGGGTCGCCCCACCGCCCTGCATCAGCATAGCCCATCTCCACCTTAGTCACGACCGACCCCCGCCGCTCTCTCTGAGCTAATTACCTCACCCCCCCGCAACACCACATCTTGGTGCTACACTCGAGAGTGTGCAGAGAGCGGACCGCTTGCTCGTTCCGTATGTATACGTGCTCAGTGCTCGATCCCGAGGACTGTGACTGAGCGGGTGGTCGCGTTGCCCTGCAGCAGCGCTACCAACCTCGTTACGACCGACCTCTACCGCTCTCTGAGCCAATTACGCCATCCAGTTCTTTTTCCTGTTGCACACGTGGGAGCGCGGATTCCAACGTGAAATTGTATTACCATATCGCGCACACTCCCGATTGTAATTAAAGAAAGGAGTGGTAATGTATAGAAACTAGCCGCTGGCAAACTAACAAAGTAAGTGCAAATCTGCTCGATCTCCGCCGCTCTCTTTGAGCTAATGACGCCGCCCCCGCGCACCACCTCCTCTTCTTGTTGCATACAGGGTGCAGAGAATGGGCCGCTTGCTCGATCCGTGTGCCGCCATTATTCCAGCACTTCAGCTACTTTTTTTGCTGCTAACGCAAATGTGCGTAACGACCGGCAGCCTGTACTACTCATGAGGCTGCTAGGCAAGCTAAGAAGTAACAATCTAACAAAGTAAGTGAAATCTGCTGGACCTTCGCCTCTCTCTCTGAGCTAATTACCACATCCCCGCGCATCAGTTCTTCTTTTTGCTGCACGCAAAAGTGTGCAGATAATGGGCTGCTTGCTCGTTCCGTGTGCCGCCATCATCCCTGCACATCAGCTCCTTTTTTTGCTGCTCACGCAAGTGTGCGTAACGACCGGCAGCCTGTACTACTCATGAGGCTGCTAGGCAAGCTAAGAAGTAACAATCTAACAAAGTAAGTGAAATCTGCTGGACCTTCGCCTCTCTCTCTGAGCTAATTACCACATCCCCGCGCATCAGTTCTTCTTTTTGCTGCACGCAAAAGTGTGCAGATAATGGGCTGCTTGCTCGTTCCGTGTGCCGCCATCATCCCTGCACATCAGCTCCTTTTTTTGCTGCTCACGCAAGTGTGTGTAACGCCGAGCAGCCTGTATTACTTCATGATGCTGCTAGGCAAAAAAAAAAATGTGAAACAAGGTGGACCAAGGAAACTTTTTAATTCAATGGACGCCTCCACTGAATTGGTGCGGAAATTAAGCAGCTTGACTTCTCCGCGGAGGACCTTAATTGAGGCTATCATCAAACATTCGGAGAAGAAGCCTGCAGCAAGGCGGTTCAGCACCGAAGAAAAAAGCGTTTTTCGTGGCGCTGTATAAAACGAGTCCAAGAGGTTACAAACACCTTTCTTCGATTCTCCCAATGCCCTCTCCGAGGACATTACGCCGATTCCTCCAGAATATTACATTGCTGCCGGGGATAAACAATAAACTTTTTGAGTATGGCCTTGGTATTTATGATCCGTGGGTTGCACAAATCGTGGAAGCAACCCGTTGCTTTCTATTTTGTGCAATCTACGGCTAAATCATGTGTACTAAAGACACGGATCCAGCAAGTTGTTCAAGCTGTTCATGAGCAGACAAAATTTGTTGTAGTTGCGTCCGTGAGTGACATGGGCAGCAGTAATCGGACGGCACTACGCTCTTTGAGTGCGGAGAACGGGCGACCAGACGAGTACAGTTATAATGTTGGTGGTTATGAAATTATTCACATTTTTGATCCGCCGCATTTACTTAAATGTATGCGGAATAATTTCTTAACCAAGAACATTATATTTGTCGGGAAAGTGGCTAAATGGAGTGATTTGAAAACATTGTATGATTTGGACGGTGTCACCGTGGACAGCAAAATCACTAAACTTACAAGTGGGCATATTGCCCCTGAAGGCAAGCAGAAAATGAAGGTGAAATTTGCTGTCCAAGTTTTCAGTCGCTCAATTTATGCTGCTCTGACGCTCCTATCCAAATCAGGGGCAATGTCCGCCGATGCTACAGCAGAATTTTGTTTGTTTATGAACAATTTGTTCGATAGTTTAAATTCCACCCTGATTGCGTCTCGTCCTTTATCTTGTCGGGTCCGTGATAATTCTGCTCATCATGAATTTTGGGCGAAAGCTAAAATCAAGTTGGACAGATTATCATTTGTTGATGGCAATCAGCGAACAGTACCTGTCCCGCCGTGTGTTAAGTTTTTTCAGGTGTCAATTCGAAATATCCAGGCATTGTGGAGTACTTTGAAGAATCTTGGTTTCAGATATTTGTTAACAAAATCTGTAAATCAAGATCCTTTGGAGAACTTCTTCGGTGTAGTTCGAGGTTTATGTGGGCAAAATGATAATCCGTCATGTTCACAGTTCGTTGGTGCATTCAAGACCTGTATTATTAATAATACGGTTAAGAATGGTACAGGTTCGAACTGTGAGGATGATGGAGGATCATATCTCCTAGACCTCAACTTCCTTCTTACTCCTGCTACCATTCCTACAACACCTTCGTCTCCCATTTACCCACCTTTCCTTCAGTCACCATCCCTGCCCACAGAAGCCTTGAACAAGGAAATTTTCGAGTTGACCCAGAAAATTCGGTCCAACACAACGGCGTACATCTCTGGCTTCATTGGACCGAAGGTATTATCGCATGATTGTCAAGTATGTGTTGAGTTTTTTACAACTACAACATGTACTGACAGTCATGCGATAATACAGCTAAGGGATTACGATACTGAAAAACGGAAATTGATTTACCCCCGGCAGGCAATTATCGAGGAAGTAGGGAGGCTTCAAAAACTGTTATTTGAAGAAGTTGGAAATAATATTAACAAATGTAATGTAATTTGCACCCTAAGTGACATTGCGTACAGTAATTGTTTGTTAGAAGTTAATTGTAGCAAGCACGACAATTTAAAAAAAATATATATGTTTAACAATTGCACATATTGTACTAAAATATTTTATAAATTGTATAAATAGAAAATTAAGCAGAAAATACAGCAGAAATAATCCTCTAATTGACAAATATTTACAAATGTACTATAAGTGTATGAAAAAATAAATTTATTTATAAATGTATTTTGTTTCATAATTTTTATTTTGACCTTAATTTTTTTTTAATATCAAAACCAAAAAAAACCCGGTTCAGAGCCGCGCCTTCCTAGGCACGGTTCTGAACCTGGATATATAGTATCAAGTCATATTCATAGTTGGTGTTGAACTTCTAACTTGGTAAAAAGCATTAGCTGTCCAATCTCTCTACGTTAGTAGATATATTATCTCTGTATACTACTAATATCCGTAGTAAGAGCAAGTGATTAGTATTCAGAGGAGTTTCACACAGAAAAAGGTCTAAGATAAGATTGTCCGCTAAGCCTTCACTGTTTGCACAGTATGTAGCTGACATGGAAGAATTTCTATCAAGGAAACAAATATGTGAACTAATTGTAGGACGAAGTAAGATCTGATTACTTGGGTATGCGGACGACATAGTGATATTAGCAAAAGATGAAACAGGAATAAAAGCGATGATGGAAAGGAGACACATTGTTTTAAAAAAAGGCCATACAAAACATCTTGAAAAACTTAAGAAAAAGGCAATGGTAACAATGGAATAAATCTGAAGCATTGGAGAAATAAAAATGAAAAACAATGTAAAAATAGGTTGAATGATTTTCGGATATACATTCAAAAGTATAGCAATGTAGGGTGCAGAGATATATGGGTATAAAGAGCTACATAGTTTTAGAAGAAGTAAATGTAGCAAAAATGATGATAGGAACCAGAAACGGAGCTGTTAAATATGAGAAAAAATAAGAGAGTCAGAAATTATAATTCTATTAAAAATATTGGAAGAAGAGAAGATGATAACAACAAACTAACAAAATGGGGGAAATAAAAAAAATATAATATGAAAGAAATGGCTACGGAATAAGACAAATCGACAGAGAAAAGGTATGGGAATCCTTTCAAAATAGAGATTGGGGAAACCAAATTCAACAACAATACGAAAAAATCCAGAATTCATCGAAATACTCAAAATATAAGATAAAAACCGTTAAAATACCAACATACATATTGAAGGACAAAAACAACATCAGTCTAATCGCCAGATTCCGCTGCGAGAATGAAGAGAATAATAACAAATACTAGCTCAAACTTGAAGAAAGAAAGTACCGACTTTGCAAGAGAAAAGAGGAAACCCTGGAACATATACGACTGTACTGTAGGAAATTGGAAAAGGAAGGAAGATCGGACAAAACACTATTGGAAGAGATGGGAAATTATAGTTCCAAAAAATTATAGAAAAGAGGAAAATAATATAAATTGACAAAATATATAACATGATAAATGTAAAACATGTAGATTCGAAGACTGAGTAAGGCATGAATTATATAATAAATACATATCGCGCACACTCCGGCCTATAAATAAAGAAAAAGGTGGTTCGTTCATAGAAACTAGCCACTGAAGAGTGAGAACTAACAATGCAAGTGCATCTCTCTACTCGGCATCCGCTGCTTTCTTTCAGCAAATTTCAGGCCTTTAAACAAAGAAAGGCGTGATAGTGCATAGGAATATGCCGCTGATAAATAAGAACTAACAAACTAACAAAGTAAGCGCAACTCTACTCGACCTCCACCTCTCTCTCTGAGCACGAGACTGCTTACTCGTTCTACATGTATAAGTGCCCGGAGCTCGATCTCGAGGACTGCGACTGAGCGGGTCGCCTCACCGCCCTGCATCAGCATAGCCCATCTCCACCTTAGTCACGACCGACCCCCGCCGCTCTCTCTGAGCTAATTACCTCACCCCCCCGCAACACCACATCTTGGTGCTACACTCGAGAGTGTGCAGAGAGCGGACCGCTTGCTCGTTCCGTATGTATACGTGCTCAGTGCTCGATCCCGAGGACTGTGACTGAGCGGGTGGTCGCGTTGCCCTGCAGCAGCGCTACCAACCTCGTTACGACCGACCTCTACCGCTCTCTGAGCCAATTACGCCATCCAGTTCTTTTTCCTGTTGCACACGTGGGAGCGCGGATTCCAACGTGAAATTGTATTACCATATCGCGCACACTCCCGATTGTAATTAAAGAAAGGAGTGGTAATGTATAGAAACTAGCCGCTGGCAAACTAACAAAGTAAGTGCAAATCTGCTCGATCTCCGCCGCTCTCTTTGAGCTAATGACGCCGCCCCCGCGCACCACCTCCTCTTCTTGTTGCACACAGGGTGCAGAGAATGGGCCGCTTGCTCGATCCGTGTGCCGCCATTATTCCAGCACTTCAGCTACTTTTTTTGCTGCTAACGCAAGTGTGCGTAACGACCGGCAGCCTTTATTACTTCATGAGGCTGCTAGGAAAGCTAAAAAGTAACAATCTAGCAAAGTAAGTGCAAATCTGCTGGACCTTCGCCTCTCTCTCTGAGGTAACTACCATATCCCCGTGCATCAGTTCCTCTTTTTGCTACACGCAAAGGTATGCAGATAATGGGCCGCTTGCTCGTTACGTGTGCCGCCATCATCCCTGCACATCAGCTCCTTTTTTTGCTGCTCACGCAAATGTGCGTAACGTCGGGCAGCCTGTATTACTTCATGAGGCTGCTAGGCAAGCTAAGAAGTAACAATCTAGCACAGTAAGTGCAAATCTGCTGGACCTTCGCCTCTCTCTCTGAGGTAGTTATCACATCCCCGCGCATCAGTTCCTCTTCCTGCTGCACGCAAAGGTGTGCAGATAATGGGCCGCTTGCTCGTTCCGTGTGCCGCCATCATCCCTGCACATCAGCTCCTTTTTTTGCTGCTCACGCAAATGTGCGTAACGTCGGGCAGCCTGTATTACTTCATGAGGCTGCTAGGCAAGCTAAGAAGTAACAATCTAGCACAGTAAGTGCAAATCTGCTGGACCTTCGCCTCTCTCTCTGAGGTAATTACCATATCCCCGTGCATCAGCTCCTCTTCCTGTTGCACGCAAAGGTGTGCAGATAATGGGCCGCTTGCTCGTTCCGTGTGCCGCCATCATCCCTGCACATCAGCTCCTTTTTTTGCTGCTCACGCAAGTGTGCGTAACGCCGGGCAGCCTGTACTACTTCATGAGGCTGCTAGGCAAGCTAAGAAGTAACAATCTAACAAAGTAAGTGCAAATCTGCTGGACCTTCGCCTCTCTCTCTGAGGTAGTTATCACATCCCCGCGCATCAGTTCCTCTTCCTGCTGCACGCAAAGGTGTGCAGATAATGGACCGCTTGCTCGTTCCGTGTGCCGCCATCATCCCTGCACATCAGCTCCTTTTTTTGCTGCTCACTCAAGTGTGCGTAACGCCTGGCAGCCTGTACTACTTCATGAGGCTGCTAGGCAAGCTAAGAAGTAACAATCTAACGAAGTAAGTGCAAATCTGCTGGACCTTCGCCTCTCTCTTTGAGCTAATTACGTCGTCCCCGCGCACCAACTCCTCTTCTTGCTGCACATGTGAAGAAAAAAAATATATATGGCACCATTTCCGCCCAATGCCACTCATCTAATTCAACCGCTTGATGTGGCAATGTTTGCACCATTGAAGAAAGAATGAAGACTAATTGTAGACCAATGGAGAAAGAAATGCCGATACCTTGATAGCATCCCAAAAGAACAATTTGGGGTTAGTGACACTATAAGCGAAAATTTAAAGTCGGGTTGCAGGGGATGAAGTTCTAAAACATATTCCTGGCAGTGTTGCCAACTTAGTGGATTTTCCACTAAATCTGGTGGTTTTTGCTTGCCTTTTAGCGGACAAATATTAATTTTAGTGGCTAGTGGATTTGTTTAGTGGAATTTAAGAATTTAGTATTTTTTTTCTTAAACATTGGAACGACGACTATAAAGTCCACTCGTATCGTTTTTGAAGTTTAAATTCATCGCGCAGCAACACTTTTTCATCTAGTAGGTAAAACAGCCAAAAGGACACGCATCCAGGCCACAAACTCTTAAAAAAAATGACAGTAAATTATCATTATCGGGGATTCCCCAACGGGGAATCCCTGTTCTCGCTCAAGTCTCAATTTTCGTTCGAGCTCCATGGTTCGAGAACCATGCCGAAACCACAATATTCACAAAAGTTTCGGGATTCTTGGCTACAAGACCCACATTTAAAAGATTGGCTTCAAGTAATTGAAAGTACAGCTGGTCAAGTACCGAAATGCAAGTTTTGTGGAACGATTTTACGGACTCACTATGGAGATATAAAAATACATGGGATGTCGAAAAAGCATCAACAAAATATGAAGGTATGTATACGAAGGTGTTTCATAATTATTACGTTCGGTAGTCATAGAAATATTTTTATTTTAACAAACTGCCCAGAATGATAGATATTTTTTGAGCAAATAGTGTGACATGATCTAGCGCGCGCTGTAACCTAAACTATAGAGAAGGTTTTGTATATTTTTATTTACATTTTTACAGGTTATCGTTACGCAACCTAAGCTACCGTTCAAACCAGAGCCTGTAGGAAAAGAAAAAGGAAGAAGCCAGTGTCGCATTGTTCATAGCCATGCATACCAGTATCCGTGTAGTTGACCACTTGGGTGAGGTTATTAATCACAGTCATGAAAAAGATATCGATAAAGTGCAACTACACCGAACCAAGTGTACTTCGGTTATTAAAAATATATTGGCGTTGCATTTTACCCAAATCCTAAAAGAAGATATTAAAGATCAACCCTACAGTATATTGGTTGATGAGTCTACAGATATTGCAATACAGAAATATCTTGGGGTCATTATAATTTATTACAGTGTTAGATACCAAAAAATAGTATCTACCTATCTAGACCTTGCTGAACTAACTGAGTGCAATGCTGAAGGTATTATCTCTGCTATCAAGAAGACACTAAAACGATTTGATCTGAGACTTGATAATTTAATGGGAATTGGTACAGACAATGCTTCTGTAATGGTTGGCGTAAACAATGGGGTCTTTACTAAATTGAAAGAAGAAGTACCACACTTAGTTTTGGTACGTTGTTTATGTCACTCCTTGCAACTGGCTGTTTCATCTGCGGCCAAGCAATTTTTGCCGAAGAATTTGGAGTTTTTAATTAAAGAGACGTATGACTGGTTTGCTCGTTCATCTTCCAGACACACTGCGTATAAAGAGTTATATAAAACCATCAACGATGGACAAAAACCGCATAAAATTGTTCAAGCATGCCAAACAAGATGGCTGTCAATAGAGTCTGCTGTGTCGAGAATATATACGCAATGGCTAGAGTTGAAAACTCATTTTTCTATAGCTAAGTTGCATGAAAGATGTCATACGGCAGAGTTACTGCACTCTATGTACGCGAACGAGATTAATTATGCGTATATTTCGTTTTTATATCCGATATTGATTGAGATAAACAGAGTTAATAAAATGTTTGAGTCAAAAGATACAGACCACACATTATTGTGTGGCGAGTTGACCAACCTGATAGATATGCTTGTCAGCAAGGTTACGTTACCCACACATAAAATTAATATTTTTACCCAAAATGTCCGTGACTTTGTAGATCCAAAATGCTATCTGGGATACCGATTTGAAAAACAAATACTCGAAATGCGAGAAAAGGGATTACCAAGGGAAGAAGAAGAAATAGTGCGGACTCGGTGCATGCAATTTATAGTGAGTTTAATTGACGAAATAAAAAATAGGCTTCCAGAAAATGTGGAATTAATGAAAAAAATTTCGCGAATAAGTGTCGAAAAAGCACTTAGTCATAACAAAGAAGATCTAATAGACATTATGGCTCAATTAAATAAAAGTTCTGAATTCATTGCGAAAGTGGACGATCAATGGCGACAAATTCATTTATTGAAATGGCAGGAAACCAAAAATACAAAAATATTTTGGTATGAAGTCCTGCATTTCAAAGATGCACAAGGGGTTTCAAGATTTCACGAATTGGCGACTTTTGCGATCACTCTTTTAATATTGCCGCATTCCAACGCCGATGTGGAGAGACTGTTTAGCAGTATGAATATAATAAAAAACAAGCAGAGAAACAGGATGGGGTTAAATCTTTTAACTGCTATATTGAGAGTACGCTGCGGAATGAAGATAATGGGAAAATGCTGCAACGACTATGAAATCCCAAACAATATTGTGAAATTAATTGGCACCAAAGAATCGTACCAATCGGAGACTAACGATGATGGTACGGACGAAAACGACTCATCTGAAGATGGCTTAATATAATTTCATTATTTTTTTTACATAATGTGTAATTTTAATGTTATTTCTCCAATAAATGTATCTTTAAAATATTGTTTTCTTTCGCGATGAATAAAAATTTGCTAAAAATAAAGTTGGTGGAAAATTTAGCGAATTTTTAAACTGATGCGATTTTTGTTAGTGGATTTCTGGTGGTTTTAGAGGTCGCTTCTGGTGGGTAGCTTGATACTTCGTTGGCAACACTGATTCCTGGTGGAATTGAGGAGTATCCTAAAAAAACGAATAGTGTGTTGAATGATAACTTGGTGGAGTTGTTCAGAGAATATCGCGCAATAGCTAAGAAACAAAACCGTAAACGAGGCAGAAAGATTGAACCAGGAATCGATGCCTGCACACGAGCTGCAACATACTGACAGTACAACACAGATACTGGACGACAGAGAATATTTAAAAAAAAATCTTATCGCAGAATGTGTATGTTGTATAATTATGTTATTATTTTTTAGATGGCAACTAAAATTACAGACAACTCATTTATAATTGTTGCAAATGCTCCTGTAACTATAGAATATATTCTCTGCCATATGATTTATTTAGTTAGCTGGATGAACCATGTGCCTCTTCGTTGTTCCAAGGCACGAGGGTAAAACTTGAGTTAATTTTTAAAAGTAGCACAGCAGCGCCATCACAAGTAGGTAGAATTGCGTTTGTCTTACATTTTAAATGCGGTATACAAAACGTACCTTGTTGCATGTGTCAGATAATTTTTTTGTTAAAGTTTTCATTATGAAATAAGATGTAGAATTAAAAAATTATTTATTTTTCGAATTGGCAGTAAGTACCAAGTATATTGGGGTCTATGGTAAGTACGTCCACTTCTTTAATCATGTCTAAATACAGATGTCAAGTTCCGAATTGCAGTAATATTTATAAACCTGGTTGTTGTAAACATTTTTTTAAAATCCCAAAAGATGAAAATATTAGAAATCAGTGGTTTCATTTTATAGGATGCGAAGTTACAAAAACTAAAAATTTACGATTGTGTGAAGATCATTTTGAAGAAAAATGTTTTACTAACACTTTTTAAAAAAAACTTACACAGAAATGCGATACCAACTATAAAAATAACTTCCGCTGAAAATACATTTAAGAAATTTTATCGTTATCCATTTCTCCGTCGAATGATTTGTTGCAAAATTCCTCTGTATTATCTGCTACATATTCAGGTACAAAAACGAAGAATCTACGACATTGCAAAAAGCAATCCCAAACTACTACTCCTAAAAGTGGGTTAAAATCTAGACGTAGATTATTTACAGATGTATCAAAAATATCATTTTACGAACGTAAAAAACTTAAACAATTAACATTATCGGATATAGGATTTAAAAAATTGTCAGATTTAACACCTCGAAAGTTTAAACTTTATAAAGAAAACAAGCGTATGTATAATAAAATATATGTGCTTGAAAAGGGAAATAAAAATTAAAAAAATAAATTACGCACTGCATGTAAACTTAGCACTACTGAAATTTTCCGTGACCTTAATAATGATTTACAAAAAACATTTGTACTGACCCAGTTAAGAAACGCTAAACGAAAAAAACAAGGTCGCAGATGGACATTGCAGGACAAAGTATATGCGCTGGCTATATATATATATATATATATATATATATATATATATATATATATATATATATACATATATATATATATACATATATATATATATATGTATATAAATATATATATATATATATATATATATGTATATACATATATATATATATATATATATATATATATAAACAAGATCCACGATGATATAGATTTTTACAAGTTTTTGAATTTACCATCAGAAATAACATTAACGCAAATTTTAAAAACTGTACCATTTCACACATGTTTAAATAATTCAATATTGGAGAAACTGAAAAACAGAATACGACATTTCACGAACACTGAAAAATTATGTGTCCTTCTCTTTGAGGAAATATCTCTAAATTCAGGCATATCTTATGTTGAATCACAAGATAAAGCTATTGGATATGTTGATTTGGGTTCACTAGGAAGGAAAAATTTAATTGCTAATCATACCCTTGTTTTCATGGTTAAAGACATAAAAATAGCATGCAAACAACATATTTCATATTATTTTACTAAAGATACTATCAAAACAGCATATTTAAAATTATTCTGCATGAAAATATAGCAGCACTTTTATCAATAGGACTTAAAGTAATATGCACAGTATGTGATCAAGGAGCAACAAACTCTGCTTGTATATCTCAGTTAACCCATTAACGCCCTCCGTGCCTTTTAAGGTACATCTATTATTTTGTCTGTGGAGCCAACTGTTGTTGATTTATTGTATCTCTGTGAGGTTGTGCATATTACCAGAAGTTCATTTCACAGTTTTCTTTACGGTTTAAGTGTGGTTAAGCATTTACTTATCTTAAATGCACATATAAAGATATAAAGTTATCACTTGAATTTGGAGCTGGTAAGTGTTTTTATTTGTTGCTATATTTTATAAAAACAATACACTTCGAATATATATTTACATTACGAATCATTAAACACATAATAAACTGTGACTTACATTGGAAATTAACACCTGAATCTGTAATATTACATCTGTACACCAGTTTAATTCATACTGTACCTGATAAGGCACCGAGGGCATTTCAAGTTATTTTGAAATTTCCTTCCAGCATTCCACATTTCTGGCGGATGCTATAGAAGATATAGAAACATGCGATAAAGAAGTTGATTTAGTAATTTTGTCCCCGGATCCAGATTTTGTTACCGATGAAGAGGAATATGACGAAGATCAGTTATATGCAGAAGAAGTTCTCAATGATATTCCTGGAGCAGTGGAAATCAATTTTAGCTATCCCGAAAATTCAGACTATAACTGGGATAGTAGCGACGATGAACTTTTGTCGGCTAAAAAATAGCGTCTTGATCAAAAAACGAAAGATGTGTCGTGGAAGAAAATGCAACCCAAATATACAAACTTTCAAAATGAGGTCCAAAATGGCGCTGCTGTTCGATAAGATATGTTAAAAGAGGACTTGAAAGAATTGAACCCTGCACAAATATTTAAAAATTAGTTCATGATGGAGTGATACAGCTCATTGTGGAACAATGTGCACTATATGCACATCAAAATAATAAACATGATTTCACTGTATCTGCAAATGAAATTCGTACTTTCATTGCGATACTGTTTTTCTCCGGCTATCCCAAATTACCACATGAACGGTTATTTTGGAAACTAGATGAAAATGTGCATGGAAATATAGTTTCCAAAAGTATGAGCAGAAATAGATACCTACTAATAAAAGGGAATTTGCATTTGGCGGACAATAGAAAACTTGATAAGGGTTTGGTTACAAAAATTGGTCGCTCCACAGGATACTGCTACGCGTTCGAAACATATTGTGGAAAGAACTGCAGTACTGGAAATAACATCGAACAAACTAAACCTTTGGGAACTCGTGTAGTTTTGTCATTATTGCAGCACGTGAATATTCTAGAAGATCATCAAATATTTTTCGATAATTTTTTTCCTTCGCACGAACTTCTGTGCAACCTAAAGGATCTTGGATTTCGTGCGACGGGTACTGTACGTGAAAATCGTCCAAAACGATGTCCTCTTCCAAATTCTAAAATATTTGGGAAACAAGATCGTGAATCATATGATCATTGCTTTGATGAAGCAAATAAAGTGTTAGCAGTAAAATGGAATGACAATAATGTTTGTACAATATCAAACAATCATGATGTCGAACCCGTACATTCTGTGAAAAGATGGTCTAGAACAATTCAAATCCATGTTGACATAAAACAATCAATGCTGTACAAAAATTATAACTTGGGTATGGGTGGCGTAGGCCTATTTGATCAAGCGGTGAATACTTATCGAATAGCAATTAGAGGAAAAAAGTGGTGGTGAATTTTATTTACCCACATGCTCAATGTCCCCATGACAAACGCTTGGAAACTGCACCAAATTGTAGCACCGGGAAATAAAAAACTTTCTTTATTGGACTTCACTCGATATGTAACGCGACATTATTTGTACGCATCGAATACCAAAAAAATAAACCGCATTCATTACCAAGCAGTGTTGCTACGGAGAATATTGGACATTTTCCAGAAAAGCTTCCAAAGCGTATTCGCTGTAGAATATGTCATTCAAGGGTAATATGGTCCTGTAAGAAGTGTCGAATAACGCTCTGCATTGAAAGAAATTGCTTCGAAACTTCTCACACAACATAATATATTTGTATTCAATTCCGCCCATTGTACTTCTTAGGGCACACCTATTTTTAATACTATTATAAACAAAAAAATATATATATTTATTTTACTGTATCTTACTTGTACTTGGTAAATGATCTTGTTAGAAAAGTAAAAAAACTTAACAAGAATTGTAGATGGGGATGATAAATAATCATCTAAAGGTTGTGACCCTACATCTGTATTACTATTACTGCTATTAAAGAATCACCAAATGAGAAACAGTTTATATATTTTTATTAAGTCTTCGGACTCCGTCCATATTCAGTTCTACAATCCCATCCTCGTCACCAATATGTTATGTCCGTTAATTAAAGGCACATTTTATTGTAATGACGTAACTTTATTCAGTATCTAGAATACAAATCTACAAATTGAAAGCTTGATTTTTTCTCTTTTTTTAAGTAAAGAGTAAAAAGAACAATAAGAATTTGAATATATAACACATCATTTATAATTTTTAAGAATATTTTGAAAAATAAATATATGAAAAATTAAACAAAAATCAAATTGCAAAAATAATTAAATTTTTCAGTGACGTTCTCCCGCGCATCGCGGTGATCGTGGAGCAATTTACAAAGATAGTCTACTGTTTTATTTCATATAATCTCAGCCAAAGTAATTATTGATACCAATAATGATTCGTTCTGTCCAAATTTAAAATATTTTTAACCACAACCAACGTAGGAATTTAGTTAAAAATTCAATAAAATATGGTAGAAAATGATTTTTCAGTTCTTAAAACGTTATTATTCAAAAAGTATAGAAATAACTGATATTTTCTGTTCACAGCGCACTTTTCCCATTTGTTCTTTTGTATTTTGTCAAACTAAATAGTTTGTTTCTGAGAATCGTGTTATTCATATATGCTATATTTTATCTTTCTAGCCTACCTTTAACTTCATGTAGTTCGAATCATTGGCAAGAACAAAAATAATTATTGTTTCTATTATTGTACTATGAATAACAATTTTTAGTAATTTCATCTTTAAAACAATGGAAAGAAAGTTCAATGAGAAACATATAAAATTGTCTTCTAATAGAAAAAGTACTAAATATCGCTGTAAAGTACATTCAAAAAGATGAGTACAACAGTCAGTCACATCTACAAACATCAAAAAATTATTAGCAGGAAATTGTATAACCACTTACCTCCGGAAAAAAAAGTTGCAGAAAGAAGTTATTTGCGACAGAGGACTACACTGAAATTGATTCTGTTCCAGTGATTTGTGAAGATGTATAATAGAACACAACTATATTTTAAATAAACCTATTTCATAATTTTCTAGTTGTACATCGATGAATAATTGTACTAAAGGTCGAAGAATTGTTAACATGTCACACTTTTTTGCGAAATTAAAGAGATTTAAACATGACATATAATTTTTTAATTGACCGCGCTAACATGCACCTGGAATGTGCCGCGCGAATATGTTCCTAATTAATCGGGACATCTCCTATCTGCACATTTGTAGTCAAGTGAAGCAAGTGAAGAGCGTCAGTTAATTGTTCCAATAAGAATCGTTTGAGAACAGTGGGTATAAATATCTATTTGACGACGGTAGTAAAATTCTTTATATAAAATGTAATAAATGTACTGAACATTGTAAAAGTTTCTAGATCAATTATACCAGCATTTTTAACTCTTTCAGGATTAGCGGTACGGTGTTTGTCCCACTTTTTTAAAAAACTAGTGCGCCATGGTAATATGTAAATTACACCACTAACATAAATATTATTTCCATTCTTACCAGTAGGCTAGAAACTGTAGCACCTCTATAAATGTGTTTATGTGATTGTGTACGATGAGAGCAACGCGCGTTTTGTTGTAAGTTAAACCACTTGGTTCTTCAGTGTAAATTTGTAAATTAAATGATTTTAATGAAAATAATTAGTTTTATCTTTAAACTTTTATATCGAACATCATATTAATCGTATAAGAAAGGACGGACATATGTAAGTTTAAAATTATATTTATTTTTTTGGTTTTGGACAAAAATATGGTGGTACGTTATATGTACCTCTATGTTTTAAAATATAGTTTGATGGAATATGTTTTTTTAGAAATAGACGAGGGATTGCCATTCATTGTGCAAAGTTGCTTACAGGCAGACTACTTCGTATCACAATATGCCCATATATGAAGGAACTCTCTAACCAAGAGTCACTTATTGATTATTTGGATAACACAGAATTGATCGCCGATGTTGGACTTGACAATGCTGTAGAATTAGACGATAATAATTTAATTGATGATAAATTGGAGGATTTTGACACTGACGATTCTGATTCAAACATACCTCTGAGCCAACTTCGTTCGAAACTTATGCAATCGGCTACTGACATGCCTCCAAAATGGGATCATTGATTCAATGTAGTTGAACCTCCCCAGTTTCTTGATTACTCAGGAGTTTCAGATATTGTGAAGGAAATTGAAGATCCTACTCCATACAATTTTGTTAATTTACTATTTTCCGATGACATTATAGATAATTTAATTTTCTAATCAATTAATACAACCGAAATGAAAGCATTCTTGGGAATAAATTTATTAATGAGAATTAAATCATTGCCAAGTTACAAAGATTATTTGAGTTCGGATTTACGTGATTCGTATATAAGTCAATTTATGCCAGAGAACAAATTTAGTTGGCTTTTAGGAAATATTCACTTGAATGACAATGCCCTTTTGCCAAATAGAAACGAACCTTAATATGACAAATTATACAAAGTTCGCCCCTTCTTAGACAAGATATCAGAGAGGATACAAAATTTGGTCATTGGCAGACAAATCCGGATATTTGTAAAGATTTCAAATATACACAGGCAAAGTGAAGGATGCTGTGAAGAAAAATTTAGGAGGAGTTGTAAAAGATTTAATGCGGGGACTTGAAGGAAAAAATCACCATTTGTATTTCGATAATTATTTCAACACTTACAAGCTAATGTTGGAATTGAAACATAAAAACATTCATGCATTTGGAACAATAAATTTTACTACGACAAATATACCAGTTATGAAAGAAGACAAAAAAATATCCAGGGGTAAATTCGGTTGGAAAATAAGCAATACTGGATTGTCTGTGTACAAATAAAAAGACAAAAGATCATTCCACTTATTAACAAATTTTCATGATCCAAAGGATATGTCGCCTGTGCGCCGACGACAAAGAAATGGCGAAGTGATTGAAGCACCATGTCCTAAAGTTTTAATTGACTATAATGCGAATATGAATTTTGTTGACAACTTTGACCAGTTGAAAACATCATACGAAATAAACCGTAAGAGCCACAAATGGTGGCTTCGCATTTTTTTTATTTTTTAGACGTACGCGTATGCTACTCATTCATATTGTATTAGTATAACACAGAAATACTATTTCACAAAAATATTTCCGTAGAAATTTCCGTATTATAAAGACAAAGAACTGATAATAATTATCCTTTGACTGTCAAGAAACGCAAGCTGAAGGTACCTGTTGAAGTAAGATTGAAAAATTTATCTCATCAGTCAATTCGTAGTACAAGAAAACGGTGTGCCAATTGCAGCACAATAAAGAAACAAGTGCGTAGTGACTGGATATATTCTGTATACCTCTCTGCTTATCAAAGAACAAAACTTGCTTCCAATATTTTCATTAAAAGTCATAATGGTGCATACGAGGGTTGCCTATCACTGTATCTGTCAACATTGACATTTGTCATTACAAAGCCAGTGGCAACTCAGAAAATGACCGAGTAGGTTGTTGATAGTGAACGTTTAAAAGAAGCAAGTTTGTGCAAAAATGGAAATCACCCATGAAGGTTTGCGTTGGATGATTTTTTATGACTTTAAAAAAGGCCTTACTCAACAACAATGCATAGAATCGCTTCGTGCAAGTTTTGGTAATGAAACACCATCAGAGCAGACTGTTTACAATTGGTTTACAGAATTTCGTCGTGGTCGTGCTTCCGTCAGTAATGTCATGAGGGTTGACCAAAATCGGTTGTTGTACCAACAAACATCGATGCTGTGCTCAACATGATTAAAGAAGATCGACATGTGACTTACAGACAGATAGAGGCGTCTCTTGGCATATCGCAGACTGCAATAAAATCAATTTTGCATGAACATTTAAGTGAAAAATATTTGTTCCAAATGGATACCGCATAATTTGACCGAAGCACAAAAAAAAGCTCGTGTTGAATGGTGTCAGGAAATGCTGAAAAAATTCGACCGAGGACGTTCAAAAGTCCGTATACAATATTATTACAGGAGACGAAACTTGGATATATTCGTATGAACCTGAAAGAAAACAACAGTCTACTGTTTGGGTGTTTGACAATGAACCCAATCCCACTAAAGTTGTTGGTTCACGGAGCACTTCTAAAAAAATTATCGCTTGTTTTTTCGGTTGTACTGGACACGTCGCAACCATTCTTCTAGAGGATCGAAGAACTGTTAATGCTGAATGGTATACAACAATTTGTTTGCCAACGGTCTTCGATGAAATAAGGAAAAACAAAAAAAACGTCGCATCATTCTTCATCACGACAATGCCAGCTCCCATACAGCACGTCAAACAACTGAATATTTAAACGAGAAAAACATCGAATTAATGTCTCATTACCCGTATTCCCCCGGTTTATCGCCTAATGACTTTTTCTTGTTCCCCACTGTCAAACAAAAGATGCGTGGACAGCGATTTTTATCACCTCAAGAAGCTGTTGAAGACTTTCAAAACCATGTTTCTAAGATATTAGATTCAGAGTGGAGAAAATGTTTCCAGAATTGGTTTGAGAGTATGCAAAAATGTATAGACCTCAAAGGCGAATATTTCGAAAAGCAATGAAACACTTTATTTCGTACTTATTCGTTTCTATTTCACTTTTTGTAAAAACTTAAAAGGCAACCCTCGTACAATGTACCACACTCCCAGGATACCGTGGAGCCGTTGAAGTTGTTTAAATAACTTTATCTTACTTTAACACAATGCACTCTTCGTTATTAACCCATTTACAGCAGGCCCCCGACAGTGTAATTCGCAAATAGTTTTTGAGCTGGTAGTTATTGGGAATAGCCACCAGATAGCGCTTTAGTAGCAACCGAGATTAGCCACCAGAGAGCGCTTTTGTAGCAATAATTGAATTTTTAAAAAGAAGAATATGGTTTGTGATTGGTATAAATACACCATAGATCGCATCGCATCGGTCATTTTGTTTTCATTCCTGGAGCCAAAACATTGTTTGTGAGAAGTTTAGAGTCATAGAAGTAAAGAAAGTGTGCGAAAAATGTAAAGAAAGTGTGCGAAAAATGGTTGCGGTAAGTAATTTTTTCTTACACTATTACATTATGTTGTTTTTGTATATAAGTAATGTTTGTGTTGTTTTGCATTTTCTCAAAACAAAAGAATATTTGTCCAATATGTTGTTTTTGTATATAAGTAATGTTTGTGTTGTTTTGCGTTTTCTCAAAACAAAAGAATATTTGTCCATAAGCCATACGATCTTTAAATTATTTTTATTTGTCAGTTTCATAACTTTTTATGAACTGTAATTACACAACAGCCACAAGAGTTTTTTATTTTGTCGGTTAAATTTCTGTTGATCACGATACCTGTAACCTAGCAATTTGTCAAGAAAACTGTGTTATGATTTTATTTTTTAAACAGTTTACGAGACAAATTGCTGTAAGTTTACAAGCTCTAGTTGTCGAAATGATTTGAATGTAGCATTGAAATAATATGTAAATTATTATAGAACGGTTCATCACAAATGTAGATGATTTATTTATAATTTATATGATGTTTCACTACAACAAACCACTTGGGAAGAAAACAAAAAAAATCACTTTCAGAGTTTTGGAACAAGGCAGTGAAGATCCTAAATAATTTACAATTCCTAGATCCCATCACCAAAAAACGCTATGGTTAATGCTTTGTTCTATACTTCAGTACATTGGCAGCGTTTGAGTGAAGCTCTAGCGCGGATCACAGCCTGTTCAATAAGTGTTGTATAGGTTAAAAATTTTGCTCGTTTGATTTCACGATGGCTGATAGCCAGGCAGGGCCTTCGGGAGCAAAGAGACCTCGGAAGTGTAAAAAACCGTGGCAAAATAATATTCCTTTGACAGACGAGAAGTTGGAACAAATTTTATTAAACTCAGACGATGATTTAGCGGATCCGGACTTTAAAGATTCCGATTCTGACTCAGAGTTTTCCGAAAATAGTGATGTTGCGGAAACAGAATTAGCAAAATTTGAGGATCCGGGCCTTGATACTTTTTTGATACTTGTTAACGCCACAAATCAAGCAATACCTGTAAACACACCCCCTGTAAGCGCTCAAATAACACAGCCTAAACTGCATCATCAAACCGTTGATGCTTGTAGTATGGGATTCAGTGGCAACTGCTTCTACGCAGATTCCTTTTGTGAAACAAAGAAAATTATTAATTCTGCCTATTGGTAAGTTAATTTTTACTAGCCATACATTCAAAATTTCTTAATAAAATGTTATGGTTGCAGGAAATACTCCAATGGATTATTTCAATTTATTATTTAGTGATAATTTATTCGAAAAACACAACAAAACACAAGGGAAAAGTCTCGTATAACTCGTTGGATTCCATTGACTAAAGATGAATTAAAAATTTTTTTTGGACTATTGTTTTATATGGTACTATTAGAATATATAAGAATAGAAAAGCTTTCATATCCATAGGTCTTGACCCTAATTATTGTATGCAGGTAGTAGTGCGAGTGCTCGATGATGTGTACAAAAAATTATATTTCAATGTTCCTGACTTCAATAAATTTATAAATTTTTTAAAATTTGTTCAATCCGGAGAAGCTCCCCTAAATAAAAAATATATGATGTGCGGTAAACAATTCACAGTAATTCCCAAAGGACAGCTGAAATATCAAATAAATAACAAATATCTAGTGTTAAACAGAGAATATATAGAGAATTTAATTAGTTTAGAATTAATAATAACTCAGAATATTTTAAAATATAATGTTAAATACTTTAATATGTATAATATTTATAAGAAAATAATTCAAGACATAGCTGTATATAGTATAAGATTTAAGTATAAGTTAGATGTAAGCCTGTACAAATATATACATATAGAAAATGTAGTTTTTAAGAATCTTTATATTGAGCTATTTACGTATTATTATTATAAGACTTATAAAGATTTGATATGTATACATGAATTTATTGAAACAGAAAAGAAATATATAATTTAAAATTTAAATAAATTAATTTTAATATCTACAACCTTTCAAATGTCGTGATTATATATATAATAATATTAACTTACTTAGTAACCTTTATAGTTTCTATTCAATTAATTCAAATAAGAATTTTGTATAATATCCCCAAGTTCAGTGAATCAGATAAAGAAATCTCGTACTGTTAACGGTAAACCGTGTTAAGTTTAAATACAAAGGACTAAGGGTAGCAGAACCCACACAATAGCCTCACTCAGGTAGTTTCTCCCCATTCATGCGCTATTAAGCAAATATATATATATATATATATATATATATATATATATATATATATATATATTTATATTGGAATCAAATCAATAGAAAGCGTTAGTTTCTCCATAACATTGAAACGGTGACAAGATGGACCCGCAATATACTGAGTTCTTTAACATCTGTGAAGGAATTATTGAGACTTCTGTAAGAAAAGATGAGGTTCAAGAGAATTTTAATCAGAGTGGAGCCGGTGTTGTCCGTTATACAATAGCTCTGGATCAAGAGAGTCATTGCCGAAGATTTAATTTAAAGGGGCGAAAAGTGACGTTCAACATTAACGACCCTACAAGAGGTGAAGACCCTATACAATGGTTCTATGACTGTGTAAAAAGTGTTCAGAATTTGTAATGGAGTCTACAGAACCATCGGATTACGTGGGATTCGTTTTTCATACGCCCTTATTAGAACAAGGACCTGCATGGTTGAGTTTTCGACGGGCAGATCAGCTACATATTGATGCTGTGTGGGAATCTCTGGAGAAAATCTTACAAAGCAATAAAGAAATTTTTTCTGATGGAGAATTCTCCATAGAATTGACCAAGGTTTCTATGCCTACAGGTCTAGGAAAACGTCATGGTTTTTTATTTGCTGAAGCTAGCCGCAGAAAACATGTGTAATAAAGAACAAAGTTTTAAAAACTTAGTAAATAACAAACAAGGTATTCTAAGCTTGAGGGCACGTGAATCATGTTTAAAGGCAAATGTACATATCCCTGAAAACGGAGCAGGCATAGATGAACTTACAGAGTTCCAACGGTATTATTCTCAATATAACATATGTGTATATCAGTATAATAGTCGCGGGAAGGTGATATTTGAGGGATCAAAACATAAAAAACTTCCAAGAATGAACCTTCTGTACCATCAAAAGCATTACAATGTTATAAAAAGTTTAACAGCAGCGTTTTCTTGCAAATATTTTTGCGAAGAATGTCACGTAGCTTACAACGTAAGAGTCCGGCACTCGTGTGAAAATATTTGTTATTTATGCAAACATTCTCCGCAATGCTCTATTATTCTTAACTTCATTAAATGTGATATGTGTGGAAGAAGTTTTCGAGGACAAAAATGTTTCGATAATCATAAAATTTCAGCATGTAAATCAATAAAAAAATGTGATAAATGTTTAAAAGTGTACCTTAATGAAAGAAAATTTAGTCAACATGTTTGTGGTGAGATATATTGTAATATGTGTGAAAATTATAAAAAATCTGGACATTTATGTTACATGCTGAAAGATAAAACAATAGCTAGAGACAATAGCTTGTTTATTTATTATGATTTTGAAACACGTCAAGAAAAACCTACCGATAATGGTAATTTTGAACATGAAGTAAATTTATGTGTAATACAGCAATCGTGTTCCGCTTGTTACAATAGTTTCGACTTAAAAAACTTTTGTAGTTCATGCGGCATACGACAACATATTTATACAAAAGATCCAATTAAACATTTTTTGGAATATGTATTTCTCCCTAGAAATTCGTTTTTTTCAGTGGTATGCATCGCACATAATGCAAAAGCCTTCGATAGTGTAACAAAATGTTTTACCGATGTCAATAATTTTAAAATATTATTTATTAGTTTTAAAAGAGTGAATAAATTGACTTAGGTAATGTTGTTCCAAAATTTCCATTTGGCTATTAAAAATGTATTATTTGTGAAAGTAACAGTTTTCAAATTCCGATTAGAGTACTTTTAGCAAAATGAGAAAGTTGACACTGGGCTTTTCGAAGAAAACCTTCAATTTTGGAAAGTTCTAGTTGTCACTTTCTCCATACCTAAGTCAGTTTATTCCGCCTCTTAGAGGGGGTATGTCCGACCTTTAAATAAGGAAATTTTTAAGACAAAAGACAGTTGGAGATGGACTAGAGTTGGAGTTGAGACAGTCGTGAGTCTTGACAGTTGTCATGACAGTTGTGATAGAGTCCTGGTAGTCGAGTCGTCACGCTGGTAACTATGTTACCAGCTGGTGAGTGTAATGTTTTAATAATATTTGTAACTTCCAAGTAGAGTATGTAACTTCTTGTGTTCTCAAATTGTTTGTATTTTTCATAATTCTTGTGTTTTAATTCTTGTTTTTCGTATTTTTTGTATTTGTTGTGTCTCTTGTCAATTATGGTTACCTACTTTTGTAACATATAAATTCTTGTTATCCCTTAATATAAATTCTTGTTTACCATCAAGTAGAATCTCATTTTTTATTGAATACATTGTTACAATAGTCAATTTATTTTGAAATATTTAGTAGAAGAAGAGAATATTAAACCGAAATTAATTTTAAACGGTTGCAAAATTTTAATGATACAATACAATCACATCAGATTTTTAGACTCAATAAATTATCTACCGATGCCTCTATCTTCATTGCCTAAAACTATGGACTTACCATCTACAATAAAAAAAGGTTATTTTCCTCATTTTTTTAATAAACTGGAAAATAAAAATTATGTTGGACCATTACCTTCTACTGAATATTATGGGGTAGACAGCATGACTAGTTCTATACGTCAGAACTTTTTAACCTGGTACAATAAACAGGTACAGGAAAATGCTATATTTGATATGCGGAAAGAAATCGTAGAGTATTGTATAGCAGACGTGAATATATTACGAATGGCTTGTGATAAATTCCGAACTAATTTCCTACAAGACTCTAAGGTATATCCATTCTCGGAATCTGTTACTATAGCATCAGCCTGCAATAGAGTATTTCGTAGAGTATACCTGAAAACCGATACAATAGCTATTGTACCGCAAAAAGGTTACCGTATGAAAGACAACCAGTCTAAAATAGCGTTGTCGTGGTTAATACATCAAGAAAATATAAGAGGTATATCTATACAACATGCAGGAAATGGAACGGAGGCTATAATTAGTAACTTATTTAAAGTTGATAGTTATTGCGCATCGCATAAGCTAGTGTTTGAATTTCTCGGTTGTTTTTGGCATGGGTGTGTACTTTGTGTTATAAAACAAAAAGAAATCAGCCAGTATTTAATGCGTCAAAGGAAACACTGGATGATAGATATGATAGAACAATAGAAAAATTGAACAAAATTAGAAATTTGGGTTACACTGTTATTACAATATGGAAATGCGAATTTCGAAAAGAGCTAAAAAATGATAAAAATTTAAATGAAATGTTGAATAACCATGAAATTTTAAATAATGTTCCGTTACAACCAAGGGATGCTTTATTCGGGGGGAGAACAGGCTGTACTGTATTGTATAAAAAAGTTGAAAATAACGAGAAAATTAAATACGTAGATGTTTGTTCACTTTACCCGTATATTTGCAAATATGGCAAGTATCCTGTAGGTCATCCGAAAATTTTTATAGGGGTTGAATGTAATATTTTGTGTCCTAATAATAATATTGACAAAGTTGAAGGGTTAATTAAGTGCGTTGTATTACCGCCTACTGATCTTTTTCACTCCGTGTTACCGCGAAAAGCACATGGAAAACTTATGTTTGTTTTATGCCGTACATGCTGTGATGAACTACACAAGACATCTGTAATCATACTGATATAGAAAGACAATTTCTTGGAACATGGGTAGTGGATGAAGTACGTTGCGCTGTGTCTATGGGTTATAAAATTATAAAAATATACGAGATTTGGCAATATGAAGTGACAATGTACAACCGAGATACTGAAACTGGTGGTTTATTTGTAGACTATGTAAACAATTTTTTAAAAATGAAACAGGAAGCCAGCGGTTATCCTGTAGATTGTACAGACGACGTGTCTAAAGATGAATATATACGATCTTATAAAATAAACGAAGGTATTTCACTGGATTCTTCCCAAATTAAAAAAAATGCTGGAAAACGTTCTATAGCTAAACTAATGTTGAATTCATTCTGGGGTAAGATGAAATAATAATTATATAACATGTATTTCGTTATAACCAAATTTTACTTTTATTACAGGAAAATTTGCTCAAACAGAAAATAGGGTGACTACATCTACGGTATCTACAGCCGAGGAATTGTATGAGATGCTTGCTAATCCGGCATTGCAAGTCAATAGAATTATCCCCGCTGGAGATCATATGTTATATGTGAGTTATACTCGTAATGATGAATCTATTATACAATTAAAAACAGCTAACGTTGTCTTGGGTGCTTATACCACAGCACAAGCCCGATTAAAATTATTTTCATTTTTAGAACCCCTAGGTAGAAATGTATTATACTATGATACTGATTCTATTATATACTGTCACTCTCCTGGTGTCATGAACCACCCACAGGTAATTACCTTGGTGATTTGACAAATGAGTTAGAAGGATATGGTACTGACAGTTATATAATAGAATTTGTTTCAGGAGGGCCAAAGAATTATAGCTATAGAGTCTTTTCACCACATACTGGTGAAATAAAAGAAGTTTGTAAAGTCAAAGGAATAACTTTAAATTATAAAACAAGTAAAGTTGTAAATTTTAATTGTTTAAAAAATTTAGTTCTTAATAAAGATAGAAATAACATCGTGTTAGAATATAATAGAATTAGATGTACAACGGATCATAAAGTTTTAACAAAAAAGGAAAAAAAGACATTTGGTATTAATTTTATGAAACGACGTCTAGTAGACGATATAAATAGTCTACCATATGGTATCAAAAAAAATAAATAAATAAATAAATATATATATATATATATATATATATATATATATATACATATATATATATATATATATATATATATATATATATATATATATATTTCTGCAAGTATAAGTATCAATAAGTATTTTAGTTGTAAGATTAAAACTGTAAGTAATAATATTTAGTTTATAATTTTATTACTTTAAATAAATGTATGTTTAACTAATCATTTCATTATTACTCAGAAGAATTAAAACCTTGCCCCGTAATTTCAGATAATAATAATAATAATAATAATAATAAGAATAAATTGACAAGTAAGTAAGGTATAGTTAAAATATTTAAACACATCTAGTTTGTAAAACACAAAGAAATCGCTTTCACGTTTCTATGAATGTGGTGGTTTCTTTGTTACCCCTACTACACTAGGGGAGGGGCCATCACCATTCTGTCCTATATAACGCAGTTTATTTCTAAGAGACATTAAATCTTACGAAAATGTCCAAGAGCAACACGAAGGACTCTGAGGTTCAAGGATGGGAATGGGGTGACGAAGTCATCCTGGATCCTGAGGTATGTTTAAATATTTATTTATTGTTAATATTTTATTGGTATTAATAAAAAATTTGTTCCTGTTATACGTTCAGCTGCTGACGTACTTCCCCGAAGAGGAGGAGGAGAGGGAAATGGAACAGATCCCTTCCATAGTGGTGGTTGATGTATGTACTAATAATAATATTACTATTATCATTACTATTATTAATAATCTTTTACTTGTAACAGTTTTCGGAACCCGAGAACTGGGATGATTGCGATGTGGAGTCGCCCATCCAGTATTACCACAGGCACCACCCACCTCCTGGAGTTCTAGGCATCAGATATCAATACTAATTATTGTTAATGTATATATATATATATATATATATATATATATATATATATATATATATATATATATAAAGAAATAAATAAATAAATGTAATTAAAATTTATGACTCTTTATTAAAATAACGACAAAACATATATTTAATGAACATATCGTTCTTATATTTACTATTATTTTTGTTAAACATTTTTATAAAATCATCATGTTTATAATTATTAACTCTAAATAGTAAATACACCAGACAATAGTAACCACATACAGTCGTCGTATAATCTTGTAATGGGGTTGTGTTAAAAGTCCAATTCTTAGTGTTTCTTTTTAAGAACGTTATGTGTGATTTCACAAATGGTGGTCGGCCATAGCTGTCAAAATATGTTCCGTTCCCTTCTCGATCTATATAAACTGCAAACCAATGAGTTCCGGGTAATTTGTCACTATCGCTATTAACAATAAGTGTGCATGGAAAATTAACATGTCTTGGTAATCTATTAGCTGCATAAACACCATAATGACCTGTATTTTTAAAATATTTTCGAAATACACGTAAAATAAAAGAAGCGTACATTTCTAATAAACAACGTGAATGCATCTGTATGACTGATCTTACTATGTATGATGAAGGAATATATATAGGGGAATTATTACAAACAAACAATATTCAGTAATGTTAAATTATATTAAAATTCTAATACAAATACAAATACATTTTATATAAATATATCTTAACTAACTACCATAATCTATAATAACATTTCTATTCTTATCTATTTCAATAATATTATCAAATTCAGCGTAAATGACACAATTTACGGTATCTGTTAAAGCAGTTTCAAATCCCACTTCAATTCTTAAAGAACCATGACGTGTCAAATTCCAATGTAACATTGAATTAGCAGTTAGGTCAGGAGTTAAATCAAATGCAGTTAAACAATACCCATCAGGATAGTTATCTCTGTCGATTTCATTGCCAGTATTTCCAAAATGTATACCTGTCCCGGAAAATAAAGTGTTGTACATCTGAATGTATGATTTTGTAGTGCTAAATGATGGTTGCAACGGTTTCGAGGGCATCTGTTGTCCATTTACACAAAGCGATAAATAATTTATTTTAAAGTTCTCAAAGTTGAACGGGTTCTTTTTGTAGTCGCCATTGTAAGCTTTATTAGAGACAAAACCTATTATACATCTTTTAGGTAGTTGACCTAAGAAGATATTATCCATAGATTTTCCCATTACTTGAGACGGTATAACAAAAGACTTAACTTCTGATCTCGTTATAGGATATTTAGCTGTTGCTGATTCTAAAGTTCTATTATGGGCTAATAAAATACTGGGATTTAGCTTAACGCGACGGACAAGTAATGTAGCCTCATTAATTTGTACTTTGAAATTTGGATCATATCCCATTAAATGGAAGCTATCCCTCGAACGAACTAATCTTACTCTCATTTCAACACCGTTAAGTAAAAACTTTTCCTGGTTGAATATATCAGCATGAAGATGACCAATCATGTCGACATTTTTACTATTCTCCACAAATTTTTGACGTTTTTCATATCCGGAATTAGTCCCTACATCTGTATAATTCATTTTTCCAGCTGTATCCGTATACCATAAAGATGAAGTCAGATGAGATATTTTTGCATCTTTACCATAGTTTAATAACGTTTCAATATAAGCTCTGTAGGCGTAAGTATTATTTGGAGGAGATATAAGTTTTTGATTTAAATATACATCGACTTGACTAAAAATAGAATGTAGCCAGTTATTAACGGGTCCCACGTTATCTGTTGCAATTAGAGAAGAGTTATCGGTTTTAAGAACTTTAGCGTTTATATAAATCATTGTTTGAGATAAATCAAGCTAATCTTCTCCATGACCGGGTATTACAAATTCAAGAGGACCATCTTCGGTAATTGACGAAAGGGGTTTATAATTAACCCATTGTCCACTCTCAATACTAGTTTGAGTTGGTGGTAAAGCAAATAGATCTAGTTCGGTTTTTATACATTCACAAGACTGTGCATGTAAGAATGCCATTTTTTAATCGAATATAAATGACAGTCTAGACCGCTTTCTTTTTTTTTCTTGTTGTTTACTGTAGCAAGTAAACTTTTCGAATGCGTAGACTTCTTAAGCGGGTATCAGACGTATGCACATATCTGCAACTGATTTGACAGAAGTTTCTGCGACACGCAACCTGTGATATCAGACGTACGCAAAATTGCATGAAATACAGTAATTTTTTAATTTTGAAGTTGGTACTAATGGTTCGATTTGCTTTACAATTATAGATTGTTAAATGGATTATATTAGTATTTTATCGAAATAATATTGTAAATTATTTTATTTGTCATTTGCTTAATGTATTTTTTTTATTCAATTTGTAGTAGATAGGAATTCCTCGGCTGCCATAACACTTCTTCATTGCTCATTAAAATCATGATGTTATAAAATTCTTAATTTTCCATTTTTACTGCCATTTTAATACTTACTGCTAACCACGTTTTCCAAACAAATGTCAAACAGTCTAGGGTATTTTGCCCCAAACAATTTCAGTACGCATGCGCATTTTACAAGTCGCAGGTATCTGCAACTGGTTTTCAAACAAAATGTAAAACTAGTTGCATGAAAATAGTCGCACTATCACACGTCAAAAGTTGCCCGAAATGCTTGGGGTTGCAGATTATATGCGACAAGTTGCAGTTATGTGCATACGTGTAATAAGGCCTTTACCAGTTCTTTTCTTTTTATAGCCTGATCCGGTCAAAATTTTTTCAATCTTGTCTTCAGCTTTACGTTTTAAATTTAAACCCGCTTCTGCAATACGTTTCTTGAATGATTCTTTAGGATACTGATTTTGAGACAGATCGCCCAGAAAATGAGCGCCTGTGTTAAGTGCTTCTTTACCGATTGCCCCTACCCCTTTCTTTAATAACGGTAAAATACTTCTAAATAACCCACTAAAGAAACTTCCTATTCCATGACCCCTTTGATGTTGACTTCCTCTGTATACTGTTCCAATACCACTTCCTGCTTGCGCTTTGTAATATTCCTGATACGGGCAGATTTCCATGTTGATGATGATACTCGTCGGAAATGTACTTTAACGCACAATGTCCCGAACTGAAATGGTGTAGAATAACCATCCTGTGTTCTTATATCTATTTCTATATTTGAAAATTCTCTTCTCAAAATCGGTACGTAATGAGGCTGTGTGTACGAAATCATTTCGTTAGATCCGAACACGTATTTATCGGTTTTAATATGCACAATTCTTAGCAATTGTGTAACCACGTCACCAACCATTTGAGGTTCAATAATGTCACAATAAACAAATAATTGAGGCGGAATACCTAATATTAAATTAGGTAAGTTAATAGAAGCTCTCTGCTTATATATGTCAGTAAATGGGGGGTAGCCCAGTTGCAATGCTAAACGATGAGATAATTTCAGAGAACATACGTTCTCATCTTTCATTTTTGTTATAACTCGTTTCTCTGTGTTATCATACGAGAATGCCACATATTCATTAACTTCTACATTTTTATTCATTTCATGCAACACTCTGTCAATGCTTTTATAATTTTTTGTAGGAATTTTTGTCTGTACTAACTTTACCCCTTCTCTCCTTGATTTTATTTTTAAATCAATATTGTTTTCTCTTTCATTAATATTGTAAATTGAACAAGGAAAAATAATTTCAGCTAATGCTACTTCCCAAGACCCCTCTAATTTTATATTATGAGGTAATTGTGTAGTATAACGAGTAGTTTTATTATCAGGAAAATATTGCATAGAATTATTGCTAGGCAATGTTATAAAAAAATCTTTTTCATTCATTATTTAATAGATAAATCGAGTCTGCAGGAATCCAGCTATTAAATTTTTCACTATAACCTTTCCACTTCACGTACAGCTCTTTTCTGACACCGGTTCCCCTAGAAGCTAGAACCTTATCAATTTTATACGTAGTATCAGATGCTATATTTACTGGCTGGAGCTCGTCTTTGTAAAAAGTGCCCTCTATCACTTCGTTATTTAAATCGTTTAATTTATAAACAACTGGTGTTCTATTAATAATAGCATACACTTTAAATAATTCCTCACTCCAGTTAGATTCATAACCTTTTTCAAATATATTTTTGTGTTTAGATATTCTAACAATATCTCCAATTTTAATTTTATCCTTATGAATATCTTTTACGTTTTGTTTTATTTTACTGATTCTCCAAATTTCTAATATATTTTTATCATTTACCTCACAGGGAGCTAATTTTATTGTTCGATGTTTTGTTTTATTATATGCATTAATCAAATTCTGTAATACATCAACGTATCTGTATGTATTTTTATATGTAAAATAACGATACATTTTTGTTTTCAAAGTTCTATTAAATCTTTCAACAATACATGCTTTTACATCAGGATTTTGAGTGACATAGAATTTAATATCTTTTTCCCTTAAAAAGGACTTTACTGATTTTGCAATAAATTCCGACCCTTTATCCGTCTGTAAACACACTGGTTTTCTGTCATTAAATATATTTTCAAATGCTTGAATAACGGAACCGGGTTTCTTATCTTTTAAGGGAATAGCCCATGCATACCTGCTAAATACATCGATTACTGTTAAAATATATTTATAATTATCGTTGTAACGGCTTAACTTGCGCATGTCAGTAGTACAGCTATGTATGTTCTGGCTCACCTTGAACTTTGTACCCTGTTCATCCGGTTTGGACGATGACCTTGCATGTTTTTCGCTTCGGATGGCTTTTTTTGGCTTTGGGGGTAGTTTTTGTCACTGGGGTAGTTCTTGTGCGAGGTAGTTCTTGTGCGGGGTAGTTCTTTTGCGGGGGTTGTTCTTGTGCGGGGGTTGTTAGCTAGTTTTAAGAAGGACGCAACCCGCAATGCACTTGATAGCGCTCGCTACTAGCATCGCCATCTATTTGATAACGGTGGTCACATTTTGAACTACTATTTGCATATGTTAGCATGCGGCTGACTAGCATGTGGTGGAGGTTAAAGGTTATCTATTTGCCGACGATTTGATATTATTTTTAGGAATTTAACTTGTTTGCGTAAACAGCACATGTACAAAAGGTTAGGGGGGGGGTTAAGGACATGAATGTGATAGCACATTTTAAGAAATTTTGAAATTATAATAACCTATTTGTATCCGGGTACAAGAGTTTAATGTGTTTTCGTAAACAGCATATGTATGGGAAGGTTAGGGGTTAAGGATATATATTTGATTACAATTTTGAGTAAACTGTATATAAGTGAAATTGTGTATGTGAATATTATCATATGTTACAATGAACTGTGAACAGACAATGATGAACGGTAAGAATATAAATATATATATTTATTTATTTATTTATTTGTACGTGTATATATCTAGATATGCACAAGAATTACAAGGTGGAAAGCACCGAAAATTGGGATAATGATCCTGTAAGACCCAGTTTTATGGCGTTTTCACCACCTTGTAAATGCCGCATATGTAGAAGAAAAAGAGCAGCAGCCAGCAGGGGTAGAAGTAGCAGCAGCCAGCAGGGGCAGAAGCAGCAGCAGCCAGCAGGGCAGCAGCAGCAGCCGCAGCAGAAGCAGGGGCAGACAGAAGCAGCCTAATATGGTAAATAGCAGTCAAAACTAGTATAATCTTGTAGTCAATGTATAACATAGAACTTTTCTTCTTAGCCCCACGACGACGAAGAAGAAATTAGAATTTATGTAATGTAGTATTATAAAAAAATAAACATTTTTTAATATGTATATATTTATTTTATTTCTTAATCCTATTACATAATATATTTTATTAATACAAAAATTACATTAACATTTTGTGCAGTAATGTATGAGTATATAATTATTTGTTATAAATGTAATAGTAAAATAGTAAAATAAAATATTTTATTAATATTCATGTTTTACATTGACATTATCATTCTGATTCAGATTTACTAGCATGCTGCAGAGGTTAAAGGTTATCAATGATTCTGACTATAACGATTACTTTGAAACCTATAAAAGTGTGGAGGAGTTAATTTTGTGTGTTAATCGTACACGTTACATTTTGTAGAAAGAAAAGTAATTTTGCAAATATGAATAATCCTACTGAAAACACTGTCAGCTGTTTAAGTAGTAAAGTTGTTAATAAAATTCAAAGTGTTTTAAATCTTATTAAAACTGAAGAAGAACATGAAACCTGGCGAAAATATATCAACAGAATAATAAGAATTATCAATAAATGTATTAAACAACAAAAAGAAAACTATAATACATCGGAGAACTTATTCAAACTAGAAGGTAACTTAACGCTATTAAAAACTTACCGAGAGGATATAAAAAAATGGAGAAGAAATAAAATGATATCAACAGGATCAGGTTATGAAGATAAGAAGAAGGGGAAGAAGAACGTGGATAAAAAGTTAGTGTGGCAAAATATTCAATCTGTATTTAATAGCAGGATACATACAGGCAGTATAATAAATAAAGCCGATTTTAAAGATCCAAAATTATTTTTACAAGCTGCAAGTAAAATATTTTTAAACAAAATAAAAAATGCTTTGAAACTATCTTTATTGAAGGTAAATGTGATATTTTGTTGTGAATTTATACTCCCACATACAGGGAAATTAGATATAAAACATTTTACAACAGCTAACAAAGTTATTGATTTATGTACAAATATAAAAGAATGGTATAACGATAATATTAAAGACAAAGTATTAATTAAGCTTGAAGAATTTCAAGAACGAGATTCAGGGTGGGCATTATACAGAATTTTATATTTAAAGGCAAATATTAACAAATATACACCTATAAGTGGAAATTGCTATATTGATTTACCACCAGATATAAAATCTAAAAAAGCTATTATCAACGTACAAAATAATGATAACTTTTGTTTTCTTTGGGCTGTTGTATCAGCTTTATATCCTGCTGTAAGAAACTCAGATCGCACTTCTTCATACCCCCATTTTGCAAATGTTTTAAATTATAAAGGGTTAGATTTTCCTATTAAGCTTAAGGATATTGAAAAATTTGAAGATATGAATCAATTATCAATAAATGTATACACTTTTGAAAAAGTTGGAACTAGTAAAAACACTAAAAATATTGTTGTACCGGTTAAACTAACAAAGAAACTGTTCAAAAGAAAAATACATTTATTGATGATTTCTAATTTCACAGAAATTTGTGATAAAAGCAATGAATCTGATGACGCTGATGACGATGATGAAATATCGAATTTTGTTGATATTGATGAAATAAGGTCACCTAAACATTATCATTATATGTGGGTAAAAAAATTATCAAGATTATTACATAGTCAATTAAATTTAAAACACACGCGTAAACCATTTCTTTGCGACACATGTTTAAATCATTTTTATGTAGAAAATAGTTATCTTAAACATGTTGACTATTGTCAACGTGTAAATAATTGTAGGATTCAAGTACCTACAGAAAAAAATAAAATACTAAAATTTAAAAATTTTCTTTACAAAGAAATGGTACCGTTTGTTGTATATGCAGATATTGAGTCTATTTTAGAAAATATTCATGAAAATCATGGAAATAATACTACATTCACTCAAAAACACATTCCTTTTAGCATAGCATATTACATGAAATGTAGTTACAAAAATGAATTATCAAAGTTTAATTTGCATAGTGGTAGTGATTGTTTAAAATGGTTTTGTGAAGAATTGCAAAATATTGCTAAATTTGTTAATGATATTATGAATAAAATAGTACCTATGAATTTAACACAGCATGAACAATATCAATTTTCTATTAGCTCAGTATGTCATATATGTAATAATTATTTTGAACCTGGTGATATCAAAGTCAGGGATCATTGTCATTTAACTGGAAAATACAATGGAGCAGCACATCAATCATGCAATTTAAGGTATCGAAAATCGCGTATAATTCCAATAGTTTTTCATAATTTGAGTTTATATGACGCTCGTTTTATAATTAAAATAATTGCAAAACTTATTCCAGGCAGAACTCTACTACTTCCAATAAATAAAGAAAAATACATATCTTTTACAAAATATGTTGAAAACACACGAATCCAACTTAGATTTATCGATTCATTTCGTTTTATGAGCAGCAGTTTAGATAAATTATCTTCATATTTATCCAACGAACAAAAGCCTATTACTAGAAGTTTTTGTACTTCTAATGATGAATTTCAAATGTTAATTCGTAAAGGAATTTTTCCATACGAATATATTGATTCGTGGGATAAACTGAAAGAAACAAAATTGCCTGACATAGAAAAATTTTATAGCTCGATTAAAGGTCAAAGTGTATCAGACGATGATTACCAATTCGCAAAAAGTGTTTGGCATATTTTTAAAATTAAAAATTTAGGTGAATACGCTAATTTGTATTTAAAAACTGATGTTTTGTTATTAAGTGATGTGTTTGAAAACTTTCGTATTAGTTGTATGAAAAAGTATGATTTGGATACGTTGCATTATTATACAGCACCTGGATTAGCCTTTGATGCCATGCTTAAATGTACAAATGTGCAATTGGAATTATTAACGGATGTAGATAAAATTCTTTTTATTGAAAAAGGTATTCGAGGTGGTCTATCTCAGTGTTCTAATAGATATGGGAAAGCTAATAATAAATATATGGGGGATATGTACAATTCTAATGAAAAAGAATCATATTTAATGTATTATGATATTAATAATTTGTATGGCGCAGCTATGCGAATGTTTTTACCATATGGAAAATTTGAATGGGTTGATGAGAAAGATTTCAATGATATTGATTTCCTAAATTTAAGCGATGAAAGCGACACAGGTTTTATTTTCAAAGTAGATTTGGAATACCCAGTTTATTTACATGATAAACATAAAGACTTACCGCTCGCTGTGGAACATTTTACACCGCCTAGTTCAAAAAATTCGAAATTAATAGCAAATTTATATAATAAAAAAAATTATGTGATACATTATGCAAATTTAAAACAATATATAAATTTAGGATTAAAAATTATACGTATACATAAAATATTAAAATTTAAACAGAGCCCCTGGTTAAGAAAGTATATAGATCTGAATACAGAATTGCGCAAACAATCAAATAATGAGTTTCTTAAAAAAAATTATAAATTAATGAATAATTCTGTTTTCGGTAAAACAATGGAAAATGTTCGAAAACATAAAATTGTAAAATTAGTTTCAGAATATAAGGGGCGGTATGGTGCAAAGAATTTAATATCACAACCTAATTTTCATAGTTGTACTATATTAAGCGATGATTTGGTACTTATTGAACTTAAAAATCAGAATGTTATTTTTAACAAACCAATTTATGTTGGCTTTTCAATTTTGGATTTGGCAAAAATTTATATTTACGATTTTCATTTTAATTATATAAACGTCAATGTAGGTGAGAATGCAAAATTATTATATACAGATACAGATAGCTTAATTTATAATTTTTTTAATTTTGATATTTATGAAATGATGAAACGTGATATTCATAAATTCGACACTTCTGATTATAGTAAAAATAATATTTATAATATGCCACAAGTTAATAAAAAAGTAATTGGTCTTATGAAAGATGAAAATAATGGAAAAATTATGACAGAATTTATAGGATTACGTTCAAAAATGTATAGTTATAAAGTTTTAGATAATGATATTAAAACAAAATTATATAAAAAGGCTAAAGGTGTTACAAGCGCAACTCTGAGAAATATTACGTTCGACAACTATTACGATTGTTTATTCAATAATATTTCTGTAAGTAGAAGCCAATATTGTATATTATCTAAAAAACATGAAGTGTGTACTGTAAAACAAAAAAAAATAGTTTTAAGTCCGTACGATGATAAACGCATTGTTCAATATACTTCTACAGATACATATCCATGGGGGTATTCATTATAGTTAACTGGTAAAATTATAATAAGCAATAGAGGTTATATATTGTTATATATTATGTATTACACACTGATTATTTTTAAAAATATATATATATATATATATATATATATCACATTATTAGTACTACTTATATTATTATTACATCATCATCCTCACTGTCTGATATTATCATTATCACCTCTTCATTGTCACAACATTCCACTTCTATCATCTCTTCTTCCTCATTGTCACTACAATCTATATTTATCAATTCTTCTTCACTATTGTTATCCTCTACTTCCATTATTACCCCGTCGTCGTCTTCTTCTTCCTCGCTATCGACAATTTCAATCACAGATCCATCCTCAGGCTCGCCATCATCCTCAACAACCATGTTATAGGTATGGGCCTCGCTATCGACAATTTCAATCTCTTCCTCGCTATTGACAATTTCAATCACAGATTTATCCTCAGGCTCGCCATCATCCTCAATAACCATGTTATAGGTATGGGGTAACGGTGATAAGAACAGCTCACCTGTATCACTATTATCTTCTTGAACAGACTTCACGTTTTCAAGAGCCATACTGCTTCTCAGACAAATAACTAGTATGATATGCTTACAAATATCCATTTATACAATTTAAGTAAGAATTTCTAGTCAAAACATGTCCGTATTGATAAAAAGGTTAAAGATCAAATGTATCCGTGTTGATAACTTTGTTGCCCTATGTGAAATAATATTAATGATTTTAATTGCTAACGAATTCAACACGTGTAAACATTTTGAAAATAACAAGTTATGAAATTGTTTATCCATATTAATAACTTTGTACAATGTCAAATAATATCCGTGTAGATAACTTTGTAGCACAATGTCAAATAATATTTATCATTTTTAATTGCTGACGAAATCAAAACGTGTTAAAATTTTAAAATACTGTGTTAATAATTGTAATATTTTTTAAATTTTTTTAAAAAATAGGTATAAAAGAAAATTTATTTTATAAATTTCATTATTGTAAAATATTCATTTATATGTGTACAAATAAATATAAAATAATGAAATTATTAAATTTATTTTTAATACAAGTATATATATGTTACTTTAGTTTCTGTGAAAATACAACTACGAGTATAAACTCTAATGACTTTCTGGAATCATTAGAATTCTTAGAAACCTATGGGTATTTGGAAACTAACACAAATGAACTATCAACAATATCTAAAAACGATAGTACATACATAGAAGCGTTAAAGAAGTATCAAAAATATTATAATTTAAATGTGACAGGAGCTTTAAATGAAGAATTATTAAATTCATTCAAATCTAAACGATGTGGTGTCTCTGATAATAACAGCAAATATGATAGATATTTCTGGAATAAAACTGTTATAACGTGGGATTTTATTTACGGTTATGATTATCAAATTAAAGTTGCAAAAGAAGCATTCAAAATATGGGAAAAATATATTAATATTAAATTTGAATATACTCCAAATAATAGTACTAACTATAAAAAAAACAAGCAAGCAAATATTATAATTTCAATGGGTGGAAAACGGCATTATGCTTATTATTTATTCCAAAATTGTCCGTATAATTTTGATGGGCGTGGAAAAGTTTTAGGACATGCAAGTTCTCCACATCCACATTTAGCTTCTGTTGATATTCATATGGATCTATTTGAAATATGGAGTTACAAGTTATCAAATAACAAAGAAGATGAAAGTGTAAATTTTTTGGAAGTTTTAGTCCATGAAATTGGACACGCGTTAGGCTTAGATCATGTGCGAGAAAAAAATGCTCTTATGTATAGTCATTATAGAAACGCAGAATTTAAAAATATTTCAGATTTCAAGTTACATCCAATAGATATTGAGGAAATACAAAGTTTATATGGAAAAAAAACTACAACTCTGCCTACGAAATTATTACCTTAGCCAATACCAACGGAAGAAGCAGAAACAACGAATAAAGAACAGGCTCCCGCAGAAGAAGCACCAGAATTATGCGATATAAAAAAATTAACAAATTTTCTTATTATTAATGATAAATTATTGATATTTTATGATAACTGGGTATGGGTAAAACATATTTTAGAAGACGGTTACACTAAGCCATATTATTTATTAGATTGGGTGCATTTATTAAATGATAGTTTCAAACATTTAGCAGCTGTATATCGCTAACCTAACAGTAACATAGTATTAATAAATAATAATAAATTTTATGATATTAAGTGGCCCTTGTTGACAATATTACAAATTACAGATGGAAGTTCTGTTTCAAAGGAGATTAAATATATTACTGCAGCAGTTCATACAAATTTAGGTCAAACTTATATATTTTTTTAAAATATTCATGTAATACAGCTAGACGAGTGTAGTAATTCAATTATAAATCGTGGAACAATAAATTCAATGTTTCCAGGTATCCCACCAAATATAGATGGGGTTTTTAAATATATAAATGGATATTTGTACTTTTTAAAAAATAATATAATATATGAATACAGTGAATATTTAAAAACTGTTACAAAGGCACTACCATTTAATTTATCTTTTTTTAATATACATTGTCCAAATGAATCTATTTTAAAACAATTGAAAAATCTATTATCAAAATATTTTTCAAGTAAACATTAGCGTTTTATCACATTGAGATAACACAACAGTATAAATACCGCAGTGAAGAGTTATATACGTACTAGTAATACAGCACAACACACAAGCAGCAACATGTCTTACGCTGAAATCAACAAGTTAGCTGCAGTACTGCCGATTCGAAGACTAAGATCCTTGGAGGTATGCACACCTTACAAAGTCAATAACGTGAAGAGAGCTACCACTAAATTTGGGGAGAGGGTGTTAGTCGAGCTGGAAGAGTTCAGGGTATACCTAGGGGAGAGGTATAACACCCTAACCGAAGAACAAATATCAATGATGAATACGGATGCTGCAGCCAACATCCTGTATATGGAATCCGAGGGAGCTGATGGACAAGCTGTTAAAATACAGTTTAAAATTATAAATGCTGTTAGTAGCACAAATTAAAATGTATTAATGGTATGTTGTAAATAAAACACTTATATTGATAATAGTTTTTTATTATAGAAAACCTTATTTCATTACATATTACATTGAGAACAATCTTTTATTAGAGTATACTCCGTAATCAGGGATGTTCATCTAAGCGTAAAGTATGATTGTCTACGTCTACGTGTAAACTTTGTGTAAACTATGTAATAATGTAGACAATGTAAACTATGTGTAGAGTATGTAGATAATACAAATGTCAAAATATTGTAATCTATACATAATATCATTTGTTTTGGTTAACATTAGTTCGTGCGGGGATAAATTTAAACAAATAATGCCAGGGCGACACAAAAATAAATGTTTTGATGAGCTACACTTTGAGCTCATCAAAAACAATAATAAATATTATGCCTTATGCATAAACTGCAAGAAAACATTGACAAATACGGCAGCATCACGTCTGAAAGCTCACAGGTTAGTTATTAATTTTATTTTCTTATGTTAATTACTTCAATAGAAAGAGATTAAGAAGAATTGCTTGATATTGATTAATTTCTTTTTTTATTTTGTAGGAACATTTGTAAGATAATTTCTGAATCCTCATCGGTATTCACATCCCCAGTTCCGGAACAACAAAATGCTGGAAATGAAAATATTTTAGAGGATAGTATTGACAATATTGTTATCCTTAACAACGGAGAAAATACAAATGTGGTTGATGAAACACTTAGGGTTAGTAGTTTATTATTTATTTAAATTCAAGTATTAAGTTAAAAATAATTTTATCATACATTTTATCATCATAATGTCAGTTAATTTTTCTTTATTCTTACATAATTCATATTTTATTTTAGAGTTGGGAGTCTATGGAAGTATTACCAGATGGAAGAATAAGACCAGTAAATATAATTAACAGTACTCAATCCTCTGAAATTAATTTACAAACAAATTCATTAGAAAAGCGCGTGTACTCCAGAATATAATTCTGAATCTAACTTAAAGTCCAAAAAGAGGAATAAAAAAATTACGGATTATTTAGATTTATTACACAAAGATGAAGAAAACGATATTAATGAAGCTCTGGCTTTATTTTTCTTTGGATGCAATATACCGCTAAGTGTTGTCGAATCACCACATTTTAAAAATTTTATCAATAAATTGCGTCCTGCTTATTCGCCAAAATTACCAGGAAGGCACGCAATGTCAACTACCTTGTTGGATAAAACATATGATAAAATTATAGAAAGATCACGAAAAACGGTAAAAGAAGACTCTGTGTTACTGATTGATGGTTGGAAAAATACATCAAGCAACACAAAAACAGTAGTGAGTATGATCCACTGTATAAATGGGACACAAGCGTTTTTAAATGCTTGGGATTTGTCGCTGGAATCTGAGACGGGAGAAAAACTAGCTGAAATTATATACGAATCCACGAACATTGCAAAAGAGATTTTTGGCATTTCCATTTACGCGGTTGTCTCAGATAATGCAAGTTCTATGATCAAAATGGGGAAGCTTATTAATCATGTAAGTTGGCATAGCACTTGTAATAGCCACACAGCAAATTTACTGGCGAAAGATGTTTTAAACAAATCGCTTACTGACAAAGTTGTTGCTATTTTAAAAGAATTTAAACAAACAGATTTGGAAAAACTTTTATTACAAAAAGGTGGAAACCGAATAAAATTACCCTGCGAAACACGATGGTGTTCATACCGAGATTCCTACGAAAATCTAATAAAAAATTTACCATACATGAAAATAATTGTTGCGTCATTTGATAGTAAATCAAAGAAAATAAAGCAAAATGTTTCGAAACTAATATTTGACGATGAATTTATCGATACAGTCCAAGAAAATATAGATTTATTAAATGCAATTTGTAAATTGATAAATATATGTCAAAATGCCGAATGTTCTGTAGCAGACTCAGTAGAACAATGGTTGCATCTTAAATTACCCGATAAATATCACGAAAAATTCAAAGAAAATTTACAAGTTCGTAAAAATATGGTATTTAATGTTTATGCTTTAACGGCACATTATTTGCATCCTTTCTACGATAGCAGTATGTTAAGTCAGGAGAACAAAGAAAAAATCCATAATTTCTTATTTAAAAATTTAGATGGTGATGGAATTGAAGAATGGGACTGCTTTAAAAATAAATCTGGTATTTTCTTAACTTTATATGAGAAGAATATTAAAAAACCTCTAGTATTTTGGAGTATGGTTGCTTTAAAGTATCCTCAACTATCTTCATTAGCAAATAAATTACTGAGAATACCAGCTAGTTCAGCTCAAATAGAGCGCGTATTTTCAAACTGGTCGTATATACACTCGCCAGTGCGAAATCGACTAACATTTGACCGATCCAAAAAACTAATGCATATTTATTATACTCTCAAAGTTTCTGAGTCAGAAGATCAGATGGAAGAATATTTTGAAACATGGGATTTATAATTACTGTATTAAAATTCTTTTCAACTGATCTTATAGTTAATTAATAATATTCATAATTTATTTTTATAATATTTTGTATATTGATGTATAAAAATGTTATTTTGTTCCTGTATATAAGTCCTACAAACTATATAAACGACAGAGATTATTAAAAATAATATTAATTTAGAAAAAAGTATTTTTCTATTCATTATTATTTTAAAATGAAACGTGAAGTAACCCATTATGGAATGCGTTCAAAAGGTGTGCAGAACAACTCATCTATGATCAAATTATGAATTTATAAATTAGATGAACATACACAGTCACAATGATTTTATCTTTCTGTGCATTTAAATTCCGCGGTAAAAATAAATTTACTCTATTCGTTATATTTTTCAGTAGGCGGAGTTAATGCGATATAGTATATAGTTCACTTGTTAGTTTGTTACTTGGCGTTGCCATTGCAGACCTATATGCATATTTTCATTATTATTTTAAAATTAAAATAAATGCTTACTTATATCATCTAAATATATAATTTGAATCAAAATTCATAGATAATAACTATTCTATATTGCGTTTTAAAAATCGGTGCCATGACAGTTTAAAGTCGACATAGTCTACATTGTTTACATGAAAAATGTGTGCGTAGATTACGCGATTGTTTACGCGTAAAAAATCAGATAATCTACGTGTCGTAGATTACGTGAACATCCCTGTCCGTAATCCAACTATCTTCTTCTTCCAAATGTCTGTGAATTCTACATCTTCGGTAAGTTTGGAAAATTTTATTATTTTGCCATTGTATTGGAAACCTATCCCAGTTAGAATCTATTTCTGTTGATGCATACACCATTATCAATTCCATTGGTAATAATTCTATATCTTCAATACACATATTATACAAAACTTGATATGTGTTATAAAATGTTTTTATAGCATTGTATATATTAAATCTTAAACGGTACAATGCTGCTCAGTTCATAACATTTTGTGTAACACAGTTTGTAGTATTGTACTGATATCTTATTTTTTCTTCTTCTGGTTGTAGTAGTAACGGTTCCAAATTTATAATATTACAAATTAAAATATTTTCTAACCAAAATTTGCACTTTTCACCCCACACGTAAACACGTGAACATTCAAAACTGTCAATTATACTTTGCAGAAATTCTTGACGTTTAGAATATATAATATCCCCAGAGCTCCATTGGATGTTATGGATATTATTCGCTTCTTGATGTTGAATTTGTTTTTTGCTTGCATCACTTAATAAGGAATATGCAAAGGGTTGTTTAAAAATTCCGCTTTTACATTCGTTTGTGTCTAACTTTAACACTGCAAATTCTTTACAAATAAAACGATTTCTTTTACCAAAGGTAAAACCTTTCAAATCTATAATTACAGATATAGATGTAATAGTGCTCATTTTATCTAATTATGTTTATCGAATAAAGTATGGAAAAACACTACATTATTCCAAATATCAAAGCAGTATTTATACTCAACCGTTATCAATACTTAAACTACTCCTAAGCGATTTCATTTTTATTAACCCAACTATTATGAGTATTGTCAAATCCTAACCATTATACAAACATTTTATTATTTTTCTTTTTTAAAATTTTTTCAACTAAATAAATATTTGGGTGTTTTACTTTTTGTAATTCCTGTTCATAAAATGCGCCATCAATTAACTGACCAAATTTATCTTGTAATATGTACATAATTGGATTTGTTAATTTCACCTTTTTTATAATAAATATTTCATTAGACCAATTTGGCATATAACCTTTATCAAAAATTCCTCGATATTTACTAATGCGAACGTTATCATTAATTTGAAATTTTTGCTTTTTATTTGGAACTATTTTAATATTATTGTATACTGTGTTTAATATTTTTTTTTCATTATTACGAGTTACATTAATTGGTTTCATATTAATTGTTTTATGTTTTTTATTATTATATTCTGAAATAACAATTGGTAATAATTTCAACCATTTATAAGTACCTTGCAAGCTAAATTTTTTATACAGTATATTTTTTAATGTACGGTTTACACGTTCAACAATAGAAGCTTTTGGTGTTTGTTTTGCAAAATAATGATTTATACTATATTGTTCTGTTAATTGTTTAAATTTATTATTTTTAAATTCTTTCTCCAAATCTGTGTGTAAATTTTTTGGAATACGATTGTTTAATTTGAAAATTTTCTGCATTGCATTTCCTACTTCAATTGCAGATTTGTTTTTTACCGGTTCTGCCCAAACATATTTTGAAAATATATCAATTACCTACCACAAGAATGTAATTATAATTTTTGTTTAATTTAGCATAAGCGTTCATTTCAAATTAATCAGCTTCAAAAGTCTCATCTAATCCTTTTATAATTACACGTCTTCTTTTAAAATTTTTTCTTGCTGGTTTATGAAGCTCGTTGACTATATCTTGTTTTATTTGTGACATGTTAACTATTCATTTATATCATGAATTTTTAATTCTTTATATATGAGTGATATATCGTTTTTTATAGTATTTATTATTGTATTGGTTTTTTTCAATTTTTCATTAATAATTTTTTTACATTCATTAGCAATAATATCTTTTTGTTTTTCAAGAATAATATTTATCCGTTCTTCTAAATATTTCTTATTTACTGCATGCAAATCTGATATAGGAGTACCAACTTCAATTAAACTCTTATCACTATCTTCACTGTCACTGCTATTATAATGTTTTCGTTTTTTATTTAAATAAAAAGATTGTGAGCTGTGATGTCCAAACTTGTCAATAGACATTTTACTACTAATATTATTCGATAATGTTAGCCTCTTTTAATTCGCTGATTATAGAAATAATTTCGTTATCAAGATTATTATTACCAGCGTTCTTAGATGCTATTAATTTTTTTAATTTTTCAACTAATTCGTTAGGATTATCCCAATATTCATATTCTATCCGTTTTTTATTATAATTTTTAAGCAATAGATCTACACCAGAACCAGTTTTTTTATGTGATAAATTTGCAGCTTGTTTTGTTGGACGGGAAACAGATGAATGTCTTTTAGGTATCATTAATGGTTTAATAATATTTCTATATTTGTATGATGTGCTTCCTTTAATTTGTCCTGTTGGACTGTTATCACGACGGGTTGCATTTGTTATATTTAAAATTTGTTTATAATTATTACTATCTTCTTGAGTATATAGGTACATTATTAGGCTGTTTTTTAAAAACAAGTTCGTATAAACCTTGAGTTCCTGGGAATATATTTTTATCAACTCTTATATTTTGATTTTCAAAAGTAATTACTTTGTTACCCATTTTAAAAATTTCTCCCTTACCCCTATTTTTATTATATGTAATACCGTATATATCATCTATATCCTTAGATTTTCTTTTAACGTCATCAATATATTTCTCAAGAGTAATATCCAGATTTTATATTTTCACTTGTAGTATAATATGGATTTAACAAAGATTTATTATGTTCTTCATATTCTTTATCCATCTCCTGTTCATCCTCTTCCTCCTCCTCCTCCTCATCTTCCTCTGTTTTAACAGTAATTTTTTTTTTATTTTTTTCATCACGTATGTTTTGTACATTTTCAGTAATTTCTTTTAGTTTTTTAGTTATAGGGTTATATGATTTTTCTAAATTAATCTCTGTTTCTACTTCACCACTTTTTAATAATTTCAGTTTTCGTCTAACATTTCGTCTAGCTTCTATTAATTGTTTTTTTAAATTTTTATCTATATTCATTTTGTAAATAGGTTTTAATACTGGTAATTAACCTTAAACAGCTTACAAACAGCTTGTAAACAGATCTGTATACTGGTCGGTATACTGGTCGGTATACTGGTCGGTATACTGGTCAGTATACTGGTCTGTTTTATATATTTATATAATGATCGAAACCTTTACGATAACGACCTTTATTTATATCACATTCTTTATTTATAACTATAAATCCGTAATTATTATGCCAGCACATTGCACACATATATTTAAATTTATCAAAAGTCATGTCAGTTCCCACGTGATCATTATATATATGTTTTAAATTCAAATCATCTTGTTTGAATAATATTAACATATTCGCATTATCACGGATTAAAAGTTTTGGCATACGTGTATATGTTTGACATAAATAAAAACAATCAACTAGTTTATGACGTCCCATAGAGAAATAATCTCTAATAATATCTTGTTTTTCACACGCAATATCATCGAATATAAAAACAGAATTATACTTTGCCTCACTAGGTTTTATTATATTTTCGCTACTATCATAAGCATGGTATCCAATAGTTTTAAAAGGTTTAAATAGTGCTTCTAAATATAAATATTTCGGTTGATAAAGAGAATTTGAATATATATAAATATTTTCAAAGTGTAATCCATTTGGGTGTTCTAGAAGTGCAATTATAACATTTGTTTTTCCACAACCGGAAGGACCGCTAATAAGACAACGAATTGTTGTTGGAAGTAACACACCATGACGTGGTTTTTCTTTTTTCTTTTTTAAATCATAATTTTTCACAGTAAGCGTATCTTTTTGCTTTAATACTTTCATTGTAACTAAGCATATAATATACAGGGTGGCTGATTTTTCATTGTCCAGGCCATATCTCCTGAAATATTCAATATACAAGAAAAAGCTAAATAGGAAACTTGTGTAATAAGACTTTGCCTATAAAATAACGTTTACAGATGTTTTCCATGGCCTACTGATTTGGCGGAAATATATTTAACTTTGGTTTTTTAAATGGAACACCCTATATGTTTTTACGGAATAAGATTCTACATAAATTTCTCTTTACAATTATGTAAAATAACTGGAGGTTTGCCTTTAATTTATGCTTAATAATGTAGAAAATAAAATTATGTGAGACGGCTGTGATTTGCAATTATTTTATTAAGGTATTTATACCTGTAGACAACTGCCAAGAAACAGACAGAAGTATGCATTAGTTGAAAAGGTGTTGTACTTCGTAATTACAAAAGAAAAATGAATTTCACAAATAGTGAAAAGGTTGATATGCTCTGCTGTTTTCACAAATCAAATAATAATTAAATAAAAACCATAAAACACTTCTAATAAACACTTGTATCAGATTTATAAAAAAATAGTGATTAACAATGAGAAAACACAGCCGACTTATATAATTTTATTTTTTGCATTATTAAGCATAAATTAATGGCAAACCCCCACTTGTTATACATAATTGTAAAGAGAAATTAATGTAGAACCTTATTCCGTAAAAACATATTGGGTGTTCCATTTAAAAAAACAAAGTTAAATATTTTTTCGCCAAATCAGTAGGCCATAGAAAACATCTGTTAAAGCTATTTTATAGACCAGGTCTTGTTACAAAAGTTTCCTATTTAACTTTTTCTTGTATATTTAATATTTCAGGAAATATGGCCTGGACAATGAAAAATCAGCCACCCTGTATAAATACTACTTTTTATACAAAATATATTTCAGTTGACTACGATACTCGAATGATTAAACACTTGAAAAAATATAATCAAAAATTAACTTATGGAGGTAGTTTATTAAACACAGCTATTAATAAACTTCCAATTGAACTTCATATACCTGGATATAATTATTGCGGTCCGGGGACAAAATTACAAAAACGACTTGCACGTGGTGATAAGGGTGTTAATTTATTAGACGAAGCTTGCAAGGTTCATGATATTGCATATTCCAAGAGTGAAAATTTAGAAGATCGTCATAAAGCTGATACAATATTAGCTGATAAAGCATCTAAACGATTTCATTCCAAGGACGCTTCTATAAAAGAAAAAATAGCTGCTCTTGGTGTCACAGGAGCAATGAAAGCAAAAATTAAATTAGGTGCTGGAAATAAAATGAAAAATCGACGAAAACGTGTTAAAAAAATAATATAAAACATAAACATGTTAAAAAAATAAATAAACGTAAAAATATGCTTAATTTCAACAATGAAATTAAACGTGTTCGTTCTACATTACAAAACAATAATTCTGATAAAAAAAATATTCTCATTGCTTTAAAAGAATTTAAAAAAAAATAAAAAAATACTACGTAAACCTAGAGTAATATCAATACCAAAAAAAGGTGGTATACTACCTCTTATACCAATATTTGCAGGGTTAAGCGCATTAGGAACATTAGCTGGGGGTGCTGCTGGCATCGCAAAAGCTATGAATGATGCAAAATCCGCAAATAAACAACTAATAGAAAATCAACGTCATAATAAAACAATGGAAGCTATTGCTTTAGGAAAAGGATTATATTTACAACCTTATAAGAAAGGATTAGGTTTATACTTACCAAAATTATCACAATTTTTATCTACAAAACAAACAAAAAACTATTAAAAAAGCTACCAAAACGTGCCTTAACTAATATCGAATTATTAAAATATTCAAAAATTTTAAAAATATCTAATTTCGGAGGAGTTTTTATGAGAAACAATTTACCTAAACATACTAATTTTACTGAATGTGGAATAATTAATTTAGATGATTATAATAATCCAGGTACACATTGGGTTGCATATAAAAAACATGGTAGAAATGTGATATATTTTGATAGTTTTGGTAATTTAAAACCTCCAATAGAAGTAATTAAATATTTTGGTAGCTGTAATATTAAATATAATTATAATCAATATCAATTGTTTAACACTAATAATTGTGGACATCTTTGTTTACAATTTCTATGTAATATAAATTCTTTATAAATAAATAATTTAGTGTTAACCAAACAACAATGTCGTACACATTTACCTTTTCTCAAAATAGTTCTCAATTATCAACTACTATATATCCATCTATTCAACTTGATCCTAAGAGTGAATACGTGATAGGGCTTATCAATTTTGAATTTTTTAATTCAATTCCAAACATTGATGAAAGAAATAATAAATTTTATGTTGGTGAATACTCTATTACAATACCAGATGGATCGTATGAGCTTGAAAATATAAATATGTTTTTAAAGAAAAAAATGAAAAGTTTAACAAGTGGTGGAAATATAAAATCAAATATATCAATCAAAGCAAATAATAATACTTTAAAATGTGAAATGATATCTAATTGGGAAATAGATTTTACTAAGCCGAATACAATCAGAGAATTATTAGGATTTGAAAAGAAAAAATATGAAGCTAAAAAATATCATATCTCGGAAAATCCTATAAATATAATTAAAGTTAATGCTATTTGTATAGAATGTAACATAGTAACAGGTTCATATGATAATTCGAAACAAGTTCATAGAATTCACGAGTTTTTTCCAAATGTTCCATCTGGATTTAGAATTATTGAAAATCCATTAAATGTTATCTATTTACCTGTTAATACTAACGTAATTGATACAATAACACTTAAAATAATTGATCAGAATGGTGAGTTAGTCAATTTCAGAGGAGAAGTTATCACGGTAAGACTAAATTTAAAAAAAATTTAGTACAATATGGGAATAGTATATAATAACACGAACTCGCATACTAAATCATATATAAAGAAAAAATATAGTAATACAAAACTTAGTTTGCGCCAAATATCCCAACAACTAACAAGTGAAAATAAAAACTACTTGAAAACTCTTGGTTTTAAAGTATTATCAGAAAATAAATATTTAAAAGATGAGTGTGAGTGAACAAATTTTAAATGTGCAGGAACGTATTTGATGAAATTCGTTATGAAATTGGTGGAATTACCATAGAACGTATACGTTATCCTGGAATTACAAGAACATTTAAAGGTTATTGTTCTTATTCTCCGAATGAATCTATTGCTTTACAAAATGCTTGTTGGAGTCCATTAAATAGTGATAAAATGCTCGATGATAAAGGAAATTTTAGTTTTTGCATACCACTTCGAATGATATTAGGTTTTGCAGAAGATTATAAAAAAATAATTCTTAATTTACGTCAAGATTTAGTATTTTTACGTAGCAGTGCTGATAATAATGCTATAATTTCATCGACAAGTACAGACAAGTTGAAAATAAATCTTACAAAATTACAATGGCATATACCACATATAACAGTTGCAGATCGAGAAAAATTGAAATTATTAAAATATTTAGGTGGTGATACTGAACTACTTATTCCATTCCGAAGTTGGGACTTACAGGAATACCCCGTATTACCGCAAACTCAACATCACACTTGGATTGTAAAAACCTCTACACAACTGGAAAAACCAAGATTTATTATTTTCGGATTCCAAACAGATCGTAAAAATAATATTATAAAAAATATGAATTTATTTGACCATTGTAATTTAAGTAATTTTAAGGTAGAGTTGAATTCAGAAGTTTTTCCTTATGATAATTTGAATTTAAATTTTAATAATAACCATTGGTCTATTTTATATAACATGTATATTCACTTCCAATCAGCTTATTATCAAAAAAATATTGAACCCCTTTTCAACCCATTAAAATTTAAAGCTAATTGTCCTATTGTAGTAATAAATAGACAACATCAAAATGAATCTTTAAAATCTGGTCCAGTTGATTTAAAATTGAATTTTGAAACAAGTGCAAATATTCCTGCAAACACTAGTGCGTACTGTTTAATAATATATGATAAGATTATCAAATATACACCTCTAACAAATAGTGTACGATTAATGTAATTATATGGATATGAAAATAAAAAAATACATAATATTTATATACAAAATAGTTTATTTATTATTATTGTTACAAAATATTCCTTATTTTAATTATTATATTTTATTATAGGTAGTGTGTGTAGGTAGATAATAGGATGCGTCTTCTTCTTCTTTCATTCTTCATTTTACTTTTTTTGATCTGATAAAATAATAGAGTTTGTTAGTATTTTTATTTGTTTATCATAAATATTTTCTTCTCGTATTAAATTTTCTTTGCAAAATAATTGAACATTTTTCAGTTTTGCAATTTCTTTTAAACATTCATTTTTTCTACAATAAGATGGTGATATATGAGTACCATATATTTCACGATCAATAATTCGCTTTGGAATTGATTGCGTTTTATAAGTAATATTAAAACTTTGCATTACTTACTAATTTGTAAACCTCCTTGACGTGTAGTTATCTTTACTAATTTGTAAACCTCCTTGACGTGTAAGTTTTATAATTTTCTCGACATTCCAAACACTTTCCTACAGATGAGGGTGGACCATCTATATGAGTTTCATGTGTTGGTAAATTATAATGTTCTACACACGGTAATTTTGATATAACATCTGGATGCAACTTATATTTTAGAGGAAGTTTTTTCCACATATTTTCAATATTAATATTTTTTATATGTATTATATTAAGTAAATCTTCTTCAGAAATTTTATTACACACATATGCAATAGGTGCAAAATTTTCAATTATATGAATTAGATTTCTACTATCAACGTTATTTGTTTCTATTATCATCTTATAATAATTGTTTTCTTCTTCTGATAACACCTTTAAATCAAAAGCAATAGATAACAAATTTCTAGCAAGAATTTTTCTTTCCATTTTTAGTTTTAAATATGTATGTGTGTACAAACAAAATAATGTTTATTTTCTCAATGCATTATTATATACCGGGTGTCCCAGCTCGACCGACACATGGGAGTTTTACATGGGAAATCAGTTAATTATGAATAGTATCTCCCCAGTGCAAGATATTAACTTGAAATTTTGTATACTTATCGGAGAATATTAATTCTATGGATCACACTTATTTGAAATATGCAATTTCGTCTGCAGGGCGAGATTTATTAAATTTAAAATCTAATATTTTCGTTCAAAATCAGACAGTCATGGAAATAAAAGAAAATATTTATCTGACAGTTTAGTGAAGTATCACTGATTTTAATTCTTATTTCCTGTATTTTAATATTATTTAAGTTGAATTTAGTTTCTTTTTGTTAAATAATATATCAATATTACAAAAATATAAATATCTACAATGGCATGTCATTAACTGTCAGAACTGTCACATAGATATTTTCTTTTATTTCCATGGCTGACTGATTTTGAACGAAAATGATGATTTTATAATTTAATAAATCTCGTCTTGCAGACGAAATTACATATTTCAAATAACTGTAATCCATAGAAATAATATTCCCCAATAAGCATACAAAATTTCACGTTAATATCTTGCACTGGGGAGATACTATTCATAATTAACTGATTTCCCATGTAAAACTCCCATGTGTCGGTCGAGCTGGGACACCCGGTATACCGGGTGTAGAAATGGAAAGTGGCGCATAGCGATTTCAATGTTATTTTTTTTCAACTGCTGTATCTCTTTACCTAATCATTTTAGCGCAAAAAGCGTAAGAGTATAAGTTGTTCTGAAATTAAAAAGGCATCCTATAAAGTCAACTTACTTTCATAATTATTTATATTTCACGATTTATTAATAAAATAAAATTTAGTTTTTTAGAAAAAAAAAATAAGATTGCCTTGATAAATGAAACAAATTTTTCACAGTGACAATTACTTTTCATAGAAAATTTTGATTGACTCTGAAAATGGCAAATTTGACTACCCAAGAGAAAATTCAATGCTTGGAATGGTATTTTGCGGGAAATTCTTTTGTACAAGTACGAGATTTGTTCAGCACTGCGTATATGGACCGGTCAATTCCTTCAGTAACAACAGTTCGTAGAATTATTCACAAATTTAGGACCACTGGTAGTATTTTACCATTGTGTAAAAAGTGTAAAAGGAGAAATCATGAACCGGGGAATTATTATTATTATTATTATTATAATAATAATGAAAACAAGCTTAATGTATTGTTAAAAATAACCGAAAATCCAAATTTTATTGTGCGTCAAATTGCTTCTGAACTAAACATACATTTTTCGACAGTTCATAAAATCCTAAAATCAGAAAATTACAAGTCATACAAGTACCAGAATTGGAAATAAGATCCAGAGAAAATGAAACAATTTGGTTTCAACAAGACGGCTGCCCAGGACATTCTGCGAGGAATGTAAAGCAATATTTAAATTAATTCTTTCCAAATTCGTGGATTGGCCGTGGAGGACCTATCAACTGGCCAGCCCGTTCTCCAGATTTAACACCAAATGATTTTTTATGGCCATATTTAGAAGAAAAAATTTATAAAAATAATGTCCCGAACATTGAAACTTTAAAATTGTAAATTTAAGAGAATGTGAAAGTATTACACAAAGACAACTAAGTAATATTCGACATACATTTTATGATAGATTAGGACACTGCTTAGCATTAAATGGAGATTTGTTCGAAAATTTGTTATAAAATAGGAACCTAATAAATAAGTTTTTTGTTTATTAGCCGTAGGATTATATTGTTCTCAGAATACACTTTTTTCCAAGAATGTAATTTTTATTATTCGTTAATAAAAAAATTTAATATATCGTTAAACATTAATATTCTGTGTAGTAACAGTCACTATAAGGTCTATAATTAACAGAAATTATTCAAAAATTAAATGTCATTATGACTTATTTTCAAAATTTGTTTCATTTATCAAGGCAGTCTTATTTTTTTCCAAAAAACCTTAAATTTTATTTAATTAATAAATCGTTAAATATGAATAATTATGGAAGTAAGATGACTTTATAGGATGCGTTTTAAATTTCTGAACAACTTATATTCTTACGCTTTTTGCGGTAAAATGATTAGGTAAAGAGATACAGCAGTTGAAAAAAAATAACATTGAAATCGCTATGCGCCACCTTCCATTTCTACACCCGGTATATACGTACCCCACTATTGCTTGTTTTGAAATAATAAACAAAATTTAAATTCAAATATGCTTTTATTTTTATTACAACATATATACATAAATTACATATACAACATTATTAATTTTCTTCTTCTTCTTCTTCATTATCAGTATGTGGTGGTGTCATATCAAAGTCATTGTTATCATAGTATTTCATAACATGCGAGCAATTTATACAATCTTTATGAGTTCCAGTCAAACGGCATAACACTACACATTCATTATAAATATATGGTAGATCTTCTTCGTGAACAAAATGATTATACGATTTATATCGGAATGTATTTAATATCCAATTTCTATAAGATGATAGTCTGTCTAGATGCCATGGTTGTGGTAAAATTTTAAAAACATCATCTAAATAATCACAATATTTGTTTGAACCAGTTTTATATTGATAATAAAGTAGATCAGTTTTAGGTCTTATATAATCTAATTTAAATTTGTACACTTGTCCTCGATAAAAGTCGATGTAGAATTTTAAAAAATCACATGTCCCATTTTCATCTTCAATACGCAAATCAATTAGTCCATTATAAATTGGAGCTTTATATTTTAAACGAAGAACAATTGTAGTATCTCTAGTTGTAAATATTACTTTATCATTATTTACATATATTCCAGAAATAATTATATTCTCATACATTACTGCACAAAATGTAGAAATGATTTGCGCTATATATATGTTTCAAAATCCGTGTACAGTATTCACCGTCGTCGTCGTCGTCGATAACCTTTAACCTCCACCACATGCTAGTCAGCCGCATGCTAACATGTGCAAATAGTACGAGGGTAAATCAAATATGAACGGGATTTTTGTTCCTAAGCGACAACGGTTCATAGGACTGGCCCCGCACGTCTAGTATGCTTGAGTGGGGTCATTAGGAGTGGAGAGTGTCGGCCATTTCACACTCGCAACCAATTCGTCACTAGCGCTTACGATGTCGGAACAACAGGTGCACCCCTCTGTTGCGCAACGCATAATTGTACAATTTCTTGCTCGTGAAGTAGTCAAAGCGACGGAAATTTTTCGCAGATTGACTGCACAGTTTGGGGACCAAACACTTTCAAGGACTCGTGTGTTTGCCTGGCATAAAGAGTTCAAGGAAGGACGAAAACGGGTGGAAAATCATAAACACGATCGCCGTCCTCGGACCAGTATTACGAGCGAAAACATTCGCGCAGTTCAAGACATTATTGAAGACGATCGACGAATAGGAATATCCAAAATTGCAGAAAAGGTCGGAATAAGTTATGGAAGCTGTCAAGCGATCATCACAAACGACCTAGGGTTCCGTAAAGTGTGTGCTAGATGGGTCCCTCGCCTTTTGACCAAAGATCAGAAGTTGAGACGTTTGGAGGTTTGTCAGACGCTGACAGCAAGGTTTGCGAAAGAAGGTGATGCATTTTTGAATCGGATCATCACCTGCGACGAAACGTGGGTCCACCACTACACTCCCGAGTCGAAACAAGCCAGTATGGAATGGCGGAAGAAAGGGGAGGCAGCCCCAGTGAAAGCCAAGACTCGACTGTCAGCTGGCAAGGTTCTTTCAACTGTTTTCTTCGACCGGCAAGGCATTTTGCTCATTGATTTTTTGCATGAGCGACGCACAATCAATGCTGGTTACTACTGCGAGCTGTTGAACGAAGTGAAGGCTGCTTATCGCCGCAAAAGACGAGACCAACCGATTCGAGAGATCATACTCCTCCACGACAACGCCAGGCCCCATACTGCAGCTCTAACGGTTTCAAAACTAAAAGAAATGCACTGGACTCCACTCGATCATCCTCCCTACAGCCCGGATCTATCGCCCTGCGATTTTCATTTGTTTGGACCGCTTAAAGAAGCTCTAGGAGGGCAACGATTTGAAGATGACGAAGGCGTGGAAGGATTCGTGCGCAATTGGCTCCTGACGCAACCATCTTCATTCTACGATACTAGGATAAAAAAACCTTCCTTCCCGCTGGGAAAAATGTATTTCTAAAGCAGGAAACTATGTAGAAAAATAAACTATAATATCTTATTATTTTTTAATAAATAAATTTAAAACGATACCAAAATACCGTTTATATTTGATTTACCCTCGTAGTTCAAAATGTGACCACCGTTATCAAATAGATGGCGATGCTAGTAGCGAGCGCTCTCCACATGCTAGTCAGCCGCATGCTAACATGTGCAAATAGTAGTTCAAAGTGTGACCACCGTTATCAAATAGATGGCGATGCTAGTAGCGAGCGCTATCAAGTGCATTGCGGGTTGCGTTCTTCTTAAAACTAGCTAACAACCCCCGCACAAGAACAACCCTCGCACAAGAACTACCCCGCACAAGAACTACCTCGCACAAGAACTACCCCAGTGACAAAAACTACCCCCAAAGCCAAAAAAAGGCATCCGAAGCGAAAGACATGCAAGGTCATCGTCCAAACCGGATGAACAGGGTACAAAGTTCAAGGTGAGCCAGAACATACATAGCTGTACTACTTCTATATTTGCTTCATTGTTTTCGTTTACTGCATGCAAGGTAATATTTTCAATGTATATAATTTCAGAAGAAGCATAGTTTTCTGTTTACTGTTATATTAATTATGTTTATATTAATATTAATAATAAATAATTATAATGAATCACTCCAAAGTATATTAGACTTTAACAATTTAATAGGATAATTATTAAACAATAGATATATTACTGTTATTAATAAACTCCTCTTGTTTCTCAATTTTTATTTCTGTGCACGTATACACGTTGAAGTATTTCGAAAATTTAGTTGCTTTTAACATAAACATATTAGTTAGTTGTGTGTTTATATTAAAAAGTTATAATTTCAAAATTGAAATATGGACATATAGATACGAGTTCCAGCTCATTGAGTTTGTGCCAGCCAGTAAAATATTTTTTATTTTTAGCTGTAGAAAGATAATATTTCTTATAACATAAATTTTCTAATAACTATACTGATTGTTTATATATATCTTTTTAGAGAGACATAAACCCTATGGGGTGTTGAAGGATTTGGGGATCAAATCGAGACACAATTTGACCCCTAGAAAACGGAAAATGTACGGGGAGTATTTAAGAGTAAGGAGGATGATTAAAAATGTGAAACAAGGTGGACCAAGGAAACTTTTTAATTCCGCAGAAAACCTTAATTGAGGCTATCATCAAACATTCGGAGAAGAAGCCTGCAGCAAGGCGGTTCAGCACCGAAGAAAAAGCATTTTTCGTGGCGCTGTATAAAACGAGTCCAAGGGGGTACAAACCCCTTTCTTCGATCCTCCCAATGCCCTCTCCGAAGACATTACGCCGATGCCTCCAGAATATTACATTGCTGCCGGGGATAAACAATAAACTTTTTGAGTACCTAAACCGGAGCTCCGAGAAGATGAAGCCAGTGGATAGGTATTGTTTGTTGATGTTCGACGAGGTGTCGCTACGGCCACATTTGGCGTACAACAAAGGATCCGACGAGGTAGATGGATTGGAATCAATCACGGAGGAACGAAGCTATAGACTTGCTGATCACGCCTTGGTATTTATGATCCGTGGGTTGCACAAATCGTGGAAGCAACCCGTTGCTTTCTATTTTGTGCAATCTACGGCTAAATCATGTGTACTAAAGACACGGATCCAGCAAGTTGTCCAAGCTGTTCATGAGCAGACAAAATTTGTTGTAGTTGCGTCCGTGAGTGACATGGGCAGCAGTAATCGGACGGCACTACGCTCTTTGAGTGCGGAGAACGGGCGACCAGACGAGTACATTTATAATGTTGGTGGTTATGAAATTATTCACATTTTTGATCCGCCGCATTTACTTAAATGTATGCGGAATAATTTCTTAACCAAGAACATTATATTTGACGGGAAAGTGGCTAAATGGAGTGATTTGAAAACATTGTATGATTTGGACGGTGTCACCGTGGACAGCAAAATCACTAAACTTACAAGTGGGCATATTGCCCCTGAAGGCAAGCAGAAAATGAAGGTGAAATTTGCTGTCCAAGTTTTCAGTCGCTCTATTTATGCTGCTCTGACGCTCCTATCCAAATCAGGGGCAATGTCCGCCAATGCTACAGCAGAATTTTATTTGTTTATGAACAATTTGTTCGATAGTTTAAATTCCACCCTGATTGCGTCTCGTCCTTTATCTTGTCGGGTCCGTGATAATTCTGCTCATCATGAATTTTGGACGAAAGCTAAAATCATGTTGGGCAGATTATCATTTGTTGATGGCAATCAGCGAACAGTACCTGTCCCGCCGTGTGTCAAGTTTTTTCAGGTGTCAATTCGAAATATCCAGGCATTGTGAAGTACTTTGAAGAATCTTGGTTTCAGATATTTGTTAACAAAATCTGTAAATCAAGATCCTTTGGAGAACTTCTTCGGTGTAGTTCGAGGTTTATGTGGGCAAAATGATAATCCGTCATGTTCACAGTTCGTTTGTGCATTCAAGAGCTGTATTATTAATAATACGGTTAAGAATGGTACAGGTTCGAACTGTGAGGATGATGGAGGATCATATCTCCTAGACCTCAACTTCCTTCTTACTCCTGCTACCATTCCTACAACACCTTCGTCTCCCATTTACCCACCTTTCCTTCAGTCACCATCTCTGCCCACATAAGCCTTGAACAAGGAAATTTTCGAGTTGACCCAAAAAATTCGGTCCAACACAATGGCGTACATATCTGGCTTCATTGGACGGAAGGTATTATCGCATGATTGTCAAGTATGTGTTAAGTTTTTTACAACTACAACATGTACTGACAGTCATGCGATAATACAGCTAAGGGATTACGGTACTGAAAAACGGAAATTGATTTACCCCCGGCAGGCAATTATCGAGGAAGTAGGGAGGCTTCAAAAACTGTTATTTGAAGAAGTTGGAAATAATATTAACAAATGTAATGTAATTTGCACCCTAAGTGACAATGCGTACAGTAATTGTTTGTTAGAAGTTAATTGTAGCAAGCACGACAATTTAAAAAAAATATATATGTTTAACAATTGCACATATCGTACTAAAATATTTTATAAATTGTATAAATAGAAAATTAAGCAGAAAATACAGCAGAAATAATCCTCTAATTGACAAATATTTACAAATGTACTATATGTGTATGAAAAAATAAATTTATTTATAAATGTATTTTGTTTCATAATTTTTATTTTGACCTTTTTTAATATCAAAACCGAATAAAACCCTATTCAAAACCGCGCCTAGGCGCGGTTCTGAACCTGGATATATAGTATCAAGTCATATTCATAGATGGCGATGAACTTCTAGCTTGGTAAAAAGCATTAGCTGTCCAATCTCTCTACGTTAGTAGATATATTATCTCTGTATACTACTAATATCCGTAGTAAGAGCAAGTGATTAGTATTCAGAGGAGTTTCACACAGAAAAAGGTCTAAGATAAGATTGTCCGCTAAGCCTTCACTATTTGCACAGTATGTAGCTGACATGGAAGAACTTCTATCAAGGGAGCAATTATGTGAACTAGTTGTAGGACGAAGTAAGATCTGATTACTTGGGTATGCGGACGACATAGTGATATTAGCAAAAGATGAAACAGAAATACAGGCGATGATGGAAAGGAGACACATTGTTTTAAAAAAAAGGCCATACAAAACTTCTTGAAAAACTTGAGAAAAAGGCAATGGTAACAATGAAATAAATCTGAAGCATTGGAGAAATAAAAATGAAAAACAATGTAAAAATAGGTTGAATGATGTTCGGATATACATTCAAAAGTATAGCAATGTAGGGTGCAGAGATATATGGGTATAAAGAACTACATAGTTTTAGAAGAAGTAAATGTAGCAAAAATGATGATAGGGACCGGAAAGAGAGCTGTTAAATATGAGGAAAGAATGAGAGAGTCAGAAATTATAATTCTATTAAAAATATTGGAAGAAGAGAAGATGATAACAAACTAACAAAATAAGAGAAATAAAAAAAATATATTATGAAAGAAATGGCTACGGAATAAGACAAATCGACAGAGAAAAGCTATGGGAATCCTTTCAAAATAGAGATTGGGGAAACCAAATTCAACAACAATACGAAAAAATCCAGAATTCATCGAAATACTCAAAATATAAGCAGATAAAAACCGTTAAAATACCAACATACATATTGAAGGGCAAAAACAACATTAGCCTAATCGCCAGATTCCGCTGCGAGAATGAAGAGAATAATAACAAATACTAGCTCAAACTTGAAGAAAGAAAGTACCGACTTTGCAAGAGAAAAGAGGAAACCCTGGAACATATACGACTGTACTGTAGGAAATTGGAAAAGGAAGGAAGATCGGAAAAAACACCATTGGAAGAGATGGAAAATTATAGTTCCAAAAAATTATAGAAAAGAGGAAAATAATATAAATTGACAAAATAATATGATAAATGTAAAACATGTAGATTCGAAGACTGAGTAAGGCATGAATTATATAATAAATACATATCGCGCACACTTCGGCCTATAAATAAAGAGAATGGTGGTTCGTTCATAGAAACTAGCCACTGAAGAGTGAGAACTAACAATGCAAGTGCATCTCTCTACTCGGCATCCGCTGCTTTCTTTCAGCAAATTTCAGGCCTTTAGACAAAGAAAGGCGTGATAGTGCATAGGAATATGCCGCTGAAGAATAAGAACTAACAAACTAACAAAGTAAGCGCAACTCTACTCGACCTCCACCTCTCTCTCTGAGCACGAGACTGCTTACTCGTTCTACATGTATAAGTGCCCGGAGCTCGATCTCGAGGACTGCGACTGAGCGAGTCGCCCCACCGCCTTGCATCAGCATAGCCCATCTCCACCTTCGTCACGACCGACCCCCGCCGCTCTCTCTGAGCTAATTACCTCACCCCCCCGCATCACCACATTTGCTGCTACACTCGAGGGTGTGCAGAGAGCGGACCGCTTGCTCGTTCCGTATGTATACGTGCCCGGTGCTCGATCCCGAGGACTGTGACTGAGCGGGTGGTCGCGTTGCCCTGCAGCAGCGCTACCAACCTCGTTACGACCAATCTCTACCGCTCTCTGAGCCAATTACGCCATCCAGTTCTTTTTCCTGTTGCACACGTGGGAGCGCGGATTCCAACGTGAAATTGTATTACCATATCGCGCATACTCCGGATTGTAGTTAAAGAAAGGAGTGGTAATGTATAGAAACTAGCCGCTGGCAAACTAACAAAGTAAGTGCAAATCTGCTCGATCTCCGCCGCTCTCTTTGAGCTAATTACGTCGCCCCCGCGCACCAGCTCCTCTTCTTGTTGCACACAGGGTGCAGAGAATGGGCCGCTTGCTCGATCCGTGTGCCGCCATCATTCCTGCACATCAGCTACTTTTTCTGCTGCTCACGCAAGTGTGCGTGACGACCGGCAGCCTGTACTACTTCATGAGGCTGCTAGGCAAGCTAAGAAGTAACAATCTAACAAAGTAAGTGCAAATCTGCTGGACCTTCACCTCTCTCTCTCTGAGCTAATTACCATATCCCCGTGCATCAGCTCCTCTTCCTGCTGCACGCAAAGGTGTGCAGATAATGGGCCGCTTGCTCGTTCCGTGTGCCGCCGTCATCCCTGTACAGCAGCTCCTTTTTTTGCTGCTCACGCAAGTGTGCGTAACGACCGGCAGCCTGTACTACTTCATGAGGCTGCTAGGCAAGCTAAGAAGTAACAATCTAACAAAGTAAGTGCAAATCTGCTGGACCTTCGCCTCTCTCTCTGAGGTAGTTATCACATCCCCGCGCATCAGTTCCTCTTTTTGCTGCACGCAAAGGTGTGCAGATAATGGGCCGCTTGCTCGTTCCGTGTGCCGCCATCATCCCTGCACATCAGCTCCTTTTTTTGCTGCTCACGCAAGTGTGCGTAACGCCTGGCAGCCTGTACTACTTCATGAGGCTGCTAGGCAAGCTAAGAAGTAACAATCTAACGAAGTAAGTGCAAATCTGCTGGACCTTCGCCTCTCTCTTTGAGCTAATTACGTCGTCCCCGTGCACCAACTCCTCTTCTTGCTGCACATGTGAAGAAAAATATATATATATATATATGGCACCATGTCCGCCCAATGCCACTCATCTAATTCAACCGCTTGATGTGGCAATATTTGCACCATTGAAGAAAAAATGAAGACTAATTGTAGACCAATGGAGAAAGAAATGCCGATACCTTGATAGCATCCCAAAAGAACAATTTAGGGTTAGTGACACTATAAGCGAAAATTTAAAGTCGGGTTGCAGGGTATGAAGTTCTAAAACATATTCTTGGTGGAATTGAGGAGTATCCTAAAAAAACGAATAGTGTGTTGAATGATAACTTGGTGTTGTTCAGAGAATATCGCACAATAGCTAAGAAACAAAACCCTAAACGAGGCAGAAAGATTGAACCAGGAATCGATGCCTGCACACGAGCTCCAACATACTGACGGTACAACACAGATACTGGACGACAGAGAATATTTAAAAAAAAATTCTTATCGCAGAATGTGTATGTTGTATAATTATGTTATTATTTTTTAGATGGCAACTAAAATTACAGACAGCTCATTTATAATTGTTGCAAATGCTCCTGTAACTATAGAATATATTCTCTGCCATATGATTTATTTAGTTAGCTGGATGAACCATGTGCCTCTTCGTTGTTCCAAGGCACGAGGGTAAAACTTGAGTTAATTTTTAAAAGTAGCACAGCAGCGCCATCACAAGTAGGTAGAATTGCGTTCGTCTTACATTTTAAATGCGGTATACAAAACGTACCTTGTTGTATGTGTCAGATAAATTTTTTGTTAAGGTTTTCATTATGAAATAAGATGTAGAATTAAAAAAATATTTATTTTTCGAATTGGCAGTAAGTACCAAGTATATTGGGGTCTATGGTAAGTAAGTCCACTTCTTTAATCATGTCTAAATACAGATGTCAAGTTCCGAATTGCAGTAATATTTATAAACCTGGTTGTTGTAAACATTTTTTTAAAATCCCAAAAGATGAAAATATTAGAAATCAGTGGTTTCATTTTATAGAATGCGAAGTTACAAAAACTAAAAATTTACGATTGTGTGAAGATCATTTTGAAGAAAAATGTTTTACTAACACTTTTTAAAAAAAACTTACACAGAAATGCGATACCAACTATAAAAATAATTTCCGCTGAAAATACATTTAAGAAATTTTATCGTTATCCATTTCTCCGTCGAATGATTTGTTGCAAAATTCCTCTGTATTATCTGCTACATATTCATGTACAAAAACGAAGAATCTACGACATTAAGCTGCAAAAAGCAATCCCAAACTACTACTCCTAAAAGTGGGTTAAAATCTAGACGTAGATTATTTACAGATGTATCAAAAATATCAATTTACAAACGTAAAAAACTTAAACAATTAACATTATCGGATATAGGATTTAAAAAAGTGTCAGATTTAACACCTCGAAAGTTTAAACTTTATAAAGAAAACAAGCGTATGTATAATAAAATATATGTGCTTGAAAAGGGAATTAAAAATTTAAAAATTTAATTACGCACTGCATGTAAACTTAGCACTACTGAAATTTTCCGTGACCTTATTAATGATTTACAAGAAACATTTATACTGAGCCAGTTAAGAAACGCTAAACGAGAAAAACAAGGTCGCAGATGGACATTGCAGGACAAAGTATATGCGCTGGCTATATATATATATATATATATATATATATATATATATATAAACAAGATCCACGATGATATAGATATTGTTTATATATATATATATATATATATATATATATATATATATATAAACAAGATCCACGATGATATAGATATTTACAAGTTTTTGAATTTACCATCAGAAATAACATTACCGCAAATTTTAAAAACTGTACCATTTCACACATGTTTAAATAATTCAATATTGGAGAAACTGAAAAACAGAATACGACATTTCACGAACACTGAAAAGTTATTATATTATTTTACTAAAGATACTATCAAAACAGCATATTTAAAATTATTCTGCATAAAAATGTAGCAGCACTTTTATCAATAGGTCTTAAAGTAATACGCACAATATGTGATCAAGGAGCAACAAACTCTGCTTGTATATCTCAGTTAACCCACGCCCGCCGTGTCTTTTAAGGTACATCTATTATTTTGTCTGTGGAGCCAACTGTTGTTGATTTATTGTATCTCTGTGAGGTTGTGCATATTACCAGAAGTTCATTTCACAGTTTTCTTTACGGTTTAAGTGTGGTTAAGCGTCTACTTATCTTAAATGCACATATAAAGTTATCACTTGAATTTGGAGCTGGTAAGTGTTTTTATTTGTTGCTATATTTTATAAAAACAATACATTTCAAATATATATTTACATTACGAATCATTAAACACATAATAAATTGTGACTTACATTGGAAATTAACACCTGAATCTGTAATATTACATCTGTACACCAGTTTAATTCATACTGTACCTGATAAGGCACGGAGGGCATTTCAAGTTATTTTGAAATTTCCTTCCAGCATTCCACATTTCTGGTGGATGCTATAGAAGATATAGATAGATAGTGATACAGCTCATTGTGGAACAATGTGCACTATATGCACATCAAAATAATAAACATGATTTCACTGTATCTGCAAATGAAATTCGTACTTTCATTGCGATACTGTTTTTCTCCGGCTATTCCAAATTACCACAAGAACGGTTATTTTGGAAACTGGATGAAAATGTGCATGTAAATATAGTTTCTAAAAGTATGAGCAGAAATAGATACCTACTAATAAAAGGGAATTTGCATTTGGCGGACAATAGAAAACTTGATAAGGGTTTGGTTACAAAAATTGGTCGCTCCACAGGATACTGCTACGCGTTCGAAACTGCAGTACTGGAAATAACATCGAACAAACTAAGCCTTTGGGAACTCGTGTAGTTTTGTCATTATTGCAGCACGTTAATATTCCAGAAGATCATCAAATATTTTTCGATATTTTTTTTTCCTTCGCACGAACTTCTGTGCAACCTAAAGGATCTTGGATTTCGTGCGACGGGTACTGTACGTGAAAATCGTCTAAAACGATGTCCTCTTCCAAATTCTAAAGTATTTGGGAAACAGGATCGTGAATTATATGATCATTGCTTTGATGAAGCAAATGAAGTGTTAGCAGTAAAATGGAATGACAATAATATTTGTACAATATCAACCAATCATGATGTTGTCGAACCCGTACATTCTGTGAAAAGATGTTCTAGAACAATTCAAATCCATGTTACATAAAACAATCATTGCTGTACAAAAATTATAACTTGGGTATGGGTGGCGTAGGCCTAATTGATCAAGCGGTGAATACTTATCGAATAGCAATTAGAGGAAAAAAGTGGTGGTGAATTTTATTTACCCACATGCTCAATGTCCCCATGACAAACGCTTGAAAACTGCACCAAATTGTAGCACCAGGAAATAAAAAACTTTCTTTATTGGACTTCACTCGTTATGTAACGCGACATTATTTGTACGCATCGAATACCAAAAAAATAAACCGCATTCATTACCAAGCAGTGTTGCTACGGAGAATATTGGACATTTTCCAGAAAAGCTTCCAAAACGTATTCGCTGTAGAATATGTCATTCAAGAGTAATATGGTCCTGTAAGCAGTGTCGAATAACGCTCTGTATTGAAAGTGTAGCGAACATGCCTCGGCTAGCCTTGACGCCCGTGGCTCACGCTGTAGTGACGTCACGTACGATTAAACCGCGCGACAGTCCGACCAATAGGGTGCGTTCCCCCGCCTGCGTCACAACCAATAAGGAACCGTCCTTCGGCCTACGCTGCGACCAATGAGAGGGCACGCCCCACCGCCGGCGCACGGTCAGAATGGTATAAGAAGGACGGTCCGGCCACAGCTAAAGTGGTCCAAGCCTCAACAGCTTAGAACTCACTCCACTGCAAAGTGGAGCATCCAAACATCACGCTCAGCTGAAAAGCCGACAGTCCAAACATCAGTACTCAGCTGCAAAGCCGATACTCTAAACTCCCTTCTCAAATAAGGAGTTGAGGATTCACACCACCGGGAGCTACCTAACCAGCTTCACCACGGATCGTCCAAGTAGACCCAAGGGTACCGCCCAAGGCGTCCAGGAAACCCCAGCTCAGCCCACGTAAGCGACAACGCTCGATTTCACCGAGAAAACCTGTGCCAAAGCGATTGCGACAACAGTCTCCAAAGAGTACTCCAGCCCCAACAGCAGCCGGTTACCGTCTAATTCCCGTGCCGCCGACACCTGCCCACTACCACACCGTGGATCGAAGTCGAGTGCACCCTCGTGACCCACGACTGGACCTCGTACGTCGTGCTCAACGGAACCACGCAGAATCAATTAACATTCGCCCATTTGAGTAAGGCGCTTCGAGTGTTTTTAGTGAGAGTGTATATATTGTGTATGACAATCAACATGTGTTGAGCAACTTCTTTGTTTTTGTATATATTGTGTATGACAATCAACATATGTTGAGCAACTTCTTTGTTTTTGTATATATTGTGTATGACAATCAACATGTGTTGAGCAACTTCTTTGTTTTTGTATTTGTGTATCGACGATCAACCTAGGTTGAGAAACTCTCTCTGTGTGTGTGTAAATATCTGTGTTGTAAATACTGTTACATTAAACCATCAAAGCCAAACCACTTCTGTCTATTCACCACGCCAACATATCCTCTCACTGATCGCAAATTAAACAAACCGTTGGCCCTTCGCGCCTACAAAAGAAATTGCTTCGAAACTTCTCACACAACATAATATATTTGTATTCAATTCCGCTCATTGTACCTCTTAGGGCACACCTATTTTTAATACTATTATAAACAAATATATATATATATATATATATATATATATATATATATATATATATATATATAAACGTTATTATTCAAAAAGTATAGAAATAACTGATATTTTCTGTTCACAGCGCACTTTTCCCATTCGTTCTTCTGTATTTTGTCAAACTAAATAGTTTGTTTCTGAGAATCATGTTATTTATATATGCTATATTTTGTCTTTCTAGCCTACCTTTAACTTCATGTTGTTCGAATCATTGGCAAGAACAAAAATAATTATTGTTTCTATTATTGTACTATGAATAACTATTTTTAGTAATTTCATCTTTAAAACAATGGAAAGAAAGTTCAATGAGAAACATATAAAATTATCTTCTAATAGAAAAAGTACTAAAAATCGCTGTAAAGTACATTCAAAAAGATGAGTACAACAGTCAGTCACATCTACAAACATCAAAAAATTATGAGCAGGAAATTGTATAACCACTTACCTCCGGAAAAAAAAGTTGCAGAAAGGAGTTATTTGCGACAGAGGACTACACTGAAATTGATTCTGTTCCAGTGAATTGTGAAGATGTATAATAGAACACAACTATATTTTAAATAAACCTATTTCATAATTTTCTAGTTGTACATCGATGAATAATTGTACTGAAGATTGAAGAATTGTTAACATTTCACACTTTTTTGCGAAATTAAAGAGATTTAAACATGACATGTAATTTTTTAATTGACCGCGCTAACATGCACCTGGAATGTACCGCGCGAATATGTTCCTAATTAATCGGGACATTTCCTATCTGCACATTTGTAGTCGAGTGAAGCAAGTGAAGAGCGTCAGTTAATTGTTCCAATAAAAATCGTTTGAGAACAGTGGATATAAATATCTATTTGACGACGGTAGTAAAATTCTTTGTATAAAATGTAATAAATGTACTGAACATTGTAAAAGTTTTTAGATCAGTTATACCAGCATTTTTAACTCTCTCAGGATTAGTGGTACTGTGTTTGTCCCACTTTTTTAAAAAACTAGTGCGCCATGGTAATATGTAAATTACACCACTAACAAACGAGGGGGTATTGATATATAGTTAGCCTTGGATGATTCCAATATCTGAAAGTGAATATGGTTGCTATGGTTACAACTATGATGTTTTATAAATAAGTTGACAAAGTTTGACATCTATAAGTTGAACGGTGATTAAACTGTGAATTTTTGAAAACGGCATGTTTGCGAAAAAGCTAGAATTTGAAAAAGTTGAGTTGCGGTCAGTTATTAAATATTTATTTTTGAAAGGATTATCCTGCAAAGAAATTTTTGCTGATATAACAGACACTTTAGGTGATCAGTGTCCTTCATATGCAACTATTAAAAACTGGGTTGCGGAATTTAAGAGAGGAAGATCAGATGTTAAAGATGAGCATCGCGCTGGAAGACCAATTTCTGTGACCACTTCGGAAAACATTGATTCTGTCCATGATATGATTTTAGCAGATCGACGAATTGGGCTGAAACGTATAGCGGAAGCATTGAACATTTCCTATGAACGTGTATTTCATATTGTTCATCACGACTTGGATATGAGAAAACTTTCGGCCAAATGGATTCCAAGATGCTTGAATGCTGATCAGAAGCGTTTTCGTTTGACAACGTCGAAGAAAATTTGCCGTAGTTTTGAAGCAGACCCCTCAACATTTTTGGATCGGCTTGTTACTATGGATGAAACGTGGATTCATCATTATGACCCAGAGACTAAAGAGCAATCGAAAGAGTGGAAGCATTCCGGTTCTCCACGACCAAAAAAATTCCGTGTTCAAAAATCCGCGGTAAGATTCTTGCTTCAGTTTTCTGGGACAAAGATGGGATAATTCTGACAGATTATTTGGAACAAGGCAGAACTATCACGGGAGTTGCTATCTAAATTACGCAAGAAAATTGTGGAAAAGCGCCGCGGAAAACTTACCAAAGGTGTTCTCTTTTTGCAAGACAATGCTCCTGCTCACAAGTCCTTGATTGCAATGCGCAAAATTCATGAAATTGGTTTTGAATTGGTTAACCATCCGCCCTATTCTCCGGATTTAGCACCATCAGATTATTATTTATTCCCAAATCTTAAAAAACACTTGAAAGGTAAAAGATTTTCCACAAATGATGAAGCCATACGTGCCGCTGAGGAGTGGTTTGCAGACCAAGACAAAGAATTTTTTTTAGAGGGTTTACAATTATTTTATAAACGTTGTGTTAAATGTGTAAGTCTTAAAGGAGATTATGTTGAATAAATAAAATTTTGTTTTGAATTATTGTGGCATTTTATATGGTAGGCTAAGTATTTATCAACACCCCCTCGTAAATATTATTTCCATTCTTACCAGTTGGCTAGAAACTGTAGCACCTCTATAAATGTGTTTATGTGATTGTGTACGATGAGAGCAACGCGCGTTTTGTTGTAAGTTAAACCACTTGGTTCTTCAGTTTAAATTTGTAAATTATGATTTTAATGAAAATAATTAGTTTTATCTTTAAACTTTTATATCGAAGATCATATTAATCGTATAAGAAAGGACGGACATATAGGTAAGTTTAAAATTATATTTATTTTTTTGGTTTTAGACAAAAATATGGTGGTACGTTATATGTACCTCTATGTTTTAAAATATAGTTTGATGGAATATGTTTTTTTAGAAATAGACGAGGGATTGCCATTCATTGTGCAAAGTTGCTTAAAGGCAGACTACTTCGTATCACAATATGCCCATATATGAAGGAACTCCCTCTAACCAAGAGTCACTTATTGATTATATGGATAACACAGAATTGATCGCCGATGTTTGACTTGACAATGCTGTAGAATTAGACGATAATAATTTAATTGATGATAAATTGGAGGATTTTGACACTGATGATTCTGATTCAAACATACCTCTGAGCCAACTTCGTTCGAAACTTATGCAATCGGCTACTGACATGCCTCCAAAATGGGATCATTGATTCAATGTAGTTGAACCTCCCCAGTTTCTTGATTACTCAGGAGTTTCAGATATTGTGAAGGAAATTGAAGATCCTATTCCATACAATTTTGTTAATTTACTATTTTCCGATGACATTATAGATAATTTATTTTTCTAATCAATTAATACAACCGAAATGAAGGCATTCTTGGGAATAAATTTATTAATGGGGATTAAATCATTGCCAAGTTACAAAGATTATTGGAGTTCGGATTTACGTGATTCGTATATAAGTCAATTTATGCCAGAGATCAAATTTAGTTGGCTTTTAGGAAATATTCACTTAAATGACAATTCCCTTTTGCCAAATAGAAACGAACCTCAATATGACAAATTATACAAAGTTCGCCCCTTCTTAGACAAGCTATCAGAGAGGATACAAAATTTGGTCATTGGCAGACAAATCCGGATATTTGTAAAGATTTCAAATATACACAGGCAAAGTGAAGGATGCTGTGAAGAAAAATTTAGGAGGAGTTGTAAAAGATTTAATGCGGGGACTTGAAGGAAAAAATCACCATTTGTATTTCGATAATTATTTCAACACCTACAAGCTAATGTTGGAATTGAAACATAAAAATATTCATGCATTTGGAACAATAAATTTTACTAAGACAAATATACCATTATAAAAGAAGACAAAAAATTATCCAGGGGTAAATTCGGTTGGAAAATAAGCAATACTGGATTGTCTGTGTACAAATAAAAAGACAAAAAATCATTTCCACTTATTATCAAATTTTCATGATCCAAAGGATATGTCGCCTGTACGCCGGCAACAAAGAAATGGAGAAGTGATTGAAGCACCATGTCCTAAAGTTTTAAGTGACTATAATGCGAATATGAATTTTGTTGACAACTTTGACCAGTTAAAAACATCATACGAAATAAACCGTAAGAGCCACAAATGGTGGCTTCGCAATTTTTTTTTTATTTTTTAGACGTACGCGTATGCTACTCATTCATATTGTATTAGTATAACACAGAAATACTATTTCACAAAAATATTTCCGTAGAAATTTCCATATTATAAAGACAAAGAACTGATAATAATTATCCTTTGACTGTCAAGAAACGCAAGCTGAAGGTACCTGTTGAAGTAAGATTGAAAAATTTATCTCATCAGTCAATTCGTAGTACAAGAAAACGGTGTGCCATTTGCTTCCAAGATTTTCATTAAAAGTCATAATGGTGCATACGAGGGTTGCCTTTTAAGTTTTTACAATCGAACAATTGATGACGTTAATTAGTTGCGTCATCACTGTATCTGTCAACATTGACAGTTGTCATTTCAAAGCCAGTGGCAACTCAGAAATTGACCGAGTAGGTTGTTGATAGTGAACGTTTAAAAGAAGCAAGTTTGTGCAAAAATGGAAATCACCCGTGAAGGTTTGCGTTGGATGATTTTTTATGACTTTAAAAAAGGCCTTACTCAACAACAATGCATAGAATCGCTTAGTGCAAGTTTTGGTAATGAAACACCATCAGAGAAGACTGTTTACAATTGGTTTACAGAATTTCGTCTTGGTCGTGCTTCCGTCAGTAATGAATGTCGTGAGGGTCGACCAAAATCGGTTGTTGTACCAACAAACATCGATGCTGTGATCAACATGATTAAAGAAGATCAACATGTGACTTACAGACAGATAGAGGCGTCTCTTGGCATATCGCAGACTGCAATAAAATCAATTTTGCATGAACATTTAAGTGAGAAATATTTGTTCCAGATGGATTCCGCATAATTTGACCGAAGCACAAAAAAAGGCTCGTGTTGAATGGTGACAGGAAATGCTGAAAAAAATTCGACCGAGGACGTTCAAAATCCGTATACAATATTATTACAGGAGACGAAACTTGGATACATTCGTATGAACCTGAAAGCAAACAACAGTCTACTGTTTGGGTATTTGACAATGAACCCAATCCCACTAAACTTGTTTGTTCACGGAGCACTTCTAAAAAAATTATCGCTTGTTTTTTCGGTTATACTGGACACGTCGCAACCATTCTTCTATAGCTCGTGTCACGTAGAAATGAACTAGCGTTTTAGTCATCTCTGCGCAAGCTCCGCTCTTGTAAGTGGACGGGCCAATTACAAATAAGTACTTATAGATAGGTACATTTGTCTCAGTGGCGTGCAAAATTATATATAAATTATATTATCTTATTATACAATTATTGTGTATTGTACAGCTTAAGTGCAAACATGGTTTTGAATAGCAAAAGTAGAGAGTTAGTGTTTAATTTAATTAATTTTATGGAGAACGAAGCCAAGAATGGAATATCTATTCCATTAACAGCGGTTTTAGATCGTATGTGTGAAGCTACCGGTTTATCAAGAAACACGGTGTTAAAAGTAAAAAAAGAAGGAGAAGCGGTAAAAAGTGGTGAACAACCAAAATTCACCACTCCAAATAAAAAACGAAAGAGGAAGTGCTCCAAAACTGACGTCGATGAACATGCAGAAGTTTTTATTCGGCGCCATATTCACATTTACCATAAAATTAAAAAAGAACATCCTACCCTTGATCGCCTTATAATTTCTATGAAGGAAGATGGTCTACCTTTCGACGGCTCTAAGAGTTCACTTGCTAGAATGTTAAATAAAATGGGATTCAAGTAAGTACTGATTTTTATATTCTTTTTAAATTTTTCCTCGATACTTTTTGGACGTAAAATATGCGATTGCTGAATAATACATGACTATGTTACTTTATTTTATAGTTAATTTTTTTTCTAATATGTATATATTCATAATAGGTAATTTATTAAGTATTAATCGATAAAAAATATATTAATAAATTATGTTAAAATAGTGTCAAAAGCAAATAACAAAATTGAGTGCTCGAATTTTACTAATATTTAATTTGATAAAGAGCGTTTTAAAATCAACTCAATATAAAATTTATAGGTGGGCGGCATATTTCTTATTCTTCACGCTCACGTCCACGCATGATTTATTTTCATTTAAATATTCACGTTCACATTTACGGCCCCCGCACAACTAATTAAAATTTCTTTAATTTTTACAAAGGTAAAGATTTATAAGTTATACTAAAATCACTTTTTCAAATCCTATTATTCCGGGATTATTATATTTTCTAAGATTAAGATTAAGATTAAAAGTAAAAGCCGAAAAATAAGATTTACCTGGAAACTTTCCCGAAGTTATATTTCATATTAATTATAATGTTGTTATTTCTAGGTGGAGGAAAACCCGAAATAACCGTGGTTGTCTTATAGAAAGACATGATATTAGAGCAGCGCGGGTGAATTACATCAAACAGATTAAAAGATATAGAGATGAAGGACGCCCTATTGTTTATACCGATGAATCCTACATCAACGCTAACCATACTAAACCACAATCGTGGGTCGATGATTCGACGGGAGGCCTTCATGTACCTACTGGAAAAGGTGCGCGTCTGGTGATGGTTCACGGGATTCGAGAGTGGCTTTATTCCAAATGCGCTACTTACTTTCAAATCGGGAACAAAATCCGGGGATTACCATGACGACATGAACAGTACCAATTTCATGAAATGGATTAAGGAAAAGCTATTACCTAATCTTTCACCGAATAGCGTAATTGTTATCGATAATGCGGCATATAATAATGTTACTGAGGAAAAAACATTACTTTTAACCACAATAAAGCTGATATGCAACGCTGGCTAAACGAACGTAACATTGCATTTAGCCAAAACATGACGAAAGTTGAATTATTTTCGATAATAAAAGAGAAACAGCCAAAAGTAAAAAAAATATATTCTTGACACGTTAGTTGCTTCACACGGTCATACTATTCTTCGATTGCCGCCATATCACCCGGAGTTAAATCCCATAGAAAAAATGTGGGGCCTTCGTCAAAAACTGGGTTGCTTCAAAAAACACATCATTTAAATTAAATGACGTACAAAAATTGGCCGAGCAAAAATTTTCTGAAAATTGTGAAGATACAATTAAGGCTATTTTCGAAAAAACCGTCAAACTAGAAAACGAATACTATGAAAATGAAGTTTTTATGGACACACAAGTCGACCAATTTATTATAAGACTAAAGAATCAGATTCGGAAGAAAGTGCTTGGTCCGACGAGAATGACGATGAAGAAGATATTGGTGTTACTCCTTTATCCGTTTAATTTTGTTACACACAGAAACTTAGAAATACTATATTTTAATAATAAAAATGTTATACTATGTATACCTGTATATTTAATTAGTTGAAATGTTTGTAAAGTGTATTTTTATATATTTAATTATAATTTATGTACCTGATTATGGTTAAATTGTGATCAAAATGTTCCTTATACTAATAAACATCATTTTATATATTTAATTATGATTTATGTACCTATTGTAACTGATTATGGTTAAATTGTGAACAAAATGTTCATTATACTAATAAACATCATATGGACCATGAAGGCTTCTTTATTTTATACAAACCGACAAAGAGTTTACAAATATCCAATCAAAATTTATTAATTTTCTTTTAAGAATTGGTCATTTTTATTTGTTTCTTGTGCGCCACTGGTGACCTTTGGCAGGCCACGCCAGTTTGTTGGCGGGTTCAGTGGAGCGCGTATATATTTAACGGTTTACACTAGTATTACCTGCTTACAATAAAGCTGGGCGACTAGAGTACAAACCTTCAAATTGTGTACTGGTAAGCGGCACACCGATAAGTACTTGTTTTTAGTGTGAGAAACAGAGAAAAATACTGTTCCGCTCTATAAAAACTATGGTAAGCTTAGGGTGTGCGAGAAAGATTGTAAAGTTCATTTCTACGTGACACGATAGAGGATCGAAGAACTGTTAATGCTGAATGGTATAGTACAACAGTAGTATATACTGCCAGTTCTTGCACGGCCCAAGAGTAATTAAAAAGTCATTAACTGGCGCCAGTCTTGAGGTGAAAGTTTTGTTGTTGCAATACTTGTTTATTAATAATTGATAGGAATTTGAGATAAATATTTGTTTTAAAAATAGACAGGATATTTGACCTTGACTTGAAATGTTTATTCGGTAATGTGAATATTTTGTAATGATAAATGAGAAGATATTTTGTATATGACATATTTTTATTTTTCTAATATTTGAAATGCTTGGTGAAAGTTAAATGTGATGACGATAGTTTTCCGTAATAATAATTACTTTAAAAGATAAGATGATAAAGAAATGAAATTTTAAAAACCCTACTAAAAGAGAAAATAGTCATTATCTGTTAATTTATTTAAAATGGAAATTTCGGTAATGATAATTTATATATGAAATATTTCAAATTTAGATAATATTTTTAAAATGTGTATATAATTTTCTAATATTTGAAATGTGTGGTGAAAGCTAAATTATAATGACGATAGTTCTCTGTCGTAATATTCCCTTAATGGGTATGATGCTAAGAAATATTTTTAAAATGTGTATATAATTTTCTAATATTAGAAATGTGTGGTGAAAGCTAAATTGTAATGACGATAGTTCTCTGTAGTAATATTCCCTTAATGGGATGATGTTAAGAAATAAAACCCTACATAGGATAGAGAAAATAGTCCTTAATGATTAATGAATAAATGAATCATTTTGCATATATATATCGGAGTTTTAACATTATTTCGTCAGTATTTGTTATACTGTGCATCGTATTTACCATGGCTCCATTCAACAACCAGCCTGCGTATTACATCGAACCCGAGGTGATAATAGAAGAAGTCGTTTCACCTCCAACACCCGAAATTAATATTATCAGCAATATATTAATAAGGGCAGCAGATGAGGTGAATGCAGAGGAGCCCCGCATGCCCGGATCCCCATCAGCTGGTGGGATTGATGTCGGTGAAGTGGTGGTCATTGACGAGGACGACGACGACGACAACAACGGTGATTTCCTGAACAATTTAGTCCAGGAAAAGGCAGCTGAGCTTATGAAGTTACCGCTGAAGAGAGGTAGTCAAGACGCTGAGGAAGATATGTCTTCTAAACGGCGGCGAACTTCATATAGCTCCGAGGTAAGCGAGCCCTATGGACAGCCTCTCGTTATCGAGGACGACACCGAGGTGGAAACAGAAACCTGGGGAGGAGACGACCAGCTCGACGAAGACGTCCAGCTGGATTTGTTGCTGGGATCGGCGGAGGTCACTAGCTTCGCGTTCCCGCTAAACAAACATACTCAGGATAACAATGACCGATTGCTGGACGTCTTTGCTTTTTCTCTAGGTAAAACTAGGCGAGCGTTCATCTCCGTAGGCGTCGATCCGAATCGTAGTATGCAGGTAACCATCAGATTAGTGGCAGACGTTCTAAATAAACTTTATTTTAATATTGACGAATTAGACCAGTTTGTGAAGTTTTTAAAATTCATTAAAAGTGAAAAAGCACAAGTCGGACGAGTTTACAGATCAGCGAATGTGGAATTTACAATATTGAATAAAGGACAACTAAAATATAAAATAAATAGTAAGTTTTTAGTGTTAAATAAGGAATATGTAGATAATTTAATAAAATTAGAATTAGATGTACAAAAAAAAATTTTAGAATATAGTGTTAAGTATTTAGATTTAAATAAAATGTATAAAAAAATAATTCAAGATGTTTGTGTAAATAGTTTAAGATATAATTTAGAATTAGATACTAGTTTGTATGATATAATTTATAAGGGTAATTTAGCATTTAAGAATTTATTCAACGAAATATATATATATTATTATCATAAAACATTAAGAGATGTGCAAAGTGTATATACTTTTATAAATAGAGAAAAAAAATATATAATTTAAAAAGAACTCAAAATATTTATTTAATACTCGTATCATCCTCAAAAAAACTTATATTGAATAATTTATATTTTAATTAATTAAATAATATTCCCAAATTTTATTAATGCATTGGTAATTGTAAAATATATAATTTATAAAGTTGAATATTTTGTGAAAATTAAATTGTAAAGAAAATAGTTCTCGGTTATAATAATCGCTTCTAATGACAAGATCGTAAGATGATTGAATACAATACATTTTGCTAATGTACTTGTATATATATATATATATATATATATATATATATATATATATATATATATATATATATATAGGAGTTGAAATTTATTTCTTTAGTATTCAGTCTGCTGCTAAACTGGCTAGAAGCTTTGTGAGTGTTTAACAGCAATAATGGCTCAAGAAAATTTTGACAACTTTTTTCGAATTTGCGAAGAAATCGTTGACTCTTCATTACATTTTAATACGTTCTATCAAATTTGTGAAGATTTGATAGACCGTAGTTTGAACCAAACTGGACGCGGGAACCAGATTTTCCACGTTTCACCATTGTCTCGGATGTAGAATCTCATCTGAAGCGGTTTAATATTGCGGGTCGAAAAATTACTTTTACTATAAATGATCCACCAACAGATGAAAATTCAGTACACTGGTTCTATAACAGTGTGAAAAGTGTCACTGAATATGTAATGGAATCCGTGGATCCGGCCGATTACGTGGGATTCATTTTTCGAACACCACGTCTTGAAAATGGACCAGCATGGCTCAGTTTCCGTCGTGCAGACCAGCTACACATCGATGTTGTGTGGGATGCTCTCGAAAAAATTCTACAGAGCAACAGAGAAATTTTTTCTGATGGTCAATTTTCTATTGAATTAACCAAAATTTCCATGCCTCTGGGATGTGGTAATGGTAAAAAACTGCGAGGACATGGCCTTTCATACGCGGAGTTTTGTCGCCGGAAATATGGAGTGATAGACATTATGAACAAAGACAATTTGTGTTTACCTCGTGCACTAGTAGTTGCAGACTCTCTATATAAAAAAGAACAGTGTTTTAAAGACATAGTGAGTGATAGACAAGGTGTCCAGAGTATGAGAGCACGTGAATTATTAGTAAATGCAAACGTACGTATAAATGAAGATGGAGCCGGTATTCCGGAACTTACTGAATTTCAGCGCTATTTTACTCAATATAACATATGTGTATATGAGTACAATGGTCGCGGAAGGGTGATATTTGAAGGTGCAAGAGGAAAAAATCTTCCAAGACTGAATCTCTTGTATCATCGAAATCACTACACAGTAATTAAAAGTTTAACGGCAACATTTTTATGCAAATATTTTTGCGAGCCATGTCATGTCCCCTATTATGTAAGGGGAGCTCATTCTTGTGAAAATACTTGCTATTTCTGTAAATTTAGTCCGCAGTGTCCTCCTACTCTGGTTTTAATAAAGTGCAAAATGTGTGGTAGAAACTTTCGTGGACAGGAGTGCTATGACAATCATAAGAAGGTAACGTGTCAAAACTATAAAAAATGTGATAAATGTTTAAAAACATACGTGCTAGGAAAGAAGGGGCGCCTGCATGTTTGTGGTGAGGCATATTGTCAATTTTGTAGGGACTATAAAAATTCAGGACATTTGTGCTACATGGCAAAAGACAATTCTAAATGTAAGGACAAAAATTTATATATTTATTACGATTTCGAAACACGTCAGGAAAAATCTGCAGGTGAAAATTTTGAACATGAAGTGAATTTGTGCGTAGTACAGCAATCATGTTCAGCTTGTTGCAACAACCAGGATTTAAAACAATTTTGTAGTTCCTGTGGTATTCGCCAACATATTTTTACAAAAGAACCCGTAAAAGATTTTTTATCGTATGTTGTATTGCCAAGAACTTCATTTACTTCGGTTATATGCATTGCACATAATTCGAAATCCTTCGACAGTCAATTTATTTTAAAATATTTAGTAGAAGACGACAATACTAAACCAAAAATAATTTTAAACGGGTGCAAAATTATGATGATCCAATTTAACCATATTAAATTTGTAGATTCAATTAATTATCTTCCCATGCCATTATCAGCGTTGCCAAAAGCTATGGATTTACCTATTACATTAAAAAAAGGTTTCTTTCCCCATTATTTTAATAAACTAGTAAATAAAAATTATATAGGTCCACTACCTTCTACTGAATATTATGGGATAGACAATATGTCTATTTCTGCACGCCAAAATTTTTTGGACTGGTATAATAAACAAGTAAAAGAAAATGCTATATTTGATATGAAGAAAGAGATCATCGAGTATTGTGTGTCCGATGTTGAAATTTTGCGTCGAGCATGTGACAAGTTTCGGACAAGTTTCATGCAAGATTGTAAAGTTTCTCCATTTTCTGAATCTGTTACTATTGCTTCTGCATGTAATCGCGTATTCCGTAGATTGTTTTTAAAACCCAATACAATCGATATTATACCACAAAAAGGAATGAAAGATAATCAATCAAAAATAGCCTTGATGTGGTTAATACAACAAGAAAATGTACGGGGAATTAGAATTCAAAATGCAGGCAATGGTACGGAAGCAGTAATTAATAATTTATATAAAGTTGATGGTTATTACGCGGCTGGTAAATTAGTTTTTGAATTTCTGGGGTGTTTTTGGCATGGATGTACTTTATGTTTCAAAACAAATAGAAATGAACCAGTTTTTAGTTCATCAAAAGAAACTTTGGAACATAGGTTTCAGAGAACAATAGAAAAATTAGACAAAATTCAAAATTTGGGATATACTATAATTAAAATTTGGGAATGTGAATTTCAAAAAGTGTTAAAAAACGATAAAAATTTAAACAAGATGCTTAGTAATCATGAAACTTTAAATAATGCACCTCTACAAGCTCGCGACGCGTTATATGGCGGACGAACTGGTAATACAGTTTTATACAAAAAAATTGAAAATGAAGAAAAGATTAAATATGTAGACGTATGCTCTCTTTATCCATATGTTTGCAAATATGGCAAATTTCCGATAGGCCATCCGAAAATTTTTGTTGGTGCTGAATGTGACCTGTTGTGTCCTAACAATAATATTGATCAGGTCGAAGGATTAATTAAGTGCACTGTTTTACCACCTTCTGATATTTTTCATCCTGTACTGCCGCGAAAGGCCCATGGGAAACTCATGTTTGTTTTGTGTCGGGTTTGTTGCGATGATCTACAACAACGTGATTGCTGTCATAGTGACTCTGAAAGACAATTTTCGGGGACCTGGGTCGCAGACGAAGTGCGTCGAGCCGTGTCCGTGGGGTATAAAATTTTAAAAGTGCACGAGGTATGGCAATATGTGGTAACTGCATACAACAGAGACACAAAAACAGGTGGCTTATTTGTGGACTACATCGACACATTCCTGAAAATGAAACAAGAGGCCAGTGGTTACCCCGCAGATTGTTTGACCGATGTAGATAAAGAAAACTACATAAAAAATTATGAAGTCAACGAGGGAATTCAATTGAATCCCTCTAAAATTGAGAAAAATGCTGGAAAACGTTCTAATGCCAAGCTTATGCTGAATTCTTTCTGGGGTAAGATAAGGTATACTAGAATATATTTCATAATGTTAATTTATTTTCGTTCACAGGAAAATTCGCACAGGCGGAAAACCAGCCACGTACATCAACAGTTTCTTCTGCGATGGAATTATACGATTTACTTGCTAATCCAGCAGTGCAAGTGAATAGGATTATCCCCGCAGGAGATAAGATGATTTACGTGAACTGGATACAACAGGAAGAAGCAATGGACCAGCTTAGTACGGTTAATGTCGTCATTGCCGCCTACACCACAGCACAGGCCCGATTACGTTTGTACGAATTTTTGGAACCTCTGGATCGTTTTATATTACGATACAGATTCTATTATATACTCTCATTCACCTGGTGAATATGAACCACCCACGGGTAATTACTTGGGTGATCTAACAGACGAATTAGAATGTTATGGGGCTGGGAGTTATATAGTAGAATTTGTAAGTGGAGGACCCAAAAATTATGCGTACAAAGTATTTTCGACGTCAACCAGTGAAATAAAAGAAGTGTGCAAAGTGAAAGGCATAACTTTAAATTTTAAAAACAGCCAAAAAGTGAACTTTGATAGCTTAAAAACAATAGTGCTTAATGACAATATAGAAAACCCAGTCTTATATATGAATAGAATTAGGTGTACAGACGATCACAGCGTTATTACAAAAAAGGAAAAAAAGACATTTAGTGTTAATTTTATGAAGCGTAGGTTAGTAGATAATATAGAAAGTGTACCATACGGTGTGAAAAAAATAAAGTTTTAAATAGTTTATTTATTAGTATGTTAAATAAGTAAGTAATATATAAGATTTTATGTATTGTAAGTAGTCTTAGTTGTTGTATATAGTGTAGTATAAGTAGTATTAATTATTAAGTTATTTTTTGAATATGTTATTACCCTATTTAAATAAATATATATTAATATTTGACAATAAAAAATATTATTTTATGAAAGTATTCAACTAAATTTGTGTATTTATTACTTATGCTATATAAAATAAATATAAAAATTACTAAGTAGGTACTGCTATTATTTAAATAAAATAATCCTATTATTTTGAGAGGGGGACCAAGTGCAGTGAAAGTAAGTAAGTACTCATTAAAATCACATTATATAGGTACGTATTGTAATAATATATAGTCTCGAAAAATCAGTTTCTTTACACTGCCAAAAAAGCGTACTATGCTCAGCAAAGAAGAAGGTGGAACCACTTGAAAAACATGATGTAGTTTTAAATAAAATCAATTGTATTGTATTATATGAATATATTTTATAATGATTATATTTACAAAATAAAAATGCTTATTTACAATTACAGACTTTTATTGAAATAATAATTAAACATAAACCTTATAAACTGATCATTTTTATGTTTATTATAATTGTTAAATAATTTTATAAAATCACTATGTTTGAAAAAGTTTATTCGAAATAACAAATACATTAAACAATAATGACCACAAACAGATGATGTGTAATCATGCAAGGTGAGCGTGTTGTAAGTCCATTCCTTTGTGTTTCTTTTAAGAAAATCTCTGTGCTGTTGTACATATGGTGGACGTCCATAGCTGTCAAAGTATGTACCGTATCCCTGGCAATCAATGAAGACTGCTACCCAGTGAGTTCCGGGTAAAAAGTCCGGGTCCGTGTTTACAACTATGGCACATGGAAAATTAACATGTCGAGGTAAATTATTTGCGGCATATACTCCATATTCGCAAATATTTTTGAAGTATTTTCTAAATATTTGTTGTATAAATGCAGCATTCATTTTCTTTAACAGCACGAATATTTTTGTCTAACTAAATCTAACTAACTCAAAATCTAACTAAACATTTTTATTATATATATATATATAACTAAATACAAATATATTCACATATTAAGTACCATAATCTACAATAACATTTTTATTTTTATCAATTTCTGTAATATTATCAAATTCAGCATATATAACACAATTTACAGTTTCAGTAAGAGACGATTCAAAACCAACTTCTATTCTTAAAGAACCATGCCGTGTCAAATTCCAGTGTACCATTGAATTTGCCGCTAGATCAGGAGTCAAATCAAATGCTGTTAAACAATATCCATTTGGAAAGCTGTCTCTGTCGATACCGTTACCGCTGTTTCCGAAATGTATGCCTGTTCCTGAGAATAATGTGTTATACATTTGAATATATGATTTTTTATCCCCAAATGACGGTTGAAGAGGTTTCGAAGGCAGTTGCTGTCCATTTACACATAATGATAAGTAGTTGATTTTAAAATTTTCAAAGTTGAAAGGATTAAGTTTAAAATCTCCGTTAAATGCTTTATTAGATACAAATCCTATTATACACCTCTTAGGAAGTTGACCTAAGAAAATATTATCCAGAGATTTCCCTTGGACCCCTATGGGTATCGTTATGGCTTTCACTTCCGCTCTGGTGATGGCGTACTTAGCAGTCGATACTTCTAGAGCTTTATTATGGGCTAATAAAATACTTGGATTCAATTTTATACGTCGAACAAGTAATGTGGCCTCGTTAATTTGAACTTTATAGTTTGAGTCCGTTCCCAATAAATTAAAACTATCCCTTGAACGAACTAATCGTATTCTCATTTCTACACCATTAAGTAAAAATTTTTCTTGATTAAATATATCAACATGAAGATGTCCGATCATATCAACATTATTACTCTTTTCAGTAAATTTTTGACGTTTATTATATCCTGTATTACTGCTTGCGTCTGTATTATTCATCTTTCCAGCATCGTCAGAATACCACAAACTAGAAGTGAGTTGAGACTCTTTGGCATCTTTACCATAATTTAATAAAGACTCGATATATGCTCTATAAGCGTAAGTGTTATTCGGCGGAGATACAAGTTTTTGATTTAAATATATGTCAACTTGACTAAACATTGAATGAAGCCAGTTATTGACAGGTCCTATGTTTTCTGCTTCACTTAAACTAGAATTATCAGTTTTAATAATTTTAGCATTTATGTAAATCATTGTTTGAGATAAATCAAGATAATCCTCTCCATGACCGAGTATAACAAATTCTATTGGGCCATCTTCAGTAATGGAAGACAATGGTTTATAGTTTACCCATTGTCCGCTTTCAATACTTGTCTGTGTAGGTGGTATAGCAAATAAATCTAATTCAGTTTTAATACATTCGCAAGATTGAGCGTGTAGGAATGCCATTTTAATCAAATATATCTATTTGTCTACGACGTTTTTTGTTCTTTACGGCAGGACGTAAAGTTTTCGAATGAGTTAAGTTCTTAACAATTCTCTTCTTTTTATAGCCTGAGCCTTTCATTAATTTTTCAATTTTATCATCAGCTTTACGTTTCAAATTGACCCCCGCTTCTGCAATACGTTTTTTGAATGATTCTTTGGGTGAGTGATTCTCACTAAGATCACCTAGGAAATTAATTCCTGTATTTAATGCTTCTTTACCAAGGGCACCGACACCTTTTCTTATTAACGGTAGAACACTTCTAAATATCCCACTAAAGAAACTTCCTATACCATGACCCCGTTGAAATTGGTTCCCTTTGTATACAGTTCCAATACCACTGCCTGCTTGTACATTATAATATTGTTGATATGGACAAGTTGTCATGATGATCGTCGGAAATGTAGTTTAACGCACAACGTACCAAACTGAAATGGTGCTAAATAACCATCATTTGTCCTTATATCTATTTCTATGTTTGTAAATTCTCTTCTTAAAACAGGAACGAAGTGAGGCTGTGCGTATGATATCATTTCATTAGATCCGAAAACATATTTATCAGTTTTTACATGAACAATTCTTAACAACTGAGTAACAACATCTCCCACTACTTGAGGTTCAATGATGTCACAATAAATGAATAATTGTGGAGGAATTCCTAACATTAAATTTGGTAAATTTATCGATATTTTCTGTTTTGATATATCAGTGAATGGTGAATAACCAAGTTGTAATGCTAATCTTGGAGATAATTTTAAGGAGGTTATGTCTGTATTTTTTAATTTTGCTATTACTCGTTTTTCTGTCTTGTCATAAGAAAATGCCACATATTCATTAATTGTTATATTTTTATTCATTTCATGTAATACGCTATCAACGCTATCATAATTTTTCGAAGGTATTTTTGCTTGTTCATAATTTTCTATTGACTGATTTTCATGTTTCTTTACTATATTAATTTTAACTTTGTTTTCTCTTTCGTTAATGTTATAAATCGAACAAGGAAAAATTATTTCTGATAATGCTACTTCCCATGAACCTTCTAGTTTTATATTCTGAGGTAGTTGTGTAGTAAAATGTGTAGTTTTATTATTTGGAAAGTATTGCATAGAGTTATTGCTAGGCAATGTTATAAAAAATTCTTTCTCAATCATGATTTAATAAACGAAGTGAACTTGCAGATATCCAAGAATTAAATTTGTCACTGTAACCTTTCCACTTGACTAGAAGCTTCTTTCTGTGACGAGTTCCTTTAGAAGCCAGTATTTTATCAATCTTATACATTGTGTCAGGTTCAATAAAAACTTTCTGTAGTTCATTTTTGTAAAAAGTGCCCTCTATAATTTCATTATTTAAATCTTTTAGTTTATAAACAACAGGAACTCTATTACTAATAGCATATATTTTAAATATTTCTTCACTCCAATTTGATTCATACCCTTTTTCAAATATATTTTTATATTTAGATATGCGCACAATATCTCCAATATTTAATTTTTTCTGACTATCGTTAATTTTTTGCTTATTTTTATTCTGATTTCTCCATATTTCTAATATATTAGTATCATTCACCTCACACGGAGCCGAATTTATTGATCGATGTTTTGTTTTATTATAAGAATTAATTAGATCTTGTAATACATCTATATATCTATATGTATTTTTATAAGTGAAATAGCGATACATTTTTGTTTTCAATGTTCTGTTAAACCGCTCAACAAAACAGGCCTTAATATCAGGATTATGGGTCGCATAAAATTTAATATCATTTTCATTTAAATACGATTTCACTGATTTCGCAATAAATTCTGATCCCTTGTCTGTTTGTAGATAAATTGGTTTTCTTTCGCTAAATATAATTTTAAGTGCTTGAATAACCGATGAAGGTTTTTTATCCAGCAATGGAATGGCCCAGGCATATCGGCTGAATACGTCAATAACTGTTAAAATGTACTTATGATTATCGTTAAAGCGGCTTAACTTTCTCATGTCGTTAAGATCCGCCTGAAACAAATCATTTATATTTGTAACTCGGTAAGTATTTCTTTGAAAATGCTTTCGAGCGGGTTTATGTAAAGTATAAGCATCCTGAGAACTAATCCATTTTCGTATTTCATCGGGTTTGTAATGTTCTTTCATAAAGTTTATTAAATTATTTGCTCCAGAAAAACCAGCAGAATGTGATGGATCATAGTAAATATTAGTTAGTCGTTTATTCATTATGAAAACGAAAAGCGTTTCCACTTTTGTTTTGTAGGTCTTGTGATGTCGTCGTCGTCGTCAAACAGTAAACCAGTATTTTCTCTCTTAGATTTTGACTTGCGTATATCAGAAATTTTAATATCTGGTTCTAAGACAAACAATTTTTTTCTCTCAGGATTTTTAATTAGCTCGGTAGGAATATTTATAATTTTCAATGCTTTCACAAAATCTTCCCAACCATTTGGTTTGCTATATTTTTTATATCTTACAATATCTCCTACTAAATCTGATATATTTGAATTGGGAATTTGTTTATTATTTATATAAACTAACCCTTTTTCATCCCACGAAATAATATTTTGTACTTGTAATCTTTGCACAAGTAAACGGGCATTTTCTCTATGTGATTTTGGTATTACATTTATTATATGTTCAATATCGTCTTGTTTCTCTGCACGCAAATTAGTATCTGTTGGTAATTCCTGTTCAATTGGTAGTTTTATAGGTTCCCTATTTTGTTTTTGAAAATATAAATATCTCTGTAAAATTTCTTGATATTTTCGCCACTTTTCATATTCTGATATATTTTGTTTTAAAACATCTTTCATATCATTATCTAATTGATTAGTTATGTTTTCCTCTTCTTTAATACTATTTTGTATACGATTTAAATTTTCTGGAGATATCAAGATCAACTTCTTAGCATGTTCCATATTTATTAATTCTTAAATAAACTACTCAGTACTCCTGTTAAAAGTGGCGCTAATAGAAATGGTAAGAAAGCTCCACCGGACTGTACTAATACACGTTTCTTCTTTTTCCAATTTTCACCACGTTTAACAAGTTTTCTTAAAATTTTTTTATGTCGCCCTAGGTCAAGTTGTTGTTTTCGACTGAGAGGAATTTTACCATGTAAAATATTATAAACACATTCACAAATACATTTAATTAAATTACAATCAGTATGTTTTAATAATGCTAACCTATATTTTGGTTTCAGCATATGTAGAGCGCGGAGAAATTCTGCGTTGTTTATTACAGTTTTACTCATTTTTATGAAATAATGTCCGGCATATTTTTACACATATATTTATATGTTTTTTTTTTGGTAAATAAATATATGTAAGCCAGTCACGTGACGTACGAAAACGTAGCCAATCGGGAGTACTCTGTTTAAGATCGAAAATTAAATACCCATGTGGTTCAGATGTTGCATCATTATAAGATTCTTGTATGAATTTTACATTTTCCGGAAAAATTTGTCGTGATAAGTGTAGAATTTGTGCCCTATCTCGGGGGTTTTTAAAATAAATTATGTAATTTGCGTTAAGCGAAATATCTCGCTGACCTTTTCCTTGGTGAAATAAATTTTGAGTAAGAAAAAATACTGATAAATTTTTATGATGAGACCATTTAGTAAATATATCAACAACGCGACCATCTGTTTCTCTCATTAAATCATCAATTATCATTAATTGAGGATAATTTCCATCAATATTTTCTATATCGGGTAAACCTTCAATAAATTCTACGCCTTGTATTGTGTTGTATAAACTTTGCCACGTACCATAATGCCAATATATATTTTTAAATTTCGTATCACTCATATTGTTAACATCGGTCAAGAAATTATTAACGAAATAGGATTTTCCGCTGCCTGATGGGCCTGCAATTATTGCAGAAAATGGGTGTTTAAATTTTGTACACATGTTAACAGTACAAAGTAATGTATAACACTAAAACATCACATGTAACTAAGATATATTTATGATAATAAAAGGTACAATGTAATAAAAGTACAAAATATATATACAGTATCGTTTATTTATATAAATTACAATTTTACAAATTCTACTAATCTAGGTTGTTTGCCAACACCATAATCTTTAGTACCCGTATATTTTATACTCCATCTTGTAATATTAGTTTGTTTCAACTGACATATTTGTTCATCAGTCAATTCATCAAACCGCGATGGAAGATATGTTACAAAATCTTCGCATTCCGCAATTATTTTTCGTCCAAATCCCGTGGTAATAGCCTTAATATCAATTAAACGATATTGTTTATTAACTTCTAGCTCTGTTAATTTCTTTCGGGGTTTGATATCGTTCAATTGTCCTTTCTTATTCAGCGTTTCAAAGTCCATTTCTACTTAACAATAAATAAAATATTAGCAACTATTAATAAATGAAAATATCTTTCAATATTCTTACCTGTAGATTCGTGTTACTTAGTGCGTACTTGTGTAACAATGGTCGAAGAATATTTTCTATTAATACGAAAACTTCTTTATATACTTGCTAATTCATGAAATATTTCTCCGCGATTATTATTTCGGAGAAATATCTTTATTACAATCTAGTTTTTACTAAAAATAGAAATTATCTTCTCATTTATCATTACAAAATATTCACATTACCGAATAAACATTTCAAGTCAAGGTCAAATATCCTGTCTATTTTTAAAACAAATATTTATCTCAAATTCCTATCAATTATTAATAAACAAGTATTGCAACAACAAAACTTTCACCTCAAGACTGGCGCCAGTTAATGACTTTTTAATTACTCTTGGGCCGTGCAAGAACTGGCAGTATATACTACTTACAACAATTCGTTTGCCAACGGTCTTCGATGAAATAAGGAAAAACAAAAAAAAAACGTCGTATCATTCTTCATCACGACAATGCCAGCTACCATACAGCACGTCAAACAACTGAATATTTAAACGAGAAAAACATCGAATTAATGTCTCATTGCCCGTATTCCCCCGATTTATCGCCTAATGACTTTTTCTTGTTCCCCACTGTCAAACAAAAGATGCGTGGACAGCGATTTTTATCACCTCAAGAAGCTGTTGAAGACTTTCAAAACCATGTTTCTAAGATATTAGATTCAGAGTGAAGAAAATGTTTCCAGAATTAGTTTGAGCGTATGCAAAAATGTATAGACCTCAAAGGCGAATATTTCGAAAAGCAATGAAACACTTTATTTCGTACTTGTTCGTTTCTATTTCACTTTTTGTAAAAACTTAAAAAGGCAACCCTCGTACAATGTACCACACTCCCAGGATACCGTGGAGCCGTTGAAGTTGTTTAAATAACTTTATCTTACTTTAACATAATGCACTCTTCGTTATTAACCCATTTACAGCAGGCCCCCGATAGTGTAATTCGCAAATAGTTTTTGAGCTGGTAGTTCTTGGGAATAGCCACCAGATAGCGCTTTAAGGCTTGGTTTCACTGAGCGCGTCCGGCGTCCGCGTTCGGCGTTCGCGTTCAGACGCGTTTACTGCTCTTATGACTGTACGTGCATGTGGTTTCACTTGCGCGTCTCAAATCCTGAACGCGGCCGCCGGCAGCCAGCTGTCACTTCTCGACTGCTCGGAGACCAGTCTAGACGCGCGTCGAAACGAACGCCACTGAAAATGGCTCCGAAATTTTCGCCACAAGAAGACGAAATATTAATTACTGAAATAGAAAAATATAGGATTTTATGGGATATGGAGTGTAAGGAATACAAGGATACCATTATTAAAGAAAATATTTGGAAAACAATTTCAAAAACTGTAAACAAAAATGGTAAGAAACTAAATTTATTATGAACATTTAAAAGTACATTAACTAAGCCTGGAAACATGTTTTTCCTGCCAGGATACTGTATTTGTTTCATTAAAATATTTTGCAAAATCTTCTCTAACATTAAAACCTTCTTGATTTGCAAATCCACCAGTTTTTCGTAATGATATCAAACCCGTGGATTGTGTAATGTCATCGTATTCATTGTAGAAAGGTTGTCCATTGGTTTCCAAGTAACCGCTTCTTAGAAAATTGTGCAAGCAGCAAGCTGCCAATATTAATTTTTCACACGTTTCGGGTTTTAAAGCAATCGGAGTAAGAAATACTCTGAAAATCTGACAAAGAATCCCGAAAGCATTTTCTGAAACTCGTCGAGCACGTGATAGTCTATAGTTAAAGACCGCCTTTCTCTTATCTGAAGCTGCTGCTTCTCTAGTATACGGTTTCATTACATGTTTATGTAGACGAAATGCTTCATCGCCCACTATAATATAAGGCATAATTTTATTAAGCCCTATTAATTCTTCATCTGGTGGAAAAAGTTTTCCAGAATATACCAATTTTCCCATTTCGGATTTTGCAAATATGCTACTATCTCCTTCCTTGCCGTAAGACCCCACATCTATAGCTACAAATTTGTAATTTGCATCTACCATCGCAAGCAGTACCATTGAAAAATATTCCTTATAGTTAAAAAATAGTGATCCATTATTATGTGGACATTTCATTCTAACATGTTTTCCATCAATAGCCATGGTACAGTGAGGAAAATTCCATCTCTTCATAAAATCAACAGCGTTTTGTTTTAAACTTTCAATAGTTGGTGGAGGCATAAACAATGTAACAAGATGTTTACACATTACATTTAAAGTTTCTTTAACTAAAATACTTATGTAACTGTGAGACACACGGAAGGCAAAAGAAAGAGACCGAAATGATTCTCCGGTAGCCATAAATCTGTAACAAAAATAAAATCAATTGTTATTGCACCCAGTATTTCATCAGAGGACATGATGGAACACATATACTAATATTTTACAATAAAATATATACTTCGTTTAATTTCAATAACAACAATTTTTTAAAACATTGAATTTATCGAAATCGTCGTTTGAATTTATTTTATCTTATACATTGCTAATTACAGTAGAGGAGTGCAAAAAACGATGGAAGAGTATGAAGGATAATTATATGAAAACAAAGAAATCTCAGAAAATGGGAACAGGAAGTGCCTACTGTAAACCTGTAAAATGGCCTTTGTTCAAACATCTCTCATTTCTGGAAACTGCAAAGCAGGAACGCAGGTGTCTATAAAAATAAACCATAAGAATATTACAGTTACTAATTTCATTTTTGTAGTTCTACAAACACTTTTTCACAAATTGATTCACAAGAAGCTTGTGGGAATACTGAATACGAAGGTGAAGGAGAGATACAGGATTCATCGTTTCCGGAAGAAGAACCATTTGAAAGTTTGGAGCAAAATAATAGTGAAATAATGGTAATCGAAGAAAACCAATATGTTGAAGAGGTGGATACTCCATCACATGCAAAAAGTGGTCATGTGGAACGTCGGATAAAGTATTCAGGATTATCCCACAATTCTGATTCAAGCAGATGTTCTACACCAACAACTGCAAAGCGTAAAAAAAAAAATGTGAACACTGCCATTATGGAAGAATTAGCTAATAGACGAGAAGAAAGATATGAAATATTTAAGGGAATTATGGGAAGAAAGGAAGAAGATGATGTAGATTCATTTATGAAGAGTATCGCAATGACAATTAAAAAATTTCCCCCGCACAAAAAAGCTCGTGCGAAAGTGGAAATTTTGTCTGTAGTTACAAATTTAGAATTTTCACAGGACTTTACAAATCCTCTTTATAATCAACCAAACCAAAATATGGCCTCAACGTCGTACTTAAACTCAACTGATGATGACTCAGTTAATACAATGTATAATCTAACGAATTTGTAAGTTTTATATATTTTATTATTCACCATCGATAAGAATTTTTATTTTGAAATATTTTAGTTATTTAAGAGTTAGTTTTTAGTTTGTAATTACTCATAGATGTTTATATAAAATAAATACTTATTGTGCTTACCTTAGAGTTATTGCTAATTTTTCCTCTGGTGATATAGGATGCTTTATTATGTTGCTTCTCAATTTTGTGAGATCTTCCTTTAAAATAGTTAATAAAAAATGAAACTGTTCACGGTTTACTCGAAAATATTCTCGAAATTTTACATCGTCTCTTTGTAAATGTCGTTTGAATAATATATTATAACAGCCTTCTTGAGACCTTGTTTTAAATAGCTCACGATGTTTTTTCCTTTCTCTATTTACTATTAATTGTAGTAAATCATCATCTGCTTCCTCTTCCAATAATAACAGTTGTAACAATTTTTCTTCTTCCATTGTATCTGCCTGATACATTTTTCTCCTCTGTTTATGCACTGTATTCAATAGTGGACGTTCGTGTTTAAACGCTCCCAAGGAAACCACTCATATGCAGCTGCTGACTGCCGCGTCTGAACGCGAACGCCGAACGCGGACGCCGGACGCGCTCAGTGAAACCAAGCCTTTAGTAGCAACCGAGATTAGCCACCAGAGAGCGCTTTAGTAGCAATAATTGAATTTTTAAAAAGAAGAATATGGTTTGTGATTGGTATAAATACGCCATAGATCGCATCGCATCGGTCATTTTGTTTTCATTCCTGGAGCCAAAACATTGTTTGTGAGAAGTTTAGAGTCATAGAAGTAAAGAAAGTGTCCGAAAAATGGTTGCGGTAAGTAATTTTTTCTTACACTATTACATTATGTTGTTTTTGTATATAAGTAATGTTTATGTTGTTTTGCATTTTCTCAAAACAAAAGAATATTTGTCCATAAGCCATACGATCTTTAAATTATTTTTATTTGTCAGTTGCATAACTTTTTATGAACTGTAATTACACAAGAGCCACAAGAATTTTTTATTTTGTCGGTTAAATTTCTGTTGATCACGATACCTGTAACCTAGCAATTTGTCAAGAAAACTGTGTTATGATTTTATTTTTTAAACAGTTTACGAGACAAATTGCTGTAAGTTTACAAGCTCTAGTTGTCGAAATGATTTGAATGTAGCATTGAAATAATATGTAAATTATTATAGAACGGTTCATCACAAATGTAGATGATTTATTTATAATTTATATGATGTTTCACTACAACAAACCACTTGGGAAGAAAACAAAAAAAAATCACTTTCAGAGTTTTGGAACAAGGCAGTGAAGATCCTAAATAATTTACAATTCCTAGATCCCATCACCAAAAAGTCTGCCAGAACTCCTCCCTGTGTCCCTCTCCTCGTTATTACAATCAGGAACGTAGAGTATCTGTGGAATTCTCTGCAGAATCTTGATTCCAGTTATCTTGCACTGAGATCTTTGAATCAAGATCCTGTGGAGAATTTTTTCAGTTGTGTACGTGGCCTGTGCGGAGCCAATACTCGTCCTTCGTCCTCTCAATTCTCCGATGCGTACAGAACGGCTGTTTTGTCAAATGCCGTCAAATGTACGGTCGGTTCGAATTGTGAGGATGACGGCGAGGAATTACTCCTTTCCTACAACATCCTTTTGTCCATGTCACAAGTCCTGTCATCCACTTCAAATGAATTTTCAATTCCTTCATGTCCTGTTTTCCACTCACTCCTGAATTCCAAAACTCTGAATGTTACTACCACATATGTTGGGGGATTCATTTTAAAGGGAGAAGAGTTTGATGGGTGCGAAGTTTGCAGTAATTTTTTTAATACTAGCGACATAAGTGAGGCTCATCAATTAATATCGTACAAAGAGTATATACCGGAGGAAAGACGATTAGTATATTCCGGGAAAAATTTTATTAAATACTTTGAAGAAGTTAAAAATTACATTTTTGTAAATATGGCCGAGATTATTAAAGAATATAAAAATTTAAAATTATTCTGCGACAAACTTGTCATACCAGTTGAATGTAATGCCCACAGTATTGCACATAACAAATTAATATAAAAATGTGCAAAATTTCGTATATATATTTCATAAAATTATTGAACGAAAAAATAAATCATGTTAATGACGAAACATTAGAAAATGTTGATATATTTTTACGTAGTATAAGTTAAGTTGTATATATTTAGATTTTAAGATAATAGTAAAAATAGTTTTTAAGATTTTTTTGTATATAAATATGTAGATTTAACATTTATTGTAAATATTGTAAAAATAGTTTTTAAAATTCCTATTAACACGTTTAGTGCTAACGACGTCTTTCGACATCATCAGCCTTTTATGGAAGGGGCGCATGACGTCTTTCGACGCTATAGTTATTGCTTTGTTCTATGCTTCAGTACATTTCTTAATAAAATGTTATGGTTGCAGGAAATACTCCAATGGATTATTTCAATTTATTATTTAGTGATAATTTATTCGAAATGATAGTTGAAGAAACTAACAAATATGCCGAAGAAATTTTTTTTCACAAAACACAAAGGAAAAGTCTCGTATAACTCGTTGGATTCCATTGACTAAAGATGAATTAAAAATTTTTTTTGGACTATTGTTTTATATGGGTACTAGACTAAATAGACTACAAGATTACTGGAAAACTCATCGTTTGTTCAACCTAACGTGTTTCTCTAATTTTATGAGCAGAGACCGTTTTATGGTAATTTTGAGATCTTTACACTTCAATCGAAATCCCTTATCTGGAGAACCAAAACCAGCTGACAGATTATTTAAAACTAGACCGTTACTCAATTTTTTTAACGCAAAAATGAATTAAATCTATTATCCCGACAAAAATCTCTCGTTGGATGAGTCGATGGTATTATGACGTGGTAGATTGCTTTTTAGACAATACATCAAGAATAAACGCCACAAATACGGTGTAAAATTGTACTTGCTCACAGAACCAGACGGCACAATTTTGAAATTTAGAGTTTACACTGGCACCTTAGACGATTTTGGTGGCAAGGTTCATGCTGCGAATGTCGTAATGCATTTAGTTGAAGAAAAATTAGATGTCGGACATGCAGTATATTTAGATAATTATTACAATAGTTACGACCTAGCGTGTAAATTACTGGCAAGGAAAATCTACTGCACTGGCACTATTAGGGTTGATAGAAGAGAAAATCCAGTTGAAGTTAAAAATTTTAAGTTAAAAAAAGGAGAAACCATTGCAAGTTATTTAAATGGAGTGATGATTGCAAAATGGAAGACTAAGAGGGATTATTCTACATATCTACGGAGTTTGGTAATAATTTGAAGAAGTACTACAACAAGAGGCAGCAAGAAAAGGAGAAACCCGAAGCAATTTGCCAATATAATAGTTTTATGGGAGGAGTAGATAAAAAAGATCAAATGATGGCATATTACCCCTGCGAAAGAAAAACTATGCGCTGGTACAAAAAACATATCAGAATCATGTTCCAGAAAAAAATCCTCCAACAGGAACAAGCAAGAAACATACACATCGAAGATGTACTTATTGTAATAAGAAGAAAATAAGAAAAGAGACTGTCTTCCATTGTCGTACTTGTCCTGGCAAGCCGGCCTAATGTTTTGAACCATGTTTTTCTGAGTTTCATAAAAATTTGTAAACTTTTTTGTTAAGAAAATCATTCGTATGTGACAATATAATGTATTAACCCTAGAACTGCACTGTTGGGTCCAGTGTTGCCATATTAAGGATTTTATCTTTAGAACTAAAGATTTTTTTGTATGTTTAAGGATATAAAGATTTTTTTTTGCAAATTTACTTGAATCTAAGGATTTTTTTTATAATACTTAAGTTAATCCATCATAATAGCGAACTATTATATTTATAGTTAAAATTTACATATATTTAGAATTATTTTTTGTTCTACTCAAATCTACTAGAGTCCTCTAGCGAATCATATTTAAATGAATTATTCTTATTGCTAAGTTCACTCTTATTTACGAATGGGCGCATGCGACGTGGCGACGTGCGGCGCGAACCTATACGCCATCGCCACATTTTTGTGACTGTTTGTGCAATGACGTTGTAACCACGTGTAACCTTAAAATGTGTTCGTCAGGATCAGATTCCGATATGGATTCATATTCGTAAGTAATTACAATGTATAAATAATTGTACTCGTATTAACCAACTGTAACTAACATTTTAGCAAGCCGTCAACTCCTACAAAAAAATTAAAAATTAGGCATGAAATGACTACTACAAAAACATATAAACAAAACCCAACTTGGGTCTCAGAAACCCAGACCGTTATTAATTACAAAGTGACGTGCGCACGCGTGGCTTGTTTGTGTCGCCAATTTTTGTAAATTTAGTTTCAGTCGTGTTTGAGTTGGGGAGCCGGTCATTTGCCGCATTTTAGTGAAACAACGGGTAAGATATTCACATAAATACAAGCATGGGTACATCAGACCCAAGTGTGATGTTAATGGTAATTATTTTGTTTGAACTTATAATTGATTGTTTCAGTATTATGGCTTCAACTAGCAGAGAAAATCGTCGTCCGCTAACTGAGGTGGAATTGCAGATAGAAGCAGATAATATATGGGCGAATGAGACTGAAAACGACATCGTTGATGATATTTTTGGAGGAGAAGAGTCGGAGGATGATTACATTGAACAGCAACTTTCAGATAGCGACAGTGAACTAAGCGAAAATTAAGAGGATGTAGTGAACGAACCAGTTAGAAATATTCCTAGTTTACTGGGGAAAAATGGTCATCGTTGGAGCACACAAGCACCATCAAGGCAAGGTCGTACAAGACGAGAAAACATAGTATTACATTTACCTGGCCCTAAAGGAGAAGCCAAAACAATTCAGTCTCCTGAACAAGCTTGGAATTTATTGTTCAACGAACTAATGATAGATGCTATTGTTTTACATTCAAATGAAGAAATTACTCGTAAATGCAATAATATTAAGCAACAGAGCTACACAAGACCAACGAATAAAACAGAAGTGAAAGCTTTTATTGGACTGTTGTTTTTAGCAGGTGCATTACGGGTATCAAACTGTAACTTAAATAAACTTTGGTCTGTACAATTTGGAAATGGAATATTTCGTGCAACAATGTCACAGCAGCGATTTCAATTTATTGCTTTATGCCTGAGGTTTGATAGTAAAGAAACTAGACAGGAAAGAAGGTTGGTTGATAAATTTGCACCTATACGTGAACTGTGGGACATTTTTATAAACAACTGTAAATCTTACTATACACCATATGAATACTGCACTATTGACGAGCAACTCGTAGGATACAGAGGAAAATGTCCATTCCGAATCTACATGGCTAGTAAGCCTGATAAGTATGGCATCAAAATAATGATGTTGAATGATTCAAAAACATTTTATATGCTCAATGCAATTCCATACGTTGGAAGAGTAACAACAGAAAACAGTGAATCAGTACCGGCATATTACGTTCGTAAACTTTCAGAACCAATTCATGGAACTAATAGAAACCTTACAGTAGACAATTGGTTTACATCAATTCCCCTAGCTGAGCAAATGTTAGAACAGCATAAATTAACCCTTCTTGGGACTTTGAGAAAGAACAAAAGAGAGATACCTTCTACATTTCTCAATAAAAAGGAAGTGGGTACGTCGCTATTTGCATTCGACAAAAATAAAACTTTTGTTTCTTACACTCCCAAACAAAACAAAATCGTACTTTTGCTGTCAACATTGCATTCTGATGCCTCTATAAATGCCGTTACGGGAAAGCCCAATCTTATTCATACGTATAACCAGACCAAAAGAGGAACAGATACATTTGATCAGCTTTGCCATTCGTACACTACCTCACGGAAGACTAGACGTTGGCCTCTACGTATTTTTTTCAACATACTTGATGCTAGTGGAATAAATGCAATGGTTTTGTTTTCCCTCTCCAATCCACACTGGAAGGAAACGAGAAGCAATAATAGAAAGTGTTTTCTAAAACAGTTAGGAATGGCTCTAATTAAACCACACTTACACGAACGCTTGGCCGTCGCAACTTTACAAAAAGGACTACGACAAAGAATTGCTAAAATTCTTGAAGTTGAAGTTCCCGTTTTACAAAATGCTGTGAGGTTATCAAGAAAAGCTAGATGTTGCTTTTGTGAAAAAGGCAAAGACAGGAAAACAAGTTTTGCGTGTTCTGCTTGTCGCAAGCCGTATTGCATGGGGGTAACCTGGGTAAGAATAATTAAGCATAATATTGCCAAAAAGAGTATTTTTTTTTTTTTTTGCAGGGATTAGCATCGAGTTATATTTACAGCTGATAATTTGAATGTTATGTTTATTTCTTGTAATCAAAATGTTTTATGTTTAATGTTACAAGTAATGGTTATTTTTATTTCAAAAAATTATATCTTTTTGTAAAATAAAACACCATGCTTGAAATTTTGTTTACGTATTTCATTAAGGTTAGATATTCTCCCAAAAGCAAAAAATATTTAGATTTTTTGTTTTTTTTTTGCAAAAAAAAGCCTTTGGGTTTCTGAGACCCAAGTGTGAAGTTCATGTCTGAAAAATAAGTGTGGTGTTCCAGGGTTAATAATCCTGACGTCTTTGGACGTCATTAGCCTCGGGTTAAGATTTTTATTGCGTGACACTGATGACACTTTTAGATGTCATTTATTGTTAAGGGTAATTTTGTGTTTTTTTTTTCAAAATAAATTTTATTTTCTAATTGTTAATGTTCTTATTAATCATTATTTCACAAAACATGTTTTTAGCCCCTTGGTAAATGTAAACATATATTATCAGCAGTGAAAGTGTTAATAAATTTGAAATTACTTTAAAATGTTTTTTATTTATTTTTTTAAATAATGTATTGTTTTATTCATCAATGAATAATTACCATATTAACCCTTAACTACTATCAAGGGGTCAAATTTGACCCCAGCGCCTACATCTCGGGCATCATCGAGAAAAGGAGACGACAGCGATGGTTGCCATTTTAGCTAATCTCAGTTGAGTTTACGCTGTCGCATGGGGTGCACGTTCTGATTTTGCAGGTGTAAGCATTTTCATAGTACTTGGGTTGTGGGGTCCATATGGACCCCACAATAGTACTTACGTACATTTTTTAAATTTAAATAATTGGTTTAAAATATTCTTTAGAACACAATGGCATCTTCAAACGACACGATTCTCGTTGGCGGTAAACTAATGATTGCGGAAGAAGTAATGAATTATATAAGCGACATAGAAATTGATGAAGATGAAGTACCAGCTGAAGACGAAAGAATAATTTATGAGGACGATGATGGAATGAGTGATGCGGAAAGTGAGCATAGCGAGCATGACACTGATTCAAATATTTCGGAATCAGAAACCGATGACAGTGATGGTATCAATACCGAAAGCTCCAATAATTATTATTATGGTAAGAACAAATTCAAGTGGTCCAAAAAGCATCCGGCGCAATCACGCAGTAGACGTCATAATATTATTACACATTTGCCTGGGATCAAGGGCCCAGCGGTTGCTCATAAGCCTAACACTCCTTACGAAGCTTGGTCTCTTCTAATTACCGAAGAAATGTTACATATTATTTTGGATCATACCAATGCTAAAATAACTGAAATGAGTGCCCATTATGGAAATACTGCAACATTTATTGAACACTTGTCTTACTCAGAGCTAAAAGCTTTATTTGGAATCATTTATCTCGCCGGCGTGTTTAAATCAAATCACGAGGATGTGACTTCACTTTGGAGCACAGACGGCACTGGAAGACCTATATTTAGAGCAACTATGTCCAAAGAGCGTTTCTTATTTTTACTCTCTTGCATCCGATTTGATAACTCTGAAACCAGAAATGACAGAAAAATGTCTGGAGACAAATTGGCCGCTATTTCGGAACTTTTTAACAAGTTCATTTTGAATGTTCAAGCTAATTATACACCATCAGAATTTGCAACAGTGGATGAAACTCTGGTGGGATTTCGTGGGCGCTGCTTTTTTAGAATGTATCTCAAAGGAAAGCCTCAAAAGTATGGCATTAAAATCATGTCCTTATGTGATGCCAAAACTCATTATTTTATCAACGGATTTATTTATGCCGGAAAGACCAACGATCTGAATCCTCATAAGTTGAGTATACCTACACAATCTGTTTTACGTTTGGTAAGTTTTATTTGAATTTTCAGTATTTGTTTTGTGAAAAGTGGAATTATTTTTTTTTTCTTGAAAATTTTAATCATTATCTATTAGAAAAGCAAATAAATAATATTCAATTACATAATATTAGATAACTTTAAAAAAAGTAGCAGCTGAACACAAGTGATGCGTATACGCATCAATGGCCTAAACGATGAACTACTGAATGTCGAGACATGTTATAGTCCAGGCGCTAGAGGTAGTTGAGTATGCAAATTCCGAGTGACGGCAACTCAACAACATGACCGGATTCTTATACTTGAGACCCTAAATAATTACAAAACACATCTTTCCGCCGAGTGTAGTGGTCCCTTCCCGCTCCCTTCACATCCCCTCTTCGCCCATACAGTAAACATAACGCGCGTACGCGTTTAGTATGTTTCTATATCTATTGACGTAAAGGCGTTGCTTTGTTACGTCGTGTTTTTGTATATACATATAAAATAATAGTATTTTCATAAATTCTTAGTGTCTGTTTAAAGTGTACTGTATTCAAAAACGTTAGAAATATCGTTAGAAGTGGTTAATTTGAAAAGAAAAAAAAACCTAACCAACAATTTTGCTTATTTTGCGATAATTCACGTGATTTAGTGAAAAACCCAAGGTCAAGGACGCTGCTTAATATTAAAGAAGCAGCAAATAGGAGAAAAGACAGCATTAGTGAGAAGTTTTCAAAACTATATGATCCAGACTCCCCAAAACTAGAATTTTCATGGCACCAAGACTGTTTTAGCCACTTATATTAAAAAGAAGAAGAAGAAGTGTCTGCTTCAACTTCCAAAGCAAACGTGGAGGAGGTTACTCCAAAATCTCGTTCGTCATCAAGGACACCGGCAGCGTTGAAGAAAACGTTGAAATGTATATTTTGTAAGAAGGTAACGAGAAACAAAGATAAGCAGCTACATTTATGTTCCGAAATTTCAACAGCGGAAAAAATTTTTAGTACTGCACGTAGAAAAGAAGACCATGTTTTCACTGAACTTAGTATTTGTCAACGGCCTGAAGATTTATTTGCTATCGAAGTGAGGTATCACAAACATTGTTACCTTGATTATTTAAGATTACCGAGAAATTCTCAGATGCCAGCCGGTCGACCTCCCAATCAGATCCCTAAAGAAATACTTATCGATGCATTTGACAAACTAATAGATGGAATTAAAGACCAGTTACCAACACATTCTTTTGAAGTGCGCTTCTTAGCTCAACGACTCGCTGTACTTACAAACATTGAGGGTGCAGTGATCGAAAATCGTGTAGTGAAATCACTACTTATTGATAAATTTGGTGAAAACATATTATTTTCTTACCCGGCAGATCGATCAAAATCATCATTAGCGTTTATGGGAAATATACCATTGACGGAAATAATAGAACATGTTCGGAACATCAATTCAAAAAACAACATCATTGAGACTGCAAAAGTATTGCGTCAAGAATTATTAAAAACAGAATTAATACCTAGTGGATATTTACGTGATGAAAATTTGGCTCAAAAATTATTAGAAAATGGAAAATTATCACAAACATGGGAAATTTTTCTGCAAGCTTTGTTTAACGCAAAAAATCAAAAGTTGAGCGCGAACTATTTTAAAAGAGCATTATCTGTATTTTATGACATATTTTTTATAGTTACTGAGAAGCAGACACCAAAACATATAGCTTTAGCTGAATCAATTCGTCACTTAACTAGATCAAAACAGCTGATAAATATATTAAATAAGTTTGAGCATTGCATTAGCTATAAAAAATTACAAGAGCTTGATTTAGAAATAACAATTTCAATTGCGTGTGAAGATGCAGAAAAAAATGTGCTTATTCCTAAGAATATAGTGCAAAATTCATCGTTATTTCTTCATGGTGCCATTGACAACAACGACTTCAATGAAGAAACATTAAGCGGTAAAGACTCCACTCATGTAACAGCAACTGTAATTTATCAGGAAAAAAATCCAATCGAGAATGAAATAAATCTCCTTAAATTGAAACCTACAACTGAACAGTTTGAGTATAATTTGCAGGCCTTAAATTTTCAAGAAATTCATCACTTCAAAGCAAGTATGGAGCCTTTAATATATGATTATGTTAACAGCGGCTGTCTACTAACTTCCACTAACAATTACTCACAATTTAATACTTTGCTCTGGGGTTTATGTAGATTACAATATGATCAATCGTTGAAAAACTTTTATCGACCATTGAAGAACTCGATACCAGGATGGACTCCATTCCAACAATTACTATCATGTGAGAATTCTCTTATATCTACAATTGGATTTAGCCCGGTGATTCCTCAGCCACCGACTTCAAAAGATGTTGTGTATACTGCCATGAAAAATTTTGTTAAATTGTCTTCATCGTTAAATAAAAATAAAGCTGTTCTTTCATGCGACATGTCAATTTACCTGATAGCAAAAAATATCTAACAAAGTAGTCAAGAATTCCAGGGATTAATATTGAGAATTGGAACATTTCATCTACAAAAAAATTTCTTACGATGTTTGGTTCAATATATAGAAGGAAGTGGACTGGACAGCATTCTTGTAGAAGCCAATGTTTATGGTGAAAATACTTTGGCATCAATTCTTAAGGGAGCTCAGTATAACAGAGGCATTAGAGCACATAAACTTATGTATGAAGCACTGAGAAGCATACAGCTGACAGAATTCATTGATTATATGAATTTATCTGAAGATGGGGCTTTCATCGATCAATTGCAGCAGTTGAATATTTGTTTTCAAGAATTAAGAGAAGTAACTGTAGATAAGGATCGTACCGGCTTAAGCGATAAATATAACCAGCATAAAATCACAATTGAAACATTTATTTCCCATTTTTCTAAATTTTTAAATCATATGAGCACTGAAAACGAACTATTCAAATATTTGAATAATTACTGTGAAATGGTAAAAATTCTTTTGAATTCAATTATAGCTGACAGAAGTAATAACTATGAATTACATTTATTGTGTACTCGACAATTTTTACCTTATTTTTTTTTCTATGAATCACACAAATTATTTTCGTGGGGTAACACTTTACCTACAAGATATGTTAAAATTACCTGCAGACGTCGTACATGATCTGAAGAGAGGAATGCATGCCGTCAAACGAACTGCAGGAACATTAAATGCAGTTGGCTGCGATTTAGCACTATAACAGTCTCAGAACCGATCTTCTGCAGTGACTGGAGGATTAATTGGTATCACAAAAACAAAAAATGAAGAAGCAATGCAAAGATGGTTGCTTCTGTATCACAGCGTTCACTCAATGCTTACTTCATACCTTGGAATACAATCTGACACTACAGGTGACATTAATAGTCATAATGAATGGACGCAATCGAGAATTAATACGGACGAAAACAATGTTGAAAGTATCATTAAGTGTTTCAAAGGTTGTAGTCCATTTACTACTAATGGGGAATGTGTGCTTCGCAATATTGTCACTGGTGAATTTGCAGTAGAAAGAACTTCGCGATGCTTACTTAATGTTAAAGAAAATGGGGAGGCTCTATTAACTACATACGAAAATGAAAGATTTTTTCAGAAAACTAAGAAATTATCGGACCCTATACAAAAAACTAAATTTTACAACTTTAAAGACACTGCTTCGAAATCAAACAAAAATTGTTCCAAAAAAAATTGCAAGACGTAACAGACAACAATTTTCCAAAAATCATTCATGACGGCTTCTCAACGTGGACTTAATACGAGGATGTTAGCATCGTATGAAGTATTGAATTACTGTAAGTATCTATTTGACAGTGACGGATTTTACAGGAAGTCACCAAAATCACAACTCCTCGTTGAAATTAAAAAAAATTATAATTGTGGTACAAGCTCTCAGCAAGATTTAATAAATTTAAATACTTCCAAAGTTTATATTATTGATGGTATGGCACTTGTTCACAAACTTCAGTTAAATAAGTTCAATACTTTCGGTGATTTTGCCGAAGCTTTCTTCAAAAAAATTATAGAATTTTTTACTTTGCCTGGCGTTAAAAGAATAGATGTAATATTTGATAGATACGACGATATTTCTATAAAATTTTTGGAGACAAAATTACGAAGTAAAGAGCAGATCATTAAAAATACCATAATTTCCAACCATTCAACAAATATTCCTGCTGATTGTAAAGCATTTCTTACTAACGCTCATAATAAATTGCAACTCGTCCGATTTCTTTGCGCTAATGCTCCAAAATATGCACAAGTAAATGAAGACTGCGAGATGTATATTTGTGGAGGATTCGATGATCCAACTAAATGTTTCAAGTTGCAAGGATCTTTAATTTGTGAAGTACTTGAATTACAATCAAACCATTTAGAAGCTGATTCAAGAATGTTCGTCCACATATTTCACGCAGTAAGGATTCAATCTGCTCAGATTATCATAATGAGCACTGATGCAGATGTATTCGTCTTGGCAGTTTATTTCTGGAAATACTTAGCAAATATTGGGTGTCTCGGTTTATGGTTTGACGGTTCTCACACAAACAAATGTTTTCTAGGATGCCATTTGGCTGCTGAATCCCTGGGTGAAAACATATGCAATATTTTGCCAGCATTACATGCTATAAGTGGTTGCGACACTACTAGTAGATTTGGTAGTAAAATGCAATGGTTTAAAGCTGCGCCTGAAGATTTTGTACAAACAGCTCTCATGCATTTGGGAAACCTCGACCTAAATAATGAGCAATTCAAACAGTTAGAAGTAGTTTGCACATATTTATTTTCAAAGAAAAAAGTATCTGCTTATGAACTCAGATTTATACTGATATCTCAAAATATAGGTTTCAATTTCAATTTGATGAGAGTGATATGCACTTCAGATGCTTTGCATTTGCATTTATTAAGGGTTACAGTACAAACATTTATATGGGAAAATGCTCATCAAACACAATTACCACCCATTGATTATTGTTCATGTAAATGTACTGCAAATTGTCGCACAATGTTTTGTAATAATCAGAATTGTTTTGTATTTCATTATGTAAATGCATCAATAACAAATGTCAAAATAAAAAAGAGTAATTTTTACCTACTTTAAGTACATTTATGCTTGAATTCGCTGGTTTTTCATATATAACTTTTATTTTTTTATTAATAAAAAAATTATTACTTTGTTTTTTTTATTATTTAAGAATCTATCCTCACTTTTACTATTACAAAAAACTGTAAATTATTACGGAAATAATCATTAAAATGATTTTATATCATGTACTCAATACATTCCCTTTACGAATAAGAGAAGAGGGGGTAAAAGGAAATGGGCCAAAAAATTGACCGGCAAGATCCACATTATTATTCTTTGACCTTTTCTTCACTTAAATCCGTTGGCGAAATTCGGTATTCACATTATGCATACTCACTTACCTCTAGCGCCCGGTTTATTAGTGCAAGCATTGATGTTTCGAGATTAGTTATTGCAGCAGTAGATTTTGACTATGCTACGTTGCGTTTGTGTTGTGAGGTGACATTATATGAAAGTATAAAAATGACAAAATATCTAACTCAAAGCGAATTACAACTTGCTGTAGTATAGAAGATATAGTAAGCGATTTAGAAAATACGCAAGGTAAAATAAAATTATCTTTATTATTCTAAAAAGTAAGTCTTATATTTTCGCTTGTACAGACAATATAGATGCATTTTATATACCACCAGAAGTAGACGAAATAACTGATGAAGAGATTTTTGAAGAAGATTGTGAAAAATCAAAAGAAAACGTAGATATTGCAGGGACGTTTGAAATTCACATGGTCGATGATGATTTATTTTATGATGACTCAGACGATGAACTACTAGCAGATCAGCGTAGAAAGTTGTTGTCAGCAAATGAAGGTACTGATCGAAAACCTATCTGAAAAGCAGGAGTATATGTACATAATCAAAACAGCAATTTTGCTGATAAAGAGAAAGAAAATATTGCAAGACTAAAGAACGAGTTAGACGGAAAAACACCACTAGATAATTTTTTATGTACTTCGACGATGAAATGCTTACAAACATAAATCAATATACACAAAAATATGCTCGTGACAATAACAGACATAATTTTATAATTGATAAAGACGATTTGTTGAAGTTTTTAGGTATCATGATTTTATCCGGTTATCATACTCTACCGCAAGCTGACTTGTACTGGTGTACAGAGGAAGACAAAGAATTGAAAATTGTCAGAGACTGCATGAGTAGAAACAGATTTAAAAATATAAAGAGAAACATGCATTTGTCTGACAACAGAAAACTAGACAAAAATGACAAATTTGCCAAACTTCGGCCGTTTTTTGATCTTCTGAATAAAAAATTATGCAGTTTGGTATATTTTCGTCCAATTTGTCTATAGATGAACAAATGGTACCTTACTTTGGAAGACATTCATGCAAAATGCATTTGAAAGGAAAGCCTGTTAGGTTCGGCTTCAAGTTATGGTTCGTCCGGTGGCTACCTGTACCAATTTATTCCATATGCTGGTGCTTCAACAGAAAAAAGTACCTTAGGTTTAGGAGGCCAAGTACTCGTAGTCCTCAATTTGTTGTCAGTTATTGAAGAAAACGCCGCACATAGGATATATTTTGATAATTTTTTTCTTCTTATAAATTATTTTCTGTGCTAACTGACTAAGGATATTTCACCACTGGTACAATACGCGACAACAGAACACTAGATTGTCCTCTTGAAGCAAATAAAGTAGTTTCCAAGAAACAACGTGGCTCATCCAGCAGCGTCTTTGATGAAACTACCGGTATACCACTTGTTCGATGGAATGATAATTATGTTGTAACAATGATAAACAACTGTAATAATGTTCAACCTGAAGACAGCAAAGCGATATAATCGAAAAGAAAAAAAAATCGAAAATATAAATCAGCCTGCTGTGATGTTCCGAAGTCAATAAATTCATGGGCGGGGTGGATTTACACGACAATTTCATAGCAGATTACCGCACCAGAATCTTGGGCAAGAAGTAGTGGTGGCCCTTATTCTCAAATGCTCTAGACAGTTCTATTGTAAATGCTTGGAAAATTTTCAATATTGTCCATGATAAAACGATTTCACAGCTGGATTTCAAGTCAAATATTGCTTACCGGCTTTTAAAAATAGAAAATTATGAAAATAAAGAACCAACAACTCGTGTACCGAGTACTACACCGAATGAAATACGCAAATACGAAATGACAAAGTTGGCCATGTGATCATTCAGAAAGCTACAAAAACTAGAAGATGTAGAGTTTGTCACAGTGCAACAATATACGATATATGTGCAAAAAGTGTAATGTACATGTGCATGCTAATTGTTTTGAAACATTTCACAACAAATAATGTTCATAAATTTTAATTTATCATATTGTATTATTTTGTAGTTATGTTTCACATATCCGGCAAGTGATGCGTTTACGCATCATGCTATTCCTCAAAAATGAGCAAAAAATAAATTATTTTTTTACTAGATTTATTTTAAAGGCGTTATTTGTAATAGACAAAAATAAATAATTTCTTATTCTATGCGTGTTTTAATACCTTGGCCGTAAATGGGTTAGTTTTTTTTTCTAAAATAACTTATTTTGTTTTTCCGTGACGCACAGGTGATAAATACGGTAAATTTTTATAAAGAAAAGAGTTAAGTATTACACGGAACTGGTAGAATAAAAACGCCCAATAAAATCAACTACCCGTCACCAGACCAGTTAATAAAGGAAACCCTTAGCTTCAAACATCTTGTGAGTTGTTGAAAACGACTACCCTTGAACCCATCAAAATTCCATTCCGTTGCAAACATTTGAAGTTGTTCAGTTATCGAAAAGAATTTTTAAATATCATAAGTGAAAGTCGGCACGGTCTCAAAGTACCTTTACCAGTAGAAACCATATATATTTATTTATTTATTTATTGTAACCAATAAAGATTATGAAGTCATAAGCACAATTATAAGTACGTGCATTATAGGTTATTTGGGCAAGGCTCCAATTGTTGTAGCACTAAGGACGCAGAGAAGATTATAATTTTCAAATCCACAAATCTGGATAGTGATATTAATTACACTTTCAGGCGTGCTAGTGAACCAACGTCCCCAACTTCCTTCGGTAATGAAAAGATAGCATGTAGGAACATAGTCCCGCTATAAAGTATAAGTCTCCACCCATGGTTAGGCAATACCTAAAACGCATGTATTCCGTTAAGGCTCAACTTGACACGAAACTTGAGGCGATCTCGTCCTTAATCGTCTCGCTGCAAAATCGTATTAAGAAGTACAATAAAAATGAAGAATAAAGATGTCCATCACCGAACTTACTAAGGTCGGTGAAGGACTTATTTTTATTAAAAAGAAAATATATACTATTACCAAGAGTTCGGTTGATACAAAGTTTGACATTATCACTACAGACGTGGCTACTCTTAAGACCAAAACACCTGCGATTTACTCGGAGGCAGTTAAGCTGCTGTCAGAATTGAAAAGGCAATTAGTAAAAATATTATCATTTTGCCAACTGATCCTAAGAGATAATATCTTGTTACATATTTAAGCACGGCTACTGGGAGGCTATTAAACTTGGGTGTGCGCGCTTATAGTCACCATGGTCTTGATACCCTGGATGCCGTACTATAAAGCGGATTGATATTATTGTTGAAATATTGACCAAAGGCACCCAATTACTCCTTGAGAACTTTGTTACCAAACAGAGACTGTATCAGGGTAGACAGGAGTAGTGGAATGAGAGGCTCGATCGATTAAGACGGAAAGTGCAGGCTCAAAAGAACCAGCAACCCGGCGGACTGCGAATATAATAAGACGGTTGTCATATTCAAGGCCTGTACTTGGATTATCGCTGTTAACACATATCAATAATCCAAGATCCTAAAAGATTCATACGTTCTTTATAAATTCATAGGTGTGATGGGAGAGTGACTCCGCTCACAAGCACCGACAATGACGGCGACGCAGCAGCAACAGCAGCCTAGATCAAGTGCGTCGCCAGAGGTGTACTACGCCATAATTTCTATTATGCCGTGCTCTGGTGATGATGCTGGACTCGTGGAGTACTTCATCCAGCAGATGATCTCCACCAGCAAAATGTTCGGCTGGGGTGACCTCTTCTTCGGACAAGCAATCCGAATCCGGATCAGTGATAAGGGAAAAGATTTTTACTGAACACTTCCATCTTAAAGCGACCTGTAACTCAGCATGGGTAGGTGTATTCGTTGAGAGCAACTTTTGGTCGGAACATCTTGCTGCCAGCGTCATTTTTCCCCCTTGTTTACCCAACTTTTTACACGAGGTTGTACTCATCTACCGACAGTGCGTACCACAGGCGCAAATAGCGTTGCTTTTATTGCATACTTTAAACCCTTTGACGACACGACTACGATGAGGATGCAGTAACCAGATTTCTAGGCAACTTCAAAGTGTATTGAAACTGACCCTATGTTTTGTGTGATAGTAAAACGTGCCGTAACTCTTTGCGATACCTGTATTAAGACCCTTGTGGTATGAAGATCTGCCACCTCCTGCTGATAGACAAGTATTCCTGTCCCTTGTGTTATTGGCATTTATACGCCACAGATTTTATTATCGTTTAGGACATTGTAAAATGCATGGTAATTAAGATTTTTAAATTGTTATTTTTGTACTTGTACATATTAATAATATACTTAGTTAGGAAATAAAGATATAAACCCTTCTCCTGTAATTGATAATATTCAATCTTTGTATTGTCTATTTGTCATTCGTATGTTTTTTTGTCTTTATTTTATCACCTATGTAGTTTATATATTTTTATACATGTCAATTTTCTGTATGCTGTCATTTGTATCCTTTATATGTCTTTATTGTGTCATTTATCTGTACTTTATCATTTGTACTAATCTATGTTTACTTGACATTTGTTCTATGGATATTTCTGTGTATTATCCTTGTATTCGTTTTTTTGTTTTACGAAAGTTTTGATTTACTGCATGATGATTACTGAGCGCTAGGATACTTTCCTAAAGCGTTAAAAATTGAGAACTTTAAAATCATACCCAAACTTACAGACAAAACATAGCAAATCCTAAGTTCTATCGACTAATATCTCTACTGTTTGAGCTTTTTGAGACTCCTAGTGCATCCGCTGCATGAGGATATATGCGATTTTTTCACCAAAAACCAGTTCGGTCTTGTGAAAGACAAATCTACATACATGCCATTGAAAAACTGACCTTTTCTATAAATAAGAGAACCTACATATTCTTTAAAGGCAAGGTATTTTAGAATAATTCTTGATGATAAGTTCATATTTACCAAGTTTAACTAAGTTATCCACCGTGCCAAAACAATTTTAATTTAATTTAAGGCGCTACATATATGAGACTAGAATTGGGTCGGCCCTGCGAACTTAGAGCTTCGTAATTTATGGTGTAATTATTATTAGAAAAATATATTATGTTTACTTTGTCAACCTGAATTACGTCGCAAAATTTTATTTATTCGTGCATCCTGTCCATCCTCTCTACTGTGAGAATCTCCAGGGAAAAGTAAGTATATCTTTTCCTTATTCAATAATCAGCACGTGAACAGATCTGTGCTCCACGGTCACAGTCACTGTTAGAGAAGCCGCGTGTGTGCAGGCTGCGTTGTCTCCACTCCATCTAGTAATAAAGGAAAACTTGCCAAGGCTAGGATAAAAGCTAGGCAGACGGTCGTAATTCATGGATAATGTGGAGATTGCTCCTACAAATTACGACAGTTCTAGAAGCTGCAAAAATGATAAGACCAAAAGTCTTACAAAACATGGCAGTATAAGTGAAACAAAAAGGAGAAGGAATCAGTCACATATAAGGGAGTTGATCAGAGTAGGTTCACTTCATGTACGACGGATCTCATACAGATCAAAACCGAATATGATGAGTTTTCTTGTTACCTTCACAGGATGAGAAAGAGAAAACCCGATAAGCACTCGTTAATACTCAGATACGAAACCTAATAGATATGCTTTCAGATTGGCTTATTGATTCCAATCAGGTACTCACTTAGCTGAAGGATTTGGTACTACTGGAAGCCTTAAGTACCGTTCACACGATTAGTGCAGTTGCAGTGCCGTTTTATTGTAGTGCAGAATGCTTAGCCAATGCAACTGAGCGCGAGCGTTCGGATTCAAACTTAGTGCAGAATGCGTTGGTAGTGCCGTTGTATTGCAGTGTAGAAGCTTGCAAGGTTCTAGCTTTCGCACTACCGTTGCAATACACCACTGCAACGGGCCAATTAGAATACATGTGGATAATTACTGGTTGCGCGTAATCATAACGCGCAGTTGTCACTTCTTGAAATTTTTTCTTGAGGTTAGTTAGTTTTTTATTCAGTTTTACGTTTTTTTGTAAAAAAAAAAAAACAATGTGCATTGATTTGGGACAAATGTTTTACAGCGTTTAAAAATAAATTAAAAAAGAAAATTCATTTAAAGAATTAGCAGAAAAGTTAAATATAACAGGTAAGTTTTACATAAATAAATTTCTAGTAATTTAGCAATTGTATAATTATATATTTTAATGAAAACTGACTATGTGTTGAGATGCACGCGCAAAGTATTACAAATACTACAGAAATGTACTGTACCAACTACAACCGCACTAATCGAACGATACAAATATTATGCAAGCGCACTGCCCCTACACTACAATACAACGATACAATACAACTGCACTAAGCCCTATCTGAACGCACCTTTAAACTGGATTTAACAGAATAAGCTATTAAACTCAGTGAGCATCATACTCAGCTCACGGATTTTGCATTACTAAAAGCTTCATTCGGTATACTCTTTATTTATTTTATAATCTAACGTGACAAGCATAATCACTGGGAGACAATACACTGTAGCAGTCACTTTATGTAATAAATGACCTAGTCTTAGTAGGTATATATTATTTATTTATTATCGTAAGCAGTGGAGAAGTAAGAGGCAGCGGGCCACGTCCACGTCATTAGGGATGGATACTCTTCTAGTAGCTGAGAGGCTATAGTACATTAAGGTACACACAGGGTTAAAATACCTCCAAATATTTTATATTTATATTCAATAAAGCTTGCGATAGGAGCATCACCATCTTGGATAACACTCTCTCGTTTTGACCACATCCATCAAACTGCTTGAGAAATGATGGAGGCTGCGAGAAAAGAAAAACAAATATTTCCCGTTGTTTAGGTCATGTTGATACCAGTGAAATGCCTTACCGTTATAGCTGATGGAGCATAAAGTAAATGGTACTACAAATTAAATAATACTGCACTTTCTGGCGTTAAAAATGCCGACCCAGCGTATATATCGATGTTTTAAAAGTTGGAATTAGTCAAGCACTAGCATGGAAGCAGATATAAATATTGAAGGGTTCTGTAGAAGCACGCAACTTCATGAAGTCAAGTATGCGTATTTAGTAGGTGATAGTGAAAACTTCACTAAAAAAAATAGCAGATGTTACGTCCGTCGGAAAGTATACTTTTCCCTTATAAGAATACATACAACAAAAAAGTAAATTCGAAATGTAAATTTGTTTCGGTTCAATAACGAAACTTTTTAAAAAACAATATAAGACGATTACGTGTAAAAACATGTTTTACAGAAATTAATAATTTTAAATATTAATAAAATAAGCCAGCTATCACTGAGTAATTGGTTAATTATATTATTTGTCAAATTTTTCAAACTCCTTTATAAAACTTACTGAAGTACACTTGATACTTTCCAAATTCCGTTTATTACTTTCGTTTATCTTGAAAGACATTAGCCAATTACTCAGGGGTTATTTATAATTTATGGTAAGAAAGTTTTTCCGACCTTTAAATATGAGAGGTTTGGAAAACAAAAGATAGTCGAATCCAGTCTAAAGAGTTCCAAGTTGATGTTACTCGAATGTTCGAGTTGTCATCTTCATGCTGGTAACTTTGTTACCAGCTGGTGAATGTAAAACATATAGTTTTGTAACAGAAAAATGTAATTAACTTAAATTAGAATATGTAACATCTCGTGTTTATTGTACTTCTCGTATTTCTGGTCTTTGTCGTATTTCTTGTATTCTTTATATTTTGTGTTCATGTGTTAAATTCATAACATATAATATCTTCTTTTACCGTTTGCAAATCCACTTTTAAACTATTATTATATTCATTGTTGTTTTATTCGAGTTTTACCCATATGCACATTTAAAAATTAATGGTTAACTAGTATTGAATGTGTTTCCATGAAAATAACCTGGCGGCAACATTTTCAAAATCCTACTTTCGGCAAACAACATTATTCCAAAATTACGTATATTATCTAATCAATTAAAATCAATTGTAAAAATCGTTCATTGCTACATACACAATGCTCTCACACGCACTGTCATACATCACAATAAAATAGATGACAATTACATGGAAAGAATTTCGAAACTAATGATATTATAATTGAATGAGCAGAATATTTCTGTAAGGGTTGTAATAATCAAAAAGAAATCATAACACAGAAATGAAAGATAGTGGACTATATGACGACATTTTAACATCTGCAAATAGATTTGGTTACAACGACGAAAGTTTGTATCCAGAATTCTTCATGGTAATACGGCTACCAAATATAGGAAAAACAACGAATGATTAGCAAGAAATTAGTTTTGAAGAAATTAATTACCTACATGTTCAAGACTGTGATTTTTTTATAGACAATAATTATTTCTTAGTGCCTTCTCCCGATGAAATAATAGGAAAAGGCGCTCTAGTTGAAATTATATGTCCATATTCTGCTAGCAGTATATCGTCAAAAGAAAACGAATAATAAATAAGAAAATACCTAGTTTTCATGTAGAAAATAGGGAAATAAAAATTAACAGAAACAGTAGTTACTTATACCAAATACAAGGGAACATCATAACTAAAAATGAAGTGTACTACTTTATATTATGGACTCCCCACGGGATACATTTTGAGAAAGTACATTCATTTTATGAATATAAAAACACTGTTTTTTGGGAAATGAAAATGCTCCCCAAACTTCAACAATTTTATTTTGACGTTCATTTGCTAGAAATTATCGATTAACGATTAACAAGTCAAGAAATAAGAAAGACACAAGTTGCGGAGCCCTGTAGTAGAGAAACATCAGCAGAGAATGAAAAGAACATTTATTCTATTCTGCACACGAGTTCGTGTTTATTCCGTACGTCACCATTGGTGAGAAACTGGTTATCCGGGCAGTTCACCATCCAGTCATAGCCCACACCGTAGAGCGGGATGGGTATGTAAGTGCAGGTGTGCCTCGCGCAGTCCAGCCGCACCTCGCAGTTTTACTGGGGGAGCTGGTGGACCAACCCCGGGGCAAACACCTGCAGACAGAACCTGCTCTTAGAGGATCTGCACTGGCACATCATGTCCTTTATCAGGATCCACGAGCTCCTTCGGTTCTTTCGGCTGCGCGGGAGGCAGTAGTCGGCGCCTGCCGCAGTTCGGGTAGTGTTGAACCAGCGTGCTGGTCTGCAGGGCAGAGTGATACACCTCGCATTTGCTGCGCAGTACCAGTAGTAATTCTATATCTTCCCGGGGAAATCCTGCACACACAAAATACGTTAATACTCTTCTCCACACACCACATACGCTTCTTCATACACAGCATGTCCCATTTACGGTTTATTTATGAATAATTATTTCAAATGTTATAACCGATAGAGCAAAATCGAACCAGATCATAGCGACATTCTAGTGATCGTTGACGTTGAACGTTAGTAATTCTGTTACAGATAATGAATATCAAATTAAAATATCCTCGATGGAGTTTTTAATAAATAGTATTCAAATATTGAATTTAAATTATGCAAATTTTATTTTCTTATTCCAATATGTATATTTTATAAAGCTTTTGTAGCCCCTGACATAAAAATATAAATTTAAATTCACTTCACACTCACATATATTTGCCATGAAACTCAATTTCTAAATAGCTCCGGAGTAAAAAATCAAATAGTCACACTCATTGAAATAAAATCGTAGTTAATTTTTAAATTTTTATTTTATTATTGGCAATCCACATATAACAGCACTATCTTGAATAAAGTTCATTTAGGAATAACTTTTTATTTAGTTACTTCATCACACATTTGGCAACATTGACTTAAGTAATTCGAAACGTCAAAATTTAAAATAATTAAATATGTTGTGATATAAACTTAAAATATTGGTAAAACTTTTGCTCAGGACTCTTATTCATAATATTGTTTTCATATCTTAGATATAAATGTTCTAGTTGAAGATACAATCGTTTAAAGTTCATATACAGATTGTCAAAAGTGACGGATGCATGATTCTTTTTAAATGTAGACATGGCCTCTGGAATCCATTGTTTCAATGTACCAATTTTACAGAGTTTTAATTTTTCATGCGGAAACCACTCACAGTAAATATATGAAACCCCCAAAAGCCACTATATCATATCAATCTCCACAAATTAAAAAAAATACTCCACTTGCATGGTTCAAACTGTAGCCCTTTAAAAAAATGATTTCCATCTTCTATACAATTGTCACTTTACAGGCTTCTTGACAGCTAAGTAAATAAACAATTACAGTAACTAACCTGTAAAAATTTACAAGGCTTGTCTTGTAAAATTTTACAATGCTCAAAAAATAATAGAAAATAATGAAAATTTTTTATGCATTTTATTATAAATATTACAAATTTAATTTAATTAGGTTTAGGTGAGTAATTACAGGGTGGCCCAATGAAAATTATCAGCGCCATTTTTGGCCACTTAGCATCAATTTTGCAAAAAAACGCTTGAACACGTCAATTTTAGTGCAAAGGGGTCACCCGAATGGATTAGTATCAATGGCATAACTTTCATCCTGAAATGGGGGTGGACTGCACCTTAAAAATTTTAAATGGAAAAGGGTGTCAAATATGACACTGTTCGAAAGGCCTTTCAATTCTTTTTTCGACAGTTTTTTTATTTTTCAAATCCGATCATTAGTTCCAGAGAAATATCGTATAAAAAAAAATTTATCAGGTGTGCAAACTTGCAATCAAGTAGGCTTAAACAAATGACATTATATATATAATTTTAGTAGATTATTAATTCCATTATTGCAATAGTTAAATAGTAAGATAATTATTTCACTCGAAATCAAAGTGGAAAATTTATTATAGAACTAACGCACAAAATTAAGAGTAATCCTCGATATTGACTTTTATGTTTATTTTATAAATGTCAAAAATTCATAATTTCAAATACATTTTTGTACTTATTCAAACGACAGTAAAAAAATATTGTATGAAACACGTAATGAAATTGGTGGATATTTAACAAATGTTCTTACAAAATTGGCCTGCGTCTCGTTTTGTAATTTTCGCTTACGTTAACCAACCTCCTCTAATAGTTATTATTAATTTGAATTGTTAAATTAATCATCTTTATCATCATCAAAGGTAGAGCATTTCCACTCCAGATGGAACAGGCGAACGCGAACAGGGCCTCAAATACCTAGGGGTTCGGAAATTTTGAAGAGGAAATATTGAAAATGTTAAAAGATATAAAAGTAGACATGGAACAAATAAAGGATGAAAATAAAAGCACTAAAGAAGAATTAAAAGATAATAACTATAAAATAATGGAACTAATTAAAGACATACCTACAAAAAGAAAATGAAAGGCTCAAAAAGAATGAGGAATAATGGTCTCAAGAAAAAGAAATATTAATAAAAAGATTAGAATCATTAGAATATAAAGAAGAAGAACTTGACAAAAAAGCCAGAAAAAATAACATAGTTATTAGCGGACTAAACGTAGACAACGCAAATATTAAGGAGACAGTAAAGGAATTAATTAAAAAGGAAATGAAGTTAAACGTAAATATCCTAGATGTGTTTCAGGTGGGACAACAAAATAAAAAATTTATAATAGCAAAAATAGGAACTTTTGAAGAAAAACAATACATTATGAAGAACAAATATAAAATTGAAGACAAGAAAATATATATAAATAATGATATGACAAAGAAAGAACGAAAAATACAACAAAACTTGCGAGAAATTCTCTCTCTCTATGGCACAACATTCCTCTGAGGAATAGGGCCTCAAGTACCTGAGGTACTTGTTTCATGACAGTTTTACTTGCATTTTAGTGATGCAGGTTGTCAGCCTACAGTCTCTGCAAGGTCAACACACACCGAGCCGTTGTGCGGTAACCCATCCAATTGGACAGGGCGGGCTATGTTGCTTAGCTACACTTGCGAGAAATAAGGAAAACTAAAATAGAAGAAGGAGAAAATGTAAAAATAGGTTATAAGAAAATTAAAATAGGTGAAAAATTGTACTTTTGGAGTGAAAATGAAAATACTATCAAGGAGACAAGGGAAAAATTTCAATAAAAACGGGAGAAAACACAGTAGAAGGAAGCAAAAAATTGAAAATTAAATTTTAGAATGTAGCAGGAATTAAAAATAAAGGTAATAGTTTTTAAAAATACATAAAAAAATTTTGATATAATAGGTATGACTGAGACATGGATAGATGAAAATAATTGGAGAAAATGGGAAAATAAGATGCCAAAAGAATTTAATTGGAAATGCAGATTCGCAACAAAAAAAAATAAAAAGGGCAGAAATAAAGAAGGCATTATAACAGGCGTAAAAAAGGAATAAAAGAAGAAGAAACCTTTGAATATAAAGAACAGACAGAGGAAAGGAAACTAAAAAAAAAAACGGAAAATTGTGGCGTGTTGTAACACTATATAATGAAGGTAGATTAAAGGAACAACTAGACGAATTAGATGAAAAATTGAATGAAACCGAACAACAATACATAATAATAGGAGGAGACGTGAATGCCAGAACCGGAGAAGAAGGAACTATGTTTAGACATGAAATAAATGAACTGAAAAGAAAATCAAAAGATAAAATTATAAATAAAGAAGGCCTAACACTGTTACAAAAAGTAGAAGATAGAGGATGGAGTATTTCAAATGGAAATGTAACAGGAGACGAGGAAGGTAACTTTACATACATAAGACCAAGGGGACAGTCAGTTATAGACTATGTAATCACGAACCAAGAAGCATTAGGACAGATTAATAAATTTGATGTTAAAAATAACATAGACTCGGACCATCAACCAATATGGATTTCATGCAAAGAGAATACATTTGCAGAAGAAAACAAACAAAACAAAACAAGAAAAACAATCTACTCTTGGACTAAAGAAAATATTGCAATTTATAAACAAAAATTAGAAAGCACAATACATCCGGAAAACTTAGATATCACCGAAATTGTTGAAAGTATATTTGCAATATTACCTTAAAACGGAATAACAAAAACTAAACAAATATATGAAGACATGTGGTGGACTTGTAAAATATAAATTGTTTGCTAATTTAATCGACCTCGTAGCTCTTATAGTTCTCGAGATAGTAATGGTGCGCCACTTAAAATGAACTCCCTGTACATACACATACTAACCAAGTACCTAAAATTTTATTTACTGTTTTAAGGTTCAAAAAAATTAGAAATTGAAGGGTCGAAACTAGTTCTAGAAAGTGATGGAACTGAAGTAGATGAGGATACAGTAGAATTATTCACAAATGAAATACTTATTCTATTATCCAAAAACGAAGAATTGTCTCCGGGTACAATATTATCATCTTCATCTACTATGTCCACGTCGTCAATTTTAGACACCATATTATTACCCTCCGATGCATCATCATCCAGTGAGAATAATGTGCAAATTAATGTCCCACTTGAATTTGAACAACAAGTTTCCGAAAAATTTTGGCAAATGTATTCAATTCCTTGGCATACATTTGATGCAGATTTGATTAAAGAATGTGAAAAGGAAGTAAAAAATAATAAAAAGGTAGTAAATGCTGTCATTGATGCAGTTGTAAAAGAAATTAGAAAAATTAAACAAATTCCTTCGAAAAGTATGAAAGTAATAGCTCGTAAAATCGTCGACAAATATCCAGCTACTTTCAAAGACGTTCATGATGATAACATTGTTTTGGGAGATGGTATACATTCAACGTTCCATAGACTTCAAGACCGAAACAATTATCTCAACAGGCCTCACATGAAAAGGGGCTTTTCAAGTGAAGTAGTACAGCCACTAAAACGAAGAAAACTTGTATCTTCCGCTAGAGCAGGTTGTGCAAATTGGCAACCTGATCTTCACCCTTCTGGAGAAGATGAGAACACAATTAAAGAAATAACACTTTACTTGCAAAAAGTTGTTCAAAAATTTAATACTTTGCCAAAAGAAGATGAAGAAAAAATAATTGAAAAATTAGAAGCTAGTTATGCTGCCCAAAGGAAATATATAAACGAAGATATATGTCGATCTGTAGCAAATATAAAGAAAGAGTGGCCCATTATTTTTATTGACAAATATCTGTACTGGCATTATAAAAAATTAATGGGTCATTCTATTAATATTTTAATAGAAAATTTAAAGAAAAAACGAAGAAAGATAATAAACTTTGCCATATTTAAAAAAATGAGTGAATTCTCATTACAAGATGATTCATTGAAATATGGCTCTTTAGAAGATGAGGAAAGTGAAAATAAATCCCTTGAAGCAGTCAGAGTTATTGCAAAATATTTTCAAGAAGAATTACATTACATTATCAAATTTTATGAGGTAAGTGTATCTTAGAAAACTGAGACTACAAATAATATGGAAAAGTAGTTAGTGTTTGTGTATGGCTTGTTACTATTTTCCCTCCTATTTTATAACATGATTTAATACTGTCCATACATGTATTTCACAATTTGAGGGAATAAATTTACGAGTAGTTATTGCTATTGGATGTTATAATGATTTCAAAGTCATATTTCTGCCGATGGAAAGCTTTTTAATATTAAATAATAAATAATATATGTTATCACTTGTCCGTTTTTTGAACAATATTAATTGTATTTAATTCTGGGAATTTAAAAAAAATGTTCGATCCTCAACTTAATTTCCTCAAATTGGGAAACAACCGGGATGTACTAAAAAATAATAATACATAAACTAAATAAATGTTTAGTATTATACGACTTAATATGTATGGATTTTTTTTTATTTTAGGAAGGAAAAACATTGGATGACGTGGACCAACCGTGTAAGCAGTCCCTGTATTTTAAGTTTTGGTAAATATATAAATCTTAAGGTACAATTTAGGGTAATTGTTAATTTTATTAGGAGTTCATTTAATACTGTAGCAAACCCAGGGTCGCGGCGCGGGCGGCGGCCGGTAACGAACAGGTCAGAACCATGGAGTTACTGATGGAGAGTACACTAGCGCAACTTTGTAGGCGAGGGTGATGTCTCCGAGTGCGGCGGGGGAAGGACGTGAAGGTTACGCATCCGCCATCTTTGTGTGTTCCATTAGGTATTACATTGCGCCTTATGACTGCATTTATGAATTTATTTGTTTCTAAAGAATTAAAGGGAAATATAATAAATTATTATAAAATTGATTTAATAACAGTATATAGATAATTATTAGAGTAAATTATAATTGTAAAATTTATTTCAATTTAGCAGAAACTAACAAAGAAAAAAGTATACTAAATTTCTTCACAAGAAATAGCAAGTTATGTAGGCAAATGATAGTAATTATAAAACATTTCGTGAAATAAAACGCAACATATATAAAACGAAATTTTTATTTATACAATACTTTCTTAATCATAAATAATAAAAAAATCCTTTTTTATTATACCTGCATCATAACCCTTCTCTAACAAACTAAAAAGAGTGCGAAAACACAAGATTAAAACACGTCGTGCGGTTTAAAGTTACTATGCAAATAACAATCAAAATCAAAGTAATGTGAACAAATGCTAATCGATCTCCAGATCTCCAGATAAACGATGTTATGTCAAATCACACAAAATTATGAAACGTCAAAATCAAATTCCAATTCCTATTCTCCAGTTTATTTTGCAGTTATAATAAAAAATAGCGTATGATACACGTAAATAAATGACATTAACCCACTTGCGACTTTAATAGCCGATTTATACACTTGTATCATAATATATTATTATTGCACTATTTGTGCAAAGATTAAAATTCTTGAAATAATACAAGTTTGTTCAATATTATGTCTGCGAGACTGACTTTTATCGGAAGAATTTTTAGATATAAAATGTAATCTAATCTTGCAACAATTATCGACAACAGCTTTAGTTAAAAGTATTTAATGATTGTCTAATGGGGCTTGATTTAAACTATGAGAATTTAAACTGCTAAAAAATGTAATATCTCTATACATGTTCATAAAACTTGTTGTCAAATAGAAATTATTATATTTTTTTAGCATACATTTTTCACCACTTAGTTGTAGAGCTCTTCTAACAATTCTTTCGCATTTCTGACATATGTTAACGACATCTTCGCTAGGATATATAAGTCCGCCTCTACGTTTCCTAGATATTAGTGTATACATATTATCGTTTGATTTGTCAGTTTCTAGGACATTCACACATTCTTCACATTTAATTTCTTTTTTTAAATGTTTAACAACAAAGCCAGCTATATATTTAATAATGTATTCAGAAACAATAGTTAAATTTAAATATTTTGAGGTAAGTAATCATGGTCTGTAGTGCGAATAACAAAAATATTATTAAAATGATAATAAAGACTAAAACAATAAGTAAAAACTATTAATTTAAACACTTCCACCGTTTTACATAAGAAAAATATACTGTTCACTCATTTAAACTCATGTAATGATGGAACACAGTAATATGGCTGCCGATTGTCGCAGCTGTTCGCTGAACGTGACAAGGTCAAACTCTAGTATCCCCTCCATCAGTAACTCTATGGTCAGAACACGTCCTTCCGCTCCCCATTGATCTGATTTCGAGAAGGGTCGGCGAATATTCGAGAATGAAGCGTTTTACTTAAATACCCCGAGAAAACGATCGACAGTCTTGTATCGATACGTGTAGTGAACAGATGGTGATATAAATAAATAAAGAGTGAGATAAATAGTGTTGAAATAAATATTGCGTAGTTTTAATTGTTTAAATAAATTATCTTAGTGTTTAAGTCTTTAATAATAATAATTAGTTCTTAAATTAGTGTTTATATTTGTTAATTCTTAGTGTTAGTTATTTTTCATTATTCTTTATAATTCATATTTCTTTAATTAAACTTAGTTATATAAATATTAGTGTTTTAATCAATTTTACACTTCACCTAAATAAATAAAACGTTACAATACAAATAAATTTACTAACTATACCTATTTGTCTGTCTGTCTATCTGTGGACACAGAGACTCTGGAACTATTTGGGGGATTTGGACGATGTTCTAAAAAAATTTATTTCACTTAATGATTAATTTAATTCAAATTTTGTTGAATGCCATTAAGTATTTCCAGAGGAATAAAAACTTTTTTTTAGTTGACTTTAATGTGTTTGTTTATTTAGATGTACAAGGAGAAAAAATCTATTACATTTTTGTGGAGGGCATAAGTATCAATAATGGGACAAAATCGTTTCATGAAGCACTAAAGCAAACATTTGCTATATATTATATTTTGAACATGGCTTACCCAAAAGAAATAAGTGCTTCTTTAGAATTTATGCAGAGATATTTATTAAAAATCCACCCGGATTCAGGAAGCAAGAGTAAAAGAGAAAGTGTCACCAAATTCAAAGTTAAGAGTTTTATAAATAAACTTAAATTTTATTAAATTGTAATTGGAGATACGTTGCTATTACTTGTTTTTGTATTTTTTATTGGGTTCATCACTGTTCTTTTGTATATTTGTCGGGGGATAGTTCCTCTTCTTATATGGTTTAGAACAAGAACGTTCGTTTGACTTTTAAATCCCTTCTATTAGATAATAATAGCCAAAACCGCAAATACTACACTTATAGCAAAATAAAATAGTCCCTATTTACAGGATATTTAGGTTCATAATCTCTTATATTGTGAGGGAAGTGTAGTAGGTAATACTTGGAGATTGGCTATTGTTTTCCTAATGGTACGAATTTAAAAGTCAAACGAAAAATTTTGACCTATACTTGATGTGTTTTTGTAATAATTTTTCATTTTGTGATATAGTGTATTTCAAACACACTACACTAATAATTTTGTATTCTGTTAAATTTTATATACTTTTATAAATCATAGTAAATAAATGTATTTCAAAAAAAATATGCATTTGTACTGGTATTTCATTTATTACAGCGTATCAATATTAAAATAGTTAAGTATGTGCTTTCATAAAATAAATTAATATAATCAGTAGATAATAGTTACATTTTAAGTATGTAAATTTTACAGATGATATTTAATAAGAAACATTGATACTGTAATTTTACAATATTGTTTTGTATAATATTACATTAGATTTGTAAATTAAAAAAAATATTATGTAAGAATTACATTATAACTATGTAATTTTACAATATTGTTTTGTATAAAATACATTTTGATAATTTTAATTTACATTAGATATGTAAATATAAAAAATTAGTATGTAATAATTACATTAGAAATATGTACATTTCACAGATGAGTTGTATTAAAAACACATTCGATTAGTACGATTTACTTTTATTTGTATACAGATTTTACATATGGTTGTAATACTTACATTACGTTTTAAAAATTACATTGCATTTTTTTTTTGTTTACATTGAAATGTAATATTACAATTTATAATGTAATTTTACATATCTCTGTGTGTTCCATTACTAAATTCTGTAAAAACAAATTTCTGTGTAAATTTACATAGACCCAGTATGGTCACAAAATTGCCAGAGACTCATTGTGTAAATTTTACATAACTTTTTTTACAGTGTGGGTTAGCAGTAAGTCTGACCGAGATTAGTTAAATATTTAGTTAAGTTATGTAAATCAAGCTTTAAGAACTTTATGTAGGAGTTAGTTATGTATTTATGTGAAAATTTTATGTAAGTTACTCTGAGTATGATTGGGGTAATCATATGTTGGCCGAACTGTAGGCGCTGAAATTCAAATTTAAATTTCGCGCTAACAAAAACGGAAGTTCCGTCAAGTTAGGAGGGAGAAGGGGGTATAGGGCGAGAGAAGAACACAGGTGTGTTTATTATGATTTATGTAAAAATAAAGTCTTTATTTAAAACTGCAATTAAGTAAATGAAAAATCATCCTCATCGATTATCCCAGAATCCAGAATCCAACTGGATCCCATCGCCGCCCACCTTACAATAATTAATGTATTATGTTATAAACTTCAAATATTTGTAAAACATTTATTTAAGACTATTAATTATGATAATGTTTTCACATCTTTAATAGCACTGTTTTATAAGAAGGGACAATTGTTTAAAGTTCATAATCAAAATTTGAAATTGTTGTAATTAGTATAAAGCTATATTTCTTATAAAGTACCGTAATACATATGGACCATATTTTAGAGAGACTTATGTTTTTGAATCAAAATGACGGATGACAGTCATTATCAGTGGTGTCGTAAGAATATTTTTGGATGGCGTTAATTTTTTTGTATAATAATTTAAGTTATCCCAATTTGGTTTTATTATTAGATTAGAAATCTTAAAATTTGACTTTAATTTGTGAATACTAGTGCGCCAGGCTTGTCAAGTGCTATCGTTTGATACCATTCACGAAATATTTTTGACAATATTCTACCAAAAATAAAAGCTAATCATCGTCCCCAATAATATTTAAATTAAATTGGTTACTATGATTTATTTCTATACAAGCCAGGGTTGTTGCAATTTTCCCCGACCCAAAAAAACCCACCCAAAAAAGCTTATCAAACAAATCCTTAAAAAAATCTTATTAAAAAAAATTATTCGGTAAGTCCAGAAAATTACATAAACATAAATAATCTATGAAAATACATATAATACAACATGCAAGCTAACAACGGTCAACAAAATTATAAGAGTCCAGTATAAAAAATGTAACTCTTTTAATACTAGTATTTCGTGTTCAAATTATTTAATAATTAATTTTTGGAAATTAATGTGAACTATTGATATCTAAAATAATAATTAATATATTTTGACGTTTTTAATAAAACCAAATAAAACCAGGGTTTTTTAAAATCTAGGTATTAGTAGGAGATCTATGCTCACAAAAGTCGCCAAAAAAATTGTTAACCCGAGAAAATGCGACCGATTGCTGGAAATAAGTGCAACCGATGTAAAATTTTCTGCTCTATCGATCTATGATATTTGCAAGTCGATATGGAATTGCGAAAGTACTGAAAATTGCAATTTTTCACTTTTTTTAGATATTATTTCTTCTCATTTTTTTATATTTATCTCGTCATATCTTGGAAACTACTAAACAAATCGACATAATTTTTTTTTTGTTTTGTAGCGGAATGTATAAGGAACATACAGATTGTAAATAATTATTCAATTTGTTTATTATAATAGAATAAATAAATAAATAATTACACTGCGCGATACACGTGTAATGAAAAATATGACTAGTGGACAACATTACGTTTTATTCAGATTTCAGAAATCTGTGAGTGGACGAAATGCTTAGAAAGGTTCAAAATTATTTTTAGTGAAAGAACTAAGTCTAAGTTGTGTAGTACAGAAGTAAACAAATTGTAAAGTTAACAGTTGACAGTGCGCGTGATTGGCACGCGATACCTCTATAACACACACAGCAATTTCATATAAATTTGGTTGTTTACCTATAGGCAAAGTAAAATATAAAAAGTTACAAATACATCAATCTTAACTGTCAAGTGGCTCATATTTTACGAATATTTTACCTAACATTATTTAAAGTTAATTGCTGCTAGTGGCGCGAAAAATATAATAATCGACTCTGAATGTAAGTACCCAATACAACTATTCTCTTATGGTAATACGAACCTCATACATCCTCGTTCGTTATAATGTACGTACTTACATTTCTTGCTAGTTAAATAACTATAAAATAAATAATCAGTGTGCAATGTCATTGAAAATCCATTTTTGTTCTCTTACAATAAAATCTGTCGATTTTTTTTTATAATGGTCCAAACATCCTTCTACATAATTATAATAAAAGAAATTAGTAGATTATTGAATGCAATTTAATTTAGAAAAAATAAATTTAATGCATTTGGTATACAATGTTCGTAATAACTGCTGTCATGTTAACACATAACCACTAAAGAGTGTATTTATTTAATAATAAAAAATATTTGTACACAAATAAAAACGAATAACTGATTTTATGGTTTTCGTACAAAAAATATTGTACAAACCTCTCGTGTAAACTTTTTTCCTAGGTTCGTTCTATTGCAATATAAAATACTCATCTGGGAAAATGACGTGCCCACACTCGATAAATAAATAACTATTTCGTTGCCACTAAATTGTAATACAAGATTAAATTATAATATTATTGTTACTAGTGCAATAACGAAGTTATCAAATAAAATCGATGTCATTATATAGGAGAACAAAAATGTGCCAAATAAGTATCACAACGCTATCAACAAATTATGATGGTTCATATAACTACAGTGACAAAAAGATTTTATGAACAATTTTAAAATTTGAATAAACAATAATTAAATCGTTAGAATAAATATATTGAAATATTTGAAATACATATGTTTAAAATTGTAAATAAAAAATTGACATTGTAATATTTCTTCACATAAGTCATCTGCGTCAATATCTGAATAGTTATAACTTTTTACAATGCGATAATAATATAATCTTTAGTCTGTAAAATACCTTCAAAATGCAAAAATTGGAAAGAATTCATATATTCTCCTAATAAAGGAAAACTCGGGCAGAATCATATCAAAACCATCCGTGTTTTGGGCGAGTTTTAATTTTGTTGTCTTTTCAATGATGATGTTGCTATTAGCTTCCTAAGGCTTTGATCTATAGGGATTCTATTCTGCTGTTACTATCGGCGTTAAGAAACATTATCGTACCGTTTGTTTGTTATTCCCTATTAATCAGTTTACCCCGTACATTAAAAAAAACACGGCAACGTGAGACAAACAGTATTTAATACTACTATCCAAAATAGGAACGGGTACATGGTTTAATGGTTAAATTTTGTATTAAATTTTAATCTTTTTTTACATTGGTAAATATTTTCATTTTTTAAAACCTCAAATTACATAATAAGCTTTTTACAAATAAAATCGATATTACAATTAAAAATATCTGAATATCCGAACTTCATTGTTACAATTAAATTAAACAATGTTCATTTAAAGAAATCGTCAGTGAGAATTGTTCCCGAAACAGTATATAATATAAAGTTTAGAGCAAAGATCGTTTTATAATAAGATTCAATGCAATAAACTAAGTATGATACTGTACGAAATACAAATAAAAAAAAGATTTTGTACTCCGTACAGTATCAGAATTATTTCGTTTGAGCTGAGGCACTTTCTTTCGACCAAAAAAAAAATTCGATCGAGCAAACCCAATCCGATTGGTGCGGCTGATCGCGTGACGTCACGAACGCCTCTCGAAAGAACAACGTAAGGGTGATTGCAATTCTTAATAGTTATACCAACGATCAGTAAAAAGGTTCCAATAACAATTACTGTCAGCTATGAATTTTCATTTGCTGCTATCTAAATATAAAATTGTATTGAAAGTGCGAAAAATATTTGTTGTCAATTGTGGATTATATCTAAATAATTTATTAATTGCGTAATATTTTTTTGTAACATAATTTCATTTAAATGTATAATAATATATTTATCAATGACCATTTTATTATTTGTATCACAGAACAGAAAAATGTTTTAACTAAACAAATCACTGTCACCAGGTTTTCACGGTCGGATCGCTAAGATCGCTATTTTTATGCGATTCGTAAGCAAGCTTGCAATCATGTTGTTGGGTATGAGGGCAAGTGATCACAAAGCAAAAGAACGTTCACCAGTCAGATTGCGATTTCTCGATCGGTTTGTTTTGGGTCAAAAGAAAGCACCTTTTTGTTTCCCGGTGTTGGATATTCCTATGTTACGTTTACTAAGCAGTATCGGAATCTACCTTATGGTGCTTCGTTCATTCTAAATACTGAGCTCCAAAGAAAAAGCAAAATTTGAATTATACATCAAGTGTCATGTAAAACAGAGGGTTGAATTTATTAATAATGGTGCAGCATTCACAGCTAAATAGAGCTTCATCCTTACCTCCTACAAGTGTCCAGGGCAGGGGCGCAGCGCTCGCGTAGCCACGCCCGCTCCTCTTGCCGGTACAGATGAGCCGTACGGGTTCCACACTCGCCACATGCTTCCATCTCGGCCAATATTTCAACTGTTTACTGAAAATGGTAAAACATCTAAATAAAATTACACAAAAAAATATATTATGATGTACATAACTTTTATTCAAAATAAATCAATTATATACCACGAATTTTTTCGACAAAGCTGCGTTCTAAACCCGTTACTTTTTCAGTAGTATTAGATAAAGAGATGAAAGCAAGTAAAAAGGGATAAACTATACAATAGCAGAATAGCAGAATCACCAAAAGCTTAAAATAAAAATGCCCATTATTAATTAATAATATAAGTACGTTACTAAAATATATGCAAAAATGAAGTAACAACATTACTTCTTTATTTTACATTATATTGTGGCTTAATATGCGCAAGTCAAATGAACATTTGAATAATGGGGAATTTTAGCGTATTTTTTTTTATTTTATCAAGATTGTCCTCAAAAGTGATATTTCACCCAAAGATGCCTAGATTTCTCAAAAAAAGAAATTTTATAAAAAAATGACGTCAGTGTGGCTAGCAGAGAAAGTATCGTCTATCTTAACCAGCGCGCGCTGGGTTCCTATGACAAAAGAGAAGCGTGTGGTGTAATGCCTCAAAATATAACCTACATTCAAAAAGTCAGGTCTCACCATCCCTTCTGCGCAAGCGCATAAATCACTTGTGACGTCAGTGTGGCTCGAAGATAAATCATTAATTACAAATAATTGGCAACATCATTTTAATTTTCAATTACATTCTAAGTTATAATTATTCATATACTTACGACCTAAAGATATTTCACATGTAATTTCAACCACGCTAAACTTCCCCATTCTGTCGCCCAGCTAGCTTCACAACATAGCTGACTAATTACAGTGTTCTGCTACCGTATTTTAAGCGATTCAATAGACTTCGTGTACCATCGGAATATTTAAATTCGGTGTACACAATGTTACGCTTGATAATAGCTGCAGAAACTGCAACTCACAAGCAGGTACTCTATCTGGCGCAATTGACGCATCTTATTTGTTAATAATATATTATTATATGAGGGATTATGATTATCATTATTCGAGAAGATGAAGTTTGCGTCACGAGCCGTAAGCTTATAAAATACTATACTTTTTCTACTCCTGTAAATTCGGAAAAACGCATAAATATTTTAGAAAATATATGTATAAAAATACACAATGACAAATGACTATACCGTCAGCTGTCAGACGGCCGTAAAAAGGGTTATCCACACATAAAACAAACGTGAATAATTGATTTCAGGTTCTCTGATTGACCGAGAAGACTGAACATGACTTAAATATGACTACTTTAATTAATAAAAAAAATTGAAATAATGAAGATATATTTATACAGGAGTAGAAAATAGTTATTTACATAACAAGCGTGGAAAGTGGTTGTGACGAAGCGTCACGATGCAGTTTTAATTTAACAGTATTTTTGAACGTAAATTTGAAGTCAAATCTACCGCAGCGCTACCTTCCAAATATTTTAAAAACTATTGCCTAGACTTTGTATTTGAATCAAGCAACCGCGCAAGGCCAGCGCGCGCACGTCTAGTAATGGCCGAACAGCATGGAGAGTTATTTGTTTACATTGTGTTTTGGTGAAGTGTTCTGCAAACCAGTGCTCCGATTTTCTTGATTCAAACACCATGAGATGTAAGATAATGTTCTACGTAGTGCAGTGCCAAACACATCGCAGTGGTTTTTGTGAAAGTGGAGTGTTGAAAAACATAACCATCGAACATGTGTTTTGGTTGTAGTCAAGTTACTCGTTCAGTTAATTTCATGCGGCGAAATTAACTCGTTTAGTGACTTAAGGCAATAGTAAGTGTATTGTTTTTATTATTGTTATATTGTTTGCTAAATGTTATTTATTTATATTTATTTATATTTATTTATATTTATTTTTGTATATTTTTTTGTGATCTGTGACTATGTTCACCCTCCGGGATGGAGGGGCGGAGGGGAACAGTATAAAAGCTCGGTCATTGACCGACTGAACTCTCTTTGAGAAAATTTTGAAAGACGAATAAAAGACGTTATTAGTGATTTCGTGTTTCAGTTGTTCAAAGTTATCTTTCAGAAAATCCGTAAGGTAGGTGCATATATATAAATATATATACAGTATTTACGGATAGTGTAATAGTTGTTTCCGCTGTTTATTTTCTTCATTCTTGTGCGGCGAAACGTGTGCTTGAAAAAGTCATCGGGTTCCCGTCCTGTGCACGAGCGGAGTGAAAGTCTCGATAGTTTGCGAGTCCCGATTACTAGAGCAGGAAAAGGCTAGTGATCGCGTTACCACTATCGGGATAATTTTGGATAAAATTCGGCCTAAAAATAATCTTTTGATTTCGCGAGCCGCGAGACAGGAGTTGGCCTGTTTTCCTCTTTCAACCAGGATCCAGCAAGGATAGTTCGGTCCGATTGCACTTTGCGTTCGTTCTTTTCCTCACCCTATAACCTCGTGTGCGTAAATGTGAGCGAGCAGCGCAGGGTAAAATATTTTTTCTGAACCGAATAAATATATTTATTTTTTTTATTTATTATTTCTTTACTGTCTTTTTTTTCTTGGAAATCGGCCCGTCGCATTGTGTCCAAGCGAGCGATCACCACTGGAGTTGGAATCCGTACCTTGGACATTTTTCTCCACTGAGATACCCGTGGCCGTCGTCACTGGAAGCCTGCGAGTTAGACGTCTCTACCGTTACGTAGAGTGGCGCCCGAGATTTGGCAATCAGTAGCGCGACAGCGTTTGTATATTTTATTATACCGTAACCTGTCGACTAATTCCGGTGCTTTTGCACCAGTTCTTGTTTTTCAGGCTGTGGCGGCGTACTGAACGTTGTGTGACGCGAAGATATCGTCGTAGACCGTCACCCTTCGCCGAGTACGATTGGGACCGGCGACGTAACGACGTCACATAATTTTTGGCGCCCGAGCAGGGACCTGGGTAGTTCCAACGAGCCAGTTTTGAATTTTATATATATATATTTTTTTTTTCTCTTGTGAAAAAAAAAAAAAAAATGACGGGTACTGCTGAAGATGGCATTCCGACAGGAGAATCCAAGGGTAGGTCTTGGATCTATCGGTTACGATCAGCGGAGCTACAGGAGGAATTAGCATCACGAGGGCTGGATAGTGATGGTACCGTAGCTGAGATGAGGGCGCGCTTGTCACAACATGTGCGTGACACACAGGCTGCCGAAATGGAGGCGGTGCGTGAAGCGACCATACGCGAGGTGTTAGCCCAGTCGACACCTACGCCGAAACCCGAATTGTCGACGCGGATGTGCCTGGAGTCCGAGGAACAAGTCGGAGAGAAGGCCCGTAAATGGGGTTTCCAATTTAATGGGAAAAGTGATCCCATCTGGTTCCTCGAGAGGATCGAGGAAGTAAGGCTGGGTACCAGCTTCGCCAACGACCAGTTACTGTCGGCACTGCCATGGTTGCTGAAGGACCAGGCGTTGTTGTGGTACCGCAACAACAGAACGTCATGGAAATCATGGGCGGAATTCGAGCGGGCGTTCCGACGGTACTACTTGCCCCCTCATTACATGGACGATCTTGAAGACAAGATTAAAGCCCGCAAACAACGAGACGGAGAACCATGTCGCGAATATGTGGAAGACATGCGGACGTTGATGCGGCGGCACGGGTCTATGACCGCCCGGCAAGAAGTGAGGAGGATCTTCACCAACCTTGACCCCGAGATCCAAGTCCTCATCGACGAGGATAGTTTTTCAGACCTCGAAGGCCTGCTGGGGAAGATAGAGCAGGCGGAGAGGAAGTTTGCTCTGCTTCGCGAGAAGCGGGATGCGCAACGGCGTCGCGAGACGCGCATCAGCGTGCTGGAAGTCCCAACGAATCCAGCACCTAAGGCAAGTACGCGAAATGAGGTTAGTTATACGAACCGAAACCGCGCCATGAGATCTCTCATATGTTTTAGCTGTGAGGAACCCGGCCACATTAGTCGCTTCTGCCCGAACCCACGCCGGGTTTACTGCTACATATGCAAGAAACCTGGCGTGCGCACCGGTGAATGTTGCCGGAGGCCGGATACGGGAAACGAGAACCGGGCTGCAATGAACCGAGGCCAGAGCAGCTCGAGCCGTTAGGACCTCAGGCCGTCGTCGCGGGGTTACCGATTGTTACCGCCCTCGAAAGCGACGATCAGCGACTATACATACAGGTAACAATTAAGGACCGAATAATCACTGCGTTAGTCGATACTGGCGCGGTGTACTCCTATATTGACAAGCCCACGTCCAACTTGCTGTGCCAGGAAGGCTTAGTGATGGAGCCGACAGCACACACCAGAGCGCGCACGGCAACAGGGGAGTTGGTGACCGCAGCAGGTGAGCTACGGACATGCTGCGAAATTGGGGGCAACAATTATCAAATACGACTGATAGCGTTGCCTGGTCTAACGTCTCCGATGGTACTAGGAATGGATTTCCTACGAGGAATCGACGCGACGTTAGCAATCAAGGAGGGTCGGATAACGATAAACGTGTCTGAGGTCGAACCAGCTGAGTTAGCAGCTGCTGATCACGAAACGTGCAGCAACAGGGTAAGTGATGATGTAACCCTTGTGACGTCGCCCCATGAGTCAGTGGCGACAGTGCTAGCACCGATAGGACACGCCGTGAGCGAACGTAGACGTCTGGACGAATTTCTGGCTCAGCAACTGCCCAAGGTAACTGAGAACCGTGGTGTCACGCCCTTTGCTGAGCACGTCATCAAACTAGAGGATCCAACGCCACGAAAGCAACGCTATACACCCCGCAATCCGTTAATGCAAGGGATCATTAACGCAGAAGTCGACAAGATGTTAGACGACGGGGTAATCGAAGAGTCAGACAGTCCATGGTCCAGTCCGACAGTGATTGTGAAAAAGAAAGACGGAAAACATAGGTTCTGTATAGATTTCCGGGTGGTAAACTCTGTGTCCGCACCAGATGCGTACCCGTTACCACATATACAGGCGACGTTGGACAAGCTACGCGGGGCGAAATACTTCACAACTATCGACCTGAAGAACGGTTATTGGCAAGTACCACTGTCCAGGGAAAGCAGGCCAATAACAGCATTTACAGTGCCTGGACGCGGTTTGTATCAGTTCCGTGTCATGCCGTTTGGACTGCATGCTGCACCCGCAACCTTCCAGCGACTTCTCGACCAGGTAATCGGCCCCAGGATGGAACCATTCGCGTTTGCATACCTCGACGATATAGTCGTAGCGAGCAAAACGTTCGAGGACCACTTGCAGCACCTTCGGCAGGTATTCGAGCGTCTGGCCGAAGCGAATCTGCGGGTGAATCCGGATAAATGCCATTTCGGAGTGAAATCGATCCGTTATTTGGGACACGTAGTGGATGGGGATGGCATTCACACCGATCCGGAAAAGGTGGCCGCAATTCGTGACATACCCGCACCAACCTCGGTGAAAGGAGTGCGACAGTTCCTTGGCGCCGCATCCTGGTATCGTCGTTTTGTACCAGAGTTTGCAAAATTGGCTGCACCGCTGACAAAACTCACACACAAGGCTCAACGGTGGATTTGGAGCGAAGGACAACAGAACGCGTTTGAAGGGATCAAACGCGCGCTAACAACAGCTCCCGTCTTGACCTGCCCGGATTTCTCAAGACAATTCACGCTCCAAACCGATGCGTCCGACCTGGGAGTAGGAGCGGCCCTGATTCAATATGACAAAGACATTCCCCACGTGATAGCGTACGCCAGTCGAGCATTGAATGATAGAGAGAAGAATTATTCAGTGACTGAAAAGGAGTGTCTGGCTGTAGTCTGGGGAATCGACAAATTCAAGCCGTACATCGAAGGTTACCATTTCGTGGTAATGACCGACCATCAAGCCTTGAAGTGGTTGAATAGCATCCGCAGCCCCTCGGGACGGCTCGCGCACTGGGCTCTGTACTTACAGCAGTTTCAATTCGACATCGTATATCGAAAGGGTAAGTACAACCAGCTGGCGGACACGCTGTCACGCAACCCAGTGGAACCGGCACCGGCGTTAATGAGCTTAGGGAACGGCGATATCACATGTAAGTGGTATAGGAGCCGCTGTAGCGAGGTGAGTGCCCGACCAGGAGATTTTCCAGACTTTCGTATGGAAGATGGCAAGCTATTCCGACGATTCTGGGACCCACTCGACTTCTCCGAAACAGAACCGCATCGGGAATGGAAGCAGTGCGTACCATCAGACATGCGGAAGGAAGTCATGAGTACCAATCATGACAGCGCAGAGGCTGGCCATTTGGGTATCGCGAAGACCATCGCCAGGGTGATGCTACGCTTCTACTGGCCAGGTATGTCTAGAGACATCGCCAAGTACGTGCGTAGCTGCACCAGCTGCCAGAAGTACAAACCGTGGCAACAGGGAATTGCTGGGAAAATGCAAATGCCACGGATCCGGGGCCCATGGGACACGGTTTGCGTTGACTTAGTAGGACCGTTACCACGTACAGCAGCGGGACACGAATACATCATCGCGTGCCAGGACAGATGCACCAAGTTCGTGGAAGGTCGAGCACTGCGAAAGGCGACAGGGTCCGCTGTAGCGAAAGCGATTCGGGAGTTAGTGATCTGCCGGTATGGGTGCCCGATGTCCATCATCTCTGACAACGGCACCGAATTCGAGAATAAGACTGTGAAAGGTATGCTGGCAGACTACAAAGTCAAGCACCACTTGACACCACCGTACAGCCCACAATGCAACCCAGTGGAACGAGTCAACCGGGTATTGAAGCCAATGATTGCACAGTTCTGCGAAACCAATCACCGATCATGGGATGTGTTACTGCCAGAGTTTATATTCGCGATAAACACAGCACGGCACAGCTCGACAGGGTACTCACCGGCCTATTTAGTCTTTGGAAAGGAGCCGGTACTACCAGGTACGACGTCAGGAACCGATGACGATGGCGGGAGCAACGAGCTTACAAAGGCACAGCATCAACGGCGGATTGGGTGTATCCGTGATGCGCGCGAGCTCGCAAGAGTGTTGATGGCACGGGCGGCGACAACCCAGGCGCGACATTATAATCTGAGGAGACGCGAGGTGAAATTCCATCTAGGAGATAAAGTGATGCGACGCGAACATCCATTGTCGAACGCGATGCGCGGATTTGCGGCAAAACTGGCTCCTAGGTATTCAGGTCCCTGGAAGGTCCACAACGTACGTTCCCCACAAGTCTACGACCTCAGAGGCGACAATGGAAAGAAGTTACTACGAATCCACATTAAGGATTTAAAACCAGTAACATCCAGTGAAGACTAACTTGTTTTCTTCTTCACTTTGTTTACAGGCAGCTCGACGGCTTCCGACGGGGAAGAACCGACACCCACAGTAAAGCGACCCGTTCCCCAGGCCCATATCAGCGCTTCTGTGGCGTTAGCTGCTAATTACTTTGTATTTTTTTTATAGGGTTCACCAATGGAATCAAACAAGCACACGTTTTTTCGTTCCATTGTGTTCGTCTGTCTGTGTTTCTGTGAGTGAGTTGTACACCCGGCGAACAGTCGCAGATGGCTCGTATCGGTGTACAACTAGTCCTTCCGTTGTGTATCGTTACCTGTGTTTTGTCATTTTCATTTCAGTTATATGTTTTATGTACAAAACCAGGTCGTAAGTATACAGCCAACGTGAAACGAGCTGGTGCCAAAAACCTCCAATATTTTTGTATTTTTTAGTAGTATGGACCATAGCCAACCAGCCAACGGAGTCACGGACGCCAGGGAGCGATGGCGACCAAGGGGCGGGAGCCATATCAATGTCGTCGAGGGGCGAGGGCGCCGAGACCGTCCGGGCAGCTGTCAGTGCCAAGAACACTGTGGTGACCGTAACCGGCGTGCACCACCGGTCGACCTGCGCGTCCACCTTCGCCGCAAGAAGCGCCCATTATCCAGGCAGCCGTGGACAGGAGCGACTCCGGTTCCCTCACAGGAGCGGAGCCGTGGATCGACGCACCGACGTCCAATGGCGCGGCCCCAGCCGAGCCGCCCATCGCCGTCTAGGCCCTCACCAGCAACCCGCCCTCGACGGGAATACCCGGATGACGTCCGGGATTGGATCCCGGAGAACGCGTGGGAGCTAGTGCCGCCGCACCAGCAAGCCAAACCGCGCGTGAGGATGCGTTTCCCAACCCCCTCCGGATACCGATGGGCCACCATCACGAATCCACGGGCTAATGTCACCCTCACCCAGCCACCAGCGGTTCAACAAGCGGGCAAGGTGAAAAATGATTGACGGGATTGGGGTATTTTTAGGGAACTTTCGGGGTAACGGGTAAAATTTAACATTTTTTATTTGGGGTTGGGATTTAGTTTTTTTACGGTTTTGCATGGGAAGGTAGACGCATTTTTTTTACTGTTTTTTTTTGTGAAGAAAAGGGGATGTGTGACGAAGCGTCACGATGCAGTTTTAATTTAACAGTATTTTTGAACGTAAATTTGAAGTCAAATTTACCGCAGCGCTACCTTCCAAATATTTTAAAAACTATTGCCTAGACTTTGTATTTGAATCAAGCAACCGCGCAAGGCCAGCGCGCGCACGTCTAGTAATGGCCGAACAGCATGGAGAGTTATTTGTTTACATTGTGTTTTGGTGAAGTGTTCTGCAAACCAGTGCTCCGATTTTCTTGATTCAAACACCATGAGATGTAAGATAATGTTCTACGTAGTGCAGTGCCAAACACATCGCAGTGGTTTTTGTGAAAGTGGAGTGTTGAAAAACATAACCATCGAACATGTGTTTTGGTTGTAGTCAAGTTACTCGTTCAGTTAATTTCATGCGGCGAAATTAACTCGTTTAGTGACTTAAGGCAATAGTAAGTGTATTGTTTTTATTATTGTTATATTGTTTGCTAAATGTTATTTATTTATATTTATTTATATTTATTTATATTTATTTTTGTATATTTTTTTGTGATCTGTGACTATGTTCACCCTCCGGGATGGAGGGGCGGAGGGGAACAGTATAAAAGCTCGGTCATTGACCGACTGAACTCTCTTTGAGAAAATTTTGAAAGACGAATAAAAGACGTTATTAGTGATTTCGTGTTTCAGTTGTTCAAAGTTATCTTTCAGAAAATCCGTAAGGTAGGTGCATATATATAAATATATATACAGTATTTACGGATAGTGTAATAGTTGTTTCCGCTGTTTATTTTCTTCATTCTTGTGCGGCGAAACGTGTGCTTGAAAAAGTCATCGGGTTCCCGTCCTGTGCACGAGCGGAGTGAAAGTCTCGATAGTTTGCGAGTCCCGATTACTAGAGCAGGAAAAGGCTAGTGATCGCGTTACCACTATCGGGATAATTTTGGATAAAATTCGGCCTAAAAATAATCTTTTGATTTCGCGAGCCGCGAGACAGGAGTTGGCCTGTTTTCCTCTTTCAACCAGGATCCAGCAAGGATAGTTCGGTCCGATTGCACTTTGCGTTCGTTCTTTTCCTCACCCTATAACCTCGTGTGCGTAAATGTGAGCGAGCAGCGCAGGGTAAAATATTTTTTCTGAACCGAATAAATATATTTATTTTTTTTATTTATTATTTCTTTACTGTCTTTTTTTTCTTGGAAATCGGCCCGTCGCATTGTGTCCAAGCGAGCGATCACCACTGGAGTTGGAATCCGTACCTTGGACATTTTTCTCCACTGAGATACCCGTGGCCGTCGTCACTGGAAGCCTGCGAGTTAGACGTCTCTACCGTTACGTAGAGTGGCGCCCGAGATTTGGCAATCAGTAGCGCGACAGCGTTTGTATATTTTATTATACCGTAACCTGTCGACTAATTCCGGTGCTTTTGCACCAGTTCTTGTTTTTCAGGCTGTGGCGGCGTACTGTACGTTGTGTGACGCGAAGATATCGTCGTAGACCGTCACCCTTCGCCGAGTACGATTGGGACCGGCGACGTAACGACGTCACATGGTAAATAGCAAGCGTGTGTAGAGATTGAAGAACGAGGCGTGTAACGCCGAGTGATTTAATACACGAGCGTTGCTATGCACTTTCAAGCGAGTTATGTACACTATTTTTCAGACGACCACAAAATATTATAATACAAACTGGGTTTATACAAAAGTGTCAATGTCAAACACAACTCACGAAAGCATTGACGTTTGGGTTTGAGGTTAAGTATCACTAGTTAACCGGAAACTGATTTCGAAGTCTAGTACGTATTATTTGAACAATTAATAAAACTATCAGTACATTTTGACTCTTTATTTTTGTTATTAATTCACTACCAATTTTAAAATCGTAGTTTTAAGCAATTTTTCATTAATTTTGTTACATTTCATTATCAAAGTTCCATCTATTGACCACTAATCGTCATATCCGGTTATATAACACACTAGTGTGTTATTATAACACACTAATGTGTTATTATAACACACTCCGTGTGCTATGTTACATTTTCTGGTGTTAATTACAGTGTAAATATGGCTGCTTTCATATGTGGTCTGAAAATACTTTTATCCAACACCGTTTAATTATAACGCTATAAATGGTGTTTTTAGATAAATAAAGTAGGTTATAAAACACATGTGTTAGAAATTATAACTCATTGTTTATTGGCTCATATGATAGTAACTAAATTATAAAATCTTGTCTATTGTATATTTTTTATTAAATGTAATTTTAAAATGTCAACTGTCAATTTTTTTTATATATATTTTATATTAATGACTAAAGATGTTGGATAAAATATTGTACGGCACACGTTTGTTAATTATTTAAGTAAATTGATAAAATACCCCATCCATGATCACATGACTTATTTATAATGTAAGACACTTGTTCCATAAATAACATTTCCGATTTTCTTTGAAGCAGCACACCCACAAATATGTAGCACGAGCCGCCACTGATAGTATGTAATAATATATATTTTTGGCGACATACTGGTTTGATTCTGGTTCGTAGTATTTGGAAACATACCATTTTCTCTGTTGAATACTGTGCAAACCATGACGTCACAGTAAAGCCGTTTTGAAATAGTTTCAAATCAGCCGGCAGCAATGGTTCAAAATTTTTTGAACTTTGAAGTAGAGTTGGGTTAATTAAAACTTTTTATTATATTTGGCAGATGCAGTAGATCATCCATTTTTACTATGAAATAGTAATAATATTCTAAAATTGCTCTCTATAATATGATTATCTCTTTAAAAATGCAGTAAATTAATTTACGCTATGATGTTATCATGAGTAATTTTCAATAATGTTTATTTGATACAATTTTGAAACATGCATTTTGGTGAAACATAAAACATCAGATTAGACAACGGTTTGAAAACCATGTTGAAAACGGTTCATCGCTAAAAAACAGCTAAAAATGAGAATGTTGCCAGTAGTCACTGAACATCATACGCAGACTATTTGGTAGTATTAGGGGCATAAAAAGAACATGATAATAAATACGGAAAAAAGAAAAGATTTCATAAATTGTTGCAACAGAAAATTCATTATATTATAACGGAAAGAAAAAGCATAGAATAGGTACAAAAATTTAAATATCTAGGAGCAATTATTAATGAGAAAGGAAACCTCGAAAACGAAATAGTAGAACAGGATCCGCAGGGAGATTTTTTATTGGAACCAAAACAAAATTTATTGTCAAAAAAGAAATATGTATCTACAATCGCAAAAACAGAAGTATTTAAGAAAATATTAACATTGCTCTTAACTTATGATAGCAAATCAAGGGTAACAACGGAAACTGAGAGAAGCAAAAAAAAGCATAGCAATCCTAATAATGATACCAAGAGAAACACTCTGTACAAGAAGAACAACTACAGTGATTAAGCCACGTTTACCGGATGCAAGATGATAAGAGTCAAAAAGAAAATGTACGAATCAAAATATTTAGGAAAAAGAGAGGATGACCTACCAATTCTTAGAAGCAGAGGGAAAGAAATTTAGAAAAAGAATCCAAATGAAAGCAACTCAACACCACAAGCCTTACTCCGTAAGATATAAAAGCATTAAATTAAGAAAGAGTATTTTTAATGTGAAACATGTGATTTGTCTAAACTCTTAGAGTGACCATTTGTACTGTTTTTTTCAGTACAGTACTAATTTTCAGACGCTTGTAGTGATACACAATTTGAAACATATTTTGTACTGATTTCTTACATACCTTACTGGATGTACTGCTTCTATATATTATACAATAATTTATTTGTTACTTAAATAAAATCAAAATTAAAAACAAATCCTCACAGTTACTCTGTTAGAAAATTTGTGTGACAATAACAAAATACAACTTTCAATAATGTGAACCATGCAACCACCCGAGTGAAACTTGTATAAAACACCATATTCTGTCCAATACATTAATTCAAAATTAATTCAACGGAAAAATTTTCATTTTATTTTCTCTGTGAAAATTATGTTGATATTAATTCTTTTTGTAACGCATCAAAACAACGATTACTAATAAACGCAGTGCCAACAATTCATTCTGTCTCTCAGATACTTTTAAACTCCGTTAAAAATGTGGATCTTGAATTGGAATTTTCAAGAATCGAATTTCGAATTAGAATGTAGGTGTAATGTTCTCTTCTACAAATTTCGGCCAAAAAACAACTGCCACGAATGTCACCGAAAAACGTCGTATAAATTTCATCGAGGGAACATCTCTTGTTCAAATTTTGACGAAAGAATAACTCTGGTACGAATATCACCCAGAAAATATGTTATAAATTTCGCCGAGAGAACATCTCTTCTACAAATTTCGGCGAAAGAACATTCAGTCAAGGATGGCTCCACGAGAACATCTCTTTTACAAAGTTCTTTAAGAAAATATCACTTCTACAAAATTTGCGGACAGAACATCTTTTCCACAAGTGGTACCGAGAGAACATCTTATAAATTTCATTTCGCTGAGAAAACATCTCTGCTACAAATTTCGGCAAAAGGACATCTCTTCCACAAATGGCATCGAGAAAACATCTTATAAATTTCGCCGAGAGAATATACCTCTTCCATGAATGTCGCCGAGAAAACATCATATATTTCTCTCCGGAAAATCATACCCTCTACTCATTTCGACAAGAAAATATTACTTCTAGGATATTCTCCCAGAGAACGTGTCTTTCGCTTTCTGCACTAATCGTATTAATTTATTTTAAATGATTTTGAATAACTTTGTCATGCCTACACAGGAAATAAGTATAATGTTAATTAATTTATATCTTTTATTTAAAATTAAAATGTCTAGTAGTAAGTATACAAATGAATATTGTCAGCTACATTTGATGTTCATGTGACATAGTAAATTTAATAATCAAGTAGGCTGGGATTAACTCTACCCTTTACACTTTAGTTGGCAGCAACTCCGTGCTGTTCACTTTATCCATTGACTTATTTTTCTCGTTATGTTAATGTTTTGTACATGCAACTACTAGTATCATTCCATATACATAGATGGTCCTTGTATCATTCCCAGCTATACAGTTTTAATGTTATATTTTAGTCGCAAGTAAAGTGTATCACATGCCTATGTGCGTAATCATAACCTGCACATCTTTTAGGGCCGGTTTTTCAATCTCTGGTTAAAGTGCCGGTTACCTTAACCATCGGTTAACAGAAAAATATCGCATCGAATTAGTAAATAATGTGTATTTTTGACAACTTACATCAGATTTTCGATGCGATATTTCTCTGTTAACCGATGGTTGAGGTAACCAGCACTTTAACCAGAGATTGAAAAACCGACCCTTAGTGTCATTTTTAATTCTAGTTTTATATTTTTCCTGTAGTAGTATGCAAACTACATACTTTCTAAAATTAAAATTAAAACATGATTAGGTTTTAACCTGTCAGCTGTCGTAATACAAGTGTACATATATCATAAATAAATAATAATATCAAAATCGAATTAAAAATTGATTGTTCTGTTTTGTACATAGAAACTTTGAAAAGAATTTGTGGTATCGCTGCAGCTATGTGGTGGGTTCACTCTATAAACTAACATTGCCTTCAAAAGGGATATTTTATAACCTCAACCAATATATCAAATAAAATTTTAAAAATTTAAAACGAAGCAAGAAACAGCACAACTGCAATTAAAACCCAAATTAAAACTAAAATTTCAAATAAAAATCGTAGCTGATAATGAGCTTTATCTTTTAACAGGTTAGTAACTTGTAAGTTTCCCTGGTGCCTGGTGATGAACAGATTAAATAAACAACAGTTTACCACTGATCTCTATAATATCTGGATAGGGTATAGCATATGAAAAAGTGAATCCTGTGGCGGTCATTTTCTGAGTCTAATCCAATTGGCGCGAAATATGAATAATGTCGTTAGTATCTGCAACGACATAGGGGAAATCTCTTTAAATTTGATTTGTTCCAGTTATTTAAGTTTGAATTGTTTAAGGTACATATTTAAAAAAAAAACATTGCGCAAGAAAATTTAGAAATATTAATATGCGATATAAAGGAAAATCTAATGATATATTAAATATCACAAGTAAAAATATACTATGCATAAAATTCACAGAATATCATTTTTAGTTTAATACACTCTATTTTTACATGATATGAAAAATGCAGAGCTGGTTTTATGTCGGAATATAAATTAAAAATCTACATTTAGTAAATGAATAATATAATGTTCGTAAAATATAAGTTGATTGTTGAAGTTCAGAAATATCACATGATTTAGGCATTGTTCGGTCATAGTCGTTTTTAGTAATTAAATTTGAGAACAATCATTCTACAGTGCAATTTGTTATCATGAAAGCAAGATAAATTCAAAACAAATAAAATATAGATTTCCCTTATTTCGCTGGATTAGTTTCAAACCTCAGGAAAATGGTCACCGCACACTTCACTTTTTCATATGCTATGCCCTATCCAGAAGTATATTATAGAGCCCAGTGCATTTTACAAATTAATAACAAATGAATATTTTTTTCGCGCCGTCGTTTACATAAGTTTATGTCATACTGATTTCTAAAGCAATGTTTTTCGAACGATTTATAGAACATAAAGAGAAACTTTAAAGTCCTAGAACTTTAAAATATTATTTTAAAGTCCTAGGACTTTAAAATTTTATCCTCAAAATCAAAATGGTTTATTAATAGCTATTGGTTTATTTACATTTAGTTTATTACAATGTAGGTTTATTTATATATATATATATATATATATATATATATATATATATATATATATATATCGACATCTTCTTTTGCTCGGAGTGTTGATTTCAACATGGAAAACTTAGACCACAACGATGAAGATTTCATTCCTTTGGACTAAAGACTAAACAAATACCTACATTTTTACAAATTACTTTCTCTGAAAAATAACCTAAAAGGATATCTTCATTTACAATTTCCACATGCTTAGTTGTTTTCCACGTATTAAACGATCCGTATTCCCTTTCATATTGAATCTTCGATTTCCGCGGCAATAAATTCATCTTTACCTCTTCCGCTTGATCTAAAATATCTTGAGGAATATTTTTTCGTTCATTATAACTACGACTGAGAAAGAAACCGGTGCACAGAACCCTCAATGAATATTTAATTATTTATAAACAAACTTCTGTTGTTCTGACGCTCGCGTTGCTAGTTGATAGGAGATCGTGAGGAGATCCGAATAGTTGCGTCTTAGCCTCCTTACTTAAAACTAATATTGCTAAAAATTGCTGGAGATTTCTTTTAATAATTTAACAACTTTAGAAACCAGTATGAAATAAAATTATGTATGTACCTCAGACGAAAAGTGTCTTTAAGGTACTCGCAAGTAAACAACTTACTCATACCTTAAAGATTCACTTTTCGTTCTAGATACATAAAATACTATTAACTTACTTCCATAGCCATATAACAGAGTTTCTGATAACTTCTGTTATTTGGTTACCATTGTCAAGGGGAAGTTATAAAAATAACTGTCCTACTAGCTGGGTAATTATGAAAATATAGGAATTTCATATACAATTTGGTCGTACAGTAACAATTAAAATTAACTATAGAAATAAATAAATCTGAATTGCTACGTGACCTGTCACATTTTATAAAAACTTATTTGAAGTTAATAGCTGCTGGTGGCGCGAAAAGTATAATAGGTGAGTCGAAATGTAAGTACTTAATATAACTATTCTCGAAGGGTAACACGAACTTTGTTTGAGATTTTCTTTCAGTATTTTATACAACGTTCCCCGTGTTGTATGTCTAATTTCAAAGTTAAATAATACTCTGAAACTATAAACTGCATTAATCATTTATACAAAAAATTCCATCATTAATAATGTACAAGGTGCATGCTATAACTCATTTTATCATAAAATGTGGCATTCCCCACTTTTGCGGTGTGGTCTTCATAATGTCAAATATATGACGTTTGAAGCAAATTTTACACAGCCACCAGTTTTGCGTTTATTTTATTATTTATATCAACGATTTTTTATTATTTATCTCCTTGTATTTGGTTTAAAAGTCATTAACAATATATTCTAACCTCCAAAACATATCAAAATTCTTTATCGTTTCATAAAAACATTCTATATTAGATGAATATATGAAGTAAACCAATTAAATTATCACTTACCTGCAGAAAAATTTTACAGTCTGACAAAAAAATTAATTTTTAACATGTAGTTCAACACGTAGATATGCATAGCACTTCGAAACTTGATATATAGATGGTCGTTGCTTGATAAGAAAATTAAGTTTACGTTATTTGTTCTAATATTTTTCAATTTATTAAGATGCATTTACAATAAATATATTTCATATAAAAAGATTGAATTTTATATTTATATAACTAAAATGTGATATTATTTTATTTTACTATTACGATTGGAATGAAATATTTAAATTTAACAAATCGCCACGCGTCTGCACTCTTAGCTCACTTCACAGTTCAGTTGAAAATCGAGCGGGAATTGTAAAACGTGAAATATGTATCCAGTTTGTGAGTCTGGTTTATATAGTATTGATTGTAGTGTCGCGCAATTTAAATGAGTTTCATATGGTGTGTTGAAGTTATGGTGCCGTGGTGCTTGCATCATAATCTAGCAGGAATTACAAAACCTGAAATGCAATTCACAACTGACATAAATATAAGAATAAAGTAAGCCGAAATGTTTATGTAACTACGGAAGAGTTCTGTAAGAAAAACAAAGTTGAAATCATTTCAATTTACGTCGGTCTTATGTATGATTCGCATTAATGAGGCAAAACTTCCAACGAAAAATTTGTTGTTTGTTGTTTAAATTTAATATCATGTCGTCCATTATAGATATTGAATTATTTATTAATTAAATTCGAAATTATTAATGTCTTTATAACAAAAAGCACAAATAAGATAAGTTAAGAAAAGAAAATATTTTGAGAAGTCTCAAACTTTAAAAGGTTGTTTAAAAAAATTTAACGATAAATATTCACGGGAAAGAAAAAATATGAAAGAGAAAAGTGGAAGTGGACATGAGAAAACATTTCTAGAAAAATCGCTAATATCAGGAAAAATATGAATCACATTTGCTGTACTTCAAATAAATAATTCCCTATTGTACTACCAACTTACTTTCAATACCACTAAAATCATAATTCTTATGTTACGTCCATTATAAACATACGTAAGATATTCGTAATATTTATGCTTAGATCATAAAGCATTCGGACCCTTTTACTTTATGACCTAAGTATTTATTAGGTTATTCTTATACTTTCAATTGTGAATAGGGCACGAGAGCAGCATCGTCGACTTTGCCCAAGCCTCTCATCTCATTTCACAGCATTCCAGTGGCGGAAATTTAAATAAAAGTCAAAATGTACTCTTCCAACGAAAACAAGTTGTATTTATACAGATTTAATGGTCACTGACATTGTTATACTATTTTACGTTTAATAAATCATTTAAAACTTACTAATAAAATTTGTTTTCGAATGTCGATCTTCTTCATCTTATCTCACTTCAGACCATTCTATTAGTATGTTCCGTAAATCAACCGGTGACGTACCGGTATAACCAGTTCTTGGTTGAGTGTTCCGTAAATGCTGAAAAGTTCCATAAATATTCTATTCGGAACGTGGTTGCTGAAAAAATCTTGTTACCGGTCGTACCACAACAACCAGCAAAATTTCTTGGTTTCCGCGGTAAATCTATCCCCACCACAATTTATCTGTCATTTGTGTATCTAATTATCTCATAGAACCACATAGGCCACTTTTTACAAACACTTTTCTTTTTTAAATTCACCTATCTCACCAACTTTTAAATCTTAAATGGCAATATACCCTTTGTTACACATCAAATGAAAGCTCTTGAAAAATGCTACACAGTCATGTTAATAAATTGATATTTGAACAAACCGTTTTAAAGTTAGAAACAATAGTTTATAATATTTAATGTTTTTTATATCACGCAGAGTGCTATGGAAAACGTCAAACAAAGATCGTACCGGTAATGCGTTCCGTTAATGCAAATAAAACTACAGTAACCGCGGTTAACCGCAACCAGGTTCACGTTATTTCACTTTTATTTACGGAACATACTATATGATTGTCTCATTTCAAATCATTCAATGATTGCCTTACTTCACAACAATCAAGGCGGAAGATAAAAAGTGGCGGAAATTTAAATCGACGGCTTTGGCTCAACTCAACAATAATAATAAAATCAACAACAACAAATACTGACACGAGGAACACTAAAAGAGCACAATGGATAAACTACACATAGAGATCGCAGAATGGAATGAATACAAAACCCGCCAATGATGTCCATTTAAATTTCCGCCACTTCTTCTCTTCCGCCTGGAATAGTGTGAACTGAGACAATCATAGAATGGTGTGAAATGAGCTGAGAGTCTTGGGCACAGGTCGACGGTGCTGCTCTCATGCCCTAGGGATCATTTCCAGGCGATTGTAGTTATCGATAGTTTGTGAACAAACCATAACCGCGCAATTTAAACAACTGTCATCTGTTGGGTACCTACTTAGTGTAGTTTGAGACATAATGATATATTTCACTTTAATATATTAATTATTTATATATTCATACTAAAATATGTATATAATATGTGTACGTATTTAAATATGGTATCATTGTCGAATTTCAAGAAATCTGCGAATAGTTAACGTTGTTAAAAGGTAAACCATTTTCGTTACATTGTTTCATTTATAAATAAAATTAAAATGAAAAGGTTGTTTTCTTTAAATATATTTTAATAATTTTTCAAAAAAATATATTTATATATTTTTACCGTTCTTTTAAATAGTCATCTTGCCGCAATTTTCATTCTTTTTTAATAATGTTTCCGATGCGGAAAACAAAATCATAAAGCTAACAAATGTCGTAGTAAAAATTTGAAGATTGGGTCATTTCAAAAGAGTTTGTTTCAAGAAAAGTAAAGTTTCTCAACAAAAACAAATTGAGAAAAATACAGAAAATTAAAATTCAGAAGAAATATATACAATAAATTCACTTACAAAAACTGAAATAAAAGTCTTTGAAATGGACGCGGTGGACAAATGGAGTAGCCCGGTAGATCTCCTGATCTCATCATTTGATTTTCTTAAAGTGAGAAATATTAAAAACGAAAATATTTACTGGTAATATGCATAATTATTAAAGAATTAAAAAATGAAATTCAAAATCACTCTAAAAACATCAAACTTACCCAAATTACAAATATTATAAATGAGTTTTATTATTGTTTAATCTCAATATTATATCTGCTATGTTTCATTTTAAGTGGACTATGGTAAATTTCATGTTTCACATTAAAATTAACTCACGGTCTATATATGGGAGTTATAAAATCAAAGTATGGCAAGAGCCAACAAAGTGTCTGACATCTGGTGGCAAAATAAAACATCTAAGACGTAGGGAAAACATTTTACTGCCACATAGGGCTATAAGTAAAAAACAATCAAAAATGACCAGCAACTGGAAGAGATATTGTTCTGTATTTGTTTGCAAGTGTTGACATATCCCTTCATTATTTCCCAAAAAGAGAAATATTAAAAAATAAGTGGAAAATCGCATTAAAAATCGGAAAACACATATCACATTTATACACAATATTTTTTACCTACAGATTTTATTCCATGTAAGTATTTAGAATAATTTATGCTTCAAAACATTATTAGATTGTTTTGTAGTCATTAAAAGAAAACCATAAATTACCGCAAAGAAAATTCAACAGAAAAAATAGAAAGACGTTACATGTAAGTAGTAATTATTATTCTTTTACATTATATACTTATTTTAAATTGTTTATAGGAAAGATAGAGAAGAAGAAACGATAAAAATACCAGAAATTGAGCCACGTCAGAAGAATGACGTGCAAAACAAAGAACATGATGTACATGTTTATATTTATGTACCTATCGAATAAAATTTGTAACATTAAAAAATAAGGAATTTATATGTATTATGAAATTTTTTTTATGGTGTATTTATATTAAAAATAAATAAATATATTAACAAAGCAACGATTGCTTGCACTACTCTCCATCTGCATTACAGATGCACACATTTCTCCGAAGTGACAATTGTATTTAATGTTATTACGATTAATTCAAATTAGATATTTGAAGACACAGCCCAATTATTTTTATATTATTCCGTTTGTCTGCCTTGTAATCGCATAAAATAATATGTCCAGCTAAAAATAATTAAATAAGTAGTAAACAAGCACCGCAATTGTGAATCTTATTTTTCTTTTATAATATGCTTCTATTTCGACCACAGACCGCACAGCATCATTTAAATAAATGTATATATATATATATATATATATATATATATATATATATATATATATATATCTGAAATTGCGATAAACCAATTTGAAAAGAATTAAAAATAACAAAATATCCTCAAAACAAAGTATCAAAATAACACTAGCACTTAGGTAAAATACAATGTTTTCCCTATAAGTCAGCCAGTAGTGCTGCCATCTCTAGGATGTGGCTCTCGCGGATAAAAGTTGCCCCTAACAGTTGGCAAAGATACTTGGACCAAATATTACATGACTTAAAATGTCTGTTTCTTTAATGATATTTAGATTCAAGCCCCAACCTACGAAGAGCTATTAGGTTGACTAACAACAGTTTTCAATAGAATATAAGGACATGGCTTATATCTTAACAAAAAAAATACCAGTTTTTCAAACAACAAATTACGAGTACATATCTTAGACACATAATTGACAAAGAAGGACTACATCCTATGCCGGAAACGGTTGAAGTTATTGAAAACAGCAAAAGGCCAAAATCTTTAAAAGATGGTTATACATATAATATACAGGGATGTTCATTTTATTTTGTCCAATAATGCTATCTCAAGAACTATAAGAGCTACGAGGTCGGTTAAATTAGCAAACAATTTCTATTTTACAGCACTATCAACATGAGACAATCAATTTTTTTTTAAAACCAGAGGTTCTCAAAATACTCGTTCCTGTTTTATTATTTTAAATGTGAATCTATTTTTTTATTTGCTTATTCAATAGAAAATGTTATTCTAAATTCAATGATATAATATTATCATACCCTAACATAACGATTTTTTTGAGAAAAATGCATCTGAAGTTTTATGTTAATTTGATTAAAATATGACAATAATAAGAGTGCCATAACGGAAAAAACGAAATTTTTTAATCTAGAATTAGAGTGCCTTGAATTAAATATGTGAATAAAAGTATAATGAATGAAATAATAGTATATTATTTAACAAGCATAATATGTAGGCTATATTACACGAGGATGTAATTAAAAATACGAGCGGTAGCGAGTATATTTAATCATCTGAGTGTAATGTAGCCATATTATGCGAGTCAAATACTATACTTTATCTACAACTATCAGGCATATAACAAATCTGATATTATTTGTTAAATATTCAGGTTAGGTGTGGGCAGTTCATATATAGCTTAACAGATGGCGCCACAGTAGCACTTAAATGTCAAAATCACTTTTCAAATTGTATTTATTATACTTTTATAAGCATATATATTGATATTTATAATAAAAAATATGTTATTAATAAATTAACAGTTTAATAAAATATTATGTGTTAAATTATATGCCCTATTTATTACAGAAACGTGTAGCGTGTATCATGACATTTCATATTACACTTGTGTAATATGAGTAGTATATTATATGTAGTATCACATGTATAATGTACCCATATTTCAATAGTTGTAGATAAAACAGTTTATCTACAACTATTGAAATATGGGTACATTATACATGTGATACTACATATAATATACTACTCATATTACACAAGTGTAGTATGAAAAGTTATATTACACGCTACACTTTTCTGTAATAAATAGAGCATATAATGTAACATATAACATTTTAATACACTGTTAATTTATTAATAATATATTTTTTATTATAAATATCAATACAAATGATTATAAAAGTATAATAAATACAATTTGAATAGTTATTTTGACATTTAAGTGCTACAGTGGCGCCATCTGTTAAGCTATATATGAACTACTCACACCTAACTGAATATTTAACAAATAATATTAGATTTTTTATATGCCTGATAGTTGTAGATAAAGTATAGTATTTGACTCGCATAATATGGCTACATTACACGCGGATGATTAAATATACTCGCTACCGCTCGTATTTTTAATTACATCCTCGTGTAATATAGCCTACATATTATGCTTGTTAAATAATATACTATTATAATTTTTATTTTAATATTTCATTATTTTTTTATTTTATTTTAATTTCATTTGACAGTTATGATCACTTAACAAAACAAAATATTCACATATTTAATACAAGGCACTCTAATTCCAGGGTAAAAAATTCCGTTTTTTCCATCAAGGCACTCTTATTATTGTCATATTTTAAACAAATAAATATAAAACTTCAGATGAATTTTTCTCAAAAAAATCGTTATATTAGGATATGATAATATTATATCATTGAATTTAGAATGAAATTCTCTATTGAATAAGCAAATGAAAAAATAGGTTCACATTTAAAATAAAAAAAAGTTGGGTCCCATACTTAGAGAATAACTGGTTTTAAAAAAAAATTGTTTGTCTCATGTTAACAGTGTTGTAAAATAGAAATTGTTTGCTAATTTAACCGACCTCGTAGCTCTTATAGTTCTCGAGATAGCAATAGTGGACAAAATAAAATGAACATCCTGTAGGGAATGGGGTCAACACCCGAAATTTCAAATCTCGAATATTCGTTCATCGAAAGTTTCACGTCTGGAATGGTACAATACAGTAAAATGCGTACATTGGAAGATTCAAATCCAATTGTATTCAAACCTGGAATGATGATTACACCGAGACTTGCTTTCACCATAAATTTCAAATATCGAAAACTAGTTCCTTATTTGAACGTGAGAGGGAATCACAATGGGTTTGAGAATGTAGGAAAAAACTTCTAAAAGTAATCAAATGATTTCTTTGAGTACAACAAATTTAGTCATATTTTCGTTGATTATCTCAACTATTTCTACTATTCATTCTGTACATATAGTTTCAAATAAAAAAGTTATATTTATATTACTTTCATACAAATATTCGATTCAAGGTTTAAATATAATATATCAACATATATTACGCTTTCTGTAAAAAATGACGCGGCAAATAATTGCATTAAAGATCGAAAGTAGTGACATCTGTAGTCTAGTAGCTGTACCAGTTTGGACGGCATGGCACTGGAAGTGGGGGTAACTTTGGACGACGTGGCACTGAAGAGTAATTGGACGGAGTGGAAATGGACGGCGTGAAATGCTTCGAAATTGTATTTGTTTACAAAAGAAAATTTTTATGCATTTATTTAATATATTATATTCCTAAAAAAATATTCGTTTATTAAAAATGATCTACTTATACAAAAATGATAAATATAATTGTCCATTTTGTTTCTATTTTAACAGTTCTAAGAATAAACAATTTAATTAGTGCATAAAAAGAACAAGAAAATAATGAAAACATTGCACAAAGTTTAATTGAATGTCTTTAAAAGTTTTCCAGATTTACTGTTTTATTTTGGTGGCAAAATTCGTGCACTTTACATTTTAATAAAAAATGTTTCGAATCGATGTTCATAGTTTGTTTTCTGATAACCTTAAAGTTAGTACCGCAGCCAGTTATTAATATAACCACTCAACTCTTCATTGTTTAGTACTTGGAAAATATATTACTTTGTTCTGTGTATTAGTGAATATTGTTTATTTTAATGTGTATTCATTTTCGCAAAATCATTTTGCCTGATTTAATTTCATGAAAATGAAAATGATAATCCATTTGTTCATACGTCTAATTTTTTATTAATTTTTTAATTTAGATTTATAGCGGCCCACCAAAGCCGATTTGAAATTAGACTTACATCAAATCAAATAAAAAATATTACGTCTAGCAATAGATGGATGGGGCCCTGAACCATTTTTTAAATATATTTTTTTAAAAGAATAGAGTGAAATAAGCATAGTAGTGAAAACGGAACTGAAAAATTTGTCGTGGTAAGTGAGATATTCAATTTTTAAAGTGAAAATTTTGGCCGCTTACGTCAGTTCTCTTTGCCAATGATGTACAAACTGTTACTTGTACAGGATATTGGTTGTTTTCATATTCGTATAGCTAAACTATGTTTATATACAAATTTGTAAGTATATGAATGAAAAAAATATTTTAGGCATGAATAAAATTTATTTTTCGTAAGAAAAACAAGAACATGCAGTGCAATTTTGAGGCTGTCAGGTCGCATGCATGTCTCCCCTCCGTGAAATTATCTTTTTAAAATCAGGCAACCAATGAAATTGCTAAAGACAGATGACAGGTCAGGACATCGCAACAAAATTTAATCTTTTATAACTCGTGAACGAAATAATATTTAAATGCATTTTTTCACTAATAATTGTTGTATATTTTCATACACTTTTGCAAAATAGTAATATTTCGACAATGGTTCAGGACCCATTGGATGACCAGACATGCGCGGTGAACGAAAAAAATGTACACTAGATTCCTGGATTGTTTTATTGAGGAAATATTTTTTGAGCGGCGTGGTCTAGTGGTCTTCAGAATCCCTTGAAAAATGTCCCGGTTTGTGATTTACAAATCTGATCACTTTCTTTGTGAAGTATATGTATCCAAATACGCCGTACTATCCACCTTATAACACAGCTGTACACCAAAAAACCGGCTGTAACGTGCTTCTCTGTGCGCGGGGACAGCAACTCTAACGAGTTAGTGTCATCTCTCTTGGACCTGGGGCTCAGTCACAACCGCTCTGACTCGTAAATCAAGCGAGCCAACTCCGTCCACTACTCCTTAGACTACCGATCACATCACGACAACTGTGTGTGACCATTGAAAGAAGAAATCAGTGACATAGAACTATTCAATTGATATAAACGTTCTTTCTTCATAACCGCTTGCAACTGTTCTTGACAATTTAGAGCTCTGTCTAGTGGCATATTTCTAAGTTGCACAGCGATGCTTTTCCCAAATAAGTCAAATTCATCATCGTCATCTTTACAGCTTTCAGATTTTTTTTGTAATTTATTAATATTCTTCTCTACTTCAATCATGCTGCACGTTCGTTTCCCAGCAACAGGTGTAGATCTAATGAAAATATGTGTTGTCGGTGTCTCGTTTTCTGGGCTTGTATTTTCATTTTCAAAATTAGCAGGCGCTTCTTCATCCTTCATAGAATGCAGCTCTTCTCCCTTCAAAGTTAAATCATTTTCCGAAGAGCAAGTTTCCACGGATGAAATCTGAAAGAAGTATTACTGAAATAATATACGTAATTGTGTTCCAGGTGTCAGATACAGAACAAGAATACAAATATACTTTACAATGAATTCTACACGTAATGGAACATGCACTAATTCGCTACCTTCCCAAAAGTGTATTCCTGGATTGAATGGAATGGATGATGTAAAAATACATTGTACACTCAAACAACTATGTATTATTTTATATTTATATTTCACTTTAATAAAGTTTACAGAAACTCGTGAATATTTTATTATTGTCTAAACATGAAATTCATTACTAATAACAAGTTTTTGTTTTCTCGCTTCTACCATATTACAGAGTACAACTTACATATAGTTACTATCTGACATTCCCGTTATTTTACAATTTTAAATTTTCTAGGATTTAGTGAATAATACAATTTATAAATCTATAGTCTTCTAGGTTTAATTATTTCTCTTCCGGGTCTTGTACGAGGGCTTCGTTTATCCTCTACTTTCTTATACGTTAATTGTAGCATTTTCTGACTGTTTTAGGTGAGTACGGCCTTGTCAGATTTCAACAACACAACCCACAACAGAGCAAAATGAAGGCATTTTCTCAAACTAGAAGTATACAAATACGCAATTTAAAATAGGATTATTAACTACTTGCACATATATATTCTTAACATACCTGAAATTTATGTAAAAATCACTTTTTTACCACATGAAACTGGTTTGTATGCCCCTCAACAAACATGGTCAATCCGTCAAAGTCACCTGATCTGGAATGGTCTATATATAGACCATTCCAGATCAAAAAACAAAATTATTTTTTATATTTTGCGTTCATAATGAAGTCATTATAAAAGTCAATTGTGCATCAAAAAGTCCTATATTTCGAAACGTATTTTTTTGTTCTGATAGTTGGAACTGGATGACATTTACTTAAATTTTTAAAGGTCAAAAGTTTATTTTACTTTTTAAATCAGTTCTTATTAAATAAATACAATCGTAATATTTATATAGAACATTTATTTTCTTTATTATGTCTTTATTTGGTACCTTAAATTGTACAATTATTATAAACTTACAGTATTATTGCATGTATCTTGTGCCAATCGTAATTCCCAGCAAATGTTGGGCTGTCAAAAAAATTTGTAACACATTTCTGTTACTGCTTTCGCTATCATCTATAAATGTTTCATTTTTATCATCATCGACCAAAAATTTTATTAAAAAATCAAAATTTACATTAACTTTCAAATAATAATTGAATAACTGTCAATCTAGTATACAATGGCGACTGCAAATATTCAACACCTTCACTAGTATACAATAATATTATAAGTTTTTTTTTAAATATGTTAGTATATAAAAGGTGTAAAATATAAAAAAATGTACAAAGTACTTATTTTATAAAACTTTTTTTTACACGCCTCAAAGTTTAGACAACGATCTCCGACGAGTTTTCTAAATGATATTCGTTCTTAATATATATTAAATTTCAAAAAAATACAGTAAACCTTCACAAACCTACTCACGACCACGAATATAATACTATAAGAGGAGCTGTACGAAGCAGCGGAAAGCGGCACACTTTCTTATCACCGAATAATATTGGTAAATAACACTCAGCGATACTCTATCTTGCGGTGAAAAATAGAACTACAAAAACGAGATAAACTGTTATGTTAAGTTAGCGTAAGTGTATTTGTGAAGCAGTATTTAAGAGAAAATTTGTTTAATTTCTCGTTATTTTATATCAAATTATAAGCAATATATATCGTTCTGCACCTGGATGTAATTCCCTGTTAATAAGTAAAGAAAGTAAGACCTTATACTTTATTTATACAGAAGTAATAATAATTATATATTTATTATTATTCTAGTGGCGGAAATTTAAATAAAAGTCAAAATATACTCTTCCAGCGAAAACAAATTGTATTTATACAGATTTAATGGTCACCGACATTGTTATACTATTTTACGTTTAATAAATCATTTAAAACTTACTAATAAAATTTGTTTTCGAATGTCGATCTTGTCCATCTTATCTCACTTCAGACCATTCTATGATTGTCTCATTTCATATCATTCCATGATTGCCTTACTTCGCACCAATTCAGGCGGAAAAGAAAAAGTGGCGGAAATTTAAATCGACGACATTGGCTCAACTCAACAACAATAACAAAATCAAAAACAACAAATACTGACACGAGAAACACTAAAAAAGCTCAATGGATAAACTACACATAGAGATCGCAGAATGGAATGAATATAAAACCCGCCAATGACGTCGATTTAAATTTCCGCCACTTCTTCTCTTCCGCCTGGAATAGTGTGAACTGAGACAATCATACAATGGTGTGAAATGAGCTGAGAGGCTTGGGCACAGGTCGACGGTGCTGCTCTCGTGCCCTATATCTGGCTGAAACAAGAGTGCTACGGATAGAAAACATAGACATATTGTTCTGTCTAACATTGTTTGATTATTTTTTGTTAAATTTTATGTTCTTAAACTGTCAGTTTTAAGAAGAAAATTAATTGTTTTCTATCCAAAGCACCCTTGTTTCAGCCAGATATAAATAAAATACATATAAATCTAACATGCATTTTTCTCAGTTATTTTGTTATACTATATCCAGTTGGGGCCCTCGCTTACAGCTCGGGCGCCCAACATCTGAACTCGTGATTAAATGCACGACTTTGCTCACTAGTATTAAAAATAGCTATTTTTAACTGTTTAATAATAGCTATTTTTAGTACAAGTGAGCAAAATATGTCTTTTTCTCACGGGTCCAGAAATAGGGTTGTTTATACTTTTCTAATTTTTTTATATGTTAATCTATATTTAAAAATATGACATACGTATTTTTTTATTTTGCAAAAAAATACTGCATATAGCCATAAAAAATTCACAAAGTTCCAAAAATATACTCTCGCGAAAAACAGTAGTATAAAGTGACGTCACGCTCACTGCTTAGAAAGAGAAGTCTGGAATGAGTGAAATAGGCGTAGTGATAATACCATGGATAATACCTAGCGTATTTCGAATGATGTATGAAAAGTCAAACGTTCTTCACAACTACTTGTTTGCGACTGTTGTGCGCATGCGTTAGTCGTACGGCTTTCGTCAGCAAAATAGCATTCGTTTTGAACACAGTGAATTTTTAATTGATAATTAGTAATATTAAAATGTCAATAATTTCACTTTTTTCTATTTTATTATATTCTATTCGCAACTAAAATTAAGATGCAACATGTTTTTTTAAAAAAGCAGGATACTGAAACAGGCCTATTGGCCACACGAGCGAAGCGAGTGTGCCAACTGGACAAGTGAGAAAAAGACATACTCACGTGTGCTAAACATAATTTTTTTCACAATCTTAAAATATAATTTAAAAAAAAAACAAAACATTGTACTTTTTTTTAATAATGAAAATCTCAACAGTACCATTATGTTTATAAATTATAATTAACTTTAATGTAATTTAATGTAAAATGTATTATAATGTCTGTAATCCCATGAAAACATTGTGCTCAGAATTAATGTATTTTGCTCACTGATTTTATTTACTTTGCTCACTTGTGAACAGGGTTGGCGAAATCATGTTTTTTTAAAAAAAAAAACATAAAAACATGTTTTTTATATTTTAAACATATTTTTAATGTTTTAAACATGTTTTAAACAATAGTGAAAAAAACATGTTTAAAACAAAATTAAACATGTTTTAAACTCAGAAACGATTTTTTTTTTATTTCGGTAGATGTCTGGCATAAACGGTACGACTTAAACTTGCGCGCCTGTAAGATGTCCACGCCCCGAAATTAGGAGAATCCCATTTCCTCTCGTTTGTTTTTCTAACTAATTTGCTTTACTGTTACTGTTATTCGTGTTATCTGAACTTGACGAGCACCAAGATCAATGGAGACTTGTACGTTATTAAGAATGAAAATCGTATTGCAATCGATGTAAATATATGTGCGAAAATTCAAGATCTTGAATTAAACACAAACGTACAAAATTATTCACGTAAACTGAAAAAAAATAATATTGCTCTGGACAAAGTACAAAGTGAAACGTGTAGTATAGGCGAAGCTACTGAAATATGGTTAAATCTAGAACAGAGTATTGAAGTTGAAGGTGAAGAATTCTCTGAATTTGAAATAAGCTGTTTTAAAAAGCGTTTAAATATAGCCATGACTCTAGCTCATTACCTAGCCAATTTACTAGATCATCGATTTAGAGGCCAGAAATTAAAGCAAGTACATCTAGAAGAGGCATTAGAGTACGCAGCTTCATACCATCCTGATGCCATGCCCTATATAATTAAATATCAGGCGCAAACTTCACCATTCAGAGAATATCTATTCTTCGACCAAAATAAAGAAAGTGTTTCACCGGTTTCATGGTGGCGTGCTCTGCAGAACTCGATTAACAATTCATTATTTGATTTGTGTATTCAACTCCATACGGCAGTAGCTTCATCTGGAGGAATTGAAAGATTATTTTCAACTTTTGGTTTAGTGCATAGTAAACTACGGAACAGGTTAGGCACAGAAAAGGCGACGAAATTAGTTAGCATTATTAGAGCATACAATACAAATAAAATACTGTAAGATGAAGATTGAAAAAATATATGTATTTATATTACAATTATAGCATTCTTTATGTATCTTTTTTGTGTTTGCTTTATGTCTGCTACTGACAAAAGAATAAAATAAAGTTTTTATGTTTTAAAAGCAAAATTAAAAATAAATTATTTTCCTAGAAATTTAGATCAATACTCAATAGAAATTAACACTTAAGAATCTGTTTTAAACACCTTTTCAAATAAACATCTGTTTAAAACTAGTTTTAAACATGTTTAAAACAAAAGTGTTTTAAACTTAAGAAATGTTTAAAACATGTTTTAAACATTTGTTTTAAACAAAATTGTTTTAAACATGCCAACCCTGCTTGTGAAGAAATTTATTTACTTTGCTCACTTGTGATTCAATATGCTACTTTGCTCACTGTTTTAAGTTGAATAATGATGTATTTTGCTAACGATTTTGGAAAAATAGCTATTTTTAGTACAAGTGAGCAGAATATGTCTTTTTCTCACGGGCCCAGAAATTGGCCACACGAGCGAAGCGAGTGTGCCAACTGGACAAGTGAGAAAAAGACATGCTCACGAGCATGCTCACGTGTGCTAAACATATTTTTTTCCACAATCTTAAAATATAATTTAAAAAAAAAACAAACATTGTACTTTTTATTTAATAATGAAAATCTCAACAGTACAATTATGTTTATAAATTATTATTAAATTTAATGTAATTTAATGTAAAATGTATTATAATGTCTGTAATCCCATGAAAACATTGTGCTCAGAGTTAGTGTATTTTGCTCACTAATGTTATTTACTTTGCTCACTTGTGAAGAAATTTATTTACTTTGCTCACTTGTGATTTAATATGCTACTTTGCTCACTGTTTTAAGTTGATTAATGATGTATTTTGCTAAGGATTTTGGAAAAAATATTTTTTCCACAACGTTTAATTTTGATGTAGTTTGCTCACTCTTTTGAGTGAGTAAAGGACGCTATTTAATCACTAGTGAATTTTTAATCACTCAAAAGAGTGAGCTAAGTAAACTATTTAATCACTATTGATTAAAAAAATTTTAATCGCTCTTGTTTTAAAAATTGTCAGTAGATGGCGCCAAAAATTTTATTCCGCCATTTGATTTTAAATTATTTAACAATATTAAGATAATTGCGTTGTTGAATTTATAGTTTCGTTAAATGTATAACTTGTAACGTTACATTTTAATTTACAAAACAAAATTTAAATTGTTAGAAATTTAGGAACTACTGGGGAAATTCCGGGAAATTCATACTAACACCGACACCGACTATATGTTGGTACACCCAAATAAAAATGTTTAAGTGTAAATTTTTTAAATAAATATTTTGTGTTTGATAATATTTTGTATTTTGATTGTGGAAAAAATCAGATTTTACACTCGTGAGCAAACGTGCATTTAATCACTCATCACTACTTTGCTTACTAGTATTAAAAATAGCTATTTTTGTTTTAAAAAAATAAACTTAAACGAAAAAATATTTTTTAAAGAACAATTAAATATATTTCAACAGGAAGTAAATTTATTTTTATAAGATTAATATTTGCCAAAACGGCGCGCCATATATGACAAAGATGGTAGATAAAAGTTTAATAATTATTGCAGTAAAACTTGATGACGTGAGGATCAACTGAGAAAAATCGACACTATTTTTGTTTCTCTTTCGTCGATTGTACGAAATTTTATTTTTAATGTTATTCGTTTACTACTAGTTTTAAAATGCGAACTTCAATTATCGTGTATTAATGATGACAAAATAAATATTTACTTACTAGTAAGTTAGAAGTATTATTCTCTTTTGCTTCACACACATCCCTCAGAAAAGCATCGGCCTTCTTAAACCAAAACAAACGTGGAATGTATATAGCTTGCAAACTACCACTTTTCTCTGACTTTTTTATTTTTTTTAATTCTGTTTTGTAATTTGTTCGTATTGTTTTAATTTTGTTTTTTACGTCGCTGACTGTTAACTCAGGTAAATCTAATTCCTGACAAATCTTGATATAGGCAGATTCACGTGCTACTCTATTTTTGTAAAATTCAGAACTGACATTCCAGAGGCAATCATGCTTTCTATATAGATCTACAAACTTTTCAGTGTTGTTATCACGCCATTTAAATACCATTGTAGAACTTTATTATTTATTCACTTCTTTATAATGATCAGCCAAACTGAACAAGAGTAGAAACACGATTCACTTCTACTGAAAGCAGTAAATTATCAACTAAATGAATGTTCTGATGTTCATTTTGTACTGTGTCACTGAATCAGTAAAAATGATTCAGCGAAAACGACAAGCGAATCCATTGACTTATATATATGGACTGAGCGTCTTGTATAAGCGGCCGGTACTGTTGTGAAAAGAGATAGAGTTAATAAGTTACTTTCTCTGTCTGTTGCAGAAACTTATTAACTGCACACAAAGAAATTCAGATAAGTTAATTCATCTGTTAATATAATTTTATAACAATGAATATTACAATTTATCTATCTAATAACAGAAATAAAATCCTATCTATTATTTCTTTCTCATTTTACAGTTTACCGCAAGCGCAGTCCATGTATATAAGTCGATGAAGCGAATGAACTCGCCTGTTTGATTCAACGGCGTTGTACTACTACAGATTTTTAAATTTCAACAAAAAAAATCGTTGCCATTTTATTGAGCCTTTTCAATTTTACAGTAATAATAAGCTTAATTTTTTTATCGTATACAATTGTAAACATAATTTATAATCATATATTTCGCATAAGAAGAGGTTGTGTGAGCTAATTACTTAACAATATGTTTAAATTCCAATTTTAATAATTTTCAGCTGGAAAGAAGAGGCCGTCAAATACTTTCGTCTAATCGAGGGCTGAAAATTGATTTCCGTTTAGATTGTGGCTGTAGTGAACAAACCATAACCGCGCAATTTAAATAACTGTTATCTGTTGTGTACTTATATTTAATTTGGAAGATAATGATAAATTTCAAGTTGATGTATTAATTAATTGTATATTCATACTAAAAATTTTTATACTTTAATAGTCGATGTATTTAATATATAGTATCATGGTTGGATTTCAAGATATCTGCGGATAGCTTACATTTTTTGGTTTATTTATAAAATAACTAAAATTTAAAAAATTAGAATTAACGGAATAAATAATTTGCGAGATTAAGTTGTTATTCACATATCAAGTGTGGAACAGTCATTTTCCCAGATTCGTTCTACTCGTCTGGGAAAAAAAAGTTTACACAAAAGGTTTCTACAATATTTTTAGTACGAAAATCATAAAATCAATAATTTGTTTTTATTTTTGTACAAATATTTTAAATTATTATATACCTACATACACTGTTATATGGTTATGTGTTTCAATACTGCATTGACTTATTATACAAATGGACCCAACATAGAGAGAGAGCAATAGACGCTCACCTTAAAAAAGGAAAGAAAGTGTGATATTGGGGTTGAGTTGGACAATGTTCATTTCTTGTATAATAACTCTTTTAAATATAAACAAAAAAATCTTTAAAATGTAGTAAAATATATACAGACAGTGGTGTGCTGTGGAAATTTTAACAAGGGGCTCGCATGTTTCCTAAAAAAATATTAAACTATTATGACGAGGGGGGGGGGGGTGTTAGTAGAGGGGGGCTAAGGGGTAGTTATTGAAAAAATATAACTTATGTAAAAGAAAACTCGTATATTGTACAAGACTGTAAGTCCAATTCGCCATTGTAAATCCCCTGTTTCACGAAAATAGCTGAATAGTTGCAATTATAGCATATGAGGCGGAGTTAACGCGGTATTCTGTCACTGTTGAAGTTAAAATCAAGTGCTATGTTTATAAATGTTTTAAAATTTGAAATTAATTGATTTTCGAAAAAGCAAAAATAATATAGAGATAAAAAGAACTGGGGCTCGCTAAATCACAAAGAATTTTAACAAGGGGCTCGCAAATTATTTAGAATTTTAACAAAGGGATCGCGCGAGCCCCTGCGATTTAAAAAATTCATTAGCAATACTCGTATGTTGTGTTGCAATTTCATTTTTTGTCCAATCTAGTGCTGTCCTTTTTAAGGTGTGCGTCAATCATATACCTATTACTAATAGGTATATGGCGTCAATGCTTATACGGTAATCGGCATAAACGTACCGTCCATTTATACAGGCTGTGCAACGAAACGCGGAACATAGGACTTTAACATTGTATTTCAAAAAATTGCTCATACTCTCTCTCTCCTGATAAATTTAGACTACAAAAGAACAAAGTTGTTCAAACTTAAATTCTACGTCAGATAAGATCATAATTGTTGCAATTGCATGTCTGCAGTACGAGATATATTAAATATAAAATATAATAAGGGATAAATATGTTTTTAACTGAGAAAAATTTGCAGTCGCCACTGGGACTCGAGCGCTGTCCTAGAATGACAGAGGTCCTGGGTTCGAGTCCCAGTGGCGATTGCAAATTTTTCTCAGTTAAAAACATATTTATCCCTTTTCTACTACTATATACTGCGTAGGAAGTTAGAGTTAAACTTCAAAAGTCATCAACATCTCAAATATAAAATATAATATTTTCGATAAAAATCAAACAGCCATGGAAATAAAAGAAAGTATCATCATTTTACAGAAGTATAACTGATTATACTACTTATTGTATGTATTTTAATATTGTTTAAATTAGTGTTATATGATTTTTCTTTAACAATATACCAATATTACAAAAATAGTATAAATATAACTTAAAAAAATTATGAATACAAAATAAGAGTACTAACTGTCACAACCTACACATAGATATTTTCTTTTATTTCCATGGCTGCCTGATTTTCAACGAAAATGTTATATTTTATATTTAATAAATCTCGTACTACAAACGTGCTGTTGCATCAATTATGAACTTATATGATGTAGAATTTAATTTTGAACAACTTTATACTGTTGCAGTTTTGTTCTACATCTATCAGGAGAGGGAGTATCCGCAATTTTTTGAAATCCCATTTTAAAGTCCTATGTTCCGCAGTTCGTTGCACACATTGTATAATACGTCAATGCAATACTGACAAGTGCTGTCACCTTGTCAACATGACTGCAATTATTGCCAACATAGTATGCTAAAATCATGAAATTACCATTTTTAAATTAAATTTCATTCAATAATCCGCTATTTTCTTTTATTATTATTATGAAAAAGGAAGTTTGAGCAATTATACGTTTTTATTATAAATACAGTTTTTTTCCAAAATTTCACGCACGCTAATCTGAGGGAGACATGGGAAATTGAGATTACTTACGATGCTTAGATAACGAAAATCAACAGATTTTATTGTAATAGTACAGAAAGATTTTTCCCACAATTGTGGATTAAAGTGAGACATCATTTCTCATTTTGTTCTGTAACGTTTAAAAGTGTGGTCGTAGAAAAAGTATAGTGTGTCACTCGTGCAAAATCTTCTATTTCCTAATTTGTGTGAAACTTTCACACCTCGTGTGAAATAGGTGACTTTCTGCACTTGTTGCACAATATAGTATTACTAAAGCCCGAGATATGAACCAGCTAATAAATTTATTTTTTGAAATTTTTGTACCTTTCGTACCCTATACGTTAATAAAAAAAAAACATACATATCTTTTAGCAAATATAAAAGCCTGTAAATTATATGCATATCTATAGTATGCAAGTGCAATAATTTAATACATTTAGGTAAAGTAGATTTTCTACAAATATATACATAACGAAACATAACTAGACTACAGGTGACAGTTATTTAAATTGGGCGGTTATGTTGTTTGTTCACTTAAATTCAAATTGGAAATCATATTTCAGGTTTTGTAATTCCCGCTCGACTTTGAAGTTACGTTTTCACAACTGCCAGAAGTCGTGAGATATATAAACAACCACCTCCATTGACATCATCATAGAAATATTATTCGGATTATAAGAACTTCGAAAGTCACCTAAAAAAACATTGCGATTGATTTCCTTTTTCGCAAGGTGACAGGATGTAAAAATATATATTAAACAATGTTTTTCATAAATACATAATTATTAAATATTTTCATAAATATAAATGTATAATTTCTTGATATGTTTTTAAAATTATTTTTTTATTCTTAGCTTTTACAAAGTACAATCCGTGCAATTCATACGGTAATACAATACGGCTACGTTAGGTGGCTCCGGCGAAGCTAGTAAATTTTGTTTATGCTGTACCTTCTGTATGTCAGGTCTTTCTACGTTAGTAGGTTGTCTTTATTTAGTACAGTACTTGGAAAGCGTTTGACGTGGTAGTGAATAAGAAGTTTTTCCATATTACGTTTTTGAATCTCATTTAAATAATAACATAAAGTAAGTAAAGTCATTATATATATATATATATATATATATATATATATATATATATATATATATATATATATATATATATATATAAAGAGATGTTTTTTGATAATAATTAGTAATAAATTATAAGAAGTGTTTGATGCTTATTGTTGTTCTAGAGAAAAATGAGTTACGGATATCCATATCAGCAGGTATGTTATTTTATTTTCTGAACTTTGCATGGGTTGTAGCTGTAGGTTATGAGTACATACAATCTTAGATGACATGACACCCTTGACACCTGTTAGTGTAAATCGGTATTTTAATTTATATGCATGAAAGAATAAAACCGTATTATTTTAAAGTTTCAAGGACAAGTTTTGTGATACATTTGACAGCACATTGTTTCCTATTATATTTTATGTATAGGGAAAACCAATGACAAATATATATATTGTCGGAAAAAACTAATTGTAAAATTTTATTTTCTTTAAATATTTGATAAGCTATCATTTAATTTGTATATCTTTTATTTATATTGTTCCAATTAATAATATAAATGTAGTGTGACACAAATAAAATTTAAAGTAATAAAATTATTGTAATACACTGGAATAAAACTCTGATGTGCCCAATACATTATTTCATCGTTGAAATTTATTTTATATTAAAAATTAAATATTTATCCCAGAACATTATGCAGTTTGCTGGAAAAGCTGCACATTTACTTAAATTTTAAAATTGTAATTATACAAAACACACTGTAAGTCAAAAGTAATTGTTTGTGTTAAACTAGTCTGAAATGTTTTTTCCAATGAATCATAAGCTACCAATAAAGTGAAGTACAATTTCCGGTTGGCCAGTTATTACCAATTAGATTATCACACATAGGACCAAATATAAATAACAGAACTATTTTTTTAAATTGTAAAATGATAGATTAGAGAGACCATAGACATGCTTACCGAAAACTTTTTATGAAAAATTGACTGAGAACAATATCTTCTATACCTCTATGTTGGGAATTAAAATATTTATACCTGTTAATATAGTATAATATTTCGAAGCACGAGTATTCAAAAGAAAGTCTTTTACGCTTTAATAAAACAGAATTTATGGATTATAAAAAAGCATGATAATAAGGCAAACTTCACAACAGTGGAAAAACCGAGGGAAAAACTAACGGTAAACTTTAAATAGATGGTCATAGGTATGCGCGAAAATTTAAAAAAATTGTCGTCTATTTAAAGTTTCCCGCTATTTTTCCCCTGAGATTGTTTGCAAAAATTGCTATTGTTGTTCAGTATTCCTACTATATCTTTTATTAAAATTGTCAACACATCTAGGAGTGTACATTGAATATTTTCTTTTATTTCAGTCTGATATTTTATTAAAATTGGTAGATGATGATTATCAATTTGTTCCAGTAATTTTTATTTATCTAGCTAATATCTACTCATATGAATCTTGTTGTACGTTTTCAATATGTATTCTAAATATTTTTTTTTTACAAAACTTATTGCGGACGTTACCGCTTTTCCCTACGTAACCTAAATCTTAAATTAGATTATAATTTTGTACATAATTTCCTTCTTTAGTAAATTTATATACCTATGAGGAAAATTTTTCAGAAAATAACTATCAAAACAGTTGTGATAACCAGAATATTTATAGTTGTGATATTTTTAGGCCACTTTCATTGGCAAATGGCGACTGTGTAGTATAGCACAACACCACAATGCAAATATTTGTGATCAGGGGCGTCGTTAGGATTTTTAAACAGCAAAACACGCCCCCCCCCCCTCTCAGTTCTGCCCTGCATCTGGGCGCATAAAATAATAATACTAATCTGTATTAAGTACAAATTTTCGTTTATTAATTAAATAAATGTAATCCTTAATTATTACTATTTACTATTAACGATACTTTCTTTTGATATGAGATCCATTGAGCTTCAACAAGTTTCTTCAAAATTGGATGATGGTTTGGTTTTTCTACCTATAAATACATCAAATCATTAAATAATTACAAACATTTAATAGAAAATTATTAATTTAATATATCTTCAGTGTTGATATTTCCTAAGCTTTTATTAAATTTATACTTCCCAGTAATGCGTATGTAGTTTGGAGAGAGGGACATAATGGGGAAGTTTAGCGTGGTAGAAATTACATGTGAAATATCTTTTAGTCGTAAGTATATGAATAATTATAACTTAAAATGTAATTGAAAGTTAAAATTATGTTGCCAATTATTTATAATTAATGATTTATCTTCGAGCCACTCTGACGTCACAAGTGAATTATGCGCTTGCGCAGAAGGGATGGTGAGACCTGACTTTTTGAACGTAGATTGTATCTTGCGGCATTACACTATACGCTTCTCTGTTGCCATTGAAACCCAGCGATCGCTGGTTATGATAGACGATACGTTCTCCGCGAGCCACTCTGACGTCATTTTTGTATAAAATTTCATTTTTTGAGAAAGCTAGACATCTTTAGGTGAAATAAAATGTAGAATATCACTTTTGAAGGCAATCTTGATAAAATAAAAAAAATACGCTAAACTTCCCCATTAGGTACATTTCAAACATTTTCAGCTTTCAAACACTTGATATTTTGTTAATGACAACATTGTTGTTTTTATAGCAGCATAATTTAGGAAAATATTTATATATAAAAATAATGTTACTACAATAAAGAGGGGGGAGGGAGCGCAAAATTAAACTGTCTAACGACGACACTGTTTGTTGTATTATTTCATGCATAATTACTTACGAAATGTAACCTTGAGTGCTGTACTCGTGAGAAATTGAAAAAGTATTGCCAGATATAGCATCACTTATTTTATTCTAAGAAAGTTACTACAAAAAAAATAATTTATAAGGTCAAAAAACAATTCACATTATTTATAGTATCGCATATTTAACTGTTGAAGCAATGTACAGTGCAAAACATAAAATTTATTATTAAAATTATATAAATACAGACGTATTTCAAAGAAGTAAATAGTATACAATACAATACAAATGTGTGAAGATTAATGTTTATAAATGTAGCGACCTCTAAGTATATCACATGTGATCGTGACCTTGTTAGAGAAGTATAAATACGATTAATATTCTCCAAGATTTGCAAATCGGGTCATTGTCTTATAAAAGGACGAATTTAAATTTTCCAATCATTTTTAACTATAAAACCGACAGCTCCTATCAGATGTGTGGCATATACGGTAAGAATGTTACAATTAATATTATACGAGATATTATATAATTTTAAATTGAGATTATTACTTGTATACTGTACAGCAGGTGCGATAAGGCAGCACAACAATTGCGACACAACCAAAAAAAAATTATGAGAATATTTAGTACTCATTAATTACTAATTAGTTACAAAAAAACTAAATTTATTACAGTATTTCTTAAAAATTAAATGGGGTTGTGCCAGCTTATGCGTTAAGCTAACAACACAAAAAATATAAATATAGTAAACTCCTTAATAGTAATAGATTACTGATTAATTAATGTATATTTAATAGGTTCTGAATAATTAATAACTTATGAATTACTCCAGCAATGGATTTATTTGTTGTTTGTACTCATCTTTCAGTACAATGAAAGGGGAACAAAAAGTATATACATTATAAGGATTAGATAATATTAAATTGTTAAACAAAATATTTTTTACTCGTAATGATCTTCAGTTTTGAATTAATTTCTTAAGCGCGACCATTTAAATAGCACTTTGTAATGCATAAATCAATCAATCAATATCGACACTCGAGCAGAACCAGTAATAATGTAATTTATAACGCATTCCTCGATTAAACAATAACTAAACTCCAGTTTAGAAGTAATTACTCGAGCACAACCAGTCTTAATGCAATTCATAATGTATCGATTACACAATAATTACTTGAGCACAACTATTAGAAATGCAATGTATAATGCATTCATCGATTAACCATTATCGAAACTCGAGTTTAAAATTAAATACTCGAGCGCAACCAGTCCTAATGCAAGGTATATTCATCAATGGGGTATTCTAATGATTTTTTTTTATTTTTTTGAGTCCTTTTTAGGTTATTACTCTTGTCACGTTCTTATTGTATTTTATATTCATTTGTGATATTTTACAAGTTTTGTGTGCTTCAAACTTTATTGTGATCTATCTCAGTCTAAATGTGGCTACAGCATTCACTCCTCGTAGTTTTTAAATAGAGTATAGTAGTAGTGAATAAGAAATGCTATTATTTTCAAAAACGGTGAAAGAAAAAACACTTATGAAGATAAAACATGTAGAAAATGTAGTACTTCTGTATTTAGATCTGGATTTCAAATCCCATTTTAAAATTTCACGTTGTGCAATAATAGTAATATTAATATTTTTTGTAGAATTTAATTGAAAAATCTGAACATTTAGTTATCAAGAAAGTTTTAGATCTATAGCAGACAGGTTTGGTTACAGCAAATGTCATGCACATAAAATTTTTATCAATATATGTGAAGTTTTATCTTGAAAAATTGTTTACATAAAATGACCAAAAGGCAGAGAAGCCGTAGAGTGTGTCCAAGATTTTATAAATTGAAGGAAGAAAATAGTTTTCCTGGAGTTTTTGGATGCGTTGATGGAACGCATATCCCAATTCCAGGACCCGAAAACAATAATTCCATTCTTCTTCAGGGATATGTAACGCAAAATAAGAATTTATCAATGTTTATTGTGGTTGGCCAGGATCAGCACACGATGCTAGAATGTGGCAAAATTCAACTATATGTATACTTAAAATTAAATGATAATGCTTTGACCTTGCTACCACCGAATAAAAATCTTTTAGGTGATATAGCATATCCGTTGCGCCCGTTTATATTAGTACCTTTTAAAGACAATGGACACGTTACAAATAAACAAAAAAAAATGATTAAGAAACTTAGTAGCACTCGACATCGAACAGGCGTATGGTCAATATTTAAATATTATTAATTTAGAATATAGTAAATATATAGTAGTATCATGCTAGTATCATTTTTACATAACATTTCAATTCAAAGTGGTTGTACCTATGAATATACAATAATTGAAATTGAAGAGGATAATAATTCCGATGAGGAAGAGCCGGAACCTGCAACTCAACGAGATACTGTAGGTAGTATACTGAGATATGAAATAATGAACAAAATATGCTGATATTTTTATTGTAAAAGACTTAAATATATACGAAAAATAAATCATTCTATATTTCTCAATACAAGGAAACAAAAATATAATATCAGTTTTATTTTTGTCTTCCCATTTTCTTTTTCGAATTTCATCTTTTCCTCTTCATATTTCTTTTTCTCGTTGTCTTTCCTGCCTTTTAATACTTTTCCACAAATAAATATGGAGATATACCAGATCATCTTTCGCGTGTTGATGTAATTGTAATAGGAATCTTAGTGGACCATTCTGCTTCAGATGTGTCCGTTGATGTTATTTCATTTGTCATTTGTATCTTATCTACTCGTATTAAAATATTTCCTAATGTAATGGGTGAAGGAATATTGTAAAACAATTAAATAAATACAAAAAACAAATCAGTCTATATCTAAGTATAAATAAAAAAACAATATGTAAATTATAAAAAATATAACAATATAAAAAAATACATCTGAATAATATGTAATTGGCATATTATTCTGACATTGCTTTTGCCAAAGTCATCCAGACTTCTCTTTCGTTTTCTTGCAGTTTTTTCTTGTCTTCCCATTTTTCTTTTTCGAATTTCATCTCCTCTTCACATTTCTTTTTCTCTTCATCTCGTCTTTCCTACCATTTTTTCCCTAAATAAGTATGGAGAAATAAATCAGTTATTTTTTTGTGTGTTAGTGTAATTGTAATAGGAATCTTATTTGAACATTCTGTTTCTGATGTGCCAGTTGATGTTACTTCATTTTTTTTTTCATATTCATGCTCGTTTTTTCGTTAGAGCAATCTTTTGTATTTACTAAGCTATCTCCTAATGTACTGGATGGAAGAATATTAGACGCTTTGTTCCCCAAAATTGTATCACATAGCTCAAAATACTCCCAAGTAATACTACTTTCTCCTGTAGCTTTTTTTTTATTCGTTCGGTACGTTGATAATAAGTTTCTGTATTTTATATCACATATTTCACCTGTAATTCTTAAGCTTGTCATTTTGCTCATTTGTTCAGTTATGGAATGTCATATTTTATTTTTAAGGGGGCTTATTTAACTGTTATTCTTTGTTCAGTCCCAATTCTATTAGCAATTTTATTGTACTATCCTCCCATTTAAATTTGTTATCATCTATCAAAATAATTTTTTGTTATAAATGTATTTTAAGAGTAGTGTGCTTACCATTTCCGTCATTTTGTCTGCGAACAAACCCGCCAGGTTAGTGGATTTATTTGCAAATATAAACTTAACCTAGAATCATAGCCCCCCCCCCCCCCCACTTTGTGCTTTAGAATTGATTACTCGAACACAACCAGTCGAAATGCAATTTATAAAGCGTTCATTGGCCATACAGTATCGAAACTCCAGTTTAGAATTAATTACGCGAGCACAACCAGTCATAATGCAGTTTAAAATGCATTCATCGATTAAACAATATCTAAACACGAGTTTAGAACTTATGAATCAAGCACAACCAGTCATAATGCAGATTTATAATGCATTCATCGATTAAACAATACCGAAACTTGAGTTTAGAAATAATTACTCGACCACAACAAGTTTAAGTACAATTTATAATGCATTCATCGATCATACAGTATAGAAACTCGAGTTTAGAATTAATTACTCGAGCACACCCAATTATAATGCTATTTTTAATGCATTCATTGATCATACAGTATCGAAACTCGAGCTTAGAAGTAATTACTCGAGCACAACCAGTTAATACAATTTATAATGCACTGTCACATAGATGTTTTCTTTTTTTTCCATCGTTATCTGATTTTGAATTGAAATGTTACCATTTATTTTTAATAAATCTCGTACAGCAGACGTGCTATTAAATGAATTATAATCTTATTGGCTATAAAATATTTTTAAAATGGAATTGGAATAACAAAATAAATTTTAAATGAAATGAAAACTATTTAATTGAAATCATCTAATTAATTCTTAGCATTCAATTAGTAATTAAATTCAAGCATACCTGCCATATTTGGAAGACACAAATAATAAACTAGTATTTTTGATTAGTTTTTCTTTAAAATAACACTGTTGATAAATGTTATAATTAAACAAAAAAAATCAACCTAACAATAAGTATTGCCAAATAGTTTGGAAACATTTTAGGAAATTCAGTTTTCATTCCCATAAGATATTTTTGCGAACAAAAATAGGATTTATGTTAAATGACCCACCTTGGTAGTACTAAATTTAATTTTTTTAAACCTGACCTTATTTGAATAAATTTCTCCTGAAATTTTTTGATTAATTATTTTGTTTCTTACTAATTTTCAAAGCAATAAAATGGAACCTGCGATTAAAATTCATATGACTGAAATTCTTGACTCGGCTCCTTAGTCGGGCGTTCAGAAACATCTTATTCGTGCCATCGTGCCGTAATAAATCATTTACCGTGTTATTATTATTATTATTATTATTATTATTCAACCATAGGCGGATAATGAAATATGAGACAAAATTTTGAAGAATTGTATCTCTTTATTTAGAAGTTTTAAAAAAAAATTACTATGTAATAAATATTGTTGCTGTCGTCGAGTTCTATCACTGGTTAAATTTAATTAATATATCTCTATTACATCCAGTATATAATATGAGAATTATTATGATACTTGTTCATTATTATAATATAATAGTAAATAAACAAAATCGAAAGAAAATTCTCTGATTGAAATAATAATTGTACAACTTATTTGAATTTTAAAAGTATAGAAATTATCGTAGATCAAATATCAAGTCACAAGCATGGTGTGGTCATTTTGTCAGGGTTGTTTACTGCTTATCTAATTACTAATCACTAATAGGGAAGAGTAAACTTAACCACGTTTATCTTCCTAGGGCCCGGGGCAGGCGCCCTACCCCCAGCAGCCCTACTACCCCTCGCCCTATCCCATGTCTGGCTACCCGCCCACCCAGATGCCTCAACCTTACAACATGCCCATGCCCGATCCCTCCGCCAACACTATTACTACTGGCGGCTACCCTCCAGCTGGTGGCTACCCCCCAGCTGGCGGTTATCCCCCAGCCGGAGGTGCATACCCGGGGATGCCCGGCATGCCTGGGACTTGCCCTCCAGGGCCTAATCCCGCTGGCTACTTCCCTGGGGCTCCCAGTGGGCCTAGTGGTCCTAGCGAGCCCGGGTATCCCACGGGGCCAAGTCCCAGTGGGCCAGGCTATCCCACGGGTCCAAGCCCTAGTGGAGCAGGGTATCCTACTGGGCCAACTCCCAGTGGACCTAGTTCTGGCTATGGACAGGACTACATGCACCAAAGTCATAGTTATGCAAGTCACACAGCGAATCCAGGGAACTACTATGGACACGCTCAATCTCAGGCGAAAAAGGTGAGACATTGCAGTATATAGGGTTCATATACCTAAAAAAATATATATTCATTGAAACTTCATTCAAATCTTATTTAATATATTGCCACTATTGTGGTGAAAAATATATATGAGGTTAAGATGAAAAGTTCTCGATTTCACTTATATCCCAATCCGGAATTATTTGATATTATACGAGGATAGGGCAAAGGATGATAAGATCCGAGTCTCCCCGCGCCTTCATGGGTTTAACAATTAATTAATTAAATACTTAAATGTGACACTTCGTTAGAAATCATACAGCCTTGGAAATAAAAGAATATATCTGTATGTGACAGTTAAAGACATATATATTTCCTTAATCTATGCATGTCATTATAGATAATTTTATATTTTTGTAATATTGGTATATTATTTTAGAGAAAGAATCTAAATTTAACTTTAATAATATTAAAATAAAGACAATAAGAATATAATCAGTGATACTTCACTAAACTGTCACATAGATATTTTTTTTATTTCCATGGCTGTTTGGTTTTGACGAAAATATTATATTTTATATTTAATAATTCTCGTACCGCACACATGCTGTTGTATCAATTATGATCTTATCTGATAGAGATTTTTTTTTATTTGTGGCCGATTACGATATTACTTAAATTTTAAGTTTCCGTTAAATGACTATGGACCTATCGGAATAAAATGTCAAATGAACTACGTAATCTATTCAGCATTTTTGTTAAAATTTCGATTAGCATGTTGGTGCAACGAGACATTGAATGCCGACTAAACCAGAATTGACCAAAAAAGTTGGTAAAATCGTTTTGGTAGACCGTGGAGTGACAATGAAGGAATGAAAACATTTACACAGAACAAAAACTATTAGTACACTCTACGTACTTTTCCTGTGTTTTTTTGGGTTAATTTTACTTTGACGTTTTACTTTACATTTGACCTTTGTATCATCTACGTATATATCTATGTCAGATATGCTTTGTATGAGTTTTTGATTCGTAACGACACAAAAAACGAAGCGGGAATATCTTTTAAGAAAATTATGAATGAAAAATATTAAATTTTGGAATATTTTATATTGCAATAGCAATCGTTAGTCACAGATTCCATCTATGTAAAAAAAATTATATATTTTTTTTTTTGTTAACCTCATTAGCAGAGACAGGTTACATGTCCATGGAACGCGTGTGCAATATTTTAAACGAACATTTGAGTATGAATAAACTGAAGTTATTGTAACCTAATGAGGGATGAGATGTTATAACGTCATCGAAAAACTTCACATAAAAACATTATTTCTGTGTGAGATCCGGAACTTTTTACCGTACCATAAACTATCCATCAGCATATAACTGTGATCAAAAATGGAATGAAATTCTTATTTTATTTGAATTATATTGTTATCAGCCTATATAATATTTGTTATAGTGGGTTCCGAACCAATCAGACAGACACAAGTATCTACAACTGTTAGTCGAAACCTAGACTAAGGTTTTAAATACTGAAGTGAATATTATTAATTTATAAATAGGGTAACATGAGATACACCAATTTAATATGGTGTGCTTTGTTAAAAAAATTGGACTACTGTTTACTTATGTTTTCAGAAAAAAAAACAAAAAAGTCGAAATCATGAAATATATAACTCGCAACAAATACAAACGTTTATCTAAATTAATAGAGATTAAATATTAGATAAATATTTATGTGGAAAAATTATTTATTACTTGATAAAAATCTTACAAAACATTGTATAATGGAACGTATATATTTACAAAAGCGATATAAAAATATGTATTTGTATAGATCCCGCAACTTACCTTGATACTTGACTTTGGGGTGTCGCAGTAATGTGGTGGAAAATAGTGAAGGAGTGGCCTATTGCAGTTGTTAATACAGTCTAAGAAAAAAACATATTTTAATGGAATAACTTGCTGGAACATTATTTGCTAAAATTATAAACTACAAAATCTTTTAACATTTGCAGTAATGCGTGTGCTAATAAAATATATTTAAAAACAGATGATTTATTTATTTCTATGGGATGAAAATAATGTTATTTTCAAAAATTTGTCTTTTCTTTCGCCCTACTAAAAATATTATCTCTTTCTTATGGAATACCTTTTTCTGTCTTCTGCGCCCCTCAAGTGTGAAACAACGTTCTCGACAACGTTGCTGGACCTGTACATGCTTACAAAATAGAACTGTATAATGGGGCCTTGCATCATAAAAAGAAATTATAAAATGTACACTTTACACTTAAAGTACGACTCATTAAATAACGATTAAGATAAAAAAATATTATAATTTCTTAGCAATATATTTGAAATTTATTGTCAGTGACTTGACGGCACACTCTTTCTATCTTTTTCTCGCACCGTACACTATTCTGAATATTGTGTTCGCCGAAATCTTATTTACTAGTTTACACAATTGATCAGCTGATAGCTTTCTCTTTCACGAACTTGAAGTTTGAAATTATAATACTTTAAAAGTATATATATAATTTTCTTTTCCAAATTGAATGAAATGACTAGATTATACATAGAATAATGTGGCTGTCAAATGTAACAAATAGGTGGATAATTTCTATATATTGTATTTACATATCTGTTTCTGTCTATTTTAATTCAGAATACTTACCTATAAATATTTGCTTTTTTGTGTAATAAAGTAATTAATTTTAAAATTAACATATTTGGACTATTAATCCTTCGTTTGAGAACTAATTTCGATGCCCTTGTGACTTAACAGTAACATTAAAAATCAAATGCAGCTAAACTAAAACAATTAACACCTTTTAATATTACAAATTGCTTCAAAATTAATAAAGTTTCAGATAAAATAATAGTTTGCAGAACCCCATTATTACAGACAGCACTTGTTTCACTACCACAGAAAAGTTTATGACAACAAAACAAAACTTTGCATGTAATAAAATACTTGTGAATCCTTATTTTGAATTCCAACCTTCACATTATACCGTGAAATATATTCGTTTCGTAATACTGAATTATTTTACACTAGAAAGTAAAAGTAAGGAATAAAATCAAAACTTCAGACAAAATTTAGAAGTCATTGTCAAGGCTGTAGTTGTTCATAATTCATATTACTCTAAATAAATATAGAAATATCATTTTCGCGCCTCCGACCCATTAAGAACTCAAAATCGTCCAGAAACTCTGTAGAGATGCCAACTAAAAATTGTAGCAATATATTGTCAATTTTTAAAATTTTTATTAGAAATGTAAAACGGTAATTAAAACAACTATTTTTGATTTTTTATTCATATTATACAAGTGTTGTACGGTTATATTACGTTAATTGTTGAAAAATATCAATTCACATTAGTTTTATTTTTTAGGTTAGAGCAAATGTCACTAATTTTTTTGAATAAAACAACTGCATTGTTTATATGTATATCCATCTGAATCGATAATGTTACTAACATAAAATATTAAAAAGTACTAATATTTCTTTAATAAATTAAAAGTGTTATCGGCGCAAAAAATCTTATGTATCACACGCCCAGAAACTCTTTTGCGAGATTTCGCATTATTTGCAGCTCGGCCTGTAAAAATCAGTTCACTCTCACAAAAGTTCAGTTTCTGGACTAGTGATACAAATAACTATTCCAATGTAATTATAATTGATTTCCAATCATTATTATTGCTCTGTTCTATTAATAAATATTTAATTTTCCGTGACGTATTTCCACTTCATATTTTTTACTTAATGTAAAAATATTTTCTGGCTAATTTCTAGTTAGCCTTGATGTTGGCTCTGATATTGATCTGTTTACGTGTGTCATTTGTTTGGGGAAGAACCTTCACTTGTCGTATGTTACGGTGAATTGAGCCTGTTATTATGTTTTCACAACACGAAGTTACATACATTACAATGTGATACCCACTTCATATACTTCTATAATTAAAATTCTCACTGTCTTTTTATTACTGTAGGTTTGTATCAGGGCATGTAACCGAAAAAATACTGGTTAACGGTTAACCCTTATAGAGAACGTTATAATAATAAAGGTTTTAGTTCGAAAACCGGTTTTTGAAAATTGGAAACCGGTTTAAACCGGTTAATATATCGGTTAAAAAAATAATTAAAACAAATTAATTATAAAAAATTGATTAAAAAAATTACAGAATAATTAATTAAAAAAAAAATAAAAATTACCATCTGAGAAAAATATAACAATTAAAAAAAAGCAATTTAATTAATGAATATTCACAAAAATTTTCGTAATATCTTCAGAAAAACATAGGTCACTTTTCAATTTTAAACTTGCCTGTGTTGACAAAGGCCGTATTTATTTGGGACTTTTTAAGTAACCTTAACGGCCAAAGAGACTACCTACATTTATGACTCTCCAATAAAATGTTTATTGTAAAAACTGTCATGACTCACGTTCAAATACAAATAGAAAACACATAAAAAAAATTATTAAAATTTTTTCTCGCTAAATGATACTAAAATAAAGGTTAATGTTCGCTAAAACCGGTTTATTTTTTTTTTTTTGATTAACGGTTACCGGTTTTCGGCCTGAAAAATATCGGTTAAATTTACGGTTAAAGTTCGCAATTTTCGTTCAAAATAACGGTTACCGGTTTTTATTAACCGGTTACATGCCCTGGTTTGTATGGGTTATTCGTTCGACAAAACTCAAATGCATATTAAATTTTATTTACGTTCAATACTTTTTACTATATAAAGCTATTTTGTTTTATAGAATAATTACTAAAGAACGGTGTGTCATAAAAAAACCTAATTATACTCTTTAACTGTGACGTACGTACATACATACAGATGCCCGTTTTAAGGGGCCAACCATTGGGATCTCGAGAACTGTAAGAGATAGGAAGTCGGTAAAATTGGGACATAGTGGCCGCATTAGTTGGTCATTTTAATTGTGTATTTGTTTTCCCGAAAAAATTCATAGCTCGCTAGATATATGCAAAAAACTGATTTTGGCAAAATTTCTTTTTGAAATAACTTTCTTGTTTCAATTTAAACAAGTTTCTAGTTTTTACATTCTACAGATATCTTTTTACGAGGAATTCACAGTAATTCTCAAATTTTTATAGCTTGGACATTTTTCGAGAAAATATACAAAGTTTGAATTTTCATATGGGGTTCAAAGTTGTCTTTGGTGCTGTTAAATAGAGATTTTTTTCTCTTATATAAACACATAATTTCAATTAATGGTAAACTTACTGACAAAATTTTCAAATGAAGCCAAGCTGAATATGTTAGAAGTTTTATATGCTACGCATCGAAATAATCAAGTTACTTTAGAAATATATCTTGCATATTTGCTTCTGTTTTGTATAAATTTAAGCGAATATAGAATTGAACTGATAAAAATTTGCTTGAAACAAAAGATTTTTGATGTTTATTTTTGTTTTAATGTACATATGTTTTATATCGTTGGAAAGAGAAACATTATGTAAGAGTACCAAAGACAAATTTGAGCCCTATATAAGAATTGAAACCTAGTACGATTTTCTTGAAAAGTGTTCGAGTTATAAAAATTCCTCATAAAAAAGTGTCTGTAGAATGTGCAAACTAGAAACTTGTATGAATTGAAAAAAAAGCATTATTAAAATGGTCTACTAATGCGGCAACTTTGCCCCAATTTAACCGACTTTGTATCTCTTACAGTTCTCGAGATCCCAATGGTTAGCATCTTAAAACGGACACTCTGTATATCACAGGCAGAAAAATATTGAGATATTTCTGTTCATGGAAAAAATTGTTATTTTGTACGTTGAAAGAAATGCGAAGAAAAGTTCAGTGAAATTGTGATTATGAATTCTAATGAGACATTATCAGTCTTAAAATATGGAATTATAAAACAAAAAAACTTAAAAGGATTACAAAATTTAAAATAAATAAAACAATATGGAGTCAGACACGTGAAACAACAAGTATTGAAACAATGCTCATACGAAGAAATAAAAATGGTCGAAAAAAAAAACACGGAGTGTTTCAAAAACATGTCGGAAAACTTACAGGAGATGTAGAGGAGAATCACTTTTTGTTAACTGTGCCCAAAAATCAGCCTTTTTAAAAACATACTTAAAAAAAAAACAAGTTGCAACTTAAAAACAATAGATAGTACCTAGTATTTAAGTACTGCAACATTATTACATAATCGTTAATTCACAATATATTGCTAATAGAAAATAATTCTTCATTTGAAGAGCTTACAAATATACAGCATACATTTTATTTATGGAGCTGCATACTACAATGGAAGACAAATAATCTTTGTTGAAGCGAAAGGTGGCCATTTTGAACATACACAAATTCAAATAATTTACTTATCAATAAAATATATATACTTTTATTTAGAAATTTCTTTATCATGCCATATTCGTTAACTTTTAGGGAAATTGATTTATTATCAAAAAGTGATTATTTTGGTTTCCTACTACTCCCGGTAGTTTGTCTGTATGGTTTTGAAACACCAGACGATCTAAGGGTAAAATCCAACCATTCTCAGTCTTAATTTTTATTCGACTTATCTAAAACCACGCAGTACGAAACAGCTACTATTTTTTCCTCAAACTATGGGTTGTCATTATGAATTTTAACACAAAAGCACAAAAGGCTGTGTTATACATTGACTGCCCGTTATTTTCAACAATTCTTTTAAAATATTCAATATAAAAAAATGGAACAATTCAAATTTTTAATAAATAATTATCCAGATTAAAATATTTTTTTATATTCAATAATATGAATTTGAATCTAATTGGAAAATTATTTTAAAAACCTAAATTATCCTGTTCAATCTAAAACGCAATCCGCTCAATATTATCCTTAAATTATAATTAACATAAAACACTAATTTTTATTTTTTTAGCGTTATTTTTGTAGGTTGCATGACATTTTATTTATAATTTATCGGCTGCACGCAAATAACATTACTAACGCTTTCTAATATGCTATAGTTTTTTTTATGTAGGTACAGCTAGTCGGGGAACAAATAAGGTGTATACTTATATGGTATTCGCCAAATTTGTCATCCATTTCATTTTTGCTTAATAGTATTTGAAAAAACAACAATAAAATTCTGGAAACGTCTTATGACTAGTAGTACGTAATAAATATACTGATTCATAACTTACGATGTCAATTACTGCAAGTATCTGACGTCTTTTGTTAGTCACCTACTGCGTCATAAGGTCATGTGAATTTTTTATTTGAATAGTATGAATATTTAATTTTTAGGTTGAACTACAGTTAAAAATGTGTTTTCGCAGGGTACCCCAACAGTGTTTCCAGCGGATCCCTTCGACCCAAGGGCAGATGCGGAGACCTTGCGCAAAGCCATGAAGGGCTTCGGGACCGATGAAAAGGCCATCATTCAAGTGCTGGCCAATAGAACCAACGCACAGAGGTTGGAGATTGCTGTGCAGTTCAAGACTCTATATGGAAAAGTAAAATTACATTTTATTTGGAATTTTACTCAAATAGTCCCTACATAACATTAATGAGTACTGTCCATTTAACGACAAAAGTCGAAAAAGTTGACTTGTTTCGACGCATGTACTTTCCATTTATTTCGTGTCACTATCACTTAGAGTTTGTGCTGTATAATATAGTATAGTATAGTATAGATTTTACGTAGGTATTGTTATAAAAAATAGAGTTTACCCGTAGCGTCACGTCATATTCTCAACTTCTGTTATTAATAACAACGATAATTAACCAGCATAAACTATGAAAGTACAAATCTACAAACTTCATTTGTTAATAACAAACGCAATTAGACAGCACAGATTCTAAGAATCAAGTACAAATCTAGTACTAATTCCTCCAGGAGATTTAAAGTGATTTGACAAGAATTTGACATTTGGGACCATTTGACGTGACAGACATGACAGAAGTGCATATACAGTAAAGAATAGCTAATGTCTGTAATAAAACAAAATTATTTTAATATCTATAATTTAAAATTTAAACTAATTTAAAAATTTCTTGGCATTACATGACAATTGACAATATACAGGAACGTAAATAGAGGACACTAGAGCATGTAGGTACTTACACCCGTTTCATTAATAACATGAGTTGACACATAAGTCATATAAATGGAAAGCACCCTATAAAGATGAGCTGTGGTTACCATATAATCGAATGCAACTACCGAATATGTACGCTATACCATTTTTTTTTTAAATAAAAGTTATTTGCTTGTTTTAAACCAACTTTCTTCAAGTAATTTCTGTTTGTAAAAAAAAAAAAAAAATAACAGGAGTAAACTATTGATTTTTGTCAAAAGTTAATCAAGTTCTACCATTCATGTCAGAAACTTTACAAATAATATAAAATAACTGAATTACTACATTTTTTTTAAATATTCTACATAAAAATTTATTCGTAATAAAAATAAAAATACTTTGCAAAATAAACTTTTAATAAAGTACCTTTTACATTGAACTCAATTATAATTAATGAGTTTTAAGCAAAATACATTTTTTATGTAATACATTGGAATATATCATACTATTATATATATTCAAAGATAATACCTATTTACACGTATAATACATAAATAACTGCATTGAAATTTGGCGAATATTATTTTCGAAACAACAGTAATACTGTAGAATTGAAAAGCTAAAACGAAAAAAAAAAGAAATATGAATTAAGTAAAATAATTTTTATTTGAAAAAAAATAATGGTTAACACAGTAGCGGTTAACCACTGGTGTCAGTTTAGTTTTTGGTATTTTTGAAATGTTGAAATATCTATATTTTATTAGATTACATATCTTTTTTATCACTTTATATTTTAATGTCATTTTCACCCAATGCTTCATTTGATGGTCTTAGGTAGTTTTTCAGTGAAGAAATTTGATAAAACCACAGGCATAGTCATGGTTACATTTTGTTGATATCAAAAATTTTATGATTGAACTGTTGTCGTTCGTGAAATAATCAAGCAAATAAATTTCGTGCTATAAATTTAATTGGTAAAATTTACTCATAATTCCTGCGAAGTAACGGCAACTCGAGTCATAAATGACTCTTAAATCACTCCAGCTTCGCAGTCATAATCTAAATCTCATTTTTGACACTCGTTTTTCTGTTACTACGCAACAATGGGGACTTCCGCGTTGCGAGCTTTTCACAAAATTTTAATTTCATATTAATTCTATCTTCAAATAAGTTCGTAAAAAGTTAAAAAATATATAAAATATTTATTAGACTTAAACATTTTTTAGAAAAACAAATTCAGCAAATAACCTCGTGACATATTACCCCTGAAGCCAATCTGACTTAAATCACTGAAATCAGCAGCCAGTTCCAGTTTGTTTCATACTTCATACTTATTTACTTGTGTACACTAAATATTATCACCTATGCCACACAGAAAATTGAAGAATATTGTGGCCGAAATATTTCCGTAACCACTGAATTTTATAGAAGCTGTATAATACGAAATAAAACGAGCATCGTGTAAAGTGTGTAAAATACATATCGCCTATGAACATAAAATAAATTGCCAGATCATGTATTCAAAATAAATTTGTATTATGAACGAATCAATTATATATTATATGCAGCGTTGGCTCAATTGGTTAGCGCGCTGTGACTCAAACTGAAAGAAATGTGAAATCTGAGCCAGCTATTAAAGGGGTAGTCTACCTAAAGAAAAGTGTCGTTCGTAGTTTTCTAATAACTCACTTTTGGTAAATTTTTCAAAAAAATGTTTTTAAAATAATATTGTTAACATCGAACAGTTTTTCAAATTTTGAATTTCAATAAAAATCAAAATTTAAATTATTTTTTATCGAAAAATCAAAATTTAAAAAACAGTCGTTAAGAATATTATTTTATAAATATTTTTTAAATAATATTTTTCTCTGAAATGTATCAAACATGAGATATTAGAAAACTACGAACGACATTTTTTTGTAGGTAGACTATTCTCTAAACTAGAGTCACTATAATGAGAGTTCGGCAAACAGGCGGAAGGCACCATATTCTGATTTATCGGAAATTAGACACAAATAACGCAATTTCTAAACATGCATTAAAACTGTATAATACATGCCAATAATCACATTGATACCTTCGTGTTCTGTTATTTCGAAACCCCAGTGTAAGATGGAGGCATGTAGGCCCTTTGTAAAGGCAGTTAGCTGGCAATATTGTACCATTAAAATGCAGAATTTTATTTTACTGAACTTTTAGTCAAGAGATTCTCAAAATTCGCAAGTTTAACAGTAAAATTGAAGTAATTGAGAAAAAAAAATGAGCGTGTTAAATTAAATTATTACTCTGGCAAATGAATAAAAACTCTGTTTTCCTGAAATTCACCAACTTTCCTTTCATTAAAATGACCCTTATTCTGTATTGTGCATGTTAGTTGTGAGTGTCCGTAAGTTAATGTCTCCTAAACACTTTCTACAGTGTAAATATGCCAAAATCTAAGAAAAACAGATTGACACGCTCATCAATAGATAATAAATCGTGAATGATTATTTGTTAATTTTTAGATTTCCTTTTACCAATATTTGAATTTCTTTTCTTCAGGATTTGAACAAAGACTTGAAAAGCGAGCTGAGCGGCCGTTTCGAGGACCTGGTGTTGGCGATGATGACTCCTCTGCCTCAGTACTATGCCAAAGAGATCCACGATGCTCTCAGTGGCATCGGAACCGATGAGGATGTTCTCATTGAAGTGTTCTGTACTATGACCAACAATGAGATTCGAACTATTCGCGCTGCATATGAATCCAGTAAGTCAAAAATATATATTTGTTTAGTCAAATTACAAATATGCATTTGTTAAAATATTTTAAAATTTCTGTAATGACGTTTTTCGTAATCCTTTTTTGAGTGCCGGGAGGCAACGTCCAGTAACAGTCTTCTATGAAGCTGCTACAAAGCATCCAATAATCGCAGCTGGGTAAAATACTAACAAAAAATATTCACAAGTATTCAAACACGAGTACCCACTGCTTGTACTCGTGCGAACGAGTAGTGAAACATACTCATACCAAACATATGTTAAAAATAACAAATATTTTATAATGAATGTAAACCAAAATGAAAAAGAACGGGGTTCAGAATTTACAAGTTTAAAATATAAAATTTCTATCATTTGACTTCTTTATAAAAAATATATTAAAGCAGTTACCATTGTTTAGAACCTAGAAGTTATTAAATGTAACAAGTATTTCATTTAAATAGGTATGCAAAAAATTAAACTCATGATGTATATTGTATGTATATTGTGCAACAAGAGCAGAAAGTTGCCTATTTCTCACGAGGTATGAAAGTAAGTCGAGTGTTCGAATCATAAAGTTGGAAGTAGGTGATTCTGCACGAGTGGCATACTATACTTTTTCTATCACCACCCTATTAAACGTTACTGAATAGAAATACATGCACGAAAGCTGTTTGACATAACAAACAATATGTCGTGGGTAAATTCATATAAAGTTAGTTCACACTTGCACAGTGTTGGCATGAGAAATATCATTTCTCACACTACACATGCACAGTGTTGACAAAACATTGTGAGGAATGATTCCTCATACTTTAACCCACGATTGTGACAAATTCGCAACTTTGAAACTTTATATAGTATGAGAAAAGTGCCAGTTTTCATAGTAATATATTTTTTTTATTCAAATTATCGTTTGTCTTGTATTGTGTATGTTCAAATCTGAAGGTATATAATGGGGGCGTCATCGGTTTCATACAGATCACTCTCTGTTTTACTATTTGAATTAAGCATGTTATAAAAAAACGCTAAAAGTTGATAAGACAATGACACTTGTTTAATGCGCTAACCCACAACAAACTTATTCTAACAGGAATTCGAATTCCCAAAAAACACTCCGATCGATATTACAAAGTATTTGTAAATTTTTGAATGTTTATTAATGAGTACATTCGTCTCGAAGGAGTACTTGAGTAGGTAACCTTAAAATAATAAAGTACGCATGAATACTAATTTTCGACTATTTTCAGTACTCAAAAACCAATTTCTACTTGATTTTACTCGAATACTGCTCCGCTTTTATGCTAAGAAGTAACCGTATTAATATTATTGTTTTTTTAGTGTACGGAAGCTCCCTGGAAAGCGACTTGTCTGGAGATACAAGCGGCACTTTCAAGAGACTTATGGTTTCTTTAAGTTGCGTAAGTTTAGAATTTAATTTTAATTATTTTTTAATTGTAATATTTCATTATTATTTAGGCTAATCGTGACGAAAGTATGATGGTTGATCCGTCCAGAGTAACTCAAGACGCGCAAGATTTACTTAGAGCTGGTAAGTTATATTACTCAATAACAATGTTGTGCTTTGTTTCGAAATTTTAAAGTTGTTTTAATACTTTGATTTTATTTTTCTTTCATACTAAGCAGCGTTTAAATAAAACTTTAAAAACATGTTAAAAAAAGTTGTTAAACAAATTTTATTAAATTCAATTTGCTCTTAATTTGTAATTCTGTTCGGTTTGAATATGAGCACACTAATTATTCAGCCATCGTTGCCCTCTGCATTACCTAATAAATAGTACTTGAAACAATAAACATAAAATAATAGATAATGTTGACGGGCCAATGATTCATAGCGGAAAGTTAAAAACTGTGAAGTTACTGTAAAATTTTTTATGCTTCAAAATTTGCGTAAAAATGTCGATTACCTACCTATCTTACTCAACTGTGACCCGCTTTTCAAATAGCGGTTGAGGCTTGTTAAAACATTATTTAACTTTATGACATACATAAAAACATAGTAGGGAATTAATTTATAAAGTAGTGACCTTAAGGGCCGGATTTTCAATCGTCTGTCAAAGTTCCTATGAAGTATTAAACTGATTAAATTTATCTGGCTGGTAAACTCCATGGTAATGAAAACGCGATTTTCAATAGGAATTTATCTGGCTGATAAAAAACAGCCAGATTTAATTGTCAAGTTGGTAATAATTTTGACTTATATTTGCTATATTTTTATGTAAACAACTGCCATTTTAAGCAAGTTTTGAATGTTGGATCTATTTTATCTAAAATATTATCAATGGTTGACAGTTTGGATCACAAAACATTAAAACGAGAAGCATAACTCAATGGACCAAGTGGGCACCACGAAATTGCTGCCATCTGAGGTTCGCGGGGTAAAATTTCTCTAAGGCTATTTGATCATTAAATTTCGTATATATATGGTATATATCATAGATTAAGGAAATATATTTGTAGAAGATTGGATATCTACCTTATCATCTGTGAAAACAAATTTTAGCGCCCCTTAGGATCGGCTTCGGGAACTAAATTTGACAAGCTCGGTAATGGCGGGAATTTCAAATACATTTTATTTTATATTTATAAAAAATATTTCTTAATATTATAATTATGGAAATACATATATAAATGCTTAAACGTATATTTCCATAATTATAATAATATACGGAAATTAAATGAAACAATGTAACATTTCTTATTATAATATTTTTATTTATACTTGCTTTAAATATATACAAAATGTTCATTTTCAAAATGTATTTCGCATACTCTAAAATTGTTTTTAAATTATTCTGTGCTAAAATTGGCCAAATCTGTTCTGTTGAGTCTCTCCAGCCAGATATTTCTCAATATTTCCTGTTTTGGAAAATAAAATAATCGTCCATGGGGATTAGGACATACCACACATAATTTAGTTGACTGAAAATGACAATAAGAAATTGAATTAAAATTTTTATTTTAATATAATCTGGCCAACAGATTGAAGTCCAGTTTAAAGACATGGGAATTTTGAATGAAAACTGTACTAGGTACTTACTTGATACATACATTTTAAGTGCTTCTTTCTTCAATATTATTAATCTTGTTTATGAATAAAATTATGACACTGTCACAAGTCACAATATTCAATTATTAAATCCACAAACCACTACATAGGTAGGAATATCTAAATGAGCATAGACCACTAAATTCAAATTTGTTGAATTTTGATTTTTATAGAGCTATCACGTAGAGATACTCAACTGGAGTATCTCTACTATCACGGTACTACTAACGACATCTATGATCGGCTTCGGAAAAGTTTTTCAACGAGATCTAGATTGAAATTTGGTTTCACGCATTGCAATACTGTTTCAGCCCCCTGGTATATATCATATAAACGTCAAATGTAGCTGTCAATATTCATTTGTTTATTTATTTTTTACTACAACTAGATATTTTATTTTTAAATAAAAGAAATAAATTTATCATTATTATATTTATTACGTGTACAGGTATTACAAAGTTATTTAAATAAATAATTTAAAATGAACAAGTACAATTAGTATATAAGAGACATTTTCCCGATGAAAATGGAAGAGATATTCTCTCGGCGAAATTTGTTGAAGAGATGTTCATCCGTGAAAATCGAGGTGAAAATTTAAAGAAGAGATGTTCTCGGAGAATTTATAAGATGTTCTATCGGTGCTATCCGTGGAGATGTTCTTTACGCAAAAGTTGTAAAAGAGATGTTCTTTCGGCTAAATTTTTAGAAGATAAGATCTCTTGGCGAAATTTATGGAAGAGACGTTCTCTCGGCGGAATTTGTGGGAGATGTTTTCTCTCGACGAAATTTCTATTATTACAATTTAATGTTAAGAAAAAGAGAGTTCCTTTGCGTAGACTTGTCACCTCCATAATTATTTCTGTAAAAAATATCGTCTATGGGTTTGCCAAGAACTTTGAAAATACTGGTATTTTTTGAATGAATTTTAGTTTTTTTTTTCATATAGAAAATATTTTTATCTACAACTATTGAAATATGGGTACATTATACGTGTGATACTACATATAATGTTATATTACACGCTACACTTTTCTGTAATAAATAGAGCATATAATTTAACACATAATATTTTAATAAACTGTTAATTTATTAATAATATATTTTTTATTATAAATATCAAAAGAAATGATTACAAAAGTGAATTTGTTTTATTGAACTGCGTTTTTACACATATTTCCTTTGTAGGGGAACTGCGCCTGGGCACCGACGAATCGACATTCAACGCCATCCTGTGCCAGCGCAACTATGCGCACCTGAACGCCGTGTTTCACGAGTACGAGCGTATCACCGGCCACGAGATGGAGAAGGCCATCAAGAACGAGTTCAGCGGCGACGCCGAGGAAGGATTGCTCGCCGTTGTGCGCTCCGTCAAGGACAAGCCGGCCTTCTTCGCCAAGCGCATACATGAAAGCATGAAAGGCATGGGCACTAACGACAGGCAATTGATCCGCTTGGTGGTGACCAGGAGCGAGGTGGACATGCAGGACATTAAGGAGGCCTATGCAAGGAAGTATGGGAAGACTCTCGAGGAGGCTATCAGGGTAAGGACTTCTAATTGTTAAAACTTATATGAGGTCCGTGGTTGTGTTTTCAAGAATCCGATAGCTCTTTTGTGTATTTGCTTCATAGAAATCACTCTATGCCAATTATTAAATTTATTTTAAAAATCTGTTTGGATTTTTAAAAATTATTATAAGTATATTGAAATTTTTAAAAACTTATTTCTTGAATTAATTTACAATAATTTTAAATATATTTTAGTTATATAAACAATAATTTTAAACACTCTCTATTTATGTTAAGTAAATGGAAATCACCCTGTCACTGTTTTAAATACTTCATAATTACGAGAAATTTCCATTTAGTCTAAAGACACCCTCAAATTGTTTAGAAACAAACCGAAATTCTTTACATTTTAAATATTGTTTCAATTTAGGAAACTGTCTCATTTTGGTTGATACCAAGGTTCCCCTAATTTAAATCATGTTACAATGACGATGTAAATGAAGAATAGTATATCAAGTATTAAGAACGGTAAGGACATTTTACCAACCGAAAACAATTGTTTGGAGGTGGATCGAAGCGACGACTCCAATTATTGTTTGAGATAGGAATTCCTTACAGTTCGATTTTCTCAGCCTGCTTTTAAACCAAATTTTAATTTTAACATCATTTCTAGTGATGGATATTTATACAGATTTTTATACATTATTTACGCTTGCGCAGTTAATAGTATTTTAGACAGTTTATTCAACAAAATTATAAATAAAAATATCACATAAACAATATATCACAACTATAATATAGATATAACAAACATGATTCATTTAATACTTTGGCGTTTGAAACTCATACATTTTTTTGCCACTTTATCCCTATACAGTACTTTTTTTTATTGTAAATATGTGAGTATTTCTGAAATATATGCTTCTATCAATAGTTAGTGGAAACCGACTAAAACTAACTTTAAAAGATGAAAGTTGCCTAAATTTTAAAGTAGAAGTTAAAATGAGAATAGGGGATAATGATCGCGTAAAGGGCCCCGTATATATGCCTACTTTTAACTTGTTAGTGATAAAGTTACTGTTAGTTTTAAGTTATCTGTATAAAATCCACCTTTATACATTTTTTTGCACGATCAAAATTAAATTTTCCTCAAAATCAGTTCAGTGAACGCTATGTAAATATCACTAACCGGTTTATTAGACCTAGCATTCACTGAAAGTAACCTACTGTCTTGGAAACCCAATATATAAACCTTTTTACACGATCGGGCATTATGCCGGTTCCACACTAGATGATAATGATAGGATCGTAATGTTAACCAATCGTTATGTCCTAGTGTGAACACATGAAATCGCACATCACGATCGCCTGTAGTGATGACAGAGATTACGATCGGATCACGTGATATTTTGACGTTTCAGTACCAACATAATTTGAAATTTAATTTAACTGTTATATTTGATATTTATAATTATTATTTGACAATATTTGAGATATCAAATATATCAATCTATAACAAAAAATCGTAGACGACGAATAAAAATGATGGTGCAACAAATAAATCAAAATAAGTATTATTTAAAAATACAATGAATTCAAAATGCAGGCTTACCAATTTTCGACAGAGTATCATGAGCGCGTTCGGCGGGCCGCACCGGCTGTAAGAGCGCGTCGTGACGTCATACAGCCGCTGACTGATAGCCGCTGCAAGTCCGCTGAACGCATTTCCCGCGCATTTTTAATTGTCAAGTGGAAAACAATCAAATCAATTGAATTTCGTAGACGACGAATAAAAATGATGGTGCAACAAATAAATCAAAATAAGTATTATTTAAAAATACAATGAATTCAAAATGCAGGCTTACCAATTTTCGACAGAGTATCATGAGCGCGTTCGGCGGGCCGCACCGGCTGTAAGAGCGCGTCGTGACGTCATACAGCCGCTGACTGATAGCCGCTGCAAGTCCGCTGAACGCATTTCCCGCGCATTTTTAATTGTCAAGTGGAAAACAATCAAATCAATTGAATTGTCAAACAAGTTTTTTTATTTACATAATAGAGTACAAATTAGTTTAATATGGATTTAGACGACATTATAAACAATTTATTCTACTTCATATACGTTGACATTCGCCATTTTGACGTCAATGACAATATTAGACAAGGATAGATATAGGCTGCGTAAAGAAATCGTGGTTAGTTATTATAGCATATCGTAATCATCTAGTGTGGGAGAGGCATTAGAAAAGGTTTATTGATTAGGTTTCCAAGGCAGTAGGTTGCTACGTCTAATAAAACGGTAAGATGTTTCATGGTTAGTACAAATGCACATATTTTTTTAATGCTATTAAAATTAATGTACTGTTACTATTACTACAATTATTGATAAATAATGATACCTTGCAAATTATTTTCACAGTTATTTCTTACACAAAAATACAGCCTTATATATTCATTTAAATTAAATTTTATAAAATAATTATTTTTGTCAAATTTCTAACTTTTCATAATAAATATCAAATTAATAAAATAATTATTGTAAGGAACATAATACTAGTATCAAACTTGAACACTGTATTTCTTCCTGATTGAATGCAGGTAATAGACATAATAAATAGTAGACGTGAAGCCCTATGCACAGGAAGTGCATACATCTGGCGATATATCTACTTTTAAGTATTTTAATATTTAAATTTTAATAGTTCTAAAACATTTTAATAATAATACTTACGTTATTATTACAAATTTGAAAAGTCATGAGTTTATAAATTTATTTAAAAAAAAAATGAATAATTCTATCCTATATTCTAGACTATAAATACTGTAAAATATTTAATATCAGTATAGTACCTCAGCTAAACGATTTTTTTTATCCCCCATTAATCCAAAAAAATGTGTATGAATAATGCTGTTTAATTATTTAATTTAAGTATTAAAATATTGTTTGTTTCAGGACGATACATCTGGAGACTACAAGAAATGCCTAGTTGCTCTCATTTCTTAAATTACTCATACATTGTCTTCTTCATGTACCACGTGTATTACCATTTAATATAAGAAAAAAATGTTTATTATTATTTGTTATGATACTATAAAATAATTTTTTTCAGCGACAAATAACAAATGTAATAATATTTCCAAGTTACGCATTTGACTTTAGTAGTCGCGCATCCTAAATTATAAACAAATCTATTTAATACGTACTGCAATTTTTACTATTGCAAGTTTCCTGTTTGTGCCCAAATATGCTTGTAACAATAAAGTATTTTGATATGAATTTAGTCCAAATACCGAGACTGTGTATGGCCTTATTGCTAAAATTTTTGGAATTTTCTACTTATTATGCTAAGCAAAATATATTTCAAGTTTGCATTAGTATTTACTTAATTACAAATTATATAAATATATGACTATATTGAAATTTAATGTTGAAATATTATATTATTAATGTTTATTGTAGTGTTATAAAATATGTACAAGTATTATTATATTTGTTGGTTGTAAGTCTATAATGTATAAATTGATTCATATACTGTTTCAAATGTATTTTCGTAAATAAATGTACGCCACATTATATTTTTTTATTTTTAAGTCCCGTGACAAGAGGAAAGGGGATGTAGGAATCGTGATAAATAAAATTCTCAAATGTACATCTCAAGATCTTTGCACTCCGATATGAACATTTTTATTATTGTTTGTAGTGTGTTATAATGGGTTCCCACCCACTTTTGTGCACGAGAGAGATAGCATATGATGGGCTACGAATCTACTGTGAGCTATCTATAGGGAACGAGCGAGATCACCAGATGTCTCGCCCAACTATATGCCACGAGCGCGCTGCTGTCGTTTGGGCTCACACACCTCAGTGGCCATGGTCCAGAAAAGAGTGAGAACTTTAAATAGACGTCATGGACAGGAATAGCGATAAATTTAATAAGGGAAAATATATATTGGCAACAGTATGGTGTTTTAAAATAGTTACATAATGGAAAACTAATATACTATCTATAGATATAAATATTTATCATTAAATAAAAGTTAAATGAAATAGTTGTTTCGGATAAATATATTTTAAAGGTTTTAACAATTTTTCTTTTAGATTATCTATAACAATGAAATAGTCAACTTTCCGCAATTTTCATTCTTTTTGGATACAACAGAAACTACCTGCAATATTTTAAAATTATAAGAATGAATAATTTTGTGCGATGAAAACATTTTAACTATCCCGATATACCACCGAATAAATTTATTTTCTGATAATTTTTGTACCTTTCCTATCCTATATGTTAATAAAAAAAACATTAATATCTTCTTGAAAATATAAAAAACTTGTAAATTACATTCAAATCTATAGTATGCAAATACACTCAATTAGTATATTAAGGTAAAATAGTTTTTAAAAAGACATATACACAACGAAACGTACACGATAAATAACTGATTTTTGAATTGAGCGGTTATGTGGCTTGTTCAGCACAGCCAAAATTTTAAATCTGAAATTATTTTTCAGGGTTTAGTAATTTCCGCTCGATTTTAACGGCACGTTTTTCGGCCTATTAAAGGAGCTTTCCTTTCATTAAAGGTAGCAATACTTTGCTATCTACCCCCGTTCCTTTTAGTTGGGATAGATCACTTTTTATCTACTCTCTGCCGTCTGCCCTCGTCCTTCAACCCCTAAAACTTCATGAAAATTTTGGTGTAAACTGATCGCGCCTGCGCACAACACAATTATTTTGAAATTCACGTTATCAAATGTGTGTTTTTGTTTTTAAAGTAAATGTGGAAATCAAACCAGAATATACATAGTAGTTTAGTTCAATGGTAGTAGCATGGTCCGTGAGTGCTACCTACCTTGGTAAAAGGAACGCACCTCTAGATACAATTTAATTGAATGACATAACAGAGGTTATGTTTATAATCATATGGTTACATGTTTGAAGTTCAACTGCAATCTGTGTTGAAAATATTGTTTGATTATGGATTTATTTCACAATTTACCATGGTAAAACCATTACGATATTAATATTAACAATGTTTATGTACTTTCTTTTCTAATAGGAAAATCAAAGAACCTTCTGTGTTAGACATAGGAACAGATTTTGTAAAAGAAGAAACTATTGCTCAAAGTTATTTATTTTTAAATAATTTCACACCAGAGCCCATAGAAGATGAAAAACCAAATCCTGTGCCAGTACGTGAAAAGAAAACTGGTCTATCAGTCAGACAACAGAAAAAAAATAACCGATATCAGAAACATTCTAGATTGAATGTTTCACAGCATAAGCAATGTATAAAAGCTTTGCAGCTTCTTGATTCTGACCAGCCCTTAAGTAGTCTTTCTTTACAGGACCAACAATTGATAAATATTTATAATGTAAGTAGGTACACAAATAAAATTGTTTTATATTATATTTTAAGCATTCGTCAATATATCTCAATTTGATTAGAACATCTACAGCTCAATTATCGTAGATACATTTTAATTGAATAGTTACGATTACTAACGGGCGAAAAACCACAAAGGAAGAGGGAGTGAAAAATTTCGGATCGCGTATAGTAATAACGTTTTTGTGAGCTTTGCATGATTTAATCTTTAATTGGTACACCGTACGTAGTTGCTGTTATTTAATTAACCGTACTAATTTAAAAAAAAATCATTTTTTCGATAAGTACTTGTATTCTTTGCTTTAATAGATTGTTAATTTAATTTTGTATTCAAAGAGAGGAATTAATTCATACTTTATTATATTACCTGACAAATACTGGATATAAAGAAACGGAACCAGTACATAATTTTAATAAAGGTGAGACCGATGACCCACCCTGATTTTGCTGTATTTTGTTTCCATATCCATATATTTAAATAAAGCAGAATATTTTGTATAATTTTTCATAAAATTTTCAATATTTTTCGTTATTCTACATTAGTATAAAATACAAGATGATTAGTTTGATCTATATCTGAAGAGAGTAAAAATAACTATTAAATAATTTATAAGCAAGTTGAAACTCCTTAGGAATGCATAAAGAAATATCGCCATTTATATAATTTACAAATTTCAGATAGACAAAAATCTTTGCATTTTTTTATGAAGATGATTCATTATTTTCTTCCTCAGTTCGTAGTTATATTTAAAGTATGAGATAGATTTCAATGAATTCGAAACATAGATTTTTGAGTGTGTGTTTGTGTACGAGAACAAAATAAGTCAAAGTCAAGTAAACGTCATCTTCGCATGTCTGTGAATAATTACTTCGAGTTTGTGGAGAGGATAAGTGTAAATGGGAGAAATGAATAAAAATAATAATTTTTTATTTTAATATACAGGGTGTTCATTTTAAGTGGTACACTATTGCTATCTCGGGAACTATAAGAGTTACTAGGTCGGTTACATTAGCAAACAATTTCTATTTTATAAGATTACTTTAATTATTATATTAATTTTATTAACAAAATACGCTGTACAACTTTCTTATTTTAAATGGGAACCTACATTTTTATTTGCTTATTTGATTCAGTATTTTTTTCTGAATTCAACGATATCCATATGTAATACCCTTACATAACAAAATTTTTGAGAAATATATATAATATATTTATGAAGTATTATAAGTTCTATGATCCATATATATTATTAGATCAATTAAGTAGACTCACAGTTAACTAAGTGAAATTAATTTTCCCATAAGCTTACCTATCTTTATATTTGTATCTATTTTTTGGCTTGCTCAAGTATCATGTGTAAATTTTTGGCGTGCTTTGAAATTTTCAATTTTATTTCTGACGACCATTCTGGTATAACAGAATTTATTTTGTATTTATACAAATCGTTTTTATACGTTTCTAATATACACACTTGAAAAAATCTAAATATGGTGGAAACCTTCATTATGTGAAATCCTACGGACACATACATTTTTTTTTATAAATACGTAATATTTTTATATATTTTTACGTTATACCGTCGTTTTAAAAAAATTTATAATTTTTCCTAATTGTATGTTTTCAGAATTTAAAAATATTGATTTACGAAGAAAACGAAGAATTTTTAAAATTTGTAGAAGAAGATTGGACTTCAAAGTTAAGTAACCGAGTTGGAGCAGTGAAGAAACTTTTTAAGAATTGTGGAATGAGGAAAAGAAGTAAAAAATTCGAAAGGATTCAAGAACATCCTGAATTTTATACAACGCTTAAAATGGTTCCGTTATCCAACAATGAGCTTCCTATTCATATTGAACACGGACCTTGTTTGCTACAATTGGTAAGTTAAAATTCAAAAATCCAATTCATAATCTAATATTAATATTAGAGCAAAAATTTGGTATTAAATAACAACAAATACACTGGACAGCAAAAGTATTCGTTCACTGTTTTATTTTAAAAAGAAACGTAACTATACTGCAACGTTTATTTATTTGGGTTAAGTGTAAAAATAATTGAAACATGAATATTTATATAATTAAGTGTAATGAACGAATAATAAATTATTAAAAGATATTAAAAATAAGTAACACTATGAATAAACAATTATGAACACCAATTTAAGAATAATAATTATTAATAAGAACTTAAACACTAATATTATATTTTTAACATTTAACACTACGCATATCAGATTGTCCTCGCAGTCCCTTCTGCTTTTGGTTATACAGAGTGTTTGGCGAAAGGCCGGCACCCAAAATATTTCGTTTATTTTGAGAGATACAAGAAAATGTTAAGAAGCAAAGGTAAACAAGACAAAGGGACTCATTAAATAATCCTAGTATAAATTTTGTGTCTCTTCCGGTTTTAGCGGAAATGGGTCCAACTTTAATTCTAGCATATGGAATCGGTATTTTTATATTTTTTTTACGGAATGTACATAAAATTAGCTTTACAATGATACCGAAATATCATAGTTTTACCTTAACTAGTTCAGAATGGCGTCATTTTATTTTTATAATATTTGCTAATAAAATTCTTAAAAAAGTAAAACATAGCAAGCTATATGAAATTAATTTTGTTACCTGAAAACAAAACATATGTCATTGAACTACCTTAGTTTTGTTATACTTTTTCATTTTCAATTTTTTTTTATAATAATAATATCTCGCGTGCAATACACAAATGAAGAAATTACTGATATGGTTTTAATATTTGGAGAATGTAGAAGAAATTCTGTTAGGACACACCAAGAAAGAGTTTACAGAAGACAGAACCCCCCAACTAATTTGGAAAATTTGGAAATTAAAGTCAGAACTTGCATCCGCGAAATTTCAGAGAATATCCTGGAAAATGTAATGGCAGAGTTTCCATTCCGTATGACAAAATGTATAGAAAATGACGGCTGCCATATTGAGCATTTGTAATTTTTATATTGTTTCTCAATTTACTCTGTGTTTTTGTTTTGTTTTGTTTTGTTTTTATTATTCTCTTTTCATTCCTTAGTTACCTAGTTGTAAATACATATTATTAAAATAAATTGTCGTCATTTTGAACTGGTTGACGTAAAACTATGATATTTTGGTATCATTGTAAAGCTAATTTTTTGTACATTTCGAAAAAAATATAAAGATATCGATTCCCTATGCTAGAATTAAAGTTGGACCCATTTCCGCTAAAACCGGAAGTAACACAAAATTGTTACTACGACCATTTTATGAGCCCCTTTGCCTAATTTAATTTTGCTCCTTAACATTTTCTTGTATCTCTCAAAATGAACGAAATAATCTGGGTGCTGGCCTTCCGCCAAACATCCTGTATATCCGAGCAATTAAGCTCTGAACATAACATAACAACTTGTGTAGAAAAAGACTATTGAATAAGGAAAAAATTAACAGAAGAAAGGGTAAAAATTTCGGAAAATTCTAAAAAAAAATTGTGATTTCAATGTTCTGTATGTTAAAGACTTAAATGGATGCTAAAGGTTACGAAACCAAATATTAAATTAATTTATATAAATATTATTATAGAATTTAAAAAACTATTCTAATACTTTTGCGTTTGCAGTTTTAAATTGTTTTATTGTTATGTACGATGAAATCATAATTTGAAACAATTCTTTGCTGTATATAAAATAAAACTTACAATATTTTATAAATAAACTTGAGAAACATATAGAATTACTCTATTAAAACTGTTTTTACCTCCCGCTTATCAATATATAGATAAGGGAGGTATTGTTTTTGGTCAAAGTTCTCGATTGTGAGTTTTCAACATATATTTCAAATATAATTTTTGGTATTTGATAATTATACAGGGTGATTTCTAACGTACGGACGAAACTGATAGGGCATCTAGAGGGGACTAAAATATAGTTTTTTTTACAATAAACTTTTGATCAAAATCGAATAACAAGAAAGATACAACGGTTTAAAGTTCTTATAAATTAACGCCCACGTATTGAGTACCGCTGAGCTTACTGTATTCGCGTTTACATTAGAAACAATTCTCACACAATCTGATACATTTCTGTTGTATTATTTTTACGGTATGCAGAAAACATCAAATAAATGATGACAAGAGATACAAACGAATGAAACTTTAATTAACAAAATTTTACAAAAGCTACAAAATTTTAAATTAATAAACAATAAATAATAATGTATCAATAGTAATAAATGATCATAAAATAATAAAAAGTGTTCACAAAAGTTGTTCGAAATGCTGACCCTGCATCACACAACTGCGCACGACGAATCCAGTTTTCTGTTAACCGTGGAAACTGTTGGCGTAAATTCTCTACAGTGGTATTGATACGACGACGTAACTCGTCGATGGTATTAACTTCGGTGGCATATACCAATGTTTTCATGTAACCCCATAAGAAAAAGTCAAGTGGGTTAAGATCGGGGCTTTGTGGAGGCTATGAGATAAAGCCACCCCGACCAATCCATCTTTGCGGAAAAGCGGTGTCGAGGTAATCTCGTACAGCACGACTAAAATGTGCAGGACAGTCGTCATGCATAAACCACATTTTTCCACGCACAGCCAAAGGAATATCTTCGAGAAGTTGTGGTAGAACTTCTTGCAAAAAGTGTAAGTAAGAAGCGCCGTTAAGGCGTGCTGGCAATTCAAAAGGCCCTATTAAGCTGTTGTTGAGAATTCCCGCCAATAGATTTGAACTAAAACGATGTTGAAATTTATTTTGGCGAATCCTGTGTGGATTTTCTTCAGCCCATATGTGGGAATTGTGGAAGTTGAGAACACCATCTCTTGTAAAACAACATTCATCCGTTACCAATACATACATTGGAAATTCTCTTTCTCTGTTAGAACGATCTAACAACCACTCGCAAAACTGCTGTCGCAACGCATAATCACCTAGAGCTAGTCCTTGCACCCTTTGCAAATGATAGGGATGTAAACCATTTTTTGCAATGTATTCCAAACAAAATATTGGGAAACTTCGACTTGTTGAGCAATTTGCCGTGTACTTGTAGTTGGATCAGCATCTGCCATATCCAAAATTGCTTCTTCCACATTTACCTCGACTTGATTTGGTCTACCACCACCATGGTCTTTTTTAGGTTATAATTTACCTGTTTCTCTTCCGCGTTGAATTACCCGCAAAAAAAGTAAGGCATTTGTCGATTTGGAAATCGTTCCAAATACATACGTCGTGCGCGTTCAGCGTTTCCTTCAGCAGCTCCATACACCTAAATTTGAATTCAAAACGTAAGTTATTACCGTATTTTATAAAAAAATGCTTAAGTTTATGAGAACTTTAAACCGTTGTATCTTTCTTGTTATTCGATTATGATCAAAAGTTTATTGTAAAAAAAACTATATTTTGGTCCCCTCTAGTTGCCCTATCAGTTTCGTCTGTACGTTAGAAATCACTCTGTATACAAATATGATGAACTGAATAGATTTTGACTACAATTGGTTAACCGGAAGTAGTACTTTACTTGAAGCTTTAAACCGTTTTTCCTAAAAAATACCTCTAATACCATTTTTTCGCAAATTACGTTTATATATGTATACCGAAACAGAAAAAATATATAAATTATAATAATTTTACATATCGTTTAGGCTGAGGAATTTCTATAAAACAAATGATTTATTTATAGGTTCTCAAAATTTGACATATTATTTCAAATTTGATGTAAGTTTAAAAGATAAAATAATACGGCCATTGATATTTTCTTTTATTTCCATAGCTGTCTGATTTTTAACAAAATTATTACATTTTATATTTAATAAATCCCGTACTGCAATATAATGACAAGTCATTTTCTGTTATGTAGGATGATAGCTTTGTGGGCGTAAATAAAATAATATTTCTTCAGAACACAACGTTTATTCTTTTCTTTTCTCAAAAACACAAAATCTTACATAAAACAGTACTTGACACATATCACCACAACTTCTCCTGCCGAACTGGGACTTCTTCTTTCCCTGCCAGTTCGTGCACACACTGGCGCGAGATTCAAAATTAAAAATATGCTTACAGTTCGGCCAATCCTGACAAATTGATTGTCTCCGATCAAAAGTCCTGAAATTCTACATTAAACTAAGATAAATTAATTAGAAAAATAGGGTTTTAAATGGGAAGGATCTAGGATGCCTTCGTAAGATTTATTAGCTAGCTGGAATCCTTCAATGTCTTTTACTACATAGCGATCATTTGGGAGCACAGCAGATATTTCATACGGTCCTTTATATTTCGGCAATTATTTTTTATTTACTTCAGCCGTGGTTACTTTGTTAGTAATCATGACATGATCTCCAACATTGTATTTATGTGGTTCTTTGTGCGAACTATCGTAATATGATTTATTATAGTTCTGGCTCTTTTCAATTTGATTTTTAGCAGCACTTCGTAACTGCTCCAGATTTCTATCATTACATAGTAGTAGACATTATATTATTTGACACGTTTTTTTTGAGCTCCGCTTATTCAGTGATTTTTTGGGTGATATAGTGCATTTGTTTTAATATAAATATTTCAAATTTGTTCATCAAGTGTTTCCAAGCCGTATACTGTGAGAGGATTCACATATAATTGTGCCTATAAAGTGACTTTGAATCGGAAATTAAATCTTTAAATGATAAATTAAAATATATCGAGGTGTTAAAAAAAGAAAATGAACTTTTAAAAAGCGAAGTTAAATCATTGTGTCACAGGCTTAATGATATGGAACAATATTCCAGAATAAATAATGTGGTCATACAAAACATACCTGAGTCGCGTAATGAAGATGTTTTTAAAATCATTCGTGATGTTGGTGACTGTGTCGGGGTACAAATTGACAATAAGGATATTGATGCAGCCCGTCGTATTCCTTCCGCGAGTGCATCGCAAAATAATAAGTCTAAAAACTTAGTTGTTAAATTCATTAACAGAAATACAAAAAATGCATTGATTTCAGCTTGTAAAAATAAAAATTTAACTACAACAGCTTTAAAATTCGAGGGTCCCGAAACTAAAATTTACATTAATGATCAATTAACCACTAATAATAATTCGCTCTTTAGAAAAGCTCGTATTACATTAAAAGAGAAAGGATTTAAATATATTTGGTCAAAAAATTGTAAAATTTATGCCAGAAAAACAGACTCATCGCGTGTTTATCTGTTACGTGATGATGATGATCTTAATAAATTAATTTAAAATCTTTTCTAATTAAACACATTTTCTCCCTTATGGTACTGTCTATTTATTATCAAAACGTACGTGGGCTACGTACCAAGCTTAATAATTTATACCTCAATTCAACTGTTTGCGAATATGATATAATATGTTTAACAGAAACGAATCTAAATAATACTATAAATGATAGTGAGATCCTTTCAAATAACTATCACATTGTGCGTCGAGATAGATCATCTACATCCTCTCTCAAGTCTGATGGTGGTGGTGTCCTCATTGGTATCCGCAAGCATCTCAACTTCATTATCAAATCTGCATGGTTCAGTGACGCTGAGGATGTGTGGATTTCATTAACAATTAACAATATAAATCTTCATTTGTGCTGTGTATACTTACCGCCCAATAATAACATTATGATTCAAACATTTCTAAATAATTTAGCACTTATCCGTGATAACTGTGTTAATAGTAACTTTTTAATCTGTGGAGATTTTAACCTCCCTCATTTGCAGTGGATACATGTAAATAACAGCCTATCGCCGAGCAACAGCTACAATACTTTGAGTACTGAATTTGTTGACTGCATGTGTTACTGTAATTTATCTCAGTTTAACTCAATTAAAAATCATAATAATAGGATTTTAGATCTGATCATTGCTAATGTTAATGACGTGAAAGTTATTGAGTGTGATTCGCCACTTGTTAACATTGATAATCATCATCCTCCCCTCGATATATATTTAAATATTTCCATTGACAACAACCTTACCTCTAAGGGTAGGAAATCATACTTATTCCATAAAGCAGATTACATTAACATTAATAATAAACTTATGGCTATCAATTGGGATACATTTTTTCATAATTTGGATACTGAAGAGATGGTAAAATCATTTTATAATGTGCTTTATGACATAATAGATGAATTTGTACCTCTCCGGAAAGGTGATAATGAAAATTTTTCTGCGTGGTATTCAAGGGAATTAATCGCTCTAATTAAAATCAAATACAAAGCACATAGGCAGTATAAACGTTTCAAATCCCTTGAACACTACAATGAATTTTCTTTCATTCGACGTAAAGTTAAACATTTGGCTTATCAATGTTACAGAAATTATGTAACAAGTATAGAAAATCAAATACCTAACAATAGTAAAAAGTTTTGGTCTTTCATATCATCGACATCTAAACAATGTAAAATTCCTAACACTATGTTATATAATCATGTGAATGTGTGTAATGGAAAAGATATCTGTAAAGCTTTTTCGAATCATTTTGCGGCTTCTTTTAATAGTAATGCAGTTTCAAATAATAGTTTCAATGCTTCACAAACTCAATTTAACGTCAATGCTATTTCTTCTGTATGTTTCAGTAATAATGAAGTTCTTGAAAACCTTCTGTCACTAGACACCAGTAAAGGGGCGGGTTCTGACGAAATTCCACCATTGTTCATTAAAAATTGTGCATCATCCTTAAGTTACTCTTTAATGTTAATTTTCAATAAATCTTTACTAGAAGGACATTGCCCTGACATCTGGAAACAAGCTTATGTTGTACCTGTACATAAAACTGGAGCTAAGAATTATATTGAGAATTACAGACCTATTTCTAAATTGTGTTCATTTGAAAAAATTTTTGAAAAACTAATATACTCAATTTTATATTCGTCTGTTAAATCTCTAATTATCCCTGAACAGCACGGCTTCATGCCCGGAAGGTCGGTTGAAACCAACTTACTAACTTACTTAAATGACATTTTAAAACATATGGACAATACATGTCAAGTTGATTCAATATATTCTATACTGACCTAAGCAAAGCGTTTGACAAAATTGATCACAACATACTACTCTGTAAATTAGCTAAAGTCGGGGTGAATGGCAGCTTGTTAAGTTGGTTTAAATCATACTTGACGGGCAGAAGCCAGTGTGTAGTTTTAAATGGATTCAAATCTGACCCAATCTCAGTTTCATCCGGAGTTCCTCAGGGTTGTCACTTAGGCCCTTTATTATTTAATATATTTTTAAACGATATATCAAGCTGCTTTAAATTCTCCAGTTTTCTGCTTTACGCAGACGACCTGAAAATTTACCATCCCATAAATTCAATTAAAAATTGCAAACAACTTCAATCTGACTTAAACAGATTTGTTAAGTATGCTGCAAAAAATAATTTAATTATAAACATTAACAAATGTTCCTACATAACTTTTACACGAAATAGATCATCCATTAATTATCATTATAAAATATCAGGCTCAACATTGTTTGCGGTAAATGAAATTAAAGATTTAGGGATAACTATTGATAGTAAGTTTCTTTTAGATAAACATACTGACAATATTGTAAAAAAATCTTATATACTGCTGGGATTTCTTATTAGAACTTGCCGAAACTTCAAGGAACCACAAACTATTCTAACTCTTTATTTCGCTCTAGTTAGAAGTCAGCTAGAATTTGCTGTAGTTGTTTGGAATCCGCAATACTCCACATATATACATAGAATAGAAAGTATTCAGAAAAAATTTTGCAGATATTTTTTCTCAAAATTTCCAAACTTCAACCTTAACCTTTTATCACTGTACAATAGACGCAAACTATTGGATCTAGTGTTTTTGTATAAATTATTAAATAACTTAATTGATTGCCCATCCTTATTATCACAGCTTAGTTTTCGAGTACATTCACATTCAATAAGATCTAATGAACTGTTTGCAATTAATTTCTCTAAAACAAATTCCGCAGTCAATTCTGTTATGAATCGTTTACCATTATTATATAATAATCTCTCTCATAATGTTATCTTCCCTGATATTTTTAATTCTACTCTTAACACATTCAAAAAACACGTTCAAATGTTATATAGAAATATTTAGTTTAATTATACATGCATAATGTACTGTTTCTAATTTGTCTTTTTCCAATTGTTTATATGTGTTTTATGTCTACTATTTTAAATTTTGTAACTCTATATGTAATTTAATGCTTCTCTGTAATTGGGGCACCAGCCCTGTTGAGAATGCTAAATGGTAAATAAATAAATAAATAAATAGATTTAATTTTATACAAAAATGACGTCAGTCTGGCTCGCGGAGAACGTATCGTCTATTGTAACCAGCGCGCGCTGGGTTCCCATGGCAACATAGAAGCGTGTGGTGTAATGCCGCAAGATACAACCTACGTTCAAAAAGTCAGGTCTCACCATCCCTTCTGCGCAAGCGCATATCTCACTTGTGACGTCAGAGTGGCTCGAAGATAAATCATTAATTATAAATAATTGGCAACATAATTTTAACTTTCAATTACATTTTAAGTTATAATTATTCATATACTTACGACATTTCACATGTAATTTCAATCACGCTAAACTTCCCCATTCTTTTAATTTTAGAATGAACTGTTTTTCTCCCGAAGGTTTATCCACTAAGAAAAAGGAGGAAAGGAATTGTCCAACGCGTGGAACGACTTTAGAAATGGCCCCTTTTTGTAACAAGTTAAGGATTTTTTTCTCACAAGCAATCTATCACTTGAGGAAAAACATTGATCAAGTACTTTCTTTGCAGAAACTGACTTAACTGAGAAAGGAATTTTATAACCCTTTACAGCCTGTAACACAGTGCTATCAGTAGTGATCTGCTGCCAGGAATTCAGAAAGTAATTAAGTATGCCAGCTACGGTTACCTTTAGTATGGATTTGACTTGACTTTCGGTAACGAGAAGTCCGAGGCTTGAATGCCCCCGTCTGGCGAGACGTCTTTGGAGTCTTCCGAGCGGGGGCCCTGGAGTTTAACGGCCTCGATGATGCTTGCACCGAATAAAATTTTGAATTTGGTGGTCTAGATTGCGAAAACTTACTTTTTGGGTGCGCTTGAATGAGTTTCAGGCAATCTTTCGCAGTTTTTTCTGCAGCTGACGCCGTCTTTAATTTTTCGTTGAATTCCTTGCCCATCAGCAACGTGTCCGGTGGGCTGGATTCTAAAATCGTCTTTGATGAAGCGTTTTAGTGTCGGTGTGATCAACGATTGTCAAAGACATAGTATGAATAAGGTCTACACTGAAACGACCTGCATCGCTAATATAGGTGATGACCTTGGTTATGTCCACTGGTTGTCCTGCAGAGACACTTAGAAACACAGACAGAGCTAACCCGATTGCATTTCCTGCAGCGGCTAACTGATCTTGTGCAAGTTTCTGGAAACCGTCTTTTTTTTTTATTTCTCCAAATCGGCTTCCAAAACATGAATATTTTCCAAAAGCTCATTTTTATCAAATGGAGCATCATGAATATCAACCTCAACAATCTCGCTCACTTTTAGATTCATCGTAAAACGGGAAAAGTTTACGAGCACGAACGCGGCACATGTGACTTTGACCTCACAAAAAACGTAATTGTCATGTATTAATGCAACTAGTTAGTTGCTAGCGCCATCTGTGGACAACAACAAGAATTGTTTTTTAATGCACAACTTGGCAACTAAATATTGTAACAGCTATGTAGACAGTGAATAGTATTTTTGTTAAAATAAATATATAAACCGAATACATGTTTCCTTACTCACTGCAAGAAGTGTTATAACTCTGAAACGTTACCAAACATACAAAAAAGAACATAACATGGTGGCAGCTTGGTAAAAAAAACGAGGAGTGAGGTTATATTCTTTTTGCCAGGTGGTATTGAAAAGAAAATCATTATTTTTCTTACTTGAAAAAAGAAGAAATATAATGGATTCAATCAAAACACCAACAGAGATGAGTTTTAAAGGGAATGTCGCACAAAACTGGAGGCTTTGGAAGCAGAAATTTGATATACAGGGTGAGTCTGGGAAGACGCCCCCCCCCCCTTAACTTTTTTATTATAAGTAATAGAAAAAAATGGCTCATATAAAAGTTTTATAATTTTACATATACTATTTGATGGCAGATGTAGATATTTTCTATAAAGTCAGGTTTACAAGATACGACTATCAACTTTTATTTTTCAAATGACAACCTATAATTATTTTAATAAAATAGAAACCGCCATTTTTTTCTCTTTTCAACGATGTATAGTCAAATCCACGTAAAAATTGCATTCCAATGTGATGACGTCACTTACTACGTTTATAAGAGATAGTAGTAAAAATTAAAATTTATTAACATCTGTCATAATTTGATATTTTTAAATTAAATAAATGTAATAAATTTACTTTTACTAATCATATCATAGATAGTTCATCAAATTGCAGAATATGTAATTATTATGGAATGTGACACCGAAAGCACCACAAACTCTCTAAGACAATAACCAACAATAACAATATCGAAAAATGGATAAATATAAAAAACACTTACTGTCATTAAACATATAACCTCAAAATGTAATACTTACATCTTCTGAAGAAGAAAATGAAATTAGAGGACCAACTAAACGTTTTTCTTCATGAAAGAATGCAGAAGCAATGTCTAGATAATTTTTTATCACTCATATTCAACTACAAAACGATGAAGTGCGGATATAAACATAGAAAATATTTATACAGTTCAAGTACAGACGTACGTCAACACACGCTTTATGATATTAGCAACACTCCAAACAATCGCATAGCTACTAATGCATTTGCGTCACTTAATACATACACTCTAGTGACGTCATCACATTGGAATTTCAACTATGCCATTTTTACGTGGATTTGACTATATTAACTTTTATTAATGTATAATTTCGAGAAAAATGAGATCATTTAGAAATGTCAGAAATAATTTTTAAACAACTATCATAGGTGGCTATGTTTCTCGAAATCGGATAAACATCCTTCTCAGTAAGTAACAAACAAATGTATACATTTTTGACATTAATTTAATTGTTTTACATTATTACGTTTTGTTTATTTTCATATAGCCACCTATAATATTTATTTAATAATTATTTCAAATATTTTTAAATATCTCTTTTTTCTCGAAATTTTTCAAATACATTAATAAAAGTTAATACATCGTTGAAAAGAGAAAAAAATGGCGGTTTTTATTTTATTAAAATAATTATAGGTTGCCATTTGAAAAATAAAAGTTGATAGTCGTATCTTGTAAACCTGACTTTATAAAAAATATCTACATCTGCCATCAACTAGTATATGTAAAATAATAAAACTTTTATAAGAGCCATTTTTTTCTATTACTTATAATAAAAAAATTAAAGGGGGGGGGGGCATCTTCCCAGACTCACCCTGTATATTTACTCGCCAGCGGAAAGTCAGAAAAACCAGATGAGGTTAAAATTGCAATGGGGGTTTCCAATATAACGCCTTTTTAAAATATATATTCTGCATATCAATTTTGGTCGTGAGTATATTGTAATAAAACTAAAATAATATATAATTGTTGAATACTTTATTTAAAAATTGAAATTAAAGTTTTATTTAAATGACCTTGTGACGTCATTCCCCTGATCAGTGTTGCCAACTATAAGTATATAAGTTTTAATTTCACCGGTTCGCAACACTGCCCCCGATAGCTAGCTTCATGTGATAAAATGACAGTGCAAGCTCGTTCGATTTCAAAATATATGAGAACACACACACGTGGTAACTGGTAAATGCAACTATCGAAAGCATGAATCACGAAAGCAGGTTATGTTTATATTCAATGCTTGAATTTACGCGGTACTCGTAGCCTAACTTCACTTCAGATTTTTAGCTACTTATAGTTCTATCTCATAGCGCACATGGACTATCTTTTTCTAGTCAGGGGAATGACGTCAAACCCATTGTCCGTAAACTTTATTATTTTTTTTCTCGGATACTATCAACTTTTTGGAAAAATAAAAAAATATGGGTCCAATATTTTGTTTTAAAGTTTATCATATAAAAAAATCAAAAAATCTTGGAAACCCCCATTCTTCTCAAATCTCTAGGTGACGAGGGTCTACAAATATATAACACATTTGACTTCGCTTCGGAGGAGGATGCAAAAAAGCTAAGTATAGTGCTGGAAAAGTTTAACAGCTACTGTAACCCTATTAAGAATCTTGTATTTGAACATTTCAAATTTTTTAATCGTGATCAGCTTGAAGGCGAAACATTCGATCAATTCGTGACGGCTTTAAGCAACTAGCGAGCACATGTGAATTTAAAGAACGAGACGTGATGATAATGGACAGAATTGTGCTAGGAATTAAAGATTCACGAATGCAAGAGAAGCTACTTCAAGAAACAGAACTAACGCTGGAAAATGCTGTTTCGATATGTCGTGCCTTGGAAAGCTCTTCGGCAAAACAAAAAGAAATATCGCGTGAGAATAAAAGCGACTTTTCTTCAGTGAACACAATAAACATCAAAACTGGAAGATTTAAACAAAAAAATCTTATTCCAAACTGCGGGACAAAAGTTCATAGCGAACTAAATTCCGGGTATGCTACTGCTGGTACAAGCAAAAGCACAGGGCAGACTTTAGGTTATAATGGGGTATTCCAAGTTTTTTTCATTTTTTAATATGTTATTCTATGCATAAAAATATTAGACCCGTATTTTTTCTTTTCGCCGAAAGGTTTCAAACACGCCAGAAATAAATTTTTAAAGTTTCAATAAATTACACCCTAGAAAATCGGCCGTGCGTGTGACGTCACAGGCACTGAGAATCAGCTGAGAACATCATTCGTAGGTCTGAGTCAGAGGCGTGGCGCGTTCGAACAAGAGCCAATAGGCTGACGCGAGTGCCTTCTTTGTCACAACAAGGCTGATACTGAATTTTACGTACTCGATTCAAATGCATTACAATTTCATTTTGATATTATGGTATTAAAAATCAGAAAAATAATGATTATATTCACTTTAATATTACTTATATATGGTAAACAATGATATCCAATAAGAATTTCTTTAAAAGCCGTAGGCTTGGAATACCCCATTGTAAAAACTGCGGGCTGACTCACCTACAAGGAAGGTGTCCTGCTTTTAACCGATACTGTAGCCGTTGTAAGCGTAAAGGTCATTACAGAAAACTTTGCAGAAGTAAAAATATCAACGAAATAGTAGAAACAGACAATAATAGTGATTGTGTGCCAGAAATTGAATCAAACAATGTTGTGTGGACAATAACGCGTTTAGATGAACGAACTATTAATGAAAACAATACTACGGTTAGTGCCATTGAATGGTTTGAAACAATCGACGTTGTAGGTAAAATTTTAAGTTTAAAAGTGGATAGTGGAAGTCAAGTGAACATCTTGAACTTACAGAATTTTAAAATACTAAAAATAAACACAAGAAAGTTATCTAAACCTTCATCACGATTGTATTCTTATTCTGGTCACACTTTGGACATTGTTGGGTAAATAACTCTACCATGCAAATATAAAAATGTGAAAAAGGACTTACAGTTTTATATTTCAAGCTCCGATAACTCAACTTCTATTTTAGGACTCAGTGCTGCTACTGAGCTAGGAATTTTGAAAATAAATACGTCAGAAGTAAAATGTGTAACAGAGCTAACATCTGTTAATGATATAATAAAAAAACACAAACAAGTGTTTACCGGTAGAGGAAAAATTTCAAAAACCTATAAAATAACGCTTTGTGAAAATGCAGAACCTCGAATATGTGCAGCTAGAAAAATACCACTAGTTTTGAAAAACAAAGTAAAGGAAAAACTTGATAACATGGTTGCGGAAAACTTACTCGTTCCGGTTACCGAGCCAACAGATTGGGTACACTCTATAGTAATCGCTCCAAAATCTAATGGTGATATCAGAATCTGCATGGATCCTCGTACTTTGAATACGTACGTGAAAAGGGAATTGTTCCAAATTCCTACACAAGATAGCTTATTTTCAGAACTATCGGGTGCTCAATATTTCACATTATGGGATGCATCTTCAGCATTTTTGCAAATTCCAATTGATTATGAGAGTTCATTGTTATGTACTATAGCAACACCTTTTGGACGTTATAGATACTTGAGAGCTTGAGACTACCATATGGTCTATCATCAGCCCCGGAAATATTTCAAAGATTTATTTTTGAAACTTTAGATGGACTGCCGGGAGTTATAGGATACGTTGATGACATCCTAGTTTCTGGAAGGACAAAGGAAGAGCATAATTCTAACCTTAACAATGTTCTCGAAAGAATCTCAAAGTCAGGCCTTACACTAAATATGGAAAAGTCAAAAATTTGCGTAACTGAGGTGAAATTCTTAGGCCACATGTTAAGTGCAAAAGGCATAGCACCAGATGACAAGAAAACTCAAGCCATAACAAGAATGAAAGCACCCCAAAACAAGAAGGAATTTCAGCGCTTCTTGGGTATGATAGTTTACCTAGCGAAGTTTATCCCTAACCTGTCTGAGAAAACAAGCACATTGAGAAAACTCTTACCAAACAGTGTAGAGTGGCGGTGGACCGAAAATGAGGAAAAATATTTTAACAAGCTTAAAGAACTCGTGACCTCTGCACCTGTCTTGTCTTATTTTGATCAAAATAAAGAAGTTACTTTGTCCGTAGATGCCAGTCCTTTTGGCCTTGGTGCAGTTATATCTCAAAGTGGACACCCAGTGGAATATGCTTCAGTGTCATTAACTCCAACCTAACAGATATAATATAATCACATTGAAAAAGAATTATTAGCTATCGTGCACGGGTGCAAACGTATTCATTATTATGTATTTGGCCGAAAAATTGTAATTGAGACTGATCATCGTCCTTTGTTAGATTTACTGAAGAAACCATTAGAAGAAATGTCTCCTAGAATTCAAAGATTAGCATATAGACTCTTACGATATCAGTTCGACCTAAAATATGTAGCAGGAAAAAATCTACAAGTGCCTGATACTCTAAGTAGAGATCCATCTAAGGTGTTGGGATCTTGACGCAAACTAATTGCGATCTTGACGTTTATGACAAACTTTTGTATCAAGTTGTACATGATTTCTAAAATCTGATATCTAGTAGCTAAGTTTTTCAGTTTTATGTTTTTTGTGATAGATACGTTTTTTGTTGACAGAAAAGTCAGTAGAAAATAATATTTTGTCTTTTGTGTGTGTTTTTCTATTATTGTGAATAAATTCAGTTATTGTACATCGCTTTTTTTAATGAACTTCGAACCTTAATGTGTTTTTGTACGGGTAGTACTTTGATACATTCAGTTCTCGGAACATTTGGCGACCGTGACAGGACATAGGTGAGAATAATAATAGTGAAGTAGTGCCGAAGAAGTAATAATAGTCAGTTGTGTTTACCGGACTACGTTCGCGTATCGTGTTATCTCACAGAACGGTGTACAAATAACAAGTAGTTTCGGTTTTTGACGCGCAATTCGCAATTATTCGTGTTCGGTAGTGTCTACTACAATGGAAACTATTAAAAGAAAACGCACGACACTTCGGGCTGCATTGAAACGTGTAGCAAACCGCTAGAAGTTTTATTAATGTCTAAAGAAAGGGATGAAGAAGAAGTCGAGGCTAAAATCGATTTAATTCGTCAGAAACATGACGCACTGCGACAGGTGGACGAAGAGATATTTTCTGAGCTGCTGCGGTAGGATGCCACAGAAGAACAACTCTTAAAAAAAACTGAAGAATGCGATGAATACATTTTGACATATACAAAGCTCAAATGTAAGCACAGACTTCAGCGAGAGGAATCGGTAAGGGAAGTTTCTTCATTGGCGAGTAACAATAGTTCTTCAAATACACATAAATTCCGATTACCGCCATTTCAATTTAAACAGTTTGGTGGAGAAATTAAGGATTGGCTGCCATTTTGGAGCCAATTCAAGAAAATTCATAATGATAGTGACATCCCTCTTGAAGACAAATTTCAGTATTTGTTATTGGCTGTCAAACCAGATACTAGAGTCATGGAATTGGTAGAGAGTTATCCTGCTACCGCAGAAAATTATGATAAGGTCATCACAAGCCTTAAAAGCAGATTTGGTAGGGATGATCTACTAATAGAGAATTATTAAAAATAATTATTAACAACGCTCTTCCAAATTCAAACAAAATAACTTTGAATAGTTTATTCGACAAAATAGAGACTCAAATACGTTCTTTAGAAACATTAGGCATATCTATAGATACGGGCGCGGCCATGCTTTATCCGCTCGTAGAATCTTGTTTGCCGGAAGAGTTGATCAGGGTTTGGCAAAGATCAACTTATTATCCTAGTCAATTAAATTCTACCCTGAAAGACCGTCTGGATAAACTTATTGCCTTCATAAAATCGGAAGTAGAAAATGAAGAACGCATTGCTTTAGCGGTTGAAGGATTCGGATTAGGATCTACGGCATTTATAAATAAATTTAAACCTAAATTGAAATCTGCTGAACAGAGTCCTCCCACTGCAGCAGGGTTATTAAATTGTGATGTTTCGGCGAAGTGTGTCTTTTGTAACGGCGGTCACAACCCTGAAAGGTGTTTTAAAGCACAAAAGATGTATTTGGAAGAAAGACGTAAGATACTTGCAGAAAGAAAGGCGTGCTACCGGTGTGCACGGATTGGTCATCGCGGTAGACAATGTCGTGAACGGTCAAAGTGTGTTGTATGTGGTAAACAGCACTTAGTAATTTTGTGTTCTGATGTAGATAATAAAAGTAGTACGGGAAAAATAGGTCAAGACGAACGGAAAAAGTTTGATGTATCCAGTGATTGTTCTAAAACCGTTAAGACAGAGTCGGTTCTAACGAATTATACAAACACTCCCGTATTTTTGCAAACATTACGTGTAAAAATGCGGAGTTTAGAAAATGATCGTGAAATACGGGTAATTCTGGACAGCGGGTCACAGCGATCATATATATTGAAAGCGACTGCGAAAGAATTCAGATATCCGGTCAAACGAACGGAAACTATCGTACACACACTGTTTGGAGGTACTTCTACATGCGAACAAGAACACAAATGTTATGATGTTAGATTAGCTAGTTTAGATGATACTTACTGGTGCAAATTTGAAGTTTTAGATCAACCTATAATCTGCAATGACATTACCCCTGTATACCCAAGTATTTGGTCGAAGGAATTACAACGTGAAAATATAACATTAACAGACGATGGACAAAATGATCCAATAGAACTTCTTATTGGTTCTGATGTGTTAGGTAAATTATTGACCAGCAAACATTGCATTCTTCCATGTGGTTTAGTTGTTTTACAAACCTTGTTAGGTTGGGTGCTTATGGGCAAAGTACCGAATAAGAGACCATCACATAGTACAACAATGACAGTAATGTCACTACTAAACAAAGACATGCTGATTACTGATCTATGGCAACTGGATGTGCTGGGGATCACAGAACTGGAAGAAGCAACAAAGGACTTGTTCAATAAAACAATTGCCATTAACAATGAAGGCCGTTATGAAGTTACCCTACCATGGAGAGAGGGACATCCACCCCTGCCTCTAAATGAAAACTTAGCCAGAAAAAGATTAGAAATAACTATCAGAAAACTTCAGAACACTAATTACTATGAGAAATATCAAGAAGTGTTTTCTGAATGGTTGAATGAAGAGATCATTGAAGAAGTGCCTGAAAAAGAATTAAACTTACCTGCTCACTATTTACCCCATAGACCGGTAATTAAAGAAGAAAGTATTACTACTAAAGTCAGACCTGTGTTCGATGCATCATCGAAAGAGAAGGGGAATCCGGCTTTAAATGACTGTTTGGAAAAGGGACCAAACCTGATAGAGCTCATACCAGCGATATTATTACGTTTTAGAAAAGAAAAATTTGGTGTTACATCGGACATAAGAAAAGCTTTTCTACAGATAAGTGTGAACGAAAAAGATAGAAATTTTCTAAGGTTTCTATGGAGAAATAAAGATGGAATTGAAAAGATTTATAGACATCGACGAGTAGTCTTTGGTGTAATTACCAGTCGTTTTCTTTTAGGAGCTACTATAAATTTCCATTTGAAACAATGTATAGAAAATTGTACATGTGAAAATGTAACTTATTCTAGACAGACAATTGATAAATTGCCAAACAGTTTTTACGTTGACAATTGCGTCACAAGTGTACCTGATAAAGCCGAATTGTCAAACTTCATCAAGGAAGCTAGTGTTCTGATGGCTGAAGCTAAATTTGAATTAAGAGGGTGGGAGAGTAATGAAGATGTAAGCATTGATTCGAATCCCGTTCCTCTATTAGGATTAACGTGGAACAAAGAAAAGGACATACTTACCATCTCTTCTCAAGCTTATGAACTTAATGAAAAAGTAACTAAAAGAACAATTCTTTCTGTGACACAAAGAATTTTCGACCCAATTGGATTCACGTGTCCAGCTACAATTCTACCAAAGCTAATTTTGCAGAAAATGTGGGAGTCGAAGATTAATTGGGATACTGAGGTTGATGGCAATACTAAAAATGTCTTTAAGAAATGGGTAAGCGAATTATCGTATCTGTACAAAATTGAAATGCCCAGATGGCTAAATATAGAACCCGAATCGCGTCTTAGCATTCACACATTTTGCGATGCTAGTGGCATAGCTTATGCGACTTCAATTTTCTTGAGAGTTGAGAAGCAAGACTCTGTGAAAATATGTTTGCTTCACGCTAAGAGTAGAGTTGCTCCAATAAAAAAGTTATCTATACCGAGATTGGAGTTGATGGCCGCTTGTATTGGGGCTAGGTTGTATTCTAAAATACGAGAAGTTCTTAGTGGAGAAATAGAAAACCGTTTTTGGTCGGATTCAATGACCGTTTTATCATGGATACGACGAAATGAAGAATGGGCTACATTTGTCTGGAACAGAGTTCAGGAAATCCGAGATTTAACTCCTGTAAATCGATGGAAACATGTACCCGGGACAATAAATCCGGTGGATTTACTTTCCAGAGGATGCTCACCAAAATATTTAGAACAGTCGAAATGGTGGGAGGGTCCTAATTGGCTTTATCTTAGTGAAGACAAATGGCCTAAGGAAGAGATTTCTTATGATGAAGCTGAAGTTAAAAGCGAATTAAAAAAGACTGTAATTTCTTCTATGCTTAATAATGAAGTGACGTATATCTACAGCTACTTTTCTGAGTATCAGAAGATTATTCGAACGATAGCTTGGATCTACCGATTTGCATATAATTGCAAGAATGCAAGAAATCCTAAAACTGGTGAACTTTCTGTAGGCGAACTAGATAGAGCTGAGAAAAAAGTAATTAAAATGGTTCAAAAGGAATCTAATCTAGAAGCAGATGAAAAACAACTATCTTCTTTGAAAGTTTTCAAAGACAAAGAAGATCTTTTAAGAGTAAAGACACAAATCTCAAGAAGAGAGGACTTGGAGAATTTTAGATATCCGTACTTATTACCCAAGAAACATGATGTAGTATGAAAATTGAATTATGACACACATGTTAAATCATGTCATGTAGGAACACAGGGACTTATAAATATTTTACGTGAAAAATATTGGGTATTAGGAGGTCGTAAAATTGTTAGATCTGTGATTTCTTCTTGCAAATCGTGCAAGCGACACCATGGTAAGAGTTTGCAAACTACAACCACTGAATTGCCAATGGATCGTGTTAGAGACGCCGCTACTTTTGAAGTGCTGGGAATTGATTTGGCAGGTCCTATTTACACGAAAGAAGGTAAAATATGGATATGTATTTTTACATGTGCTATATATCGTGCTATACATCTTGATGTCGTCATGTCTTCGTCTACGAATGATTTCTTAAAAACGTTCAGAAGATTCATAGCGAGACGTGGCAGGCCTCGCATTGTTTATACAGACAATGGTACAAATTTTTGTGATGCAGAAAATATATTTTGTCAGTTAAACTGGGATGAGATAACTAAGTTTGGTTCTGCACAAAGAATAGGCTGGAAGTTCATTCACCCTCTGCTCCTTGGTGGGGAGGTTGGTGGGAAAGAATGATTGGTATTCTCAAGCAATTACTACGGAAGACGTTAGGCCGTGCTAAACTCACGAATGAAGAAATGTATACTGTACTTTTGTGACTGCGAAGCAGTAATAAACGCGCGACCGTTAACGTATTTGACGAATGAACCAAGTGACTTAATTGCTCTTACGCCCGCGATGTTTATTCGGGAAACTACACAAGACGGCGTACCAGATTGTGATTCGGCGGACGCGAGTGCCCTAAATAGACGTGTTCGTTATTTACAAACTATACGAAAAGACTTACGAAAACGGTTTCGTGTAGAGTACCTCGGACAATTACAACGGTACAATAAATGTAAAAAGTCTGATCAAGTTTCGGTCGGTGATATCGTACTAATCGGTGACAACAATTTGAAACGTATTGATTGGCCATTAGCGCGTATCCATGAACTTTACCCGGGTAAAGATGGTCAGGTTCGTCTAGTAAAATTAAAAACTGCAAACGGTTTTTTGTTAAGACCTTGTCAAAGACTGTTTCCACTTGAAGGCGCTACCGTTCCTCAGGTAAGTGAAAACAGAGATCCAGCCGACGTTGCTACTGGTGATCCAGAGCCTGATAACCCAGAGTCAGCTGATCCAGAGTCAACTGATCCAGAGCTTGCTACTCCCAAACCGGGGGAGAACATAATGGCTACTGCTGCAGATGCCAGAGTTCCAGAAAGTGAAAGTGATGTGCAGTGTAAAAGTGATCTAGTGTCCAGATTTGGTCGTAAGATCAAAGCACCTGTAAGGCTTAATTATAAGTAAACTTATTTGTAATCTAAGCGTCAATTATCCTTTTTTGTGGTAAACCTTTGAAATTATTTATTTAAAGATTTCCCAGGTGGGAGAATGTTGGGATCTTGACGCAAACTAATTGCGATCTTGACGTTTATGACAAACTTTTGTATCAAGTTGTACATGATTTCTAAAATCTGATATCTAGTAGCTAAGTTTTTCAGTTTTATGTTTTTTGTGATAGATACGTTTTTTGTTGACAGAAAAGTCAGTAGAAAATAATATTTTGTCTTTTGTGTGTGTTTTTCTATTATTGTGAATAAATTCAGTTATTGTACATCGGTTTTTTTAATGAACTTCGAACCTTAATGTGTTTTTGTACGGGTAGTACTATAATACATTCAGTTCTCGGAACATAAGGAAACAATAAACACACAGTATCTTGAGAAGAATCTAAAAGTATTTTCAGTAATATGTACATCAAAACAAAATGAAGAACGTTTAATAAAAGCGATCAATGAAGATCCTACCCTTAGTAAACTAAAATACTATTGTCAGCATGGTTGGCCGAAACACAAGAGTAACGTTCCATCAACTTTAAAAAAATTATGGTCATTAAAGAACGATATTTACCTTCATAAAAATCTTTTATTTTTTAATAAAAGAGTGATAATACCAAATTGCCTGCAACAAGAATTTCTCGATTTACTCCATAAGTCTCACCAAGGAGTTGTATCCACTAAACTTCTTGCTCAAGAATCGGTTTACTGGACAGGTATAATGACCGATATAGAGAATATTGTCCTCAATTGCTTGATTTGCCAAAGGCATGCGAGAAGTAATACAAAAGAACCTCTACAACCCCATGATGGTCCAGAACTTCCTTGGCAAAAAATCGGAATAGATTTTAAATCTTTTGGAACACTAAATTTTATTGCGATTGTTGATTATTTCAGCAAATTTATCATTGTTAATAAAATTTTCAGTAAGACTGCTGATAGTGTAATATCAATCCTGAAAAATATCTTCTCAATAAATGGAATTCCTCAAGAAATATTCTCAGACAATGGACCACCGTCCAACTCTAGAGAATTTTCTAACTGCCCATAAATACGACATTCGTTTATCAACTTCCAGTCCACTATACGCTGCATCAAATGGAATGGTTGAACGGGCCAAACTGTCAAAAGTCTACTGACTAAAGCTACTAAACAGATCCATTTTTAGCAATCTTGAACTACAATATTTCGCCAAAACAAGATTTACCATCTCCTAGTCAGCTGTTAATGGGGCGAAGGTTACGAACAACCCTTCCGGTCGCCAAAAGCTTATTAAATCCAAAATATTCAGCTAGAGATGTTAGGAAAAAGTTGCAAGTCAGGCAAAGGAAACAAAAATCTTATTATGATCAAAACACTAACACGCCTATTCAGAAACGAAAATATAAACAGTGTTTAAGTTAAACACTGTTTAATTTTGACATTTTGTTCATTTTTCTATTCAGAGACTACTTTTTTAGTTACTGTTTAAATCCTTAAACACTGTTTAAATTTAAACAGTGTTTATCGTTAGTAACCCTGTTTAAACGAATTTTGCTCATTCAGAGACTCTTTTTCATCGTAGTCATCGTAACTAAACATCAATTTAAACATGCAAATTTAAACATCATATGGGGGTAGTTTAAATCTGTGATAAATGAGTAATAATGTGATAATATCTATTAAAATGAGTGAAATTAATATTTTTTTTTAAATATTAAAAAAATCGAGAAGTAAACGAAAATGAACACCCACAAATTTTTAATCTGTACTTAAATAGAAAAAATCCTTGTTAAAATTATAGTAATGACATTTTTTATGTTTTTTATTTATTTGAAGTAGAAATTAAATGTTGGTTTTATTAAACTTAACAGAATTTAAACTAAAAAAGTTGATTTATTTATATTATGAGTTCTGAAAAATATTTTTAAATTTAAACCAGAGATGTTTAGATTAAAATCTATACGTCTATACTACAAGTACTCTCAGTTCCACGATATTTTGGAAGAGGACCATGTCAAGATGATGCTGCAGGCTATCATGGATTTTCTCAGCCAATAATGTCGCGCATTATTAAAAAAAATGTTTATTGCATTAGCAAGTAAAAAATTTATAAATTTTTATTCAATTATGAGGTGTTCTTCTATTATCGAAGCCACAGATTACACCCTTATTAAAATTAAGAAGCGTATTTGGAATGAATGCATCCTACGCAGAAGGTTTGAAGACAGAGAAATTAAAGGCATAATATAACTGTAGTCTGTTTTTATTAACTCCAATTTTGCATCCATCTATGCCAGCACAAGAAAGACAAATATCCGAAAATATTTTTCTTCCAATTTCCAATTTTCTGATTTACTTCTTTTTTATTTTGATCCACTTCTTCTTATTTTATTATATTTTCGATTAATCAGTATAAAATTATGATTTAATAATAATTAAATTGAAATATGTATATTTTTTGACAGGATGACAGATACAATGTGTCAAAAATTTGTAAACAATGTTTATTGTAAACAGTGTTTAAATACTTATAGCTCATCCAAAATAGAAAAGTACCTGTCAATCATTCTCGCGCATATAATGCAACAAAATAATTGAAAGAGACGGCAACATAAATATAGTTTTTTTCTAATAGTGTTCAATGTGCCGCACAGTACATACTATACGCATCGTAGACCTATGCCTGGCCTACCAGTGGCCCTGTGCAGTACTGGGTTATAGTAGCTATACCTACCCCATATAAACAAAGTTCAAAACTGCACTGATCCAATAAAGTAGGGGCGTAAACCATAAATGGGAAAGCAATCTACCAGTGGCGTGGGATTATTTTAATACAAACGGAATTTTTGTAAATAGTTATATTTTAAAACAACAACATTTATGAACATCATCAACGTCTTCTCGGATACCGTCTGACTGTGCATTGATGTACAAATTAACAGTATATATACTATTTTTCTAATTAAGTAGAGGAGAATGGTTTATATCGGTTTGATCATTATCAATATTTTTCTTTGAAATAACAGCTTCTTTAATCTCTAGATTAAAATGTACACGTGAATGGATTACATCGGTTTGGTCATTGTCTATATTTTTCTTTGAAATAACAGCTTCTTTAATCTCTAGATTTTCAAGCCAAATTATTGTAAATCCTTTTTCTGCTACATACAAGATTACCAATCACCCTGTCCATAAATGATTATTACCTACTAATATAATCGTCGGCAAATTCTGTGCTGTTTTCTGTTTATTGCAGTTATATGTTCTTTAAATCTTAATTTTGAATTTCCTAAATATTATATAATAATTTCCTAATATAGTGTCCCCATATGAACTAGGAACTAAGTACGCCACTGGTAAAAAACGCAATGGGGGGTATCTTCTCCCATTGGTTGCTCAAAATATGAACGAAAATACGACTTTCGCGCAGGTTCATTTCTATTTTGGACGAGCTATAGTAGCCATGTTTCTGAATGAACAAAAATTTAAACAACGTTGACTATTTTAAACAGTGTTTAAATTAAACACTGTTTAAATTTTTGTTCCTGAATAGGCCTGTAAAACATTACCTAAAATAAATTCTGATCAACCTATCATGATGCAAGCTAATACAAGGGTCTGAAAACCTGGAACAGTATTAAATAAATCTGGACCTAATGATTATCTATTGAAAATTGATAACGCGATTTATCGAAGAAATCGTAAATTCATTAGACCTCTAAGATCTAATAAAATTGAAGAAAGTATAATCACAATCGAAGACTACGACAATCCCTCCCAGATTACGAGTCATTGTTCTCAACTCCCAATTATGACTAATCATAAACCGACATCAAATGAAACTAACAACACGAACCTTAGTTCTAAACAGTTTGTAACCAGAAGTGGTCGTGTGATCAAAGCGCCAGATAGATTGAATTTATAAGTTCCTTATTTACACTCATATTGAATGTATTTAAATTAAGTTAATGAAGTTTATTTTTCTTTTGTAAAAAAAAGGGCGTGTCATATATTAATAAAACTGGTTAGTTATCTGTTAGTTATCTGTGGACAACAACAAGAATTGTTTTATAATGTACAACTTGGCAACTGAATATTGTAACAGCTATGTAGACAGTGAATAGTATTTATGTTAAAATAAATATATAAACCGAATACATGTTTCCTTACTCACTACAACAAGTGGCATAACTCTGAAACGTTACCAAACATACAAAAAAGAACATAACAGTAATGACGAGAAATATTCGATTTCCGGGAATGGACTGTGTCAATTTTTGAGTCAGAGCTCAACGTTTCGCCCGCAGTCGTATGGGGCATCTTCAGGAGCAAGAACGTTTTACTGTCGATAAACAAGGTTACTCGACGTGTCAACCACGCTAGAGGCCAAGTTTAAGCAATAAAGGCGCAAGGGACGACTCAGTTTATAAGGTTACCCGACGTGTAAACCACGCTAGAGGCCAAATAAACCAAATAGTAGACAGTAAATAAAATATGAAAATTACAGCTTTTACAATTATTTCTATTGGTTAAAATTTTTAGTAACGTTACTAAGAGCTAGCAACTTCTTTACAGAATTGGGGTGATTAAAGTATAATGATTGTTATGAAATTCATTTTTGAATTTAGGTATTATATGATTAAGCAATGGATTTTAAAAATATTTAGTAATATAAAATTTGAGTTGATTATGATTTTTATTCATTGCAGGGATCTGTATACCAGTTGAATATTCCTGATTTGGAAAAAAATGACGAAATGCGTTCGCATGTTCTTCCACCATTAAATATTGAATTTTCTGATCAGTATTTAAAGCCTTCAATCCAGTGCGGTAAATATTTTCGAATCCATGTGTCATTTTGTGCGTATTAAAATATTTTATTTTTTTAGTAAGTAAAGACATATACGCAGAATGCCTGGCTAAAAACTCACATAGCAATATTGTTATTACTATGAGTAGTTTAAAAACAATTATTGATAATTATGGACCGGACTATTCCAATTCTTGGGATATTCCTGTTGTTGTGAAAAAACACGGTAAGTCATTTGTATTTATTTGGGAAAATATCTACTTAAAATGAGAAACGCGCAAAAAGTTCATATTTATTTATACATAGCAATTTTACAACAGAAAAAAAATATTATCATTATATTGTACTGTTTATTTATATGGATGAAGTGTAAAAGATTACAAAACACGGGTATTTATATTACAATTTTATTAAATACCGACAAAAATAACAAAAATAAATTAAACGAAAATAACACAAATTAAACTGGCAGCTGTCTGGTAATCATTGGACCACGTCAATTGCAATACGTTCGAAGGGACTTCTAGCGTTATACTGGTGCATTGGAATTCTTCTTTTCCTATGTGGCCTGTTATTTCCCGCGCAGACCACACATTTCTTGCATCACTCTTTAACATCTTCCTTGCAATGTACCCAGCAAATTCGTTGGCGCAATCTTTCATGGGTTTTATTCACTCCAAAATGTCCTCTACCAGTTTCGTCTTGGATCTCTTCTAGTACTTTCAGTACTCTATTCCTAGGGATTATCAGCTGGGTTCTACTTTCCGTACCTTTCGTATTCTCTACGACACGTTGCGGGAGGTTTACTACGTTTAGTACGATTTAACACTTTGTGAGCGTCGTGCAACATCTTCCCGTACTGGTCTGCTGTCACCATGTTTTCAATCCAGAATGATCTTCAAGTCCGGGTTATTCTTTTGGTCCTTCTGTAAGTCTTCAGATCTCCAACTCTCGTTGACTACTGTTGTCCTTGTTACGGTGGAAAATTTCCTTTCTAAACAACAACAGTGCTTGCAGTCTTCAGGATTTTAGAGTTTTGCAGCCTCGTGTTCTAATGCGTATGACAATGCGTCAATTAGGGTCTTCGGACGAGAATGTTTGTTTAATGTTTGTTGTGTCTCATTTTCCCGTATCTCAAGGCATTCCAGGACGCTGTCGGGGGCGGTAGGGTGTGCCAGGTAAACCAAAAGAATTATGTCAAACTTTCTTGTGCGCTCTGACATCGGTTCCTCAGTAGTTGAGTTTGGTACTTCTGTTCCAAGTGCTCGTTGCCGTGCTGCATCTCCAGTCTCTTGACTATTTGGTCGAAGTCTGTTCGTCCTCTTTCAGGGTTTGTAAGACATCCATGGCTTCTCCTTGCAGCGAGACTGTGAACGCTGTAACCTTATTCACAGACGACCAAGCATAAGCCTTCGCAACTGCTTCAAATTGTCTTAGATAGTTCGGCCACGATGTCTTGTCATCGAATTCTAATGTTTTTATTTGTATTTTTGCATTGCTTTCTTCTTTTATTACTTACACGTCGCCCACATCAACTACACCAGACTTTACTATCGGTGATGAGGTAATTTTGGAGAAATTATGCTGCAACTCGTTAACTTTCTTTTCATAATTCTCTCTTCTAATATTCTACAACTTTCTTTCAATTGATCTTTAAATTGTTCGTTAGTTTCTCTTCTAAAACTCCAGAATTTTCCGTTAGTTTCCCTTCCCATATTCTATTCTTCTTTTAAAATTCTATAATTTCCTGTCATTTCACCTGATAGTGAGTTAGAAGTTTCTTTCATGTATTTTTTTTTAAGTTTTTTTCAGATGTTTTAGAACTTTCTGCTAATTTTTCTTCTAATTTCTGTTCCAAACTTCTAAGACACTGTTCTTTTTTTCAATGTTCTAAAAATTTCCACTAACTTTTGTTCTAAAATTTTAGACTTTTCTAGCAAATTCTTCTTTTAATGTTCTAGAATTTTCCACTGACTTTTCTAGAATATCAAAAATTTCGGATAGAAATTCATCAGGATTTTTACCAGTTTCTACTACGGCTTGCCATAGACGAAGTTGTAGAACAGTCTTGGTCCCGATGTCTCCAACTCTTGTTCTTCTAACTTCCTCTTGAGATCGGTCACTTTTAATTCACTTATTTTCGTCATCGCCATGATATTTATTTTTAATTCTCACTTCACAGTTTTTAACCTCACACCCGACATCAATGGTAACGTTTATTTATTTAGGTGAAGTGTAAAAATACTTGAAAATCTAATATTTATATAACTAAGTTAAATAAACAAAATATGAAGAATATTGGAAAAAAATTCACTGAAAATAGGTGGCACCATCAAGATCGAGGTTTGAGCCTATTCGCGATGCCAGCCAAACGATCTCTATCTAGCGGACAAATTTGGAACCTCGTACGTTGGTATTGTTTACATTGTGTATCACATACGTTTTGTGTTTTTTCTCCATTTATTTTCATATTTACATAAATAAACGTATTTAAAAATGAGTAACTTTTATTGTTGTGTACCTGGGTGTAATTCGTGGGCGAAAAAAAATCCAGATATTCATTTTCACCATTTTCCTATGCGTAATCAAAGAAAGGTATCGTTTGTTAACCGATTAGGGATAGAAGATATGGTTGATAAACATCTAGCCTGGGTACTAAAACTTCGAATTGGCAAAAAAGTGCGAACAAAGTATATGTACGTTTGTTCATTACATTTTGTTGGTAACAACTATTTTCCAGTTAAGGACGGTAAGAGTAATCTACATATTATTTGAGTATAAAATAATTGATAGTTTTTTTCTTTCAAAAAAAAAAATGCCACAACGAGAAAATTGACGCGTAACGCAGTGCCTTCTAAAAATTTACCTTGTGTTACTACAGCACCAAAGGGGCGAAAGAGAGAGTGAGCTGGTACTTCTGTAGATTTTAATCTTCATTCTACAAGCTTAGAAATTCCACAATGTTCTCATGAATATAATGGGGATGAAGAACATGCACTACAAGAAATTAATACAGCCAATATTTTACTTGAACTTTCAAAAAGCACTTCAAAGTTTGACGTAATAAAAAAATGAGAGATTTCAGTGTGCAAGTACTGCTGTCATGTTGACAGATTGACAGCACTTGTTAGTACTGAAACACATAACCAAAAATCATTTTGTGTATACAATAAATAAAAATATTTGTACAAATAGAAAATTAATTATTGATTTTATGATTTTCGTACGAAAAATATTGTACAAACCTCTTGCGTGAACTGGGTTTCCGGAATCGTTCTATGGCAGCGCTCGCGAGCTCGCGCCGCCAAACACTCCTCCGGAAACCAGTCGTTCCCGCATTTGGTATGTAAATAACTATTCCTTAATCTATGACCTACTCCAGGGGGCTGAAACAGTGGGTGCGTTCAATGAGCTTAGCAAACTAGCGAAATCGGACAGCAAACCGGATATGACGTCATATCTGACGTCATCGTTCATGATATGCTGTCATTTGATAACCTAGCACAACAGCGTACATTTTCTCGCTGTTGCTGTTGAAACAAGTTGCACTAAGGAAGTTTAAATATCTTTTATAATGTCAGATATACCTGAAAATAATAACATGTGTATTAGAAGTGAGTAATAACAGCTATTTCAATTTTAAGACAAATGTCAAATAAAATTTCAATATTTGAAACTCGCGCTGTAGATGCCGTTCATTATACATTTTGCTAGTGCTGCTGTGCTGTTCTGCTAGCGCTAACCTGCTAACTTCATTGAACGCACTATTGCGTGGCGTGAAACAAAGTTTCAATCTAGATCTCTTTGAAAAGCCAATCATAGATGTCACCAGTATAGTCAAACCGAACAAGCAGAAGACTCACGTCATCAAATAATATTACTAAAGTAATGACGTCATGTGCTACTATGAATATATGGGATACTGATTTGTTTTAGAATAAAACTGCAATGCGTGTTGCATAACTTACTATAACCTATCTCTTCAAGTGACAGTTGTCAAATTAGTAAGCACAACCTTTCGAAGTCTGTCGGCGTCATCACAGTTGATTTGTGACGGAAACGATAGTGAATAAGTGCATTTAGTAAATTGAAGGGCATTAGCTGTTCTCTAAAAGTACATAATTCAATTAAATTTTTAAAAAAATAGAAAAAAAAATACCTCTCGTACGGTTTTCGATGGAATTAATGGACCAACGTTATCCAGTTCCCGTTCAAAATAATGCACTACATTCATTGTCAGTTATTTTGACTGGTTTGATAAAGCTTTAATCATGATTTGTCAGTAACATAAAAAAACTGACACGATACTTTCTGACTGACACTGACAAGCGAATGACAAGATCAATATTCGATCGGTATAAAATATAATATAAACAAGATCATTTTTATTATTGCCAATGTATGGTATGAAAATCAACTACAATTATTTCAAATAATTTTATATTGTCTAAGAGAAATATGGACTGACTTTAGAAATAATTGTAAATTCATTAATATATACGTTTCTTAATACAAATATTTTTTTTCTTCTCTTTTTAAAAATAAATAACACCCAATAATCTTAATAAGTTATATTTCATTTTATAAAGTTTTTTTTCAGGTTGATGACGTGAGTCTTCTGCTTGTTCGGTTTGACTATAGTTCTAAAATTTAGTAATATTAGATTATTATGTTTTTTGGTGACATTTATTTATGAATCTATATTTTATCATCAAATTATTTTATTTTCTATTTTCTTTTGACATTTCAAACAAATTTTGATTTGTAATCACTTTGTAATCAATGTAAAATATTTGATGAGAAGACTATAATTTTTTGTGATGAGTTTATAATATAATAATTCGTACCACCTAGAACGATCGTCAATAAATTCGATGAAATACTTAGCCCCTGCCAAGGATGTCGTCCTCATTGGACCTCAGATGTCCGTGTGCACCAACTCCAAGATCTTCGTTTGACGCTCTGATTTGCCGGGGAATGGTGTCCTTGTCATCTTTCCCTCTGAGCAGGTGTCGCAGTTCAATGGAGGTTTCCAATACAACGCCTTTTTAAAATATATATTCTGCATATCAATTTTGGTCGTGAGTATATTGTAATAAAACTAAAATAATATGTAATTGTTGAATACTTTATTTAAAAATTGAAATTAAAATTTTATTTAAATGACCTTGTGACGTCATTCCCCTGATCAGTGTTGCCAACTATAAGTATATAAGATTTAATTTCACCGGTTCGCAACACTGCGTCCGATAGCTAGCTTCATGTGATAAAATGACAGTGCAAGCTCGATTTCATTTCATTTCAAAATATATGAGAACACACACACGTTGTAATTGGTAAATGCATCTATCGAAAGCATGAATCACGAAAGCAGGTTATGTTTATATTCAATGTTTGAATTTACGCGGTACTCGTAGCCTAACTTCACTTCAGTTTTTTAGCTACTTATAGTTCTATCTCATAGCGCACATGGACTATCTTTTTCTAGTCAGGGGAATGACGTCACACCCATTGTCCGTAAACTTTATTAATTTTTTTCTCGGATACTATCAACTTTTTGGAAAAATAAAAAAATATGGGTACAATATTTTGTTTTAAAGTTTATCATATAAAAAATCAAAAAATCTTGGAAACCCCTATTTTCCGTTGTCGTCTATCAGTTGTACTCCTTTTACGATACCTTTACGAATGCTATCCTGGGTGTCTCGTACGTTGGCGTGGTCCAAACGTCTGTGTAGCGTCTCGAGCGACACTTTGTTTTGTTTCGAAACGGCTGTAGCGGATTGCGCATCTTGAGTAGATTCGGGCACGTAGTACAAGTCGTCGACTCTGGCTGCAAACAACACCATGTTTCCACTCGTGTCCCGTATAGTCGCATCATCTTTCCGAAAATGAACATCAAGGCCGCGATCCGCAATTTTGCTAACCGATAAGAGGTTAGTTCTCAAGTCCGGTACGAATAGAGTGTTTTGTAATGTGATGTCTTTCTTTTTACCATTTGTGTCCGCAATAAAACGCACATTACCTTCGCCCCGTGTGACTGCGGTCGCATCACTCGCGAGTTTCAACGTACCGCCTCGAGTGTCAAACACTTCGTCGAAATACTGCGATTCATTACATAGGTGGATGGTAGCACCACTGTCCTGGCACCATTTTCTGATTGGGTTGTCTATCTTCTGTGTTGACACGTTGAGACAGACATCGTCCACGACTGTCGCGCTCTCCTTTTTGTTTTTCGGACACTCGTTTGGCTTGTGCCCTGGCTTTTTACACTTAAAACAACAAATCGTTACCTTTTTGTCCGTTTGTTTAACGTCGCCACCTTTTTTTCGGTGATTCTGCCACCCGTCATATTTCTTCACGTACATGGCGCCCGACGTTGTCGTGTTTCCAGCGCCATTTTTGCGTGCGTCGCTTTCTTCCTTGATTTTTATGCGAAGAGCATCTGGCGTGGGCAATTTGTCGCACGACTCTATCGCACAGCGAAAATTCTCGAAAGATGATGGCAAGCTGTAGAGCAACAATATCGATAGCAGGTTCGGATTGATCTCAATCTCCATGTCGTTCAGCTTGTCTACTGAATCGAAGAAACTGTTGAGATGGGCACACACTTCGCCATTTTCTGCCATTTTCAGCAGCGTCAAGCTTTTCAATAGTGTAGCTTTCCTGGCGGACCCTTTCGACTGATACGTTTCTTCAAGTTTCGTCCACATTTCGCGCGAGGTAGCACAGCTCTTAATTTGTTTGAGTTAATTTGGTGAAATCGACAGAACTATGTCCGAACGTGCCTTCGCGTCGTTTCGCACATTTGTCGCGTTTGCGTCGTTCTCGCCCGGCTCTGGCTTCAACGCACTGCCATTTTTCTTTCTTAAATATTCTCTACTCAAAATTATTCATTTTCAACTGAATGGCTTGGTGGAGCCAGTACAAACTATGAGCCAAACGCCGTGTGAATGGTCAAAGCATGTTGAAGTTTGTGTTTGTTCAAGTCGACGAACTGCGCGAGGTTCATCAAGCCACTTCATTGTCTTTGCGGTCTTTTCTGTTTTGGCTTATATAACAAAGCAATTAAGCTCTGGAATATTCTCGCAGCTTCGATGCATCAATACAATAGAAGGGTGATTAAAACGCGTCTCAACGTGGTCTGTGTCGGAAGTGCCGTCGTCCGCGGGGTGACCTTTGAAATCGCTACCAAGCCTTTTTTACATTTTGAGGGCTTTACGTTTCAATTTTTTTTATTATAAATAAGAAAATCAAAATCTCAGAAGGGGCAAGTGTCTACATATGTGGACATCAATGACTTTTAATTCATTTACACACCGCTTAACGTCTTTTTTGTTGTGAAGTAGAAGGAGACGAAATAACTGATTGGAGCGGCGAGTACACTGTAAGATGAGTGTCTTAAGTTGCCGTAATGCACGTTGTCTGAAATATGTTACATTATAGTTTTCAGATGCGAAAATTATCTATCAAAAATAATATTTGTATATCAGTGTCAACAATGACAACTATATATTGTAAACACATGTTACATCAACTTGTCTCCATCTTTTCCGCTTACACACCGTACCGCTATTTTGTTCCATCTCTTTCTACTTCACGACAATGCTTTTACTTGAATATAATCCTTAAACATCTATATTGATTAAAAGTCATTAATGGCCACATATGGTAAGGTATTCCATACTCAATGAATAGAATCCATTGTACATTGTGAAATTAAAATAAAAATTTTATTGCAGAGGAAAATGGAAAGAAATTTTATGTTGCGTATGTGGATAAACCTTTTCTTCAAAGGCATATATCTTTAGCTGACATTGATTATAGTGTAAGAAAAAGACTTTTGAAACGTTTTTTACGGAGTAAAAATAATTTTAGGTAAAAATTTAATGATACAATTTACCAATATTTTTTAAATAATAATTTTTAGTTATCCAACACCTCAATTTATAAAAGACCTTTTTGATAGAAATAGTAACATTGAAAAAACAGACAATAATGTGAAAACGAATGAATACATTCCCGAGAAAAAACAAAGCGTAACCACTGATTCTCCTCTTAGTCCAACTCCAACAAGTGACAGTGAAAGTGAGAGTCTTGTTATGTTGGAATCATCGGAAAAAGTAAATGATAATTTACAGAATAAACAGACGGCAAGTTTTTGTTCGGGTCCAACTTTAATGAGAGACGATGAAGCACATGACGATCTTATAAATAAACAAGCAAAGGAAAAAACAAGAACAAGTGAAAATTTCATGGAAACTCATAATTCATTTCCTGATTTGTCTATTTTTGTGGATGAAACAACTGATGATCTAATTAACGCAGAAAAGAAATCAGAAAAGGAAGAAAAAGTAGAACACGTGGCAGATGAAGAACCTAAAATAGAATTGAAATTGAATAAAAATAAAAATAGTAAAATATATAACAACAAGGAACATAATGTGTCGTACAGGTTATGGAGCCTGAAAGCAGAAGATGAAAATGTATTAATGAAAAACTGCGTGAAGAGAAAGGCAATTAAAATTTTAGTCAGAGCGAAATCTGACGGCTACTTAGTAAGTATTATAGAGATTAATGATATTGTACAGTACTTGGATATATTTTAATGTTTTCTATCTAGCAAAGAAACAATGGTGTTAAACAAAGTAAAATTGCTAAATTATACATATACAATATAATTTCAGAGGTTTATAAAGAATTTAGAATGTTTAAGATTTAGATTTAAGGTGGAGGGTAGAGAAACGTCATGTGCACTGAGGCCTCATATGGTCGCACTGTACTGTCTCCGGATGCACAGCTCCCTAACTATCTTGAAGCTATTGTACGCTTCGTAAGAAGACTATAAAGCCTGTTTTACATGGAACGGCGAGGCCGGCACGTTTTCGACGGTTGGCGTTCTGATTGGTGGATACTTGCCGCTCATGCCGTTGTTGCCGGTACAACGTCACATTAGACTTCGGTCACAGAATAGGTTTATACAGAAGCGACAGTAAGACAGAGAAACGAAAATTAGAGAGAGATGGGGGAAGGAACAAATTTAAAGGGCTCATTGTTTAAAATCGGAAAGTTTCCTCACATCGTAGGGCGAGATGAGGGAAGGCACAAATTTAAAGGTCTACACAATGCTTCAAGGTCATAGAACTGAATAGGGGAACATGAAAGGAACCGACACAGAGTGTCGCTTCTGTATGTAACTATTCTGTGCTTTGGTTCTATTCTCGCCGTTGACGCCGACCGGCAAAATACAGACGCGCATGCGCAAGTTAGCAAATGAAATGACATTTGTTTTGTTGTGACTTAGATGCAGAGATATAGAGGTAGGGAGAATGGTCGTACACGCTGCGCGGGTATACAAGAATAGAAGGACGCCATTTTGCAGGTTCATATAGGCGGTAATTTTAAATGTAGAATTTCAAAACAATATAATTATGACAAATTTGTGCAAAACTTTATTTAAAATTTTGCGCTATTACATAACAATAATAATACCTAATAACTAGAGTTGATATATTTATACATAAAAATATTATAAAATTATACATTAACATTGGTAATTATTTTATGCAAAACAGTAATCAAATTATGCATTTGTACATTTTATTGAATAACCACGTTTTTTTTTAAATATTTACAAATGTAAAACAATAATTATTGTACTAAATGTATCTTTATTTAGAAATGTTTGTTACGACAACATCCTAAATATTTTTGTACATTAACAAAATTAAATTACGATATTACAAAAACAGACGTAGAACAGTCGGTACCAAACATCAAAATTTTGCAAGATACCGTGAAATATGCATTTTTGAATTCAAAATAAACCTATTAAAAAAATATGCATTTGCATAAAATTATTAACTTCAACTAATAACTATTGATGATGAAATAATATTAATTTATTTAATTCTCTCCTAAACAATTTTCCTTGAATAAGTTCTGTGTATCTTTTCGACAGATTAAAAAACCTTATTCTGGTATACAGTAAATAATGTCCTTTACTAAAATAATACCATGATTTTGTTAAAATGTTAAAAATTACACCGATTTCAGTAACACAAGGAAACAAAATGATGAAATAAACAATCTTGACCGCGTGCTTACAAAGCAAATTGACAGATGACCTGCAAAATGGCTACCTCCAGTTTGTACATCGAAAACTGCATGCGCAGTCGTCGAAGCGTATTCTCCCTACCTCTATATCTCTGCTTAGATGTTTGTTTGATTTTTTAAAATGGGTATTAAAAAATTGCTTTAATATACCTTTTATATAAAAGAAATAAACAGGCAGTAATAAAAATGAGGAAAACACAAACACACTTTGTAAGTGAGGTACGTGTTTATAAACAAATTTAGTTACTTTTCATGTTTTCAAATTAGTCGTGTAACTTTGACAAAATCCTGTAGATGCCGTTGGTTTCATACGGTCCTATGTAAATTGAAATATGAAATTTTCCGTTGTAATCGGACGGTAAGAACGGTTGTCGTGCCGACGTCGCCGTTCCATGTAAACCAGGCTTAAGAAGTTAGCTGGTGGGCATATGTTAGTTAAAGGTTTATTTGTTGATGAAATGATGAAATTCAGCTGAACATCGAATTCAGCAATCAGCGACTGTGGGTTAATAATATAAAGTAATTGCATCCACCTTATAACCTTAATTTAGCCTTGTTAAACATATATATTTATCGATAAAGACAGGAGGTCTTATTATATAACTTCAGAAAAAAACTTATATACAATGACTAATACATTCTTGTAGAAAAAAAACGTTATGTTCTAGTATATTTTTATTACATGGGAAATCAGCTATTGCCTAACGTTTTAACTAACAATAATGGTAGTGGTGGTAACAATAGAAAGATAAAAAAATCTGCATCAAATGATACGAAATATATATATATATATATATATATATATATATATATATATATATATATATATATATATATATATATAGGGTGTTCATCGAAATTCAGAACATAGGGATTTAATATGAGAAAACAGTTTTTTTATGCGCGTTGCTTCCCATTTTAATTTATAGCAATATTTTATACACCAAAATTTAAAGAATAAAATCCTGCATTTTTTGCTAACAATATACAGTTGTTCCAAAAATATAATTTAAAATACGAACCCGGTTTTCATATCAGTAGGGTACTGTAAAGTGGCTATTTATATTGCAAATAATAATTAATGATGTAATGTTGATGAAGCGGTCATGCAAGTAAACAGGCTTTAAAAAGTAAATATAATCATTAACAATCAAAAATGTGTATAAAGTATTATGTATTCTTAAAATTAAATTACACAATAATTAATAGTATTAATACGAACTATCTAAAACAATAACGAACAAACAAACGGGCGAAAATTTCGAGTTTGACAGATGTCAAATAAAAATTTATCGTATTTATAAATTAAAATGTTAGGTTCAATCGAATGGAGCATCCGTATCCACCAATGTTGTTCCAAAACTGGAGTACCAGAGAGAACATGGCGCCCAAGTCCTAACGAAGAGTGAATTATTGCGGCAGTGGACTACGTTACATTTCAACCCGTTCTCTAATTTATTACGAGGTAAATTATTGTTGCAAATCATAATATAAATAATTATTTACTTGTTCTTTTTTTAGTGAGAATTTTTCCAAATGCCAATAAGGTTATGAAAGTGGAGACATTAAATTTAAATAAAATAACCCATGAATGTTTGAAAAAACAAAATTTTAACCCGAAGGAAAATTTGGGAATTTTGTATAATGTGCTATCTGCTTTGGTGAATCTAGAGCAAGAAGGGAATTATATTTTACACCATACGCCCAAGGAAGGACCATTTGGTGTGCTTCTTAAATCTGACGATGGCAGGTGAGATGTTTGTTATCCATTAATTACATTTATTTATATTTTTATTTTAAAGTATAAATTGACCTATAATTAAAAAAATATGAATAATTACTTTAAATAAATTGTAAGAATTTAGATATCCTTCGAAAAGTTTCCGGACAAGGAGTTGTTTGGTGAGACATTTTTACATAAGCTACTAAATATTTTGGAGGTGACGATTTTTTTTTGTTTATTTTACATTTACTAAACTCACAAAAAAAATATAAAATAATAGTTATTTGTATCACTAGGCCAGCAACTGAACTTTTGCGAAAGCGAGTTTATATATAAATGCGAGATTTCGCAAAAGAGTTTTTGTGCCGATGACACTTTTAATTTATTAAAGAAGTATTACGACTTAACATTTTATAAATTATAGGTTTTTACGTTGATAACAATTTAGATTCACATGGATATACAGGGTGAGTCACCGAAATGCCCGTCTTCGATATCTCCCTTGTCGTTAGAAATACAGCATAAATTTATTAACAAAAGTTATTGGTCAACTCAAGGAGCATAACGTAAAATTATTTTCACATATACAGGGTGTTGCGTTACGGCTCGGCGAAAATTGTTTGCCTTTTATTAAATGGAACACCCTGTATATTTTTATATTTTTTCAAGTGTATTTCATTCCTCTATACGGACATATAAATTTTGTTTTAGTTTTCCTCGGCGTTGCCAAGTTATTCCGTTTATTCTCTAAAAAAGACCAAATACACGCATTGCTTTATAATGCCGTACTGAAGTTATTTTAATAGTAAAAATTAAGAATTTTTTTTTCTGTACAACTGTAACTACACTCTATGTTTTCACATATATTTTTTTAAATGTAATTATACAGGGTGTTCAATTTAATTTTTAATTGAATAAATAATTTTAGAAAAAAATAGTTAAAATCTCCAAAAATATTGGTTTTAGGCATAGGGTACCCTTAATAAAATATGAAGATAATACAAAAAAACGTACAACTGAATTATAAAATATATGGTGTTCCATTTGAAAGTGACGAGTTTTAGTCATTTGAAATTGAGTAAATTTGATTCGCTTTATTGAACACCCTGTATAATTACATTTAAAAAAATATATGTGAGAACATAGAGTGTAGTTACAGTTGTACAGAAAAAAAAAATCTTAATTTTTACTATTAAAATAACTTCAGTACGTCATTATAAAGCAATGCGTGTATTTGGTCTTTTTTAGAGAATAAACGGAATAACTTGGCAACGCCGCGGAAAACTAAAACAAAATTTATATGTCCGTATAGAGGAATGAAATACACTTGAAAAAATATAAAAATATACAGGGTGTTCCATTTAATAAAAGGCAAACAATTTTCGCCGAGCCGTAACGCGACATCCTGTATATGTGAAAATAATTTTACGTTATGCTCCTTCAGTTGACCAATAACTTTTGTTAATAAATTTATGCTATATTTCTAACGACAAGGAAGATATCGAAGACGGGCATTTCGGTGACTCATCCTGTATAAACTTATTTTATTGAATAAATTTAGTGGCATTTGTTCTTACCTAAAAAATAAAACTAATGTGATTTTATATTTTTCAACAACTACTTTAATGAGGGAATGAACAGTGGTTCTCGAAATATGTTGTACAACGTTCTTATTTTAAATGGGAACCTACTTTTTTATTTGCTTATTCGGTTAAGTATTTTTTCTGAATTCAACGATATTCCATATGTAATACCTTTACATAATATAATAATTTTTAAGAAAACTACAAAATTATGTATAATTTTTATTTAAGTATGACTATTCAAAGAGTGCTATGGAAGAAAACAAGTAAATCAAATGCAGAAATAATAGCAAAAATTTTAATATTTTTTTGTCAAGTTGTGAATAATTATCATTTAAACAAAGACAAAACACAAAGAAATAGAGAAAATACACATAAAGACAAATAATTTATAAAAACTGTTCAAAATTGCCACCAATGACATGACTACAAAGTTCTAATCTTCTTATGCCCGGTTTCACCATTGTAGGTTAAATCTTTAGATAGTTATCTGACGAATAAATTTTATTCATTGAATAGTCAAAGTTTCGTTTCACCAACCAAAATCGTTGGATAGATAGTTATTCGTAGAATAATACTTTTCCATAATATTTCTGCATTGAGTGTACAACATCGTCTCGGCGATGAATGCAAATAACAACTATACAACTGTCAACGAAAATTTAAATTTGTAAAATATTTTAAACATTTTTACTGGAATGTATCCCAATTGTCCATTTCGTTATTAAATTCGAAATGATTTAAAAATTTAACTCTTCTGTTTTTATAAACGTAGATTATATTCACTTTATCATTAATGCATTAATTTGAGTGTTATTTTTACCTAAAGAATTGTTACAATTCAAATAGTTGAGATATTCTATGAAAAATATGACCGAATTATTTTTAATCAAAGAACTTCTTTGATTACTTTTAAGATTTTGATTACTATTGGGAGTCGCCAACAAAGTAGCTGACATCTGGTGGCAAAAAAATAGTAGGGAAAACATTGTAACTGTCGCATATTCATCGACCTTATTCACTAGTGTAATAAGGTCGATGCGCATAGTAAAAGCATAGGAGTCTGTATATTTTCTTCAAAATTTAACTAGTATAATTCTTTTGTACCACTGTGCGATAATTATTTAAGTTCTGAAATATCTCTGCATTATTTCTTAAAAGACTAAGTTTTGAAAAACTGTGGAAAATAATTTTAAACATTGTGAAGAAAATTTCGCTATTCATGAACGTTTGTTTCCATCATTTCGTAAAACGATTTTAGTTCATCTAAGTATTTTGTAGTGCATTTTATACTTCAAAATATTAATATTTATTCTTGAAGGTGGTAATAGGAGGAGATACTATTTTAATATCATTAAGCGGTAAAAGAAAATAAATATTTTTGTATCTAGAAGTATGCCTACAAAAAGCATCTGATATTTTGGTTACATCCAACTCGTCAGTAAGACAAAAATTATTATTTTTTTATTTAAAATAAAAGCAAAAAATTTATTTAAAGTAATTTCCATAAATTTCAATATATATTATTAATGATTTTGTCAGTATACAGTTCTGATTTTTAAACCCTTGAACTGATAAACAATTTGAATTGGTATTTAAATATTAACTAAAATTTATGCAATCTATCTATATAGATTCCAGTAATAACACAATTGTCATAAAATATTGATTTAACGTTTAATTAGTGACTTGGTTTACTTTTGAAAATAACTAGCAACTGTAGCAATAACAATAAAATTATAGCAATAGTATTGCTACAATTTTTCCTTATTTTGCTCTAATATTTGACCTAATAATTAAAGAACATAGATTTCGTACTGCTATTCTTAAAAAAAAAATGGTCACTCTACCGTACATATATTTATGTAACATTACAATGCCTATCTTTATCATTAAAACCAATGGGGAAGTTTGGCGTATTTTTTTATTTTATCAAGATTGTCCTCAAAAATGATATTCTACATTTTATTTCACCGAAAGATGCTTAGATTTCTCAAAAAATGAAATTTTATACAAAAATGACGTCAGTGTGGCTCGCGGAGAACGTATCGTCTATCTTGGGTTCCCATGGCAACAGAGAAGCGTGTGATGTATTGCCTCTAAATACAACCTACATGCAAACAGTCAGGTTTCACCATCCCTTCTGCGCAAGCGCATATCTCACTTGTGACGTCAGTGTGGCTCGAAGATAAATCATTAATTATAAATAATTGGCAACATAATTTTAACTTTTAAATTACATTTTAAGTTATAATTATTCATATACTTACGACTAAAAGATATTTCATATCTAATTTCAACCATGCTAAACTTCCCCATTATTTTATTTTATTACAGAGAGCAGTTACAGCAAATATTAAATATATCAATATGTTTCTAAAAATTTAAGAACGTGAGAGTAATTTTCGATTGTACAATGATTAATCTGGAAAAACTAATAATTTAATTGTACAATAAATTCAACCATAGACCCCTCAACACTCCATTCAAATAAATTAATATACATTTCCTAATGCAATAAACATATTTTATGTACTATATCTTATTAAAATTTACGGTAACAATATAAAATTGAAAGATAAACTCTATAAACTAATGCTGTGAGATGCAGTGAAATCCAGTGTTTTCCCTACTATTCACATTTTACTGCTGCCATCTGTTATCAGTGGCGACTCCCAATAAGTGATGTTGATACACGGGGTGAAATCAACATAAAATACGATCCATTTATTGCAATCAAATAAAATATTTTGATTCAATGTTACAAGGGTTTAAATTAGTAGAATGTAATTTACATTTTAAATAATCGAAAAATGGAACTATTGAGGAATCGAATCCCTACTATGAAATGAGTTATGTTTATGGAAACACTTAGATTGAAATTTTCTTATTACATAAACAGCTGTCAGAACTATTTTTTTATCCAATATTTCTATTAAAAAATATCCTATTTCATAATACTTGATATTAATAGATGCAAAAATAAATCATCTAACCAGTGGTACAACATACGAGTAAACCCCATCATTTTAGCGGAACAGATGATAATAGCAAAAAACTGTCTTCCTATCTTGATTCACGATGTTAAAGTTTTTAGTATTCACCCTGTATTATATACGTAAATCAAATTATAGATAGAAATGAAAGGAAAAGAAAATTAAAAAGAAAAAGAAGCAAAAGTTATGTTGAAGAAGAAAAATAAAATGTATTAAATACAGTAGAATATTTGGAAATGATCAAAACTGGATCGTTCCTACTTCTCATCGTTCTTTGCTGTTGTACTCGTTAAACAATTTCTTCGTTGGAAAATATCAACGACGATGAAGAAGACGATAACATAACATTCTGATATTGACAGATTTATTATCAGAAAAAAATAACCTAAAAATATATAATTTTTTACAATACCTTCAATTCATTTTTCACTTTATACATTCTTTTTTGCAAATATAAATATATAACTTAATATTTTCTAAAACAATTTTAAGAAATATTATAATAAATATTAAAAAATATTTCAAACGTCACACTATTCGTCGAATAAATATTTAACTGGTCAAAAATCGTCAGTTAACTTAACCAACGATTTATTCGTCGAATAAACACTAACTGACGTTGGTGAAACAAAATAAGGGAGTTTTATTCGATGAATAGCTTAACTGACGAATAAAATATTTATTCATCGATGGTGAAACCGGCCATTAATAAACTACTTCCCACTAATCGAAGTGTTCTTCCGTCAATATTATTGAGAACAAATTCAATATTATTTTTTAATTCCTGCAAATTATTGTGAATGCTGTCATAAATTTTATCAATTCGGGAATCTGGCAGGCTACGGAATAGAACCGTTAGTACCTATCCATTTGTCATAAAACATTCGTTAAGATATTCTGTAACCTGGCGAGAATTGTGTGCAGGTGCTCCGTCCTTGAAAGTGAATATCTCTTAGAAGGCTCAACGGTAAATCATCTAAAATATTCCGTAAAAATTCTAAAAAACGATCTCCCGTCAATGTACCTTCATACATGTGAAAAAATATTTTGTCATTTAAAATGCCAAACCAAACATTAATACTAAATTTTCATTGAAAATTTCTTTCGCGAATCAATAAAGGGTTTTCTGACGGGTTGTCAGTACTTGAATAGTGATTATTCCTCACATTGTACATGCCATTATTCAAGAATATTTTTTTAACATATGTGTACCTTCAATTATCAATAAATGATAAAATTCCAGTCGCCGATCGTAGTCACCTGGTTGCAGATGATGAACTTTCTTAAGTTTGTAAGGTTTGTATTTTTTTTTTTTCAGAATTTTGTGTACTATGCCTGTACTTACACCACATTCAATAGCAGGTCTTCTAATAGAATCTCTTGAATTTCCAATCTCGAAAGTAATTGCGAGCCGGCACTTGTCACACAGGATAAAACTCACGGTACATGTTCATAGCTGCGTTCGAATTTTTTCTGCATAAAATGTATACTTCATACTACCTTCTCATTATGAGAAAAAATATTCATTTTGATGTTACAAAAGTACACTTGAAAAGTTTGACAACAATAAGATTAACAATTGTTTTACTGATTTATTTTCTGTTTCTTCCATAGCACTCTTTGAATAGTCATATTTAAATAAAAATGATACATACATAATTTTGCATTTTTCTCAAAAATTTTGTTATGTAAGGGTATTACATATCGATATCGTTGAATTCAGAAAAAATACTAAATTGAACAAGCAAATAAAAGAAGTAGGTTCCCATTTAAAATAAGAACGTTGTACCCCGTATTTTGAGAACCACGGGTCGAAAAAAAATTTACTTCCCTCATTAAAGTAGTCTTATAAGATAGAAATTGTTTGCTAATTTAACCGACCTTGTACTTCCCGACATAGCAATAGTGTACCACTTAAAAAGAACACCCTGTATAATAAAAATACCTAGGCCCGTATTACGAGCTTACTTTTATAATAAAATCGCGATTTTAACGCTCACTTTTACATCAAAATCTTTTGTAAAAACGAACGTTAAAATCGCGATTTTATTATAAAAGCGAACTACCTCACTTTTATAATAATATCGTGATTTTAACTTTCAATTTTACTTAAGATTATGATGTAAAAGTGGGTGTTAAAATCGCGATTTTATTATAAAAGTGTGCTCGTAATACGAACCCTAGAATCTGTCATAAGTATCAAAATTAATCAAAGTTACAATATTTTAAAAGCCTATTGACGTATTTTATTCTGGTTATTATTTCTAACACATTAAACGCCATCTGTTAGTCCGCACACAAACTATTTTTTTTCTCTAGGGAATAGTGAGATTCTGTAGGTTGAACGGCAAATTTCTAGTGTTTTGCGCACGCACACGCTGTAAAATTTTATTTTCAATATATGTAGGATAAAAAATAAATGATTTTATTGCTGAAGAACCGAAATAGAAGAAATAAGCATTTTTTCTTCGGTTTGTATTGAAATAATTGCAAATTAAATATACGGTGTATTTGAAAAATTGAAGACACTTTTTATCTTGCTTATTATTACAGGTACGTATATTACTTACAAAACATTATTTATTCAGTTAAAAAATTGTGATTGAGTAATGTAATAAATTTCATACTTCCACTTCCGGTTAAACCGGAAGTAGGGTCAACTTTAAGTAGAACCAGTAGGTTTTTTTCCATCGACATATAGAAATGGACTGCGCGTGGCAATGCTAAGTGTGTGTTCTACAGGTGAGAGAGAGGGAAGATGATGAGGCCTAGTTTTCACGTTTCTATTGGTCGCTAGTGCTAGTGTTGACGCAGCGACCAATGGAAACGCGAAAACTAGGCCTCATCATCTTCCCTCTCTCTCACCTGTAGTACACACACTTAGCATTGCCATGCGCAGTCCATTTCTATATGTCGATGGTTTTTTCATGTATTTGGTTTATATTTTACATAAATTGTGTAGGAGGAAAATAAAATTAATACTAGTTTCGTTAGTTATTTCTTCGTAAATACAACTTTACAAAATATGTGGGATAAAAACGAACCAATAATGTTTTTATCTACAACTATTGAAATAAGGGTACATTATACGTGTGATACTACATATTATATACTACTCATATTACACAAGTGTAATATGAAACTTTATATTACACACTGCACTTTTCTGTAATAAATGGAGCATATATTTTAACACATAACATTTTAATAAACTGTTAATTTATTAATAATATATTTTTTATTATAAATATCAATGTAAATGATTATAAAAGTATAATAAATACAATTTGAATAGTTATTTTGACATTTAATTGCTACTGTGGTGCCATCTGTTAAGCTATATATGAACTACCCACACCTAACTAAATATTTAACAAATAATATCAGATTTTTTATATGCCTGATAGTTGTAGATAAAGTATAGTATTTGACTCGCATAATATGGCTACATTACATTCGGATGATTGAAAATACTCGCTGTCGCTCGTATTTTTAATTACATCCTCATGTAATATAGCCTACATATTATGCTTGTTAAATAATATACTATTATTGATATGAGATCGATAATATTATTGTAACGTTTTATTTATTTAGGTGAAGTGTAAAATTGATTAAAACACTAATATTTATATAACTAAGTTTAATTAAAGAAATATGAATTATAAAGAATAATGAAAAAATAACTAACACTAAGAATTAACAAATATAAACACTAATTTACGACTAACATATATCAATAAAGGCTTAAACACTAAGATAATTTATTTAAACAATTAGAACTACGCAATATTTATTTCAACAATATTTATATCACTCTTTATTTATATCACTATCTATTTATTTATATCACCATCTGTTCACTACACGTATCGATACAAGACTGTCCTCGCGATCTTTTGCTTGGGGTATTTATATTAAAACACATCATTCTAGAATATTCCCCAGTTCTCTGAAAATCAGAACAATGGGGAGCGGACGGACGTGTTCTGACTTGTTCGCTAGCGGCCGCCGCCCGTGCCGCGACCCTGGGCTCGCTACATTGCCCCCTCCTTAAGACTGTTTCGTCCCGGAACAGTTCGTTATGACGAAATTTGCATGCATCACCCTTGGTGCATCTGGAAGTCTTGAAGAAGTAACAGTCGACGGTCCGTTTGAGCACTTCTTGCCCGGTAGAGTTGAAGATGCAGACTAGAATTTCCACTCCGGTAAAGCGGAAGATTGTTTCTAACATGCTTCTAACAATCCTCCAATCCAAACCATCTAGTCCACAGCCTATCTTCGGTACTGCCAGCTTCATGATGTCGTTCTCCAACAGATGGTTCTTCATGTCACACAGCGAGTCCCATAAATTGCGGTATGACGGCTTCTGATATGAGTATTGTTTCGTAACGAGATAGTAAATGTACCGCTTGTGTTCTACGTTATCATCCTTCAGTTGTAGCGTTTTCCCGACAGTTGGACGTTGGTTGGCCAGTTCTTGTACTCGTCCAAATTTTCTTTTAAAAACTGAAGCGATGCCGCGGGACATTTTAATGTCTTTCGCTACACAGTGAGCGAGGGAATATTCTGGGGACACGGTGAACAGACGTAATTTGTCTTATCTTGTCTTCTAGATCTTCAGTGTCTTCAAGCCTCTCAGTATCGATATTTCGCACTCGCGATTGGTTACGTGAAGCTTGTTTAGCTGCTTCATGATCTAAAGCATATGAAAGTGGGTCAACCAGAGTTTTTGGTCGAGCCAATCGCAGTGCTTGTTGAGTTTCATTGTCACGGACCCCATAGATAAATGATTGAGTGGCCAGACATTCCAAAACACTATCAGGAGCTGTGGGATGTGCGAGACGAACTAAACGAGCTATATCAGCTTCAAATTCTTGAAGGTTTTCTTTAGAACTCTGATATCGGTTCCTCAGTTGCGTCTGGTACACCTGCTCCAGATGCGCATTGCCATATCTCATATCCAATCGCTTGACAAGTTGTTCGTAGTCTTCCTGTTCATCTTCTTTTAGCGTCTGTAGAATATCGATGGCTTCTCCACGCAGTGAAACTGTCAGCGCTGTAGCCTTTTCTTTAGAAGTCCAACCATTTGCTTTGGCAGCGGCTTCAAATTGTTTTACATAATTCGGCCACGATGTCTTGCCGTCAAATTCTGGTGTTTTTATATGCAATCTATAACTATTTTCTTTTTCTGGTTTCTTTTCCTGAGTTTCATCCGTCTTAGCTATATCAGGATTTGAAACCGCTGGTGACGTAATTTTTGAGACATTTTTTTGTAATTCTGCAATCCTCATATCGTATTCGTCTTTCAAATTTTCCAGTTTATCTTCTAAATTTCTAGAACTTTCTTTCAATTGTTCGTTCAGTTTTTCTTCCAAACTTCTAGAATTTTCCATTAGTTTCTCTTCCCATATTCTAGAATTTTCTGTTAGTTCTTCTTTTAAAGTTCTAGAATTTTCTGTTAATTTTTCTTCCAACTTTTGTTCTAAACTTCTGGAATTTTCTATTATTTGTTCTTTTAAGTTCTCTTCAGATTTTCTAGAATTTTCCATCAGTTCTTCTTTCAATGTTCGAGAATTCTCTTTTAGAATTTTAACAAAATCGGTGAAACCACTCACAATTTCGAATACAAACTCATCCGGATTTTCACCAGCTTCTACTAAGGCTTGCCGTAGATGAAGTTGCAGAACAGCCTTGGATCCCGATGTCTCTAACTCTCGGTCTTCCAGCTCCATTTTGAGATCGGTCGCTTTTAATTCACTTAATTTAGCCATTTTATTTTTTTCTTATTTTACACTTCACAGTTTATTAACCCTCGCTCCTGACACCAATTGTAACGTTTTATTTATTTAGGTGAAGTGTAAAATTGATTAAAACCAGGGCATGTAACCGAAAAAAATACTGGTTAACGGTTAACCCTTATAGAGAACGTTATAATAATAACGGTTTTAGTTCGAAAACCGGTTTTTGAAAATTGGAAACCGGTTTAAACCGGTTAATATATCGGTTAAAAAAAATATTAAAATTAATTAAAACAAATTAATTATAAAAATTTGATTAAAAAAATTACAGAATAATTAATTTAAAAAAATAATAAAAAATTACCATCCGAGAAAAATATAACAATTAAAAAAAAGCAATTTAATTAATAAATATTGACACAAATTCCCGTAATATCTTCAGAAAAACGCTGGTCACTTTTCAATTTTAAACTTGCCTGTGTTGACAAAGGCCGTATTTATTTGAGACTTTTTAAGTAACCTTAACGGCCAAAGAGACTACCTACATTTATGACTCTCCAATAAAATGTTAATTGTAGAAACTGTCATGACACATGTTCAAATACAAATAGAAAACACAGATATAAAAAAAATATTTTTTTCTTCAAACGTCATAAAAGTGACATCTTCTGTGACGTGATTGACAAGGTTGAAGTTTAATTTCTATGCCAACGTAATATAATTTTTATTCTAGCCGCCGTATAATATTGTCGCCGCCGTATAGCCAATAAGAAGTAACTTGTAATATTGTCGCCGCCGTATAGCCAATAAGAAGTAACTTGTACAATAGAAATCTGTAATATCGCCCTAAATGTCACTATAAAAACTAGATAACCTAAGAATAAAGTTACTAAAAATTATGAATAACTGACAGGTAACCTACATATTAAACGTCAAATAGTAATTTATTTTTTAAAATTTCTAAGTTTGAAGAAAAAATAGCATGTGTTATTCAGAGTAAAAGTGTCTTTGTGTGCCTCGCATGCAATTGTCCGACTCGCTTTGCTCGTCGTGCAAACTTCCATGCTTGCCACACAAAGTATCACTTTTACTCTTAATAACACAATATACTATTTTTTGCTAAATGATATTAAAATAAAGGTTAATGTTCGCTAAAACCGGTTTATTTTTTTTTTGGGTAACGGTTACCGGTATTTTCGGCGTGAAAAATATCGGTTAAAGTTCGCAATTTTCGTTCAAAATATCGGTTACTGGTTTTTATTAACCGGTGTTTTTAACCGGTTACATGCCCTGATTAAAACACTAATATTTATATAACTAAGTTTAGTTAAAGAAATATGAATTATAAAGAATAATGAAAAAATAACTAACACTAAGAATTAACAAATATAAATACTAATTTACGACTAACATATATCAATAAAGGCTTAAACACTAAGATAATTTATTTAAACAATTAGAACTACGCAATATTTATTTGAACAATATTTATATCACTCTTTATTTATATCACTATCTATTTATTTATATCACCATCTGTTCACTACACGTATCGATACAAGACTGTCCTCGCGATCTTTTGCTTGGGGTATTTATATTAAAACACATCATTCTAGAATATTCCCCAGTTCTCTGAAAATCAGAACAATGAGGAGCGGACGGACGTGTTCTGATCTGTTCGCTAGCGGCCGCCGCAAGTGCCGCGACCCTGGGCTCGCTACATTATGTTCGAAATAAGGCTCTTTAATTAGAAGTTTTGGCTTACTTTTGTACCGCATTTAGTTACACTTAAAAATTTAGTATATATTTTCGCAAATAATTTCTCTCTAAAAGCATTTATTTTTTTACCATTTTATTAATTTAGTGTTAAGTAAAAATATTACGTATTAACAACAAAATTTTAAATTTTTTACTAATTCTAGTGTAAAAACAGATTGAAGTTTCTTTTCAAATCAACTTTTGAACCAAATATGAATGTATTATTCAAAACTATTTTACAATTATGTTAGTTTTAAGTTGGTAATGGGGGTGCCCTGTGCACGTCTATGCGTGAACTCCAGAAAGCTGTCCTATTTCTGGAGTGCACCTGTCTAATAAGAAAAGTGTTAAATTTCAAATAAATATAATAGTCACCTCACCTAGATTGTAGAATAGAATCATAACAATCTGCAAAACTTCAATGTCTTAAATTTGTATTATATATACATATTTAAGCCGTATATATAACAATACCCTTCATTATAAGGGTGGATGTGGGTAAACAAATCAAATAATAATAATAATACAATAATAATAAAGTTTATTACAGACAGAGCACAATACAAGTAAATTAATAATGCAATTTATATATACCGGGTGTTCCATTTAAGTGTGCCACCATTGCTATCTCGAAAACTATAAGAGCTACGAGGTTTGTTAAATTAACAAAGAACCATCATTTTACAAGACTAATACAATGAGCAAAAAAAAAATATTTTTTTAAACCAGTGGTTCTCAAGATATGGGGACCAACTTTCTTATTTTAAATGGAACATTCTATATATTTTTACATATATAGAATCTAAATAAAATTACAAATCCACTTATATGTTTGAAGTTAAATTTTGGTTAAATAATAAAATCCCTATATTGGCATTTATTTTGCATACTTTACCTGAAAATAGCAGTTTTTTAATTTAAATGTAGAATTAGTGTGATAAGAACGCAGAATTTTTCTATTTATTCATTATAACTACTATTTTTAGGTTCACATAGATATTTTCTTTTATTTCCATGGCTGACTGATTTTGAACGAAAATGTTAGATTTTATAATTTAATAAATCTCGTCTTGCAGACGAAATTACATATTTCAAATAAATGTAATCCATAGAAATAATATTCCCCAATGAGTATACAAAATTTCAAGTGAATATCTTGCACTGGGGAGATACTATTCATAATTAACTGATTTCCCATGTAAAACTCCCATGTGTCGGTCGAGCTGGGACACCCGGTATATATTTTATTTAGCATTATTATTTAACAAAATTTCAATTATTTCTAATAAAATAAAAATAATAACTTATCTTATAACATTTAGCAAAATGAATCTCAAAATTATGGAAATCTGATGTAGAAAAATATTATTTATTTAACAAAAGAATAACGAAAGTGCTATCGTGTATGATATTGTCGAAAAGAAAATATAATAAGTAATCCGATTAATTGAAAAAAACCGGTTTAACCGGAAGTGGAACTGTGAAATTTATTACATGACTTAATCCCATTTTTTTCTCTCAATAAATAATGCTTTGTAACAAAGATACGTATCTCTAATAATAAGAGAAGAACCGTGAGAGGTACGAAGTCGGTTAAATTGGATTAAGTTGCCGCATTAGTTGGTCATTTTAATCATGTTTTTATTTTCCCAAAAAAATGCATAGCTCACTAGATTTGAGCAAAAAAACTGATTTTGACAAATTTACTTTTTGACTTACAACATTATTGATTTAATTCATACAAGTTTTTCTTTTGCACATTCTAGAAACACATTTTTAACAAAAAGTCACAGCTAGTTTAGCTTTGTATTTAAAAGTAGTAGTAAGTAAAAGAAAACCTTTCCGCCAAAAATATTAATGTGGCTGACATCTGGTGATGTCATTTCATATATCCCTAATCGGGATATCGCTTTGTTATTTGTATTGAGAATATAAGCGGTAACAGACGTTTGAGGTGAAAAACATAGAAAATCGAGCAGATATTATCCACTGTGTAATCATTATATTACTGTACATCACTGCATTATTTTTCCATATAAGGCAATAGTGATGTGAAGCTGGTTATCCCGATTACAGTCAAGATTGTATGAAGAACTTACAAAACAAAATGTTTATTATGAAACTCAATTTTTAATATAGCACTTGAAACTGAAAGATTCATGTAATTGTGCAACATTGCTTTGATTGAATGCGGTATTACTCGTCTAAATTAATTAGAAGTCATTGACTAAACCGGTGTTTCCCAACGAGGGTCCCACGCCCGACATAGAGGCAATCTTGATACTGAACAAGTTGTAGTTAGACTTAATTTTGGGAACAATTTATTTTGTGAATATACAATTGTATATTTTTTTATATCATAACTTTAGGAAGACGTATGTGTGGCATGGTAAAAAAGGTTGGTAAACACTGGCTAAACGATACTCCATTCTCCTAAACATAGTGATTTTATACTTATCTAAATACCAACGCCACTAAAATGTATGTTGTCATAATAACAACGACATTCTTTGAAGCACTGTCTTTATCTGAAATATAGAAATACCAATAATAATATCTTACGTGCTATCACTTTTCGAAATAACCTCGAAAACGAAAATAGACCATTCTAGATCACGTGACAGATCGGCTATCTTTGTTGAGGGGCATGCAAACTTCAGTTTTATATGGCAGTAAACATATAATAAGTGATATAATTGAAATTAAAGTAAATTTTACATAAATTTCAGGTATGTTGAGAATATATATACAGGGTGGCTGATTTTTCATTGTCCAAGCCATATCTCCTGAAATATTGAACATATAAGAAAAAGCTAGATAGGAAACTTGTGTAACAAGACCTGGTCTATAAAATAGCGTTAACAGATGTTTTCCATGGCCTACTGATTTGGCGAAAAAATATTTAACTTTGTTTTTTTAAATGGAACACCCTATATGTTTTTACGGAATAAGGTTCTTCATCAATTTCTGTTTACAATTATGTATAACAAGTGGGGGTTTGCCTTTAATTTAGGCTTAATCAAGCAGTAAGGATCGCAGTTATTTATAACAGATATTTTATTTTTATAACGTTCTTCAACATCACGTAAAGTAGAGAAATATTCTCTTTTTTTTATCCATATTTAACGAATATAAGTGATTATACAATTCATAATTAATTCAGCCAATAGCATTTGAGAATTTTACTTAGTTACCATGTATTGATAAGTGAAGATACCCTTGACGACGTGGTATTACCGTTTTTGTGTTTTCGCTGGGTCTCAAAATGTATGATTTAGATCTAGTAGCATTATCATCGTCACAGTAACCACCAGTAACACGTTGTTTTATTTATTAATAAACGTCAAATATTTTTTTCATCGTAATTTTGTGCAATATTATTCGTATTTTCACCATGACGCGATTTGGAAATATTGTGAATGAAGAAATTAATGAAAATATAGAGAATCTTACACCTATAAATACAATTAAATCACAAAAATATGTTTGGAAACAATTTCAGGAATTTTGTGAGTATCGCAAATATGAATTGTCTGAACAAACATCTGATGAACAATTAGCTTCCATATTGAAAGATTGGGCATTTAACATGAAAAAATTGGATGGAACCGATTATAAAGAAGGAGTTGTCAAAACACTTTGGAATACTACCGCCAAAATTCTTCAGAAAAAATATTACTAATATTTTAATCGAAAAATAGACCCAATTAAAGATATAGTTTTTAAGGATGCAAGGAATGCACGGGCGGCTAAAAGGAAACAGCTGCAAATAATTCCTGAAAAAAGGAAATCTAGTTCTGTAAGTCTTACAACAGATGAGATAGATAAGATTGTCAAAAGCTTCGACGAAAATACGCCGGATGGCTTGCAGAAATTTTTTTACCAAATTTCTGCTGTGGAACTAGCTTGGCGCGGAAATGAAGCATCTTCCTGTTTAGTTGATTTTTTCAAAAAAGAGGTCGATAATTATGGTAAATTCACAGAACGTTTTGAGTATAATACGATATTTTCTAAGACAAGACAGAGTGGAGAAAAAAACGGCAAAATCTAAATGGTTGACACCAAATAAGCAATGTCAAGATCAATGTCCAGTGCGCCTGTTAGAGAAGTTTTTGAGCAAAAGATCGATAAATATTAAAACCAATCGATTGTTTTCAACTCCAAATCCAGACTGGAAAAAATCTGGTATTTGGTATAAAAATAGTCCAGTGGGCGTCAATCAACTAAGCCAGTGGACACGTTTAGGTGCGAAAGGTATTGGATTAGACACCAATAAAATTAAAATCATTCGAATCGTTCATCTGCTGTAAGTAACTTGACAAAATCTGGAGCAAACTTACAAGAAATTATTCAAATAACTGGACATTCTGCAACAAACTCTCTTAAGCCTTATTTAAAACTAGTAATGATCATCATACAAATTGATTGAAAATATGAGAGATGAAACTGTCCATTGCACTAACATGGCAACTTCAAGCACATCGGCAGATAATAATATAACTAATATATATTATAATAATTGTACAATTAATATAAATACAAAATAAATAAGATAAAATGAATTATTTTTTTGTCACCAAATTTATTCATTGTATAATCCAACGAATACCACTTGTATGTTCAGGTATTATTATCGGTCAGTCTTGTACGAATAGTGTCGAAGCGAACGGACGTGCTGTCTGATCGCTCCGTTGTATTGTGCAATATATTTACTAGCGTATAATTGCAATTAACCAGTGACATAATCACAAGTGCTGTTACAACAAGCAAATAAACAATTAAATCTGTGATTAATAAATATTTACGTACAAGATTCAGAATCGCAGGTAACAACTCAATAAGTACGATCAAGTCCGGGTGTGGTATATCCACCACACTCGGACTCAATATGAGTCAATCCAATGGCGTTTCGCTAACTGACTCGCAACAATCATCGCACCCAACAACACAACTAATAACGACAATCAACCAATAATCCATCCAACAAATGGCCCAGATACAAGATACGAGTCCAACAAATATCTCGATGATTACACCAATACACAGTATACCTGGAACCCCTTCTGAAGAATACCTAAGACCGCAAAGACAATACCAGTCAATAATAAAAAGAAAATCCCAGACTACTACCAGTAGTAGACCATATTCAATTAATCGCCCTACTCAAAAATCAAGCATACCAACATTTGAGATCGAAATCTCAAACCGCTACAATCCACTTGCAAACTCTTCTACTGAGGAAATGGAGCTCGAAAACAATAACCATGGTCAAAAACAACACCCGATCAACAAGAGTCAACAGTCCACAACCCAAGAGCGAACTGCAGAACGAAAATCGCCACCAATATTTATACCCGCCATAAATGATATAAAGACAATGACCAAAATAATTAAAACGTTTATTAATACGGATGATAAATTTGTATTCAAACTAACAAATGGAAACATGAAAGTTATGGCCGATAACGGAGAAACATACCGCAAAATTATCAAAGGTTTAAAATCGAAAAACATTGACCATCACACATATCAATTAAAGGAAGATAGAGCTTTCAGAGTGGTGTTGCGTCACCTACATCACACAACTGATCTAGAAAATCTAAAAGAAGAACTAAAAATGAAAGGACACAAGGTTAGAAATATACATAATATTAGACATCGCGTCACTAAACAGCCTTTATCACTATTTTTCATCGACATAGAACCAGCATATAACAACAAAGATATCTACGAAATCAGGACAATAGGTAACGCAATTATCCAATTTGAACCACCCCACGTAAAAAGAGAGATTATTCAATGTAAACGCTGCCAAAGATACGGACACTCCAAAACTTATTGCTCTCGGCCATATAGATGTATTAAGTGCGGTGAAACCCACTCAGGAATACACGAATGCCAGAAAAAGAAAGAAGATCCCCCAATATGCGCATTATGTCAGAGAAATCATCCAGCTAATTACAAAGGCTGCCAAGTATACAAAGAAATACGCCAGAAAAAATTTCCCCCCTTATCAAATAAAAGTCGGAAAATAGAAACAACCCAAGGTGCTGAAATCCATGACGAATTGCTTCCAACATCGCCATTTCTGCGCCAATCGAGATCCTCATACGCAGACGCTGTACGCAACCGCGAAAGAAATCAGCCAGAAGAAAACAACATTAATGAAACAAATGATCACTGAAATGCGTGCTTTTATGAAACAACAATCAGAACAAATGACAACGCTTATGAATTTGTTATCGACAGTCATCAACAAAATAGTATAATGTAGCACATACTCTTAAAATCGCAGAATGGAATGCCAACGGCTTGGCTAACCATAGCCAAGATTTAAACACCTTTTTAAATGTAAATAAAATAGATATTGTATTAATTTCGGAAACCCATTTCACTGAGCGAAATTATTTAAGAATCCCGCAATACACAACATATGATACAAAACACCCAGATGGAACAGCACACGGGGGCTCAGCTATTATAGTGAGGAATAACCTTAAACATTACGAAATGATGCAATATCAAACTAATAAAATACAATCAACTGCCATCGCAATCGAAACCTGGAACGGGCCAATGACTATAGCAGTGATCTACTGCCCACCAAGATATAACATCAGTGAAGATGAATACAAGGAATACTTCCAAACGTTGGGACAAAGATTTCTGGCAGGAGGCGACTACAACGCAAAACATACGAATTGGGGGTCCCGATTAATTAACCCAAAAGGAAGAAATCTGAACAAAATGATAAGCAAAAACAATCTAAACTATTTCTCTAGCGGCGAACCAACTTATTGGCCGACCGATAGATGCAAAACACCTGATCTTGTGGACTTTTTTGTTATAAAAGGAATCCCAGACAATCACATGATAGTATCTTCTAGCCTAGATTTAAACTCCGACCATTCTCCAATTATTGCTGTGGTCAGCTCCTCAAAAATTACCATCCAGAAACTACCTACGCTACACAACCATAAAACTAAGTGGGATGAATTTAGAAAGTTAGTCGACAAAAAAATAAACCTCAGCATCCCAATAAAAACTCTCGAAGAATTGGAAATAGTGACAGAACGCTTCGTCAAACAAATACAGGAAGCAGCATGGTCAGCAACCCCAAAAACAAGACCACAAGAAAAACATTTCGAAATGCTACCAATGAACATCAAAGAATTGATTGCAATCAAAAGAAGAAGGAGAAGAATATGGCAAAACACCCGCCAGCCAGTAGATAAAATTAGACTTAATATGGCTAACAGAGAGCTAAAAGATGCGCTTAAAGAATTAAAAAATTCTCATTTTGAGGAATATTTGAAAGATTTAACACCCACAGCAGCTACTAATTATTCGCTGTGGAAGGCCACAAAGCGGCTCAAAAGACCTAAAATCTCAGTTCCACCAATCAGAAAACCAGACGGCAACTGGGCCCGTAGTCCAAAAGAAAAAGCAGAAACATTTGCCGAACACCTGCAAAACGTATTCCCACCAAGTGCTAATATTAATGAAGCAAACATTCTAAATTTTGTAAATGAGCCCGAACAAGCATCAGCACCAGTAAAGACATTTTCCCCAAACGAAATTCGTTTATGCATTCAAAACGAACAAAATGAAAAGAAAGCTTCCGGATTTGACTTAATAACAGTTCGCTTACTAAAAGAACTACCAAAAAAGGGATTAGTGATGCTCACAGCAATTTTCAATGCCATTCTAAGGATCGAACATTTTCCTGCTCATTGGAAAGTTGCCGAAATAGTAGTCATTCCTAAACCAGGCAAAGACCCAAAAGAGCCGGCCTCATACAGACCTATAAGCCTGCTACCAATTATCTCTAAACTTTTCGAGAAATTGTTACTCAAACGAATTAAGCCAATCCTGATAAAAAATAATATTATTCCAGATCATCAATTCGGCTTTAGAAACCACCATGCCACGATTGAACAAGTTCATAGAGTATCAAACGTCATCAGAAACTGCCTTGAAAACAAAGACTACTGCTCGGCTGCATTTCTCGATGTCAGCCAAGCATTTGATAAGGTCTGGCATGAAGGCTTACTTCTCAAACTTAAAAGTAATATACCATCTAAATTATATAACATCTTGAAATCCTATTTATCGAACAGATACTTTCAAGTGAAATTTCAAGACGAAAGCACCAATTTGTACCCAGTGAAATCCGGTGTTCCACAGGGCAGTGTCCTGGGGCCAATGTTGTACACGATATATACAGCTGACTTGCCCACAAATGACATAACAACCATTGCGACATTCGCGGATGATACCGCCATTTTAGCCATTGATCACGATCCAGAAACTGCCTCAGAACAACTTCAAGAAAACCTCAACCAAGTCCATAAATGGTGCGAGAAGTGGAGAATACAATTAAACCCAACCAAATCAACACATGTAACATTTACATTAAATAGGCAAACATGCCCAGCAGTCAATCTCAACGGCACAGAACTACCTAAACTACCTCGGAATGACTCTCGACCGGCGATTAACCTGGCGCAACCACATTACGGCCAAGAGAAAACAACTTGGTATCAAGAGAAAACAATTGTCGTGGCTCATAGGCAGAAAATCCCAACTGTCAATGGAAAACAAGTTGCTGCTGTACAAAGTTATCCTTAAACCAATTTGGACATACGGGATCCAACTATGGGGCACAGCTAGCAAATCATCCACAGCATTACTGCAGCGGTTTCAGTCAACTACACTTCGTATGATTACAAATGCTCCATGGTATGTTACCAACAACACATTACACCATGACTTGAAGATGGCAACAGTAAAAGAAGAAATTAGACGATTCAGCGCCAAATACCAGCAACGACTGGAACACCATCCCAACTCACTTGCTGTGAATCTACTGGACAACAGTGAAACCATCTACAGACTTAAAAGACATCATGCACTCGACCTACCAAACTTAGATTAATCATGCATTTAGTTAGTGAAAAATATTTAATGTAAAATTAATTAAATGTAGTGAGTAGCGCCACTGGGTGTCAACTCTTTCAGGTTAAATGCATCAACAACATATTAGTTTATAGTTCTAGCGAACTGATTACTGATAAGATCCTTCAAATGCTATAAAAAAAAGGTATTATTATCAGAATATTTTGTGTTGATACACTCAACGTATTATTTTGGAATACCACTCCTCCTTCGGAGTCGTGATATTCTAAAATAATACGTTTCGTGGCAACACAAAATATTCGATAATACCTGAACACACGTGTGGTATTATACCGGGTGTAGAAATGAAAAGTGGCGCATAGCGATTTCAATGTTATTTTTTTTCAACTGCTGTATCTCTTTACCTAATCATTTTAGCGCAAAAAGTGTAAGAGTATAAGTTTTTCTGAAATTAAAAAGGCATCCTATAATGTCAACTTACTTCCATAATTATTCATATTTAACGATTTATTAATTAATTAAAATTTAAAGTTTTTTAGAAAAAAATAATTAAGATTGCCTTGATAAATGAAACAAATTTTTGAATAAATTATTCACAGTGACAATTACTTGTCATAGAAAATTTTGATTGACTCTGAAAATGGCAAATTTGACTACCCAAGAGAAAATTCAATGCTTGGAATGGTATTTTGCGGGAAATTCTTTTGTACAAGTACGAGATTTGTTCAGCACTGCGTATATGGACCGGCCAATTCCTTCAGTAACAACAGTTCGTAGAATTATTCACAAATTTAGGAACACTGATTAAATGCAGAAAAATATCTTGAACTTCTGCAAAATAATGTTGGACCAGAATTGGAAATAAGATCCAGAGAAAATGAAACAATTTGGTTTCAACAAGACGGCTGCCCAGCACATTCTGCGAGGAATGTAAAGCAATATTTAAATGAATTCTTTCCAAATTCGTGGATTGGCCGTGGAGGACCTATCAACTGGCCAGCCCGTTCTCCAGATTTAGCACCAAATGACTTTTTTTTATGGCCATATTTAAAAGAAAAAATTTATAAAAATAATGTCCCGAACATTGAAACTTTAAAATTGTTAATTATAAGAGAATGTGAAAGTATTACACAAAGACAACTAAGTAATATTAGACATACATTTTATGATAGATTAGGACACTGCTTAGCATTAAATGGAGATTTGTTCGAACATTTGTTATGAAATAGGAACCTAATAAATAAGTTTTTTGTTTATTAGCCGTAGGATTATATTGTTCTCAGAATACACTTTTTCCCAAGAATGTAATTTTTATTATTCGTTAATAAAAAAAATTAATATATCGTTAAACATTAATATTCTGTGTAGTAACAGTCACTATAAGGTCTATAATTAACAGAAATTATTCAAAAATTAAATGTCACTATGACCAATTTTCAAAATTTGTTTCATTTATCAAGGCAGTCTTATTTTTTTTCTAAAAAACCTTAAATTTTAATTAATTAATAAATCGTTAAATATGAATAATTATGGAAGTAAGTTGACATTATAGGATGCCTTTTTATTTTCAGAACAACTTATACTCTTACGCTTTTTGCGCTAAAATGATTAGGTAAAGAGATACATCAGTTGAAAAAAAATAACATTGAAATCGCTATGCGCCACTTTCCATTTCTACACCCGGTATATGAAAATATACAAAAATTTAAATAGAGAATCACAAAACACTTGACAACACAACGCTTTTAAACGAGTGATCAAGGCGAATGGCAGTTCTATATGCCCCTCAACAAAGATGGCGACGATTCTGTGACGTCGTTCTGGAATGGTCTATAGACAGTTTCTGATGCGCTATCTTTGTCTGAACTGTTTATCTATCATAGCGTTATCTCACTTGCAGTCACGTTTTGACATAACCTCGAAAAAATGCGCTTGATTTAAAATTCTATCATTATAATAACTTTATAAATTTAATATTGATAGCGATGTCTGTGAATGCCATGTGGTCGGGGGTACACAACAGTCATCATAATATTTGTTCCACAGGCCTGGACCTAATATGGAGACCTGTGAAACATTTGTTCTTTGGTTGTACGTTACAAGTCTGAACTCAAAATTTCTATTATCTTGCGGGCACCTTACAGACAATAGATATCTTAGAACAATACTTATAGAAACTCTCTGGGAGTAAACACACCCTATAATTTATTTTACAACTTATCTGTGAAATGAAACCGGCGAATCTTTTACTTGTGAAATTTTACATTTTCTAACCATTGTCTCTAATTATTATATTGCAGCAAAACTCGTTATAAAACTCCAACCAGCATTCACAAAACAGCTAGGTTAGTTTAAAATAAGCGGGAACTGTCATGAACTTTAGTGATAATAGGACATACGATTTGCTTCATGTTGATTGGTTAGAGAGACAACAAGATACTGATATACATATTGTAGAAAGAGATGACACAAAAAAACGTATATTACACATGTATAGTGCTGGACAACATAATTGAGAATTGGATTACATCACCCCCTACTAGCATACCGTAAACATGGGATTATCCCCAAATTTATGGTACAGAAATGCAGGGACTGATTTCAAATTTTTAAATAGGTATATATAATACAGGTAAAAATGTTTGGTTTATATGTACTAAAACAAACAAATTTTTATTTTATTTATGTAAAAACTAATTCAGCCTAATGGGGAATGGTTAATTTTCTTTCCATTTTTGATCCTCATCACAGTTATAATATATGAAATTTTTATTAATACCGCCCCTACATATTTTCGACTCATCACCCGTTGTGAGGGTTAGCCGCATCCATTACCAAGCTTAAGGGATTAACCAAATATCTTGTCCTGTACTATACGAAACACTACATTATATAGGACGTATATTGCATATTAGTACCTAGATAAGTATAAAATTACTGCCTCAACATAACGAATGAATATAAAGTCTATTTCCCGCTGGTTCCCGCTGTTAATCCTCACGTTACGATAACATCATCTTGTCGGGTGAATTCGTGTGATTTCTGAAGTAAATAAATGTCAAAACTGACAGCATTATATACAAATATAAAAATAGATGAAACATACGAAAAGAGAATAAACTAACGAAATTATCAACACACAATGAAGTACAAATTGTCGACGCTAAATCCACTAAATTCAACTTAATAAGTGTCAGGAATGACATGAATGACATATTCAGTTTTTTTAATAATATTTGAAAATATACTTTACCGCGGTTACACTACTGTCTATTTTATTTTTGTCGTTGGTTAGACGCAGATAGAATATAATCCCCTCTATAACATGTACGATTATGAGATAGCGAATAAAGTTATCATATACATATACCGTGCGTATACGACAAAGATGCAAGATAAAAGTTTAATAATTCTTGCAGCAGAAATTAAACCTTATTTAAAAACTTGAAATCATGTAATTAATTTTACCTGTAATTAATAATAAAGAAAAGATAATAATGGATACCTGTATTTGTCTATAATACAAAATATGAAGGTAGCATTCCCAAATTACAATCAATTTTAATTAGTTTATTTTCTTCGTTGGTAATTGCTATTATTTATTTATAAAACTAATATTTTCGGTTTTTTAGTTTTACTAAATATTCTATAATAATAATTTATTGCGGATTTATCACGGTGATCAATCGGAAGTGATAGACACGTGGTCGGCAATTTTCTTTAATGATATTTAAATTCATGTGCTTGCGAGTTTATATTATAAAAACTGATTATAGTAATTTAATTATATTCGAAAACATTATTTGTTTATTTAATTTAAACCAAACTGAGCAAGTTAGAAAAACTGTTCGAAATAAATAAATAAAGAACGTAAGGGATATTTGACGCATTGCCAGTACTTTGACAGAACAATAAATAATAAAAATGTACGCCTATGATCGCAAATGTCAATACTTACTTCCACGGAAGAAATACGCATAGTCACGTGACTATCACTTCCGATTGATCACACTGTAGAATATTATACATTTTTTGTTCTGTCGTGGTGCTGTCAATGCTTCAACAGTTTTTCTAACTTGTTCAGTTATTGGTTTAAATAAATAAATATATTGTTTTTGAATATAATAAAATTATTAAAATAAAAATTCTTTGTACTAATAATTCGGAAGCCCATGAACTTAAATATCAACATTTTTTTCCGAAAAGTATACTTTTGATATCATTAATGAAAATTCCCGGTTAAATCACTTGCGATTGATCACCCTGAAGAATTTTTCTTATTAAAAATTCGTAATATGTAGATGTAGTCAAATTTCAAAAAACAGTAATTTTTGTTACAGAACGCATAATGTTGACAAATTAAATTTACATGAGCTGTACGAAGAAGAGAACTGCTCTGTTATTTCCCAGATAAAGTGGATTCCTATCGACACAACTCTAGTTTTACCGTACCATGAACAGAATGGATTCATGCCCGGCCTCTTTCCGCCAAGTTGTAGTAAGTCATTTTATACGATAAAATATCAGTATTTTTTTTTTCTTTCAAATAAATGTACAGCTCAGCATGCATGGGCGCCCATAAGGGGGGGCAAGAGGGGGCATTTGCCCTCCCCTGGCGTTTTGTAAATTTTAACAAGACGGCATATTACTTAATTATTTCACTACCTTTATGTTCTATATGAAATTTATAAATGTTTGCCTAACTTCGGGCTTAGGTTTTTTATGTGTGGGACAAATTATTCCATTAATATTTATGGTAAATTATTTAAACTGGAAGGAATTAAAAAATTGCCTTTACAAATCAATAAAAAAATTAGAATTTTTACTTTACGTTTGTTTATTTTCTTTTTTAATACAATTTTATTTTTTTACTAATATGTACATGTCTGCAGTTTATCTCTGTAATATATTTTTCCGCCCACCGGTTATTAATAGGTTATATTACGTGCCTCGAACGTACCAAAAATTGGTCATTAATAACATCCATTAATGCCCTGATTTTTATTAATGACCAATTTTTGGTGCGTTCGATACACGGAATATAGTTGCCGAAAATGCTAGATAAAATTAAAAGATATGATTTTTACAGTTACTAGCTAGGTATATTCACGTAACATACATTTAAAATTAATTTGAACCCATAATACTTGTCAAATAAAATTTAAAAAATATTTGTGCTACGTAGCGTTCAGTAAACTCAACGCATTCACTGAAAACAATTGACAAATTTGTTGATTTTTGACGTATCAAGGTAGGTCAGTCAAATGTCAAATGGGTTACTTACCCTAACCTAAAAAAATTATCAATGAATAAAATTGGAATTTAACAAGAAACGCTGCACGGAAAAGTATTGTAATTACCTCGGATGTTAATAAGCGATTAATGATCTCAAATATTAACGCCCTCGCTTCGCTCGAGCGTTAAAATATCTCAATCATTAATCGCTTGCATTAATATCCTTGGTCATTAAATAACTATTATATTATATATTCGATTCGAATTGAGGGTGTTGAGGTATTTTTTAAAATTTGAATAATGACAGGATGCAACTATATTACTTAAATTTTTATATTTTTCTTAAATGGACAATATTACTTCAGAATGGAATCTCACATGAACTATTCAACATTTTTATCAAAATTTCAATTAACAATTTTTTTAATTGTTTCTTAAAATTTATGCCTTGTTAGTAAAAGTGTGTAAAAGAATATATATCTTTTTTATTTTTTTTACTTTGCCCCTCCTTGAAAAATACTTTATGGGCGCCCATGTCAGCATGAGAGAGAAGCTAGAGGCCGATTCGATGAAAAGTATACCTTGGACATCCCTGGACCTATAAACCTGCTATAGAGCTGCATTTACTATTAATCAAATAGCTTTGGACAAATTATTATTATATGTAATAAAACAATAATTTCAGGGTTTATACAGCATACTTCCCTTAACAAAATATAAAACTTTGAGATTATCTGGGGATGAAGGTTACTTAAACGAATTACATTTTTTTAAATTTACAGATTTAGTAGATTAACTACCCTTAAAGCCCGTAATATTAACTGTAACAAAACATATTTACAAGAGTAGTTCACTGCACCTCTCTTAACAAAAACCACAAAAATTATTTAAAATTTCAGGGGATGAGGATGACAAATCAATATAAATAATTCAAAATATAATAATACAGCTCTTTAACTACCCTATTAGCCAGTAATATTAACTGTTACAAAAACATATTTACTAGAGTAGTTCACTGTATACTGTATCTTGTTTAACAGGGGATAAGGATGACTTAAATCAATATAAATAATTCAAAATATAATAATACAGCTCATTAACAACCCTAATTAGTCAGTAATATCAACTGTAACAAAACCATATTTACTAGAGTAGTTCACTGCACTTTCCTTAACAAAAACCACAAAAATTATTTAAAATTTCAGGGGATGAGGATGACTTAAATCAATATAAACAATTCAAAATATAATAATACGGCTCTTTAACTACCCTATTAGCCAGTAATATTAACTGTAACAAAACCATATTTACTAGGGTAGTTCACTGCACATCCCTTAACAAAAACCACAAAAATTATTTAAAATTTCAGGGGATGAGGATGACTTAAATCAAAATAAATAATTCAAAATATAATAAAACGGCTCTTTAACTATCCTATTAGCCAGTAATATTAACTGCAACAAAACCGTATTTACTAGGGTAGTTCACTGTACCTCCCTTAACAAAAAACTACAAAAATTATTTAAAATTTCAGGAAGTGAGGTGATAAATCAATTCAAATAATTCAAAATATGCAAGTACGGTACTTTAACTAACCTATTAGCCAGTAATATTAACTGTAACAAAACCATATTTACTACGGAAGTTCACTGTAGCTCTCTTAACAAAAAACCACAAAAATTATTTAAAATTTCAGGGGATGAAGGTGAATTAAATCAGTTTATATAATTCAAAATATGCAAGTACGGTACTTTAACTATCCTATTAGCCAGTAATATTAACTGTAACAAAACCATATTTACTACGGAAGTTCACTGTAGCTTTATTAACAAAAAACCAAAAAAATGATTTAAAATTTCAGGGGATGAGGGTGAATTAAATCAATTTATATAATTCAAAATATGCAAGTATGGTACTTTATCTATCCTATTAGCCAATAATATTAACTGTAACAAAACCATATTTACGACGAAAGTTCACTGTAGCTTTCTTAAAAAAAACCAAAAAAATTATTTAAAATTTCAGGGGATGAGGGTGAATTAAATCAATTTATAAAATTCAAAATATGCAAGTACGGTACTTTAACTACCCTATTAGCCAGTAATATTAACTGTAACAAAATCATATTTACTATGGTAGTTCACTGCTCCTCTTTTAATAAAAAACCATAAAAGCAGATGAATATATTTTTCGCTGTAGATTTTTATTTATTTGTTTAAGCCTACTTGATAGCAGTTTTGAACACCTGATAAAATTTGTTTTAAACGATATTTCTCTGGAACTAATGATCGGATTTGAAAAATAAAAGAACTGTTGAAAAGAGAATTGAAAGGCCTTTCGAACTGTATCATGTTTGACACCCTTTTCCATCTAAAATTTTTGAGGTGCAGTCCCATTTTAGGGTTGAAGTTATGCCATTGGTATTAATCCATTCCTTGTCCTCCTTTATACTAAAATTGACATGTTCGAGCGTTTTTTGAAAAATTGATTTGCACTGATAATTTTCATTGGGCCACCTATATATATATATATATATATATATATATATATATATATATATATATATATATATATATATATATATATATATATATATATATACAGGGTGAATACTGAAAACCTTGACATAGGGAAATAACATGGGAAAACAGTTTTTCGCTGTTTCCATCTGTCCCGCTAAATAAAATCGGGTGTATATGGTATCGTTAGTTAGATACTTAATTTTGCATCTAATAAAACCAAATGTTGTGTAATATGGCCTTTTCTAACTGAAATATTTGATAAAATAAATTGTATTTTGAAGGTTATCCTTCATATTTTCAAATAAGAAACGTCAAAAACAATATGCTCCATAGCCGAGTGGATACGAGGGCTGTTTCATAACATAAATAATCTACAAGACCTGGTTCGAGACCACCTCAGCCCTACATTTTTTTTTAATTAAATTATGCTTAAAATATCTTTATTATATCAGACTATTTTAATAAAATAGCAATATTCATAATTTTATAAATAAAAAAATCCAAATATTTAATAGAATTATTATTTGCTGTCTGTCAAACTTAACAATTAATTCGAATTTAAATTTTGGTGCATAATTTTGTATTTCATGTTTCGAAACATGATATTTTATGTATAATTAAATTAAAAAAAAATAGGGCCGAGGTGGTCTCGAACCAGGTCTTGTAGATTATTTATGTTATGAAACAGCCCTCGTATCCACTCGGCTATGGAGCATATTGTTTTTGACGTTTCTTATTTGAAAATATGAAGGATAACCTTCAAAATACAATTTATTTTATCAAATATTTCAGTTAGAAAAGGACATATTACACAACATTTGGTTTTATTAGATGCAAAATTAAGTAATCTAACTAATGATACCATATACACCCGATTTTATTTAGCGGGACAGATGGAAACAGCGAAAAACTGTTTTCCCATGTTATTTCCCTATGTCAAGGTTTTCAGTATTCACCCTGTATATATAGTACATTGTTAAGGTTTTAGATCGAAATCTTTGTATGGTGTCGATAATTGTAGTGCTAATCGTACCCCAAATTTGAATGCCATATGTTCATATGGGATTTATTATGATTTTATAAAGCAATTTATTTTTTCTACGTCCACTATGAAAGGTAGCAAAATTGCGTATTTCCCACAATCATGGGTTAAAGTGTGAGAAATCATTTTCCATAGTATTTGCCAACGCTGCGCGTAGCTGGTTTACCAGGTTTCAAGATGAGAATTATTTGGGCTATTTTCCACTGTAATGGATAGTGCCAAAGTCTGATTATTAAATTGAAAATAATAATTATTAGTTTTACTGCTTTCGTTGTAATTTGTTTAAAAATCCTTCCTTTGATGAAGTCATAGCCTGGCGCTATTTTAGGATGAATTGGTTTTAATTGTTGTTTCTACATCATCATCTTTTAAGGTTTAATGACATTTCGTGGGGATTTTATAAGAAGTTAGTATTTCTTCTTCTGCGTTTGCGTTATTTACTGCGATCGGTTATTTTTATTATGTAGAACGGGAGGCTTTGGTTTTTCTAGTATGTTAGCGTTAAAGTCTAACATTCCGGGAGTGTGATCCGATGACATATGTTTTCGGTATCTATTATGAGGTTTGTTTTTTTTATAAGAAGAAATCTAAGAGATCCGCAAATTTAAAATAATGGAATTCGTTTTAAGTTTTTTTTTTATTTTGTTAAGAAAAGTATGCTGTATAAACCCTGAAATTATTGTTTTATTAACATATAATAATAATTGGTCCAAAGTTATTTGATTGTAGCAGTTTTACAGGTCCAGGGTTGTCCAAAGTATATTTCTCATCGAATTGGCCGCTATCTTCACTGTCATCAGCTAACGACTCGTGGTACTCTCTCTAGTAATGGTATCGCACAGAGGGAAAAAGTACAGGGTCATTAATCGCAAATAAGAGTCACGTGACCAGAATTTTCTTTAGTGACATCAAAACTACACTTCTAGCAGTGGCGCTTCGTGCACTAAAATTTTGGTAAGGCAGGCGATAGGAACTGAATATACGGTATCCACGTCCATCCACGTATATTACATTTGAACAACTGCAAATGCAACGACCAATTGCAATTCGTTTCGACCACATGCAAATAGACTAATCAGTGAAAGAAAAATTGATAAACGCTGTGAGCATTATTAAAACAACACAATCTTACACACACATTGATGAAGTTTGAGGCAAGAGAATTTTTGCCTCAAAACTTCTCGGCACTGCGCTGGGAGTACGAATGCTTTATTAGACAGTATATAAAAGACAGGAAAACAGCGGGAATTTGAAAATTAGATCTTCTAGACATATTGTACCATATACCTAATAAGTAGGTAATAGGTATATGTATTGTACCGATAAATTTAAAATTTGTAGAAGATTGAAATTCCTCTCTTCATTTTGTATGGTGATATCACTGCCTCAACTACCTCCCTCGACAAGCCGGCACTATAATGAAAAAAGTTTGATATTTTATTTCATAGGTGTGCAAGCCTTTATTCTAAAGAAATTTTATTTTGTAATTTTATTAAATTCATCAATATAATCTAAAATAATAACTCGTGATATTCGTCCGCTAAAACTTACCTAATAATAATCATTTTAATTAAGCTACTAAAATTATTTTTATAAATCACTTACCAAACAAATAAGGTAATACACTATTGCCCGGTTACAAAAAGCATTGTTAACTTTAATCGCTGGTTAAATTATTATTATTATTATTTATTGTTCATAATATATTATTACAATAATTTTGACAGCAATGTATTCTTAACATGTTACCATGGTAAAATCGTAAAGTAAACTAATTGCTAGTTAATCATGCTTTATGTAACCGGGCTTAGATCTTGAAAAAGATTGTTGTTAATAATGTAATTAGGAAACACGAGAAATAAAGAAGGTAAAAAGAAATAAATCGTAAGGAATATTTGACAATATATGTCTATGAACAAAAATGCTAATACTTATTTCCGCAGAATAAAATTTGATAACTACGCAGTTCACGTGACTCTTGTATTTGGAGTAGAAGGCATAGCACGCGTTGAAGTGCAGCGCATAGGGCAAGCTTAAAAAATACAAGATCTTACAATATGACTAAATAGGCGTTGCTTAGATACAACGTCCGTCAAAATTGTAACACGTAATTAATTGAAAATATTTATATATATTTTGAGGAATTGTCATGCCGAATACCATTCGTAACTAAAATTTTACTTTTAATTTTTGCCCAACTCACTCCTGTTTGTTGCAACAACGCAACAATCAGTCGTGAATATAATGACAAAAATTTCAAATAAAATTCTAGTTCGTATTGTATTAAGCATGGTTACCATTGTAATATAAAAATTTCTTGCAAATTTTTCGTTAGTTGCCTTACCCACCTAAGTAAAATTAATAGGTGGAAAATTTTCATGTCAAAAATGTTACTTTGACATTTTAAAAAATTATATTGAGTGGTCATTGTATCAAAAAGACATGTATTAGAAAAATAAATAATTCGTTTTATTATTCTATCATAAGCAAAATATAAAACCTAAATTAATTTTACTGTCTGTGTTGATGTCGTTACGATTTTCCTACCGAATCTACTCTCGAATATTGATTCATATCCTTTATCGTTTTATCGTGCATTCCAATAACGTAATCTGTACTCTTGTTTATGAAAGATTATAACGTTGTCGGACTGCACTCGAAAAAAAAATCCGGAAAGAATCAATACGCTAGGAAGATTATAAGTGAAAATTAAATATATTTATAATACTGCTCTTGAATTGTATGTATAGTAATTTATAAATTTGTTTACAGAACAACAAACATTCTCACAAAATGGTTCACAAAGGGGTAGAAAAAGAGGTAAGAAATGGGTAAAAAAAAATGATATTTGAAAATAGATTGTTTTAAAACCAATACGTGTATTTATTTTTATAAAAAATAAAATTATTATACATATGTATATTATAAATTATTTGTAATGTTTTCAAAAGCTTTGTTAATTATTAGTGAACGTCCCCAGACCAATAAAAAAAGAAGCGAGACGGAAGGGACCATATACCTACTATGTAGTTTTCTATCCATAGCACTCTTGTTTCAGCCAGATATAAATAAAATACATATAAATCTAACATGCATTTTTCTCAGTTATTGTGTTATATTAGTATATGATATGTTTATATCGTTGAATTCAGAAAAAAATACTCTATCGAATAACTTAAAAATAAATATATATTCCCATTTAAAATAAGAAAGTTGTGTCCCGTATTTTGAGAACCACTGGTCGAAAAAAATATTTTTTGGCTCATTGTATTAGTATTGTGAAATGGTGGTTCTTTGCTAATTTAATCAAATTCGTAGCTCTTATAGTTCTCGAGATAGCAATGGTGGCACACTTAAATGGAACATCTGTAGTTCTGAATGCCTTACCTTACAAGAAGCTCATCTCATTTTAAAGCCCACAAAATGTGAATTTCGCAGAAAAAGTAGAGTTCGTAGGTTTTAAGATATGCAGTGGAGAAATTAAACCAGGAGAACGAAAGATAAATGAAATTAAGAATTTTCCCAAATCGACATAAGATTTCTGGAATTGATAGTCTTCTTTAAGAGATTTATACCTAGGTGTGCCCAACGAGCAAGACCTCTAAGTGATCTAACCACGAGACAAGCTGTATTTATATGGTCAGAGGATCAACAAGAAGCTTTTGGAGATCTCAAACAAGCTTTAGTGTGTGAACCTTGTTATTCGATTGTATGATCCAGCTGCTAGAACTGAACTTTATACTGATGCCAGCGCAGAAGATTTAGCAGGCATGCGGCTGCTACAGTATGATGAATGTTGGTGCATTCAACGTTTACGACCCATGTTAACCTTTTATTGATCAAATGATAAAGTACTCGTACAAAAAAAAATTATATTTGAAATACGGACTGTTAATGACTTAAGTATACTATTTTAGACTTCCGCAATGCTCTAATTAACACTAATTAGGAGTTTGATAATGTAACGCTATGGTAAGATTGCTCGATAAAAGAACGGGTGAATTAATAATAATAATGTACTAATATTGTAATATTATTGTATTGTAGCGATCCCAGGGTCGCGGCGCGGGCGGCGGCAGCTAACGGACATGTTACAACAAGTCCGTCCGGTCCCCATTGTTCTGTTTCCAGAGAATATGAATATTCGAGAATTAAGTGTTTTACTTTAAATACCCCGAGCAAGACATCGCGAGGACAGTCTTATATTGAAAAGTGTAGTGAACAGATGGTAATATAAATAAATAGAGTGATATAAATATTGTGGAAATAAATATTGCGTAGTTTTAATTGTTTAAATAAATTATCTTAGTGTTTAAGTCGTTATTAATAATAATTAGTTCTAAATTAGTGTTTATATTTGTTAATTCTTAGTGTTAGTTATTTTTCATTATTCTTTATAATTCATATTTCTTTTATTAAACATAGTTATATAAATATTAGTGTTTTATTTCAGATACGTATGGTATAATTATTATAAAAACCAAAATTAAAAATTGAGAATTAGTTATATATACATTATAATAATTAAAAAAATAAATTATGCATACAACTAAATATCAATATTATATTTTAGATTACGAAGCAAGACTTCACCAACACATAAACGTCGAAGCGATCCAGATACTGGATAACAACGACACGATAAGAAGACTAAAAAGGACTAAACCCTTCGAGCTGGCCCAATGACGTCAACGTTAGAGATGCAATAATACCATACTGATAACAGTTAAAACTATAGAACATTAGCGAATGAACTATAGATGTTATATTTTTAGGTTTAAGATCAGTGTAAAATTAATGGTTGGTCCATGGGACCAGTTTTAATATGTAGAACTTTTAAAAAAAAAAATATATATTTTAGATTAATTCGATAAGCAATACAGTTATTATTCCTTATGGAAAGAAATAATACTTTTTTTGTCTTCGGTAAGACAGAGTCTTATATTGCATTTCTTACATATCTAGAGATTAGTGCCTTTCCGATATTTTCTGCATCTTCCTTCTAGATGTCTAATTCGGCATTACTTTATTTACCTTGTATCAAATATTAATATTTATAAATTTTCGCATTGCCAATTAAATGTCCGATGAGTCTGAGACTTGAGGATTTGTTGGGAAGTTAAATTTTCGTTTCTTCAACAGTCATTATAACTGTAACAATATAATGTATGTACCTACTTACATATTCCCCAGGACAGTTTATATAATTACACTTTCATATCTATATAACTGAAAATATCGAAAGATATTTTATAGAAATAACATTACTTACCATAAAAGTGATTTATTTATACAACTGCACGTCCCATTTCTATACACTATAGAAAGCAAGCGCAAAAAAGCAAAATTTAAAATTCAAACCAATGACACGACCAGAAAATTTCCCCTTCCAAAATAGAGTATTGTAACTATACGGTAACATTACTCTCTTGGCTGTAGAACTGCAAGAATCAGAGTTTTAAGCCTTTGGAAACTATATTACCGTATGGTCACAAGGCGCAATAAAGGGATAATTGGAATAAAGTTCACTGTAATAACAGATTGCGAAGCGCTGATGTATCTGAATAAAAACCGATTTAAGAATTCGCAGATAGCTAGATGGATATGTTTCTACAGGAATTCCAATTAGAAATGAAACATAGACCTGGCACACGAATGGCACACATTGACGTGTTGAGTAGGCAACCAGTAGAAGATGCTACAGATATGGAAACCAAGGTAGCTGAAATGGGAGATGTACGAGGGGGTGTTGATAAATACTTAGCCTACCATATAAAACGCCACAATAATTCAAAACAAAATTTTATTTATTCAACATAATCTCCTTTAAGACTTACACATTTAACACAACGTTTATAAAATAATTGTAAACCCTCTAAAAAAAATTCGTTGTCTTGGTCTGCAAACCACTCCTCAGCGGCACGTATGGCTTCATCATTTGTGGAACATCTTTTACCTTTCAAGTGTTTTTTAAGATTTGGGAATAAATAATAATCTGATGTTGCTAAATCCGGAGAATAGGGCGGATGGTTAATCAATTCAAAACCAATTTCATGAATTTTGCGCATTGCAATCAAGGACTTGTGAGCAGGAGCATTGTCTTGCAAAAAGAGAACACCTTTGGTAAGTTTTCCGCGGCGCTTTTCCACAATTTTCTTGCGTAATTTAGATAGCAACTCAGCATAATATGTTCCCGTGATAGTTCTGCCCTGTTCCAAATAATCTGTCAGAATTATCCCATCTTTGTCCCAGAAAACTGAAGCAAGAATCTTACCAGCGGATTTTTGAACACGGAATTTTTTTAGTCGTGGAGAACCGGAATGCTTCCACTCTTTCGATTGCTCTTTAGTCTCTGGGTCATAATGATGAATCCACGTTTCATCCATAGTAACAAGCCGATCCAAAAATGTTGAGGGGTCTGCTTCAAAACTACGGCAAATTTCCTTCGACGTTGTCAAACGAAAACGCTTCTGATCAGCATTCAAGCATCTTGGAACCCATTTGGCCGAAAGTTTTGTCATATCCAAGTCGTGATGAACAATATGAAATACACGTTCATAGGAAATATTCAATGCTTCCGCTATACGTTTCAGCCCAATTCGTCGATCTGCTAAAATCATATCATGGACAGAATCAATGTTTTCCGAAGTGGTCACAGAAATTGGTCTTCCAGCGCGGTGCTCATCTTTAACATCTGATCTTCCTCTCTTAAATTCCGCAACCCAGTTTTTAATAGTTGCATATGAAGGACACTGATCACCTAAAGTGTCTGTTATATCAGCAAAAATTTCTTTGCCGGATAATCCTTTCAAAAATAAATATTTAATAACTGACCGCAACTCAACTTTTTCAAATTCTAGCTTTTTCGCAAACATGCCGTTTTCAAAAATTCACAGTTTAATCACCGTTCAACTTATAGATGTCAAACTTTGTCAACTTATTTATAAAACATCATAGTTGTAACCATAGCAACCATATTCACTTTCAGATATTGGAACCATCCAAGGCTAACTATATATCAATACCCCCTCGTATTAATCGCTGTAGAAATTACAGATGTGGCTCAAGACTCAAGTGCGTCTAACACGGGACTTAAACTCGTCCTGAATTCACTACAAGTATCGTTTAAAATGTAATGCGCATCTTTTTCGCGCCGTTTAAAAACACAAAAATAGAAAAATTTCTAATTTCTTGTCCTAAAATAAGTAATGAATTTAGTTTCCTGTTTTACACGATACTTAATATCATCTTGTCCTGAATTTAGTACGAGATTAAGTCCTGTGTCAGACTGGCTTTATGCAATATTGAGATGAAGCATTAAAGCTGAAAATCGATATACTGAGCTAGAAAAAGAAGATAGGACATCGAATGAAAGTAATTATATACAAGATCTAGAGTTAAGAGACGATATTCTGTATAAAGATCTACACGGCAAGTTTTACGTGGTACCAAAATCAGTGCGAAAATCTATGGGTGTAAAAGCACACGATTTGTTTGAACATTTCGCAGTTGATAAAAGTGTAGCTAAATTGCAAGAAAAATATTGGTTCTCGGCAAGGCATGTAACCGAAAAAAATACTATTTAGTTTTAATTCAAAAACTTTTTAAAAATTGGAAACGGTTAAAAAATAATAAAAAAAAATATTAAAAAAATAACAAAATATAACAAATAAAAGAATGCAATTTAATTAACTAATAGTTACAAGAATTCCCGTACTACCTTCAAAAAAACGCAAGTCACTTATTAATTGTAAACTAGCTTATAATGCGGACAAAGAGACTACCTTCTTTTAAGGACTTTCCAATAGTATATAAATTGTAAAAATTGTCATGACATATTAAAATACAAATAGATAACTAAGATATAAAAAAATATTAAGAATTTTTCGCCCTAAATGGGCTATTATTATTATTATAATCTTTATCTCTTATACCCTGTAGGGTGTCGAGTTTAAATTTCTATTAGTCATTATTTCTTATTAAATTGAGCCATTCTTTTCGGTTTAGTGCCAAAGTCCAAGTCTCTTTTCTTGTGATATTCTTTTTCTCTATAATCTTGTTTATTGCTTCATCCCAAGTTTTGTGAGTTCTTCCTCTTCTCTTTTTGCCTGTTGTTTTGCAGCTCCATATTTTTTTTACCGGCTTTTCCTTGGGCATTCTTATTAAATGTCCGTACCACTGCATTTGTTTTTCTTCAATTTTATTTAAAGCTGATTTTATTTGTAGGTTTTCTCTGATTGTGTCATTTCTTATTCTGTCGAGTTTTGTCACTCCCTCAATTTTCCTCAAAAATTGCATTTCCGTGGCTTGAATCTTGCTTTCTTGTCTTTTGTCCAGCACCCATGATTCGCTTCCGAATAGCAGTATTGGCTGATATATGGTTTTATAGATTGTCATTTTTGTATTTTTTGTGATCAGCTTGTTGTTTAATATTGATTTGTTCAAGGCGTAGTAGCATTTCTTTGCCTGCTGGATTCTGTTGTTTATGTCGTCCTCTTGCTGTCCCTTGGCTTGTATTATGCACCCTAGATACTTAAAGCTGTAAACTTGCTCTAATTTAGTTCCGTGTATTTCTATATTTATTTCTTTATTATCGTTCGCTATTCTCATCACTTTTGTTTTACTTATGTTTATTGTCATATGTATCTTTTCCAGTTCTTCGTTCCATGCATTTAGGTTTAGTTGTAGTTCTTGTTCCGTTCTACCGAAGATTGCGAGGTCGTCTGCAAATGCACATTCTGAAATAGATATTTGTTCGAGGTTGAGGTATCCTAACTTTACTGGTTTCGTATTTTTTTTCACATTTTTAATTACTTCATCTAATAGAGTAATAAACAATAATGGACTTAATGATCCTCCCTGTCTTACTCCTTTTTTTGTCTCGAAGTCTTGTGGTATCTGGTTACCTGTTCTAATGTAGTTGTTGGTTCTTTTATATATGCTTTTTATTGCTAGAATTAGTTCTTTGTTTACACCTCTTTTTTCTAATATATTCCATAATATTTGTCTGGGAACCATGTCGAAAGCTTTTTTCAAATCTATGTAGCATATGTGCAATGTTTTATTATGTTTTAGTGTTTTCTCTATCATCTGTTTTATGGTGAAAATATGATCTTGAATACTATGTCCCCGTTGAAAGCCACTCTGTGATTGTTCTAGTTTTCCTTCTAGCATGTTTCTTAACTTGTCTTCCAGTATAGTTTCGTATATTTTGGCTCCTGTGCATAGTAATGTGATTCCCCTGTAGTTTGAGCATATTCTATTATCGCCTTTTTTGAATAAAGGTAGAATTACTCCAGTTTCCCAGTCTGTTGGGATTGTTTTTTGTTCCCAGCAGAGATTGAGGATCTTATGCAGTAGGGATGTTGCTGTCTCTCCCATGTATTTTATTTGTTCCGGTTTTATGTTGTCTTGGCCTGGTGCTTTATTGATCTTTAGTTTTAACATTGCCTGTATTACTTCTTCTTGTGTGATTTGTTCTGTCCGGGTTGTTGGGTTTTCTTCCGTGTGTACTTCTTCTTGAGTTGTCGTATTATCTACTTCAAGTAATTCTTCAAAGTGTTGTTTCCATCTGTTCATTATGTCTTGTTCATCTGTTAGAATGTGTCCTTCTTTGTCCTTTATTTGTTTTAATGGAGAACATTTGTCTTGTCTTAAAATTTTAGTAGCTCTGAAAAATAATTTACGGTTATCTTTGTAGTTATTTTCGATTTTTCTTCCGAATTCTTCCCACGAGTTCTTCTTTGCTTCCAAAATTAGTCTTTTAACTTTTGTTCTCTGTTCTTTGTAGTTTTCATACGTGTCAGCGATGCGTTGATTTAGATGTTTTTTCCATAATTGTTTCTTTCTTTTTACTTCATATTTTATTTCTTCATTCCACCAATGCGTTTGTCTCATGTTTATGGATATTTTTTTTGTTCCACATATATTTTTTGCTGCCTCATTCAGTGCGTTTTTCAGAAGCTCCCACATTTTTGCTAGATTATCTACGTTCTCGACGTTAGTATTTGTAAGAATATTCTCAATATAATTTTGGTATTTTTGTTTTGTTTCTTCGTCTTTCAGTTTGTATGTATTTATTGTCTCTTTATTTATTTCTTTATATCTTTTGACATAATTTGGCCCGTTATTATCGTTTATTTTAATTTTTGTTATTACTAGATAGTGGTCACTTCCAATTTCAAATCCTCTGTATACTCTCGTATTTTGTACATTTTTCCTTTGATCTTTACTGCATAGAATATAATCGATTATAGATTTTTCATTTCTGCTGATTACTTCTCTTGTGATTTTATGTATCTCTTTATGTTCAAATATTGTGTTCGTTATTATAAGGTCGTTAATGACACAAAAATCAATAAGTTTTTTTCCGTTATTGTTTAATGTTTTTTCCCCAAATTTACCCATTACTTCTTCTAATCCTAAGTTATTTTTTCCCACTCTTGCATTAAAATCGCCCATAATGCTTACTGGTTTGGTGGCCTTGTCCACGGTTTTCTAAAGTTGGTCCCAAAATTTTTCTTTATTTATGGCACTATCGTCTTCATTAGGTCCATACACAATAATAATTCCCATGTTAGTGTTCCCTATTCGTAAAGTAATTGCTAGTATCCTTTCCGATAAAAACTCCCAATTTATTACATTTTTTTTTATTTCATCCCTTACTATGCATCCTACCCCTGCTCTTGCGCCTTCATTTTGTGTAACCCCACTATAAATTAGTAAATGTTTCCCATTTAAATTCTTTATTCCTGTTCCCTTTTTCTTTGTTTCACTTATTCCCAATATTCCTAATCCTGATTTTTCAAATTCATCCCCTAGTTCCAATTCTTTCCCTGTTAAGGTCCTTACGTTCCATGTCCCCATCTTAAAAATAAATTTACTACCTTTATTTCCTAATACATTTTTTGTTCTTGTTATTTCAGCTAATCGTTTTTTATCTCCAATTCCATTAGGTTGTTTTCATCATTGAATAAATTTTCATCCGTCCATTTGTACGCTATGCCGTTTATTATGATTTTTTGGTAACCAACTTTTACCTTATTGTTTTGTTCTTTTTGTTCTTTTGCAAGTCTTCTTAGTTTTGATTGTATCATTTGTTCTCTTTTTGTCAATTGGTTGTCTATGTACACCGGGGGTTGTATACCTCTAAGCATGTGTTTATTTTTCATAATATTTTGCTTATCTTCCCATGTTTTCCACTTACACACCATTTTATTTGTGTTTTTTATTATATATCCTTCGATCATATCTGCTTTTATACCTAACTTGTTTTCTATAAATTTCTGGAGTTCCTCTTTTATATTGTCGTTTTTAAGGGTAAATCCTGTTATGACAGTATTATTTTTAATATTTTGTTTTTCCAGGTTTTCCGTTCTGTTTTGCAATTTATTAATTTCCTCTAGCATTAGTGTTTTTTCTTTATCCCATGTTAATTCCCTTGTTATCATTTCTTGTTTAGTTGTTTTTAGCTCGGTTTTGACATCTTTTATTTCTTCCTTTGTACTTTTAAGCTCTTCCCGTAATTGCCATACTTCGTCTAGGACTAATTTAATTTGTTCCAATACTTGGTCCATTTCGTTCCTGCCTTTTTGGATTTCTGGGGACGTTGTTTTTTTGTTATCTTCGTTTGCTCTATTTCCGTCGTCGTACCTGTCCCTTTTCCTCCTATGAGGGTTCTTTGTTAAGTTCTCCCCTGATTGCATCTATTTATTTAGCTCTTGATGTTTGCAAATTTTAATTTTATATTTTAACTTATTTATTTATTTTATGCCAGTAAACTCCCGCTCACAAGTGAATTAAAATTTAATTAGTCTTTTCTCAATGACACCCACAATTTTTACACTCTTTTTTACAAATTTCACTTGTACATTTATAATTTACAATTTGGCTGCACTAAATTTAATACTGCACTAAACTACACTACTTTATAACTTCACGGCTTATAATACACGGTAAAGTCTTTGTTTTTAAAGATTTTTTTACCGGTGGATCGCAAGCACGTGTTACTTGTATCGACTCTCAAACACTTCTCCCCTAAATGGGCTAAATGATATTAAAATAAGGGTAAATGTTCGCTAAAACCGGTTTCTTTTTTTTTTTGTTTAACGGATACCGGTATATTCGGCCATAAAAATATCGATTAAAATTACGGTGAAAGTTCACAATTTTCGTTTAAAATATAGATTACCGGTTACATGCCCTAGTTCCCGGGAATGTTTCGAATGTCTATTATTAAAAACTCCAGCTTGAAAGAGAACAGGTGAATTACATCCAGCTGGAAAACATCCATTCGACGTAATATGGTTTCCTTAGGCCCTTTTGTGAAATAAGAAGAAGAATATTTACCTGTTAATAGTTATTGACAACTTGGCGAAGTTCGTACACACATATGCAACTTCAACCACATCAATTAGTTCAAGATCAAGTTGGGCTGACAGATTTTGAAAACAGATAGTCGATTTTCAACTTTTTGAAAAATCATCAACTAGTTAAAAAAGTCGAAATAATTAAAAAAGCCGAAAAAATTGAGAAGTCGAAAAAGTCAAAATAATTAAAAGTGAAAATATCAGAAAAGTCGAAATATTAAAAAAGTTAAAACATAAAATTCTGAAAATCCAGTAGGTAATTAATTAAGTCGGAAAAGCATAACAATTAAACAAATATTCATTTTTTCTATATGAATTATTTTTTCAGTGGTAATTATCAAGTAAAAAAACTTATTAATGATAGATTGCCACGAAAGGTTTGATTTGGCCGGATATTTTTCTATTTATACGAACAGTTGGTTACTTGGCAATTTGTTAAAAGGATTTTGACAGGACAATTCTTTGAAAGAAATTGCCCTCAAGATTTAATTATTTAATCCCTGCTTATAATCATTGTTGCAAAAGTGATTTATTATTGTAATCATAAAGAAAATACATTTTGTTTGAATCAAAATATAAAGAAATTATCAGCAATTTATTGAAAATTTTCTTAATGCTATAAAAGTTTAAGAGTAAAAAATCAGAGAAGATTTTAAAGTTTCAAGTAAACGAAAATCGAAGTCTAAACGTCGAGATAGTTATTTGAAAACAAAAGTAAATAAAGTCTATATAATCGAAAATCTCGACGATAAAAAAGTCGAAAGTCTAAATTCAATTAATCGGTACTATGCTTTTCAAAAATAGATCGATTTAACACGTTACCTGCCACCATTAAAAAAAAAAAGGTGGGTCCCTTGGGCCATTTTTTCCTTTTTACAGATTTAGGGTGTTTTCATATTAGAAAATACAAGTAATATAACAGATTTAATTTTTTTATAATATTGCTCTAAAATTTGAAGAATTTTATAGAGGCACAAAATTTGCAGTATTTTATCATTTCAGAGACTAAAAAACAAAAAAATCATGCGCTAAGAATAGGTTTTGTCTGCCAGGCCATGCACCGAGAATTAAACTACGTTCACAGATATGCGTTGCAAGGTACAAACGTTAGACCAAGAAGCATAATGTGTATTCAAACACTGAGGCACAAACTGTTGGTATAAAGCAATTTATTTTGTGTTAAAAATTATATTTTGTAGGTAGCGTTTTTGTTTTGTAAAACTCTCGCTAGATGTCCTAAGTTTCTAGTTGATGAATGGCCACGTTGCGTTATATATACGTAGATGTATTTTATGTGTGCACGTGTGAAGTTTTAGTTTTTCATCAATAAAGATTAGTTTTGGGCAATCACATCTTTTATTTTCCACTACAAACTACACAAACGATGTATCTCAGAGCATACGAGGATATTTTAGTGAGACACATAAGGTGTACCTCATGGCAGTTAACGTGTTAAATCGATATATCGACTTTTTTGCCAGCCGTAGTTCCGAGTCCAGTGATTACGGACAGAGGAACAGAATGTACTTCTAAGGCTTTTGAGGACCCAGAATTTCGAGACTGGGACAAACATCTGAAAATAATTGCAAAAAATATAAACAACATCGTAAACAAGTCCACAGGTAAGACGTCATTTCAAATATTAAACGTTATTTGCCTAGGTTCAACGATGGCCTCCAACGAGTCGTTACTTACTTACAAGAAGAATCGGAAAATCGACAAGTAGTGCAACAAGAAGCACGCAATAATCTAAAGAAGACCAAAATGCAGATGAAGACGGCATTCGACAAGCATCATGTCATAGCTCCAAAGTATCAAGTTGGAGAGCTGCTGATGATGAAACCAATGAAGATGCAGTCCAAATAAAGAGGTTCTTTAGTTATTACTAGAAAGATACCTATCAAGTAGCCGATCTGCAAGAAAAAACTGAGCGACGGTACGCCTCAACAGCACACTTTTCGCAGTTGAAGAGTTGGCGGTCTCCATCAACCCGAAGAAGCTTTGATTAAAAAAAAAACAGAATTAGCAGCCAAGTCAACAGGAACTAGTTGGAAGCCACGAAGCGGGAAGAACACGGCGTCCGCAAAAATGGTTGCAAGACTACCAACAGTAAAGCAAAAATCAACTTCGAAGAGGGTAATGGCGATCGGGTAAAGAGTTGGTGGTGTGAACATTTAAAAAAAATGGATACTGTGTCTGTCTTATGTTATGATAATTGAATTTGAGTTGTAATTGTAAATTAAAATAAATATTTTAATTTTCATAACTTATACTATAGAACATGCTGATTTCGTTATAAAACGTTAAGTAAAAGCTATTTAATCAAACCCAAAAAAAATATTTTCACAAATATGTAAAAAAAAAACGACTTTTAATAGATCTTAAGTCAGGATTCATCACTATAAGCTTGTCACAAATTATGCTGAGTTACCTCAAAAGCTTGTACTTTCTGGAATTTTTAATTTCATTTGAAATATTGAGTTAAATTTTGTCGACAATTAAAAATCTTAGCTCAGCTCACTTTAAGTTGAGGTGAGACAAATAGAATGACCAAAAGAACGCGACTAATAGTAAACCAATAATAGTTAATAAGATATATGATTTTAAAATTATTTACAAAAAATATACCAAAACATCGCAGAATCAGCAGTCATTATCGAATAAGTAGTTTATACGATTCAAACTCAAATCAAATTTCTTTCATATTTCACACCAAATTTTTTCAAATACTTTTTTTGATTCGCAAAAAGCTTAAATATGAAATTTCAGTAAAGTCGGCTCATATCAGATTTTGCTCTACACCAGCATCAGTAGGATGGTCTGTGACCAGCACATATACATATATGCAGACTGACGGAGAGACCTACATTACGCTAAAATACTCAAAAGATTAACATAAATTCATGGACATTCTTTAAATTTGGTGAGATTACAATACCTACCTTATTATTTCTGTCAATATTTTGCTGTTTATCCGCCAGTGGTAACGCCCAATCTGTAAATCCGACAATATTTTTTTACAATAGAGTGCTTTTATTCTCGTATTTTGTTCAATTTGATATTGTAGGTTCGGGGTATATTCTTTCTAGTTCTTAAACTTTGTTTAAAACTTGTTTATTGATTTTGTTTCCAAAACACCCTTGACCGAAATGAATAAAACCAATTAATTTTATAATTTTTTTGTTGTTAATTTTCGATATAATATATTATTTTATATCATTGGAGAAAGAAAATAAATCTTATTTCATAGTATAAAGGCCGTCTGACAAGGAATTATTTCTAAGAAATTATTTCATCACTTACTTTAACTCAAGAAATAAGAAATATTTCTATTTTCTTGTATTTAAACTACTTGAAAAAATTTTGTGCGAGTTATTATCCAATAATTTAATAAACTGCTTCAATTCGGATCTATCTAACTATATTTTATTTCAAGATTTTTTGCTCGTATTTTAAGACCTACGTATATTTCGGAAAAACAAATAATAATAAATAGCCATGCGTTACATATGTTATTTTTGCACATTTTTTTTTATACATTTCCAAATCATGTAGTGTTATTTACTTTTATAAATTTCATTAGCTAAAATTTTATAGATTAATTTGTTTCTATCTGGCCTATTTAAATATTATGACATAAGTAATAAATGATTCGGTAAATTTGTTACAATTGCGGTTAATCTGTTTACCTATAGAAATAAATGTTTTATATTGGACAGTTACAATTATTACAATTAACAATGAAAATATTATTAAAATAAGTATCGAATACTCTAAAAGGAATTATACTAATAGAGTAATTACTAATTATATTAATAATTCATTTTACCGCGTCAGTAGTCTATGCACGGATACGCATTATATAACATATAAATATTAATAAAAAGGCTAAAAAGGACAGGCGAGAGGTTATGTGCTGACCACATCAGATTTTTTATCTCTTCCTGTTCTAAATAAAACAAAATGTTAGTCTATTAATATTATGGTTAGCATAAAGTAAATAAATAACTCACATTTACATACAATTTATATTTAAAAAATACAATTTCAGTCTTGACCGACCTTACCGAGTATTTAAAAAATGTTAATTTGTTATGTTTTAATTTAATTAATAAATTATTGTATTTCATTTTACACAAAGTACCTATTTTACGCGTGTATTCATGGTGCCACCGTCTTCCATATCTAAAGAAATGAAACAAACTTGTAAACGTATTAATAAATTTTATTGAAAAAAATTCCAAAATAAACACATGATTGTATTATATAAATACTTTATTTCGAAGTTGAATTAAATATTAAATTTCCACACATTAGTAAGTTAAAAACCCATTGCTTAGTAAAGTATATGTACAACTGTTAGCGATAACGGAAAGTTGGCTGGGCTGGAACACTAGGCTCGGGGTCTACGACAGCTTCTTGGCTTTCTGATACAGTGTGTCCACCACCTTGCTCATGCTGTGGATGGTGTCTAGCGCCATCTCGTAAGTTTTGTCGATGGGCGTCTCTTCAAATACGATCAGCACGCCCTCCCCCTGGTCCAGGATGCCGTGGAACTTCTTGTCTAGGATCATTTGGGACAGTTTCTTCTCTACCTGCAAGGAAAACATATCGTTTAAATAAAACAGTAACTGTTGTCGCAGATGGCCATACATAATTTACAATACCAGCTGCCATAAACTGACATTAAGGTATAAACAGAAATAAAGCAAGTTGTCCGCTTACTGACCGATCATCACCGAAAATATACTTATGTTATACTATAATTCTAATTTCTGAGCTAAATATATTCCAGAAAAAAATAGGTTCACGAAGAAAACATTTTGAGTTTGCTAAAGAACATTTTTGATGTAACACTGAATACGAGGATATTTTAGTGAGACACATAAGATGTACCTCATGGCAGTTAACGTGTTAAATCGATATATCGACTTTTTTGCCAGCCGTAGTTCCGAGTCCAGTGATTACGGACAGAGGAACAGAATGTACTTCTAAGGCTTTTGAGGACCCAGAATTTCGAGACTGGGACAAACATCTGAAAATAATTGCAAAAAATATAAACAACATCGTAAACAAGTCCACAGGTAAGACGTCATTTCAAATATTAAACGTTATTTGCCTAGGTTCAACGATGGCCTCCAACGAGTCGTTACTTACTTACAAGAAGAATCGGAAAATCGACAAGTAGTGCAACAAGAAGCACGCAATAATCTAAAGAAGACCAAAATGCAGATGAAGACGGCATTCGACAAGCATCATGTCATAGCTCCAAAGTATCAAGTTGGAGAGCTGCTGATGATGAAACCAATGAAGATGCAGTCCAAATAAAGAGGTTCTTTAGTTATTACTAGAAAGATACCTATCAAGTAGCCGATCTGCAAGAAAAAACTGAGCGACGGTACGCCTCAACAGCACACTTTTCGCAGTTGAAGAGTTGGCGGTCTCCATCAACCCGAAGAAGCTTTGATTAAAAAAAAAACAGAATTAGCAGCCAAGTCAACAGGAACTAGTTGGAAGCCACGAAGCGGGAAGAACACGGCGTCCGCAAAAATGGTTGCAAGACTACCAACAGTAAAGCAAAAATCAACTTCGAAGAGGGTAATGGCGATCGGGTAAAGAGTTGGTGGTGTGAACATTTAAAAAAAATGGATACTGTGTCTGTCTTATGTTATGATAATTGAATTTGAGTTGTAATTGTAAATTAAAATAAATATTTTAATTTTCATAACTTATACTATAGAACATGCTGATTTCGTTATAAAACGTTAAGTAAAAGCTATTTAATCAAACCCAAAAAAAATATTTTCACAAATATGTAAAAAAAAAAACGACTTTTAATAGATCTTAAGTCAGGATTCATCACTATAAGCTTGTCACAAATTATGCTGAGTTACCTCAAAAGCTTGTACTTTCTGGAATTTTTAATTTCATTTGAAATATTGAGTTAAATTTTGTCGACAATTAAAAATCTTAGCTCAGCTCACTTTAAGTTGAGGTGAGACAAATAGAATGACCAAAAGAACGCGACTAATAGTAAACCAATAATAGTTAATAAGATATATGATTTTAAAATTATTTACAAAAAATATACCAAAACATCGCAGAATCAGCAGTCATTATCGAATAAGTAGTTTATACGATTCAAACTCAAATCAAATTTCTTTCATATTTCACACCAAATTTTTTCAAATACTTTTTTTGATTCGCAAAAAGCTTAAATATGAAATTTCAGTAAAGTCGGCTCATATCAGATTTTGCTCTACACCAGCATCAGTAGGATGGTCTGTGACCAGCACATATACATATATGCAGACTGACGGAGAGACCTACATTACGCTAAAATACTCAAAAGATTAACATAAATTCATGGACATTCTTTAAATTTGGTGAGATTACAATACCTACCTTATTATTTCTGTCAATATTTTGCTGTTTATCCGCCAGTGGTAACGCCCAATCTGTAAATCCGACAATATTTTTTTACAATAGAGTGCTTTTATTCTCGTATTTTGTTCAATTTGATATTGTAGGTTCGGGGTATATTCTTTCTAGTTCTTAAACTTTGTTTAAAACTTGTTTATTGATTTTGTTTCCAAAACACCCTTGACCGAAATGAATAAAACCAATTAATTTTATAATTTTTTTGTTGTTAATTTTCGATATAATATATTATTTTATATCATTGGAGAAAGAAAATAAATCTTATTTCATAGTATAAAGGCCGTCTGACAAGGAATTATTTCTAAGAAATTATTTCATCACTTACTTTAACTCAAGAAATAAGAAATATTTCTATTTTCTTGTATTTAAACTACTTGAAAAAATTTTGTGCGAGTTATTATCCAATAATTTAATAAACTGCTTCAATTCGGATCTATCTAACTATATTTTATTTCAAGATTTTTTGCTCGTATTTTAAGACCTACGTATATTTCGGAAAAACAAATAATAATAAATAGCCATGCGTTACATATGTTATTTTTGCACATTTTTTTTTATACATTTCCAAATCATGTAGTGTTATTTACTTTTATAAATTTCATTAGCTAAAATTTTATAGATTAATTTGTTTCTATCTGGCCTATTTAAATATTATGACATAAGTAATAAATGATTCGGTAAATTTGTTACAATTGCGGTTAATCTGTTTACCTATAGAAATAAATGTTTTATATTGGACAGTTACAATTATTACAATTAACAATGAAAATATTATTAAAATAAGTATCGAATACTCTAAAAGGAATTATACTAATAGAGTAATTACTAATTATATTAATAATTCATTTTACCGCGTCAGTAGTCTATGCACGGATACGCATTATATAACATATAAATATTAATAAAAAGGCTAAAAAGGACAGGCGAGAGGTTATGTGCTGACCACATCAGATTTTTTATCTCTTCCTGTTCTAAATAAAACAAAATGTTAGTCTATTAATATTATGGTTAGCATAAAGTAAATAAATAACTCACATTTACATACAATTTATATTTAAAAAATACAATTTCAGTCTTGACCGACCTTACCGAGTATTTAAAAAATGTTAATTTGTTATGTTTTAATTTAATTAATAAATTATTGTATTTCATTTTACACAAAGTACCTATTTTACGCGTGTATTCATGGTGCCACCGTCTTCCATATCTAAAGAAATGAAACAAACTTGTAAACGTATTAATAAATTTTATTGAAAAAAATTCCAAAATAAACACATGATTGTATTATATAAATACTTTATTTCGAAGTTGAATTAAATATTAAATTTCCACACATTAGTAAGTTAAAAACCCATTGCTTAGTAAAGTATATGTACAACTGTTAGCGATAACGGAAAGTTGGCTGGGCTGGAACACTAGGCTCGGGGTCTACGACAGCTTCTTGGCTTTCTGATACAGTGTGTCCACCACCTTGCTCATGCTGTGGATGGTGTCTAGCGCCATCTCGTAAGTTTTGTCGATGGGCGTCTCTTCAAATACGATCAGCACGCCCTCCCCCTGGTCCAGGATGCCGTGGAACTTCTTGTCTAGGATCATTTGGGACAGTTTCTTCTCTACCTGCAAGGAAAACATATCGTTTAAATAAAACAGTAACTGTTGTCGCAGATGGCCATACATAATTTACAATACCAGCTGCCATAAACTGACATTAAGGTATAAACAGAAATAAAGCAAGTTGTCCGCTTACTGACCGATCATCACCGAAAATATACTTATGTTATACTATAATTCTAATTTCTGAGCTAAATATATTCCAGAAAAAAATAGGTTCACGAAGAAAACATTTTGAGTTTGCTAAAGAACATTTTTGATGTAACACTGAATTTTTCCAGTTCCTAAAAATTATAACTAATAAGAATAGCAGAAAAAAATGTTTATTTGATTCAAAAATGTTTAGTGATCCCAACAAAACAAATTTGGTTTTTAATATTGATTATATTCTATTATAAACATTAATTATTAAAATATTAATTCTGGCTTACAATATAATATAGACATGCATTTTAACAAATAGAAATAAAGTTAGAGATTTAAGTACTACAAATATTTGAATTGTTATTTCATAAAACTTCAAACAAAAATGTAGCGGAACTAACAGAAGTATTAAGTTTATGAATTACAAGTAAAAATACAACTTTCGAGGTTATGATACAAGTTCATGAATGAGAGTGCAAAATTTGTAAACTAAAAATAATTATAGTGTTTTATTTTTACAGTGAACTAAAAATAACTGCACGGGTGAATTATGAGAACACAATATTTTGACGTTCTAAATTAATTAAAAATATGCATTAGGTCGTTTTCGTTTACATAATTTAAATAATTAATTTCCACTGAACTATTGTCCATTTTTCTAGTTTCATATATTAAAAGAAATAACGTTAAATTTTCATATTAATATTTATATATAAACAGTGTGTTCAGTTCAATGTACTATATTCAAGTACAGTGAACAAATAATTTAGGAGTTAGATAAGAAATAATGAAAATAAATAAAAGTAAAGTTACCTGAGGCATGGGTAGCTTTATAGTTTTTGCAATATAATCAACTTGCACTCTGGAATATGGTTCGATTATCCGGCACAGATTCTGCTCTAACATATTGTCGTACAGAGTTCCCAAGTGCGCTCTAACTATCACATCATCCTCCAGTTCATGTTTGTAGTTCTTCACCGCCACTTGAAAATCGGCTAGAGATCTTTTATGCGATGCTTGAGCGACGCTTTTCATTGCGTCGATGTCTCTTCCGGCATATTTCAGCGCTAATTTTCCACTTACAATTTGCTGAACATCATCCGGAGTATTTAGCATTATTTTTGATAGTAACATGTATTTGAGAGCCGTCAGGGCTTTGGAACATTCTACAGAGTCGAATCCTTCGAAGGCTTCGTAGAAATAGGAATAGGCGGTTTTAAAATCGCGTTCGTCTGCAGCATGCAGAATTCCTGACTGTAGGTCCAGAGCTGCTTGCATTTTCGGCGGGCAGTAAATCGCATTGGCGGTGGTTCTCGCAGAAGTTAAAGCGGCGCGAGCTTTAGGAAGGTTGCTAAGTGCATGATACGTTTTACTTTCTAGTAATTGAACCTCTACTAACAAATTTTTGTCGTCTAATTTTTTTAACTCTCGTAATAAAGTGGAACCTAACTGTAAAGCTTCGGGAAACATGCCGGTGTCGAAGTACAAAGCGATGAGTCTCGCCTCGAGAGACTGGCGGAGAAATGTCCGTTTTTCTTCTTTCGCCCATTCTATGCATTCTTTACACAACTGAACTTCAATACCAATACCGGCTTCCAAGTCCAGGAAGAAATCCACCAAAGTGCGAACTAGTTTAGCAGCTTTTGCTTTACTAATCAGGCTAAGAAATGGTCTTGTTGCTTTGATTAGGTCTGCCAGTTCTTTAGCCTTACCTTCTTTCTTGTACAACTCTCCCAACTGAAGAATACCTTGTTCTTTAAGTCGGATATTATCTTCATCATTTTCTTCTATATCTTGTTCTTGCACTATTTTATTTAAAAGATGAATACCTTCTTCGCGATTTGTACTAGAAATCGCTTGAGCTCGCTCGAATAACATTGCACCCGCCATGTTGTCTAGAAAAGCACTGTCATCAATGGACGAAATTAGTCAGCACTGTACTTTGTTTAATTTTCTAGAATTTCCCCACTTTTAGACTAAAATTCCACTGTTTAATTTCTACCATTTCGGGCAATTCTTTGTTCTGATTAATATTAATAGCAAATTATGAAAAACAAAGAACAACTGGTACTACTTTTTTAAGTAGAAAATAAAACCGGTATTTGGTTTTTAATATTCATAAAAAGCGGGAAATCGATTTTTTTAAGCATTTGTCAACATGACCGCTCAATTTATAATTTTCTAGATAAATTTAAAATTGGTGAATTCAACAATGAAGTATTGTAGATATATTTAAAAATTAGAAATTGCTAATTAATACTACTAATGAAATATAAAAATGATTATTTATTTTACCATATGTTTAGAATTTCCCTATATTCTTAAACCAAAATTCCACTGCTTAATTTCTTCTATTTTTAAGCAATTCTTTGTTCTGCTGTATATTAATAGTAAATTATGAGATATAAATAATAATTGTTACAAGTTTATTATATAGAATATAAAATCTATATTTATCAACAACAATTTTATACACATTTAAGACCAGCTAACCAGGAAAATATAAGTAAAATTTAAATTAAATTTTCAAATAATTATTTTGCAAAAATATGAACATCCATGCATCGTTAGGAATTTTTAAAATATTGCAACAAAACTTTTTTCCTCAATTGAATTTTTTCTATCTCTATCCACCGCTTAATTTAAAAGGTTTTGAATAAATTAAATTTAGTGAATATAAATACATATATAAATAATATTATAGGTATAATATTTATTATCAAACCTTAAAAAAATGTTTTTTATTAAATATAAAAATCTTAAAAGTCGTGCATCAAATAATTAGGGATTTTATAAATATTTCATCCTGAACCAGTCATAGGTTCGAATTTGAGCGCTATAGATGTCACTACTTGTCCGGCAGTTTTATTTGTCAAGAAATAAACGACGCCATTATTTAGTCTTCGAGTTGGTATTTGAGCTTTTAATGCTCTTAGTTTTGTGAGTTGTGTATATGTAATAGAGTCCAACAATGAGTGACCGAGAGGTAAAATATTTCATGACAATTTAAAATAGATGTTAAGCTTTCAATGTATTTATATCATCCAGTTTAGTCTATTTTAATTCTTGCCGGTTGATCAACGAACACCACGCCGTAACATGCCACGAGATCAATATCTTTTGTTTTATTTACGATAATGTTTAAAAGCAGAGGATTAGTTTTAATTTAGAAGTGTTATTTTCTATTTCTAATACTAAGTTTTGGTCTGGTTAGTGACTTTGGTATCTACACTGATATTGGATTGTTTGGATTGCTATTTTAGAGAAGCCGATCGCCTAGTGTATCAGAACGTAAAGTAGTCACTATCAGTGGTGATCCGTCACCTCCACACGGACGTCAACGGGATCGTGAAAACCACGATTCTCCCAGTCGAAATAACAAAATTGTGAAACGAAGTTATTCCAGGTAAGTTTGTTGTTCTTAACCTTTTCAACACTCATCAATTATACTTACTGATAATTGCTACATTTACATTATCATTAATTATATAAGTGAATAACAGTTTTAAATAGTACAAAAGAACTTTTCTATCGTACCATTATAATAGTCTTTTCAACAAAAAAGTAAATATATTTTTTTTACATGAATCATGCTGTTTGTACGATATAAACATCAAATATACCAAAACATGACTTTTATTTTGTATTAGTACATTGAAAAACAATAATTTAAAGGGCCAGAATATTTTAATTTTAACAGCGTGTTTTGCCGCGTGACGTCATTAGCCAAATCGAGTTCAAAGAATATATTGTGTATCAGTACGGATTGAAAAAAAAATCATCAATTAAAGGCAAGAAATTCACCAAATGAGTAAAAACGAGTACGTGATAGCACAAAATGAGACAGTCTGTTAAAAGTCACAGTCGATATGGTGATGTGAGTTTTTTGCATCACGACATTTTTCAATGTAGCAGAAATAAGAGATAAAAGTTCAGAAGTAAGTACTTGCAATAAATAATATTAAATGTGATGCACAAATATATTTATTATTTATATATTAGTGTCACACCAAATTATGTCGTTTTAACATAAAAAATGTTATTTAAATTGTAAAACATTCAAAATAATTTATTTTATTACAGCAAACGGATCACATTTTTTTAGTGCCACACCGTGCAAAAATCACTAATAGTAATCACAATTTTGTTGCACCAATAATTGCATTTAATTATTGCAAAGTTAATTATATTTTAATTTATTATTATTGTGGAGAAACTTCTAAAAGAAATAAAATAATTTCTTTGATTACAACAAATTCAGTCATATTTGATTATCTCAACTATTTTGATTTTAACTGTTTTCCTATGTTAAATCAAGGTTTCTCATATATCCTCGAATTTTACATTTTGGCACGGTTATAAAAATATTTTCGGGATTATTTAACGATCCAATACAGCATTCCGGCACAAAACAATATTTTAAATGTGCATTTTTTTAAATGCGGATTTTTGCTTGGACTTTCCATGTTATCGCCACTGATTTCTATATATCATCTGGATAGGGCATAGCATATGAAAAAGTGAAGCCTGTTACAGCTATTTTCCTGAGGTCTGAATCTAATCCAATTGGCGCGAAATATGAATAAAGTCAGTATCTACAATGAAATATGAGAAATCTTTTTAAATTTCATTTCTTTTAGTTGTTTAACTTTGAATTGTTTATGGCACCTATTTATTTATGCTATGCATAAAACTCACAGAATATCATTTTTAGTTTAATACATTTTATTTTTATATGATATAAAAATGCAGAGTTGGTTTTAAGTCGGAATAAAAACGAAAATCTATATTTAATAAATGATTATTATTATAATGCTTGTAAAATATTATTGTTAATTGTTGAAAATCAGAAATATTAGATAATTTAGGCATTTTTCGGTCTTAGTAGATTTTAACCTATTTTTTTAGTAATTAAATTTGAGAAAGATCTTCTGCGGTGCAATTGGTTATTATGAAAGCAAGATAAATTCATCATTCTATCAATTACATAAGTACCTACAACAATTCAAAATAAAATAACTAAAATGAATCAAATTAAAAAGGTTTCTCATATTTCGTTATAGATACTAATGACATTATTTATACTTCGCACCAATTGGATTAGATTCAGACCTCAGTAAAATGGTGGCCACAGGCTTCACTTTTTCATATGCTATGGTCCTATCCAGAAGTATATATAGAGATCAGTACATAAAAATATGTTTTAAAAATTAAATTTTAGTTACTATTATTTTTTATTTGGTTTGTACAGTTGTTAATATGTATTTTCAAAATTCGAGAAAAGAGTACCTATTGTATGTTTGCATCGTAACATTTGTTTCAAACTAATCTAACAAATAAAGAGCGAATTGTTTACAATAGAACAGATGATATTAAATGTAACATAAATTATCTATCAATTTTTCAAATTTTATTTCTTAAAAGAAGGAATGATGATGATAAACGCCGAAATTGTGCAATAAAGGTTTATTGTTTAAACTGTGGAACAAAAACCAAGTGTTTTTATTTAATTAATTTATTTAATCATATTCCACCAAGTGCCAACAGTCGCATCAATAGATTTTATTAAAAGATAAATTATTTTACTAACTGTACTTTTTTGACTATTGATCAAGCAAAATTATTTTTTATGATAAGATATCATTATATAAATAAATTTCATTATTTGTTTGAAAACTTTTGCGTACCTCGATTAAACTTTTTTAATTTTGCATGTTCACAGAATCTCAACGAATGCTTTTAATTTCTCTATTGTTTTCAATCTTTGCTTAGAATTAGATAAAATTTTTCTTACAGATACTGTTTTATATTTCATTTTCGATTAGTGGTTTTATACAAGAAAATTTCAGTTTTGTTTATAAAAAACTGTTACTTAAAAACTTTTGCCTCAAAATAGACGTTGCCATAAATAAAAAAAAAATCAAACATAAGATTTCAATTAATTCTGTGTTCTTTTTTTATATAATTCCGTGAATTTATGAATAAAGTACGTGATAAATGAAAACGAACTGCAAATATCAAATAATTTATAATAATAAACCAAAAATGACGGGCTTAAACTGATCAATATGAGCCATTGGTGTTAGAAGATTATATTAGAAGTTTTATTAATATTTTCCAAGGGCCGTATTAGTAAAACTTGAAAAATAATTTGCGGGGCGGCGAAACTAAAATCTTAAAAGGAAAGAAAACTACTGGAATTCAGTCAATGGGATAAAATTTTATTTCATCTCCTATCGGTTTCGACCCCACATGGGTCTTCCTCAGGGAGTGAAAGTCATTTTATACATTATTAATGTTTTGTAAATACATTTGTCTATAATTGTAACAATACAGTTTAAAAATCAAATCGTGATGTTTTATAAACTCACAAGTCAAACATATGTAAAACTATTTTATAAATGCAGATATTAAATGTAGAGTAATTTAATAATTTTATTTTTCACAAAAACGTGGTTTCGTGCATCTACGGTAAAAACCAGCTAAGCATTGTATAGACAAATGTATTTACAAAACATTAATAATGTATAAAATGACTTTCACTCCCTGAGGAAGACCCATGTGGGGTCGAAACCGGTAGGAGAGGAAATAAAATTTTATCCTATTGACTGAATTCCAGTAGTTTTCTTTCCTTTCATCAATTGACCAGTCAAGAAAAATCCGTCTACCATAAAATCTTAAAGGATAATTCCCTTATAAAAAATTCTTTTATTCATGGCACCTGCTATTTTTAGATAATACAAAAATATTTCATGCCGTTTTTAAATAAAATTGGAATTTTCTAGTATAAAAATTATTTGCAATAGTCTGAGATTGCAATATACAGAGAATATTTGTGTTTTATTTAAATTTAATAAAATAAAACGATAAAAAACGTAATAGAAAAATTTACCCAGTAATTCCCTGTAATACAAGTCGAAAATACACACATTATATAAAAATAGGAGAATAATCCTTATTTTAATAACGTACCGCTTTTCCTTTGATGTACTTTGTGGTTCATCCATTTTCTTTTATATTTGACGTTAATACTTTTTCGTGACACTAAAAAATTTTAAAATAACGCTATCTTTGATTTTTTCCTGGATAAGTTAGATATCTTAGCATCCGTAAAGCGTGAATTTTCCTTTCGGGTAGACATTAATCAAGTACCTTATTCCTGTTTCAATTACTTATTTCTCAAAGATCTCTTACTGTTAAGCGTCGAGATTTAGATATTTTCTGAATATTTTTAATTGCATTTTATTGGGAGTGTTGTCAGAAAAATGCCTCTACGAATAACCTATAGCCACAGATCATACACATATAGCTTTTATTGGTTAGTAGATGCAGACGCTAGGAATCGGACCTCATTGCTGTCCATCTTTATATAAATATATGAATTTATTTATCAACCAAACTATCACAATACGAACATCCGTTTAATTTGCTGATGTTGAAATTAAATTATATTACTATGAAAAATATTGAATCTATTGCGGAAAAATTTTATATAAAAATAATATGTTATTTCAATTTCTCGAAAATAGAACTACAACTACGAAACAAAAATATTTTATTAAAATAGGAAACAATTTTTCGTTAGTTAAAATCTAAATATCTAAAGCAGCGATTAAAATTAGGATAAAAATGTGGCTAGCTATTAGATTGATACAGGGAGGTCCTCGATGTATCATCAATTTTTTATTTAGCGGTTTAGTTTTATTTTTAATTTTAAATATAATATGACTCAGTAATTTTCAATATTTTCGTTATAAATACTGTATTAAAATTACAGGACATATTGATAATGTTGTAATATATGTTTTGTTTAAATTTATTATGTTTTCGATGGAAAACTAAATATTTAGGTTATGTTTTCATTGCTTGCAAACTACAACAAAATTTCTGGTTGACAATAATGATGAAAGTTTTTTATTACATATGAACTCTTCTTTTTGATAAAATGGTAGATAACTATTTCAGTGTTACTTTTTGAAGTAGGTACGTTCAGGAATTATGGCTGTGGTAATTATTTTTTTATCTTGTTCTCCATGTTTGTAAATTTAAATTTTTATGTTCCTTTAGTCTGTAGTATGTTGTTTATTAATGATGCAAGTACAAAGGTTGAGGTTTATAAAATGCATGTATTGTGAGTTGCCAAAAGCTGTCGACCTTGTTAGCTTAGACGGGCATAAATAACTTCATAATACCCATTGAACATAAATGATACTTTAATTTATTATTTTTTTATTCTGTATAACAAAGCTATAATAGCATGCAAATTATCTCGTTTCTAAGTAATTTGAGTATTCTTATAGGCATAGGCGACTCTTGCTAAGCGAATTTCAAAACTACAGTGATAAACGGCGTTGTCCGAGCTCGTTTGACACGGAGATTAAAATTGCACTTATTTCAATATGGAATTAAATACGATAAAAATTTAATGTTTGAAGTAAGTTTTGAAATTAAACTACGTATGCAACAGATAAAAGATCTTGTATTAAAATAATGTTGTAGGCATGCGCAGTAACTGATTTTATTTTGACATTTCATATAAACATACAACTAGTAAGAAACTTTACTAATTTATTTTGTGAATTATAAAAGTTGTGACTACTAATTATTGATTGTGTAAGTTTTAGAATGATAAAAAAACGTAATCTCTTACTTTCATGGGCAGCTTTATGTATATATTTATATATAATACTTAAAAATAGAATAACTTCCAGGAATAAAAGAACACTTTGGTCCAGAAATTGGTTACGTAGAAAGGAAAATGGGAAAGGGATGTTAAATATGTTAAATCGTGAATTTCTACCTGAGGATCCTTCTTCGTATCAAAATTTTTTACTACTTGACAAGAAGCAGTTTCAGAATCTGCTTTATTTTATAAAAAATGACATTATAAAACTGATACTTTCATATGCGTCCAATGAGCAATGAGAAGATCATGTTCTAATTTTACGTATTGAACCCTGTATTTAAAAAAAATTATAATATGATACGATACTTATTTTGTAAGTTATAATTCTCATACTAAAATGAATTCATTTTTAATCATCGTGTCAAACGAGCTGAGTTGCTCGTGTTGCTTACAGAATTTATTTACACGTTTAATTTGACATATTTGCTATTGTTTATAACAAAATATTAATATACGTATCCACTCTTTTCAAAAAAGGGCAAAATGATCTGTAAATATTTACAATAAATTAGAAAAATGAAAAATGGGATAAATCCGTGGCCTGGATTTTAAAATTAAAAATAAGAAAACCAGTAAGCAGATTGTAAGAAATTGGGTTCTCTATATTTTGAAAATAATGTAGGATTTAGTTAATAGGAAAGTATTTAATTTATTTATTTATTACTCTTTTTTCCATTTCCAATTCCTGTACAGATTTCCTGAAACATACCACAAACAACAGAAAACGATAACGAACCTAATTAAAAATAGTATTCACAAACAAATTCCTTAATAACTCATTTTAAATTTGTATGAATGATTTCAACTCAAATATTTGAAGAATCATATTTTGCAATGAAGGCATATAATATACCCAAATTTTTACTAACTTTTCATGTATACTCGTGGTTTTGCACTGTATATAACTGTTAACGAAATAGTTAATTAGTTAGTTAATATGCTGTAAAAGTGTACTTAATAACTATTTTTTAGCCTTGCAGTTAATACCACAGTGTATTGACATACGGATATTTGAAATGTCTCTTTTTATTTTACTTATATCATTGGCTAGAGATGTAACACTGAATGTAACTAAAGTAGAACGTGGTGCATTAAATAAAATAACTACGGAGTAGAGTTCCACTCCTTATTGATTTCAGTTTAGAAAAGAACGAATAACTGCATCAAATTTAAAGCAGCATGTGTCACCTACAAAAACCATCTTTGAATAATTGATAAAAGGAATATGTTATTTCCTAAATATCTTATTTAAGTCCAAACAAACTGTATGGTTTAAAACATAAAAAAATAAGCCAGATTTCAAAAATACAACCCACAACAGAGCAAAATGAAAGAATTTTTTTCACAGTAAAAGTTTACAAATAGTTCTACAAATTCGCTATTTAAAATAGGATTATTAACTACGTCTTGTAAAATTTCCTTTAATTGCAATTACATAATTTTTTAGCATATAAAACCGATATGTCAAAATAATTACATCACTTCAGCATATAAAACTCAAGTTTGTATGCCCCCAACAAACATAGTCGATCTGTTAAATTCACGTGATCTGTCATGTTTGTTGAGGGGCATACAAACTTCAGTTTTGTATGGTAAAAAGTGATGTAATTACAATTAAAGTAAATTTTTCATAAATTTCAGGTGTGTTAAAAATATATCTGAGCAAGTAGTTAATGATCCTATTTTAAATTTTATACTTTTAGTTTGAAAACATGCCTTTATCTGTTGTGGATTGTGTTGTTGAAATATGATAATTTTTTTTTTCATGTTTTAAACCATATGCAGTTTTTTTGGATTTAAATACCATTTTTAGGGGAACATATTCCGTTTATCAATGTGAAAGACGGTTTTTGTAGTGAGGTGCGACATGCTGCTTTAAAATTTGATGCAGTTATTCGTAATTTGAAACCAATAAGTACTGGAACACTATTCTGTAGTATTTTATTTACTGCATTACGCTCTTCTTTAATTACAATCAGTGTTACATCTGTAGCCAATGATATAGGTTCTTCCAAAGATAAATTTAAAGTACACTTGATCGTTGAGAAATTGAGAAGCGAACTATTCCAAAACACGAAATATTGCTGAACCGGTGTCAGTTTCTTGCACACAACGAAGAAATTTTTTTAAAATGTTTCTCTAATGTGGGAATTAATTTAGATGTAGTAATAGATTGATATTTTCCCCCCAATTTAGGTCACTTATTTTTGTCATTTCTGATATTGTAAATGGAAAAGCCCACTTGACAAATGCCTTTTTACCTGATTTTTCAAATATGAATTTGATTCAATGCAACGCAAATAGTACAGAAGGGTCGCTGTTATATATAATTGATATTTTTTCTTGTAACGTTTATTTAAAATCACCATTTAAATTAGTCAAATATTACCTTCTTAGATTCATTATTAAGGTATATATGTACGTAAATATATGGAAAAATACACATATACAAGCATTTAACACTGAAAATAACGCTTTCAAAGGTGTGATATAAGGCGAATGACAGTTCTCTATGCCCCTCAACAAACGTGGCTGCTATTCTGTGACTTTATTAAGATTTATTTGGTTAAAGAGGTTAAGGAATATGAAAATTGAAAATAAGTAGATGTAGCGACTCTTTGACATATAAGTATTAATAATAATGTTGCATGTGTTACGTAATATATTCATTTTTAGATGTCATAGATGGTCTTGAGAATATTTTAAAATTTAAATAAAAGCGAAATATAATATATATTAAGCGAAAATACTGGTTTAAGTTCTGTTAATGAAGTTATATCACTAAATATTTATTGCATTCTCGCTGTCTTCTGTTTTTTAATTCTTTTTTTTTGTATATTATAAAAATAATCCGGAGACATATCAACAATAAGTTTAGTTGAATTAATTGCAATAAACGGTACTATGCTTGACATTGTATATATTTATTATATTTTCTTATTCTTACTGAAATAAATAAAATATAGTACATTGTAGATATAAATATTGCTTTCATAGAATTATACGACTGTAAAGAATAAGATAAAGACTTATAATACTTTGAATTTACATGATAAAAATCTTAGAAGTATCATCCCTCCCGTACGGATTGGCGACGACTATAGCTCAAAATATCATTATCTTGTTTTCTGATTGGATAATACCCCAATATTATACAATCAAAAACAAGATAAAACTGCACCTATTTTCTAAGTGAGTTTTGTTTAGTTATATTTTCTGGTTGTGTTGGCGTCTGTCAGAAAAAATAGGTTAGAATGTGTGTTGTAACACTTTAATATTTAAATGTTACACTTTTCATTAAATAACACAAAATATAAATAGTAGTATAAAGAACTGACTTCAGAGTAGGTTATTTTGTTGGAATAGGTCACTCCGCTGCGTGTCTTGTCCCAAATTTCCTTCTCACAAAATAAAATTAAAATTACCTGTCGTTTTTTAATATACTATTTTTACACTACGATGTTTCATACGATGAGAAATTTCCAAAATTTGCTGTGTAACAGCACTCATAATAAGAAAGCAGGTTGCCGGCGCCGATTGGCATCAACCTGTGTTCTTTCTGCGTGCTTGCATTTATTAGCGTATGTAGATTGTCGGTGACATGCATGTTTTGTGTTTCAGGAGTCCCTCCCGCAAGATGTCATACCGCGGCAGCCGGTCTCGAGACGAGCACTCACACTCGGAGCACCGGGGCTCGGACCGGGACAAGCACTCGCGCGGAGAGCGGCGCTACCGCTCGCGCTCCCGCAGCCGCTCGGCCAAGCGCTACAAGTCGCGCTACTCGCACTCGCGCTCGCGGAGCCACAGCCGGGGCCGCTACGGCCGCTCCGATCGCTCACACTCGCACTCCCCCATGTCGTCACGCCGCCGCCACGTGGGCACCCGCGACAACCCCACGCCCTGCCGCTGCCTCGGCGTCTTCGGCCTCAACGTCAACACCACCGAGTCCGAGATACACTACATATTCTCCAAGTATGGGCCCGTCGAGCGGGTGCAAATTGTCATAGATGCCAAGGTGAGGATCTCTATTATCTGTATCTGGATGAGATGTCACTCTTTCATTTTTTTTTATTATTATGTAACCTATCTGTTCATTAATATAGTCGCCTCGTTGTATTAATGCTAGTGCGTCATTGTTGGTTATCATTTCAGGAAACATTGACTTAATAGCATTGATACAGCGATGCAACTATTAGGACCAGGCAAGTTAGTATGTGGCGTGCAAAGCTTGGAAACCGACAACGTATTTCGCTTATGTCAATCGAGATTTCATTTTTTTTTTTTTTTATTATTTGCATAGTTTGTATAATTTTTCACAACAATTTAAATAACAAACTCCAAAATTCACGGTTTCTATTAGCTGTCAAGGTCCAAGAATAGAGCGATTATACTCGATTTTGACGCGCACGTCGCAACAGAAAACCTTACAACAAATATGCTCGGTCCACTGATCTCTAGATATACTTCTAGATAGGGCATAGCATAAGAAAAAGTTATGCCTGAGGCGGCCATTTTCCTAAGGTCTGAATCTAATCCAATTGGCGCGAAATATGAATAGTGTCATTAGCATTTATAACGAAATATGAGAAATCTTTAAATTTGATTTGTTTTAGTTATTTTATGTTGAATTAATTGATTAAAAACGACTATGACCGAACAATATAAATGGTGTAATATTTCTGAGCTTCAACAACCAACAATGAAATTTTACGAACATTATAATAATTATTATTTATTAAATAAGGATGTTTAGTTTTTATTCTGACAAAACCAGCTATGTATTTGTCCTTTTTGTTTTCATTATCAATTTTTTAATAATAATATTAGAGAACAAAATTTGAAAACTCATGTCTAGATGGTAAATTGATGTTATTTATTTATTAATTTTTGTTTCAAATCTCGCCACTAGAGACTCTAGCGCCTGTTTATTCAGTTGCTTTGTGGTATTGTGGCGCCATGAGATAAATTAACGTGTTATTTTAAAAAAATATATCTTAAATACTGGGAACTTCCGAAAGCTAAAATATGAACTTGTATTAATAACTTAAGTCAAATTTTAAGAAAAAAATATAGAGAATGTAGTATTAACCTCATTTTTAAAAATGATGAATTTATTTACAAAATGTGTACAGGGATTTACAGCCCAGAAATATGCACTCTGATAGCGAATTTTAGAAACTCTGCCTGAGACATTCAGAACAGGATCGTTTAACTTAAATGGGTGACACTGGGCTCGTTTTGTCCTGCCATCTGTTGGTTGCTCCCAGAAGCTTAATAGAAATAATAATTTAGTTGGCTTTAATTATTATTCAAAACATTATATTTCTTGTTAATAAATTTAGTACGATTGACAAAATTGACGTCAAAATATATTTGGTGAATGATGTGTAGCAGCAAATATGGAATCAAAATGGATGCAATTGAGGTACTTTATAAGATGTAGTGACTTTTGTTGCCTGCTTAGCCTACAGAAAGATTTAACAATAGAGTACAAATAAAAATCGTGATCTAATAGTATATATATTATTGTACAAGTTTTATAAGATGGTATATTGTTCAATGAGTTGTTTGGAGATCGACGAGCGCAGCGGAGTGTGCTCCAAAAACACGAATGGAACAATGCGTTGTATAAAACGAGTATAATATACTATTTTTTTATACTTTGCTTCACTTATTTAATAAAAATCTTAATATTTTCAATTAAAAAAATAACTGTAATCTAGGGATACATATGTAAAATGTGGTAGCTTTATTGAATGAAGTTGGTCACATTTATCTGTCAAAATGTATTTAAAATATGAAAATATTTATAAATCTATACATTAAGAGATACGAAATTTTAATATCCTTTTAAATTAATTTTGTTTATTTGAGGTTATCAATTTGACATTTAAAGTGGGGTGCAGTTGTTAGAAGTACTAATTTTACAACAACAAAATACTAAAAACAGTTGAACAATTTTTTATATTATTAAACTATTTTCGATATAGCAATTGGGCAATACAGAAAGGACGGAAAGTATTAAAATGTCATTTTTGACATTCGTTTGTCTGTTAGTACGCAACAACTATTCGTAAATTTTAACGATGAATTCATTTTTCTCGTTATACTCGCATGCTTATGGGAATAAAGTTATTTTCATATATAGCATCTGGTTTTATAATTACAATGTATACACACGGCAGTAGCTAGACAATTTTCTAAAGGGGGCTAATGTCATTTTAGAGGGGGCTGGAAAATAAATTTAAAATAACACTATGTATTACTTATATTGGGGCGTATACATTTTATCCTCCAAACATGTTATATTGGTCGACATTATACCTTGTACACATTTAAACTTGCACACAGTATGTCGTGCACACTTTTTATTGGAAATAATTTTTATCCTGCACTCATTTTATCTCAATACATATTTAATGTAGTACACATTTTATTTTCCTCACACTGTATCATCCACACATTTTATTTTTCACACATTTTATCTTCCACATATTTTATCTTCCACACATTTTATCTTCCACACATTGTATCTTACTGCCATCTCTTTGTTGCTCTCTTGAAGCATAATTAAAAAAAAGATCTGGTATGTAATTTGAAATAATTATAATTTGTCAATTCTTTGACAGAAACGTATAGCTCGCCGGACATGAGTTTTGGTAATAGCGACGAAGGAAAGAAGTTTTGATGTATGGAAGATAAAATGTGTGGAATATAAAATGTATGGAAGATAAAATGTGTGGATGATAAAATGATTGGAAGATATAATGTGTGAATGCTAAAACGTATGAGAGATGAAATGTATGGAAAATATAATGTACGGAAGTTAAAATGTGCACAAGATAAAATTGGTGTAAGATCATTTTTTACGCAGATTAAAAGTGTGCACGACATACTGTTTGGATGTTTGAAGGTGTGCAAGGTACAATGACGAGCAATATAACATGTGTGGAGGATAAAATGTATACGCCCCCTTATATTTGATTAAGAACAAAAAATCTATAATCTTAAACCGTTCAATAAATATAATTATAATTTATTCTGTTCGTTAAAAAATTTCAAAATTACTTGCATTCATCATGAGAATGATAAAGATGGGATACAGTGTAAAAATTAATTATACATATAGATTTAGAATACACATTTCGAAAACAATATTGAGCTGTTATAATTTTGAATAATCTCAACATATCTGACAGTGTTTATTTCAACTTTAATAAATTATTTAAAATAAAGTAATAAATCATATTTTGTTTTACTTTAAATTTTCAGTCACATGCCCTATTAGGAACACGAGATCATTTAATTTAATTTGTAGACAAGAATTTACTAAAACTTTAAATCTATAATTTCTAATTTACACCAAGGCAGTTACTAAAAGTAAGTACATTTATGAACATAATTAGAAAAATTTATAAATTTTAAAAACATGAATCTTTAATATAAATAGATAGGTACAATGTTCTTTTTGCTCAAAGGGGGCTTTAAAAGTTACAGAGGGGGCTGATCCCCCCTGGCGCCCCCTTGGCCTTTATATACATTTCATTATTCCTTCCGAGGCATATACATTTTATCTTCCAGAAATGTTATATTGCTTGTCATTGTACCTTTCAAACATTCAATATTGCACACCTTTTATCGTGCAAACTTTTAATCCACGAAGAAAAGTTATCTTGCACACATTATATCATCCACACATTTTGTCTTCCATTCATTTTGTATTCCACTCATTATATCTTCGTCAACATTCATCTTTATAATATTGTAATTATACATTTCATTCATTTTATTGCCCATTCAATTAACATATTTATAATTACATAAAATGTTGAGTGTTAAATGTTTCTGGAGATAACAATGTATAAAAGATAAAATGTATGGATGTTAAAATGATTTTGAAAATAAAATGTGTATAAGCTAACTATTCTCCCATATTAAAAGTGTGAACGATAAAAGTTATGCAAGATTGAATGTATGAAATATACAATGTCGAGCAATGTAACATATGTGGAAACATTTTACTTAAACCTCCTTTACTGTATCAAAAATATTTTTGTGTATATGCTTCATTCCCCAAATATTTTTGATGCGATAGAATAAATATCTGTTCTTAAAACAGTTTTCGTATTGTTGACGCGTCTACGATTTCACAGTTGAGAGCCTATAAGTACATCGATGCCGGTTATTTCGGTTGGTGTTAATTGTAGTTGATTCAATACTTCAAATATCCCAAGGGAAATAGCCCGTATCTATGCGGAATAAAAGTTGTAAATATCAATAGAGGAATTTGGCTGCGATTCAACCCTCATACCGCATGCATTGCGCTATTTCCTTTTAATTACATACGAGACAAGACGGACAAGTGTCTATGACTCGAGTCTAGACTGATATATGTGTTTTCTATTTTGCTCTTTCACTTCGAGCTATTTATTGCAGTGCAATCCGTTCAAGTAGTTCAATTAAGCCATGTAAACAAATGTGTGATCCTTACTACATAAATTCTTTCCCGAATTACTTACCGGTAAATTAAACCTGGCGGGTGAATCATGTTAGTAGTTTAAAGTAGTTTATTATTTATGAGTTATTCTCTTCTTTCATGTATATCTATTCTTATATCTCGTTTTAATTGTTAATATATAAGAGATATACTTTATTCGTGATAAAAATCGCATATCGGTATTTTAATGAACAATTAAGGTCTTGTGTTTTACTGACTTGTCAAAATAACGTGAGATAATTCCAACGACAACTTTTTAATCAATTATGATGTAAAACACATAATTCAATTAATGGAAATAGTATTGTACTGACTATTTCGCACACATTATGCTCATCCAATCAGAATGCTTTATTTGATGGCAATCCCCTGTTTTTTAGTGAAAAAAAATTATAAACCTACAGTACATAGCAATGGCCATGGTTATATTTTATTAATTTATATTTGAATTGTCATTCGTGAAATAATCAAGCGAATATAATTCGAGCTATAAATATAATAGGTAAAATTTACTCATAATTCCTGCAAAGTAACAACAACTCGGGTAAAAAATGATTATTAAATAACCCCAGTTTCGCTGGCATGATCTAAATGTAATTTTTAGGCGGCTGGTACATAAATTGTTGTTTTTCGTATCTGCTGGCAACCTTAAAGTATATTTGATATTTTTTTCTCAGTTCAACGATTGACTACTTTGATTTAGTTTTAAAAAGAAATTATGATAAATAACTTTTCATATGCGAAAAATTTACTTTTTAAATGAAAAAAGATCATTTTAATAGTATTATTCTTAAATAATTAAACATGACATAACATATACTTTTTTTTAATATTGATAATAAATAATAAATAAATTTATTTCATAATTTCATTTACTGACGTCCTCAAAAATTGCATAACAAATAAAAGAAATATCTAATGGAATGGAAACAAATGGCGGTCTAACTGTCAATAACCAAGTTTTGTATTATTATCAAATAAAAATGGATTTTTCTATGTGTTGTAGACGGGCCAGTCCCGAGGCTTCTGCTTCGTGTACTTTGAGAGCACGGAGGACGCGAAGGTAGCGAAAGAGAAGTGCAATGGCATCAAAGTGGGCGGCAAAAACATCCGTGTGGACTTCTCCATCACACAGCGCGCACACACACCCACGCCCGGTATCTACATGGGCAAGCCCACATAGTAAGTACATATTTTCTCACATGTTCGTTGTGCTAGTTAGTCATTTCCTATAGAGAATACACTAATTTTAATTTGGGAATTAATGATTTTGTACTTAACAATTGTGATTTTTTTTATATATTATCCAACAATTTTCATACAAGCAAATTTATAAAAGGGATCGGACAATAACTCCATTTTTAATGCCAATTTTAATCCATATAAAAAGGAATAAATTCTTAATTACATAACTCCATATTTTAGTATCAGTTTTTTTCCGCGCTATGTCTGGTGTTGTTACCTGTGAACAAAAAAGAACCGAAAAAATGAAATATATTTTGCCTGTAAAACTTATTGTTTTTATGGTAAATTTAATAAAATTCATACACTCTGAAGTTAGCTGGCAATATTTGGTTTGATTGCAATAAAATTTGTTCTGAAGAACATGTAGTGTCGAAACCAGTAGAGGACGAAAATAAAATTCAAAGTTGACTGAATTCCAGAACTTCACTTTTCTATTCACCATTCCAGTCAAGAAAAACATTATAAAATGACAATACTTATACAGAATGTTGTATTTAAGAATTGAACTTAAGGGGTATAAATAATAAGCCCTATTTATTAGAGATTTTTTTTTTAATTTGAAAAATTACAAGTCGTTTACTAATTAAATTCACATATTTGATTTCTTTGAAAAATCATAAAAATGCCACTGCTTTGATTTCTTTGAAAAATCATAAAAAACATTTATTACATTAAATAATTACTTATTAGTTAATATCTAGAAGAATATATACTAAAAACGTATCAAACCAGTGGCTCTAAAATATTTATTTAGGTAAACAGCTTTAATTTTGCGAATTTTAAGAGTCGATGGCCTTTTATGAATTTAAAACGGAATTAAATATCGCATTATAATAAGGATTAGAGGCTAATTCTCTTTACGTATCCACATGTTAAACATTACTTTAATCACAAATAAAGAAAGGATATTATACAGGTACGTGAAGATAGTACCAAAGGGTGAAGCATGAAATTATCAAAATAGATCCATCAATTAGTGTCAATATTATTAAATTATTTTGTTACCGAATTAATTTTTTCCTTAGGCCAAAAATAAGTGCAAAATTTGTGACCATGCAATATTAAATTTTCTTCATGAAATAATTAGCACCTAATTTGTGTCTTAAAATTAATTAAATATTATAAATAATAAATGTTATTAACCTTTTATTATACGCCTAATAATAGGTGCCGAATTTGTACTGCATAAATGAATTACCTAAATATTATAAACAATATAAAAATTATTAGTTTTATTATTTTTCAGGAGTGAGATTTGTAGAAAACTGATGTAAATTTAAAATTCATTAATATTCATTAATGTGTAATAAGAAGAATGATAAAGATTAATTATCAGTTGTTATATTTATTTTATTGCCGAAATATTAATGTTTATTCATAATTTAAATAGTTTAAAAATCGCTTATACACAGTACAGAAAATGTACCAATATCTTATATTCTAATAGGCCAATTCTGAACAAATCTGTAAGTCTTACAGATCTGATGCGTTTTTGTAATTTTTTTTTTACAGATTTACAGATCTGTAAGACGTATAGATTTGTTCTAAATTGGTCCATAAGTATCCGTTAAACCTGAGTCAAGAATTATTTAAATAAAAAATCGATTAACAGTTATTTATTGAACTGTATAATAAGTTTTAAGATTTGTTACTGCAACTGGGTACTAGATATTTTTAAAATTCTTCATCTCCTATAGGAATACAACCAATAATAATAAAAATTTAGAGCAATACAGCAATAAATAACAACAAATTAACAAAAACAGCGTTAAATCTTTTCAAACTATGAATACGTAACAGTATAATTAGCGAATTAATTTTGTTATTTATAAAAATTGAAAGATATGAGCACGAAATTAAGGCAATATTGTAATAAATAGGCTTAGCAATCAACTATCGCAGCACCGCCATGTGATGTCATTGTGAATTAACGGTAGTAAAATTCCAATGTTGATAGCTACGTTAAAAATGAGCTCAAATTTAAAGAAGAAAGTGTGTAATAATAATTGTTGTGTTGTGGGGTGTAAAAGCAAGTACGGAGAAAATTAAAAAGGTGTCATTTTATTTCAGGGTTAGCCTAATTTATATCATTTGATTTTTAATCACGATTTAAAACAACTGATTTTTTAAATAAAAATCATTGATTTTTATCAAAGATAAAAAAATATAATAATTATAATAAAAAAATTTTTAATTTCTACGAAACAATTAATAATAACTGAAATATATTCTGTATATAATAATATCTTAAAATTAAATGGCATTTTAATAACAGAAAATATAAATATTTAAATATATAACTAAAAATTAAAATTCTTTGTTACTTTAGTTTTATTCAGATGAATCGTTTTGTTTTTATTATAGAATTAATTTTCATTTATGAAATAAAATATTTGTATTGCTTTTTAAAACAATTAAAAAGTGCAGTAATAGTAATAGTAAGGAAAGTTGATCTTTTCTGGTCCGAAGGATATGTACACGGCCCAGACGCAGTTGAGGCTGGATACTTCTTGACGACCAGAAAACAACTTTACTACCATGTAGCACACACTATTTTTGATCATACACACCAAAAGAATATAATAAAATAATAATAATAATCTTACGACCACTGAATTTAACATTTAACTTAACTCCAATGAAATTCGTGAAATTGATTATCAATATTAGAAATAGAAAGAATAAGAACAATAAACAAACATTTTATTTTGACATAAATAAGATTAGCAATTCTGTTCTATTTACAGAATATATAATAAAAATACCTAGAATCTAGTATAAGTATCAAAATTATCTAAAATTAAAATATTTTAAAAGCATGTTGATGTATTTTATTCTGTTTATTATTTCTAACGCATTAACTCCATCTGTTAGTCTGTACACGAACTGTTTTTTTTTCTTCCTTAGGGAAGTGAGATTTTGTAGTTCTGGACCGGCAAATGTCTACTTTCTTGCGCACGCACACGCAGGAAAATTTTATTTTCAATATGTGTAGCATAAAAATGATTTTCATCCTTTGCAAGAGCAAAATCCATCTAAAATGGATCTATTATCTTCAAGCTGTAATATTTAAAATAATAAAATGAGGCATTCTTATTTTACCTTTTTAAATGCTCAAAATTGGAACCATTAACTTCTAAACAATATCCTAAACGATTATAAAAATAAATAACAGCATTCGTTATTTGGTGGAATGTAATATTTTGTGAAGCTGCATTAATTATAGTTTTTAATAGTTTTTTTTGTTCATATTATCACCATTATACACAATATTTTTTAATTAAATGTAGCAGTCTATAGGAGTATTCCACTTACCACTTTAAGCTGATCCAACTTGCACTTGACTACAGATCACTTATTTTTCAATACATTTGAGTGGATCACTTTACCTCCTCTTTTGAAAGAACTGATCCTAAGTAATCCACTCGCCAAGGTAGATCAGTTGGATCAGTTCAGATTCTCACGTGACGTTTCATATCTTCAAACTTCCCTTCTAAATGCATAATCTTTTGCAAAATTTTATTAAAATGTTTATCACTGTTCCTTATTGCACTACACAAAATTGTTTTTATCGCTCAAAAACTTGCAAAGAAAAACTTGTTGCTTCAAATTTCTCACCAAATATATTTTCACGTTATTAATTTTGTCAATCGTACTCAATTTATTAACAAGAAATCAGATGTTTTGTATAAAAATGAAAGTTAACTAAATTATTATTTCTATTAAGCTTGTAGGGAGCATCCAAGTGATTGCAGGACAAAACGAGCCCAATGTCACCCATTTAAGTTCCATGACCCTGACATAGTCTATAGCGAAGTATTAAGCTCTACATAAATAAATTTTTCATTCGGTAACTTCTTATTTGGCCTATAAGAAAAGACTAATAACTTTTATTATTGTATATAATGTTTAATTAATTTTTACGGCACTAATTATTTAACTAATTAAAAATTTAATTCTTTGATACACACTTGGTGTATAATAAAATGTTAAAAAAAAATCTACTTCCGTTTAATAAGAGACTTATTTCACTAATTTCAGTTAGGTTATTGATTCTATTATTACACTAGTGAAATTTAATCGTAAATATTTGTGCTTCACGCACCTATATTATACATGTACATACTATACTTTTTCTACAACTGCAAAATGCACTAGTGACATCTATTGTTGATTAAATATAAACTTGAAAAATCTGACCGTACTTTATTATACCATACTTCGAAAATATTATTTTTGGCTAGTGCTAGATAAAAATCGATCATATGAATGATTTTGATCCCTCATCAGCAATGGAATCTGATTAAATTAAAAGGAAAAAAGTTTGTAGTGATAGCTAGCTTCAGGTTATGAGTAAAATATTTTGAAATTAGAACTTCTTAAGTTGTGAATAAAGCGCTATTTTGCGCAATAGGAATCTATTGGTTGTCACATTTTAAAACTAGAAATAGAAAAAAGTAAAGAAAATTGTTAACATTATTTAATAAACGAATATTAGCTATAAATCTGAAGCATGAAATTGGCATTTTCAAATGGTTTATAGGAGTTTAAATTTATTTATTTCTAATTCCAAATTTATTGTACCCTTTTTATAATTGTTTGTTCTAAATTTAAAGTTGTATCGCAATATATTTATCCAAGACTGTCTTACATAAACCTTTCGGAGTCTAAAGGTTTTGAGAATGGTTTTGGTAGAGCAAAGTGAAGAATTTAGTGTAGATATTTTGAAGTTTAAATATTTGCTAAAGGCTTCATCATACATTCAATACAGTTAAATTATCTTGAAGTACATATATGGAGGGTGACACATTAAATATTTGAATATTCCAGTATGTCCTCTCGAATGGGCTGGAATGACCGCGGCAGAGGACGAGACAGAGAGTAAGTATTTCATTATTTTTAGGGTAAAACTTTTTTATATTGAAACTTGGTTATACTACGTCTGGTTCAACTGTTCAACAGAACTGTTAACATTGATTTAAAACTATTACTTATAATTCAAATTAAATAATTTATTTCCAAAATTGTAAATTAGTTCTGTCAGTTTAGTTTTATGTAATAATGATTAGTAAATTCTATTTCAAAAAGTAAAAATTACAATTTATAGTATCAGTTTTATATGACAAGTATTGAATTTATCATTTTTGGAACAGTTTTCCTAGGAGGAAAACAATCTCTTACCTTTTTTTATAACAGATTTTATTTACATATTACTAGTACAGGTTGCATATACAGAGTGTCCCATTTAAGGTACGAATGCATTGGTATCTCGAGAACCGTAAGAGCTACGAGGTTGGTTAGATTAGACAAAAGTTGCCCCGTTAGGAGGACATTCTATTGATGAAGAAAATAACTATTTCATAACATATATTGCAACAAGTTTATTTAATTAAAGTTAAAAATACAAAAATAATTTGCGAAAACTTTATAATAAATTTACTTATTTTCTTCCACAGCAGCCTTCGATTAACTTCTTTCAATGCAATTTTAGTTTAAATAACAATTTTTGTTAATTTTTCTGTTAATTATAAAAATAAATTATTACTGTTTTATATCATTGTAAAGCTAAACAAAAACTCTATTTAAAAATACCATAGCTTAATATGACCTCCATATGAAAAATAAAAGTTGCTATCAGTAACTCGTAAATGGTTAGGTATAAAAAAAAATTGAGTACTTCTGCAAATTCACCAAATAAAAGTACCTTAAGAAAGTGCAAACCAAAATCTCGTATTATTTCATATAAAAAAGTTATAAGCAAAAAAAGAAAACTGCTAAATTTACATTTTCTTCTATATCTAGTGACCTCTGCGTTTTTTCGCAAATAACAAAACACCATTAAAATGTCCTCCTAACGCAACTTTTGTCTAATTTAACCAACCTCGTAGCTCTTACGGTTCTCGAGATACCAATGCATTCGTACCTTAAATGAGACACCCTGTATTGCATTATGTGACATAATTCGTGTGATAAACCAATAAATATGTGTAATTTTTTAAAAAAGGAATGGATTACCACAGAATGGCTGCTGACGTTACAAAGACTGTAAATGTGAACTGACAAACATAACTAATAAAATGCAAGTAAAAATTATCGCGAAATTAGTAAATCCTGTATTTTTGACCCTGTTTGTCCTAAGATGTATCATCAATAGAATTATCTGAAATAAAATTTACAAATTAAATTGAAATTGACGCATAATTATTTTTAAAATACAATATCTACACTTAAAAAAAAGTGTATTCCCTATTTAAATATTTCTTTTATTATTATAGTTGAAGGTATCTTATATTGTAAAATAACGTACCAATAATAATAATGTTAAATGTTTGTACTATTTCAATATCAAGAACAGTTTTTTAATTTATATCAAAAGTTGTTTGTCGTGTATCAAAGGCATTATGAAGATGTTTAAACCCGTCCTACAGCACCAAGCGTACAAGGTCGGGGATTTGTAAATCCTTCGAGGGTATGCAATATTTCAATGATCTATGGAGCATACAATGTCTCCTTATCATTTCATAATCATACTTCATACTAAAATACTGATAACCACTAAACAAAATTTAAAAACCTCTGTTGTTTGAACTCTTTGCAGTCAAGGAACAAACTGGAATTGCGTGGCGTTCTGCTCATTTGTATATTTTTTTGTTGGTTGTTTTAAATTGATATATACAATAAATCCATTTTCTTAACAGGCTTGTTCCAGTACATTTTCTTCAAGATTGTAAACATAAGATAACATATTTTGCAATATATGAACATTTTTCGTATTTTTTATATATCGTTTTTAAATACGATGGACACGCCTATTGCATTATCGATTTTTATGAACTAATAACCGATATTATTTTGGGTTTGTTGCTGTTACAATAGCAATGTGGTTGTATGTTACAGCGACTACTACAGCTACCGGGGCAGCAGCTACCGTGACCGACGCTCGCAATCACCACCCTACTATCGACGCCGCCGCTACGATCGCTCGCGCTCCCGCTCCTACTCGCCCCGTGAGTATCACACTAGTCCTTACTAACCACTTACGTTACGTTATGTACACATAAGTACCTACCTAATCTCTATATACTTACTACTACACACAGGATGAGTATCTATCTCTCTAATAGGCAAACCCAAACAAACACTGCTGGGCTACATTCTAAATATATCAAACCAAAACTTATTCTCTTTTCACTAATATCTCCATATCGAATTAGAAATACCCGATTTTCCGTTCAAGTATAATTCAAACTTTTTATAATGATGCTAAAAAAAATACATAATACAGTAATATACAATAAATTAGGTTTTTGGATTTTTTTTGGCATGAAACAATTTCTATTAAGAACTATTTCGATAATTTGATAAAGAAAGCGTACGACACGAATTCAAAAACAGATGTAATAAAAGAAAACTTATTTTATTTCTTTGTTGCATGAGAATGTTGAAAACATATTTTTTGTTGTCAAAATATTTAAAAAAATGTAATCTGAAAAAAACGAGGAGGAAAATAGGGTGGTGTAACCAAACAGGAAAAGTTACAAAAATAGTGACGTTCTACAACAAAATAATATTGATAATAGCAATATTTATTATAGAATGTGGTATTTCCACTATATTTACGTATCAAAACCACCGATAATCGCTTATATTTATAATACAGTACACAACAATAATTAATGAGTGGGTGCTCTAGTGGTGTTCAAACTCATTATAAAAAAAAATATAAACTATGAGTCAGTCATGACTAATGCCTGTATTCATAGTCGATACTTCGCCTTGACTCATACTTGAGTACTGTCAAATGCTGTCATATTGTCAAATTTACAAATATTTCCAACGAAATAACTTCGTGAATTCTCGTCTAAGTAATAACCCAAAGGTAGAGATTTGGAGAAATTGTAGTTATTTCGTTGGAAATATTTGTAAATTTGACAATATGACAGCATTTGACAGTACTCAAGTATGAGTCAAGGCGAAGTATCGACTATGAATACAGGCATAAGAGAACATTTTTATAATTGCATCAATTCATAAAAATTGTTAGAACTCAAGCATTTACGAATTGAAACGTGCAGCGATTAAATTTCTACCGTGTTCATAATTATCTTCGTACATTAATATGAAATCGTTGTTGTAACATCCATATCCTAGCAGAATCCGAAACTATTTGTTCTCTTATTCAAAAACTGTTGCTATAACCAAAGAAATACCGACGTCCTTATTGAAAATTTTAAAAATGAAAAAATAAAAGAACTCTTATACGAATACAGACGTAGCTAAATTTTATTGTGTTAATAATTGTTTTATGTTATAAATAAATATGAAATGATAATTAAAACATTCACGCTCCAGTGGAATTCGATGATCAAACCTCAAATAAAGCTTTATGAATTTATAAATATCTGAAGTAAATAGTAGTCAAAATATTCATGCCTTAATAGTCAGTTTAAAACATAACTTGAAATTATTTAGAATAAATGAATGAGAAACACTGTCTAGTCTGTCCCCAGTGGTGTTTGTGCGTGTGTACAGTTAGTGTAATCTGCAATGTATATAACATGCACTGTAAACGTTGTGTGCTCCGACTGGTCACTGAGTAGCAGTTGGCGTTGAGCAGCTGTAGAGCTTCCGCGCTATGGAGCCGAGTGTAACTTGTGTTGTCTGCCACTTTCAGGTCGCTATTAGAGCCCCGCGAACTCCGGGCCCAATCTGCAATCTTACAAGTCTAAACTGTTTACTAATGGGGAACCATTTCCTACCGCACACACAAACTAATTCTTTTTATAAAAGACTTGGACTCGTTTTCGTTTTCAGGAAATTGTATCCCCGTTTGTAGCATTTCCAATTTTATGTATTACTTCAAATTTGATTTGTGTTGTGTGTATAACAGCACGGAACTGCCTCATCAATTTATTTACTTGTAGACGATTCGTTTTGATGAATTTTAATGCCGGGTTTTGCTGACACTTTATAGTTTTATATGAAATAAGCGAATATTCGGCTGTGAGCGTTTAATTTTAAACAAATTTTGACTTGTAAATAATAAAAATAACTTTTATGAACAAATCTATGTACAAATACTTTTTCTGTTTTGTTATTTACAACTTTTATTAATTTGTTTCGTATATTTTGTCCAAACTTCATTGGAATAACTAGTAAAGTTGTTACGGACGTGCCATACGATGTTTAATATACAAGTATTGGACATCCAATGTGTACATTAAAGAATGCTCGGGGTTTCAGCGGTATGCCCGTAATGCAACTTTAAAGATAATTTTCGTTTGAAGTATGAACGAAGTATGAATCGAGCATTGCTGAAGCAGTTTCGTGTGAGGACCGAGGCGGTTGATGAACTGTCCCGGTTTATACACGCTTTGATGTTGTGTTGGAAGTTTTGTTTGATATTAAACAACAAATAAACATTAGGTAAATTCTAATATCGTTTTCGTTTGTTCAATAAGGAATAGGACCACGCAAGGTGGGCTGAAGTTTTAGAAATTTGAATTTAGAAGTTTCACAATACATTTCTTCAGATGAAGAATTTGCTTATCTGAACTTGTCAGTCAGAAGAGTCAGAATTGATCTTCTTCGTGAAGACCGTGTAAATGAAATGAAATTGTTGCAAGTTGTCGAAGAAGCACAACCAGCAAGTTCAGAAGATTTCCATCTTCTACTTGTTGTGTTCGGTTTGATCCCGTATTGGTATCAAAATTAACAGAAGCCCACTGCTACATCCGGTCTGCACCGCTTCAACTTTGTTAAACTTGGTCACCTCTCTTAAACATACGAATATTCCAAAGCGCAAGTTTAATAAGTTGAATCCTTGCAGACTACTTCAAGTCAAATATTTGCTGATATGAATTTGTCAAGAAGAGTAAATACACTCATGGTATTGTAAAACTCAAAATATTTTTTAACCTACACATTCAATTCCCTTCCGAATTCAAATCCCCGTGCTTCCTAGACCTAGAGTTTTCACACTCAAATTAAATATCGTAAACGTTGAACATTCAAATTAACATTTTATGCTCTATTGTGGGTTCACATAAGCGATAACGTTATTTCATATGTTAATGTTAAATAAAATGTATTTAGAGATTTTGCTTTTGATTGTACAAATTTTAATTGAAAAAGAATTTAATACGACTTATTATTTTATTTTTTAATCTATTATTATTCCATTGAGGAACATAGGGCAGATGAAATCCAGATGAGACTTCAATCTTTTTCTAGATAATTTTATTTGCCATTTGTTATACATGACTATATTAATTTATTTTATTAAATTCACCAATTTATATGAACTTATGAATTTAAAGAATTAAATGGAGAAGAAATCAGATGCGGCAATCAACAATCACCGAATATGTCCGCTATACAATGGAATAACATTAAATTAAATTATATTTTCTAATAAGCGTTTTCATTTTTATATTTCGTAGCAACTTTCTTCAAATATATTTTTATGGAAATATTTATCTGATACAAAATATTCACAAATTAAATGCTCACTTAGCTGGTGGACCTAATTTTACCAAAAGTTGATCAACTCGTGCCATAGTATCAAGAGCTTAAATATTAATTATTAATAAAATTAGTCAAAACGTATTTTAAAGATCTCCATTAAAATCTTGAAATGAAAAAATCAGTAAGATCCTTTTTTATGTGGCTGTAGATAAAATAAAGAATATATTAAAATTTATCAACTAACCTAAAAAGTACAAATTTAAATATGATCATATAGTTCATTAAATGAATCCCGTAAATTCATATCTACGCCTGCGAAATAGAGCTAACATAGATGAACTAACGTTCATGTTACTTATTTTGACAAGTGAAAACTCTTTTTATTTATTTGTATGTAGTGCGAATGGATAAATGTTGAATGTGAATTTTTAGCTATGTAGCAGGTGCACGAATTTAAAACTTATGTGCAGAGTTCAATTGATTAAATATTTATATGTATGATCTTGGTAAGTAAATGAAGTTTTACAATTGAAAGGATTTCAGAAAAATGACTGATGTCTCGCTGAAGCTGGATAGAAGATCGAAGATTTTGCGTTAAGCGATAAATATTTAATGTTTTTGTATTTGTTCTGATTCCACCTATTTTATGTAGAGAACTCTAAAATAAATTTTTATAATTTATGTAATAGCCTTACTTATATATTTTTATTTCATATGAATATGCATTCTTGCGTTTATTTATTTTTTATATCTAGTAATAGATACGGTAAGTATTTAGTAGTCATAGACACGTTAGAAAAAGTAAATGACATATTTTTAGGAAATTTATTTATTTATATATTTATTAGAATATAGATAGAATACCATACGAATTTAAAAATTATATAAGTAATGCCATTTAGCAACAGAAAACGTAAATAAAGAAAATTTAAAAAACAGAAGTTTCAGGTTACAGAAAGTCTGTATTAAATTTATTTAGTTCAACTATTTAAAAACATCGTATAGTAGTAAGATCAGGGGCCTGTTTCTCAAAAATTACTAGTTTACAAGTTACTAGCTACAAGTGAATTTTTTAATAGTACTAGTAAATTGTGTTTCTGAAAGAATGTTTCCGACAAGTATTTTACTAGTTTACAAGTTACTAGTTCATAAGTTACTAGTTACAAGTGAAATTTTTAATCAAGTGATTCAATTTTCTGACATTTTCAAGCAAGTGTTTTACATTAAAAATTGAAAATAAATTACAATTACATTCTTGTCAATTCTTGTCAATAATAATGTCTTCGCTAGATGCGAAACTAACAATTTTGGGGATGATTAGAGATGCAAAGAATATTTTATTTGGAGCATTCTCTAACAAATTAAATAAAATTGATAAAGTAAATGAATGGACCAAAATATGCCAAACTTGTCACGCATTATTAACACTGTACAACAACAAACACCAAATGAAACTAAATAAATATTAACAAAGAACTATTAAATTACATATGAAAAAGAATAACACACAAACAATAAAATTATACGACTAGTAAAATTTATAATAAAAATTTACAAGACTTTTGACACTTGTAGCTTTTCTCTAGTAAATTACTAGTCTGACACACAACACAAATATTTTGAGAAACAAAATACTAGTATTTTATGTCAAATACACTAGTAAATACTAGTTCCCAACTTGTAACTAGTATTTTACAATTGTACATTTCAGAAACAAAAACTAGTAAACTTCACTAGTATTACTAGTGCAGGGACTAATAATACTAGTCCCGTATTTTTTGAGAAACAGGCCCCAGATGACTAAAGACAAACAGATGATTAGGAGGGTTTTACATGTTAAATCACTTGCTAGTCCTGTGACTACCTTAAATTATAAATTATTTATTATTACAACCTGCCATTGTCGCTAGTACAAGTATTCGAATTTTGTCTCAAATGCGTTTCGAAAGTAACACCTCGATGGTATAGTGAGCATTGTACGAACTTCTTCTCGTAAGGGTCTTACTCTTTTACAGATATATTGAAATATATCATTAATATTTATAGTTCGTCGGGTGTGGTTTGTGAGTCCACGTGAAATTGTTTTTTTTTTTTGATGATTTATAAATTTGTACTGCCACATTATTTCTAGTATCTGAATACCAATTGTTTTCTTTATACAAAACTTTTTCAAAATATAAAATTGTTGCTGAGTAGCTTTTTGTTCTGACAGGATTAACATGGAAAAAAAGAGTTTGACCACTCCAACTTTTGCATGGAACTTTATTTTTTAGTTTTTACTAACTTGTATACTGTATAAGGTAATTTTTTTCATTTATTTAGGCGCTGTTCTTAAATTCTGGAAACTTGCGGTAAAATTGTAAGCTTTTATTCAATTTTAATAGACACAAAAATATGTTTGAAATTATTAATGTATCAGACATAGAAACAGTTTCGAGGAAAATTATTTAAGTGAAATTAGCGCAGAAAAGCATATTTGTGTCCTTCAAAGACTTACGTAACAACATAATATATAAATTATAATCTATCGCCATTCTAAATACCATTTTAAATAGTTCGGCATGATATCTGGTGAGCTGGTTTATGCCCTTTATGTATGGTCTGTGATAGGGCTGGCAGACTTTTCAACTTTTGAAAAATCTATTTTTATCGACTAATCGAAAATCGTCAACTATTTGAAAAAGTCGACAAAATTTAAGTTGAAAGTAGATATAAATAAAAAGTCACAATAATTAAGAGTAAAAATATCTGAAAAGTCGAAATATCAAGTTCAAATATAAAAGTATGAAAAATATAAATATAAAGTTTTATAGAACTTTTGGTAAAGAATCCTATAGGCAGGCAGATTTTTCATCATCTACTAAATAAACTGTATACATAAAATTTGCGTACAAGATGTTTCCTAATTATATTTTAAATCTGTATTAAAGTATTCGAATAAAAATGCATTTTGAGTGTACTTTGTTTAACTTTTGTATTCTTTATTGTGTCTTATTTTTCTATTATATGTTTACAAAATTTGTACTAAGGAAATGCAATATTAATTTGTTAATTATACAGGCCTGAGATAAAATTACAACAAATACTGTTTATTATTTGATTTATACTACTCCTCTAATATTATAAAACTTTAAGGGTACAAAAAGATTTTTAAGTTTCAGATAATCGAAAAGGCGTAGTCTAAAAGTCGGGATAGTTATTTGAAAATAAAGTCTAATTAAACGAAAAAAGTAGACGATAAAAAGTTAATATTGATATGCTTTTCAAAAATCAATAGATCGACTTTTTTAAAAAGTCGACTTAAGTCGATATATCGACTTTTTTGCTAGCCATAGACTGTGAACTATCCACAGATATTTTGAAATTCTACCATGATACCATATCTTAAATACGTCCACTATGAAACAATAAACCTTTTTTTAATATTAATATACAATCATTTCGTCAATAATCGAGCGGGAATTATAAAACCAGGAATATAATTTCCGGTTTGAGATTGTGCTTGTAGTGAACAAACCATAACCGCGCAATTTAAACAACTGTCATCTATTGTGTACCTACGTGTAGTTTGAAAGATAATGATGTATTTCACGTTAATATATTAACTGATTGTATATTAATATTTAATAGTATATTACATGTGAGGTGGGAAATGTTTCATTACAGCCGGGGGCTCATTATATGACCGAGAGGCGAAGCCTCGAGGCTCAGATATAGCGCAAGGCTGTAATGAAACTCCCACCGAACTATGTATACTATTTTATTCACAATTATTCAAATTAATTTCTACTCGTATATCGCCTTTTTCCAATAAACTAAATTAATGTACGGTAGTTGTCTATGAAAACAAATGTTTAAATTTATTTTAATAATTTGACATTGACGTATGAAAATATCTACAAATCTTTAGAATTAGAATTTTATACTAGCGAATGCTCAGCTACGCTGAGCGTTCCCTAGGCCTCCGGCGTCAGTGAAATGTTAACATTTAATAGCTAATTTCATTTCTACAAGGCGGTTCTTGACGAATGCTTTGATTTAATACCAGACACGGTGTATTTCCGGCTAATTGTACAAAAACAAATGCAGGTCGACTTGGAAATTTTTTGTCACTTCTGCAAATTAGCCTTCAACCGATATTTAATTTGATACCAAACATGACATACATCTGACAACTTTTTCCAAAAAACAAAAGCGGTGTAACATGAACCATTTCTGTCAATTTTGCATGTCAACTCTCATCGAGACCTTTCATTTTATACCAAACACGATATACTTCTGATAACTTATCATATCTGCTCGCCAGTCCTCATCGAGTCTTCTTATTTGATTCCAAGCACGATATACTTGTTACAACTTTTTGCAGAAAACAAAAGCCGATTAATATAGACCATTTTCGTCAGTTCTGCACGCGAGCCCTCAAGAAGACCTTTCATTTGAGACCAAACATGATATACTTTATACGACTTTTTGCATAAAACAAAAGCCGATCGACATAGATCATTTTTGTCAATTCTCTACGCTAGCCCTCGCCGAGACATTTCTTTCGATACTAAGCACGACATATTTCTGACAACTTTGTGGAAAAAACAAAAGCCGATCGTTATAGATCATTTTTGTCAATTCTCTACGCGAGCCCTCGCCGAGACCTTTCTTTCGATACTAAGCACGACATATTTCTGACAACTTTGTGGAAAAAACAAAAGCCGATCGTTATAGATCATTTTTGTCAACTATCTACGCGACCCCTCGCCGAGACCTTTCATTCGATACCAAGCATGACATATTTCTGACAACTTTTTGCAAAAAAACAAAAGCCGATTGGCATAGATCATTTTTGTCAATTCTGCTCCCCAGTCCTCATCGAGACCTTTCATTAGATACCAAAGACGACATACTTATATTAACTTTTTGCATAAAACAAAAGCCGATCAACATACACCATTTTCGTCAGTTCTGCACGCGAGCCCTCAACAAGACCTTTCATTTAAGACCAAACATGATATACTTTATACGACTTTTTGCATAAAACAAAAGCCCATCGACATAGATCATTTTTGTAAATTCTCTACGCGAGCCCTCGCCGAGACATTTCTTTCGATACTAAGCACGACATATTTCTGACAACTTTGTGGAAAAAACAAAAGCCGATCGTCATAGATCATTTTTGTCAATTCTCTACGCGAGCCCTCGCCGAGACCTTTCTTTCGATACTAAGCACGACATATTTCTGACAACTTTGTGGAAAAAACAAAAGCCGATCGTTATAGATCATTTTTGTCAACTATCTACGCGACCCCTCGCCGAGACCTTTCATTCGATACCAAGCATGACATATTTCTGACAACTTTTTGCAAAAAAACAAAAGCCGATTGGCATAGATCATTTTTGTCAATTCTGCTCCCCAGTCCTCATCGAGACCTTTCATTAGATACCAAAGACGACATACTTATATTAACTTTTTGCATAAAACAAAAGCCGATCAACATACACCATTTTCGTCAGTTCTGCACGCGAGCCCTCAACAAGACCTTTCATTTGAGACCAAACATGATATACTTTATACGACTTTTTGCATAAAACAAAAGCCGATCGACATAGATCAATTTTGTCAATTCTCTACGCGAGCCCTCGCCGAGACATTTCTTTCGATACTAAGCACGACATATTTCTGACAATTTTGTGGAAAAAACAAAAGCCGATCGTTGTAGATCATTTTTGTCAATTTTCTACGCGAGCCCTCGCCGAGACCTTTCTTTCGATACTAAGCACGACATATTTCTGACAACTTTGTGGAAAAAACAAAAGCCGATCGTTATAGATCATTTTTGTCAATTATCTACGCGAGCCCTCGCCGAGACCTTTCATTCGATACCAAGCATAACATATTTCTGACAACTTTTTGCAAAAAACAAAAGCCGATTGACATAGATTATTTTTGTCAATTCTGCTCCCCAGTCCTCATCGAGACCATTCATTAGATACCAAACACGACATACTTCTATTAACTTTTTGCATAAAACAAAAGCCGATCAACATAGAAAATTTTCATTTCTGCACACCAGGCCTTTCCGAGACTTTTAATTCGATACCAAACACGACATATTTCTGACAACATATTGCAAAACTCCAATTCTAATCGACGTAGAACATGTTTGTAATTCGTGCACACCAGTCTACATTGTGTCATTTCATTAAAACCCAAAGATGACCTACTTCTAACAATTTTTTGCGAAAAACAAATGCAGATCGACATGACACATATTTTTTGTCATTTCAAAACCGGCCCTTATTGTTTTCTTTCTTTTGATATCAAAAACAGCGAAGTGTTTAATTTATTTTATTTAGGAATATTTGATTTTTATTTAGTTATTTCATAATTTGGCAACACTGTTTGGTTTGTAGTTAATTTTTAAATTTATAAATTACCATCGGCAATTCTAAAATAACAGATTTTATCTTCAGTTTAGTTCCTTTAAGAATATTTGGTTTTTATGTAGTTACTTCATGACACATTTGGCAACACTGTCTGTACTGACATTTAAACGTCAAAAATTAGAAATTTTAAATTCGCCACGAAAGACACTAAAATTTTTAGTGAAATAATTGCTCATATGTACAATGTATAACAATGCTTTCATATTTTTGATATCTTCATTCATTAAGAAGTAATAAATGATTAAAGTTTGCTTCTGACTTGTCAAACATGACAGCTAGTAGTTGGCATTCACTTGAAATTTTCCAATGCTTGCTTGAGCTATTGTTTCAAAGTACCAATTTCACAAAGTTTAAATTTTATTACACAAAAACCACACACAGTAAAAATATAAAAACTAAAAAGGAAATTAATTTGAATCAAGCTCTATAATATGGTGCAAAAATCATTAAAATCGGATAATTAGTTTATGCTGTAGCCCGTTGCAAAATTTTGGCGATCGTCTGATGAAAATATATAAAGGAAAAATTGTCTAAGCCTTTTAGTATATAGGATTACTTTATAATAGAAATGCTTCCGTTCAAAATTTATATTGTAATTATTGATGTTTTTTGTAATTATAAGGTTTTATCAATATGTTTGACAGCACTGATCACCTTACTTTTAGAGATTTATGACAGTATTACTAGGCAACCATAGTAAACACTTCCCCCCCAAGGGATTATAAAGTACTTCCCACCCGTGAGATTGTCATTGCAGTTAAAAATGACATACGTTACCAACCTTTGACAGGTTAGGAATTGACATATTACAATAGTAGTTGTGAATAAAAATGTTTATAGTCTAATAGTGGACGTATTTAAGAAATGGAATCATGGTTGGATTTCAAGATATTTGTGGATAGTTCACAGAATGTAGGGAACGAACCAGCTCACCAGATATCTCGTCGAACTATTCAAAATGGTGATAGATTATAAATTATATATTATGTTGTTACGCCATGTATTACTTAATTTAGTCGACAAAAAAGCGGGAATATTAAGTAAACGTCAGGGAGAGGGATAGCAATAAAGAAGAGAACACATTCTATAGATAATTTATTAATTTTCTGGGATATAACTATTTTAAAACACCGTACTATTGCCAATATATTCTTTTTCTTATTAAATTTATCGCTATCCCTGTCCTTGACGTCTATTTAAAGTTCCCACTCTTTTCTGGACCATGGCCACTGAGTTGTTTGGGCCCAAAAGATAGCAGCGCGCTCTTGCCTTAAATGGGTGACACACGAAAAAATAATAAATAAAATTTTAAGTAATGCTTTTATAAAAACAAATTAACTTTGCAATACGTGTTACTTTTAAAATGTATAATATTAATAATTTCGTTAAAAACGATTAAATAAAATTTGTATAAAAATTAAAAATTTGTACATTTGTATTAGCGACATCGGTTTTCGAGTAGTTGAACTAAGTCAACTCATTACCAAGTTTGTGTAGTTGTGTTTTCTAGTCTGTAGTCTGCGCTCTTTTATTTGTAATTTTGTCTAATTTACGTTATCTGCTGCTAAAGCTGAATGGTTTCCGCTACTTTTTCTTAACGTCAGTCAGTTTCATAGAATAACAAGAACCGGAAGTTAATTTGTTGACTACATTACATTTTTGAATTAATTAATATTGCAATAGGTGTCAGCACTAGTTTAAATATTTATCTATTGGACATCTGTCCGTTTGACGTTTACGATAGACGCAAAAAGTTTTCTACTTCCACGAATATTGATGTTTTTCAGTTGCTTTATTGTTGTTTAACCTTATAAAGATGTTGTCTTCTATGGTAAAAGAACATCAACAGAAACAACAGCAAAGGAAAGAGATACAAGGTACGGTAAAAAAGAGGTTACGTTTTAATATTTATTTATATATTACTTAGAACAAAAGAGAAAAGATGCAGTAGCTTCAGCAAACGATTTAACACAAGCATTAGTGGACCATTTAAACGTCGGGTATGTAACGTAAATATCTACATGTAGATTTCAGATTATTAATGTCATTTTTAGTGTCGCTCAAGCTTATTTGAACCAAAAACGACTGGATGCAGAAGCCAAACAACTTCATGTAGGGGCTACGAATTTCTCAAAGCAAACACAACAATGGCTAAACTTAGTAGAAACGTTTAGCAGTGCTTTGAAAGAAATTGGTGACGTTGAAAATTGGGCCAGAACGATCGAAGGAGATGTTAGAATGATCACAACAGCTCTTGAAAGCGTTTATAGAGTTGCTCAAGAAAGTAATACTTCTTGAATTCTTTTCAATGATAAATTTTTGATATGATGCACTTCGTAATAAAATTTTGCTCAAACAATGTGTTAAGTTATTTTTGTGTTAATATCAAGAGTTTATCAATATTTAATACTTTTATGTTAATGTTGTTCATTTTATATATTTAAATGTATAAATTATCGAATAAAACTTATTAATTTTATTTTCTAAAACTAATACTAGGTGTAACTTTCAAAACAATCATTTCGATTTTCTGATTTATTTGGAAAATAAGATAAATATATGGTTTAGGCGAAAGAAACAAATGGGAAGTTAAAAATGTCTCCGGGTGGAGAATAAAGTTACATTTTTTTAAAAAAAGTATTTATCTAGTTTTTATAATTTTCTCTAAGAAGTTTTCTTTTAATATAAACATTTTCCTGCAATTTTAGATATCTTCAAGAAATCGTACATTAAATTCAAATAAGTAGGAAGCATTTAACATACTTTTACATATTTGTAAATTAAAAAAGAATATTGGAAAGGTAGTAATACAGTTTTAAATTAATTTAAGCCACTAAATTCCTAATGCCTTAAATTTAAAAAAGTTTTAGTCATTTCTAAAAAATTCAAATAGTGAAAAGTATTTCAAATAGTTCTAAATTATTTCATAGATCTGCAGTTACTTTTAAAAACGATATCAAATTATTGGATATTTACTTGAAAATTTGGTTATAATTTTAAATTAATTAAAGATAGATTGCAAAGACATAAATATTGTATATGGTTGTATCACAACTTTAGAAGGCTGTGGTCAATAAACAAAAGCAAACAATTGACAAATAACAATAGTGTTGAAAAGAGCTTGTTATATTGTAATAAAATAATTTGATTGTCTTTTTTTGAGAAAAGAATGAAAAAAATCCCTTTATGTCACATTCAAAAATAAATTTGTTACTATTTAGAAATACATATATTAAAATACTTTTTTTTTGTCACCAATGAATTGTGTCCCGCTTCACCATGAATAAATCTGTATTTGCTTTCTCTACATAATTTTTTTAAAAGTAATTTAAAACTTTACATATACTTTTGTTTGGTTATGGGCAACAATTTCTAAATTTAATTTATATTAAAATAATTTAATTTGTAAATTAAGTTTTAAAACTTTAATTAATCACTTAATGTTCTCTTTTATAAACCTCATACAATTAGTTTATTTAAAATTGAAACCAATAATTGTCCGATATTTACTTGAATGAAATTTTTTATTTAGTGCAGCAGATTTAATAAAAGTAGATGTAAGAAAACAGCCCATGGGACATTCTCCCACGAATAGCAGTAAATTTAGAATGAAAAAATGGTAAACAGTGGGTAGAAATAGCAGACAAAAGAACATCGCGGGGGTAGTTCTGTCATTTGTCACTTGTTTCATTTGTTCAGGCATGCGCAAGGTAGTATGACGTATCGTCAGTATGGTGAAACGCCGCCATGTTGACACAAGCAAAGGCGGAGTAATAGAAAGTTATTGAAGTTAATTCGTCTAACTATAAAAATATTAGTTATTTTTGTGATATGTGAAATTTATTACATACAACTATGTAATTGAATCGATTGTGGTAAAGCAGTGAAGATCCTGCTTTATTTTGTTATATTTTTTAAGTTAATCAACCGTAAGTATGTTTTTTCTTTACGTGACAATTCCAAAATGTGCCAAGGTGCAAGAAGTAGTGTTGGCTGAGATTTTAAAGTATTTGACATATTTCCCATTCTTTTAACATTAAATTCTCTTTATGGTTTATTGAAATAAAATGACTTGAAAAACATATGAATGTTTTTTGATTTTTTTAACGTATTTTGATATCAATTGAGATAAAATAAGATTAGATTTACTATTTTTTGTTATCGATACCGATAGCATCCTTGGAAGTCGGAGTTGAAGTATGTCCTGTTGACATGATTTCTCAATTAATATTCTAATTAACTAACTGTACAGAATTGTAATTGTCTTCCAATATATGAGTCATATACTTCTGTTATTGTCGTTAGTAATCGCAGTCCCGCCTGTTAGGTATGGGGATAGAATCAATTAAAAAAATTCGGATCAATTAAAAAATTTCCGTTTCGAGTTATGACAATTAAGCGTTGTAAATTTGAGCAACTTTGCAGTAAGTGAAAATGCCGATGCCGCCGCCGCCGCCTCCAGGGCCTCCCGGGCCGCCGCCCCCCATGCCCGCCTTCACCCCCAAGAAAGGGGGTCAGGACCAGCGTGGGGCCCTGCTGCAGTCAATAAGACAAGGCGCCAAATTGAAGAAAGCTGTTACTGTTGACAAAAGTGCACCTTTTATACCTGGTAGGATGTTGTGGTTTTCATATTTATTTTGTTTAGGTTAAGGTTTTTCTTTAGATTTAAATGTTACCGTATTTTAAAAATAAATATGCTTATCTTTATTAAATAACAATACTCGAATTTTCATCTTGATTAATTAATTTAAAAATTTTCCATTTTGAGTACCTGCGAGAAAATGAGGGATATGCCAATAATTTAAAAAAAAAAAACTTTGATTAATAATAATAAAGGACAATAATTAATTTTGACCGAATTTTAAATTTTACGTTAGAGATTACAGTCCTGTAGCTATTGTAGCATTTTCAGAAACTGTGAGAATTGTTTTTATTGAAATAAAATTTGAAATAATTATTTTCACCGGTTTTAAGTTCTTTTAGCCGCCAAAAAAGTAAACAAGTTTAGAATGTTCTCATACTGAGTCTAAAAATATAGTTTTCATTATAGGTTATGTTATAAGTAATGAATTGAGATTATTTTTTTGTTTATTCTTATTGCCTTGAAATTTATTTGTTGTTGAATGTTAAAAAGTGCTTCCCAATTCATAGTAATATTAATATCTAAATTATATTTATTAATATTTGTGCAAATAATATTTAATTTCTGTAACTAAAAGTTTAAAAATATTAAACGTAAAGGTAAATCTAATATTATATTTAGGAGTGATATTATTTTTTGTTTATACAGACTGTTATCTAATCATTGTATTAAAGAAACGTATAACCACAAAAAACGCAACTTTAAACAGTATAAATGCTACTTTTAGTAAAATAAATTTAGAAATAATTATATTTACGTTCTTAGAATTCAGGCCCTCAAAAATAATATACAAACTTGTAAAAATTAAATTTTACATTAGATAAGATAAGATAATTGATTTGAAAGCACGTCTGCTATACGAGATTTATAGAATATAAAATGTAATACTTTCTTCAAAAATCAGACAGCTATGGAAATAAAAGAACATATCTATGTGTCAGTATGGTATGGTGAAGTATCACTGATTTCATTCTTATTGTCTGTATCTTAATATTATTTAGATTTTTTTTTTAAATAATGTACCAATATTGCAAAAATATAAAAATTTCTAAAATGACATGTCATTAACTGTCACACTGTCACAGATATTTTCTTTTATTTCCATGGCTGTTTGATTTTTTACGAATGTATTACCTTTATATTTTATTTCTTACTGACTTGTAAACCATCATTTATCTTAACTGTTTATTCACCAGGGAAACTAACTTTTAAAAGCTACTAGCTTGTAAAGGTGACAGCTGTCAGATTACTGGGTAGTGGTCGCATTGTTTCATTGTTACAAACTATGTATATTTTGACCGTCATACAATTTTTTTACATTTCGAGAGACATTTCGTTAGAAACTATCAAAATTTGGTTTTAATTTTAATTTTATTTACAGGTAACAGTTTTTACTGTCCAAGGAGATTCCTCCTATCACCAGTAAAAATTGTTTTACCTGGCTAATAATGTAATTATGATCTTATCTAATGTAGAATTTAATTTTAAACAATTTTTTACTGTTGTAGTTTTGCTCTAAATTTATCAGGAGAGAGAGTATCAGCTATATTTTAAAATACCATGTTAAAGTCCTATGTTCGGCGTATCATTGCTCACACTTTAGATTAATTTTATAAATCTATAAAGAAATTAGATTAAAACCTGTGTACCACACGGCAAAAAATATTTTTCCGACTATTTGTAATTAAAAAACTATTGATTTTGCCGCAAAAGTAGTTTTAGGCGTAGAGATAAAATTATTATTATTAATATTAATATTGCAACGTACTAATTTTAAATTTGATAAGTTACTAAAATTTAGAATTACGGGTATTACTAATTTCATTGTGGAAAATAAAAACGTATATATACAGTAGGAGAGAATGCTAATGTGATTCGATGTAAAAAGCGCTATTTATTAGGTTTTTATTTAAGTAACTTCAACATAACCGCAATAAATATATGCATGTAAACATACTAAATATATTTATAAAGATATATTTTTTAAGTCGTACCAAATCTAATAACGGATTATTTTGCAGGTAAAGTTAGTAATAACACAAGTAGCAATAATGACCTAGGACGAACCAAATTCAATAGCTCAAATTCAAGTAGTCAGCCAGTGAGCAACGGCCTTGCACTAGGCGGCCTGTTCGCTGGTGGAATGCCAAAGTTACGCCAAACTGGCCTTAGGACAGGTATGTCACTCATAATATCTTCATACTTCATACATACATTTGCGAGAATATTATTTAGATTTTATCTCATAACCTACATTTCGTATTTTCTTTTAATCTCAAGTTGGATCAGTTCCAGAAAAAGGAAAAAGTAGTAGCAAAAATAAAATTGAAGCTAGTATTTTGTTTGTTATTTTTTGTAAAACCGCAGTTAGTTATTTTAACTTTATAGATTATGAATTTTAAATTTCAATTTCCAATTCTGAATTTAAGAATCCATAAAGAAAAGTATACTTACATTTGTAATAATTAATTTCAAATATGTACAATAAACTTTAGAAATTTTGTTTTATTAGTCATAAATACTACTAGTGTTTATTTTCTAATTGGAGAAATAATGTTTTTGTAAAAACAATATGACATTTTTCGGCCCGACAAGTTGGAGGATTTCACGACGAGTATATATAGGGTGCCAAAAAGAACACAGGTTTTGAGACTGGCTCTTTTTATGTGTGGGATCTAGGGTTCAAATCCCAGCGTTGCCAATTTTTAACCAAAGTAACTTGTTACTTGAGGTCTTGTTTCTACTAGGAATATTGTGCCACAAATGAGATGAAATTGAAGCATTTATTAAGGGTAAAAATTTAAGTATCACAGAATTTCATGATTTCTTTATTTTATAAAAGAATTAAAATTGTGTTTCAATATTCTGTATTGTGTAAATAATAATCTACAACATAAATATAATATTAAATTCACCCATCCAAACGGAGTGGCTCAAATAAGAATTTAAAATCAGTAAAAATAAATTTACGAATTTACAAAATTTATTTTGATACATGTTATTACAACTTAGATACACCCAAAATTTGTGACACATATTAAACACATTTTAAAAATATTTTACCTATTTCAGGATATTAAGACATGGTTTACATAGACAAAAGTAAATTGGGAAACTTTGTCTTCATTGTATATGTACGATAATAACTGTTACCATACTGACTTGTCAAAATAACCTGGGATAATTGGATAATATATATATATATATATATATAGCTGAAACCATGGCGTCATACAGATCTGTAAATCTGTAAAAAACTTACAAAACGCATCAATTTTTGTTGATAAAAATAAAATGATACATAAGAGTGGCTACTTTCGTTGCGATTTCGTTCATTATTTACATATTTACAGATCTATAAGTCTTACAGATTTGTTCAGAATTGGCTTATTAATCACGAAAACGTTATTGACAAGAAAATTTTATAAAATAATAATTATTAATAACGTTTTCGTATTCTCAAAACGGTAAACGACTGAACAAACCACGGATGTTATGAATAATACAAGGCCTTAGATGTATTAAAAAATTATCGCTCTACGAGCTCTTAATTCACTTAACATCTGCGGCGGGTTTGATACTCATAATAATCCTAGGTATGTTAATAGCTGTTAAAAAATAAGTCATTTAATCTCCGAAATTTATTTCATCTAAACTTATCTATATTAGGTTAACAACAACCAGTACAATAAATAATTAAGCAGTTTATTTTACTCCACTCCGCTAGTTAGTGTCCGATAGATGACATCTAGTACACTCCACCTACGATATAAATATATTATTACCAATATCTGCGATAAGATTGACAAAAAGACAGATTGACTATCCCACGACATACAGTCACCTTGAAATTTCGCCAATATAAAACAATACAGGGCAGTGGTGACCTGGTTAATTATTTGAATGGTCTGGGATGCAAATATGGGAACCTGGATTTTTTATTAAAGAAAATAATTTACGAACAGAGGGTACGGTGTATTTATAATTAAAATAATAACAATAGTACCAACCCTACACCATTGAACTTTCATATAATATACTGTACCACTAGTGACTAAAATTTTACCGATATTTTTTGTCATTATTATCACAATGGGGTATTCCAAGTTTTTTTCAATTTTTAATATTTCAATCTGTACGTAAAAATATTAGATCCGTATTTTTTATTTTCGTTGAAAAGTTTCTAACACGCCAGAAAAAATTCGTAAAGTTTCAATAAATTGCTCCCTAGAAAATCGACAGTGCGTGTGATGTCACAGGCACTGGGAACATGCGTTTGAAGATCTGAGTGAGACGGATATATGACAAACGCGCTGGGTACGTTGTTTCGTACAGGAACGCGTAAACAAGTTATACACAACCTTAGAAAATGTGTATTTTGTAGATAAGTCTGTGTCTTTGGATTAATAAAGCAATGTAAAATTATTTTAAATAATTTTTATTAAGAAAGAGGACGTTTGATCAGCTTAAGTATACATTATAATTATTCTAAATCAAAACGTGTCCTTGACGCATCTTGTACAAATGAAAATGATTTTAACTTTTTATGTTATTTTAAAATTTTATGTAATTTCGTGTAGTTTTGTAAAACTACATTTTAATGATGACCTATACTTAGCTATAAAATATTTTCGATATTACATTCTGTTCTTTTACCCAGAATAAACTCACGTTGCCAAAACGATCGTAATAAATTATATTTGATGTTTTATTTGGGACAAAAAACAATAATGAAAAGATTACATAATGCGAATAGTATACACAATATATGTTTACTTGGCATCATTAATTTATTTGGGGAATACTGCAACTTTCCAAAATGTTGTCCCTTCCATCAACTGCTAACAAACTTCTTTGTCGAACTCAACTTTAACAATGTTTACTTTCCTGCCTTTTTCAAAATTTGGAGAAGCAATACATAAAAGCCAATGTACTCTTCGCAGAATAAAACAAAATCATTTGCAGTAGCGACCTCACCTACTGCTTCAGAATCAAAATCAGATTGAGGATCGAAGTTTTCTCCACAGCAACTTCTGCAAAATGTCTTATAAGAATCCTTTAACCTATTTCCTTTCTGTAATTCACAATTTTATTTAAAAATGTGTCACTTTTGAAGGGCGACGGATCTCTTTTGAGCATTTCTTATAAAGAAATTGATTCTATAGCTAGAATTTATCGTACACACGATGCTTTGGTGTTACTTTTTCTTTGATAGTGCAAATTTTATTTATCGCTGCACTTGTACGTAACCAATAGCTTCATCGCTATACTTTTCTCTAGTTGGTTTGTAAATTTTGTTCATGGATTTACTTTGTAAAACAAATGCAACGTAACAGTATTTAAAGCCGATGTCACACTATCATTCATATGAATGACTGTGAATGAGAAAGAAGAAGAAATGGTCTGTGAATGATGAAGTTTTTACTATATTCAACTTCACTTTGTTGTTTGGCATTATTTATTTGTTATGCTTTTTTTATTTTCTACACATAAATATTACTATATGTTTTAACTGTTGCAAATTTAGACGAGAGATTAATTTTGGTTGTTTATAGCCGTGAATCACATTTATATCTGAAATATAGGCAATTATTTTATAATTCTAGTGCTTATACTATCCACATTTCCATTTTTTTTATTTTAATTTTTAAAAAGAAGAAATTAGATTCATCAGTTTTCACATCAAACAATATGACATATAAATTGTTTATTTCATCATTCATGGCTAAAATCTCTTCTTCTTTCTCATTCACCATCATTCAAACGAATGATAGTGTGACATCGGCTTAACGTATTTAAACATGGTAAATTTCGGCTATCTGCTATCACATTCAGGATCCATATTCTATAGAATGTAAACGCAACACTTTTTATATAAATGGTATTATTAATTTTCTAATTTACTCACTTATTTTTCAAATTATTCTTTAATAAAAATCAAAAGTAAATTCTATTCTCATTTCTACGAACCTAAATGTCATTTACGTCACAAACATGGCTGATATTAAATTTTACGTACTAGATTTCAATGCATTAAAATTTCATTTTGATATTGGGGTAATAAAAATAAAAAATTAAAGATTATATTAATCTAAATATTACTTATACATGACGAACATTGATATTGAACATGTATTTTTTTAGAAGCCGTAGGCTTGGAATACCCCATTGCTCAAATATCGTTCAAGGGTTTTATAGCAGATTAAATCAGATTGAAAATTTATTGTAATTATTATTTAATAGATAGTTTTGATACTTACTTATTTTATTAGTTGCTTTTTATTCGTTATTTTATCATTTCTTACAATATTAAAATTTAATACTTCGTTCTCTATATTTTATTTTTATTTTAAATGAGACAAGTAAATACGTTACTTTCAATTAAATACGTCGTTACCATGGATATGATGAATCCCCTTGTTTCGTGTTAAAAAATATTCACGGTATACAAATTTGTATGTATGTGGATGAAAATAGTTATTTGTATCACTAATCCAGAAACTAAACTTTTGCGAGAGCGAGCTTATTTTGATAAATAATGCGAGATTTCGCAAAAAAGTTTCTAGGCGTGTGATACAGATTTTTTTTGCGCCGATGCTACTTTTAATTTATTAAAGATATATTATTACTACTACAAATTTTATACACTATTGGCGATGCCATCCTAGCGCTCGCTATCTAGCGAGAAAAATTGGAAGCCTAATACCCGGTATTCGTTTTGTTAGGTTACAGTTATTTCTTTGTTGAAATAGACTAATTGAAGTGATTTATAAGTTTATGAAAGTAGTAATTGATTATTTTGAACTCAATATTATTTTATTGCATCTATATAAATATGAGTAACATGTACTGCTGTGTTCTGGGGCGTAAATGAATGCAAAAATGAATAAAGACATTTCATTTCATGAATTTCCTAAATCTGGTACAAGTAGAGTGACCATAATTAATAAATTTGGGTTGGAAGAAAAGATAGATAAACAATTAGCATGAATGTTAAAATTACGAAATAGAAAGAAAGTACAAATTAAATACATGTACGTGTGCTCCCGTCATTTTGATGATGATGCCTATCTTGCTAGGATAGATAAGTGAAGTGAATTATGATGAGCATTTCACTTAGTTGAAAGATAGTAACAATAATATCATTATATACCTTTTAGATATTCAAAATCATAAAAAAGTTTTGAAACGTAATGCAGTAAGTACCTTCGAAAAATCTGCCGTCTAGCGTAGTTCCTTCAACGTCAGCTTTAAAATATGAACAAAACAATACGATAGCTTACGTTAACTATAAAATATCAGTTTTCGCTAAAATCAGTAAAATTATTTATATGAAACAGTAACTAATGTTAAAATCATAATCTTTAACCTACAGTGCATATGTCAAATAATGTACACTATACCGGGTATTGAGCTTTCAATATTTGCCGCATACGTCGCTGACATCTACGATGGCATGATGGCATCGTCAATAGGTTTCTATGTCAGTAACATTTTCGGTTCACATGGATATATAAACAATTAATTTGTTTTATTCAAAAAAAATTGTGACATTTGTTTTAACCTAAAAAATAAAACGAATGTGAATTGATATTTTTCAACAATTAACGCAATCATAACCATACAAGACGAGTATAATATGAATAATAAATCAAAATTATTTGTTTTAATTAACGTTTTATATTTCCAATAAAATAAAATTAAGATTTTGACAGAATGTAATGCTAAAATATTTAAGTTGGCATTCCTACATTTTGCTGGCTTAGCCTTGCAAACAGAGAGTTTCTGGACGATTTTGAGTTTTGTAATACTAGTCACAAGGGGACAGATCCGCGAAAAATATTATTAGGCGTAAATAAAATTTAATTTTCGTAACAAAAGCATGTCTCTCCTCCACAAGTTCTAAAAAACGCGGACGGGCGATTATCTTTAAAATCAGGCAACCAATGAAATTACAGAAGACAGATGACTCATTAATGAACTGGCGGCGACTATATATACTTTCATATTCTTCTGCAAAATGGTAATATTTCAACAATGGTTCAGGACGCTTTTATATGTTTATACCGTAAAGCTGTAGAGAGTGTTTACTAAACACACGGACACTAGCTGTTGTGGAGACTGATCTTAGGCCCATTTCGCACCAAGTCAGTCCATTCCAGTCAGGTCCAGTGTCGTCAGACGCTGCTTAATTCAACCGAGTAGGTTATCATTAAAATCAAGCAAATGTAAAAATTTGATTTTACACCGAACGCATCACGTCAAGTCCAGTCGCGTCGCATCACGTCGTGAATGATGTTGACTCAAACGGTCGAATTTTTGTATCAGTCTTGCTACGTTAACTGCAGAGAATACATCATGAATGTGGAAAAATTAATACACTTTTGGTTCAAGATACAAATTCTCATTCTGAAATATGTAATTCTTTTTCGGATCGTTTAATAAATCGGGAAATAAATGACTGAATGAGCCAAAAATATATCTCCTAGTGTTTATTGGGGGCACCCATTTTTTTTTTCTTGTTCGCCTTCTCCTTTTTTGAAGTTTATGTAAAATAATTTCTTGCACAAGCACGACTATTCTCTACCGATTCTTTTCACAGACTGACAATTTTACAACACAAGACGTGTTTAATGCGAAACCTAATGACTAAACATGATTTGATTGGACTAACTTGACTGGACGTGACTGGATTGGACTGGTTCAGTGCGAAATGGGCCTTAGGTGATGGTGAAGACTCAGTGGGATTTGAACTTTGGTTTTTAGAAACACGTCAGTTATTCTACCCACTAGACCATGGGCTCAACATAAATTAAACATTTTTATGGAAATGTCGTGTACTATACATTTATTTAAAAAATCGGTGAAATCATAAAAATATGAATTGATTTTTGACATTGACAACAATGTAGCGACCCTAACCTAAAATGCCATCGCCATCCATCTTGTCACCGAACAACAGCAGTCATGTCAAAATTCCCTATAAAGTGGCACCTGAAATTTCGGTTTTTAGGAGCGCCGCCGGTGCTGAGCGTGTCAAGCAACGGGAGCGGTGCGCCGGAGAGGAGGCCGTCGCCCGAACCGCCCACGCCGCGGCAGGGCTCCGTGGCACAGGCCGCCAGCCAGCTGAGCGAGGCGCTGCGCCGTGGCCCTGTCACCGACGTCAAGCGGGGACCGCCGCCCCAGCCCCCCGTCAGCCGGGCGCCCAGTGCGGTAAGGGCCACACTTTATTATTTTGCTCTACATAACCTTAAATCATCATTTTAATCATTATATAAATATGTAATTTGATGTTTGTCTCAATATAACTTGTATATAAGATGAGTTACCAGAAGAACGTAACGTAGAAAATGTATGACAATTTTGTTAAATCTTATTTTTTACATCTACTCTAACGCCTTATTAATTTGCGGAGTGGAACCACAAAAGTTGAACTATGTTGTAGTTATTCAACGTTGTTAAAGTGCTAGTGCTTTATACAATATATGAGAATCACATAACTGTATAATTTTATAAAACTAATCAAATAAGGTTTATTGAGGTTTTACATGTTTCCTTGAATGAGATCTTGCAAAAAAAAATGAAGTGAACCTTTTTTTTTGTTTAAATCGAACCTACAAAGTCTAATCTCTTGCTCTATATGATGTAATTCTTTTTTATTTACATTTCATGTTATATAATATAAATAAAGTATCATACTTTTAAAAAGTCTCCAAAATTCAGCATGGCGGTGACGTCGTTTGACGTTTGAAACGAAGGGTAAGAATCACTAGACGAGGGGTGAAACGGAGTAATTCAGTCGGCTTTTTATGAGCAGTTTTTTCATTATTAAAAATCAATTTGAGGAAAAATAGAAAATATGGGTGTAATAATTTTTATTGAGACCAATTTTGTTGTTTTAAATGGGACTACATATTTTTATTTGCTTATTCAATAGAAGACGTGCTTCCTTAAGTGTATGGCAAACCATTCTCTAGTCATGGATGTGACGTGATTGATTTTAAAAAATATTTATTTTTATATAAAAAAAATTAATAATTTTTACTTTATTATACTATAACACTAAAACTTCATTGTCATTGTGAATTGATTTAAAAATAGTTTCTTCGAATACCTTATTTGTCATCATCTAGGAATCAAGTGTAAAATTACCTAAGACCGTCACAAAATGTCAGTTTAGCATATTTAAATTAGTGAAAATTTAGTTCATTACAAAGTTTATTTATTTTGTGTTTACTCGGAATATACTGCCACCTAAACTTCCACATTCCATATCACTTTTTTTAAATTCTCATTATCAACATCGAAAAGTAAATAATCTCCACATTCTTGACAAATTTCACTAATTAGAACCGCAATACATATGTATCATGTGGTACATAGAGAGATGTATATTTTGGAATCAAAATAGCGGATGACAGTTATCATCAGGGGCGTCGGAAGGATGTTTTTGGGGGCAATTTTGCCTCGCCTGCTTAGATTCGGCCCTGTCTGTCTAAAAGTTACATTATTTTTATATATAACAGTTATTTATGATATGTGTTAAAAGTGACATTTTTTTAAAAAATCAATTTTAACACAAATATCATACACTATTTTTCCTATGACCGTAGTTATGCATTAGTAAATAAAAACTAAGTATTATAGAATGACATTTATGACAGGTCATGATGTATTTGTTATGAACAACTGAACACAAGTGTTAAAAGTAAATTTGTTTTTTTACTTTTAATTCGTTGTCAATGACAACAATTTAAAAGTATTCACTGTGTTATAAACTGTTATTTTTAACTTGCTAAGCAAACGTTAATAAGACTATTTTTAACAGTGGTCGTAGGAAATAGTTATTTACATGCGAGGTGGGAAATGTTTCATTCCAGCCGAGGGTTTATATATATTACCGAGAGGCGAAGCCTCGAGGTGAGATATAGCGCGAGGCGAAATGAAACTCCCACCGAGGTATGTATACTATTTTATTCACAATCATCCTTTTTTTAATAAATAATTATTATTACAGTATTTTTTGACAACTATTATAATTTGTTTTAACCTATTTTATTGTAGTGATTTATGACAATGTTACTAGCCAACCTCTACATAAATACTTCCAACCCAAGAGATGGAAATGCAATTTGTTACTTTCAACCCAAGAGATTTGTCATTACAGTTAGGAATGATTAACTTCCAAACCTCCAAAAAGTTAGGAATCGGCATATTACTATAATGATTGTGAATAATAGTTATTTGTGCTGTTAGGTAGGAAAGTTATTATTTTCTGGTCCGAAGGATATGTATACGGTCGAGACGCAGTCGAGGCTGGATACTTCTTGAGGACCAGAAAACAACTTTACTACCATGTAGCACACACTATTTTTTATCCTACACAACAAAACAACAAATAATATAATATAAACATCTTACGAACACAGAAAAATTTGACATTTAAGTTAACCTTAATGCAATTTGTGAAATTGATTACCAACATTAGAACAAACAACGAGCATTTTACTTTGACATATAAACAAGGTTAACAATTTTATCCTATTATTTACGAAATATGTGATAAAAATACGTGAAATCTAAATATAAATATCAAAATAATTTAAAGTTAAAATATTTTAAAAGAACGTTGATATATTTTATTCTGTTAGTTATTACTAGCGCATTAGACGCCATGTGTTAGTTCACACACGAACTGTTTTTTTCTTCCCTAGGGAATAGTGAGATTTTGTAGGTCTAGACCGGCAAATGTCTACTTTCTTGCGCAATTACACGTAGGAAAATATTATTTTCAATATGTGTAGGATAAAAAATATTTCCTAAATTATTCTGCTACAACATTAATGTCGGTAATTAACAATATATGTGGTGTTTGGAAGCTGAAAATGTGCGCCCCCATCTTTATAATCCTAACGACACCTCTGGTTATCATTTCTTTATAGTTAGTTGACATTTGACGTTTGTATGAGTCATTTCGCGAAAAAGTGCAGTTCGCTAAATTACACATTACATTATACATTTTTTATATAATAAAATAAAAATTATCCAATTTGGTTTTATTATTAGTTGAGAATTTTAAAATGTGTGGTTAAAAAAAATATGTTTTGAATTTGACGTTTCAGTTTGGAATCAAAATGGATGCAATTGCGGTACTTTATAGGATCTAAGTAACCTAAACTATGGAATGTTTTGTTTTGCATATGAAAATATTTCTTACTTAGAATTTCATTCATATTTTTGTTTATTTTTAATAGCATAGTTTTTAGTTTGAAATATAAACAGTATAATTAATAGTGAATATAAAATTAGGAATTTCATACCCAAGTTAATAATCAGCATTTTTTTAGTATGATTTTGTTGTGGAACAGTGTTGCACGAATAAAATATATCAGTGTTTTGTGATACGTAGAGCTGTCTAGTTGTACATGGATAAAATCTTTTCAAGGCGAAATTTAAATTATTTGAATTGTTTACATTTTAATTCTGAAGATCTAATTGAGGTAATGTTCATTTAAAATAAATTAGAAAAATATATCGAATTAAAATATAAGGAAAGGAACTTTTAAAAATGTATAACTTTTGTTTCTATTAAAATTCATTTAAAAAATATATTTTTAAAATCATGTTTGCATTTTACAAACCTGAAGAACTGTTGCAGGGGATTTTGTTTCTATTTTTTTGTCAAATTTTATTTTTTTATTTTTAAATCTTTGAAAAATGCATAAATAAATAGCAAGGAAATATTGTGAAGGTCCTATAATGATTATTCTTGCAATGCATTGTAACATGTATAATTTTTCTCCATGAATATATCACAGATCAACTGTATAAATTAATGGGTACAATGGGTATGGGTAATTTTTGGTATTGAGCAAATTTAATACATACTTAAAATATTTACTGTAATTATGTTATAAATTTTTTGTAATTATGCCCTTTGCTCTCCTTGATAATCATTTCAACTCTCGTTAGCATTGAAACTGTTAGTTTTTATAAATTTATTTTGTCAGGTATCATGAAAGTATACCTTAATCACTTCATTAATCATCTCTTCTTTAGTACTACAGTCTGTTTACTTCTGTTGAATCATAATTATTGTCCACAAAAAAAATCCGGCTGTATTAATTAACAAAAGACGAAAACGGACTGTAGTACTACAGACGCTAACAGAGGATGAACAGGAAGACTATGACTAACTTGTCAAGTGATTGGATATGCGATATGGCAATGCGCACCTGGAGCAGGTGTACCAGATGCAACTGAGAAACCGGTACCAGAGTTCCAAAGAAAATCTACAAGAATTTTAAGCTGCCATATATCGTTTGGTTCGTCTCCGCACATTCTACAGCTCCTGACAGCGTTTTGGAATGCCTAGCCACTCAATCATTTATCTATGGGATCCGAGACAATGAAACTCAACAAGACTGCGCTTGACGTAACCAATCGCGAGTGCGAAATATTGATATTGAGATGATCGAAGACCTAGAACACAAAATAAGAAGAGTCACTTCCGAAATGTTTGCTGGAAGAAAGAAACTCCGCTGTTGGAATTGCGGTAAATTAGGTCACCCGCAAAGGCTCTGCAGAAAGTAACAGAGGAAATCAGAAACAAGAAAGGAAGAAAAGGAGTCGGGAAACTAAGTCGGGTTGATGCGAAGGGGCAATCGTCGACCCGTAATCTAGTAGCCCCAGAATCCATTAGTTATGTCGCATCCCTTCATCATCAAACTAATACCATCTATACGTATAGACGGCTTTACCGACAGAAGGCCGCTTAAAATGTTGCTGGATAGAGGTACGACAAAAACTATAATTAGATCCGATTTAGCAAGAAAAATATAGAGAAAACATCTTACTTCCAACCAAGTGGCAGATCCGCACAGCCAAAGGAGAAAAAGCTATCGCATCTGGAGAAATAGAATTGAGCATCACTGTTGTAAAAAGGTGCATTAAACATACTGCGCTGGTAGCTGACGTAGAAGATGAATTCATTCTCGGCATGGACCTAAATAATGGAGTGATAATGTTCAATGATGAAGAACTGGTATTAAATCCACGAGACAATCCCAGAACGGAGTGAATCGATCGTGGAAGCACAGTTAACGGGTAGCGACTGTAAGGGAAACATTTTCATGTTCCGGCCGAAAAATGATGACACCAAAACTGGCACTGGAGTTGTGCTCAAAACCGATACGATAATCCCAGTTTTAGTAATAAACATCAATTTTTATGCCGTTGTATTAAAGAAAGGGACCATCGATTATTCGAACTATGAAGGCCAAAGACAGTACATCCTATGAAGTTCCGGATATATCAATCAAGGAATTGTCAACATCGTTCTAGACCATCGTTGACCAGAAAACCAAGACTAAGAACTTAATTGGGAACTTTCAAAATGTGTTCCAATTCGATAAGAAGGACAAAGAAAGAACCAATGTAGTTCATCATAAAATAGACACTGGAGACCCAAGACCCACCCGCCAAACAGCAAGAAGACTACCACTGACTAAGCGGGAAGAAGCAGAAGGAATTATTGAGGACGTGAGGACGAAGGTGTGATTGAACCTTCAAACAGTCTGTGGGCTTCACCAGTGGTGCTAGTGAAAAAGAAGGATGGCTCTATAAGATTTTGCGTCGATTATCGCCAACTTAACAACTTGACGAAGGAAGATAGCTACCTGCTACCACGAATAGATGATACACTGGATACTTTGGCTGGGTTAAAGTTTTTCTCTACCCTGGATCTAAAGAGCGGGTACTGGCAAGTGGATTTAGATCCAAAAGACAGCTTTTATCATCGGTACCGGACTTTGGCAATTACTGTCATTTGGGCTCTGCAATGTCCCGGTAATATTTGAACGTCTCATGGAAACATTGTTGCCGGGATTGTTGTGAGAAATAAGTTTGGTTTACCTCGACGATATTATTTTGGAAGAAAAAACATTTGAGGACTACATGAAGAACTTGCAAGAGGTTTTCCAAAAATTAAGGAAGGCTAACCTGAAGCTCAGGCCAAAGAATTGTCACTTGTTTCAGAGAAAAGTTCATGACCTTGGACATGTAGTTTCTGATAAGGATATTGCAATTGACCCTGAGAAAATAAGTACCAAAAGATAAACACGAATTGAGAAGCTTCCTTGGTCTTTGTATGTACTACCGAAGTTATGTACCTGGATTTGCCAACATAGCGAAGCCATTGATAAAACTCACTGAAGAAGGCAAAAGATTTTTCTGAGAGATGGACTGTCAAGACGCATTTAAACAACTGAAACATTCCTTGACAAGCGCACCTGTATCTACTAAGTTAACCTTTACCCGATGGAGAGTTCATTCTAGACATAGATGTCAGCAATGTTGGAATTGGTGGCGTTCTTTCCCAGATACAAGACGGACAAGAGAAGGTCAAAATCAGAGACAAATTATTGCGTCACCAGAAAAGAACTTCTAGCAGTTGTGAAATCCATGGAGCACTTATACAAATATTTGTATGCTAGAAGATTTCTTATAAGAACTGACCATGCTGCTTTCAAATGGCTGCTACAATTTAAGAATCCTGAAGGTTAGGCGGCTAGATGGATTGAAAAACTGCAGGAATATAACTTCGTTATTGAGCATCGGGCAGGTGCCAGCAGTAGTAATGCTAACGCATTATACAGAAGACTTTGCTAAGATGAATGCAAGAACTGTTGCCGTTTGGAAAAGAAACTTTCCACTGTCGCCAGAATAACAGTAGTCGATGATAGTTGACATACCGAAGACTTCCGTAAAAATCAAGAGAATGGTTCGGACTTGAAGATCATATTGGATTGGAAACATGGCGATAGCAGATCAGTATAACGTTGCAAGTCCTTTTGATTGATGTGACCGGACCATTTCCAGAAATTGATGAGAGAAATAAATAAATACATAGTGGTAATAATGGGTCACTTTACTAAGAGGGTTTGAGGCCTATCCATTACCCAACCAGGAAGCCTTAATGGTCGCTGACGTCTTAGTAAAGAATGCATCTACCGAAACCTATTTGACATAAAGAACAATGTGGCGCACGTAACCTCACAAAGAGTACCTTCACGTATACGCAGTGTTGGCAATTGCTATGAGAAATGATATTTCTCACTGCACATGTGCAGTTTCGGCAAATACTTTGAGAAATTATTTCTCATTCTAAAACCCACGATTGTGAAAAATACGCAACTTTGAAGCTTTATATAGTGTGAGAAAAGTGCGACTTTCAATAGTGGTCGTAGAAAAAATTATTTTAATCGTCCAAAAATTTGTAAAGAAAGATATGGTTTTCATTTATTTCGTATAAATTTTTCACGAAATATATTACGACAGTTGTCAATGCCAATATATTATTAAATAATTTCTACAAAAATTGAAAGCCAACTATAGTACATTGTACAACAAGAGTGAATATGATTCCTGTAGCACACGAGAACGAATTTGCAGGCACGATCCGAGCGGAAGGGCCCCAAACGTTCGCGTGCGATATTGTCATTCCACTTGAGTTATACAGTCTATTTTTTCTTCAACCAGGTGCCTATTTCACAAAACTACAAGTCTTGTAATACAAGTGTATCACTAGGCAAACGCTTGTCAAATTTTCAATATGTGCCAATAGAATTTATAATTTGATAAGGATTGCCTAGTGATACACTTGTATTACAAGACTTGTAGTATTGTGAAACAGGCCCCTAAAAACAAATTGCCGACGTGAAGTAGAAATTAATAAAAATAAATGCTCTTCTCAAGATTAAATAATACTTAAGATTTAATTAAAATTAATTATGTTTTTTATTTTATTTATGTCATGCAATAAAAATAAAAACAAAAATCATATGACCAATAATTACTTGACAGGTTTGATATTGGCAGTGAATTTCATATCCGCACATGGTGTGGATGTAACATACATATCTTTACTTGGTAATATGAAGGAATGATGCCAATGTACAGTAGGGAGAGAGGGAGACTAGGGAGTAGAAAAAAATAATTATTAAGTTTCTGGCAGATGTAAACTGCCTTTTGACCAGGCCGATTAGAACCAAAAGTGGAGGTGCATAACTAGATGTCATAATAACAACATAAATAAAATTTCGACATTCCACGACTAATCGTTTTTGAGTTATACGAAAAATTAAAAAATAAAACACTACGAGCAAAGTGCCTTTTTCGCATTTCCGGTTGCACTGAAAAAGGCAGATGTACAACTAGGTGTTATAGCAGCCCATATACAAAATTTCAAAATTTTACGGCTAGTCATTTTTAAGTGATGCGAGATACGTACGTTTGTACAGACGTCACGCCGAAACTAGTCAAACTGGATTCAGGGATGGTCAAAATAGATATTTCCATTGATAACTGAAAAACTATATTTTTCACGATTACAATACTTTCTTTACTTTCCACAAGGAAGTAAAATTATGATCATATATCCTATTCTTTAGGTAAAAATAACACTCAGATTAATTTATTAATGATGAGGTGACTATGATCTACATTTATAGAAACAGAAGAGTCAAATTTTTAATCATTACGAATTTGATAACAAGATGTAGATAGACAATCGGGATATATGCCTGAAAAAAATGTTAAATTGTTCATTCACTGTTCTTCTGATAATAAAATTTATAGTTATTTATGGTACAAGTGTGTTTCATTACAGATAAGCCATTTGGGAAAAGTTTAGCTCACGAGGCCGTTAGGCCGAGTGTGGTATTTTTTCAAGTGACTTAGGTAATTAACACACGTGTGCCATACAACATTTTATCCAACACCTTTTAATCATTGATATAAAATACATATAAGATTTTTGACAGATGGAATTTCGAAATGACATTTAGGAACAAAATAGTGTAGAGAAGGTTTTGTATCGTAGTTACTATGATACGAATACGAACCAAAAAACAGTGAGCTAATATATTTAGCTCACTAGTGACTTATGACCTACTTTATTTATCTAAAAACAGCATACTTATATTGTTATAATTACACGGAGTTGGATAAAATATATAATAATCTAACGTGTAAGGGACGGTTTCCACACACCACGTTATATCAAGCGGGACAAATGATAATAGCAAAAAACTGTTTTCTCATGTTAATACCTATGTTATGGTTTCTAGTATAAAGAACTATAAATTGAACCCTATTAGTGGGAGGTAAAGTAATGTATACATAAATTTTATTCTGAAAGTATATCTATAACGATGATATATTTATAGTGTCCAATATTTTTGTGCAATAGTATATTTGTACAATTTGTCAAGCGTTATGTACTCATACTCTTAGGAATGGGCGTAACATACTGTTTACTCATATGCCATTGATGATCCAACTTCTATGTATTTACATTTGATATTTACGGTCACACCTATTGATGTAACCTCCAATAATCTGCCATTATGTCAATTTTGAGTCATACTTGTCTTCCTCGAAGCTATTTACTGAATCACCATGATACCCAGTCATTTCTGGAGCTTACCTTACGGACAGTTACATTTCGCAAGGGAACTTACACAGGACGGTAGAATTATCTTATTAATTATGCAGCTATAAATTATGCAAATTATTTATTTATTTTAATTACAATATTCATAAATGGGAACATGCTAATATAAATGAACAAAATATGTATTTGTATTTCCTTTTGGTTGAGGTGATAAATATAGATAATCCGTTTATCTCAAGTTAAATACGCTCTTATCTGAAATTTCATGGTCGTTTTTTAATGCATTTTATCTAAAAATATAAATTATGTGCAAACTATTTACATTATTACTAATTAGAATTTGTTTAAAAATATCTGTATTCTAAGATATTTTTCTAAATTATATGGAAATCGAATATTATGATGTGAAATAACAATAAATTCCCATTTTTTTATTTATTAGAAATTCTGAAAGTTTATTAATGGCAGGAATATACTTTATTTATTTTTTGGTTCTATTAGGTAAATTAGTTCGTGGATATGTACTTGTTTCATTTATAGTTTTATAATAAATCTTATTTATTACATTATCCTTAGACATTGATATACAAATTAACATTATTTGCAATTTTACAAATTAAGTAGAGGTAAATGGTATAAATCGGTTTGGTCATTGGCAATATTTTTTTAAATAACGGCTTTCTTAATCTCTTGATTTTTCAGACAATTCATTCACATTATATTACACAATTGCATTTACACATTGGTAAAATTGTTTTATGCCTGTATTCATAGTCGGTACTTCGTCTTGACTCATACTTGAGAACTTGTCAAATGGTGTCAAATTGTCAAATTTATAAATATTCCTAATGCAATAACTACAATTTTGCCAAATCTTTATCTTGAGGTTATTACTTAACCGAGAATTCACGAAAATTCAACTATGAAACGTCACGTACTAAAAGACGAGTACGACCGGAGCAATGCTTGGCGAAGTAACTTGAGTAAGCATTGACCATGAATAGAGGCATTAATTATTTTCCTCAGAATGTGCTGTAATTTCTCTGGGAATTGTTCTTTGCAATATACTCCAGTTTTTATAATCCTTGTTCTTTTTATTCTCCATATTCCTACTCTAACATTTGTCTTAGTTATCAATAGTTACGTGTATATTGCCCGTTTTTGCTCTCATTTTTATCCGTATTAATAATTGCTCCGATTTTTTATTTTTTACAGTAGCGAACGTACTTTGATTTTTCTAATAATAGGTGTATTAAATAATTACTATTTGTTGTAAAATAGTACAGCATGTTTAATAAATTATTAGAATAGACTGATTTTAAAAGCTGTTTATTAACAATTGCCAAACACTTGTTCGTAAACATATACTAGTAAAAGTTATTTCTAAAGGGCAGGAATCTGGCCTACAGCACCCTCTACTAGAAATAGTAGAAAGCTTAACAAGCAGTTGAAAGTCGAATATATAATTTTTCTTCTTGTAGCTACTAGATTTTTTTTGTTTTTATTTTGAGAACTAGAACTAGGAGTAGAACGAATTATGGATATTTAAAAACAGTTGAATAGTAACTGTCAATTTTATAACATCAGTAAATTACAAAACAAAATCGAAAGGAAATAAAAAGATACGTGTTAGAATTTCTTGTGACATTTATAAAAACTTGACCGCTTTCACTTCAAATATGTGACCAGCTCATCAAAAATCAGTTTACGTTTACGAAATCCATATAGTTTCTGTTTCAATAATAAATACTTTATAAATGAAAATACGTACAGTTAGCACTAGACAAATATTTTTATTATTTATTATTATTTTATTAGTATAATCAACATTCGGAACCGATGACGTGAATGAATTGTAATATTTGTAAAATAAATAATTCCATCTACAATGTACATACGTACTTTACGCCTATATAAATAAAGTGGAAAACTGATTTCTCAATCATTAGATTTTTTTATTTAAGAAATGTAAGTTAAGGTCAGGATACAATAGATCTTACTAACCACAGAGTTTAAAGCCATCGCCTTCTAATAATGATAATAGCAATGAAATATGTCATCACGGTTTAAGACCTATTCCTGAACGTTCAAATTAGTTTTTATCGACGGCTACATAAACCTACGTACTTATTGGCGATGCCATCGTAGATGTCAGCACTTCACACGGTTATAATGGAACTCTAATGCAGAGTATAGATAATTTTTTTATTACTTATGATATAGTTATTCAAAACTAGCATACAATTATTTTAAACTTCAAAAAATACAATAAACGTTTCCATGAATTGATGTCTTTATCTGAACATATATAGCTACGAGTAGAGTAAATTTGGCTGAACGAATTTTTATGATTTAAAGCTTCTGACAAACTGTTAACTTTTGGTAAAGTTTGGTCAACCGATAGAGGAAGTTTACTTTTGTTATTTTTTAAATATAACAGGGAATTGTTTAACAATTATTAAAATATTTATGTAATTAATTAATAATAAAGTGACATTTTGTTATTGTCGTAATGGGAGTTTCTACTATTTTGTTTATAATTTCATTTTAAAGTATGAGGGACACTAAGACATTGGTGAAAGTCCAATGAATATGTTTATATTTATAAACGAGTTGCAGACTTCCAAAATTTGAAATAATGAATGTAACATCACGAATTTGTCTTAAAAATTGCACGTATATTTAAATTATGTAAGTTGAAAATTAATATTTATATTCAAATAAAAACTGTTTGAGAATAGCAGTGATGCAAACTTTTAATATAATAATAAAGGTTAATACACCGTGTTCCAAAAAAGTGTTGTCTTAGGCATTTAACATGGAAAAACAGGATTTTTTTATATGCTTTTTTATATTAATACCTACAAAATTTTATGTTTTCTAAAATATATTTAATGAGAACTAACGTAATTGTTAATTTACTACATGGTATATTATTTCTTCAAAATTTATTAAGTTTAATTATTATATTATAAATATATTCTGAAGATGTGCGTGCAGTATAGTCGCCGCAAACCTGTATAGGAGTGAAGTCACTCGATCGTCATTCGAATGTTCATATGAATAAAAATTTCGTTTTAGTTAATATTAACAGAAATATAATTTCATTTAAAAATTAATAAATTAGGATATAAAAAAAAATACAATGTAAAACAATAGTAATTTACAATATAAATAATGTTACATAGCTTTTTACATTACTAGAGAATAGTTTTTTAAAATTCTTGAGTAATAGATAACATTACGTATATAGTAACACGTTTTATTTTATCCTTTTCAAAAATATAAAAAAAAAAACTATTTAAAAGATACATCATAATAGTGAGAAATGAGTATGCTATGGCTATGCTCGTTTCCAAGTAATTGTTTACTGTTTATTTACATTTTTATATGGGAAAACAATTGTTTTGATTCCGTATTTTTGACATCGGATGAGTGAAATTATGACTGAAATAATAAAGAAAAAGACGTTGACGGAGAGGTATCTACGAGAGATGGAGATTTTTAAAAATTGGCGGCGGGAAAATTTGTCCAAGATGTACGGGCCGTCTTCAGTTTGGATAAAATTATCTATGATGAATATAATGTTATTAACACAAGAAAATGTAGATATTTCTTCGTATGCAGTTGTCAAATCTTTTATGAAGATATGATATATTTAGGATATTTGTACTATTTTGTTACTTTTCAATTTGGCGCTTCAAACTCTCCGAATTTTGGGTCATGACAAATGTCAAAATAATTGTTTTATTTATCACAGCATTCTAAAGTAGAATCAAAATATCACATTTTTATCGTTATGTTACTAGTGGTGTTAAATGCACCATAACACAACCCGTTGTTAAGGAGTTATTTGCATAGTTACATGATAGGATAAAATAAAATAAATAACATGACTGTCACAGTGACAAAAATAATAAAAATAACTGCTAACACGTACTGTTAATAACATTTCTCGGCATTTTTAATAACATAAATACAAATTAGTATATTTTAGATTTAAATATTGCTACTATTAATTAAAAGAAATACATATAATCTTAAATTTCATCCTCATCTGTCGCTAAATATTCTTAGGTGGTGCATAATCAGCCTTACAGGCTAAACCTTATTATGAAAATTATAAATGAAAAGTTTTAAATTTGTAAGATATAAACTATAAATATATTATTAAAATTATAGCAAGTTTTATTATTTACAAAAAAAATGGAACTGTTACTGATCACATATAATTGTTGTAATCAGGGCATGTAATCGGTTAATAAAAACCGGTAACCGATATTTTCAACGAAGATTGCGAACTTTAACCGTAATTTTAACCGATATTTTTCAGGCCGAAAATACCGGTAACCGTTAACCAAAAAATAAAATAAACCGGTTTTCACGAACATTAACCTTTATTTAGCGAAAAAAAAATATTTATATTTTTTTATATCTGTGTTTTCTATTTGTATTTGAACATGAGTCATGACAGTTTTTACAATTAACATTTTATTGGAGAGTCATAAATGTAGGTAGTCTCTTTGTCAGCACAGGCAAGTTTAAAATTGAAAAGTGACCTGCGTTTTTCTGAAGGTATTACGGGAATTTTTGTGAATATTCGTTAATTACATTGCGTTTTTTAAATTTGCTATATTTTTCTCAAATGATCATTTTAAATTTTTTTTAATTTAATTATTCTACCTATATTTTTCAAATTAAATACTTATAACTTTTTTTAATTAATTTATTTTAATTATTTTTTTAACCGATGTATTACCCGGTTTAAACCGGTTTCCAATTTTTAAAAACCGGTTTTCGAACTAAAACCTTTTTATTATAACGTTCCCTATAAGGGTTAACTGTTAACCAGTATTTTTTTCGGTTACAAGGCCTGGTTGTAATCATACCGATTTTGATATTTTGAAATGTCATCGGATGTTCACGAATTATTTGTTCATCAATCCGTCTGGATGTATACGTACACGAGAAAAGCAAATTTGGTTGAACGGATTTTTGTGAAACTCCATATTTAAACTTCTAACATTGATGGCACGAGTAGATCATATGGTAAAGTAGGTCTACCCAAAATTACGTTTACCGTTTTCATTTTATTTATTTTTTTGCGAAAATTTCATAACAAATAAATATTTTGTCAGATAATGTTTGTAAGAAGTGTTATTACTTGCAGGACTCGACAGACTCGCCTCGCTTCAAGCTCTCGCCCGACAGCCCGCTAGCGAACAAGTCCACATTGCATCGCGGACTGCCGAGCCCGGTGGGCAGCGCGCCCAGCACGCCGGTGGTGCGAGCGCAGGCGGGCCACGGCAAACCACACGTGGCGCCCAAGCCGCCCGCGCCCGCCCCCTCCAAGCCCGCCACGCCCCCCAAGAAGCTGGTGGTCAACGGCCGTCAGCCCGTGTCTCGCGCGCAAAGCATGCGCGTCCCGAGAAGTCCGCCCGTCCAGGGCGGCGGTGGCTTTCCTGTCAACACGGTTAATGGTGAGCGGTTCATTTCAAAAGTACTGCTTTCATTTCTCTTCAATGGAGTATCTGACAAGTGTTACAACAAGAGTGGATATCATCGGGTAGTGTCTGCAAATTCGTTTTAGTGCGGTATAGGCCTCCCATTCGAATTGTACAGTCTATTTTTTTCTACGACCAGATAGCAAATAATCACTTACAGTAAAACTAGACCTTTTCGTCGCAAACAAAATAGGGTTATGTTAGTTTTTGACATACAAGCATGATCATTGTTGCCAACGTAAAGTAGAAATGGAAAAAAATGCTCTTTTGAGGATTAAATAATGTCTTTAAATATTATTTTAATTATAGATAATTATGTTTTTATTATATTCATTTGATGCAACCAGAATAAAAATAAAAATTATATGCGTGAATAATTTGTTGACAGATTTAGCCAGCATTTGATGTTGGCAGTGAATTACATATCCGCAAATGGTGCGATATAACATACATATCATATCCGTACTTGATAGTATGAAGGAATGTTGCCAATATACAGTGTGTGCAATGCAATCGAAACATAGGACTTTAACATGAGATTAAAAAAATACTAATATTCTCTCTCCTGATATATTTAAAGCATAGCTACAAGAGTTGAAAGTTGTTCAAAATTAAATTCTTCTTCAGAGAAGATAATAATTGAGTCAACAACACGTTTACAGTAAGGAATATATTAAATAAAAAATGTAAAACTTTCGTTAGAAATCAGACAGCCAAGGAAATAAAGAAAAATATATTTGACAGTTAAGTGAAGTATCACTGATTATAAATCATATTGCCTGTATTTTAATGTTATTTAAGTTGAATGTAGGTTCTTTTTCTTAAATAATGTACCAATATTACAAAAATTATAAACTAAAAAACTATGAAAACATCCATTTAAAACTAAATTTAGATTATAACAATAGTATATTATACGCCAAGGTTGAGAAGATAATCATTATTGACCCAGCGCCAGGATTGTAACACGAGGGCGAAGCCCGAGTGATACAAGGCGCCTGGTCAATAATGATCTTCTCAACTGTGGTTTATATACTATTTTTTTCACTACTAGCTACGAACCCTTCAACAAGCCCCATACCTCAGTCAATGATGCCAGAAATTTAAAATGCGACAATAAATATAGGAAACACTCAAACCTCATTGAATACGGGTTCTGCAGCAATAAATTTGACTTGTCACAATTGCACTATCAATTTCAACTATAAATAACAAATAAATGTTACCCGTTTTGTGTTTTTACATAGAAATGTAATTATAACCCTAAAAAAAAATGTACAAAGTAAGATAATTAAAATGATATAACAATTAACACTTACCTTTTCAAATATTGCAATAAATAAATAAATACATAAATTAACATTTTGCATTGTGAATATAATGTGAACGCATGAAAAATTTGACAAGAAATAAGATCACAGAATAAGATAGTTAATTTTTAATCTGAAATTTAACTATTGCCAACTTGAAATTAGGCGGCAAATTTAAATATAATATTTTCCTTGCGTTCAGTGAGTTAAATAAATTCAGAAGCGTGAATTTCTTTAAAAAGTGACAGTTCGCATAATTGACCATGGTTAATAATAATCCATTATTGACCGTTGTTAAGCGTTGCTAAGGAAGCGGTAGAGAAAAACAATTTCACAACTCAGTAACAGGTTAATAATGATATCTTCGTAGGCTAGCAGTGAAAAAAAAATAATAATATCAATTTACATTAACTATAATGACATGCCATTAACTGTCACATCTGACACAGATTTTTCTTTTATTTCTATGGCTGTCTGATTTTAAATGAAAATGTTACATTTTATATTTAATAAATCTTATTTGATGTAGAATTTAATTTTGAACAACTTTGTGTTCTTGAAGTTTTACTCTAAATATATCAGGAGCAAGAGTATCCGCAATTTTTTGAAATCCCATGTTAAAGTCCTATTTTCCGCCTTACATTGCACGCACTGTATAGTCGGGAATAGAAAAACAAGTTTTTATGGCATGCTATTGTGTATCTGTTGATTTGGCCTCTACTTTGTAACTTAAAAAGGGAAAACATATTTAATTTATATCGAATAAAAAACTCCACATAATTTCTCCTACCTTAACTCCCGTCATCTGCTATATTACCGTTTGCTTGTATATTTTATAATAATTATTTTTCATATACCTTATTCTTGAAATAATTGTTCTGTTACAAAGTATCCGTAAAGATAACAAGAGCAAAACTTCCATTTGACTAATTTTCTAGAGTTTCTTGAAAATTTGTTCAGCCAAATTAACTCTTCAATTGTCTTCACACCTCTGTCATACTTCATTCGAGATTTAAAATTAATATTTCCAATAATATATTGTAAAGAATATAAAACATGTATTTTATAAATAAAGAAAATAATATTTTTTTTGTTAGATCTGATTTGAGTATTTTAAGTTGCTACTTATTCTCAAGTAAATAAATATTAAAAATAAACTAATTAATTTTATAAAATTATAGTAAAATACAATCCTGCTTTCTCCTAAATTTATGTGCGATCCATAGATGCAGGATAAACAATTTGTGCACCGAAATGCGGAACAGGGGATTTGAAAAAAGTTCGGATATTCTCTTTCCTATTAGATTTAGAGCAAAACCACAACAATACGAAGTTGTTAAAAATTAAATTCTACATAAGATAAACTTGATACAACACCACGTCTGCTGTATCATAAATGTAACAAGTAACACATTTGTTAAAAATCAGACAGTTATGGAAAAAAATAATAAATGAATTAATTTGTTCCTAAGACACAACATATCTATGTGGAACAAAGTCATAAGTACCTAAGATATTTATTGAGTGCCATTTGACTTAGATTTTTAGTGTGGTTGTTTCCGACAGCAGCTTATTGTGGTTACTAATTTTACTGATGTATTCATACATACATATGTAGTGTATGTATATGAGTCTACCTGTTGATCAATCATAAAAATGATAATGTATTATGTATTATTTATTGAATCATCGAACACACACTATTCATTTTATTGGTATTATTTTACTGTAAATAGTAGTTCAAGTGGCACTTGGATTTTTTGGTAAGAAACTAAAACGTTTTAAAATACTTTTTTAATTTACTATCGTTTCTTAGTATTTATATTACATTATAATATTAATTTCATTACCCGAAATTACGTTTACTGTTTTCATACTTAAAATGCATATTGTGATAAATTGACTTTTATATAATATTTTAATGTTTATTTAAAAGGTATAACATATAAATGTATTCCAATGTTCGTAGGTAAGGATTTTGGCACCATTCGAGGCATCCCGAGCGCGTTCCATTCCCAGGAAAACCTGTCCCGGCCGGCGCCGCACCACACGCGCAACCAGACGCTGCCGGTGAACCTGCTGAAGACGACGGCACCGCCACCCCCCGGGGCGCTGGGCCGGCCGAGCGCGAGGCCACCTGTGCCGCCGCCGCCCAGCCGCACGGTGGGCGTGAAGGCGCCGCTCAGCCCGCCGCCGCCGCCCCCGGGGCCCGCGGGACCACCTCCGCCGCCACCGCACCGGCAACAGGCGCCGCCGCCTCCGCCGCCCTCGCACTCACGCCCGCCACCCGCGGTATGTCAAATCATATTTTCCTAATTTCCTACTTTCCTCATTATTTTACGAAAAAAAAGCTTTAAATGAAGTAGTAGAGCATCTGTATCTGAATAATTATGCGAAATTAATTTATGTGCTTTGTAAACTCAGATATTAGGTATGAAAGTCATGTAAATCACCTTAAAAATAGCGGTAGTCATGGAATTGAAAAAGAAATTAACAGTTACACTAAAATACATACATATATAGGAATGTTATTTGATTATTTCAATTCAAAATTAATTTGTGTAATATATTTTACTTGAATAGTAATTAAGTACAATAATAAAAATAAACTAACGCAGCTTAACTTGCCAAATAAACCGTTAAACATTTCTGATTTTTTGTTTCAATTCCATGGCTACAGCTATTTTATTATATTCTGGTGTTCGAGTCACCACCTTGGATATAACATATTTTCAGGTTATTTCAGAAAAAATGACAGATATACAATTTTATTAAAATTCGCAAATTAAGGGTAGTTTACTTGTAATGTTTTTAATAATTTAAATATTAATATTATATTAAAAATAATACGAGCTATTACCTAATCGATAAATAACGGCTTTTAATAATTAATTTCAATTATGTTGTTTTATCATATTATAAACAATGATTGATACCAGTGGTACTAAAAATGGTGACAATTTTAAGTGAAATTAATTTTACGAATTTTAATAAAATTTATCAATGTACATTTTGTAGTATATTGACTTTTTTTCTTGAAGTTGTTTAACATTTAGTAACAGGAGATTAACTCCTGTGTAAATGACGTACACAAGCGTAGGATGAAAAGTCCCGGCATCTCAAAAATAATGCTCTTATTTGAACTTTTTACATGACGTTACATGATGACATTTACGTTATTCGTCTACTCAAGGAGCATAACGTAAAATTATTTTTACCTATACAAGGTGTTGCATTAAGAGAAATGTTTGTCTTTTTTTTAATGGAAAACCGTATATATTTTTATATTTTTTCAATTGTATTTTATTCTCCTATACGCACGTACGAATTTTGTTTCAGTTTTCCGCGGCGTGGCCAGGTTATTCCGTTTATTCTCTAAAAAAGACCAAATACACGCATTGCTTTATAAAGGCGTACTGAAGTTATTTTAATAGTAAAAATTAATATTTTTTTTCTGTATAACTGTAACTAAGTATACTCTATATTCCGATATATTTTTTAAAAATGTAATTATATAGGGTGTTCAATAAAGCGAATCAAATTTACTCAATTTCAAATGACAATAACTCTTCATTTTCAAATGGAACACTCTATATTTTATGATTCAGTCGTGTGTCTTTTTGTATTATCTTCATATGTTATTAACGGAATCCTATACCTAAAATCAATAATTTCGGATGTAGGATATTCCATTTAAAAAAGAAAAAATTCTCGCCGAGCCGTAAGCTACACCTGTATATATGAAAATAATTTTATCTACAACTATTGAAATATGGGTATATTATACGTGTGATACTACAAATATACTACTCATATTACACAAGTGTAATATGAAACATTATATTACACGCTACACTTTACTGTAATAAATTGAGCTTATAATTTAACACATAATATTTTAATAAACTGTTAATTTATTAATAATATATTTTTTATTATAAATATCAATATAAATGATTATGAAAGTATAATAAATACAATTTGAATAGTTATTTTGACATTTAAGTGCTACTGTGACGCCATCTGTTCACCTATATATGAACTACTCACCGTTAACTGAATATTTACCAAATAATATCAGTTTTTTTATATGCCTGATAGTTGTTGATAAAGTATAGTATTTGACTCGCATAATATGGCTACATTACACTCGGATGATTAAAAATACTCGCTACCGCTCGTATTTTTAATTACATCCTACATATTATGCTTGTTAAATAATATACTATTACTTTATGCTCCTTGAGTAGACAAATAAATCTGTTAATAAATTTATGCTGTATTTGTAACGACAAGGGAGATATCGAAGTCGGGCATTTCGATGATTAACCCTGTATATAACTCATATTAACTTCAAGTAAAGAATCCAAATATTAAAAAGGTGCAATTTTAATATTGTGCGGTAATCAAATATTTTTTAAAGTCTGTAGAATAGTGGCAAACTCAAATTTCATCAACAGTTACGAATCGACTCAAACATTCCATTTTTAGCCATTTTTTGAATATTACTGTCCAGCATTGTTCTTAGTTGGGAGTAAACAAGCGCGGTATTTTTCTTTCTAGCCTATTTACTTCAAAAAGATTTCTATTTTGTAGTACATCACTAGTGATTTTTGGATCCATTTTAAACACTGCGTATAACCGTTGTATTCGTATTCGTCATGATTCTTCCAACGTTGAATCAAGCACTCTCTCTATTAAATGGTCACTCAGCCTACTTTGAGGCCCATTGAAAATTGACAGTTGATATCAATTTTTCGAAAACGGTATGAGATAAAAAAAATCGAATACTGCTGTGAATTCGTCGTTAAAAAGTGCTTGAATAATGTGTAAGTTACTATATTTCATTTATTGAAATAAAAAGGTTATAAGCAAAAAACGAAAATTGAAAAATTTACATTTTTGTTTATATCTAGTCACCTGTGCATTTATTGGGAAAAACAAAAACATATAAAATGACCCTGACATGAGGCAACTTTTGTCTAATTTAACCGACTTCGTATCTCTTATAGTTCTCGAAATTCTCATGCTTAAACAGTTACTTTGGTCATCCAGTATATGTATCTACGACGAAAGATCGCTTAATTGCTTAACGCGTTCCCACCGCGTGGAGTGTAAGATCTAGGGTTCGATTCTCAACATTGCCAACTCAAATACAAATAACGCTGTATCCAAGTGGTTCGATTCTGTAAGCTATAGGTGCCTTGCCAAGGCTGTAGGATGACGATGACCTACAGTACTGAAATACAAGTAACTAGTCCCGAAATCAGTATCTTAAATACTTATAGCCCTGTTTCGTTTAGGAAGGTTGTGTCTCAAATGATGACAAGAATATGTATGTATGCAGATCCCAGTGAACGGGCCTCCACCACCCCCAGTCCGCAACTCCTCCATGCGGCAGTCGCAAGATCTGGACAGCCGCTTTAGCAACCTGTTCCACCCGGTTTGCGATTTCCCCGCGCCACCCCGGTTCCACGGCTTCACCAAGCAGTATAACAACAAGAACGGTGAGAATTCTACAAACACTATATTTAATTTCTTCCATTTCACTTTAGTTCATAAGTCAGTTATCCTGAAACGCGGTTGATATATTCCCATCTCACAGATGTAGAAGATAACTCTGACATGGATTTGGATCTGAGCGTGCAGCAAGCACATTGGAAGGAATTTGGTGAATGGTTAAAGGGCTGTCCCTTCCACTACGATATCTCCGTCAAAATGGATTAAATATACTCTCTCTATATGTTCTAATATATACCCCGCAAATATATTTTATTTATACTTTTTGAAATTTTGTTTTATTGTGTTCAAAATTTTAAATTTACGTATTATATTTCAAATTAATATTTATAAAGTAGTTATAGAAAAATTGAATGGGGAAGTTTAGCGTGGTTGAAATTGCATGTGAAATATCTTTTAGTCGTAAGTATATGAATAATTATAACTTAAAATGTAATTGAAAGTTAAAATTATGTTGCCAATTATTTATAATTAATGATTTATCTTCGAGCCACTTTGACGTCACAGGTAAATGGGGTAGGTGACCAATTTCTAAATTGGTATATGTGATAGCTTGTACAAAAATAATATACCCGTATTTTTTTTAAAATTGTTAATTATATGTTGTTTTGAAGTAAATAAATAATATAGTACTTGGGAGTGGATTATGACGTCAACTAAGTTCATGAGAAGGGCGAAGGTAGACAGAGACGGAAATAGGTGATGTGAGTGAGATAGATGGAACGTCATAGTAAAGGACGCTGTTTCTATTTAACGCAAATTACTAAACAATTGCTGATAAATATTTAACTTTTTTAATGTCAACGTTCATAAATAAATATACTTTCTATAATTCAATAGTTTTTTCATTAAAATTCTACCTTGGTCACCTACCCCATTATGCGCTTGCGCAGAAGGGATGGTGAGAACTGACTTTTTGAACGTAGGTTGTATCTTGCGGCATTACACTACACGCTTCTCTGTTGCCATGGGAACCCAGCGCGCGCTCATTAAGATAGACGATACGTTCTCCGCGAGCCACTCTGACGTCATTTTTGTATAAAATTTCATTTTTTGAGAAATCTAGGCATCTTTGGGTGAAATAAAATGTAAAATATCACTTTTGAAGGCAATCTTGATAAAATAAAAAAATAAAAAAAATACGCTAAACTTCCCCATTGTCTTTAATTTATTTTTGTTTGTTTCCAGGTTCTAGTAAGTTTAATAAACAAAAAATTGTCAAATCGTCATCAAATAATTTTATTAATAAAGTCTATTTTTTTATATTCTTATTGTGAAATTGAAAAATAAGTTAATCCGAAAAACAATGTAGCTATTTATATAATAAAAGTCTACAATTGCTTACATACCCGTACGAATACATGAATATCAATGAACTATTTTCCTTAAAAGAAATATTTTGTTGAATAATGATATTCATCAATACATGTGGTTATTACAAGTATATTAATTACTAATTTGTTGTAGTTTTTATTATATTTAAAAATTGTTGAGTGATGTATTATTATTCCAAAATATTTTGTACTGGTTTGGTACTCATGTGATTCTTATAGTTCGTTCAGTAAACTCACACTTTTCCTTTCATATACGCTTGTCTCTCAACAATGGACTAAGAAGCATCAATTAAATAAATATGTTTGAATTGATTTAATATGTCTGTTATTAGTGCTGGATGGATAATAATTGGTGATATATTACAGTGGCGAACAAACAGCAGGCACCACTGCCACCCGCCGTAAACCTGGGCAACAAGCTGTGGGAGACGTCGACGTGCTAGCCCTCGTAGTGCCCGGTCCGTTGCAAGGCGCCACGTGCAATGTCCCCGCACTGCTCACTCCTCTAGCCACGTGTAGCCCACGTGGATTGGATATTTATTCTTTATTTATACCCGCTCTATCTTCTCTTACACACTATTTCAACTTGATTTGCTACTAACGTGGATTATATGCAAGGTTTATATACAATGGAAACTACGGGTTTCGACTTGGTTCGGACATAATTTTCTACAGATCCAATGATATATACGTGATAATGACTTGTGCTCATTTGCACCAATATAACAAATTTTAAACTTGTTATTTTGCTATAATTTTTTGTTTAGGTGTAAATTAAATATAAAATATTGTTGGTGCAGTTGTGCAGTATTGTGAATTATATTTTGTTAATTTTTTTTATGAATAATTACTGCTACTTATAGAATTATACACAAAAATTGAAATAATAATACAAAGCGAATAATTTTAATTGTTTAATGCTCTCTGCATAAATTAAACCCGAAGTATATTTTACTTAAATTAAATTATAGATATGAGTTTCAAGAATTAAATTATCATGTAAAAGTTACAAAAAATCAGCAACATTTTTATTATTTTTTTTTTCATTCCGAAGACATGAAATATTTTGTGATTATATTAATTTGTGGAAACTTCGTGAACAGAAATTGTTGTTTGTTCATAATGGAATTAATAATTCAGTCAGAATTAACGAACGAAATTCAGCATAACGTCGAACTTAAATTATGTTGCCAAGCTAACATAAAATAATTAATAAGGCGGTATAAATTTCATTTAGTTTGCATAGGGACATGTAACTTCTTTTTTATAATTATTGGCCGGTTATGCCAACGTCATTTTAATTATTTATTAAATAGACAATACTGAAATAAAATGTCAAATGATTAATTAAAAGCGTAATGTTAATAAATAGTATTTATTCTGATTTATGAACGAAGTATCCGTTCTTTATAAAGTGTGAAATAAACGTTTTTTAAATATACAAATGGATGGAATTCATGCTGCTCAAATGACAATTGTAGCTTACAATGAAATAGTGAAGTAGTTTTATTTTATTCATTGCATGTTATATTTATTATTTACATCTTGATTATCCACCAAGTCGAAACTCAATATTTGTAACTATTTTGAAACTTGTCAGTATGTATTTAATTTGGACACTAGAGCTGTAGATAACTGTTTAAGTTATATTAGTCTTGTGGCTGTGGTATAATAATAGTTTCATGTTTGGAAGCTCGAATGCATTGTATGAGGTGCACACAAAATGGCTGCCAATTGTACGGATATTCTTTCAAGCTCTTGTTCTATGCTCAACAGGATCTCAAACTCAAAACATTTTCTATTTTTTATCTATTTTTAATTCTTTTTTATTTAGTATTTCTGCGTCTTGAGACTCCTGTATAAACCAAAAATTTAGACAAGTTTATTCAAGTTGATACGAAAATATATCCGTCAATAATATATATTTTATAATGAAATTGAAGTTTACATATTTAACGCTCAATGTAGCAAATGACAAAAGAAGTAGTAATATTCTTTGATTTTCCACAAAATATGTAAACCAAAATTCGTTTATAGAGTGCAATACTGATTTCTTATATTTTACTAAATATCTTTGAATACATTTACTATTTTTCGACTTCTAAACAAGAATAAATTTGTTCAAAGTGGACTGAGAAGTATAAAATAAATACATAGAAATATAAAGATTTATCTTACTTGAATTATGAATTAAATTTGTAGAATGCAATTTTGAAATAACCAAAAATTAATTTAAATTATACAGAAATATAATTATACATTCGACAATTAGAGTTTTTTCATCACTTTTATTGTTGAGTAGTGTATAAAGTCTGAACTAGGCTGGACAAAATGCAAATATCAACTACTATGTGAATTTGGATTCTATCACAGTAATCGTTATTTGTGATTGATACGTACGAAGACATATAAAGAACATTCTACACTGATGTAAAATGTCTTAAATTCATTGCATATTTCTATTCCTGCCATGGAGACATTTGTCATTTGAAATTGATATTTAACAAGAGCAAGTATTATTTGTAGTTGTTCCGAGTTATGGAATCTCATCACATTTCAGATATTATCTACAAAATCAATTTGATGTTGAATATATTCAAATTTAAACGAAATTAATTAGTTTCATACATTAATTTTTCTTTCTATTTCATTAAATTTATTAGTGTGATTTTGAAATTGGTTACATTCAGTTTGAAAGTAATTGTTGCCATTTTGTAATTATTCTCAATCTGAAGTTATTAATGTTTAATTGCGAATAATTGCTTATTGTCGCTATTATTTATAATTTGTTCGTACGTTTCAAAATCTAAAGTAAAAGTACGGAATGAACATAAGCTGTTTCTGTGTAGGATTTCCTACTTTTTTTTATGTAACGTTATTGAAGTTATGTCTGCGTTAATATGTCAACTTGAATGAATATGTCTATCTGTGTCGTATTGGCCAAATTTTCAACGGTGTTGAAAAGAATAAAGTTTAAGACTGACCCTCTCGTTCTTCCTAAATTTCCACGATTTGTTCGGAAGTTACCACTGATCAATGTTTCTGATTTCTTGTTGTTTTCTGTGTTGAACCCCAGTTATTGTTACTTGAACTTGGGCCTAAGTCCTACCAGGATGCAATGTATAGAACAGAGTCGTACTCGCCCAAAATGATACTATTTTGTCTAGTATGGACCGAGTAACTCACTCTAGCGGTGAGAATAGCAACTTATAATAATTCTGATTGTTAAATAGTCACTCGTTAAATTTTCACAGTTGTTAATAGTTGAAATATCCAAATTTCATATCAGATTTTGTTCAAAACAATTGATTATATGTATGGTATGCTCAAGCTTCATTTTCCGACGTAACATATTAAAAAAGTATAGTAATCAGAAAATGAAAAAATATAGTTTTAACACAAAATCTTATGAAATATGAAGATTGTACTTTAAAACTGTTTTCTTAATAATAATAAATAGATAATCTAACTTTCCGGAGCTGATCATACTATACGACAAGTGCAGTTAAATTTCAATGAATTGTTTGTATGTTTTATTGTTAACTGTTAAATTGTTCAATAATTTACAATAGTAGGCGTATAATTTTTATTTAGTCACTCTATATAATTAATAATTTGTAACAATGAGTAATATTTGAATTAATTTCTTGCCAAAATGGCGCGTACTTATCAGTAACACGTATGACACAAATTAAAATATTCTAGCAGATTTAAATCAAATATAGAAGTTTAAATAATACGTTGTACTGTACAAATTATTATAACTATCATTCTCAAGTGAGAATTATGGTATTTAATAATAAATAATAATAGGAAATGTTTCTAAGAAAGGGCAAGAAATTCTAATAAGATGTAAAGCAATTTTTATTGGTGATAAAAATTGTTAATAATTAGAATTTCAGATTCATAAACATGTTAAATAATGCAGTGTTGTACACAAAAGCATTTTGGGCTTGTCTGATTTTTTCTAACTTTAATTTTTAGTTTAATTTTATTGTCGTTCGTTTGTCATTATATGTTTCCGATTTTTTTGTATGCCAACAAGTTTAGTAAGAGCCAGATGGGCCCAATAATTCTGCCACAATTTTAGTACAGCTGATCTATTTTGACAATTTTACAAGTCAAATAAATAGCAGAACATGGCAAAACTTTGTGATGAAATTATACAATGGATGCCAATTTTTAAATTAACAAAGATATGATACCTGTTTGAAAAAACTACAAAATTACAATGTCACTAATATTAAGAAAATCAAAATTATTCTCATACATATTATTAATTACAATAATGAGATTTACGGGCAAATTACATAAAGATGTGCCCATTGTCATGCTTAAAAATAATGAAACCCTGAGATGTTGCAGCGTTAATCGACGTAGGGAACAAAATTGAATGAATATTCGAAATAAGTTTACAACTGAATGTTCTATGCATGGCTACTAAAATAATATATTTTTTCTCCTAGAGGAAATTAAATAACGTAATGTCACGAAAAACTGTTCTTTTTCGCTTTTAAAATCTACAAGTATTATATAAAATTATTAATTGCCACGTACTTTATTTAAAATTGATTTTATTTCAATTGAATAAGAAAATAAAAAGTATAAACAAAGTAACCTAATCAATTTCTACAGAAAGTTTGCAAAAATTATCATAATACTTACTTTTTTTAAATAAACACTGGCACGCATGATTAACATTTGAAATATTTATATGTTCTGAAACTTAACCAAAGTAACCATGACCACGAAATCGGTTAGTTTGTGGTTATTGAAATTTCTAGTAACTTTCGGAATCCTGCGGTTAATCTTACATGTAAGCCATATATCTGTCAGTTGTCAGTTGATTGATCTATTGTTTGGCAGTGAAAATTTTGATTAATTATATTTATTTTCTTTTTCCTTTCGTACATTAAAACATTTCATTTTTATATTAAACAAAAATCCACTAATTTTATATTACATAAAGACAATACAAAATAAAGTAATTATAAAACAAACCAATTAATTTTTACTGCTGTATTAAAAAAATATAATAAATTCAAGAAATAATTCAAATTAGCGTGATTCAATGCAATAACCAAAATTTTCACGAACCGCGTTCCGTAAGTTAACCGGTTACTGAAAAAAGAAACCGTTACTTTGATTTAGTTTCGGAATATACTATTAGCCAGAATTTCATTAGAATTTGAATTCCTAGTTTTTTAGTTAGGGAACTATTTATTGATTCTATAGTTTAGTCACAGAGTTATGCGATTGTTGTGCAAGGCTTGAAGTAAAGTGGCATATGTGCATTTGTGTACAGTGTGTTGCAGAAAGGTGAAAGTACGACAGTTGTGAGTTGACTAGTCACAGGCATAGCGAGAGAGCAGTGGCGTGCGACTGGGTAGTACGGAGTACGCCACTGACAGGACTAGGCTTACAGCTTCACTCTTCAGTCAAGTCAGTGCCTAAGCTACCTATTGTGTAAATATATTGTAAATATATCTAAAGGTATATAATGTACAAACTTAATATACTTAAATATTACGTTTACGTTTTCTCTTTTTTTTCCTTGTCTACCAATAATTCCCCACTTATTAATGATTCCATAATGGTCTTTAAACATTAGAGGATAAAAGTAACATATAAGAGTATTTGCAGCATTATTTATTGACTTAGTGATTAACGCTCAGAGTTTGTATACCAGGTGTTGCGATTTCGAATTCCATTGTAAGGCGTTCTCCTTTATTCTAGGCGTTCTCCTTAGTAGAGTAACTAGGCAGGTTCCGAAGCATTCCGTGCCGTCGATTCTTATAGCGCCGAATTATCATGCCATCGATGTCTTATGCCGCCGAAGTATCACTCCGTCGAATAGTACCCCCACCACTAATGCCGTCACGCCGAACACAGTAGTGTCACCCCGTCGAAATTGGGATGAAATGGGACAGGACGAAACGAATTCCTGTGTTCCAAATTAAATATTACAGATTACTAAGTTATCTCTCACATCTTATTACTTCTTCTACTACATTATAGATGGCGCTGCCAAAACAATAAATATAATTTCGTTGGTACACTCTGGCAAAAAATCTGATTAACAATCAGAGTAAAGTAATTTTATAAATTAAATGTAAATTAAAAACAAAATAGTTATTTATGCAACTCGTGTGTAAAGTGCTATAGTTGGGAGTGCATGAAACATTCAAATAATTTTACACTGCCCTGCTTAGGCATTGAATTGTGCACTTGTCGAATCTTCAAAATACAATATAATATTATATGAACTTCTTCATACATTGACTTCTGCATTTTTCAACACCGCATATGTAGTCTTTAAATAGAAGTTCCTTACGCGCTTGTAATCTTGCTCGTATACGATCTTATGCATTTTGCTAACAATTTTTGATCAAAGTCTTGAATACAGGGAATGTTTGTTCACCTCTACATTAATTTGATGGTTTAGTTATTTTTAATTTTATATTGGTATTAAATAGTTCTTATTGCTGTTAATAGATGACGCTGAAGAGCAAAAAATGTCAAATTTAAACATTTAAAATTTGTAATTAATAAAATATTAAACTTTAATGTAGATAATTCAAAATCAATAAAATAATATTATAAATAAAGTAAATTACTTTAAATCCTTGTCTTATATAATTTAAGCACATTGCTAAAATAGGTATAAAATGTACCAGAGTGATAAATAAATACATATAAATTATTTATAATATTTTCAAAGTGGCATGCGAGATATTTTATAAAATAAATAATAAAAAAAATGAAATCTCCAAACAAAGTGACATCTAGTGGTGGGTGAGAAAAAAAAAAGTATGGGAGGTTTAAACTTCGTCAATTTAAAAGATTTTTCACTCTGTCATATGGGTGACGCTATTGTTTGTTGTACATGAAAACATTTCTTAGTTATTTAAAATATTTCCAAAGCGGCACTCGAGCCAGTTTGGGATATTAATAGGAATAAATGTAGAATACGTCATGTCTGGAAGTTTATAATTTTTTACATCCCCTCCTACAGGTGATGCTATTATTTGTTATACATCAAAATAATTTTTATTTTATATACAACTTATTAATAATATTTCCAAATCGGTATTCGAACCAATTTGAGAAATAAATAGGAATAAATGTGAAATATGTTATGTCTGGAAGATTATAATTTTTTTACACCCCCTCCTGCGGGTGATGCTATTGTTTGTTATAAAAGAAAACATTTGTTATTATTTATATTATTTATTTAAAGAATATCCAAAGCGGCACTCGAACCAGTTTGGGAAATAAATAGGAATAAATGAATACTTCATATTTGGGACTTTATGAATTTTTTTCACCCTTCTACGGGGGGCGCTACTATGTGTTATACCTGGAAACATTTGTTGTAATGTATATTATTTATTTATAACAATTTCAAAGCGGCACGCGAGGCCGTTTACGAAATATATAAGAATATATGTTAAATTTGTGAACTTTGGAACTTTAGGAATTTTTTACACACCCTCTTACGGGGGGTGCTACTATGTGTTATACATGGAAACATTTGTTGTAATGTATATTATTTATTTGTTATAATTTCAAAGCGGCACGCACATTAGTGACAACTAGCGATACAAGGCGGCAATTCAAATAAACGTCAAAACCATACAATTGCAGTTCAGAAAATTTTACCATGTTTTCTAATTTTACAATAAAACTACTTCATATTTACTTATTAACTAATTACGAGGATGTTTAATGGTATATAACAATAAACTATGTATTGTGGTTAGTGATGGGTCACTGGGAATTTCCCGTCAGGAATATTTTTATTTCCCGGAAAAATTCCCGGGAATTTCCCTAAACACGTTTCCCGGGAAAAAATCGGTAATTTCATTTTGGAAATTTCCGGGAATATATGGGAAATTTCCCGGAAACAAGTAGGGAAATTCCCGGGAATAAGGAAGTTCCCGGGTATAAGGAAGAAAATTCCCGATAATAAATAAACAGTGTTACTATTCTAATAACTTTATAATTAATGCTTTTGATTTTTATGAGGAAATTTATCGTTAATTTTTCCCCATGAAATCACCGGAAATTCCTCAGAAAATTCCCCAAAAACTTCCCGGGAAATATCCTGGGAAATTTTCCGAAATATTCTTTCCCGGGAATTTACCCATCACTAATTATGGTAGGTACTTTGTGTAAATGTGAGTATATTTAATGTGGTATAATAAGTGAATAAACACTGTCTTATAGTTTTAGGTTAGATGCATACCATGTTTTTGTTTATGTCATTTGTTAAACAAACAAGGAAAAATATGCAACAGGATAATATGTATTTGGAGACAACAATTAAAGTGTTTATTGTTAATTCCAAGAACCTGGAGAACAGTGTTCGGATGACAAGTGTGGAATGTTTATAACAATTACAGATGTGTATGTGGGAGATAGTTTAACAATGAATGAACATACTAATATGATACAGATAGCATTCATACATGCGGAAGGATTTTACAATTAACCTGAACAACAGAATATAAAATTGACTATATAGTTTAATAAATATGTATAAACATGCAATGTGTGTGTACTATATTATTATAAATAAAGAGTTATATACAATACTTGCAACAAATATGATGTGTTTGTGTTTTTCTTTATTGAACCTTGAAAATGCTTTATTACAATATAAATAAATTACAAATACCTGTAAACAATATAAGAAACAAATGTTTAAAGTAAATGAATGTATTTAAACCTTGATTTAATAATATAACCTATAAGTGTCATTAGGTACCTGTTTTTGTTAATTTTCTTTCTTTTTACAACATTTAGTTTGTTGAAGCCCATTTATTTATTATTATTTATGGTCCAGAAATAGGGATTAAACATTTTCACCGTGATTGTTTATGCTTAAAACAACATTTTGTTAATAAAACTTCGACTTAGATGTCAAGCAGACATAATATATTTCTAATGGACTTTTCTTGTGACACTAGTAACATGTCAAAATTATCTGTTTTATTACAGCTCATTAAATATTCATATTTACAAATAATACCTAAATTTAAAAGTTATTTCTTGATAACTAATTAGAATTACGAGATATTAATACTTTTTAAATTATCAGCGCCATCTTACGAGCATTAATTGAACTACTGAAACCATATGACCAAAAATATTTTATTATTTATTACATAACATACACAATACACACATATATGTAAAAACCATAATATTTTTAACTTTTTTTTATATATCAAGTCGACAAAAATATACTGTTCATATATTCACATCATACTTTTACTTATAAAAATGCATTATATGATAATGAAAAATTATTTCTCTTATTCCATTCTCTTTTCTTACAATTGTATTATGTAGCAGTATTTTTAAACAAATTAACAAACATCTTTTAAAATAACAATTTTATATTGTTAGGACCTTTTTGAGAAAAAAGGTTGGCTTTACATTTAGCAGCTGTCACATGTAATTTAAATATATGTTCTCTTATAAACACAGAGTGAAAACATTGCTAAGTTTTTATTTATTATTATCTAAATACATAGTTCAATCATATTCCAACATTTTAAACATATATTACAAGTATTAAAAGTTACAAAGTATGTATTTCTACTTGTTTTACAATTTCTAAACATGTGTGAAAGTGAATGAATACTGTTTTAATACTTTGTAAATGTACATATATAGTAATGAACTGAATTATATTATATCATATGATGTGACAAACAATAATAAACTAATTGTTCATTATGAAACAATGATTTCTTTTCCTTCGTTGCTATAGTAAACTGATTGTTTTATACATAACAATGATTTTTTTTCATTTGTATTTTTATATTTCATATTGTTGTAGTTTAATAGTTATAAATAATATAAGTTGTTGCACTCCGTATGTACAAACAAAGAAGTAAATTCGACTTTTGTTGCCTTTTTTCTGGCCAAAAAGAGCGGGAATTTTAAATAGATGTCATGGAGGAAAAATATCAATATTTATTATAACAAGAAGTAAAGATACTTTTAAAAGATACTTACATAAATTTCTTAAAGCTAGACACTTTTTATTCTAAGTATCTGAACATACAAATATTTCTTAAAAGTAGGAGATTAAACAATTACAGACATCTGCTGGAATTTCTGTGAATATTACAGAACACAAACAGATTGTTCCTAGAATATCCAAATATTCCTAAGGAATATTCATTGTTCATATATAATTGTGCTATCTGGGGAAGTCAGCCAAACATAATGAATGTATCTCTTCGAATTGTACAAAAGACAACGAAAAGGAAAAGACATAGATTATTTACTTATTGGTGTTACGTAACGTTTAGTTTTGCCAAAGTAAATTTATGATATGCTTCATGTTGGTAGATGTTACGTTGATTGGGGTTACTTTTTCTGATTTAGCTTACTAATTTAACAATATTAAATGGTATTGGACTATGCATGTAATGGCTACTGTTTTCAAAAGATTTATAAAATGGACCTAGTGATGCGATTCAAATCTTCCTCAAAGAGTTAGTGATTTAGAGCTAATAAACATGTTCACAGTTTGTTCCTTTCAGCAATACTAAAATGCAAGGAAATGTTTTTATTACCTATAAATCAAGAAACAATATATATGTATATATATATATATATATATATATATATATATATATATATATATATATATATATATATATATATATACAGGGTGAGTCTGGGAAGACGCCCCCCCCCTTTAACTTTTTTATTATAAGCAAGAGAAAAAAATGGCTCATATAAAAAATTTATTATTTTACATGTACTATTTGATGGCAGATGTAGATATTTTTTATAAAGTCAGGTTTACAAGATACGACTATCAACTTTTATTTTTCAAATGACAACCTATAATTATTTTAATAAAATAGAAACCGCCATTTTTTTCTCTTTTCAACGATGTATTAATTTTTATTAATGTATTTGAAAAATTTCGAGAAAATTGAGATAGTTTAGAAATATTAGAAATAATTTTTAAACAATTATTATAGGGGATAGATTTTTATACCTTAGGTTTAAAAACACGTTGGTAACAGATATTTTTTATATATTTATTTATAATATTATTTAATTGATTTTAAAATACCTACACTAAAGTTTAATATATTATTAAATATAAATTTAAAACATTTAATTTTGACATTTCTGTACTCTCCAGCGACATCTATTAACACCAATAAAGAACTGTTTAATACCAATATAAAAATAAAAAGTAACTAAACCATCAAATTAATGTAACGGTGAACAAACATTGAATATGCTAATGAGTTTGATGAAAAATTGTTAGCAATATGCATAGGTTCGTGTATGAGTAAAAGTACAAGCGCGTAGAATGCTTTATATCAAAGGCATCGTATGCGGTGTTGAGAAAAGCGTAACTCAAGATTTGAAGAAGTTCATATGACATAGTTATCAATTTGAAGTTTAGGCAAATATATAATTCATTAATTGTAAATGTAGGTATACAATTTTTAGGTTGCTAGGAGCCTACCCCTATAGTTTCCACATGAGGCGTAGCCGAATGCGTTATCCAGCATTCGAATAAAAAATACTATGTTACACACGTGTTACGTACAACACTTTTCCTACAACCGAAATATTAATAAAAATTAATTTCAAAAGTAAATAAAACAATTATTGATAGTTATGCCACTGGTGTGAGAAAAGTGACTCTTTATAAACTTAAATAAGGGCATAAAATTGTACTTTATATCTGGTTGTACGAAAAGAAAATATTTGTTATGTATTAAACAAAAGAAGTATTTTATTTCAAGCTTAAACTGAATGCTTTAAGATAAATACCTTGATTTTAATTTTTTAAATATATCAAACAGATATTTTCTGTTTTTCTATGGACTTCTGTAACAAAGTATATATGGAAGTGGACACGTAGTAACGTCACTAACTATTTAATTTTTAATTACTGTTGTAATCGCGTAATGAAAATGCTGTATTCTGTAATAACTATTTTAGTAACATTCGTTACTTATTTAAACAAAAAGGTATGTCTGTCTAAGAACTCTTGCAGGTTGTGCAGGTTGCATAATGTTAGTGATAGTTGCACATGTTTTATAAAGAGTATTTTTATTGTGCAATTACAAACAAAAATACTTATTTATAAATATTGGTTTAAGAATACATTACATTGATATTATGAATACTACAAATGATTCTTTCATATATAGATACAGGGTGGCCGCTCGAACACATCAATTTTAGTATAAAGGGGGACACCTGAATGGATTAGTAGCAATGGCATAACTTCAACCCTAAAATGGGAGTGGACTGCACCTCAAATATTAAATGGAAAAGGGTGTCAAACGTGACACAGGTCGAAAGGCCTTTTAATTCTCTTTTCAACAGTTTTTTTAATTTTTAAATCTGATCATTAGTTCCAGAGAAATATCGTTTAAAACAAATTTGATCCTATTCTAAATAGTTTATACACGAAGTTACTGCATCAAGATGAGTAGTTGCAACTTATAATACTACTATGTACTATTGATGGTAAATTAGTATATGTATGTAAAAACTACATAAGACTACGTAAAACTGGTCGAAAGGCCTTTTAATTCTCTTTTCAACAGTTTTTTAAATTTTTAAATCTGATCATTAGTTCCAGAGAAATATCGTTTAAAACAAATTTGATCCTATTCTAAATAGTTTATACACGAAGTTACTGCATCAAGATGAGTAGTTGCAACTTATAATACTACTATGTACTATTGATGGTAAATTAGTATATGTATGTAAAAACTACATAAGACTACGTAAAACTGTAGCTAAGTGCTAAATAGTTGACAGATTGATAATGGAGTATTTTACCTGAATAAAATTGTACATTTTTATTTAAATCAATTGCAACTTGATAAAGGCGCCGAATGAAATTTTTATTGATTTGTGTTGATTTTAGTTTAAATTTGGGTTTTAATACAACACAATTTGATTTAGTTTGCATTTATTGCATTCACAGAATTACAAAAGACAAAAGAAAACATCATGTACAAAATAAACATTTTCATCAACCCGTCTGAACAACCTCATAACCAAAAAACTTTTTCTGACAGATCAAACAGTGACATTTTGTTATTTCCAACCTATTTTAAATTCTAACATTTGAATTTTATTTCAACAATTTGTTAAGTAAAAAGCCGCTAGATGGCGAAACAGAACGGAAAACTGCTGTGGCATCTAGCGGCTTTTGAACTAACCTGTCAATATATTTTTTTAACTTTCGGACTAGGTTCGATGCGATAATTTTTAATTAATCAATAATTAATGTCAAGTACTTTATCCAGAGTTGAAAAGAAATGCAGTTACAAATTATTTACTGCGAAGTTTAGGCTCTAGGCTTAGGCCAACATTTCGCTGCCTGTTGCAGGAGAAAAACACTTTGGTATAAGTAAAATACTACTAGGAAAAAAAAGTAATAAACGGATTAACAAAGTTCCCTCCTTCTTTAGTATTTCAAGTAATTCGGAATGGAGTAGTTCTGTTGGATAATGTTAATTTAGTAAATCATAAGGCTCAATTTTTAAATATGTATATGCAATAAAATACATTTGAAACAAAATAGCTAGTTATATAATAAGTAAGGAAACAATAGTGGTTCTTTAACGCATGCGAAAATTACAAAATGAGACGCAGGCGAGTTTTATAAGAGCAAATTTAAATAACCACCCAATTTCCTTATTTATTTCATTTACAATGCCTAACAGACCGAAGTCCAATTATAGGACAGGGGACCTACAGCTTATAGTGGGTTCGGAACCACTCGGATACAGCGGTATTATTTTTTTTGGTTTCAAGTTGCTCGTCACTGGGACTTGAACCTAGACTCCGCCGAGTCGAAGCGCGCAAATCAATTAAACCACAATTGCCCTTATGTGTTTCATATAAAAAAATTCTACTTCCCTTTCCTAAGTACCTACAAAATGTATTTGAAATTGTTAATTTTTGACATTTTCAAGACATTTATAAAATAATCCTTAATTTTGTGCGTTACTAAGTTACTATAATTTATAACAAAGTTGTTGGATATAAATGTTATAAATTAAGTTCGTTCATTCAAGTTTTTTTGAATTGTGAAATATCAGTCACTGTGAATCTAAGAAAAGTAATAACTGTGTCATTAATATTTGTAAAGAAATATTTGTGAAATAACGAAATTAATAACATAACTGAACTTAATAAAATAAAGATATTCTCATTAAATAAAAGTAAAAAAATAATAATTATCACATGTTCATATGTAGCTGTACCATCTCGACATTTAACCAAATAACAGCAGAAACGTCATTTTCATCTAAGCTTAAAATTTAACGCTATTGCCATAGTCGAGTTATCTGAACTGTGTATTTAAGTCGAGATTAATTTTAACACTCACTCTTTCTTGTAAAACATATTTTCTAACTTAATTTAGAATTAATAAATTTAACCTGGGTTAAAATTGATCTTGAATTCAGGGCAAATCCGCGAAAAATCTCTATGTAGATGACACTAGTTTTAGTGTCGGGATAATCAACTTCACAACACATCAAGATTGTTTTATATGTAGTTGACGCGACTTTTACTCTCTTATTTCTAAATATTTTATATAATTGTGGATATATCAACGTTTTCAATATAGAAATTGGCATATAAATGTTTTACCTATTATGTTTAATGTATTGACAATAATTTTTAATAGTTGTAAAAAAATTTTAAAATGAGAGCATTGATATCGGTTTTGTGTGTTGTTAAAATTGAAGTTTCAAAAGAACTTGACGCTTGAAAAATATTTAATGACGATCCACAATAACATAATGGTTGTGGCATGATCCAAAATAAGGTGTTTGTAAAATATTTGCTGTTGGTTCCTTTTTAACCTATGAAATTTGATTTAGTTTTGAAGAATAAAAAAATATTCACATTGAATTATTTTTTAACTATGTTTAGTAGTTTAGTACTACTTATTGACATTGTTTTATTACATTTCTTATTCTTAAGCATCCCTCCTTGGGTGTAGAAAAACTAGGTACCGGTAATTTTCGACTAGGAATCGGGTTTTAATTTCTTGTTTCCTTCGTTGTACGATATTTTATAGTGAAAATGTGTATATATTAATAATATACAATATTTATTTATGTTTTATAATAACGTAATTCTGATAAAATATGTAGCAACAAAAAAAATGGTAGGCGAAAAAACCTGACTGTAGGTGGCAGCACAAAATGGCGGAGAGTCGAGGAAAACAAAGCTAATGTTATATGTGTGTAGTGGAAAAAAGGTGTGAGTTGAAGACTATTTGTGAGTTGCTGAGGACCATAATATTTTAAATTTAAGTTAAATAGTGTATATACGTCGTATAAACATGGATAAAGTGAGCGTTAGTTTAGTGGACTTATTTGAATATGTAAATACGAGCAGAATGTTAAAAGAAGGTGAAGCAGTATTTAATGCTGGACATGTCACGCTTTGTGGAATTAAAGAAGATGGTGTGGAAAATAATATTGTTGCATTTTGTTTGCAAACAAGTAACGTCAATGGCCCTCCACATAAAATTGAAGTAACAATTGAAGAAGATGTAAAAAACTGGAAAGCAACATGTACTTGCAAAGCAGGGTTAGGGAGCAAATGCAAACATATTGCAGCAGTTTTAATACATATAAATAGGTTTGTATAATATACTTATATTTCTGATACACAATTTAAGAATTATGTTTTAAAAAAATTAGAGTTGGAAACGTGGAAAAATTGAGCTGCACGGACTTGGAGCAAATGTGGGGCAAAGTTGGAACACATCAGTCTACAAGTGGAGAATCATTCGATTACAGTGCTGCAGTGAAAATGGTAGATTATTGTCATCCAGTTTCGAAAAAGTTGAAACTTAGTCCGGATGCTGAAGTAAACATGGACGAGATTGATAGTACAAATTTTGAAATTTTGAAAAACTGTAAGCTTCTTTCTACTTAGATGTTAAGTTAATTATTATTATTTTTTGTTGTCATTAATCAATTTTAAATTTTGAATATTAGGTGATCCCAATGCTTCTATAAGCAAAATTTTCCAAGGCAGAAAATGTGATATTCAAGAAATTGACAATATTAATAAAATAAGCAATTTTAAAAAAATTTTTAGTTTTTTGGAAAATAAAAATTGTATATTAGAATCAATTTCTATGTCTGTGAAAGACAGCGAAAAAACCAAATTTTATATGGAAAAAATAGGAAATCCAAATATTGAGTATATTTATAATCATACAATTAAACAAGAAAATACAATTTGGCTGGAAGAAAGAAAATATAGAATAAGTGGCTCCAACTGTTACAGTTGGAACACATATTTAAAAAACAAAAATCCGGATTGGAATAAAAAAGTTAATGCTCATATTAACCCAACTTTCAGGGGAAACGAAGCAACAATCCATGGCAAAAAAAGTGAAGCAATGGCCCGAACAACCTATCAAGAAATATCAAACCAGACAGTCGAAGAATGCGGATTAATTATAAATCCTGTAGTTCCTTGGCTTGCATATAGTCCTGATGGTATAACTGACGAAAACTACTTAATTGAGATTAAATGTCCTGTAGCAGGGCAAACTCGAAATATAATTAATATTTTGAATGAATTGCCTTACTTATATGAAGTAGACAATGAGTATTTTTTAAAAAAGAACCACACTTACTACGGTCAAGTTCAATTAGGTTTATGTTTATTAAATTTAGAATATGCTGATTTTATTATTTTTTGTACGTTTGACAAATCTTTACACATAATAAAAATTAAATATGACAAAATGTTTTGCTTCGAAATGTTACAAAATTTAAAGACTGTGTATTTCGAACATTTTTTACCGATTGCAGAGAAAATGTATTTCAATAAATAATACCTATTTACAACAAATGTGTTTATTAATTATTTTCTTTAAATAAAATACATGTATGTCAAAATATTGTTTTATTTTAAAACTTATCATCTGATAAAATGGGTTTGCTCAGATTTACAATGGCACAAACAATTGTCATCATTTCATCCAAATACGGAACTAAGGTCCAATTTAACCTATTGGTAAAAATTTTAAAAATTTTTATCCGTTGAATTGTTCGCTCCACGTGAACTCTCGCTCTGGCAATTGATGCTGTTTCCAAAGCTTCTTCTTTACTCAGTTGTTTTTTTTTTCTTAGAAACGGTGGTCTTATTAGCTTAATTCCATGATCAATACACTCCTTCTCTATCAAAATGCCTTTGTCCACCATAATCGCATCATGAAATGGATCTAGCTTATTTATAATTTTTTCCTTATTAAATATTGCCTTGTCCGATACCCGACCACCATAAGCGCTACTTACATGGCAAATTAGACCTGCAGGGTTAACGCAGATAAGAAACTTTGCTGTATGACATTTTTTATAATGTGAGTACGTCCTTATTCTGCACTGTAAACAATTTGTTTTTTGAATTGGTACTTCTGTGGCATCAATTATTATTCGTACATTTTGATATTTTCTAAAACACTGGGGCAGATTTCTCATGTTGTCTTCTTTTGAAGTAAAATATATCATACTTCTCACAGCATAATACATTATTTGGACAAATTCTGTAAAATATTTCTGAGCCGTAGTACTTGACACTTCGTAAAGGACGCCTAATGCCCGAAAACTAATATCTAATTTTAATTTTGTAAGAACGATACACATTTTTTTCCGTATATTTTTTTTGTTTATATTGAAGCATTTAATGGTTTTTTCAACAACTTCCTCCAAAATCAAAAACAGTGGTTTTGTGACTCCACAAAAAATGCTTATGTTTGTGGAAGAAGCTGTTAAATATTCAGCAAAATTGTAAAGTTTATTTATGTCTTCCAATGTGTTGACTTGAATACCCGCATCTTTAAAAGTTTTAATGTCGGATTCTTCCATTAAATTTGATGTTTCCTGAACTTCTTCTTCTAACAGAGATTCCTGCTCAGGAACAATTACATTGGAAGTACTACTGAAAAAGGGACATATGTATGTATTTGTATTCTATGTGTGCATATTATATGTATTACCTTTTTTCACTCCTTATCTTCGCTCGAGCTGCTCTTGCTGTTGATGAGCTTGGTGCTTGCTTGTCATGCTGTCGAACTGGAATGTTTTGGGATGGCACTACTCCCCTTTTTAAAAATTTCTTCTGTGTATATTCACTAGCTATAATATGCCCTTTATTACTATTTTATAAAATAGAGTTAAAATAAAATTTACCTGGATAATAATCTGTAGGGAGAAAATGTTGAGAGCAAACCATCATGCCCCTTGTAATATTTTTTCCTATTCTTAACGCCACACGCCATTTCTCTTTAAATATTGTGTCCGATGGGAACATGTGCATTGTCACATTTTCACTTCTATAGTTTTTGCATTGGGGCACAGAACAATAATGCTTACATTTACTTGTCATCACGCACACGTTTGAAATCACAATCACAACAATCTTTAAATAAGTCTCAGTTTCATTCACACAACTATTTTATATATTTTATATTATTAAATTGTTCCTTATACTATAATCTTTTTAAAATGTTGCACTATATAAAATTAAATAGTCTTAACAAAAATTAACACATAAAATTGCACATCTGTTGCCTATATTAGCAGTATAAAAATACCAATGTTTTCCTCGACTCCCAGCTTTTTTTTCTCGCCACCAGATGTCAGCTACTTTGAATTTTTTCGCCTATAAACATTCATTCAGGTCGAAGCTTTGCTCCTTTGGAAAAATAATGCAACAATATAGGAACAGTAATATATTATTACACTTCGGACACAATATCTGTCCGATTCATATATTTTTCACCTCATACATCCGTAACCGCCAATATTCTAATCGTGAAAGTATTGAATTTCCCCAACAGATGTCAACCACTTTTTTTTTCGCGGATAGTAAATATTGAATATATCCGGGAGAGCCACTTCCTAGAGATGGCAGCACTACTGACTGTCTTGTAGGGAAAACATTGTATTTTACATAAGTGCTAGTGTTATTTTGATACTTTGTTTCGAGGATATTATGTTATTTTTAATTCGATTCAATTTTGTTTATCGCAATTTCAGATATATACATTTATTTAAATGATGCTGTGTGGTCTATGGTCGAAGTAGGAGCATATTATAAATTGAAAATAAGATTCACAATTGCGGTTATCTGCTTGTTTAGTACTTATTTAATTATTTTTAGCTGGATATATTATTTTATACGATTACAAGGCAGAATAACGAAATAATATAGAAATAATTCAAATCTCTTATCTGAATTAATCGTAATAACAATACAATTGTCACTTCGGAGAAATGTGTATGCATCTGTAAAGCAGATGGAGAGAGGGTAGTGCAAGCAATCGTTGTTTTGTTATTATATATTTTTTTTTTATATATATAAATAAACCATAAAAAATAAAAAGAATATATTTCATAATACCTATAAATTCCTTATTTTTAAATGTTATAGATTTTATTCGATAGGTACATAAATATAAACATGTATATCGCATGTTCTTTGTTTTGCACATTTTTCTTCCGATGGGGCTTAATTTCTGGTATTTTTATCGTTTCTTCTTCTCTCTCTTTCCTATAAACATATAATGTTAAAGAATAATAATTACTACTTATATGTAACGTCTCTCTTTTTTTTTTGTGTACAGAGTTTCTGTCAAATTTTCTTTGTAGTAATATATGGCTTTCTGTTAGTAACTATAAAAACAATTTAATATTGTGTTAAAGCATAAATTATTATAAATACTTACATGGAATAATATCGCTAGGTAACAAAATATTGTGTATACTCGTAAATGCCCATGAACGGTGATATGTGCTTTCCGATTTTTAATGCGATTTTCCACTTATTTTTTAATATTTCTCTTTTTGGGAAATAATAAACGGATATGTCAAAATTTGCAAACAAATACAGAACAATAACTCTTCCACTTGCTGGTCATTTTTGGTTCTTGTTTACTTATATCCCTATGTGACAGTACAACGTTTTCCTTACGTCTTAGATGTTTTGTTTTGCCACCAGATGTCAGCCACTTTGTTGACTGTTACCAATATTTGAAAGTTTCAGTCACATTTGCACTTGATCTTAAAACAAATTAACAATATTATTATTTTAATTACTGTGATTAAAATATTTTTTTGTTACAAACATTTTTGAATAAAATTTGAAAGGTACCTAATTTCCCATACATTTAAGGTACTAGTAGTGCCATCTTTACTATACGGGATTGGCATATTTCCAGCTTTGTATTACCAATTTTATTAGTTAAATATAAAACAAACTAATAGTAATTTAGTTTTTATTGATCTTAATTTAAATACTGTTATGTTTTTTTATTGTTAACAAGTTTAATGTATTAATGTTTATAAAATTAAATTGTAATGGATATTTGTTTTTTGTTTTAAATAGATTAAGATTACTTTACTAACTATTGTTGGTGGTGTATTGTTTACTAGTTTATTATTTATTTTCATTATGTTTTTTCCTTCGCTTCCTAGGTTTGTCCACGGATACAGAACTTACAGATGAACAAACCTGTGTACGCTGCTTGTGATTTCCATCGACATATATGTCAGTGGCGATTTGAGGGGGGGGGGGGGCGAAGGGGCGATCGCCCCCCCTTAGACAGTCCAGCTTTTCAAATTTCAAAAATAATAATAAATAAATATGGTGCGCAAAGGCATCTTATACACAGACATAATAAACATTTGTTTGACTTGGAGCAGAAATGTTAACGACAAAAACTATTTGCCGAAATATTGCCTAACTTTTATTGAATCTGATATTCCAGTCAATGCAAATGAAGTTCTGGAACAATTTGGTGCTGATAATTTTTTATTAGAAAATAAATTATTAATAATATTAACAAAATCTACAAATATGACTACGGCTGAACGTAGCTTTTCTATATTAAGAAACTCCTGAAAGGAGATGGATCCGAAAAAAGTTTTGACTCGATTCGCATCAACGAAAAAAATTATACTGATTATAAACAGGCCATGTAACCGAAAAAAATACTGGTCAACGGTTAAACCTTTTAGAGAACGTTATTATAATAACGGTTTTTGTTGGAAAACAGGTTTTTAAAAATTGGAAACCAGTTTAAACCGGTTAATAAGTCGGTTAAAAAATAGTAAGAAGAATTCATTAAAAAAATCTTTATAAATCTTTAATTCAAAAATAAAAAATAATTTTCCTAATGCTGACAAAGAGACTACATACTTTTATGACTCTCCAATAAAATGTAAATTGGAAAAACTGCCATGACTCATATTCAAATATAAATAGATTACACAGATATAAAAAAATATTAAATATTTTTCGCGGTAAATGATATTAAAATAATGGATAATGTTCGTTAAAACCGGTTTATTTATTTTGTGGTTAACGGTTACTATTTTCTGCCGTAAAATATCGATTAAAATTGGGTTTAAGTTCGCAATTTTCATTAAAAATATCGGTTATCGGTTTTTATTAACCGGTTTTCCAACCGGTTACATGCCCTGATGATTAAAGTTTAGTTGTTTTGTACGTATAATTTTAATTTTTAATATTTTTTTCGAATTCAAAGATTTTGTATTAATTAATCAATTTTGTGGTTAATATTATTACATATTTTATTTTTTTATGATTACTTAAAAAAAAAACTGGAATTCGCCCCCCCTTAGGAAAGTTTCTGGATCCGCCACTGATGTCGGTGGTGATTTCATGGAAGCTAATGGCGGGCAATCTACGCTAATTGCGCACGCATTACTTTGAACTAGCGCGTGATTTCAAATACGAAAATAATAAATTCAGTAATTTATAATGTTTTAGAACTTTTTTACTTATTTATAATAAAAATTTTGTTGAATTATTTAATTAAATAGCAACTTTTAATTTATTATTTTTAAGTAAAATGGATTTTTAAACATATTCTATATAGCCTGTAATAAAATTTTATATAATTTGTATAAGTATTTAAAAAAAACGGCAAAAAGGGATAAGATAAAAGTAATTTATTTATAAAGTATCTATATTTATTAGTTATTAAAAAGTATTAGTTTAGAAAATTTTTTTCTCATAAAATTTATATTTTTATTGTCATTGTCACAGTTAATTAACATGGCTTAATATGTATCTTCAGGAGGCATTTTATTGTCTGTAATAAGTAACATTCGTCTTATTCTTTGTTCTGTTGTTTTGCAAATATAAATAATGTCGTTAGATGGTATTTTTAATCCACCGCGATTCTTGTGTTTCAATAATTTCATCCAAATGTCATCAAATGATCTGTAGCCAACATCGACAATAGCCCCTAAACATTTGTGGCACTTAATTTTCTTCTCCAGCATTTTTACTAAGTATCCGCTAATATAAACGATAACGTTCTCAGTATATTCTGAGAATGTGATGTCCGCTGGATAACTATAGGTGTGGTCAGTTGAAAATGTTTCTGTCGTATCTAAATTATATTTTATATTATATTATATTATATTATAATAATATATACCGGGTGTCCCAGCTCGACCGACACATGGGAGTTTTACATGGGAAATCAGTTAATTATGAATAGTGATGGGTAAATTCCCGGGAAAGAATATTTCGGAAAATTTCCCAGGATATTTCCCGGGAAGTTTTTGGGGAATTTTCTGAGGAATTTCCGGTGATTTCATGGGGAAAAATTAACGATAAATTTCCTCATAAAAATCAAAAGCATTAATTATAAAGTTATTAGAATAGTAACAATGTTTATTTATTATCGGGAATTTTCTTCCTTATACCCGGGAACTTCCTTATTCCCGGGAATTTCCCTACTTGTTTCCGGGAAATTTCCCATATATTCCCGGAAATTTCCAAAATGAAATTACCGATTTTTTCCCGGGAAACGTGTTTAGGGAAATTCCCGGGAATTTTTCCGGGAAATAAAAATATTCCTGACGGGAAATTCCCAGTGACCCATCACTAATTATGAATAGTATCTCCCCAGTGCAAGATATTAACTTGAAATTTTGTATACTTATCGGAGAATATTAATTCTATGGATCACATTTATTTGAAATATGCAATTTCGGCTACAGGGCGAGATTTATTAAATTTAAAATTTAATATTTTCGTTCAAAATCAGTCAGCCATGAAAATAAAAGAAAATGTCTATTTGACAGTTCTGACAGTTAATGACATGCCATTGTAGATATTTATATTTTTGTAATATTGGTATATTATTTAACAAAAATAAACTACATTCAACTTAAATAATAGTAAAATACACAGAATAAGAATTAAAATCAGTGATACTTCACTAAACTGTCAGATAAATATTTTCTTTTATTTCCATGGCTGTCTGATTTTGAACGAAAATATTAGATTTTAAATTAAATAAATCTCGCCCTGCAGACGAAATTGTATATTTCAAATAAGTGTGATCCATAGTATTAATATTCTCCGACAAGTATACAAAATTTCAAGTTAATATCTTGCACTGGGGAGATACTATTCATAATTAACTGATTTCCCAGGTAAAACTCCCATGTGTCGGTCGAGCTGGGACACCCGGTATATATATATATATTATTATTATTATTATTTTATATCTGTGGTTATGATGCAGGCATAATAAAAAATTAGGATACACTTGTATAAGAGTCTTTGAAGTACGGATGCTGTTAAGATTATCTATTCCGCTTTGCGTCGTGCTCAACCAGGCAAAATCCCGATGGGCCAAATAATTTATCAAATGGGGGCCAAATTTCTAGACAAAATATTAAAATGTTAATTGGTAAGTTAAAAACTAATAGCTTAACCTGTTACTAAAATATTAAAAATAAAAACCTGAATCATATTCTAGAAATAGGTAGATAGCCTAACGAAAAAAAATTTAAACTGTACTCGGATTTTTATGCAAAAAGGATTCCTTAGTTGTGTCATCTACACAGATACATGATAAGGATAACCTGTCGGTGATTTATATAAATTTAGTGCATTGGTAACTGTGTATTATTTGGCTAAACAAAAATATATATAATCTATTCAGTTTGCCTAGCACCATGTTATTGAACTTTCTGCAAAATTTTTTCAGACATTTTATTTAGTTTTGGAAAAATCAAAGCAGTCAGATACACAACGTGTATAAAAGTAGTATATTCGAAACATCAAGGCTGTTCAGATAAAACAAGACACGAAAGACGTTCTTATATATATCAAATTGTTCAACGATACAAATTAATATGTGATTGTATATAGAGACATTATGTGATTATTAAAAACTGAGTACAAATGATTCATAGCTTTATATATTTTTTTTATAAAAATCCGAGTACAGACTTTAAACTTCACTTGGTTCGTTATGTTTTCGATAAGTCACACAGTATTATTGTTGCGTATTGCTCACATGAAGCGTCCGTGCTTTTAAGATTGACATTAGAATTGGATGTTTTAAATTTATATATTTTAAAAATAATCGAAAGAAAAACCGTAAATAATGATCAATAACAAAAGTTAATGACAACTACACTGACGCCTCTAGCGAGTAATGCTCAAACAATACTTTCATCACATACCTATCTATCTCTTATATCCCTTTGTGGCTTACCGAAAACAAAACATTAGAAGGTTTATATGTTGTCGTTGGCTGCGACTTGCCGATGCTCTCATAGCGCGGCTCATAGTGTTTTCAAAATTAAAAATAATAAAGAATCGCTTAGGATCACAATTAGGCCAAGAGTTATTAGAAGCTTTCATAATTATGAATGTGGAAAAGGATATATTACATAGCATAGAGCATAGATAATAATAATATCATAGACATCTTTGCTATGAAATCACCCATGATTAAATCGAAGTTACTAATGTAATTTATTATGTTGTTAGCAATAAATTTGTTTTTATTTTTAAAGAAGTAGGTAATAGTTTAATTTTTTGTTCTAGTCTTATCTACCTTCATATTTATATATACAGGGTGTTCGAAAAATAGGGGACCAAATTTGGAAAATATATTAATCAACCCAAAACAAGAAAATAATCCTAATATACCCATGTCCGGAAATGAACCATTTCGGAATAAAACACTCTTTTGTTTGAATTTTGAATTTTACTTTTAGTAATGTTTTTTACTGTCAAAATTACAATAGTTACGTTAATACTTGTAATTTGTTTATTCACGTTTCCTTAGTAACTGTCAAAATTTGTTGTCACCGAAATTAAATCATTTTGATATTGTTTTGAAGCTTTTCTATTAATATTGTATTGTTGGAGATGAGTTGATAGGGCTTTATTTTTTGCATAACAGAGTAACGGGAAATTTGTATCTACATTATCTGAAAAATAATTTACCAAATTTATTGGAGAATGTTACACTATTCACATGGCATCATATGTGGTTTATGTACGCTTCCACATTTTAGTTTCCAAGTAAGACAATATTTTCAAAATTTATTTCTTGATCGGCAGAGGTGGTCCAACTACGTGGCCTCCACGTTCACTAGACTTGAATCCGTTTGATTTTTATTTTTGGGTTCATTTAAAGAGCTTAGTTTATTCGACGCCCATTAATAACGTAGCGAATTTGCGGCAAAGAATCATAGACTGTTTCAATAGTATAAGACTAAAACCAGGTATATTCGAACGTGTCCGACAATTAATGAGAAGACTTCTAGAATGTTTCATGCAACTTCAAGGAGGACATTTTGAACAACCATTGTAATTTTAAGAGTAAAAACATTACTAAAAATAAAATTCAAAATTCAAACAAAACAGTGTTTTATTCCGAAATGGTTCGTTTCCGGACATGGGTATATTAGGATTATTTTCTTGTTTTCGTTTGATTAATATATTTTCCAAATTTGGTCCCCTATTTTTCGAACACCCTGTATACTGGATGTTCCATTTAAGTGTGCCACCATTTCTATCTCGAGACCTATTGGCGATGCCATCGTAGATGTCAGCGACGTATGCGGCAAATATTGAAAGCTCAATACCCGGTATAGTGTACATTATTTGACATATGCACTTTAGGTTAAAGATTATGATTTTAACATTAATTACTGTTTCATATAAATAATTTTACTGATTTTAGTGAAAACTGATATTTTATAGTTAACGTAAGCCATCGTATTGTTTTGTTCATATTTTAAAGCTGACGTTGAAGGAACTACGCTAGACGGCAGATTTTTCGAAGGTACTTACTGCATTACGTTTCAAAACTTTTTTATAATTTTGAATATCTAAAAGGTATATAATGATATTATTGTTACTATCTTTCAACTAAATGAAATGCTCATTATAATTCACTTCACTTATCTATCCCAGCAAAATAGGCATCATCATCAAAATGACGGGAACACACGTACATGTATTTAATTTGTACTTTCTTTCCATTTCGTAATTTTAACATCCATGCTAATTGTTTATCTATCTTTTCTTCCAACCCAAATTTATTAATTATGGTCATCCTACTTTTACCAGATTTAGGAAATTCATGAAATGAAATGTCTTTATTCATTTTTGCATTCATTTACGCCCCAGAACACAGCAGTACATGTTACTCATATTTATATAGATGCAATAAGATAATATTGAGTTCAAAATAATCAATTACTACTTTCATAAACTTATAAATTACTTCAATTAGTCTATTTCAACAAAGAAATAACTATAACCTAACAAAACGAATACCGGGTATTAGGCTTCCAATTTTTCTCGCTAGATAGCGAGCGCTAGGATGGCATCGCCAATAAGAGCTACGAGGTTGGTTATATTAGCAAAGAACCACCATTTTACAAGACTAATACAATGAGCAAAAAAAAAATTGTTTTTCGACCAGTGGTTTTCAAAATACGGGACACAACTTTATTATTTTAAATGGGAACATATTTTTATTTTTAGGTTATTCAATAGAGTATTTTTTTCTGAATTCAACGTTATAAACATATCATATACTAATATAACAAAATAACTGAGAAAAATGCATGTTAGATTTATATGTATTTTATTTATATCTGGCTGAAAGAAGAGTGCTTTGGATAGAAAACAATTCATTTTCGTCTTAAAACTGACAGTTTAAGAACATAAAATTTAACAAAAAATAATCAAACAATGTTAGACAGAACTATATGTCTATGTTTTCTAATCATAGCATTTTTTTTTCGTGTAAAATGGTGGTTCTTTGCTAATTTAACCAACCTCGTAGCTCTTATAGTTCTCGAGATAGCAATGGTGGCACGCTTAAATGGAACACTGTATATATATATATATATATATATATATATATATATATATATATATATATATATATATATACAGTGTATATACAGGGTGAATACTGTAAACCTTGACATAGGGAAATAACATGGGAAAACAGTTTTTTGCTGTTTCCATCTGTCCCGCTAAATAAAATCGGGTGTATATGGTATTGTTAGTTAGATTACTTAATTTTGCATCTAATAAAACTAAATGTTGTGTAATAAGACCTTTTCTAACTGAAATATTTGATAAAATAAATTGTATTTTGAAGTTTATCCTTCATATTTTCGAATAAGAAACGTCAAAAACAAAATGCTCCATAGCCGAGTGGATACGAGGGCTGTTTCATAACATAAATAATCTACAAGACCTGGTTCGAGACCACCTCAGCCCTACTTTTTTTTAATTAAATTATGCTTAAAATATCTTTATTATATCAGACTATTTTAATAAAATAGCAATATTCATATTTTTATAAATAAAAAAATCCAAATATTTAATAGAATTATTATTTGCTGTCTGTCAAACTTAACAATTAATTCGAATTTAGTTTTTGGTGTATAATTTTGTATTTCATGTTTCGAAACATGATATTTTAAGTATAATTTAATTAAAAAAAAATAGGGCCGAGGTGGTCTCGAACCAGGTCTTGTAGATTATTTATGTTATGAAACAGCCCTCGTATCCACTCGGCTATGGAGCATTTTGTTTTTGACGTTTCTTATTCAAAAATATGAAGGATAACCTTCAAAATACAATTTATTTTATCAAATATTTCAGTTAGAAAAGGCCATATTACACAACATTTGGTTTTATTAGATGCAAAATTAAGTAATCTAACTAACGATACCATATACACCCGATTTTATTTAGCGGGACAGATGGAAACAGCAAAAAACTGTTTTCCCATGTTATTTCCCTATGTCAAGGTTTTCAGTATTCACCCTGTACAGACTGTCTACTGAACTCGGGCCACTTAAGGGAATTCCTAAACTAGAAGAGGTACGACTTCGGTTAAATTAGACAAAAGTTGCCTTATCAGGGGGCTATTCCTGTGATGTATTTGTTTTTCCAAAAATATGCATAGGTCACTAGACAGAAGAAAAAATATGAAATTAGTGAAAATTAATAAATCGTTTTTATTCTTAAACGATGACAAATAGAGAAAAATGTTCCAAATAAAACTTTTAGAAAACAAAGTGCGCCATAAAGAGAAATAATAATAAAAAAAAATTGGCCAACTGTTTGCGAGATATGGCAAGAAAAAATATTTTTTTAAATGATAATCATAGGTGGCTATGGCATCGTTAAAAGTAGTATTTTTATCTCTTTTCAACAGTATGTATTTTTATATCATTCATTTTAAAAATTATTATTTTATGTACATAAATCATAAAACACTTCTTTCTAATGGCATTTTTAAAGTAAGCTTTGGTACAAACAATTTAAAACAACTTTGCGACAAAGCCACCGCCGAGTGGCTAATAGGCAAAGTCGACAGCTTAAAGCCTTGGGAAGGAGCCCATCTAAAAGCTGTAGAGGAAAAGGATTTGCCGAAGTCCAGCATTGTAAATGCTTATTTCCCCAACAGCAAAACCAATTCAACAGATCAGATATTGAATCTGATAGAGGGTCAAAACGAGGGCCTGGATACCAAGCAGTGGAGGGTTTTAAAGAGGACAGATGAGGGCTCGGCAGTGCTTCTTACACTGTCCATAGACTCGACGTCCTTAAGCACTCTTAAAAAAGCTGATTTCAAAATCAGCTACAAATTTGGCCAGACAACGATTAGGCTAAAGGGTAAAAAACCCAATAAAAAGCCTACCGACGTCACTGCCAAAAAAGCCACTACCAGCACTGCTACAGGTAAGCTTAACTTAAAAAAGGAGGCAGGGAGTAATGCCACCAATATTAACACTGGAAATTCCAGATTAAAAGTAGGTAAAGGTAAAGAGGCTGCTTTAAAGCCTCAACCCAATCCCACACCTACACACTCCAAGACACCACGGGCCGTCGGAATCACGCACAAAGGGAAACAAGTTCCTAGCTGCGATGTGGCTCTGAACAAAACGTGATGTCCAGCAGTAATATAAAGATGCTGCAAGTGAATCTTCAACACTGCAAAACTGCCTCTGATGTGTTGAACAAAACATTCACCACCACTAACACCGATATAGTGCTAGTTCAAGAGCCTTATGTGTATGGAGGCGTAGTAAGGAAACTTACTACACCAGTAGGTAAGTTAACCTACTGTAACGAACCAGATGTCATTCCAAGAGCAGCATTGCTCATTAAGACATCGATTAAATTCGTAACATTAAATAAATTTATATCTAGGGATTTGGTAGCTGTAGAAGCTACACTGCCTATATCAGGAGGTACGCAAGAGGTAATCATTGCATCGGCGTATTTCCCGGGAGACACGATGGAAGCCCCACCTCCGCTGGTAAGGGACCTGATCTCCTACTGCAAACATAGAAACAGAAACCTCATCCTAGGATGTGATGCAAACGCACACCATACAGTTTGGGGTAGTACGGACATAAATACAAGGGGTGAGTACCTTTTCGAATTTATTTCTAGTACTAACATAGATATAATAAATAGGGGTAAAGAACCCACTTTTATAACTAAAAACAGGCGAGAGGTATTGGACATTACGTTAGCCACTCCTCAAATTAGCTCTGAAATATATAATTGGCATGTCTCAAATGAAGCCTCAATATCGGATCATAGATATTTAAGGTTTGAGATAAAGGCTAACAAAGAACCTAAAACTCAAATTCGTATTCCGAAACTAACAGACTGGGTCTTGTACGAAGGCCACTTAAAGTGTGAAGTGGAAGAACTTACGAAAATTAATATAAACACAATTGAGGAACTGGAAACAGCCTCTATTGACTTTCATAATGCGCTACTCACAGCATATGAAAACAGTTGTACATTAAAGCTTCGACAAAGTACTAGGAAAGTACTTTGGTGGACCGAGGAGCTAAGTAAACAAAGAGTCACTGTTAGAAGGTTATACAATAAAACCAAAACCAGTGGCAGCGATGAGAGCTGGGAGCAATATAGAAGTGCCCTAACCTCATATAATAAAGAAATTCGCAGATCTAAAAGGAATGCATGGCGTAGTTTTTGTGAGGGCTTATCAGAAACGCCCACGGTAGCTCGCCTTCAAAAAGTCCTATCAAAAGATCATACGAATGAAATAGGCCTACTAAAGAAACCAGACGGGGACTTTACGACAGATTCAAGGGAAACATTGGAGCTTCTTTTAAGCACACACTTCCCAGGATCGTCGTGGCCAGTTGAGGAGGAGGACAATTCCTCCGGAGTTACAACTAAGCTAAGCTTAATTAACAGTCTTAACACTGCTAATAATATTTTTACAGAAAACAGAGTGGAATGGGCGATAAATACTTTCAAACCCTACAAGACACCTGGTGGAGATGGCATCTTTCCGGCACTTTTGCAGAAATGCATAAAGGATATACTGCCAATACTCTGCGAACTATACAAGGGAAGCCTAAAGTTAGGATACATTCCCACATTGTGGAGGAAAACTAATGTAGTCTTTATACCTAAAGGCGGAGGACGTCCAAGCGTCCAGCCTAAGTCATACAGACCCATTAGTTTATCATCATTTATACTGAAAGGTATGGAAAAGGCCTTAGATCAATACCTTAGGAATGAAGTGATAACTGCTTCACCACTAAACGTAAATCAATTTGCTTACCAGGAAGCAAAATCGACAACTACGGCTCTCCACAGCCTTGTCAATAAAATAGAGAAAACCTTCATGGCAAAAGAAATAGCTCTGGGAATATTTATAGATATTGAGGGTGCCTTTGATAACACCTCCTATAAGTCCATTGAAAGAGCTGCTAGGTCAAAAGGTTTCGACCCAGCTGTAGTGGAATGGATAAAAGCCATGCTGCAAAGTCGAACGATTACAGCCTCGATAGGAGGAGAATCAGTAATGATAAAAACCAACAGAGGATGCCCACAAGGTGGGGTTTTATCACCTCTACTCTGGTGTATTGTCATTGATGACCTCCTGAATAGGCTCAATAAAGCTGGCTATTTTGCAAACGGATATGCAGATGACGTTGCAATTATGGTCAGAGGACGTAGTGACACCACTATCTCGTACCTTACACAAAAAGCTCTAAATCTAGTGCATGAGTGGTGCCTGGAACATGAACTTAGTGTAAACCCTACCAAAACTACAATCGTCCCCTTCACAAAGAGAAGGAAGCTAAATCTTCAAGCTCCCTACTTGAAGGGTACTAGAATTGAGTTTTCTACAGAGGTTAAGTATCTAGGAATCATTCTAGACCAAAAACTCACGTGGAACTCACATATCAACAAGATTACAAAGAAATCAGCAGTGGCATTAAACACATGCCGTCGACTTCTAGGTAAAAACTGGGGACTACAGCCAAAAATGACCCATTGGGCATATACTAGTGTTGTAAGACCCATGATCACCTACGCGTCACTTGTGTGGTGGCCAAAAGTGAAACAAATCACAGCACAGGCATCACTGCGGAAACTACAACGCATGGCCTGCCTCAGTATTACAGGTGCTATGAGTACCTGTCCGACTGCAGCAATGGAAGTGATTCTGGGGCTAACACCTCTACACATTCAGGTGAAAAAAGAGGCGATGCAACAGGCACTGACTCTCTGCAGAACGAAACACTTTATGCCCGGAGATTTCGTAGGCCACTTGGAAATTCTAAGGGAAGTACAACCAGATAAACTGGCCTTGTCTATCTGTGATAAGATGACAACAAAATACAATTTTGACCAGAAGTATAAGGTTGTTATTGGTAATCGCCTTGAATGGGCAACAGAAAGACCTCTTGTAAGGGATTCTTTGTCCTGGTTCACTGATGGTTCAAAATTGGATACAGGAGGAACTGGAGTAGGTGTGCTTGGCCCAGATTGCCGAATTAAGGAATCCATAGGCACCTGCTCCACAATTTTTCAGGCTGAGATTTATGCAATAAATCTCTGTGCTCACATAAACCTAGATAAAGGTGTAAAAGGAGCATCAATAAATATAATGTCAGACAGCCAGGCAGCTTTAAAGGCATTGAATGCCTTCACATGTAAATCAAAGCTAGTCTGGAACTGCAGGGAGACCCTCCAATTGCTATCCGAAGCAAACCAAGTCACCCTACGGTGGGTACCAGGGCACGAGGGAATCCTAGAAAACGAGAAAGCTGATGACCTTGCAAAAAAAGGGGCTAAACTTTCATACCACGGACCGGAACCTTCATGTGGTCTTTCACAAAGCCACTATAAGAAGGTGGTCAAAAACTGGGAGGAATCTACCATATCCTCATATTGGAAAAATATTCCAGGCCTCAATCAAGCTCGGAAATTCATTTCCCCAGCTTCGACAAACGCCAAAGAGTTACTAGCTCTCAGCAAAAAGGACCTTAATATAATGACAGGAATTCTCACTGGCCACTGTCCTTTAAAGTACCATTTGCACAAAATTGGTATAGCTGAAAATGAAACCTGTCGACTCTGTGAAGAGGACGAAGAATCGTCGGAACACATACTGTGTGAATGCCCAGCCGTAACTGTGCAGAGACTCAATCAACTAGGTAAGAGGTATCTTACGGCAGAGGAGATCAAGAACTTGACTCCTGGAGCCATAATCGGCTTCATCAAAAATCTGGATCTACTTCCGGAAAACTAAGTAAGGGCTATGTCACAATAGATCTTCTAGGTCGCGCTGACAAAAAGCGACAAAACGCTTAAACCCTCAAATACATACAATACAATACAATACAAGGTTGCGAAAATATATTAATAAAATTATAATAATACTTAACAAATGTGTAAAAAAACAAAAAAATAACTTTAACAAAGCAGAAAATCTTTTTAAATTAGAAGGTAATTTAACATTATTAAAAACATATCGAGAAATGCTGAACAATGAAATACAAAGAAGAAAAATAATAACTGGATCTGGATATAAACAAAAAAGAAAATCTGAAAAGTTAATATGGCAAAATATTCAATCTGTTTTCAACAGCAGAATACAGACAGGTACGATAATTAATAAGGCTAATTTTAAAGACCCCAAAATTTTTTTACAAGCAGCGCAGAGAATATTTTCTAATAAAATAAAAAAATATTTATTACAATATATAATGAAAGTAAATGTAATATTTTGCTGCGAATTTATATTGCCGCACACTGGAAAAATGGAGATAAAACATATGTAATAGGATTAAGAAATAAAATAATATACATATTAAAAATGTTTATATTTTATAATACATAAATTTTAATTCCTTCTTCGTCGTCGTCGTCGTCGTCGTGGGGCTAAGAAGAAAAGTTCTATGTTATACATTGACTACAGGATTATAAATAGGATAATCACAATTATACTAGTTTTGACTGCTATTTACCATATTAGGCTGCTTCTGTCTGCCCCTGCTGCTGTTTCTGCTGCTGCTGCTGCTCCTGCTGGCAGCTGCTCTTTTTGCCCTACATTTGCGGCATTTGCAAGGTGGTAAATAACCTTTAAAACTGGGACTTACAGGATCATCATCCCAATTTTCGCTGCTTTCCACCTTGTAATTCTTGTGCATATCTAGATATTTACACGTACAAATAAATAAATAAATATAAATATATATATATATATATATTTATAATCTTACCGTTCATCATTGTGTGTTCACAGTTCATTGTAACATACGATAATATTCACATACGCAATTTCATTTATATACAGTTTACTCAAAATTGTAATCAAATATATATCCTTAACCCCTAACCTTTCCATACATATGCTGTTTACGAAAACACATTAAATTCTTGTACCCGGATACATCAAATACATGTCCTTAACCCCCCTAACCTTTTGTACATGTGTTGTTTACACAAATTAAATTCCTAAAAATAATATCAAATCGTCGGCAAATAGATAACCTTTAACCTTTCTACACGTGCACTGTCTTATAATTTAAATTTCTTAGTCCTTATCATAGTTCCAAATGTGACCACCGTTATCATATAGATGGCGCTGCAAGTAGCGAGCGCGAAATCAAAGAAAAAAAAATATGATGGCAAGTCCAAAGGTCAATTTGGAGTAGAACCTGCCTAGATACTCTACTCTCCTTTATTCTAGGCGTTTTCGTTTATTCTCTCTTGAGAGGTTAGTCAGAGTTCTCTGGTGACGTCATCAGATGGTTCACATTGTCCAGAGTGTTTGTGTAGTATAAGAACGGTTGAGAGCGTGTCAAAAATGGGAATCATGTTTTTTTTAAATTGCAAATAAATTATTTTTTGAAGATGATGAATTAGAACGATTATGCCATAAAGGTATAATATCGAAAGTTGACCCAAATAAAACTGCAATAGAATGGGCAACACCAACTGTCAATGTAGTCAAAGAAAATGGCTAAATATGTATTTACGGCGATTATCGTACAACCATAAATCCAGCAATGGTTACTCACTTGCATCCTGTACCACTTTTTGATCAACTGCGGACACAATTGGGCAATGGTATTTTTTTTTTTTTTCAAAAATTGACCTGAAAGACGCATACCTTCAATTTGAAGTGGCACCTGAATCAAGAAAATTGCTCACTATATCAACTCACAAAGGTTATTTTCAATATAATATAATGCTTTTTGGTATTGCAACAGCACCTGCAATATTCCAGCAATTTTTAGAAAATTTATTAGAGAACACTCCAAACGTCGCAGTTTTCTTCGATGATATTGCATTGGCAGGCAAGAACGATACAGAACATCTGCAGACCTTAAAAACTGTACTAATAAATCTGTAAAAAGCGAATCTAAAAGTAAACAGGAAGAAGTGTGTATTTCTACAACCATCTATAGAATATCTAGGTCATAGAATTGATGAGCATGGAATTCATCCAACCAAATCGAAACTCGATGCTATTTTAAGAGCTACAGAACCTACGAATGTAAAGGAACTAAGATCTTTTTTAAGATTGATCAATTATTATGAAAGATTTATACCTCGTCTTCATGGCCTTTGTGTAGATCTATACACACTCACCAGTAAAAACCACAGATGGAGATGAATAGAACATGAAAAAGATCTTTTTCAAGAGGCCAAGCGTCAAATCACTAATACTAAACCACTGGTAGCTTTCGACGAAACTAAACCATTATTTCTAGCTTGCGACGCATCGGAGAAAGGACTGGGTGCAGTTCTGTTTCACAAGATTAATGGAGTAGAACATCCTATAGCTTTTGCCTCTAGAAAACTTCAACCCGCGGAAGTTAAATACTCTGTCATTGATTGAGAGGCATTAGTAATTGTTTTTGGTGATACAAAATTTGATCAATTTATGAGAGGTATAAAATTCACGTTAATAACGGATCATAAATCCTTGATTTATTTACTGGGAACACAGAGAAATTTGCTTAAATTGGTTAATAACCGCCTAACTAGATGGGCTGTATTGGTTGGAAGTTACAACTATGAAATCAATTATAGGAAGGGTGAAAACAACATTTTTGCTGACTACTTATCCAGAATGCCCAATGGGGGTTTCCAATACAACGCCTTTTTAAAATATATATTCTGCATATCAATTTTGGTCGTGAGTATATTGTAATAAAACTAAAATAATATGTAATTGTTGAATACTTTATTTAAAAATTGAAATTAAAATTTTATTTAAATGACCTTGTGACGTCATTCCCCTGATCAGTATTGCCAACTATAAGTACATAAGTTTTAATTTCACCGGTTCGCAACACTGCCTCCGATAGCTAGCTTCATGTGATAAAATGACAGTGCAAGCTCGATTTCATTTCATTTCAAAATATATGAGAACACACACAAGTGGTAACTGGTAAATGCATCTATCGAAAGCATGGATCACGAAAGCAGGTTATGTTTATATTCAATGTTTGAATTTACGCGGTACTCGTAGCCTAACTTCACTTCAGTTTTTTAGCTACTTATAGTTCTATCTCATAGCGCACATGGACTATCTTTTTCTAGTCAGGGGAATGACGTCACACCCATTGTCCGTAAACTTTATTAATTTTTTTCTCGGATACTATCAACTTTTTGGAAAAATAAAAAAATATGGGTCCAATATTTTGTTTTAAAGTTTATCATATAAAAAAATCAAAAAATCTTGGAAACCCCCATCCAGAAGAGCATATATTCAAAATAGAAAGACACGTGTTCAAAATCGACTCCAAATTACAAAATTCCAAACTAAATTACCTTTCCTTGCAAGAGAAAAATATAAAACAGTACACAAAAGAAGATCCTGAACTGAGAAAAGTACTTCAATTAATAAAAATTAGATGAAATTGTTTTGAAAGCCAAAAACAAGAGATTAAACCGTACTACCGTAAGCGTGATGAATTTTCTGTAGAAAACAAAATTATCATGTGGCAAGGAAGGTTAATAATACCTAATTGTATGCGAAAATCTACCTTAGATTATCTCCACAGGGGACACCCGGGGATAGCAGCTATGAAAGCACTTACACGTTTCTATGTCTCGTGGCCATCAATAGATGAAGACATCGATCAATACGTAAAAAAATGCAAGAAATGTCAAGAAGCACGTCCTAACAGGCCCGAATTACAAGTGTATTCGTGGTCAATACCTGACGACACCTGGGAACGAATTCATATCGACTTTGCTGAACCTTTCGAGCAGAAATATTGGTTAGTTTTTTCGGACGCATTATCAAAGTGGGTAGAAGTAAAGCCGATAAACAAGATTGGCACAAAAATGTTATGTGAAACACTAGAAGAAATATTTACAACATTTGGACTACCCAAAATCAATGTCTCCGATAACGGCCCACAATTTACCGCGTCAAATTTTAAGAAATATTGTGAAGAAAGAGGTATTCATCATATCACAGCATCACTGTATCACCCACGGACAAACGGACTGGCGGAGCGTCTAGTTAGAACTTTTAAATCTAGAATGTTAGCTAGCGGAGGGGATGGTTTAACACAGAAACAGAAATTACTACACATCCTTTTTACCTATCGCAACACACCTCACACACACAGGAAAGTCACCAGCCCAGATGATGTTCGGACGTCAGTTAAACTATCTATTAGATAACATACGTCCGAAGAAGAAGAATATATTATGTAATGTTGAAATGACAATCCCAGCAGTCAGAATTCTCCCGACAACTTGATACTAAATATATATATATATATATATATATATATATATATATATATATATATATATATATATGTAATATATTTTCTATGTTTATTTTTATGTCCCTATAATAAGTGGCATATCAAAGGAAACCCAATTGAGATTGCTCTGAAATAAGAGTTTTATTAACACTACTTATAAGCTATTTACAATATTTACAATACCTGAAATAAGAGAAAACAACAATTAAAGCTTTTATTCCGTTATTCTATGCTTATTTAACACCTTAGTGACTATTTTATTATAAACAGTAGTATTTTGTTTGCGACACGTGTTTTTCTCCTTTTAGGTTATATCTTTTTATGCCTTCCGTCTTTCTCCGTCGAGATTCCACGCGGGGAAATTCAAATTTTAAATAAACTCCGACACTTGTATTGTGTCGTGATTTTCTTTACATCTCCCCCCCTCGGGAGAAAATGATCACTCGCTGGTTGAGAGATCGTTTTTGCTCGATTGTGATGAAGGAGTCAATTTTGTTATATGGAAAAGGTTTGATTCTTTCTTCTTGTGCCCGGTGTCTATTTCATATATTGAGTTTGATATTTTCTTTATGATTTTGAATGGTCCAATGCGCAATTCGTCTAGTTTCTTCCTATTCAATTTATTTCCATTTTCTATGTATACTTCATCTCCAGTGTTTAATTTTATATCTTTTCTGTCTGCATCAAATATTTTTTTATTATAATTGTGAGATCTTATTGTATTTTTCAATGCTAACTTTCTATCTTTACTCAGCTTATTGTTTGAGTGGTTGGGTTTTATTTTCTCTGGTATTATGTCTTGGTTTTTGCCTTCTAGTAAGTACTTTGGCGTGAATTTTGTTGTTGTATGTTCTGTTTCGTTATAAGCGTCAACGCATTTTTTTGCAATCGTTGTCCAAGCGATTTTTTCTTGTGTTCCATTAATTTCACATCTTATTTTGTTGATGAGAGTTTGATTTGTCCTTTCATTCAATCCATTTGAAAATGATGCATCCACCGCTGTGAATATCAATTTTACTTTTTCTTCCTTCAAAAACTCTTTAAATTCTTTTGAGTTAATTCCAGCATATTGATCCGTTAATAATGTGTCGATTTTATAATTTTTTGTTACCATTTGTGTTAATTTTATAAAATCGGCTGCATTTTGATTTTTTGATGTTAAAATGTACACGTACCTTGTAAAATGATCTATTAACAAATGTAAATATTTTTTTGTTGACCTGTGTCCACCAAATCCTCCGACTGTATCAATGGAGACGATTTCAAACGGTTGCTTTGCCGGTCCCAAATGTGACATCAAACCATATTTTGATCTTCTTCTTGATTTATTCTTCAAACAAATTTCACAATTTTCACAGATCAGTTTAATGTTTTTTATCATGTTTTTTGCTGAATATAATGGTGTGATTTTATTTATCATCTGGGTTTTCCCTAAATGACAATATGTATCGTGCACTTTTTTTATTAACATTATGCTTAGCTTCTCCGAAATCATAATTTTTTCTTTCTTTTTTATTTTTTTGTAATAGATTCCATTTTTTCTGATTAATTTATCTTTATATTTTGTTTCTAAATTTATATCTTGGTCTTTTCTTAATTCTTCAAAATTTATCACATTTGTATAGTTATTTATTTGTAAATCACTATTTAAGTAATTTACAAATGTTATAAAATCATCCGAATTTTCATCTGGTTCTAATACTGGGTTTCTGCTTAAGCAGTCAGCTTCCTGGTTTGTGTATCCTGGGTTATATTTTATTTTAAAATTATATTGTGATAGGTAGTAGGTTAAGTCACCCAGTTCTTCATCTGTTCTTACTTTCAGATTCATATTTTCTAGGGGTTTATGATCTGAATATACTGTAAATTCTTTTCCCATCAACCAGTGTTGCCAGTATTTCACCGCTTCTTTAATTGCCAAGCATTCTAAATATATCGCTTTCTTCTTTTTTTGTGCTTCTGTTAATTTTTTTGAAAAGTATGCTACGGGTTTGTTTTCTCCTTTTTCATCTTTCTGTTTTAGCACAGCTCCTAATCCAATAATGCATGCATCTGTATATATTTCAATTGGAGCATTTGGATCAAATATTTTAAGGATTGGCTCCGAACATAAACATATTCTAACCTTGTTGAATGCATCTTGACATTCTCTTGACCAGTTAAATTTCACCTCTTTTCTTAGTAGATTATGTAATGGGTTGAGAATCGTTGCCCTATGTGGGATGAATTTATGGTAAAAGTTTATTTTCCCTAGAAATTGGCGAACGTTTTTCCTCGTTTCTGGTACTGGAAATTTTTTTACAGCAATCAAATAATCTTTTAGTGGTGTAACCGTGTTATTTTCAATAATATGACCTAGATATTTTGCACTATTCTTTGCAAATGAGCATTTAGAGAATTTCAATTTGAATCCTTCTTTCGAAATTGCTTCTAATAATTTGGAAATATGTGCTACATGTTCTGTAAATGTTTTTGAAAATATTATTATGTCATCAATAATATTTTCTACAAATTCTGAAAGCTTATGTTTCCTTATTATGCCCCTTAATATTCTTTGAAAAATGGCCGGTGATGTTTTAAGACCAAAAGGCATACATGTCCATTGGAAATGTCCTTCCTGTGTCACAAATGCAGTTTTGTGTTTGTCTTTAATCCTCAATGGGATTGACCAGAATGCCGAATTGATGTCTAGTGTTGTGAAGTATTTGCAGTTCACAGTCTTTATTATCAAATCTTCTATTAATGGAAAAGGTTGTGATTGTGGTGTAACTATTTTGTTTAGTTCTCTGAAGTCAATACATAATCTTGATTTTTTTCCTTCTTCTATTTTATACGCCAAAGTGACTGGAGCTGCAAATGGACTGTATGATTCTTCAATCAGGCCTTTTTTTAGTAATATTGCTACTTGTTTTTCTATTTCTCTTCTATCTTCTGTTGTGCATCTGTAGGGGCGTTTATAGCAATATTTTTCCGTTATTAAATCAATATGAGCCTCATACTCTTTTACTATACCGACGTCATACTTGTCTTTTGCGAAAACTGTTCTATGTTTTTCTATCAATTTTTCAATTTCAATTTGTTCATTTTCATTTAAATGATCTTTTTTTATTTCATAATTGTCAATATTTAAATTTTCATTGTAGTTTATTTTATATTGTTTGCTATTTATGTCACCTAGTGCATTAGGAATTTTGACATTTTCATTCTTTGCTTTTATAATCTTATTAAATTTATTATTTTGTATTATTTCTAATTTTTCATTATGACTTATATTAAATTCCTTACAAAAATCCAAGCCAGCAAGGAAATCATATGTAAATTCTTTATTATCTATTATAAAAACTATCATTTCTTTTTCAATATTAAAAATTTTTATGTTGAGTTTAACTTTACCTATTGTTCTGGTCCTACCATTAATTGTGTTTATATTTACCCAGTGTTTTTGTTGCATTTTATCCTGTTTTATTTTCAATATTCTTGCATTTATCAAAGATACATTTGAGCCAGGATCGTATAGTGCTGTGGCGTCCAATATGTTATTTAATTTTATCTTGAATTCAATTAATGGTAGGATTGTAAGTTTTTTGGATCTTCATTGTCTAGCTCCACATCTAAAATTGAATTATTGTTTATTTTTCTCAGCTGGTCTTTTTTTTCTTCTTTTTCTTTAAACCAGCAGTTTTCTTCGGAGTGGAATCGTTTTCCTTTTCCTGCATTTTCACAAATTTTGCATGTCTTTTTTTCTTCCATTTGTTTAGATTTGTTTTCATAGTAATTATTTTTTTTCTTATTTTGGTTCTTAACCAAATACTCTAATTTGCTTATTTCGTTGTACAGATCCTGAGTTCCCTGTAGCAGTTCTCTGTCTATTTTATCTGCTATATTGTTTGGAAGACCAATGGCTATTAAATCTATTAGCGTCTCTGTATCTATACTTTTTCTTACTTGTAGTAGTAATTTTTCTTTTTTTATGGCATATTCCAATAATGAGCCAGCTTGATACTTAAAAGTGTGTGTATATCTGATTGAAGACCAACCTTTACTACCAAAAGTTTCACAAAAGTTTTTTTTCCAATCTTCCCAGTTTGATTCTACTGTAAATTTTATTATCATACAGCTGTACCAATCTAAACTTGCTTTTTCTAAGAAAAATTTAAAAATTTCTATTATTTTCCTTTCTTCTTTGATCATGCAACGTTCACATTCTTTTTCAAACTCTTTTAGCCATTGATTTGCATTCACATTTCTCCCATCAAATTTTTCAATCACAAAGTCCTTTGCAACTTTGCTTAAATTTTGAATTTCTGATTTTTGTTGTTTTTCTTCTAGTAATTTTTCCAACAGTTTTTGTAAAGTTTCATTAGAGGATTGTGTACTTGTTTCGCTTTCTTTTTTTTCATTTATTTCTTCTAAAAAAATGTCTTGAAAAATTAAGTTTCGATCATCATCCAAGTACGTTTTCTTTAGTTCTTCTGTTAAAGTTATCCAGATACTTCTGAATTGGTTCCTCTTTTTTATACTATTTTTTATTCTACTACCTGCTTGTGTTTCCATCAAATCTTTGTGTAGGCTTACTGGTTGGACTTCATCTGGTATAGAGAAATTTTTTTCATCTGGTGTGGTTATTGAGGTTAGGCACAGAATATTTGATTTTCCATCCGATGATCCTCTTATTTTAAATGTGAATTTAAGTTTTTCCATTTTCCTTTTTGCATTTACAGCAAAATTGTTGTTTTGTAATATATTTTCTATGTTTATTTTTATGTCCCTATAATAGTGGCATATAAAAGGAAACCCAATTGAGATTGCTCTGAAATAAGAGTTTTATTAACACTACTTATAAGCTATTTACAATATTTACAATACCTGAAATAAGAGAAAACAACAATTAAAGCTTTTATTCCCTTATTCTATGCTTATTTAACACCTTAGTGACTATTTTATTATAAACAGTAGTATTTTGTTTGCGACACGTGTTTTTCTCCTTTTAGGTTATATCTTTTTATGCCTTCCGTCTTTCTCCGTCGAGATTCCGTGCTCCGTCGGCAACGCGGGGAAATTCAAATTTTAAATAAACTCCGACACTTGTATTGTGTCGTGATTTTCTTTACATATATATAACAAAATAAAATTTAAAGCGGGATCACGCAGTCAAATGGAGTGTAGACAGAAAGAACTTGATACTCTTGTTAATTAGTCGATCTTTCGGTTTATTTGAAACCTTCCTCAGGACTCTAAAAATGTTATAAAAATCTTGTACAAAAAGTTTACAAAAATTTTGAAAACGTTACTTACATTAATTGAGATTAATTTTGAAAATTATATCAACATACATGTTTTTAAATTTGTTGGAATAATGTACATGTTATATACACATGAGTTCCACCAAAAATATTATTGAAATACACTAGCGGTCGTTGAGAACGCAACACCAGAAAATAATGGGAATAATCACACAAAATTCAGCACAGAGGTTTTTTATTTTTAGAAGAATAAATGATTAAAATTTAGTATCGCTAAACACATTTGTTCAGAAAATATGCAGGTTTAAATTTAATTATCAAGCAGATTTATTTATTCGATATTTCTTCAATATGATTCAAATTCAGTTAAAATTTGATTGTTATTGAGTTAACATGCCTCGTAGAAGACAGCAACGTTCATTTGAGCAAGTGGGTGATTTTGAAAGGGGCCGTATAGTGGGTATGCGCGAAAGCGGGTTGTCACTGCGTGATATAGCGACTCGTTTAACTCGCAATATAAGTACAATTTCACGCATATGGCGACAGTGGATACAAACAGGTACAGAAAGAAGGCAGCTAGGATCTGGAGCTCGCCGGAGGACATCAGCGAGAGAGGACCGTCTCCTTATTCGGCTATCCTTACACGGCCGATTTCAAAGTGTACCAACTCTAGCACGGCAGTGGTGGACAGTGACAAGATACCCACTATCTGTAAAACGTATTCGTCATCGTTTATCAGAATTTGGGCTGCTCGCGCGTCGTGCATTATTGCGACTTCCACTGACCGCGCGGCATAGATTATTGCGTCTTGATTGGTGCAGAGAAAGGCAGTTGTGGAATAATGAATTGTCTTTTTTGACGAATCGCGATTTTGTTTGTTCCAAAATGACGGTCGGGTACTTGTGAGACGACGCCAGGGTGAGAGAGGGAATGTGACCTGCATTCGTACTCGTCATACGGCGCCTACGCAAGGAATTATGGTGTGGGGAGCAATTTCATACAATTGAAAATCTCGCCTAATTCGTTTACCCGGCACTTTGAACAGTCAGCGATACATTGACGAGATCATAATACCGGAAGTTGCTCTACATATTCAAGACCACCCAACAGCCATATTTCAGCATGATAACACAAGATCTCATGTCGCGATAAGAGTATTAACCTTCTTTGACCAGCACAGCCCGTTCTCTAGATTTGTCGCCTATTGAAAATCTGTGGGATGTCCTAGGAAGAGCAGTGCGACGTATTCAGACACCAATACAAAATGTGGAAGAACTAAGGGCTGTAGTCGAAAGGGCATGGAATGAAATACCGCAAAATGTGTGGTGCATTTTTAGAACCAACAAAATTTGTTCCGTTGTCACAATATACAGTGCTAGGACGTCCACGACGTGCAATGCAACGTCGAAACGCTTTTAAAAAACAGTTAGTTGACAACGAAGTCACTAATTCAAAGGGAACGGCACTATATACAGCGCATGTAAATAAACATGTCCACGCTTCTCTCTTAGATTGTAAGTATACAGGACCGGCGAAATCTATTCCAATTACCTCGAAAGTATTAGCATTTCGAACACCATCAGCTGGTAAAGTAGGATATTCTACCTGTAATGGCTGAGCCATTTGTCTTCGGCAGACAATGCAATTTTGAATAGTATTCCTTACAGACTTTCGACGTCCCAAAATCCAATTCTTTTCTCTTAATACGGACATCAACCCTTGTACACCAACATGGCATGAAGTAAGATGATATTCACGAATAAGTCTTTCCACCATACAGACTTTATTCGGCAGTAATATGGGGAATCTAAATTCTTCAGTATCATTTTTATTGGAAATACGACTTCTTAAACAAAAAAGTTCATCATTGTCTTTAAAAATCGGTAAATTCGAAAGCTGTTTACCAATTTCTTCTCCAAAAATATCCTTTTGTACTAATTTAAGTAATGACTTTTCCGCTTGATAATTCTCCCGCGTGGCGTTGTTTCTATTTGACTGATACTAGAAAAATAATTGTAAAAGTAGGAATTGTCATTCTTGGCAAGAACTGTCGGTGCAATTATTTTTTTCCTCTTTTCTGCATTAATTTCTTGTTCGTTGACGTCTATTGTGAATGCTGGCCACTTGTTGGGATCCTGATAAAGCCAGGAAGGACCCGTCCACTATCGAGATGCCAACAAATGACATGCAGAACATCCGCGAGAAGGTAGATTTGCTGGATTTAAGGTTCCAGAAATATGACGCCAATCTTCTTTCTTTGTGAGTGATCAAATTTCTTGAACTCCACACAAAGGTCGCCCACTGCTCTTCACATTGCATCCATGCAACTACTGTGCTAGAATCACTTCAAAAAAACGGTTTAAAGCTTCAAGTAAAGTACTACTTCTGGTTAACCAATTGAAGTCAAATCAGTTCATCATCACACACACCCACACACACCCACACACACCCACACCCACACACACACACACACACACACACACACACACACACACACACACACACACACCCACACCCACATACACACGGACATACACACGGACATACACACGGACATACACACGGACATACACACGGACATACACACGGAAATACACACGGACATACACACGCACATACACACGGACATACACACGGACATACACACGGACATACACACGGACATACACACGGACATACACACGGACATACACACCCACATACACACGGACATACACACGGACATACACACGGACATACACACGGACATACACACGGACATACACACGGACATACACACGGACATACACACGGAAATACACACGGACATACACACGCACATACACACGGACATACACACGGACATACACACGGACATACACACGGACATACACACGGACATACACACGGACATACACACGGACATACACACGGACATACACACGGACATACACACGGACATACACACGGACATACACACGGACATACACACGGACATACACACGGACATACACACGGACATACACACGGACATACACACGGACATACACACGGACATACACACGGACATACACACGGACATACACACGGACATACACACGGACATACACACGGACATACACACGGACATACAGACACGGACATACACACGGACATACACACGGACATACACACGGACATACACACGGACATACAGACACGGACATACAGACATCACTGTAAAAATAGTAAAATCGTATTCTAGGGACCTTAGTTGGTGCTCATATGTTGAAAACTCATACTCGAGAAATTTGACCAAAAACAATACCTCCCTTATCTATATATTGAAAGGCGAGACGTAATTATCTATATATTGATAGGTGGGAGGTAAAAAGAATTATGTTATATAGAGCAATATATTTCACTCGGTTTTGTAAGACCACATTATAGCTCCTGGTGTTCTTAATCTCATCTTCTGTAAGGTACCTTTTACATAGTTAATTGGTTTCTGTGTGGTTACGGTTGGGCATTCGCACAGTATGTATTCTGACGATTCTTCCTCCTTTTGACAGACTCGACAGATGTCATATTCGTTCAACTCCTCATTCTGTAGCCTAAGATGGGAAATTTAGTTACCATGATCCGTTGGAGTGTTTATCATCGTGCGTTCGATGTGGAGGCGTTCTTTTCGTAATAATGACACATTCCAATCTCGCTCCGTGTGCATCTGTCCGAACTACCGTTCGATTTCTAAGTGTGTTGAACATTTTCATTCCAAAAAAACCCCTCCCCCTATGTGTTCCAACTATGTTGACACTCGAGAATGTGGATCATGTCCGACCGTCTGCAAGAATGCATCTCCGTAGATGGACGGCATTTATCGGACATTATTTTTCATAATAAATTTTTCTTTTGTTTTATATCTAAAAAATTAAAGTATGGCGTTCATTTCAAATGTGGTTATTTGGTCTCTGCCACTCTTACTTAAACAGAGTAGTAAAGAACATCATAAATAAAGAGTACAACACAAGTTTGTAGCTATTGAAAAACGATTTTTTTAAAATTTTCTATTTGTATTTACATGTCAACTCTCAAGTTTTTTTTTTCAACTGACTACTTAATTACAATTTCAAAACATACAATTATTTACATAATTAATTGACATATATTGACAGGTGTCAATTCTTTCAAATGTCAGCTTCAACATTTATTTTGATATTTCAATATTTCCTCTCAAAATTAACTTTTCTTGTTTTTAACAAGTTCAAGCATATCAGGTAGTATTATAAAACGTGGTTGAGCTAGCGGCTTTGTCATGATGTCAGCAATTTGAATAGTACTATTAATATGTTCCATTTTAAATTTTTCTTCAAGATACTTTTCTCGTATAAAATGATATCTCACTGCAATGTGCTTTGAACGTTTATGGAATTCTGGATTTTTAACCAGTTTAATAGCACTTACATTATCCATTAATAAAGTAGGAGTTTCTTCCATTCGTGTAATTTCGCGTAAAAGTCATTTTAGCCAAATTACTTCTTTAGAACTCTCACTTCCAGCTACATATTCCGCTTCAGTTGTTGACAATTCTACATTTCTTTGCTGTTGGCTTGTCCACGGTATTGCTCTTCCTGAGTATTTACAAACAGTACCTCTTCGAGCACGTCTAGTAATCACGTCGCCAGCGAAATCGACGTCACTGTAAGCTTCTAACTTCCCTTGTTTGTAGTCAGCTTTATAAATTCGTTGTTCCTTGTAAATATTTGAATATTCTTTTAACTACATACCAATTTGACAGTCACCTAACTTCGCAATAAATTGAACACATGTTTTTTACTTCCCAATATTTCTTTAATTTTTCAAGAAAAATATTATTACATACTTCCAAAGATTTTTTCAAATATTAACTGCACAAACTAAACATAACAATAACAATAATTTCATTCGATAATTTATTCTTATGATTTTATTTTTGAAAATAAAAATTCTTTTAACTCACTACATATTTAACTCTCATCAACTTTACAATATGTAATAATTTTCTGTTTTTATATAATTAACTTGTACATCAAACTCAAAATTACAACAAAAATGTATATAGATGTTTTAGCGATGGTCTGAAGATAGGTTAATACCCGAAATCGATAGCCACTTAAATAAATTTTTATAAAACATTCTGCAACTCATCATTTGTAATCCTAATACAACATGCAGAACAGCCTGGAGTCCTATTGCCAATACATCATATAACTTATCCATGTTAACAATATAAAACAAGAACAAATACGCAAAGATAAATCCTTTATGATAGATAAAAAGGATATTTACAAAGTACGTAACATTGTATGTTCCATAAACAATAAACATTTTGAAAGCACACTCAGAGGTAAAGAAATAAATTTAAATTTATCCCTAGATATTCAAACGCAAAATATAGAAAATACAAATATAAAATTAAAGCATTTAAATATTCATGAACTCACAGTTCCAAAATTAAAAGAAATTGTAGAAATAAATTACAATTCTAGTCATCTACTTATAACTTATGTAATTATAATTTTTATTGTCATAATTTTTAACAAATTATTGTTACAAAATTAACCAAGATACAATTCAATAAAGGACATTTCAAAGTTGACTGATATTATAAATAAAGAAAAATTGGCAAACTTTTCTAAAATATGATTACTTACATGTCACATATGTTATATTTGTAGAGTAATATTTGTAAACACTTTGAAATAAATCAATTTATTTTATCAGATGTATAGCTTGTTTTATTTTTATATATTTACATAACATAACTGGAGCAATTAAAAAAATGAGGGATAAAGCCAACTCTAATGAATTGCAAGTGAAATTTTCTGATAAAGAAACTTATTAAAATTAAAGTATCACGAAAATAACGATTTAAAATTACATCTTCTAGAATTTGAAAAATTAGTTAGAGAATTGAGGAGTGCAGGGGCAATATTAGAACAAGATAACATTTGTATTTTTTGTTAAGTTTACCCAAATCATTTTATGCTGCTGTTGCAACTCTAGAAACTGTAAATATAGAAATATTATAATTGTGGAAAAATAGAACATAAAATGTCATATTGTAAGTTCCATTTGAGGAAGTCTACAGGAAATTACAAATACAATAATTAGAAAACAAGTAAGCGTTATGAAACACATGTCACAGCAGAAGAAAACGCTACAACAGATGAAGAAATCTCATTTGGTGCAAATTCGGTGTTTGGTGACATTAAAAATCAGATTAAAACAGAATTTCATTGATAGTAGTCCATCAGAGCATTGTTTCAGGAACTTGTAGTGCTAAAACAACTAATAGTTGCCACGTAAGGAACAATTCTCCAAGCTACAAAGAGTAAACAAACATATAAGGGGAGGAATTATGAATATCGCAAAATTAAGTATATATTGAAATGAATCATAAAAATATCAAAAACATCCTAATTGTAAATATAAACAACTGAACTTAAAAAAACCCATTAATTCAGTATTTATTGCTAATTTTGCTTAATAAATAATAATATAAATAGGATAATCAATATTAATTGTGAACCAGTACTCTTTGTAAGCTTATATGAAGTAAAAGCTGCTGTATTATTTTGAATAAATTTATTTTTTTTCAAAATAAGTCGATATTTTATGATTCGTGCACTGGAAATTATTCTCTTTCGTAGAGATAAATGATTCTTGCTTACATATTGCAATTCATGACTACATTTTATTATCAGTTTTAGGAAAATATTTTTATATATAAAAATAAAGTTTGTAATACTTTTAATTTGTATTTCAGACAACGGGGTCATACAAAAAAATCTCATTATTTTTGTATATAATGAAACTTTAGATCATTTCAATCACAAATCAATCAATAATTCGTTTATATTTATAAATTTTCATTTCTCGTTTTGTTAATAATGTTTCGCGGCATTATACGATGACATCACTAAGCAATCAATTATATAGTACGAACTAGCCAAGTATGCTACTATAGGTACATTTTTTGTTTGTCGTTAATAATTTATATTTGTTCAATTTGCCTTATAGTGTAAAACTAAACGTTTGTGTGTTATCTTGTTTCCATTTAAGTTGCAAATGAAACATTTTAAATTGGTTGTATGTCCTTGCCTTCCCTTTGTCTAACCTAGAAAAGTGTTGCTGTTTGTATTCATTATTAATTGTTTAATAATAATATTAGAGTACAAAATTGGAAAACACTTGACTAGAATGTAAACAGATGTTATTTATTCATAAATTTTAGTTTTTAGATTTAGTTTCAAATCTCGCCATTAGAGAGTCGACTGCCAGTTAATTCCGTTGTTTTGTGACGTCATGAGATAAATTTGAGTTAATTGTATTATTTTAAAAAATTATATGTAAAATACTGGGCACTTCCTAAAGCTAAAATATGAACTTCTATTACTAACTAAATTTTCAAAAAAAAAATTCAAAATGTGAATGACCCCATTCTATTATTAGTAAGTATTTACTTATTACTTATTCAGTGCTATTACCGAATTATTGAATTTTCCATTTTGTCGATGCGTTATTTCTTCAAACAATTAAGTTATTCAAATTATGGGGCTAACACTTAAGATTAATTTGTGAGAAAAAAAAAAATTAAAAACAATGTCTACGTTAGTTCTGTATTATTATTATTATTATTTGAGTACCATACCCAACAGGCTGAAGCCCAATTACAGGGTAGGAAAAAGCATAGAAATTATTAAATAAATTTTTTGATGTCATTTATTGAACAAAAAATATATTTAATTTGTCTTCGACAGCATGATATTAATTGATCATAAAATGTGATGGTGATTTATTTAAAGCGTTCGATTTGCCAGTAGTAAGGTAAAAAGTAGTTGCACTCCTCGATGGTAACCTTGGAACTTGAAAATTTAATATAGACAACAAGTAAGGAAGGGCTACCAATTACATTATTAACGATTTTGAATAAAATGATCAGCGCATGCATATAGTAGAAATTTTTAAGCAGTAGAGAGACGTCATCAATATTTGTAACTAGATTATGATGTCACGAATTACAAAGTTTATATGTGCATTAGTTTAGAAAATGTGTTGCGTGTTGCATATGGCAATGTCAAATTTAATAACAACAAATAAAATGATAACATACCTCTGGAACTGCTTTTAACGGCAGTAATGGTCCACCGTGTACCAGTTCTTTTTCAAAATATGCAATCGCATTTGCGGTTAGCACTTGCGACTGCTTCGATAATGCTTTAGGCATTATTACTTACGCTAATAAAATAACGGTATAACAAGAAAAAAAGAACACGAATACGAACAATAATAAGGAACAATACAACTTAAACGAACAAACAAAGATTTTAGTTATATTATATTATTTGACAACTCAATCAATCGACGTGACAAGAAACAAATATATGTAAACATATTTTATTTGAGTCGTAGCCAACGTGTGTTAAAAAAATACACTGCAATTATTATAAATAAATTGAAATGTCATTAAATACCTTATATTTTAATTTGAAATAATAGTAAATATCATAAATAAGTAATTTTTTTATGATACCTTTTTTTACTACTCGGTTTTCTAAATAAAAACATCTTTCGAAAATTTCTACAAGTTTTATTTCATTTTGTAACGTTTTTTCAGGTCTATGACGTCTCTCTACTGATTAAAAATTTCTGCTATATTTCGTCTTTATTGCAGAAGAACAAGATTATATTTCGCCAGCATTGCTCTTGCGACGTGCGCCTAGGAGAATTAGCACCTTCAGCAAAGAAAATGGCTCACTTTAAAAATTTTCTCTGAACTTTTTCCATTAGTGTCGTGGAATTAGAATAAATCGGATTTCAGACTGTTGAACAGTACTCTAAATGAGGGCATACAAGGGATACGAAAAGCATTTTCAACACCTGACTATTAAAGTTCTCAGCATTTCGGATGACGAACGGTAAGTTCCTAAATGCGCATGAGACTTTATTTTCAACATGTTCTGTGAAATTTAATTTTGCATCAAAAATTATTGGTTATATTTAATAAATACGCACAGTAGTAGAGTAAACTTGTGTAATTCCTGATCAAAAGTACAAAACATCAAACTATGACATATATATCAAAAAACATCAGAGCTATTACTAACTAGATATTATACAAAATAATTTCAAGTTATACTTTCGTATATTGCAGGTTGCATATCCAACACTCCACCTCAAACTGTAATAAACGAAAGTCCTATTTTTTTACATAGAGTTTTGAAACGTTCTACTGGTAATGGCTTAGTGAATACGTCTGCTATCATATTTTCACTATCACAGTATATAATATCCACTTCACCATCAAGATACATACTTCTAACAAAACAATATCTAATGTCTATGTGTTTCGAACGTTGACTCACATGTTTATTCTTAATTAAAGCGATGCATCCCTGGTTGTCTTCATACAGCACTGGTAGTTCGTTGATTTCAATGTACATTTCTTTGAGTAACTGCTTTAACCAGAGTCCTTCTTTACAAGCTTCGGAAGCTGCAATAAATTTTGCTTCTGTCGAAGATAGAGATGTAGATTTTTGCTTTCTACTTCCCCATATAATTGGTGATTCACCTAGTTGAATCAGGTAGCCGCTAGTTGATTTCCGATCTTCCAGGTTTCCTGCACAATCTGCATCCACGAAGATTGTGATATTCGTCGCTGATCCACCAATACGAAGTTTCGCATTAACTGTAGTCTTCAGATACTTAATGACATTTTTCACTCCATTCCAATCATGTTCTGTAGGTTCGCTAACTTTCCGTGAAAGAATACCTACAGCTGTTGATATATCTGGTCTTGAGACTGTTGCTAGATACAATAGACTTCCAATAGCTTCACGATATTTTCTATTGTTTGCTAATTTTGCTGATATATCGTCTTCTTTATTAAAATTTGGTTTCATTGGAATATAAATTGGCTTTGTAAATTCTAAACCATATTTCTTTACTAGCTGTTTTATCTTGTTACTTTGATTAAAAAGAAAAATATTGTCTTTTGTTCGTTCAATTTCCATTCCCAAATAATATGTGACCTCACCAAGATCAGTAATTTCAAATTCTTGTTTTAGTAATTTTATAATTCTGTCTTCCTCATTTTGTGTCTTCGTACAAATAATAATGTCATCTACATATAAAAGTAAATAACTCTTTTCTTCACCTTCACTTCTATAAAGACAAAAATCTGCATCATTGTTTCTAAAACCAATCTTTACCAAAACTGCATTTATTGTATCATTCCATGTTTTTGGTGATTGTTTCAATCCATAAAGTCCTTTCTTTAATTTATAAACTTTATCTTTATTGACTTGTTCAAATCCCTTCGGTTGCTTTAAATAAATTTCTTTTTTTAATATCGCATTTAGGAATGCAGTTTTCACATCCAGGTGCTTTACTTTCATTTCTTTTGCTGCTGCTATTGCTAATAAAGTACGAAATGTTGCCCCATTCGCTACTGGCGCATATGTTTCATGAAAGTCTACGCCAGGCTTCTGTGTAAAACCTTTTGCTACAAGTCGTGCTTTATAACGTGTTACATTTCCATTTTTATCTTGTTTTACTTTAAAAACCCATTTCGTATCAATGACATCTTTATTATATAATAACAAATCTAAAACTGCAATAAATTCTAATAACAATAAATCTGAAAATAATTCGAAACTTATTTTTGGTTCCGCCATGGACGAAAATTGTAAATTTAGAGCCAGTGCGAAAAAAATTTGGATATACGTCGGACGAGTGTGTAAATCTACTACTTCGGATGACATTCTCAGTTATCTACAGACAAGGTGCCCAAATGAAGAATTTATCTGTGAGCCACTGCAAGCCAGGGGCCCAAACAACTCCTTCAAGATTGGCGCAAGTTTTGAACTCTATGATACTCTTCACAATCCCAGTTTTTGGCCCAAAAACACTCTTGTTAAACGATTCTTTTTTCGTAGGCAATCAGCAGGGAAGTTTTAATAATACAGAATGTCATATAGATCATAAAAGTAAACATGCTACCCATAAGTTTGTTATCTTATACAGTAATGTACAGTCTATAACGAATAAACTCGAAGATTTAGAAATTATCAATACTAACATTCAAGCTAGCGTTATATGTATAACTGAACATTGGTTAAAAAGTGATCAAAATGATCTATACAACATAAATGGTTACTATAAAGCAGCATGTTATAATAGAACAAAATACAAACATGGTGGCGTAATTATATTTATACAAAATAATTTAAATTGTAATGAAATTGTTGATATAAAATGCCTATCTGTCGAAATAGACTGTGAATTAACTGCTGTAAAAATTTCAGATTTCGATTGTGTTATTTTAACTCTGTACAGATCACCAAATGGAAATTTCAATGTATTTGTAAATATCCTATCTCAAGCCCTAAATATTTTAATTAGATTTAAAACTTCCAATATTGTTATTGTAGGCGATTTCAATGTAGATTTTAAGAGTACAAATACGAACAAAAATGTAATTACTGATCTTATGTTAAGCTATGGATTAACACTCACTGTCAAACAATATACTCGTATAACTCAGAACAGTAAAAGTTGTATTGACAATCTATTCACTAATATTGCTAATTTTAATATTGAAGTACAGGATTTCAATCTCTCAGACCACTCCTCAATTCTATTTTGTAGTGACTTTAAAAAAACTAAAACTATAACTGGTACAGTCAGAAAAGAATTCAGAAATTTTAATAATGAAACAAATTTGCATGAGTTTTATTGTAGTCTAGCCAAGGAATCATGGAAGGAACTATATAGCGAAACTTGCTCGAATAAAAAATGTAGTATATTTCTCGAAATTTTTAATTATCATCTACAAATGGCCTTTCCAGTGTCAAATACTAGTAGATATGGCAAAACGTCAAACTGTAAATGGATTACCCAGGAAATATTGAGTCTTCGTGAACGACTTCAATTTATGTGGGAAATAATAAAAATAAATGGGAATCAAGACTTGAAAAATAGATATAAAGTACTTAAAAAGGATTACCATAGTAAGGTAAGTGCAGCTAGAAAACAATATAACACAAGATGTCTTATGGAATCTACAAATAAAATAAAGACTACCTGGTCTATTATAAATAACGAAGCCGGCAGAAAGGCTAATAATAATAAAAATACACAATGCACAATCACAGCAAATGAGTTTAACGATTTTTTTGTATCAGTAGCAGATAATATTACTAATAATATTGAAATTTGCCAGCAGCCATATACCGAATTCCTAATTAAATTAAAGAAATCTAATAATTCCATATATTTCGAACCAGTTACCCCCATGAAATATTAAACATCATTCAGAATATGAAATCAAAAGAATCGGTAGACTTATACGGAATAAATCCTAAATTAATCAAATCTGTTGCGAATTGCATGGGAACGCACGCAACACACTAAAATAAATTGCTTGCTTAATGCAGACACTGCTTCGTGCTGCACCATATCATGCAAAACTTGCCATCGCTGAACACAGAATCATGCAGATCTCTAATATGCATTACTTGTCTTGGTCAGAGGTTGTCATATTTAAATTTGCCGCGTTTTCTGTGAACACCAAATCATGCAAATCTCTAAAATGCATATACTGCCTAATACAAAAGTTGTATTTGATGTAAATTTTAAAAACACAGAATAATGCAGATCTATAAAATGCATGTATTGCTTTTGTCACAACTCTAAAATGCTTGCTTTCTTCAAACTGCCATATTATTTTAGACTGATGTTGAAGCTTTCCATCAACAGATGGCATAGTATTGAAATAAAATTAATTCTTTCTGAAATGATGAAGTACTTCTGGTTTCTTGAAATATAGATATGTATGTGTATTTCTGTCAAAATTTTAAATGTCATTCAGTGATCAGTGATGATGATGAATAAAATTATGTATCCATTAATAAAGCATGGTGTATTTTTTATAAAACATATTTATTTCAGGAATTCTTACATGTTTACAGATAAAAATAAAAAGAAAGATTAAAATTAATTTAAATATTTAAAACACATCAGACAGAGCATAAGGTTCAAATACGTTTAACTCGTGCTCTGTAAATACAATTTTCTGGTTTATTTTTCATGCTGAAAGGGATTCTTTGCAACAATTCTGTGTTATTTTATTTTTAATTTGCAGGATTAGAAACATAGTGCGTGTAACACTTGTTTAAACTTATCGAACATAAACATTTATTTTGGATCGACAAATTTACACTTTCAGCAATATTCTGCACTGTGTATTGTACATAGTTACTAAAAACGATGTGTGTTCTATGACAGGTCTTTGTCTTTAATCTTTTTCTTGACGACGGAATTTTATATTTGTCTTACATTTCTACATTAAATTCTATAAGCAAATTTCGTTATTTACCTGACGTTTGTTTACAATGAATAATAATTCACAATTATTGAAATGGATGGTTTTATTTAACGTATGGTACATACAAAATAAATTACACTTATTATACATACAAAAGCAAGCATAAAACTCATATACTTTAGGATTGCTTAATAATTTTTTCTTTTAAATTCTCATTATTGTCACTATGTATCTATTCTTAAATTACGAGTTCGAGTAATGTTACTTCGATGTTTAAATTTTAATATTAAATTCGAATACTTGTTTCGAGTTTGTCATTTATAATAGGAACAACAAAAAATAAAGAACTCATAAATTGTTATAATTTACCAAACGTTACGTAACACCAATGAGCTTAATAATCTATGTCTTTTCCGTTTCGTTGTCTTTTGTACAATTCAAAGAGATACATTAATTATGTTCGGCTGACTTCCCCAAATAGCACAATTATATATGAACAATGAATATTCCTAAGGAATATTTGGATATTCTAGGAATAATCTGTTTGTGTTCTGTAATATTCACAGAAATTCCAGCAGATGTCTGTAATTGTTTAATCTCCTACTTTTAAGAAATATTTGTATGTTCAGATACTTAGAATAAAAAGTATCTAGCTTTAACAAATTTATATAAGTATCTTTTAAAAGTAACTTCTTGTTATAATAAATATTGATATTTTTCCTCCATGACATCTATTTAAAATTCCCGCTCTTTTTGGCCAGAAAAAAGGCAACAAAAGACGAATTTACTTCTTTGTTTGTACATGCGTGCAACAACTTTTATTATTTATAACTATTAAACTACAACAATATGAAATATAAAAATACAAATGAAAAAAAATCATTGTTATGTATAAAACAATCAGTTTACTAAAACAACGAAGGAAAAGAAATCATTGTTTCATAATGAACAATTTGTTTATTATTGTTTGTCACATCATATGATATAATATAATTCAGTTCATTACTATATATGTACATTTACAAAGTATTAAAACAGTATTCATTCACTTTCACACATGTTTAGAAATTGTAAAACAAATAGAAATACATACTTTGTAACTTTTAAAACTTGTAATATATGTTTAAAATGTTGAATACGATTGAACTATGTATTTAGATAATAATAATAGCAATGTTTTCACTCTGTGTTTATAAGAGAACATATATTTAAATTACATGTGACAGCTGCTAAAAGTAAAGGTTATGGCCAACCTTGTTTCTCAAAAAGGTCCTAACAATATAAAATTGTTATTTTAAAAGATGTTTGTTAATTTGTTTAAAAATACTGCCACATAATACAATTGTAAGATTAGAGAATGGAATAAGAGAAATAATTTTTCATTATCATATAATGCATATTTATAAGTAAAAGTATGATGTGAATATATGAACAGTATTTTTTGTCATATGATTTCAGTAGTTCAATTAATGCTCGTAAGATGGCGCTGATAATTTAAAAAGTATTAATATCTCGTAATTCTAATTAGTTAGCAACAAATAACTTTTAAATTTAGGTATTATTTGTAAATATGAATATTTAATGAGCTGTAATAAAAAAAAAATTCTGACTTGTTACTGGTGTCAAGAGAAAAGTGCATTAGAAATATATTATTTCTGCTTGACATCTAAGTTGAAGTTTTAATAACAAAATGTTGTTTTAAGCATAAACAATCATGGTGAAAATGCTTAATCCCTATTTCTGGACCATAAATAATAATAAATAAATGGGCAGCAACAAACTAAACGTTGAAAAAAAAGAGAAAATTGACAAAAACAGGTAATGACACTTGTAGGTTATGTTAATAAATCTGGGACTTGTTTCACAAAACTACAAGTCTTGTAATACAAGTGTATCACTAGGCAACGCTTGTCAAATTTTCAATATGTGCCAAAAGAATTTATAACTTGATAAGCGTTGCCTAGTGATACACTTGTATTAAAAGACTTGTAGTTTTGTGAAACAGGCCCCTGGTTTAAATACATTCATCTACTTTAAACATTTGTTTATTATGTATAGTTTACAGGTATTTGTAATTTATTTATATTGTGATAAAGGATTTTCAAGGTTCAATAAAGATAAACACAAACACATCATATTTGTTGCAAGTATTGTGTATAACTCTTTATTTATAATAATATAGTACACACATTGCATGTTTATACATATTTATTAAACAATCTAGTCAATTTTATATGCTGTATTTCAGGTTACTTGTAAAATCCTTACACATGTATGAATGCTATCTGTAACATAAATAACACTATTAGCATGTTCATTCATTGCTAAACTATCTTCCACATATACATCTGTAATTGTTATAAACATTCCGCACTTGTCTCATACGAACACTGTTCTCCAGGTTCTTGGGATTAACAATAAACACTTTAATTGTTGTCTCCAAATACATATTATCCTGTTGCATATCTTTCCTTGTTTGTTTAACAAATTACATAAACAAAAACGTGGTTTGCATCTAACCTAAAACCATAAGACAGTGTTTATTCACTTATTATACCATATTAAATATACTCACATTTATACAAAGTACTTACCACAATACATAGTTTATTGTTATATACCATTAAACATCCTCGTAATTAGTTAATAAGTAAATATGAAGTAGTTTTATTGTAAAATTACAAAACATGGTAAAATTTTCTGAACTGCAATTGTCTGGTTTTGACGTTTATTTGAATTGCCACCTTTTATCGCTAGTTGTCACTAATGTGCGTGCCGCTTTGAAATTATTACAAATAAATAATATACATTACAACAAATGTTTCCAGGTATAACACATAATAGCGCCCCCCGTAGAAGGGTGTGAAAAAAATTCCTCAAGTTCAAAATTTAACAAATTCAACATATATTCTTATATATTTCCTAAACGGCCTCGCGTGTCGCTTTGAAATTGTTATAAAGAAATAATATACATTACAACAAATGTTTCCAGGTATAATTCATAGTAGCGCCCCCCGTAGAAGGGTGAAAAAAATTCATAAAGTCCCAGATATGAAGTATTCATTTATTCCTATTTACACACAAAATTTAAACATCGAAGTAACATTACTCGAACTCGTAATTTAAGAATAGATACATAGTGACAATAATGAGAATTTAAAAGAAAAAATTATTAAGCAATCCTAAAGTATATGAGTTTTATGCTTGCTTTTGTATGTATAATAAGTGTAATTTATTTTGTATGTACCATACGTTAAATAAAACCATCCATTTCAATAATTATGAATTATTATTCATTGTAAACAAACGTCAGGTAAATAACGAAATTTGCTTATAGAATTTAATGTAGAAATGTAAGACAAATATAAAATTCCGTCGTCAAGAAAAAGATTAAAGACAAAGACCTGTCATAGAACACACATCGTTTTTAGTAACTATGTACAATACACAGTGCAGAATATTGCTGAAAGTGTAAATTTGTCGATCCAAAATAAATGTTTATGTTCGATAAGTTTAAACAAGTGTTACACGCACTATGTTTCTAATCCTGCAAATTAAAAATAAAATAACACAGAATTGTTGCAAAGAATCCCTTTCAGCATGAAAAATAAACCAGAAAATTGTATTTACAGAGCACGAGTTAAACGTATTTGAACCTTATGCTCTGTCTGATGTGTTTTAAATATTTAAATTAATTTTAATCTTTCTTTTTATTTTTATCTGTAAACATGTAAGAATTCCTGAAATAAATATGTTTTATAAAAAATACACCATGCTTTATTAATGGATACATAATTTTATTCATCATCATCACTGATCACTGAATGACATTTAAAATTTTGACAGAAATACACATACATATCTATATTTCAAGAAACCAGAAGTACTTCATCATTTCAGAAAGAATTAATTTTATTTCAATACTATGCCATCTGTTGATGGAAAGCTTCAACATCAGTCTAAAATAATATGGCAGTTTGAAGAAAGTAAGCATTTTAGAGTTGTGACAAAAGCAATACATGCATTTTATAGATCTGCATTATTCTGTGTTTTTAAAATTTACATCAAATACAACTTTTGTATTAGGCAGTATATGCATTTTAGAGATTTGCATGATTTGGTGTTCACAGAAAACGCGGCAAATTTAAATATGACAACCTCTGACCAAGACAAGTAATGCATATTAGAGATCTGCATGATTCTGTGTTCAGCGATGGCAAGTTTTGCATGATATGGTGCAGCACGAAGCAGTGTCTGCATTAAGCAAGCAATTTATTTTAGTGTGATGTGTAGCTACCCGAATTGCATTATACATCCTTTAAATGATATAATAAATAGTTGTCTAGAATCCGGAATATTTCCTGATTGCTTGAAAAAGGCTAAAATTATACCGGTATACAAAAAAGAATCTCGTGATAATCCCGCAAACTACAGACCCATAGCCGTATTACCCGTTTTCTCAAAAATATTGGAAAAAGTAATATTTACGCGAATATCGAAATTCATAAATAATTATATAACAAAAGAACAGTTTGGATTTCGCGAAGGCAAAGCAACTACTGATGCTCTATTGACTTTAATATGTAATATAACGAATTCCTGGAATATTAAAAACATTTGTAGAGCCACTTTCATAGATCTAAGCAAAGCGTTTGATACTATACCACATGACATATTACTCGGAAAATTAGAATTCTATGGCATTAGAGGTATCCCATTGAAACTAATGGAGTCATACTTGAATAATAGAGAACAAAGAGTTTCAATAAATAACGAAGTTAGCAACTTTAAAAATATAGATAAAGGTGTTCCTCAGGGTAGCATATTGGGACCGCTGTTATTCACAATTTATGTCAATGATCTGCCTATTAATATAAATTGTGAAACAATCCAATTTGCGGATGACACAACCTTTATTTGCTGCAGCAACAATATAGAAAAGAAGCTATTGATTGGTTTAAAACTAATAAATTAATTTTAAACAATCAAAAAACAAATACAATAGATTTTAAAAATACAATAATACCAAATGATTTCGTCATAAAATATTTAGGTGTGCTTATAACCCCCAATCTGAACTGGAAATGCCATATTGATTTGCTGAGTAAAAAATTATCTAAATGCTTATACGCTCTGCGAAAAATATACTATACTGTTGGTCGCGTAGCTACAACAATAGCCTACTTTGCTCTTTTCAATTCAGTCATGGTGTATGGGTTGATTATTTGGGGACAATCACCACATACTGAAAGAATATTTCTACTTCAAAAACAAGCTATTAGAATCATATCTGGGGCTAGCCGGAATGATTCATGTAGAGAACTTTTCAAAGAAAATAACATACTTACAATATACTCTCAATACATACTGCAATGTTTAATATATATAAAGAAAAATTTACATACTTATAAAACTCATGCAGATTATCATCAGTATAATACTAGAAATAACAACAATTTAGTCACTACAAAGTATTCTTCAAAAACTATTAAAATAAACACTCTAAATTTACATTTTTATAATAAAATCCCTAGCGATATTCGAAAATTAGATAATAAAAAATTCAAATCCATAGTAAGACAAAAATTAATGGGAAAATCTTATTACAGTATCGAAGAATACATGCAAGATGAAAATTTTTGACCTCGTAAAATAGTTTGACATGAGTAATTCAAAGCTATTTCTTGTAATACAATGTGTTTGTCTTGATTGTAATTATTAAAAGACGTACTGTGCATGTATTTTGCTCTACAGTCAATAAATTATTATTATTATTATTATTATTATTATTACAGGGTAAATCAACCAATTCCCAAACTTCTTTCTCTGTCATTGAATCCATTTCTTCCTGTGCAGCTGCTGTCCACTTCTTACGTTCAACTTTTTCAAGAGTTTCTATTTCTTCCCATGAAACTGGTTCAGTGATGTGTTCTACTGTTGTCTTGTAGGCACTAATATAACGCTCAGGTGCGATTCCTTTCGTTATTCTATTAGATCTTCTTATAGTTGAAACCTTTTCAGTTCTATCTATATTTGTCAATACTTCTTCAACATTTTTATCATCTTGTTCATTATTTATATTGTTGAATTGACAGTATACTGCATTTGCAGGCATTGGATCATCTACTGCTTCAAGAATTTTGTTAACATTATTTTCGAAAGAAACAGTACTCCTTGATACAATAACTTTATTAGTTGCTTTATCAAGTATAAGATATCCCTTTGACTGAGGACTGTAACCCAGAAAAATTCCTTCCTTTCCACTATTATCTAGCTTCTTACGTATTTCCGCCGGTACATAATAAAATATTTTACTTCCAAATACTCGTAAATGTTTCACCGATGGCTTTTTGTTATTCCACAACTCGTACGGTGTCTTTGTACACGCTTTTGTAGGAAGTCGATTTTGTATATATGTTGCAGTTACAACTGCAGTGCCCCAATACTTCTTTTCTAGGCTTGCATCATTCAACATACATCTTACCATCTCCATAACATATCTGTTGCGTCGTTCTGCTACGCCATTTTGTGGTGGTGAATATGGTACAGTTAATTGATGTTCAATACCTTCATTTTTCAGATATGATTTCAATTCATTATTCATAAATTCTCTACCTCGATCGGTACGAATTATTTTTGGTTTTCGCCGATGTTTCGTAGTTGTCGCCTGAATAAATTCTTTCAATTTTTCATTAGCTTCGATCTTTGATTTTAATAAGTACACTGTTAAATATCTAGATTTATCATCTATGATAGTCATAACATATTTCTTACCAGTTGGAGTTTGTTCTTTTATAGGTCCACATAAATCTATATGAAATAGATCACCTACGTTTTCAGCACGTGAATTACTTATCTTCGGGTATGGTTTCTGTGCCATTTTTCCTTCCAAGCAACAAACGCACTTCATCTTGTAAGAACAAGATTTTATCTTCATTCCTGTGACTAAATTCTTCTTCACCAACTCTTGGATTACTCTTGGATCTCGGTGTCCAAATCGTCGATGCCATAAGTGTATACAATCTTCATGTGTACATTCAGCCACTTTATTTGCAATCTGAGTATGAAGTGTATTTAATTTATACAGGTCTCTTTCAAGAATACCTTTCAGAACCACCTTACCATTTTTTGTAATTGTACAGTTACTGTTACCAAACGTAATAAAATAACCTCGCTTATCTAAAAGTTTAACAGAAATAAGACTGCTATCTAGCTTTGGTACATAGAGTACATCTTCAATTTTAATCATTTTTCGTTCGCCATTTAATGAACATTTCAGAATACCGCATCCAACTCCATCAATATCTAAAAGTTCACCACTGGCAACTTTTACTTTTCCATTTCTTGGCTTGAAGTTAATATTAAAGAATGTTTTATCATTCGTCATATGCGATGAAGCTGCCGAATCGATGTACCAATTTAACAAGCTTTCATCTTTGGATACCTTAAAACATTCAAAAATTTCTCCTGAAGTTTCTACAATTTCATTAAATTCTTCTGTTGTTTTCTTAACATTTTCAGCCTTGCTTGTTTGTTCTTTCTTCCATTTAAAGCAATTTCTCTTAATGTGGCCTTCTTTACCACAGTGATAACATTTATATGATTTCTTCTTATTATCTACATCTTTATTTGCAGTAGTTTTCATAGCTGATTCTTCCATTTCAGACCCTTTACACATTTCATTTCTACGTTCATAGGTGGCAACCAATTTTCCTTTTACATAATCGAGTGTAAGTTCTGATTCTGGTCTACCTTCTAATCCCGTAATTAAAGCATCAAAACTTTCAGGTAAGCTGCATAATAATAGGGCAATAACATCATCTTCAGGTACATTTTTACCTACACCACGAAGTTGATCAACAATGTCCATAACGGAATAAATATATTTTCTCATATTCATAGTTTCGTCATATTTCATGTTAAATAATTTTCGTTGAAGAAACAATTTTGTGTTTAGGTGTTTTCGCTCGTGTACCTTTTGTAGGGAGTTCCACATATCTTTAGCAGTCGTTTCATGCTTGATATGAATTAATTGGTTATCTTCCACGCATAATACAATTTTTGCTCTTGCTGACCTATCAATTTTATCCCATTTTTTTCTTTCAATTTCTTCAGCAGGTCGCTCAGTTCCTATTGCGTCCCATAGGTCTTTATCTATTAGAAGCATTTCCATCTTAAACCTCCATACATCATAATTTTGATCATTCAGTTTAATAAATGAAATTCTTTCTTCAACCATTTTTTTTTCTTTTCACTTTTGAAATCAAATAATACACAAATATACATAAATTACTCAATCCACAATGACTGGGCCCATAACCTATTGGTTATATTTAATAAATACGCACAGTAGTAGAGTAAACTTGTGTAATTCCTGATCAAAAGTACAAAACATCAAACTATGACATATATATCAAAAAACATTAGAGCTATTACTAACTAGATATTATACAAAATAATTTCAAGTTATACTTTTGTATATTGCAGGTTGCATATCCAACAAAAATAACACCTAAATCATTAATAAAAACCGGCCTATCAAGCTCATAGTTGTTAATATTATAATCATGTATAATAAAATTGAGCTTTCGGGTGTATGTCATGACTTGACATTTGGAGACGTTAAGTTTAAGATTATTGTTGTTACACCAACTGGAAATAATATGAAGATTTTTCTGAAGGTTTTCACAATCTGCAACAGATGATATTCTACAAAATAACTTCAAATCATCCGCGTATAATAAATACTTCGAGTCTATGTTGTTAATAATGTTATTAATGGAAATGTTGAACAATAAAGGGCCGAGAACCGAACCCTGAGGGACACCAGACTTTTGCAAGAAGTGGTCAGACATATAGCGGTATAGCCCTGATAATAAACATACTGATAACTATTTTCGAGGTAGGATGACATCAAATTGATTAATCGATTCGACAATCCAAAGAGTTCAAACATCTTGATTAAAATCGAATTATCAAGTTTGTCGAAAGCTTTTGATAGATCAGTATAAATTATATCTATTGAGAATTTGATTTAATTTGGTGTTTTTCTTCATTGTATATTGTTTAGTTACATTTGTTCTTTATGTATTTTGACACTTGACAACAGTTCTATAATTTTGTTATATTAGTTGTTTTATTATTGTAATGTTAAAATAGGCGTTGGAATGAAAAACAATAATTGCGATATATATGTCATTGTGTATATGTGAGTTTTTCTGTGTTAAATAAAATAATCTATTCTTTGGGTAATACAGAACTACACTTTTATTTACTTGTTCAAAGTCAACAGGTTATGGGCTCAGAACGCCTAATTGTAAATTTGGGTGAATTTTTGTAAAAGAATAGCGGACATTAGCACAGGGTGGAAAACGTATTTACACTGTGAAACACGTAATACAAGGTGCATAACACAATGGAGATTCTCAAGCAGTTTCAGATAAAGAAATTTGATGAAAAAAAATTCTAATTGTGGAAATACCAAATGGAAATAATTTTCAAAGCTGCAACCGGAATGTATGACGTAATAAAAGAAATCACACCGCGGCCGGAAATAAAAGAAACCGCAAGTCGAGCAACATGGGATAAATTGAATGCAAAAGCTATGCTTCTTATATCCTCAAGCATGGAATATGAGCAACTACAAACTATAGTAAGTTGTGCGACAGCTTCAGAAATGTGGATACGTTTAAAGACAATTCATGAACAGCGTTTGTCTATAAATAAAGAGGGCACTCAAGCAACGATTCTTTAATTATAAAATGGCTGATACTGATTCAATAGCACAATATATATGCAAAATTGAAGAACTAGCACAAGCCCTGTTGGATATTGAGCAACCTGTGAGTGATGTTGATAAAATGGCAAAAGTTTTAGGTAGTTTACCTATGAAGTTCAAGTCATTCGTAACAGCGTGGGACTCATACGATGAGACGAAACAAACGTTCGAAAATTTAACGTTACGTTTACTGAAGGAAGAACAAAGGCTCTCAGAGGTAGCAGAAATGTCAACAGCATTTGCGGTAGTTCGAGTTAGTGCACGAAGTAAACAAGCTGGGTCATCAAGTCAGAGAGATAAGAAAGATATAGAATGTTTCTTCTGCAAGAAGAAAGGCCATTACAAGTCCGAGTGTCGAATTCGAATTGCGAAATCAAAGAAAACAGGGGAAAAGAAAAATCCCCAAGCTTTATACGTTGATGCAATTAATATGTCAATTACAAACAGTGAAAAAGACTGGCTAGGTGACAGCGCTGCATCTCAACACATGTCACATCTTCGTGAGTGGTTTTACGATTTCAGGCCAATGTCGGACGACTATTAAGTACAAATCGGGGACAATACAAAGTTGAAAGCTATTGTGTCAGGTTCTATTAAAATACAAGCGTTAGTCAACGGAAAGTGGGAGCCAAGGATACTAGAAAACGTTTTGTATGTACCCAAGTTAAGAAGAAACTTATTTTCAATTGGAGTAGTCACGAACAAAGGTATGAAAGTAGTACTAGCAAATAATCAGTTAGAAATTAGATATTCAGAACTGATGGCCATCGGAATCAAACAGAAAAATAACTGTTACAAGTTATTGTTTAAAGTAGATGTAACACAAGCAACAGCAAACGTGACAGTTGGAGATTCGATGATGCTTTGGCACGAAAGGATGGGGCATGCAAATTTTAAGACGCTAAAAGACATGGCAAGCAGTGTAATATTACCAAATGTAAAGATTACCGACAACTTAATTTGTGAGCATTGCCAGTACGGCAAGTTAAGTAGAAAACCATTCAAAATCAAAACTGAAGAGAGAGCTTTACAGCCCGGTGAGTTTGTACACGTTGATCTATGCGGAAAAATGAGTCACTCTTCTATTGGTGAAGCAAGCTATTTTATGCTCATCAAGGATGATTGCACATCATACATATTTGTGTATTTTTTGAAGCATAAGAGTGATGCTTTTTCACGGTTCGTAGAATTCAAGACCTTGTTGGAAACTCAAACAAACAATAAATTAAAAAGGGTGCGTAGTGATAACGGGCTCGAATTCAAAAACCATAATTTTGAACAATTTTTCACAAAACACGGTATAATACAAGAGTTTAGTGCTCCATACACTGCAGAGCAAAATGGTAGAATCGAACGTGAAAATCGATCGATTGTTGAAAGTGCCCGAACAATGTTCATCGCAGCAAATCTTCAACCAGCACTCTGGGCTGAAGCGGTAAATACGAGTGTTTATATTCATAATCGAAAACCTTGTAGTCTGGACAATAAAATTCCATATGAATCATGAACTGGGAAGTCGGTGTCTCTCAAACATTTAAGAAAATTTGGTGCAGAAGTCTTTGTCCATGTACCAAAACAGTTTATAACTAAATTTGAGAGTAAAAGTAAAAAAGGAATTCTGGTCGGGTACGAGAAAGACAGTGCAAATTACCGAGTACTAGAAGTGAAAACAGAAAAAATCACAATCTCTCGTGATGTTTGGTTTAACGAACAAAAACAATCTAATATCGAAGTAGAGCAGGTATTTTGTTTCAGTTTCCCAGACAAAGAAGAAGTAACGGTGGAATCGACAGAGCCAGCAAGTGAATCAGTTGTTGTACCAAAAAATAACAAAAATACAGACCCAGAACCAGCAAGTGAACCAGTTGTTGTACCAGACAACAACAAGAAGGCAGAACAAGAACCAGCGAATGAATCAGTTACTGCTCCAGGTCGACAGCTTCGAAATCGAAGCACCATTCTGCCACCGTCTCGATACACAGACAACGAAGTAAATGTAGCGCACGTTACGCTATTGACAGAAGATCCTGCAACCTATGAACAAGCAATGAACAGCGACGACGCAACACAGTGGCAACATGCCATGAACGAAGAGATGAAGTCGTTAGAAGATAACAAGACTTGGTCATTAGTAAAATTGCCAGGAAACCGCTGTGCAGTTGGGTGCAAATGGGTACAAGGCACGGTTATGTGCAAAAGGATTTCTCCAATAGAAGGATATTGACTATGGCGAGACGTTCTCCCCAGTTGTCAGATATGACACCATTCGCACATTAATCGCTCTTGCAACAATCAATAATTGGGAAATGATGCAATTCGATATTAAAACTGCATTTCTTCATGGTGATCTACATGAGGAATTGTATATGGAGCAACCAAAGGGGTTTGAAAACAAGAATCCAAATCTAGTTTGCAAGCTCAGAAAGAGCTTATATGGCTTGAAACAAGCTCCTAGATGCTGGAACCAAAAATTTACGTCATTCTTAAGTAAATTTGGTTTCAGACATCTCGATTCAGATCAAAGCGTTTATCGTGCTGTAATTCAAGGAAATGTTTGCATTGCACTTTACGTGGACGACGGATTGATTTTTGCAAAGAATTTGAACATAATCAATCAAATACTTGATGATCTCACATCCCAATTTGAAATGAAAATTTCAAAACCAAACTGTTACGTTGGTCTTGAGATAACAAAATTCAGAGACAAGCGTAAAACATTCATCAGTCAAAGCAGTTACATTTCCAGAGTTTTAGAACGATTTAACATGACAGACTGCAAGACAAATGCAGTTCCAGCAGATCCAAATTTAGAGATGAAAAGCAAACAAGAAACTAAAGACAGCGAAAGCACGGAAGAGAAGCAAATCCCTTATCGTGAGGCTGTAGGCAGCCTCATGTTTGCTGCCATTGTGTCAAGGCCTGACATTATGTTTGCAGTCAGCCAAGTGAGCAGGTACCTTAACAATCCAAGAAAAATTCATTGGTTGGCAGTTAAAAGGATATTTAGATATCTGCAAGGCACAAGAGACATGGGGATCATGTATTCCGGAGATCACTATGAGCTTATAATGTACAGTGATGCAGACTTTGCTGGCGATGTAGAGACGAAAAAATCTACTTCAGAGTATGTCAGTGTATTTGCTAAAGAACCAATAACTTGGTGTTCACAACGTCAAAAATGCGTTGCCCGATCTACAATAGAGGCTGAGTATGTGGCGGCATCGAATGCAGCTCAAGAGACAATACGGCTTCGCAATCTATTTCAAGAGCTGGGCAAGGAAGGAAAAACACCTACGAAATTATACGTCGACAACCAGAGTGCAATAAAGTTAATGAAAAATGCAGAATATCATAAGTTAACAAAACACATTGATGTTAAGTACCATTATATTCGCGAATGTGTAACAAGTGGCGCTCTAGATATTGTGTTTGTTCCATCCAAAGAACAACTCGCAGATTTCTTAACAAAACCCTTACCACGTGATAAATTTAATGTAAATCGCGAATCTTTATCTATTGTATCTATGAGTAAACAATGAAAGAAAAAAAAAATAATAATGTAAATTAAAAGTGGGAGTCTTGAGAATTCGATTTAATTTAGTGTTTTTCTTTCATTGTATATTGTTTAGTTACATTTGTTCTTTATGTATTTTGACACTTGATAACAGTTCTATAATTTTATTATATTAGTTGTTTTATTATTGTAATGTTAAAATAGGCGTTGGAATGAAAAACAATAATTGCGATATATATGTCATTGTGTATATGTGAGTTTTTCTGTGTTAAATAAAATAATCTATTCTTTGGGTAATACAGAACTACACCTTTATTTACTTGTTCAAAGTCAACAATATCAACCTGGGAATTATCGTTAAAAGTCTCACAAATGTATGTGTAATACTCATCAGATTGGTTTCAGTTAATCTACCTTTAATGAATCCATGTTGCTCACAAGATAGCATATTATGAACATGATTGTAGATTTTCGTATGGAGAATTATTTCAAATATACTAAAATTGAATATAATTCAAATAGATCTATAATTGTTCACGTTGCTCTTATCACCTTTTTTGAAAATTGGTGTAACTTATGAAACAAAGTTTTAAGAATAAGGTTGTAAATTAATAGAGGGTGAATAATAACAAATCTGCAATCTTTAATAATGAAAGCTAGAATGAGGTCAGGATCTATAGTCATTTTACATTTTAATTGATTGATGGCAAAAGCAATGTTTTCATGAGTAACAGCGGTAAGTTGCAGAGTAGGATAGTTTTTAGTAGCTTGAGGGTAGCTGTCTAGAATAGAGTCTGTAAATGAGTTTGAAAAATGAAAAGCAAATTTATTAACAATATCCTGTGGAGAGTTTATTATTTCATCATTATATTGCATGACGGCAGGTATAAGAGAAGAACTGCGTTTACTATTAATGAAGGACCAAAATTTTTTTCGTTCCGTCGTCAGTCCGTATCGTTCTCGAAAACGTGTGACGGACTACGGCGTTACCTACGCGTCACACAATGTAAAATACGTCGTCACAGCCTACAAAACAATAACTCGTGCAAAAGCACAATAATTAGTCGTCAGGCACGGTATAATAAAATATACAAACGCTGTCGCACTATTCGTTGCCAAATCTCGGGCGCCACTCTACGTAACGGTAGAGACGTCTAACTCGCAGGCTTCCAGTGACGACGGCCACGGATATCTCAATGGAGAAAAATGTCCAAGGTTCGGATTCCAACATTGGTTGTGGTCGCTCGCTTGAACACAACATCACGGAGCGACTTTCCAAAAAAAGACAGTAAAAGACGTAAATAAAAGCATAAATAAATTTCGGATAAAAATCGGTTATTCTTACAACCTGCGTTGCTCGCTCACCCACGTGCACGCGATGCGAGGGCGAGGTAAAAACGAACGCAAAACCAAATTCAGCAGAACTATCCTTGATTAGTCCTGGCGGTGGCCGATGGACAAGCCGAATCCTGTTCCGCGACTCACGAAGCAAAATGACGGATTCGAGGATTCTTTCCACGCCGAAATTCATCCAAAATTATCTCGATAGTGGTAGCGCAATCACTAGTTCTTCTTCGCCCCTAGTAATCGGAATTCTCAAACTATCGCAACTTACGCACAACTCGTGCACGGGATGAAAATGAACGATTTTCTCAAACACACGTTTTGCTCACATACAGATGTGAAAAACGGCAAAACACTATTTCAATTTCCTATAAATACTTCACTTCCACTTACCTTACGTTCACTAGTGGAAGGATAGGAAAACAACTGAAAATAATTCGAATAAAAAACTCTGCTTCACAACTTTTATTTTTTTACGTCTTTATTTGGCCAAAAACTCACTAAAAAAAGCCCTGAGTCGGTCAACGACCGAGCTTTTATAAATGTTCACCCCCTTCCCCTCGTACCTACCATCAGAGGTGAACATAATCACAAAACAATTACAATTTATATAAAATTAAATATAAATAAATAACATTTAAATACAATACAAACAATAATAAAAAAACAATACACTTACTATTGCCTTAAGTCACTAAACGAGTTAATTTCGCCGCATGAAATTAACTGAACGAGTAACTTGACTACAAACCAAACACATGTTCGATGGTTATGTTTTTCAAAACACCACTTTCACAAAAACCACTGCGATGTGTTTGGCACTACACTACGTAGAACATTATCTTGCATCTCGTGGTGTTCGAACCAAGAAAATCAGAGTAATGGTTTACAGCAACAACTTCACAAAAACACGATGTAAACAAATAAAACTCCATGTTGTGCTGCCATTAGTAGACATGCGCGCGCTGGCCTTGCGCGGTTGCTTGACTCGACTGCAAAATCTAGGCAATAGTTTTTAAAATATTTGGAAGGTAGAGCTGCGGTAAATTTGACTTCAAATTTACGTTCAAAAATACTGTAAAATAAAACTGTATCGTGACGCTTCGTCACAACTTGTGCCAGTGGCGTAGCCAGGAATTTTGGAAGGGGGGGGGGGGGGTTCAAAATTAGATTAGGTTACTTAATACATAGGTATGTATATCTATTTATTTATTAAGAAAATGTAAATAAATGGATATATATGAATATTTTATTTTAAATTCGTCAAGGAGGGGGTCCGGACCCGTAAACCCCCCCCTTGCCTACGCCACTGACTTGTACAGTAGTTCTTATAAGCTTCCTGTACTTCTCGCTTTATCTGAGATCTGAGTATTCTAATTTATGTTCAATGTCATTAGATTTTTCATATATGCTCCATGTTTTGTGTTTAATTTTAATTTTATGTATAATAGAGCCGTTGAACCAAGGTGGATAATTGCTGCTCATTTTTCGTTTATTAGAAACATTTCTACTAAGTACTGAATTAAGGACATTATATAAAGCATCGAGTGCGGAAGTGACATTAGTATATTCTTGAAGAAAATCCCATTTGGTGTTGGCAAATCTTCATATAATTGAAGGAAATATTTTTTTTTTAAATTGATTGTTTCGATATTTACAGATTTTAATTTTTTGAAAAATGATTTCAAATCAATTTCAACAGTATGCAACATGGTATTTGTCTTCTTTAACAGCCGTATTAATTACTCTTCATACTGAACAGTTTTTATTACTTAAAATTAGAGCAACAACTCTACTACTTCTTTTTTCAATAAAATTGTACTGTTTCATATTAAAAAAGTTTAGAAAATGCAGTAAATTGTTATAGTACTGACATTTAGCATTGTTTCTAACGCAGTTTAAATAGTGTGGCATATGGAAATCACCGAAAAATATCACATCTGAGTTGTGCAGGAATTCTATTCTCTTTATACGTATTATGTATAAAAAAATTAAATGGTTCTGTTTTATTAGGCATCTTTTATTACAATTGACAAAGATAAGTATATTTGGGTTCTACTATGGTTATGATGATAAAGTTTTTTCTTAATTTTATAAGTGCAGAAATATGGTTTATGATTTTTGAAAGAAAATATTACAATGCTTAATACATTATACACACCCATCTTGGAATGAGTGCACACCCATCACAAAATAGCATTGCACGCCACTATCTTCACCAATTCTTTGTTACTTGCCCTATCTACAATAAAATAGCATGAAAGAAGATAGTGTGCAAACTGCAAGTACTCGTATTACTTTCTACAAAGTAAAATAAAAGCCTCTTTTATACAATTAACGCATTCAAATTTAAATGCTTTTATTTGAATAAGTGAATGTAATCATAGTTATTAATATGTAATTGGGTATTGTCATTACCCTGAAGAAGGCAGCAATTTATACTGCCGAAACGTTGCGTTTAGTAAATTAAAAATTACAGAACTAAAACTAAAAAAAGTTGTTCTATTCAATTACTATGAGTTGTAAAAAATATTTTATTAAAAGTTATTATTGTATGTATTTAGTTTCTTGATTAGTTCGGTTTAAACCAGTCTGCGTTATATACATATATGTATATATAGCCGAATCGATTACCCGGGCTGTACGAGATATTGCAGTACTTCATTTGGAATAATAGAAAAAGCAGCCATATAGATAATTATTAAGAATTAATAAAATAAAATTAATTAATTGTATATAGATTTTCTCAATAAATTATTTTAATTTCCTAAATGCATTATTCATTAAATAATTAGAAAAATACACATTTTACCATGAATTTCGACGCGAATAACATCTTTGAGACTTTGTCTCCATTTTATAAAACATCCAGATTTTTTGGAAATGTTCCATATCCGGTTAAAATCAACAAATATAATGTAAAAAGTGATCATATTTTAACGTTTTTTAGAGTGTTTTCTACTATCTTTATATATTGTGGAACTACGGGAGTTCTTGATGATTCTTTAGTTGTTAGATTTTTTCTTATTGCAATGGTTTTTGTAGAAGCTTTGATGATATTGTCGTGTTATTACTATAGTTTACGAAATAAAAAGAGAATATTTTATATTCTGAAAACAATTCATGATATTGATTTACAGTGTTTTGCAGCAGGAATAAAAATTACCTACAGAAATATGAAAATAATATTAATTCAAGTACTGCTAGGATTCAGTGTTATGTATTTCATACTTTTAGTAATAATATATTGTGACATTTACCCACGATTAAATTTTGAGACATTCTTAGCCGTTTCTGAGGGTTTTTATTCAACTTGGTTTTTTACGCTGTCGTTTTTCGAGTTTTTATTATATTTATTTGTGATCAATGAACGATTCAAATTGATAAATTTGAGGTTAAGTCAAGTGTTTGATACTAATGACCTTGATTCCAACAAGGAAGTAATTTTGAAACAGCTGTGTTGCATTCATCTATGTTTAGTGAGGTTAGCGAAATTTGTAAACGAGACTTACAATGGAATATTGTTGTTTAATTTATTTACTGCTGCAACGTCTGGTCTATATGGAAGTGTCTGCATTTTTCTGGACCTAATATTTAGACAACCTTCCGCAGGCATGAGTAAAATTACAGAATCCGTGTGGATTTTTTTAAATATATCTAATTTTTTATTTCTTACAAGTTTATGCGTTAATCTCAATTCAAATGTAAGTTATATTTAAAATAATACGTGCAAATTTTTGCTTTTCGAGAGATAAAAATAAAATAATTATTAAATCAATATTTATTTTTATATACAGGCGTGTGAATTTGCAGAATTACTACATTTGAATAATCGCTTTATAACTTCTTTCAAGAATAGCGTATGTATTTAGTCACATTATAAAGTGTATATACGCCATATACTGTGATGTAGTAAATAAAAATACCGATTAAGAACAAAGCTTGTTGCAGATTGAAACGTACTCCATGCAGTTGTACCAATCTAGATTTACACTGACAATCTGTGGTTTTTGTACTTTAAACTATACATTGTTGATTAATGTACATTAAGCAAAATTGTAATATGATGTTTTTTATTTCTAATCAAATATAATTTTAGGTCCTTTCTGGAGTTTCATCCATATTAGTCTATATAGCATCCATCATGAACGCAAATACAAAATTAAATTATAAATAAATAATGCATAAATTGTAAAAATTATTATACAAAATAAACGAATACATCTTATATTTCTTTAATATTATGTAACAACTGTATACAATTTAAAAGAAATATTATTAAATATATTGTCCAATTAAATTGTTTAATAAATGGAGTCTGTTCCTTATGTTCATTTCCATTATCAGGGAAATTAACATTTACAAGTTGCTAACCAGTCACAGATTAGTAGTTGCGTTGTTTACATTATTGAGAACTGTGTTTTGTTCCTGTCATGTGCCTGTCATACAAATTTTTGACACAGCATTAGTAACTGTCAGAGTTTGGTTGTAATTTAAATTTTATTTACTTGTGAATAACAAATAAACTATTGTATAATATACGTGAGGTAATAGTTTTACTGCTTCTAGGAGGTGACAGGTTCACCTAAATGACTCGCCAGTCGGCCAGTCATTTCCTTTCACCAGTAAAAACCGTTTTACCTCTCTAATACTGTAAAATGCTATTTATTTAAAAAATATGATTTTTTTAAAATTTATGTACAATTAGATTTCTAACTGTTGGGATCAGTAAATAATAAAAAATAAATCTTTCCCACTATTTTTATTATTTATATTTTGCACGCACCTTTCGCTCTGAACAAAACTACATACTTTGTTGCTAACTACAAACACTATTATTAAACAACGTTCATTTTTTTCAACAAAATTAAAAATTAAAAAAAATCTTTATTATACAATAGTCTATTTTGGGCATTTCTCGGAATAGTTTTTTCTCTTTGCGCTTCATCATCTCGAATTTGAGAAGATTGAGTTACACCTTCTTCTTGTTTTGATTGACTATAGCCTTTCTTCTAGTTCTTTGAAGTCAAATAATTTATTTCCAACTTCATATTTTTTGCATACATTGAATTCCTTTTATAAATTTTCTTTTCTCTTTATACATTACATTCTCTTGATTTGTCTTTTCTTTCTACGTCTCTATCTTTAATAGCTTCATCGTTCATTCTTTGTAATAACTTCTGGTAACTTTGTTAGTAATAACCTTTTAAAAATAAATTTGTACTATTATACTGTAATAAATATTCCCGGATTCCCTTGTCTAAATTTTCTCTCGCTGCATTAGCTATATTAACTGAATAGTGAGCTGTTTTGTCTTTTTAATACTCCATTACCCAGAGACCAAAGTGAAGTAGTGCGGTCAAATATATACTCCTGTCTTCTGCAAATTGAATATACAGAGTGTTCCACAACTTAGGAGAAAAAAATAATAGGTACTGTACGACGTGCTGATCATGAAACAATTTTTTTTTTAATTCGCAATGTTGAGGTTAGTTTACTTGGAGTAGACATTTTTGGGACCATTTGAGTACCTATTATTTATACAATATTAGATATTTGTTACTGTACGATATTATGTAAAAAAATATTTTCATTGTAGAAAATTTGAAAAAATTTATTAAAAATAACAACCGACCAGTGGAAAAAAAATATTTGCTTGAAATACAATGCAATTTTATTGCGAATTTTAAAATAGTATATTATGATACAAGTGTATAAGAAAGCCTTTAAAGCACGCGCGGCGAAGTGCTTTAAAGGCTTCCTTATACACGAGTATTATACGCTATTTTTTATTATAATTGCATCATAATAATTTAAAACTGAAAATTATTGCAAATCATACGGTTTTATTTTTGATTTAATGAGTTTGAGCGTTTCCAAGGAGACAATTAACAATTATTGGTATTGTTTACGTTAAGTAAACGAATCAGTATTTTTCATATGATTGTGAGAGTGAGAAATGAATGAAATTAAAGAATTAGCACAAGAAGCGGAGTTAAGATTAATTCTGTCTAAATCTACAGACGCGTACTATAAAGAATACGAGAAATTGAATAAATGGATGGATAATAAAAATGCCGTAACTGTGGATGAAACACTCATACTGGCCTATATGAATCAAATGGTACAGTGGCGTAGCCAGGAATTTTGGAAGGGGGGGGGGGGGGTTCAAAATTAGATTAGGTCACTTAATACATGGGTATGTATATCTATTTATTTATGAAGAAAACATTTTTACAAACAAAATAATTTAGACCTCTTATCTTTACAAAAACAAAAACAATTCTTATATCAACAATTTTCATAGTTTTAAATAATTATGTTATAAAAAAAATATATTTTACATTTAAGTCGTCTGATGTTTTTTTCATTGACATCTACTGGCGTTTTTTTCATTGACATCTACTTAAAGTTCCCGCTCTTTTCTCGACGGCTCGGCCAAGAGACTAGTGTGAACTTGCCTTGGGACCAAGCCAAAATAAAACGACAGCAGCGCGCTCGTGCCCTATTGCTCGTGAAAAAATGTAAATAAATGGATATATATGAATATTTTATTTTAAATTCGTCAAGGAGGGGGTCCGGACTAGTAACCCCCCCCCCTTGCCTACGCCACTGAAATGGTATAACGGTAACTTGTGAAATTTGTAGTACTTATTTTGTATTTCGTTATAGTCAATACAGTATAAACCTTCATCATTATTGTGCATTCTTTCTAAATTACAAGCAATGCTAAAAACTTAAGAAAGGAGTAAACATAGCTACTTTTCATAAATTGTATGCTTTCATGAAAAGCGTTAATAAAGGCTACGAACCGAAAAAATCTTTCGTATTTTCAAAAGAACTTTTAAGGAAGATTTTTATTGAAGCCCCAGATAATACATATTTATTTTTAAAGGTAAGCGTGAAATTATATTTTTTCAAAATTTAATAAATATTTTATTTTGACGGTGGTAGCCATATGTAGAATATTTGGCTCTTGCAGGAGATATGAATTATGTGATTTGCGCCTGTCTGATATTAAAAAAGAAGGTTCTGTTAATTATTAATATTCAACCATCAAAAACTGAAAAAGGTCGAAAGTTCGCTGTTGATAATGATGACATATCATATGTCAAACTATTTAACAAATACCTATCTCTACGTCCAGAAAATATATCTACGTATAGAGTGTTTTTGAAATATTCCAATGAAAAATGCATAAAAAAGTTGTTGGAATTAATACTTTTGTAAAATGTCCTTCTCTTCTGGCGCGTTTCTTAAATCTTCCTAACTAGGGGTGGGCGATATTGAAAAAATATCGAAAATATCGATTTTTAGATTATCGATATATTGACTTACCGATATATCGAACTATTGATATATCGAATTATCGATTGAAATTTAAGGATCTTTTTTAATAAGTTTATTGTTTACTAATAAGTTTTTTATCGTAAAAGGGTTGTAAAAGGCGGCTTTAATATTGTTTTGTTTCAGTTTCCTACTTATTTTATGAGTAGTGTTGCCTGTGTATAATAATCTTTTATAAACAAAATTATTGTTGTGATCCGGATTATCGATTTGTTATATTTAATTAGATACAATATTAAAGCTGCCTTTTACAATCCTTTTACGATAAAAAACTTATTAGTAAATAATAAACTTATTAAAAAAGATCCTTTAGACAATACTGGGGTTTACAGTATCAAATGTTCAAATTGTGAAGCCATATATGTTGGACAAACAGGTCGTAGTTTTAGTGTTAGATTTAAAGAACATTTTAGTGTTTTGAAAAATTATATATGCCATTCTAATGTAACAGCACATTGTTTAAACAATAGACATACAATAGAAATTAATAATTTACATGCTGTACATATTTGTAAAAAGGGATTAAAGATGGATTTTCTGGAATCCATAGAAATTCAAACGCAGTCCATGAAGGAAAAATCCTAATGAATGACCAAATAGAACTATACCAGTCACCATTGGTTACCCCTCTTTAATCCCTTTATTATTTTATGGAAAATTTACCCCTAGTCTTAGTTTGTATACCTATATAAGCACAGATATTTTCATTCAACTTGTATTTACTTGACGATGGCCTAGTAAGCCGAAATACGTATTATATCTTTCGAGATTAAAGATTTTGAAACCGATCAAGTATTTTAATTTATAATTCTTTTAAATAATGTTTAATATGTTTCAACGAGAAGTGACAGCCGAATCAATCAACTTTATTAAAGAAGAAATAAATGGAAATCAGTTTTCTGCCTTTTTCTCATAAGCTATGGGGAATTTTGGGATAACAAGAACACCGTTAAAATCGCCTCTCAGATGCGCACAATAACTTCCAGTTAACCGAACTCGTAGCTCTTATAGTTTCCGAGATCCTAATTATTCAATACTGCCGCATTATCGATATATTGATATATCGAATTATCGATATACCGATGTTTATTTATTTTAAATATCGGTATTCTATATATCGACTATTCGATAAAGTAATCGATATATCAAAAAAAATACCCAGCCCTATTCCTGACGCTACAAGTATACCGGACACGTGTTTAGACGCAGTTCTGCCACAATCATGGCAAACAGCGGAATGAGTGTGGATGAATTGAAGCATCAAGTAGGATGGAAATCATCAACGGTAGCGAATGGGTATATTGAAGAATCCATACAGAACAAAATATCAGTCACGAAACGCATTGCAGGCACTTACCACTACACATAGACAAAGTATATTAAACGATAATATAGACATTCCTACAAACGGAAACAGCAAAACCATTAATATCCAGCTAAAATCCTGTAAAGATTTTCTCCAAGACTTACGGCTCTATTATCTCTCCACCGGATTACGGATTCAACTCGAAGACGCTGTCCGAGACCGAACTTAAGGGGCAGATGAACCAGTCCGTCCATACGTCACAGCTCTCCATACACATATTCTCGGAGGAATAAGCGAGAAAAGTCTGTTAGATCGCCTGTATCGGAATTTACGCCCCGAATACCAACTTTACATCCGTAGAACCGAAATTTCAAGCATCTCCGACCTGGTTGCAAGGGCAGATGAATAAGAAGAAATCCGACGACAGCAATCAGTCTTCCGACCACCACCCTCTGCTGCCTAGTCGCTTATGCCGGAGACAGCTTATCGGAGCCAGCCGTCGTCGAGAACCCAAACTCCACGCACCTCTATTAGCATGGTTTATCAGCGGAATGAATGCTGTTGGAGATGCGGGCAGAGAGGACATACCCACCGAGACTGCCGCAGACCCGGGAAAATATTTTGCCCATATTATGGTACAGCTGACACGCTTACCAAAGATTGCCGTTGCCACCGGCCGGGAAACGCGTTGGCGGGCAGAGGTACCGCTACCGACCGACTGCCGAACGCCATCGCCCAGAAGGGAGCAATCAACCAACCGACCCGCGACCGCATGTTCACATAACGTTGTGCGGCGTAATCGTTAACGCACTGGTAGACACTGGCTCAGTGGTGTCATATATCAGTGGCGTATGAAGAACAAGATCAACTCCAAAATTTTCTAGATCAAGAACTACCGCGGTTTAAACAGCTCCAAGGAACCACACACCTGGTCGAACATAAAATCCGATTAGTAAACCCCGAACCGATCAAACAGCGTTACCGACTGCGCAACCCCGCTATGCAGGCGATTATCGACAAAGAGGTAGATGAAATGCTACGGCAAGGAGTCATCGAACCGTCCGAAAGCCCCTGGAGCTCGCCGGTTGTAATTGTACGGAAGAAAGACGGATAACCGCGCTTCTGTATTGACTTCTGCAAAGTAAATTCTGTCACCCAAAAAGACGCTTACCCTTTACCACAGATAAACGCCACTCTAGATAAGCTTCGCGGGGCGTGATATTTATCTACGATCGACTTAAAAAGCGGCTATTGGCAAATTCCACTCTCTTCCGACATCGTGCCCGGACGTGCAATTCCGAGTGATGCCATTCGGATTGCATTCCGCACCCGCAACCTTCCAGCGCCTACTCGACCGAATCATCAGTCCAGAAATAGAGTCTTTTGCCCTAGCCTACCTGGATGATATCGTCGTAGCCAGCCGCTCGTTCAAGGAGCATCTTCAACATCTCTCCGAAGTCTTCCGACGTCTTTGCGCCGCAAACCTCCGCATCAATCCCGATAAATGCCAGTTTTGTCGAGGACATCTTCAATACCTGGGCCACGTTATTAACCGCGACGGCATCAGTACCGACCCAGCGAAAGTGAGCGCTATCACGACATTGACACCACCCACCAACCTGAGACAATTGCGGAAATTCCTAGGCATGGTCTCCTGGTATAGGCGATTCATAGCTAATTTCTCCGACCAGGCCCGCCCACTTACAAAACTTCTCCGAAAGAAAGCGAAATGGAAGTGGGAGGTCAAGCAACAGACCGCGTATGAAGAACTCTGCCGAAAACTTGCCGAAGCTCCCGTTCTCACCTGCCCCGATTTCACCAGAAAGTTTACCCTTCAAACCGATGCGAGTAACGAAGGGTTAGCCACCGTATTGACCCAAGAAGACGACGGGCATGAAAAAGTAATAGCATACGCCAGCCACACGCTTAACGGAGGGAATCCGAAAGATGCAACCGTATCTAGAGGGATATAAATTCACCGTAATCACGGATCACCAGACGCTCAAGTGGCTCCAGCGAATCGATAATCCTTCCGGACGACTAGCTCGATGGGCGCTGGAACTCCAACAATATGACTACGACATTATATACCGTAAGGGAACGCTCAACCGAGTTGCGGACACCTTTTCACGGCAACCCGAACCGACCGCCGTAAGCGCCGCACGACCGGCCGAACGTTGCAAGTGGTACGACCGAAAAATGGCCGCTATTCAACAAAATGCAGCCGATAATCCTGAGTATTGTATCCGCAGCGGGAAACTTTACCGCCATATCCTGCACACATTAAATTTTTATGAGACGACATCGGACGAAGACTGGAAACTGTGCATACCCACCTATCAGCGGCCCGAAATACTAAAAGAAGCACATGACGACCCGACGGCAGGACATTTCGGTATCGCTAAAACTATAACCCGCCTTGCGCCACATTAGTACTGGCCGGGGATGTTCCAGGATGCCGCTAAATATGTACGCCACTGCCAAAGCTGTTTGTCACATAAAGCATCGCAACAACAACCCGCGGGGCGAATGTATGCAACGCCAGTCGAGGAACCCTGGGAGACGGTCTCGTATGACTTAATTGGACCTTTACCGCGATCCAAACAAGGACACGTATGGCTAGCCGTACTGCAATATAAATTTTCAAAATTTATTGAATTACAACCGATACGCAAGGCAAGCGCTGGAGTGATATGCTACGCACTCCGAACCTCGTGCTGCGATACGGCCGACCGAAGACCGTTATCACTGATAACGGCAAGCAATTCCGAAGCAAAGAATTTGAGGACCTCCTTCGTAAAGCCGGCGTAACACACCGATTGACCCCACCGTATACACCCCAGTGCAACCCAGTCGAGCGGGCCAACAAAGTCATCAAAACGATGATATCCCAATACATTACCACGTCACACCGAACGTGGGATGAACATCCAGAACTCGCGTTTGCGCTTAACACAGCGGACCATGAATCGACGGGCTATTCACCAGCCTACCTCATCTACGGTCGGAAACCGCCGACACTCGGTAGCATGCAGGTAGAGAACCAACAACCGTCACAAGAAACCATATTCCGTACATTACAGGAAGCGTATGAACTAGTACGAATAAACCTTGCACGAGCTTTTCAAAAACAACAACGCTATTACAATCTACGGCACTGTGATTGGCAGTGCCGGATTAAACCATATGGAGGCCCTTAGGCAATCGAAATCTCGGGCCCCCCTCCCCTAATAAATTTATGATTTAACTACCCAATAATTTTCGTTTCCTTCATTTGTTCAGCAAGTTTGTTCGATTTCTCTTGCAGTTTTCTTCGTTTATCTGCACCACTTAGGTATCTCTTCTTTGTGTTCGTAGACATTTCGTGTGTACAAAAATCGAAAAATCCAAAAATAAGAGCCTAGGACAAGATAAATTCTCTCTGTTATGGACGTTAACGTTAATCGAATTTCAATATAACCAGGGCTTAATTTATACTTTTACGGCTCTAGACAATAGTATATTGTGTTATTAAGAGTAAAAGTGATACTTTGTGTGGCGAGCATGGATGTATGCACGACGAGCGAAGCGAGTCGGACAATTGCATGCGAGCCACACAAAGTCACTTTTACTCTGAATAACACATGCTATTTTTTCTTCAAACTTAGAAATTTTAAAAAATAAACTTCTATTTGACGTTTAATATGTAGGTTACCTGTCAGTTATTCATAATTTTTAGTAACTTTATTCTTAGGTTATCTAGTTTCTATAGTGACATTTAGGGCGATATTACAGATTTCTATTGTACAAGTTCCTTCTTATTGGTTGATTCTACATACGGCGGCGAATAAATTATACGGCGGCTAGAATAAAAAATTATTTTACGGAGGCATAGAAATTAAACTTCAACCTTGTCAATCACGTCACAGAAGATGTCACTTTTATGACGTTTGAAGAAAAAAAATATTTTTGGGCCCTTTATTATCATGAACACATATGCTATTCTCTACATAATACGTCGATTCTAGGAAATTTCGTTAATTAAAGGAACGGCACAATTTATACAAAGGCAAAATCTACCGCAGTTCGGCGTACTGTATGAGTTAAAAAAATCTAGACTTATAGTTAATAATAAAATAACAAATTTAGTTCATTTTCAATTTTTTTGCATCTTACATCGATTTCAAAAATCAAATCAATATTATTTTAATCCAATATAGAGGAGCGCGGGGCCCCTAAAAGACACGGGGCCCGTAGGCAATTGCCTACTCTGCCTAATGGGTAATCCGACACTGGTGATTGGCGTCCGTCTATCGGAGAACAAGTGATGAAGAAAGAACGCCATTTATCCAAAAAAAGGCAAGGCTTTAACGCAATGCTAGCTGCCGTTTATTCTGGCCCGTATAGAGTGCACCTCTCACCAGTAATAGTAGATATGCGAACTACCGGAGGGCGCTACTTACGCCATATACATGTAAGCGAGCTGAAACCATGTGGAGAAGGGAGCAGTCGCCAGGGTGGGGATGACGAGCCAGCAGCGCGTCACGCTGCATCAGTCAGTAATCCGCACAATGTCAGCGAGCACAGACACACTCGACGCCGTGCTACAGGAGACATGAGTATGAGATCATTACGCGTGAACGTTTCACGCTCCTAAAGAAAGGGGGGGATGTAACGCCAGCATCTACATAGCGCGAAGCCGACGTTGCTAACTGGCTGTCCGGCTAGTCTGGCAACTACTATATAACGGCTATATAAGCCCGGACACTAGTCCGGCGAGCACCTTTTCCTTCCCATCCGTCTCCAGTCTAACTACCTAGCATACGGCGTACTGAGCCGTTCCCAAGGCGTATTGAGCCGGTCTTACCTGAACCGTACTAAGCCTTTCCCGCTATACGGCGTACTGAGCCGTTCCCAAGGCGTATTGAGCCGGTCTTACCTGAACCGTACTGAGCTTTTCCCGCTATACGGCGTATTGAGCCGTTCCTAAGGCGTATTGAGCCAGTCTTACCTGAACCGTACTAAGCCTTTCCCGCTATACGGCGTACTGAGCCGTTCCCAAGGCGTATTGAGCCGGTCTTACCTGAACCGTACTGAGCCTTTCCCGCTATACTGTCGGCCCCGAGTCACCGCGTGGGAACCGTATCGCGTTCGTCAACAACCGAGTACAGCACGGAAAGGTGCGCCATTACCTCTATCGCGAACGCGTACTATCGTATCCGGGACCGTAACCGCAGCCTCGCCGTATCACCGTGTCTGCTTTGTTACAGGTTGCCCTAGCCCGGAGAACTAGCTTTGGCAGTCGCCAAACAATAAACGGCCATCATCATTTTTTATATATTACAATAAATTGTATTTATTTTTATTAATATAAAATATATATTTATTTATCTTTGGGTTGAAACAGAAGTGTTTGCTTATTCCTCTAGTACCATTCCCGCCTGACTCCCATCCTCGCTCCTGAACCCTGGTAACTCTGAGTACCCGACCGGCGGGGAATGAGAGACGTTACATAGTTGTTATTTATATTTTTATTGTCATTTTTAGTTACTTAGGTAACTCAAAAATTTAGCGTGTTTTAAAGGTCGATTTAGACACGCTTCTGTGTAATTTGACAAAATATCTTTACCTGGAGGTAGATTAGCATTTGTTGTTTACATTACTTTAATTTTGATTGATATTGCATAGCAACTGTAAAGCGCACGGCGTGTTTTAGTCTTGCTTTTTTGCACGCTTTTTAGTTTATTTAACAAGGATTACGATGCAGGTATAATAAAAAATACATTAAATAAGTAACAATATTTACACATTAATGAATCACTAATTTATGTATATTAGTTGTAATAAAATAATGTCACGCACTATCCTTAAATAAAATGAGATAAAAATAATTTTGTATATTTCTTAAAATAATAATATAAATATATTGGCTGGTATTAAAACAAAAATATGTGTTTGTTTAAAATCTTAGAATAGAAAAATTTCATTTACAAGTCTTAATTGTAATCCTCTAAAAATCTGTGGCCCCAAGCGTGCGCTTCTTGGGCCTAATAGGTAATCCGCTGCTGATAGCGTATAATTTGTTGTACGTAAATAGAACATGGTGCCCCTCAAAGAACTCCGAATAAGCAGCGACAAAGTCATGTTGGAAGAGGAGACGAAATACAGTCATCCATATTCTAACTCACTCTTCACAAAAAAAATACCTTGTTATTCATCGTACCAGTCAAGAAAAAAATTCCATCAGCTACTTTAATGTCAATAATGGGTCCGAATGTAGTAAATATTTATAATACTTTTAAGCTCACTTAAGCAGAGGAAAGAGTATAGAAAGATAATTAAGAAGCTTGAAGAATACTGCATAAGAGTAAATGTAAAATATGAACGTTACAAATTCTTACTGAACTGAGATGCAGAGCATAAAACTGTTCATTTGGAAAGATAGCTTGATATGCGACCGAATAGTTGTAAGTATAGAAAATGACCAAGTTACGGAACGACTTTTTGCAGAAACCAATTTAACGCTAAACATTACAATTAACATTTACAAAACAAGTGAACAAGCGAAGAAGCAACTAAGCGCTATCAAAAACGGAGAAGAAATCCAAGCAAATGCTATTCGAAGACAAATTCTTAATAATAACATTGCTGATGATAAAATCAAGCAACAAAAGGAAACTATCCATTGTAGACGATGTGAGAACATGCACGGATATCAAGAATGCCCAAATGGAAGAAGAGAGTATGGAAGAAATTCTTACTCTAATTATAAGTACGATCTAAAACCAAAATATCGAAGCAAATTCTTACACTCACGCACCCAAACGACTAAGAAATAAAGTTCAAATTGGACACCGGCGTACAGTACAGAGAAATAAAAATTATTACAGTATCCTTCAAAGACAGATAGGATAGTGTCGAAATACTAAGCAAGCAAATTTTAGTTTTACCTTTACTCAATACTATTTATGAATTACATCAACTGACCTACTAATATACTTTATTGGTGGCACTAGAATGTGCTGATTTAGATTTGTTACAAAAGTTACCAGTTTGTCCGGCGAGGAATTACCAAACTCCATCAGAATTCAAGTCAAGAAAGAACTGGATGATATGACAAATCAAGATATTATAGAGGCAGTAAATGACCCCACACTAGCTGTCTCGCCATTAGCAATTGTCCGCAAAAAAGATACAATAAGGATATGCATGGATCCTTTACAACTAAATAAAAGATTGAAGAGAAAATATTACCCCTCGAATATACTAGAAGATATAGCTACCAGACCGAATGGTTATAAAATGTTTATAATCCTTGATTATAAAAAGGGATTCTAATACCATGGGGCAGGTATAAGTGTAACAGACTACCATTTCACCACGCCTCAGCTGCCGAAGTTTTCCAACAGGTGATATGCGACATGACAGGAATTGAGTGTAGCAGGAACAATTAGACAAAATAACAAAGAAAGTAATTAGAAGATTTCAGAAAGTGATACTAAAATTAAATCATGACTAATGTAAATTCAAACAAAGGGAAGTTACCTTTCTGGGACACCGGCTCACAAGCGAAGATCTATTACTCGACCCAGGAAAAGTCGAAATAATTTCGCCAATAAAGGCGCTATCTAATGGAAAGAAGCTACAGCGATTCTTAGGAATGATTACTTGTTGGTAAATTTATTCCTAAACTAGCAGAGTAGCAGAGTTAACCGTTCCATTAAGTCAATTAATGGGGAAAACATGCTAGGAGTCGGACCAACTCATAACAAAAGCGTTCGACAAATTAATAGACTGTCTAAAAAAACCACCACTATTGAGTTATAGTACCTATAGTACTAATTTGTTAACGACTAATCAGACAGCCAACTAGAAAAGGAAGCTTGTGCTATAGTTGCGGCAGGGGTGATCGCCCCCCCCCAGGATTAGGTGTCTTAATGCACACAAAATTTTATAAATTTATTGAGAAAATGATTATTCAATTCTTTTGACTTTCAAATTAAATATTCCTTAAATACTAAAACCTTATTTCTTATTTAGCACTCGGTACTGGCACTTTACGTATTATATTCGGTATCATTCGGTCAATGTGGGCTGTGCACTTCCCGGTGAAGAACGTTCTGAACTTTTTTAGTACAACCGAGAATACAAACGCAAACGCACGCTCTTTACTTGTAAGCTTATACCTACTTAGCTACAATATACTGAAGACTTGTTCATATTAGGTATATTAATTTGTAAATGACAATTATTTTATTTTTAATAATATCATTATTACAGCTTGATGCGACATAAGAAAAACATAAGAAAAATCAATCAAAAATCGACTTTGTTATTTAATTCATTTATTATTGCCAATAAGATATTTTAATTAAATACCTTATTTTATTATTATTTATAGAATATAATTTTTTAGTTGTTCTAACAGAAAGAAAATAAAATATATTTTTTTATATACATTCAAAAGCAAATCGCCCCCCCTAGAACATTATCCTGAATCCGCCCCTGTACTGTTAACATTACATTCGCAATAACATTAGTTCGCTATGCGCTTCGGTACAGGACTGACATGTAATTCCTTTACCTGCTCGGTCGTTAGCGTTGGGTCAACGCTCACAGCTTACCTGCGTGGTCGAGCGAGTCGAGCCTATCTGTGTACTTCCCGCGGTGATGTTTTCCGAAGCCACTGGATGCGTTGAGTATCTTGTAACATGGTGAATTCCATCAGCACTGCTCGCGTTTGTTGCGCTGCCCGGGCCTCTGGTTACGTAAAGTATCTGAGTGCTGTGAGGTAGTGAGTGAAACTGACAGTGATAGTGACACTTATGTGGTCAGCCGTGTGTAGTGGGCCCCAGTGATTCCCATCTGTACCCTCAGTAAAGTGATAGTGACACTTATTATGGTCAGTTGTGTGTAGTGCGATCCCCTGTATCAATTGTTCAATCCCCCCATGTTCAGTGCAGAGTGCTAGTGCGTCCCAGCCTTCCTGAAGCTGAGAACGAGTCACCCCTGCCTTGCAAAACCCAGAAGCCGGTAGCTAACATCCCCAAACGAGACGTACTACATCATCAACATCATAGAATCGTTCATGCCGCAGATAGACTCTTTTTCAGAGTGAATAGCCATCATCACTAATCAAGGCCCGCCAATCTCGGAGAGCATTCAACTTGAGCTAAATGATTGAGACTGAGCTCCTTAGAGCCGAAGTGCAACGTGTGACTGCTGCCTCTGAAATGATCACGAGAGCTGCAACAAATACTAACTAACCGCCAGCGGCGTCACCTTGCAGGAAAACCACCAATGACACCACAACTGAGGTTGTAGTACCGCCCTCTACAGCAATTCAGACTACCAGCCCCAAACCCACGACTTCAATCAACATCAAGAAGTTAAAATGAACGCGACGGACACCAAGCAGCTATCACACAACTCTGACGGACTTGTAGTTGTAGAAAATCGTAGCAAGAAAATAAAAATGTCGTCTCAAATGACTACCACGACCACACAAATAAAGTAGCAGCAACAACCGCTGAAATGATGTTAGTTGCCATGCAATCTCTTCCATCTCTCATGGTCTCTGAAAGTCCGAGGAACTTGAATACTTTGCTCATCATGTACATGCAGATGTAATACTGGTGGGTGAAACATTTCTACACCCCTACAAGTACGTACCAAGGCTGAGAAATTAAAATTGATAAGTAGACGACAATGTTGAGAGACGCCTTCAGAGGAGAAAAGAGAAAGAGTTGGGCCAAAGTTCTCATCATAGCCGATGAGGAGGAGGACAAATATTTAAAGTTATGCAAGGCTCGGCGAAGTAAACGTGCTGCACCAAGGGCAATATACGGCAAGCAAGGTCTCATGTATACCGCAACGGAGAAAACATGTGCTCTCCAAACTACGCTAATGCAAACATGGACTTCACTGAGAGCACTCAAAAATCCTTACGGCGACAACAGCGCCAGACCAGTCAAGAAGTCCTACCGATTACCACGCCATCCCATGTGCAGCAACTTCTCAAACGTGTCAACGTTAAGAAAGCTCCAGGACAGATGAAGTGTCGGCAACAGCTCTGCGAGCTTTACCGATGAAGTCTATCGTAGCGCTCACCAATATCATCAATGCACTATTACGACTGTAACACTTCCCAACCAGTTGGAAGAAAGTCGTAATCATCACCATACCGAAGCCAAGGAAAGATGCTAAATTGGCAAAAATCGCCGAGACAGTGATTTTGGAAGAGTTGCAGTCCATCATAGAAAAGCTTAACATCCTTTCAAAGGAACAGTTTGGCTTCAGAAACATTTACTGAACCACACAACAATTAGTCCTAGTGATAGATTTTGTTGCACAAGGCAGGGAATAAAAAATGGCAACAGGCCATGTAGAGAAAGCATTCGACAAGGTGTGGCACCAGGGCATGCTGCCCAAGTTGTTACAACATGGATTCCCGCTGCACCAAGTCAAACTCATTGCATTGCACCAAAAAGCCCGCAAATTCCAAATGCTACACGAAGAGAAGGTGATCATGGCAGGCGTCGTACAGAGCTCTCTGCTATCTGTCCTGCTTTTCAACGTATACGTGAGTGACATACTGCGCCCAGTTACAGCCAAAGCGATGGTTGCCCAGTATACAAGAGCACGGGTCTAAGGATAGTGTGACGAAGCAGGGCTTCGCACAAAATAACCGGGAAAGAAAAACGTAAAAAAAAGCTTACTGACCTTTTTTGAAACATCGAAATACAGCAGACTGCCAATAATTGTGTCAAATCCGTCTTGCAGTATGCCCGAACTTTATGGATCTTTCATGATCGTAATTTCCGTTTAAAGACATTCCATACCTACAATACATAGTTTCTTTTTAAGTATTCTAATTAGGGTGAACTCAGGGATGAGAAATTGAGTTCACAATGATGATTTCTAGACATGAAAATGATTTTGACACCTTGGCAGGTTAAAGCGTCGTTTTTTTTCGCGACCCGCTCAAACTGCAAGCAAGATCACTCCCCGGTGCTTGGTAGCCAAAATCAGTCAAAAACGCGGATTGACGCCGACCGACGCCGGGCGTCGATGTTAAGGAAAATAGCGATTCGTGCATTTGGTGACTTACTGAGACTCACTGACCATCCTGCTTCGCTGCTCGCTCGCTGGTGTCTACAGAAAACGCAAATATTGGGTGAACCCTAAGTGTAATTTAGACCAATAAAACCACGTCTGATCCTACACTGTGTTTGCTTCCATTTCCTGGACAAAACCCGACTCTGCTACCCGAAAACCGTTTGGCGCCCGAGGCAATTAACGCCAAACTCCTTGCGCCCAACCGCAAAGTTCGTCGCAATAGTCACGATACGTCTGAAACAAGCCATGGACGTCGTGGAAGAATGGTGTCGTTATTGGAGGATTAGGATCAACCCCAGCAAAAGCACTGCAATTCTCATTACCAGACGACTGCTATAGCCGTTTGGAGAACTCCGACTGTTCGACAGGTCAAATCCATGAAGATACCTACCTAGCCATTACCATCGACAGGCGGCTGAATTTCAAGTAGTACATCAGTGACACCATCCTCAAAGCCAAGACGACGTACGCGAGACTGATCACTCTCCTGGGAAAGAAAAGCAAGATTTCTCTCAAGAATAAACTGAGAGTATACAAATCAATTATAAGGTCGCAATTCTTATATGCCTGCCCAGCATGGGGAGTTTCCTCTAAAATATCAATACAACGCCTGTAGGTCTGCCAGAATAAAATGCTGCGTAGAATTCTAAACGTCCGGTGGTTTAAGCACTAGAACCATCCACAAAGACTCCAACATGAAGTTCCAAATTCTTTGACATCATGAGTAACCACAGCAACGATGAAGCCAGAGCAGCTGTGATAAATGTGCAGCAGCCAAGAAGATGTAAGAGGCCAGTATACTTGATTTTATTATAAACAAGTGCACACATTAATTAAAGTTGAAAACAACTGTTAAGAAAGGAACAATTGATAAATATTAAAAATTGAGCAAGGACAAAGGGAGCCGAAGGTCTCAGTTCTCCTTATAAATGAAACAAAACAATTTTCAAGAAATAAATAGAACAGCATAAATATAAATTAAACAGTCCCACTATAATTATAGGTGAACAATGCAAATTAATATACATGCAATAATTGGAAAGGCTTATACACATCAGCGGAATACATGTTATTTTTTGTGTGAACTAAATGATAATAAAATGATAATAAACACAAAACATAAATATTCTTGACAAGAATGTAAATTTACAATGCAAAGATTGCGAAGAAAATGTAATTTTGAATTTATCAATAAATTTTCATAATCGTAGATATAATGTTCCTAATACTGTTACTAAATAAATTCTAGATTTGATGGATGCATTGGTCACTATTTGGAAGTTTCAATACTGAAAGAAAAATATAAAGACATATCATTTATCTGGTCGCTTGGACGTGGCTGGACAGGTTTCTAGATGGTTGGTGGAGTGGAAAATGGAGAATGCGGCGGGAGTAGTACGATGATCGCACTCAGGTACTCAGCATGGGTGTAAAGTTAGTGGCATGAACAGCAACACCCTCGGAATCCTTGATGTGAAAATAACTAAATCTTCCTGAGAGAAATTTTGTGAATAATACTCAAATCAGACAACGAAATAATTATTCTTCGCTAAACTAACTTTTTTTTTGTTGCACCAGATCCGCTTATAATAATCTCGTATGTTTTCACTAACGTTTGGTGGTAACAGAAAATATTACTTTCAAAAAAGAGATTAACTGCTTCATGTGCTTTTTCTGTAACCAGAATTCGAGAAGGTAGGAAATATTGTTGTTTGTTTTTATTTTTCAATTTTTTTTATGAAATTTCAATTTTTCAAAAAGAAAATCTGAAGATGATGTTTTTATTGGCAAGTAAAAAATTCCGGCATCAAGTCTGTCGAATGAACTTGAAGAACACAACGGGCGTGACGATGAGTAACAGTAAACTTCAGTGATGTACTTTTAAAGTGTTTTAAGCTGAATTTGTGTTTTATATATCAACTTTTATTATTTCTTTTACATCTGTGACAGTATTACAAGATTAGTGCATAAATGATCTCTTTATGTATAGTTTGTTAAAAGTTTGCATCACTACCACTTCTCAAACAGTTTTTATTTTAATATAAATATCATTTTTAAACTTAATATAATTTCAATACAGGTTAAACTTTAAAGAATGTAGACTTATACTGTAATGTAATATTAATTTATTTTTTACACATATAATGTGGAAACAGAATATACTTTCAAAATATTTTTTCCACGAAAACAACAGTTTGCCAACAAAATCTATATTCCTAACGTCATATTGATTATTTGAAACTCGTTTATTAATATAAACATTTTCATCGGATTTTCATCAATAGTCTTAGTGTACCTGATACTTTGAAATTAAATTGTAAAAAAATAATGCTGGAAACCCCCATTTATATCCATTTTATTCAAATGGGTGCGGGGGCGGGGGATTGAAAACATAATCTTTTCGGGTGAAATCGTGTAATTTTCCAAGTAAATAAATGTCAAAAGTGACAGAATTTTATATACAAATATAATAATGAATTAAACGTATGAAAGGTTATATAATAAACTAACGAAACTACCAATACACAATGAAACACATATTTTAGACGCCAAAGTCACATTAATAAATGACATAAATGTATTTATTTTTAATTATTACTTTTGTCAGCATATTGTCAAATATTATAAACTAAATAAATCTCCTTCATGAATCAATTTTATTGATATTTATTATTAAATGAAAGATACGTAGAGTTTGTAATGTTCGAATAATAAATATTAAGTTTTATTTTTTCAGGTATTTTAATAAACGGATTAATAGGAAACGGATTAATAAAACTAGCCGTTGTAAACTTATTGTTTAAAAATTATGCTACTTTAAAACTAGCCAGAGACCATGTATTTTAGCCGTCTATGAAAAAAAGTACAATCGCGACAAGAACCCACATACGTCAATTGTACGGACATTATTATTTAATTATCGCCGATTCCAATTCAGGATATTTTGATGTTGTAAAACAACCAATACTATTAATGTTAGAAAAACGTTTTCTACAAATGACATACTAGACTTACATATTACTTAAGAATAATGGGACACAGAATACATCCGAACAATTTAAAACGTTCCACAAAACTGTGACGCTCTCTCTTGGCTATATCAGCCTTATGCTGGTTTGCGGAATACTCTTCTGAGGTAAAAGGTGCTCAAGCGCCAATCGGTCGAACGGTCGGTCAGAAAATTTTTTTTGGAATGCCACTAGAGAGGTGGTAAGGTTCGGGTGCTCAATAGAGATAAGGGTTGCACAGTTTTGGGTTTTTAAAGAATACTCAGATTTGGAATATTGTCTTTATTTAAATTTAACAGCACGATTCTAGTCTGTTAAATAAATAATCAGCCGTTATCCGTAACCTATAACTGAGAATTTGACAATTATTCTAACAAATATGAATCTTGAAGAATTAAATAATTTGTTTGATGACAATGACGAAGATATAATTCCATTTATATACAGGGTGATTTCTAACGTACGGACGAAACTGATAGGGCAACTAGAGGGGACCAAAATATAGTTTTTTTTTAAATAAACTTTTGATCATAATCGAATAACAAGAAAGATACAGCGGTTTAAAGTTCTTATAAACTTAAGCATTTTTTATAAAATACGGTAATAACTTACGTTTTGAATTCAAATTTAGAATATTTGAGAGTTAATTAAACAAAGTTCAGTTAAAATTTTATTAAAATTTTTATAATATGAAAGGCATGTCTATTTAAATTGTTCTTAGAAATATTCGGTCACGGGTGTTCGTTATTGAGAACCGCTGATTTATTTAATCTAATCATGTATGTAGGTAAGTCAAAATAACTTAAACGTCAAAAATTAAATAGGTTATTTGTTATGTTATTAATTCGACTGAAATGGTTAATTTCACTAACGAAGAATACGTAGACATGATTATGGTGTATGGAGCTGCTGAAGGAAACGCTGAACGCGCACGACGTATGTATTTGGAACGATTTTCAAATCGACAAATGACAGTAAGCTCAGCGGTACGCAATACGTGGGCGTTAATTTATAAGAACTTTAAACCGTTATATCTTTCTTGTTATTCGATTTTGATCAAAAGTTTATTGTAAAAAAAACTATATTTTAGTCCCCTCTAGTTGCCCTGTCAGTTTCGTCCGTACGTTAGAAATCACCCTGTATAATATAAGATCGTATACAATAAGAGATCGTCCAAATTATATAGAAACGTGCACTAATGAAGAATTTTATCATAGATTCCGATTTTCAAAAAATATAGTGATGAATAAAATTTTACCTGCCATAGAACCCTTACAAAGAATTAATTCAAAAAGGTTCAAAAATTATAAAGTAATTATGTAATCGTTGACAATATTGTAATCATAATTATTTATAGAGTTCATGATTTGGATGCTTTATCTCAACTTCTAACGTTACGATTTTATTCAAGTGGAAATTTTTATATTGTTCGTTTCTATTTTCTGTTGTACAGGTATATCGTCACTATTTCCAGCATTAGGTAATCCAATTATTCCCAGTTGTAATTGAGAATATAGTTGATCCTAAATACCATGCATATTTTATGTCTGTGGGTGGACCACCACCAGTTCCTTTATTATGTTTTTTCGAATTTGAAATTTTTTCTTTAAATTTCTTTTTACATTGTCGTATTTTACTTTTAACGAATTTATATCTCGTTTTATATTTGCGTTTAACGAATTAAATGCGTCAGATATTCTTTTCCATGCCTTATTTTTATCTTTGGCACTTGCTGCATCTGTTTTTTGGTTCTCTATTACATGTATTTCGTCTAATATACATTTCATTAGAGAATCTACTTCTGTTTTAGTAAAGTTCGTACCTCTATCGCGTTTCTTATCCATTTTCAATATTTTTGCATTTGACAGAAACAAATAAACAAATTCAACTGACAGGTAGTAACTTTGATTTACGTTTGCACTTTAAAATTGTTTTTTGTCTTCTTTTACATTATAGAAATAATCAAAAGCGTACGTTTGTTATAAGTTCATGTAAATTTAGGGATATTTTTATTGTATTGCCAATTCGAGTTAATCGTTGGTTAGTTAATCAGTTAAAAAATTTGTCAAGAAGTACTCACTTCTATTTAATCATGATTAAAAGATGTGATTAATTTAACAGTAGATTATTTAATCAGTCTTTTAATCAGAAGCAAAAGTACGGGCCCTTAAACAATTAAAAGAAATTGAGAAGAAATATGCAGACAGAAATACAAGAGTTTTTCCAGATTACGAGGAATTAGAAAATATACTTTTCGTACTCATGCATTGAAATGTGTTGTTTCGCGTTGCCTAACAACGCCTGGAACGTCAATTTCCCAGGTCTCCACCAGATAGGTGACCGGGAAATTTTGGAAAAAACACTCCTACTTCTACAGCATTTATTAAAAAACTATATTTATAATAAAATAGTATAATGTTTTAAACATTCTTTTACCTAATAATATTAAAAGAAAATAGGGGATTATTGAACGAAATTTAATGTAGAAAAAGTAAATTTAGTGCATTTGATATACAATGTTGGCAACAACTGCTGTCATGTTGACAGATTGACAGCACTTGTTAGTACTGAAACACATAACCACAAATCATTTTGTTTATACAATAAATAAAAATATTTGTACAAATAGAAAATTAATTATTGATTTTATGATTTTCGTACGAAAAATATTGTACAAACCTCTTGCGTGAACTGGGTTTCCGGAATCGTTCTATGGCAGCGCTCGCGAGCTCGCGCCGCCAAACACTCCTCCGGAAACCAGTCGTTCCCGCATTTGGTATGTAAATAACTATTACAGTACCCAGAACCCAGAAGAATGAATGGTTACCAGAAATCATAAAAAAATGCCTTGAACCTGGGTTATATATCATCAAAACACCTGATGCTAGCAACTTATAGACAAAACTGATGCTTTCTAAAACATCACAATTCTACAAACGAGGATGAAAATCAAATTCCAGTAACAAGATCTGACAGAAGAACAAAATCAGTAATAAAATAAAATCTTTAACAAGAAAAGGGGGATGTCAAGGATTACCATATCATTGGTAATGCTTAAAAAAAAACGCGTCAGTTAGTAAAGAACTTCATGTCATTGTATTTCGTTAACTGGACGATAGCAAATTCATGGTTAATACAAATGCACATAAATGATTTAGTATCTTCAATTATTACTATTAAAGTTAAAAGTACGGTTACTAAGACTACAAATATTGATTAATAATGGTACCTAACGAGTTATTTTCGGAGTTATTTTTTACACAAAACACAATCACAAATGACAGGACTTTGACATATTGCAAAATGAAACGAATTTTTGAAAAATACCATGGAAATGGATATTCGTTTCCTATGAATGACTTTTAATACACTTCATTTTGGATACCTTTTTCTGATTTTGAAGTAAATTAAATTATGACCACGCAAACAGTAGTATAAGCATTACCAATGAGAAGGAATACGTATCTCAGACAATAATTGCTTTCGACTAGTAAAATGTCCTTATTGTTTTAATACCTAATTTATTATTGAAGTTTTATTGTGTTTGGTATTTGTTTGTGTGTGCATTGTGAAGGGACGTAACTACGGAGGGGCCTGGGTGAGTTTATGGCCCATCTAGTCGATTATTTGACCTCCTTTGGTCCATCCAAAAAAATATCCTAGTTACGTTCTGAAATTGTGATATAATGGGAAGCATATTTTAGGAGTATTGGAGCGGGATAGAAGTTGATCCCTGCGTTTACAATGGGGTCATCCCACATTTTTTTTTTTGAAAGTCTAGTGGCTACAAAATATGTAAATTTCAAATATCAATTTGCCCAAACGTCACGAATCAAAATGTTAAGCTCACTCTTGCAAAGTGTTAACTAAGATAATTTATATTTTCTTGTTTACGTTACAAATTTATAGTTATATACTAATAAAATATTTACTCAAAACAAAAACAATTCGACCACTGCGTATTTTTCGTCAGACACTATGACTCGTATGCTCACTTACATTGAAGTACTTAAAATTTTCATTATTTCAACTGTCAACTTTCAATTATGAAATTCTGAAGTATATCGTGAATTTTATTTTAAGTATTATTTATTTGGACTAATACATATTTCAATTAAACGAACATACAATCTATTTATGAAAGATAATTATATTTAAGACGATTCTCTTGTCCTCCATATACCGGGTGTCCCAGCTCGACCGACACTTGGGAGTTTTACATGGGAAATCAGTTAATTATGAATAGTATCTCCCCAGTGCAAGATACTAACTTGAAATTTTGTATACTTATCGGAGAATATTAATTCTATGGACCACACTTATTTGAAATATGCAATTTTGTCTGCAGGGCGAGATTTATTAAATTTAAAATCTAATATTTTCGTTCAAAATCAGACAGCCATGGAAATAAAAGAAAATATTTATCTGACAGTTTAGTGAAGTAACACTGATTTTAATTCTTACTCCCTTTATATTAATATTTTTTAATTTGAATTTAGTTTCTTTTTGTTAAATAATATACCAATATTACAAAAATATAAATATCTACACTGGCATGTCATGAACTGTCAGAACTGTCACATAGATATTTTCTTTTATTTCCATGGCTGACTAATTTTGAACGAAAATGTTAGTTTTTATAATTTAATAAATCTCGTCTTGCAGGCGAAATTACATATTTCAAATAACTGTAATCCATACAAATAATATTCCTCAATAAGCATACAAAAATTTAAGTTAATATCTTGCACTGGGGAGATACTATTCATAATTAACTGATTTCCTATGTAAATCTCTCATGTGTCGGTCGAGCTGGGACACCCGGTATGTCATGAAACATGCTTATAGATTTACAGAGATTTTCTCTGTCTCAAATAAGCCAGCTCAATATTTTTTTATACAGTAAACTATAAACCTTTCTTAAGCCCCGTACGGAGAGATATTAATGTTATTATTACCAATTAACATTAAAAAAAGAAAACATGTAAAAATTTTGATTTTTTCATGGCAAAGTACTATAAAGGAGAAGATAAATTTTGAAAAATGAATCCGTATCGGGGAAGATATATTATTAATAAATTGAATTTCTTTAAAATATTTAATAATTACATAGATATTTATGTAATACAAAATAAAAAATATAATTTTATGTATCTCTATGAGAGTTTCTATCTGTAATAATATTGAGCGCCTTAGTTCCAACTATTTACTGCGAGAGATAAGATAAAAAATTCCTGTAAATAATACTGTGGAACAACAACGTAATAATTATTTTTGATACATTGAAAGATTAAAACAAACTACTACCTACCTGAAATTTCACCAAAATTTGCAAAATGCGAATATCCCATTTTTTTGTAACAGTGAAAATTTTATTATACAACAAATTTGTAAGGAATAATAATAACCCTTTACTATCTCAAGTTTTAAAGAAAATAAATGTAATAAAATATTCACTGACAAAAAAAAAACTGTTACTTAGCTGCAAGCCCTGATGGTATTATAGGAGGAGATACTTTGGTCAAGATTAAATGTCCTGCAAATGTCGGTAACACATTGGAAAAAGTAATAAAAAGGTAAGTATAAAAAGGAATCATATCAGCTTCATGTAACAGGAAGAAAATTTTATTACTTCTTTTTCTGGACACCATTTGGAACGCTGGCTGAAAAAGTAGATAGTTGTAAATTGTTTATTATTTTTGTTATTATAGATAATTCGGATATTTTATCGATTGCAATGAAAAAGAAAGCTGTACAACTAGATGTTGTAGCAGTCCTACATACTAAATTTCAACATATAATGGTTAATTGTTTTGTGTTATGCGAAAAATAAAAAAATGACTTTTCGAATAAAGTGTTCTTTTGGTATTACAGACTGCAATAGAAAAATGTTTTGAATATTATTTATTGTTATTGTTATTGCCAAGAAACTTTTTCCAGTTAATTTCTTGTAGCTGATAGGTTGACGCATATATTGAAAAAGTGGGAGAAGTACCTGCCTACTAGCTACATCGTCCTTTACATTTCCAAAACATCTCGAAATTTGGCATTTGGGCCTATATAATTTCGGGTATGCCGTTTCACCTTTATATCGTCTGTGTTAGTGTAGGTGTCAGATATGCCTTTGTGTGAGGTTTTGATTCGTGACATCACAAAATTACGGAGCGGGAGTATATTTTAAGAAAATTATGAATGAAAAGTATTTTTTTTTTGGATATTTTATATTGTAGTATATATATTAACAGTCGCATATTCCTTCCATCTAAAAAAAAATCACAACATTTTTTTGGGATGACTCCATTTACAATCAACAATTATTTTTTTGTATAAAATTTTATTTAATATATCCTGTAAGCACATACATCGGTAAAACTTGACTTTTTGGCCAAACCTAATATTGGTTACGTAGGAACAGAGTTCACCAACTGAAAAATACCAACAATCAAGTAATTTCAATTGATTATGAATATTTTAAGAAAGAAATTTGTAAAATTGTGAGCTGAATTATCTATTTTTAACATTACAATGCCCAAATAAGCATATAAACATAAATATAAATAACTATTTTATAAAAGTGATTAAAATAACATGTGTTATGTATATAATTGAATATTTTCTGCATAATTAACTATAATCAGCTTAAAACTAACTAAACTACTAACCTAACCTAAATATTAACGTGATAAAAAGAAACATAACATAAAATACAAACATGAAACGCTTGGTACTGTGCAGATGAAAGTTTATACTTTGCGGTCAATTTCAGCTTTGGCCATAAAGAGTTTACCACATACATATATTTACATAATTATATTATCTAGTGTGGATTAATTAATGAGATATTAAAAATTAAAACCAAATACGTATGTACTAAAATTTGCATTATATCCTTTCGGCTTTCATCCAAATACCTCCTACTGCTTGGGACAGAAGACTCTTGGGGTCCATCACAAGTGGATCCTGTGTTTTCGAACTGAGAGTAAACCTGTAGTTCTTCAGCAGTGTTATAAGTCCTACTTTAGTTTGCAATAAACCAAATCTCTGACCTGTAAAATAAGACTCATTTATTAAAATTTGTCTACTGGTTATTGTACTATTTATCTTACTGTCTACATTATTATTTTATGAAGATTGCTGTATTTATCCGCTATGAACGCAACATGACCTTTTTGCCAATTACCAAGATATAAGATTTAGAGTCGTTATTTCGTTTTAAAATTATTAGAAATTTTATTTTAAGGATATTTATTAAAAGATCTAATAAATTAGTTGATATTTGGTTGTAAAATTATCGCATTAGAAGGAAATACATTATAACAAAAGCGTGTATTTAAAAAAAACTGATTTAAAAAAAATATTGTTGTTGAAATATTATCGTACGATCCCAAAGGTGGAAACTTGTAAGTAGAAAATTATGTATATTTAATATCAGCAAGAAAATTTGACGACAATATTTGTGTAAATTACTGTTGAAAGCAAATGGAATAGAATATTGTGCAATAAGGGCAGAAAGTTGCCTATTTCTCTCGAGGTGTGAAAGTTTCGGCACGAGACAAAGTCGAGTGCTGGAATCACGCAAGGTGGGTACACTATACTCTTTCTACGACCACGTTGCTTAACGTTACAGAACAAAAATACGTGCACGAAAACTATTTGACGTAAAAAGTAAAATGGCGCAGCTAACCTCACAAAGAGTATCTTCATTCATACGCAGTGTTGGCAATTACTGTGAGAAATGATATTGTCCATACTGTATATACACAATGTTGCCAAATAGCGTGATAAATGAAGATAAGCAACTTTTAAGTTTTGTATAATGTCAAAAAAATAACACTTTTCATACTAATCATAAAAAATATATTTTACTAATCGCGAAAAAACATTAACTTATATATCAATAAAATAATCTCTCATCTCACTATCTAAACTTGTATAATAAACAAAAATAATTATAAACCAATACTCACTTTTTCTTATAAATTAGACAATTTTCAAAACCAACATACCGACAATTACCATAGCTTCTTAACATATTATTTTTTGGTACCTATGTTAATTTACCAATCCCATTATAATACAAAACAAATACATCAAACAATAATATAATGTAATTCTAATGTTTTTTCGCCGGATAATTTATAGAATTTGTTTATCAGATCAAGTACATCGTACCTTTGTTTAAAAAGTAATTTTTATTTGTACATATTATGTATACAAGCTTAATTCTAGAAACCTTGACATAGAGAATTAACATAGGAAAACAGTTTTTTCTGAAACCGGAGCGAAAGTACAATTTTTGCTCCTAAAATGCAGCGCAAAACTTTCATTTCCCTGAGTATTCATGAAAATATTTAAATATTTTACTTGTACCTCATTTTTTATCCCACAAAATGGGGGCTCCACCGTGATGAGAACACAAGACGAAAGACGCCATTACGACGCACGACGTCATTACGACGCAGTACGCCGCTGACTGAGGCCTCACTCCTTGGAGCCGCTGCACCCTGTTGACGACGCACCACGACCCACTTCCTCTTGCAACACGACGGAACACCACGAGGGAAGATGACGATTCAACGGAGTTTGACGCAAGGACGGCTAACCTCAAAGCGCGGCAAGTGTAAGGTGCGCGACGCGGACCATCGCCAAGTAAGTGACACATGTCTGCCGAAGCAAAAAAAAAGTAAGCAGAAAAGAGCTTCGCGGTCAGTAAAGTCCGAACATAACCTCGACGCAAAAATGACGACGATGGGCGATATTCCGAAGATTAAGCAGATCATTGGAGTAGGGAGCAGCGTCAGTGAAAATTATACAGACGCTTCACAAGCTGATCTTCGAGTACGACATTGTGGAGTTTTCCGGATTTACAATCCTGCGCTGCGAAGCAAAAATGCATTGTGCAAGAATTTGACGAGAGCGACCTTATTTCCGTCGCTAACATCTTATCGCTTGATTATGCATGTCCGAAAAAGGCACTTTCGGAACGCATTTATCACAACTTATGCGATTCAGATCTGCTGAAGAAGATGTGCAACGTAACCGACGATGACGATGACGATAACGATGTCAAAGATGAACGCTACCGCGACGTCAAGTCGAAGCCGGACCATGACGCCTAGACGAAGGTGATGAAAGCTGCTAAAAGGACAACTGGAGGCAAGTCCCATCGAGACGACGGGGCGCGGGCTTCGTCCATGTGCCACCGCTACAAGGACGACTCATCGAGCGAGGACACCTCCGACGAGGACAGCTCCGAGGACGACACGTTGAACGAGGCCGGAGTAAACGTCGCTGTAAGGACGGTGAGCAACTCGAAGATTAACGGCTTCAAGGTGTAGGCGCTTCTAGACACCGGATGCCATCTGAACCTGGTGCGCGATGACATCTATGTAAACGCAGGAAGGCCGACACTGAGGAGCACTGACATCATCCTAACCGGTTTTGGCAAGAGCAAACTTTCACCAAGACGGTACTTTACGACTACAGTCGACGCGGACGACGACAGCTTCGAGGTGGACATCTACGTCGTCTCCGAGGATACCCTGAAGCTGCCGGCCATTATCGGAAACGATTTACTGGACAAAGTCGTGATGAGCAGGAGCGGAATCCAGGTGAGAAAAGTACACGAAGCCGCCGCTCTGATGAAAATAGACGTTGTACGAGAGGATGACCTACACGTCGGCACGTCGATGCCTGAGCTGGTGTCGAAGATCCAGGTTATGATCACCAGCTACCACTCGATTGCGGAGAAGACGACCGACGTGCATATGAACATCATTATGAAGAAAGAGGAACCCGTGTACTGCAGACCGAGACGACTGACTCCGGGTGAGAAGAACGTCGTGGAGAAATAGATACGTGAGTGGATCGACGACGGAATCGTCGAACCCAGCAACTCCGACTATACCAGCCACACGACACGTTTCAGGGGGTTCTCCAACCACAATAGAGTCCCACTGAGCCCAATACGATTTTACACCTTGCGAGTGTCGTGCAACGTCTTCCCAGAGTGGTCTGCTATCGCCATGTTTCCAATCCAGTGTACTCTTTAAGTCCGAGTCATTCTCTTGGTCTTTGCGAAGGTCTTCCGTTTGCCAACTATCATTGACTACTGTTGTTCTGGTGACGATGGAGAGTTTTTCTTCTAGACGACTGCAATGCTTGCATTCATCTTGGTAAGGTCTTCTTGATAATGCATCAGCATTACGATGCCTTTTACCTGCCCGATGTTCGCAAACAAAGTTATATTCTTGTAATCTTTCAATCCATCTAACTGCCTGACCTTCAGAATTCTTAAATTGTAGCAGCCATTTGAGAGCAGCATGGTAAGTTGTTATAAGAAATCTTCTACCGTACAAATATTTGTAGAAGTGCTCCACGGATTTCATGACTGCCAACAGTTCTTTTCTGGTGACGCAATAATTCCTCTCTGGTTTTGACAAGGTCTTCCTAAAATAGGCAATAACCTTCTCTTGTCCGTCTTGTATCTGGGAAAAAACGCCACCAATTCCAACGCTGCTGGTATCTGTATCAAGAACGAATTCTCCTTCTGGTAAAGGATAACTTAGAAAAGGTGCGCTTGTCAAGGAATATTTAAGTTGTTTGAAGACGGCTTGACAGTCCATCTCCCAGATAAATCTTCTACCTTCTTCAGTAAGCCTTGTCATTGGCTTCGCTATGTTGGAAAATCCAGGTACATAACGTCGGTAGTATGTATAGAGATCAAGGAAACTTTTCAATTCGTGTTTATCTCTCGTTACTGGCCAGTCACTTACAGCCCTAAATTTCTCCGGGTCAATTGCAATACCCTTACCAGAAACTACATGTCCAAGATAATGAATTTTTTTTTAAATAAGTGACACTTCTTTGGAGGTTAGCCTTTCTCAATCTTTGGAAAACCTCTTCCAAGTTCTTCATGTGGTCCTCGATCTTTTTTCCTACCACAATAATATCGTCGAGGTAAACCAAACATGTTTTCTACGACAGTCCAGCCAGCATGGTTTCCATAAGTCGTTCAAACGTTGCAGGGGCATTGCAGAGCCCAAATGGCATAACAGTAAATTGCCAAAGATTAGTACCGATGGTAAATGTTGTCTTTTCTTTGTCCTTTGGGTCTTGCCAGTATCCGCTCTTTATGTCAAGAGTTGAGAAAATCTTTGCTCCTGCCAATGTGTCCAGCGTATCGTCTATTTGGGGTAGCAGGTAGCTATCCTTCTTCGTCATGTTGTTAAGTTGACGATAATCGATGTAAAATCTTGTAGGACCATCCTTCTTCTTCACTAGCACCACTGGTGAAGCCCATGGACTGCTCGAAGGTTCAATCACACCTTCCGTCCTAATGTCCTCTATAATTTCTTCTGCTTCTTCCCGCTTCCCCAGTGGTAATCTTCTTGCTGTTTGGCGGATGGGTCTTGTGTCTCCAGTGTTTATTTTATGATGGACTACATTTGGTTCTTCCTTTGTCCTTCTTATCAAATTGGAACACATCTTGAAAGTTCCCAATTAAATTCTTAGCCTTGGTTTTCTGTTCTGCGGTCAAGTCCTGGAACGATGTTGACAGCTCCTTGATTAAAATATTCGGAACTTCACAGGATGTGTTCTTTTTGGCCTTCACAGTTCGAATAATTGATGATACCGCTGAACATTCACCTACTATGGTCCCTTTCTTTAGTACAACGGGATAGAAATTAATATTCATTACTCGAACTGGGATTGTATTGTCGGTTTTGAGCAAAGATTTACCAATTACAATTCCGGTGCCAGTTTTGGTATCATCATTTTTCGGCTGGAGCATGAAAATGTTTCCCTCACAGAAGCTACCCTCTAACTGTGCTTCCACGATTGACTTACGTTATCAATACTCGCATGCAGTGGCGGCTTGTGCTTTTAAGGAATGAAGAGGCAAATTATTTACTTAAAACAATAAACTCTACTTAGTCAAAAAATCATGGAATATATTGCTAGCTAGTAGCTCCGCTGTTATTATTTCATAACTTATTGTCCAGCAAGGACCATCGAAGAGGTGTAGAGTATTTCTTGCCAAGATAGAATAGATTAAGAATTAAAGAAAAAGGTAGATTTTTAAACACTCACTATATGTACTAAAAAAACTGGCTAAGCTAACATAAACTTAATAATAATAATCTGTTACACTTTTATAAAATTTATCTTCTTTTTTGATCTTTGAAATAAAATCTTTTTCGACTGAAATTAATGCAATATCGCTAAGTTGATTTTGATCCATAGAATTGCGCAGATAAGTTTTTATTCGTTTTGAAGTTGTAAAACTCCTTTCCACAGATACTGAACTGATTGGAATAGTCACAATGATGTTCAAAAACTTATAAAATTCTGACATGCAAAAATTTAAATCGTTTTTAAACATATAAGTTAACATATCAGTTGGCGCCTTGTTTCCATTAAATAATGATATGTCGTTATAACAGAAAGCTTATTTTTTTATTTAATAGGGACCAAAAAAGAATAATCTTCTAGCAAATTTTTAAACAAATTTTCAGGAAATTCTTTTAAATAATTTGGATATTTTTCGGTGGTCAAAGAATCAAAAAGTAAGTTGTCTAAATCAGAAAATACAACTTGAATTTGGCCAATTATTGTTTCTAAAATTTTAATAAAAATTTGTCGGTGTTGTTGTTTTAAATTTAAAATATCACAAGTAGGTTTTCTTTTTTTTAAGAATGGGATCTGTTTCAAACTCTTGTCATTTCTAAACATTTCTAATTTTTTTGTTAACGAGCTTAAACGTTCTTTTGCAAACGTAATATCTGTATTTCTGCTTTGTAAAATGGATAAAATCACGTCAGTTTGTTCAAAAATTAAATTATTATTATTATAACTAGACCCCCAATCCAAACATTCTTGGAAGAGCCGCTGCACCGTTACCGAGAGTTGCTAATGAACGGAGCTCATGCCTCCCTTGCTATGTTTTTTCTCTGTTCAACTCATATATTTCATCTTTCTTCTTGAATTAATTCAAAGTCATAATTAGCTTTCCCTTCGCTTTAAAGGTGGATAGGTGGAGACAAATTTTAAGTTTGTATCCGGCTCATTAAAGAATATTTATTTCTCTCTTTAAACAACACATATAACTGAAAGAATGCCTACTAATATATTTTTTTAATATATTAAATAAGTCTTCATAATATTCTATTTATTATTTGTAGATAATATTAAAATATTTATTAGACGTGCACATTTTCTTTATTTTTTGAGAGGAGGCAGTGCCTCCCTTGCCTCCTCTGGATCTCGTGGATTTAATACCAGTTCTTCATCATTGACCATCATCACTCCATTCTTCAGGTTAAGTTTAAATCCATGCTTTTTCATAATGTACATGCCGAGAATGAATTCATCTTCTACCTCAGCTACCAGCACACGATGTTTACTGCACGTTTTTCCAACAGTGATGCTTAAATCTATTTCTCCATGATGCGGTAGCTTGTTCTCCGGTGACTGTGCGTATCTGCCACTTTCTCTTGCTACGTCGGTATTATTGTTTTTGTCGCACCCGTATCCAACAACATTTTAAGCGGTCTTCTGTCGATAGAGCCGTCTACATAGATGCTGTTAGCTTGATGATGAATGGATGCGACATAACTAATAGATTTTGGGGCTACTGGTTTACGGGTCGACGATTGACCCTTCGCATCAACCCGACTTATTTTCCCGACTCCTTTTCATTCTTTCTTGGTTCTGCTTTCTTCTGTTGTTTTCTGCAGAGCCTTTGCGGGTGACCTAATTCACCGCAATTCCAACAGCGGAGTTTCTTTCTTCCAGCACCATTAATTTCAGACGTAATTCGTCTTATCTTGTCATCTAGATCTTCGGTGCCTTCGGACCTCTCAGCATCGATATTTCGCACTCGCGATTGGTTACGTGAAGCTTGTTTCGCAGGTTCATGGTCTAAGGCATATGAAAGTGCGTCAACCAGAGTTTTTGGTCGAGCCAATCGTAGTGCCTGTTGGGTTTCATTATTTCGGACCCCATAGATAAATGCTCGAGTGAGACGAACCAGGCGAGCTATGTCGGCTTCAAATTCTTGAAGGTTCTCTTTTGAAATCTGATAACGGTTTCTCAGTTGCGTTTGGTATACCTGCTCCAGATGCGCATTTTCATATCGCATATCCAATCGCTTAACAAGTTGTTCGTTGTCTTCCTGTTCATCCACTTTTAACGTCTGTAAGATATCGATGGCTTCTCCACACAGTGAAACTGTCAGCGCTGTAGCCTTCTCCTTGGACGTCCAGCCATTTTCTTTAGCAGCGGCTTCAAACTGTTTTACATAATTCGGCCACGATGTTTTGCCGTCAAATTCTGGTATTTTTATATACATTCTAGAACTATTTTCTTTTTCTGGTTTCTATTCCTGAATTTCATCAGTCTTAGCTGTATTGGAATTTGAAATCGCTGGTGACGTAATTTTGGAGAAATTTTTCAAATTTTCCAAATTGTCTTCTATTTTTTCTTCCAATTTATTTTCTAAATTTCTAGAAGTTTCTTTCTTCAATTGTTCGTTTAGTTTTTCTTCCAAACTTCTAGAATTTTCCATTAGTTTCTCTTCCCATATTCTAGAATTTTCTGTTAATTCTTCTTTTAAAGTTCTAGAATTTTCTGTTAATTTTTCATCCAATTTTTGTTCCAAACTTCTGGAATTTTCTATTAAATCTTCTTTTAATGTTCTACAATTTTCTATCATTTTTTCTTCCAAAGTTCTAAAATTTTCCGTCAAGATTCTAGAATTTTCAATCAGTTCTTCTTTTAACGTTCGACAATTTTCTTCAGATTTTCTAGAACTTTCCTCGAATTTTTATTCCAATGTTCTAGAATTTTATTTTACAATTTTAACAAAATCGGTGAAACCACCCGTAATTTCGAATAGAAAATCATCAGGATTTTCACCACCTTCTTCAAAGGCTTGCCGTAGACGATGTTGTAAAACAGACTTGTTTCCCGATGTCTCCAACTCTCGTTCTTCCAGCTCCCTTTTAAGATCGGCCACATTTAATTCACTTAATTTTACTTGTTTATTCGCTATTTTATTTATTTTTATTTTACACTTCACAATTTATTAACCCTCACACCTGACACCAATTGTAACATTTTATTTATTTAGGTGAAGTGTAAAATTGATTAAAACACTAATATTTATATAACAAAGTTTAATAAAAGAAATATGAATTATAAAAGATAATGAAAAATAACTAACACTAAGAATTAGCAAATATAAACACTAATTTAAGACTAACAATTATTAATAAAGACTTAAACAGTAAAATAATTTATTTAAACAATTAAAACTACGCAATATTTATTTCCACAATATTTATACCACCAACGATCTCTACACGTATTACAATTAGACTGTCCTCGCGATCTCTTGCTCGGGGTATTTATAGTAAAACTCTTAATTTCTGCAATATTCGCCAGCCCTCTGGCTCTCTCCGATTTAACTTCCAGATATTTTAATACTACTTTATTTGAATCAAGCAACCGCGCAAGGCCAGCGTGCGATTCTTGTAATGAGGTAACAATCTTGACATTTGATTAGTTTACATTGTATTTTTTTGAATTTGTTGTTTCAAACATCATGAGATTCAAGAAAATGTTCTACCTAGTGTAGTCCCAAACACGAAGCGAAATTATTTCGTTTAGTGATTTAAGGCAATATTAAATATTTTATTGTATTATTTGAATGTAATTTATTTATTGTATATATTTTTCATTTGTTCTGCGACTATGTACACCTCCGATGATGGATTCGGAGGGAGGGGGGGAATATTATAAAATCTCGGTCGTTAATCGACTCAAGGCTTTTCTGAATAAGTTTTTGGGTCTAACAAATAAAAGTTGTAAAGCAAAGTTTTTTATTTCAATTATTTTCCTAGTGGTGAACGTAAGGTAGGTGGAAGTGAAGCATTTATGGGAAAGTTCGAATTGTGTTTCGCCCTTTTTCACACCCTTGTGCGAGCAAAACGTGTAGGTGAGAAAATCGTTTCTCTGTTTCGGAATTAGAATATCATATTCCTGCACGCTTATTGATGTTAGAAGGAGCTTCATTCTTAAACGATTTTTGGTTATATTTTGTTATTTAAGATTGGCATGACTGCATTAAATACACAAAATATCTAGACAACTGACAAAGTAATTCTAATTTACCTACGCAACAGACGAAACAGAAATCACTGTCACCAACCTAAATATTGTATCAAAAAAATCCCTTAATGGAAATTGTCAAATATTATTATAAAAATAATATAAATAAAAGCCGAAACAGAGAAAATAGTATAAAACATTCGTTATAGAAGGCAATTCAAGCACTCGTTCGTTCGGGCACTCGCTGCTTCGCGCTCGTTCCCGAAATTCAAACTCGTGCTTGAAAAGATTGCCTTCTACAACTTATGTTTTAATATACTATTATTTTTCTTCCCGTGCACGAATTGTGCGTAAGTTGAGACTGATTGTGAATTCCGATTACTAGAGGCGAAGAAGAACTAGTAACAGCGTTGCCACTATCGAGATAAATTTCGACATGAAAATAATCCTCGAATACGGGTGTAGTCATTTTGCTTCGTATCTGTGGACATGAAAGCGGTGATTCCGTTTCACTTGTGAAGTTTTACATATCAAACATTTTCTAACCATTGTCTCTAATTATTATATTGTGACATTTTACTAAAAACTTGATATAAAACTTCAAACAATGTAACCAAAACAGCTAGGTCAGTTTGAAGTAAGTTGAGAAACTGTCAACGAACTTGAATGATAATATACATACGATTTGCTTTCTGCTGATTGGTTAGTCTCTAGTGATTGTAAGAGATACAACTAATACTTATATACCTACTGTTGAAAGAGGTGGCATAAAATATGATTACATATGTCGAATCACAACATTGTATAGAACTTATGTTGCATATTGGTTTCTAGATAAATATGAAATCACTGGCACTGAGGTGAGTGCCTGAATGGTTAAGATTGTACTGCAGAGATTAGCTTATTATTGATTTAATGTATCTACGGAGTGCCCGTGAAAAAACTCTTCTTCAACTTCATAATTATGTTTTCATTTTTTATAACGCATATGCCGGACTGTGTAAAACTGTGTTGATTTTAATCATAAGTAATATAATAAGAGCCAAGAGTTTATTCGAAAAATCTACGAATAGTTGCTGCGTAGAAATAGACAAACGAATGTCAAAAATGACATTTAGATCAGGAAAGCGAAGCATATTAATCCGATTTGTCGTTACTTCGCAGGAATTTTATGAGTAAATTGAACCGATTAAATTCATAGCTTCAATTATGTTTGTTTGATTATTTCACGAATGACAATAGTTCAAACATAATTTTTAATATTAACACAATGCAACCATGATATTAAACTGTAGTTTTATTAAATTTATTCACTAAAAAAACTACTTACGGCCATCAATTGACGCATTCAAATTGGGTGAAAATGACATGTGTGGAATAATCATTGATAAAGTTTTAGGCAACAAGGTATTTTTAGTATGAGAGCCTGGTAACGTCAAGTTAATTCAGTGTTTCCCATACAACCCACGAGTACCCTTTTCAAATATTTTTTAACACTTCGTACCCTTTAAAAATATTTTTTAGTAATATACAGTGTAACCCCTAATGATGGGGTTAATGATTTGTTGTATTTCTAATTTTAGGGAAAATATTATTCTTTATAAGAATTCTACTTGGCTTTAATCACAAAAAAACAAACAATATTTAAATCATATTATCATCACCGGTAGGAAATAAAATAATGGTTATTTAAAAATTATAAAAGAAAAAATTACTTTTTATCTGTTAGTACACACGATAAAGCGATTTTGTAAAGAGCATTGAACTATTGTTTTTATTTTTGCTTTATCATACAAAAAAAGGAAATTTTAGAAATTCTTTGCTTACTACTTTCAAAACTTTCGCGTACCCCTAGGGATACACGTACCTCATGAGACAACTTGGCAACATGTTTTTAGTATTTCGAGATCCATTATAGAATCATCTTAATATGAAGTAACAAGCATCCTTACCAATGCAGATCCGGGGTCCTTCCCCAAAAGGCAGAAACGTGTAGGCGTGCCTCTGCTCGCGCTGCTCCGGGCTGAACCGTTGCGGGTCGAAGCGCTCGGGCTCGGGGTAGTAGTCGGGGTCGTGCTGCAGCCCGACTATGGAGATAGTCACCACGTCGCCGGGGTATAGCTTGCCGCCCCCGCGCAGCGTGTACTCCTTCGTGCAGCGCCGATTCAGTATGGGGACGGCGGAGTGCAGACGCATACTCTCTATATGAGGGATAATAATTATGTACAAAAATTTGTGAGGTATTCCCAGATAGAAAGTAAGTTATAATGAGACTCTTTGAGTGGAAAATGGCAGATACATATCGTGTTCCATATGTCAAGTACTATGCGTTTTTTTCAGAAACAATCCATTGTAATAGGTACAGTAAAATAGGCATTAGCAATTACAAAGTCAAAATTAAAAGATATAAATAATATTTGAAATGATTTAATAGTGTATTATTTAATGCGCTTGTATTGTGTGTTATTATCCATGAGAATGAAATCATCATTGTAAATCATTTGAATGAGTAGTAGCGAATAGAATACTATAATATTACTACGACTATAACATGAAATGAACATGTTTTTATTAAACCTGTATCATAATTCTTATTTATTAAAATGAAAGAAGTGCGAAAACGCAAGATTAAAACACGCCGTGTATAAAAAAAAATACTGATCAATCTTCATGTAAAAATTATGAAAGGTAAAAATTAAAATTTCAAATCCTTTTTCCCAGCATATTATGCAGGTATAATAAAATGTAGCGTATGAAACATGTTTATAAGAGCCCCTAAAGCACCAAGTGCGTAAAAGATGTCTTTTGTAAACAACACTAATGTTTCCCGGGAAACGTACGGCAAAGTATTTTGCACCCTATGATTACAATTACTTTAATTCACTGTCACAAGATTGGTTAAGTATATTATAGAAATATAATCAAAAGTATTCTATTGTAAATTAAATGCATACTGATATTTTGTGGGCGACATTTACTTCATGTAATATACTTAGTTTCTAGTCATAAAATTTTGAAACTAAATTATATGTTTTATTAATTATTAAAATCATAATGAAAAAAAAAATATTCTGTTTATTTATTCAGTTCAAAATTAAAGTTGAATATAACTTAAAATGTGACTATTGTTTATGTCATTTAATAACATATAATTGTTAGCAAATAAAATAATGTATGTACCACGAGTGCAAAATAGAATTGTTGCCCTAACATAATTGAAACTCCCTACTGCACTTCGAATTTCAATCCTTGTACTCGTCCCAAGAAATGTTGTAGCATCTTAGCTACCCGTAGCCGAGTACATAGCATATCAAGTAGCTAATATATTTCTGTTACCATTGTTATTCATTTGACAAAGTTTTTCTTATAACAACAGAAAAACAAAAATTCATACCTTTTATAAATATCAATCGGCTAATCCCGTTACAAATTTTCTATTTTCGATGTTTTTTTTATTAATTATTTACAAAGAAGCAAAATCAAATACACAAGGTCTACTTTGATTGCTCTACTGAAATATCAAAATGTCAAAACATATTCAATGTCTCTCATTAAATAAACAGAAAGGAATGTTAACATTTTGGGTATAATTATAAATTTATAATTGTGAAGATATAACATAGTAGACAGAAAAAGAGAGCTAATTTAATAGTTTACGAGATGTAGCAAGTAGATACCTATATTATATAATGGAATCCTACATTAAAGGTGGCTGCACAATAGCCCTAGAACGAGAACGTGAACGAGAACGAGAACGGTAAAAAACATGAGTTACATACTTTTAAATGCCCGCATGCACAACAAGTTTCCGAGAACGGAAAGCTTTCCGTCGCCCGGGAACCAGAACGGTAAAGTTCGTCAAGATTCATCTTTCCCGTTCTCGTTGCGACTCAGTAACCAATAGGAAGAAAGCATGACGTCATTCTTCACTGCATCTCCTGGCACAGTGTCACTTGTCATATTTTTGCGTATAAATAAACATCATCGATGCACAAATTAATTCTTCGTCCATTTTTGTGAAACAAATAAAAACTAATCGAAAATTTAAGGTTATGCAGTACTGCTAAAACGTCATCATATCCTTATCGTTACCGGACAGTTGTACATCTGAAAGCGTTTTTTGTTTCCGTTCCCGTTCTCGTTTACTTCCCGTTCCCGTTCTCGTTCTCGTTCCAGGGCAATTGTGCAGCCGCTTTAAGTATATATGGTGTTCTTTGTAACTTTGTAAGTGATACAATATTGCTATATTGAGAACTATACCTACAAAGTCGGTTAAATTAGCAAAGAATTTCTTTTTACCTCCCGCCTATCAATGTATAGATAAGGGAGGTATTGTTTTTGGTCAGATTTCTCGAGTGTGAGTTTTCAACATATGAGCACGAATTAGGGTCTCTGGCAGAGGCGGATTTACGCACAGGCACAACAGGCACGTGCCTGGGGCGGCAAAATTTTGGGGGCGGCAATTTTTACGGGTCGCTATATGTTTTTTCAAAAAAATTTACAAAGTCAATCAAAATATTTCAAAAATTAGGAAATTAAGAGGATATATATAAATAATGGACTGCGCGTGGCAATGCTAAGCGTGGATACTGCAGGCGTGATATATTGAAAATATACAGTGTGCAAAATGAGTGATGGTAGAAAGAGGTTAAGTGAGCGACAATAGGCTACATTGTATAAAGAAAAGGAAACCAAATGCCAAAATGTAGTTGAAAAATCAAAGAAATTGATTCTTTTTTTAAAGCGACGATTAAGAAGAAGGACAATGTTGACGGAGATAGTTCTATCATTGATGAGTTAGTTCATAAAATTTTACACATTTTTTTGTGTTAAATTTGTTTTATGTTAATTTTCTTTATAATTTGTGTCGATTGTGTCAAATTTGTGTCAAAATTGTTTAAATATCTTAAATGTTTTTATTTATTTATTCTATAGGACTAGAACTGAATCTGTCGACAGTACTGTTTGCATTGATTTCAGATGTTCATATTAACTTAATAATAATAATAATAATAATAATAATAACAACTTAAAAAAAAAGAAAATTAGGTTAGGGGGGAGGGGGGGGGGGGGGCGTCAAATTTTAGTGTGCCTAAGGGCGGCAATTTCGTTAATCCGCCCCTGGTCTCTGGAATACGATTTTGCTATTTTTACCTTAATGTCTGTATGTCCGTGTGTGTGTGCGTGTGTGTGTGTGTCTGTGACGATTTTTCGTCCACCATAACTCCAATATGATACATGTAAAAAATATAATATTTGGTATTTAAGACTTACTTTCAAATATGATGAACTGATTAGATTTTGACTACAACTGATTAATCGAAAGTAATACTTTACTTGAAGCTTTAAACTGTTTCTCCAAAAAATACCTCTAATACTATTTTTTGGCAAATTACGTAATTATTAAATATATTAATTTTTTAATTTTCTACCGATCTGCATAATTACGTTCATATATACCTTCTAGCAAGATAGAAAAAAATATATAAATTATAATAATTTTTACATATCGTTTAGCTGAGGAATTTCTATAAAATAGATAAGTTATTCATATGTTCACAAAATTTGACATATAATGTCAAATTTGATGTAAGTAGGAGTAACAGATAAAATAAGAAAAAGTTAAGTAATTTTATTGTTAAATTTAAAAAGATGGAAGAAATATATTAGAAATATATTTGCATGTGTGAATCAAAGTAAGTTCGGTTCCGGTTTTAGTAACGTCAAAAATAGCTGTCATCAGGGCCGGCGGAAGGCGTGGGTAGTGTGGGTAGCACTACACACCTGAAAATTTTCTGGGTGGGTAATTACCCACCTGAAATTTTGGAAATTTTTAAAACATTTTTGAAATTTATTTTTTTAATTCTTGGAAATGTTGAAAGTTGTTTGGGAATTGAAAAATTTAAATTAAAAATGTGAACAAAATAAGTCTAAAATAACTTTCAAAAATGACGGTCTTATTCAATATTTAAATAGTGCGCGTTATGCGCAGTTAGTTACTACACCGCGCAATGTGTTGATATGCCTATCTTTATCTAACTCGTAAGAGGCTTATGGAGTAGTTGCCGGTTGCCGGTCCCCTTATGCTTAGGAACCAAAAGAAGTTATTTGTACTCGACGATGCTGCAAAATCGACTAAACCATATAGCGATTTTACATGCGAATCAAGAAGTAGTCGTTAAGCTTGACATCGAGGAACTGATGAATAAGTTCATTTCTGAAAATGCAAAACGAGTGACGGGTTTTGCTCTGCAAAAATGAAAAGATGTGATACCTATGTAGAATTAAGTGAAAACCTCAAAAAAAAATCTTATATACACCTTTAAGATATTTTTCTTATAAAAACCTTAAATATATAATAAATTCCATTCGAACGAACCCTCCCCAGCCACCGAAGACACTGATACTACCCACCTGACGTGCACACGTTCCGCCGGCCCTGGCTGTCATATTGGTTATACAAATTTTATGAAGGAAATTTTAGGTAAATGAATTAAAAATATTCTGAACTGTAATAACAAACTAATTTTAAAACTACAAATTAAATGTAAGTATTGAATAAATTATATAGAATATAGGTACGTATTACTACAGTGGCGGGAGGTATATCAGATTTTTTATAATATTTATTCCTATGAGCATGAAATTATTTTTAATCAGTGGTTCTCAAACCATGGGGATCAATTTTGTTATTATAAGTAAATCTGGATTTAGATTTTAGAGAGCTGTGATGGATGTATTAATGAAAATGGAGAATAATTTGAACAGAATTTCTAAATTTATGTTTGTTGTTTCTGTCCTGAAATTATTGTTTTCCATATTCTTTTGTATCGTCCATGGCACACTTATTTTAACCATATTTAAATAAAACTGATATAAAAATAAACATGCACTTGTTTCTAAAAAATAATTGTTATGATGTCTGTAATATTATACCACTGAATTCAGAAAAAAATTCTCTATCGAAGAAGCAAATAAAACACATATGGTGAAATTTAAATTAAAAAGTTGCTTCCCATAGTTTGAGAATCATTTGTTCAAATAATCAATTTATGTTAATTGAAATCGTCTTGTAAAATATATATTTTTTTTGGTAATTTAACCAACTTTGTAACTCTTATAGTTCTCGTTCTCGAGATAGTAATAATGAACCACTTAAAATGAACACTCTGTAGACTCAATAATTTACAATTTACAGAATACTCTCAATAAATCACAGACGCGTCGACACATTCCGTTCGGTTCAAGTCGAAGTACGCTACCTAGTTAACCAGTATTACGATTAATTTAAATGATGGTGACAAATAATAGGTATTTTTAGAATAATTTAATATTCGGTTTTTACTGCACAATCTGGTTTTGTCGTTTCTATGCATTTGTACCTCAAATAAAGCCTTGACTGAGAGTATTGTTATTTTATATTTGTACCAAACAAGCCTCAGTGTGTGTGCAGTACATAGCACTAGTTTACTTACCGAACAGGGCCATCTCCAGGTACTGCAACTCCATGATTCCATCATAAGTGAGCTTTCCTTCATATCTGGCCAGCATATCCCTGATCTCCTGTCGCACCTTGTCCTGGACCTCCTGGTCCTTCGCCACGTCGAAAAGAAAGAAGGACATGGCAGTCGAGGATGTCTCGAAGCCTGCCAGGAAGAAGAGGAAGCTCTGGGCGGCGATCTCGCCTAGGGTCAAGCCTTGTTGGTCTTGTTTGCCATTGGCTGCACCATTCACTGGAGAATATACGGCCAATTATATAAATTGAACTTGTCTATAAATAAAAAAATTGTATCGAAATGAAATTACAATACAGTCAAAATTTTGATTATTCTTTTTTTGTTCACTTATAACATGTAATTAAAGTACAGATACGTGAAACTGACTACATAGTCTTATATGTGTAAAAATATTAGTTAATAATATTGTATAATCGAAAATATATATAAAAATAAATATAAATTTAACGAACACAAATATTGCTGTTTATTCTAGTCGAAATCTGACAACTCAATAATACATAGCAACTAAAAACATATCGTAAAACATTTTATTGAACAACACCTACTACTTTCTTTATGAAGCAAGCAAAGGGCACTACACAAGCCCTCCCCAAGAAAGGAAGTAGTAGGTTGTAAAAAATCAAAAAAATTAACAATATAACGGAATGACAGTTGTGTCATTGAGGTTGCTGAACTGTGTTAATCAAAATGATTGATATAAGCTGGTTTAAGTCTATCTATTGACACTGTTTCTATCTTGTCATCTATAAGAATTTTAAAAAATTTATCATATCTTTTGACAACTTTGAAAGGTCCATTATATGCTGGTTTAAGAATGGGACCAATAGTGTCATTTCTAATTAAAATATCAATCATGTATATAAAAATCATGATTTTTTAAATTTAAATCAGTTTTTTTATTTAAATCAGATTTTTTTGTTTTAAATCATATTTTTTATTTAAATTATTATAAGTGTGTAAAAACGGGTAGTTTAAATTAAATTTTTAAGTATTGTCACAGAATAGGTTTATACAGAAGCGACAGTAAGACAGAGAAGCGAAAATTAGAGAGAGATGGGGAAGGTGCACAAATTTAAAGGGCCCATTGTTTAAAATCGGAAAGTTTCCTCACATCTGAGAGAGAGGTAAGAAAAGAGAACAAATTTAAAGGACTACACAATGCTTCAAGGTCATAGATCCGACTAGCGGAACATGATAGGTACCGACACGGAGTGTCGCTTCTGTGTGTAACTATTCTGTGGTATTGTAGAGATCCCAACGGTTCGCCGCAGGCGACGACCGCTAGCGGACATGTCACAATAGGTTCTTCCGCTCCACATTGTTCTGTTTTCCAGAGGGTTGGCGAATATTCCAGAACTTAATTCTTCCACAATAAATACCCCGAACAGGAGATCGCGAGGACAGTCTAATATTGATACGTGTAGTGATCATTGGTGATATAAATAAATAGTTTGTGATATAAATATTAGGGAAATAAATATTGCGTAGTTTTAATTGTTTAAATAAATTATCTTAGTGTTTAAGTCTTTATTTATAATTGTTAGTCTTAAATTAGTGTTTATATTTGTTAATTTTTGGTGTTAGTTATTTTTCATTATCTTTTATAATTCATATTTCTTTTATTAAACTTAGTTATATAAATATTAGTGTTTTAATCAATTTTACACTTCACCTAAATAAATAAAACGTTACAATTGGTGTCGGGTGTGAGGTTAGAAACTGTGAAGTGTAAATGAAAATAAATAAAATGGCGACAAATGTTATTACTCAAAAATATATGAGTCCTAATCCTGGTTATTCATGTTTATTCTTGTTTGTGCGCCGTGCTTGCGTCGTCTTTTTTCATTATTTGGACTTGTACATTAAAATTGCGAAACAGATTAGGAATTGAAAAGACTGGAAAACTGATGTTCCTATTTAAATATTACAATAACAATGTTCCATTAAATGAATACACGTTTCTTTTTTTTTGTTAATTTAATTATGATTTGTTTTTATAACATGTTCTTTTTGTAAATAGTTTATATTTTTAAATCAATAAATAGATTTACAAGGACAATAACAAAAATTATTCATTTTTCGTTTAAGATATTAATTAAATTTAATTTATCTTGTTTTAAATCAATGATTTTTTTTTAAATCACTTGATTTAAATCTCTCAACCCTGCTATAAATCAATAATTATGTAATTGATTAGACAGAAAGAAATTATGAAAAACTCTGGTCTCCATCAGAATTCAAACCATCAAACTCAAATCACTATCTTTTCGGGTCAATAATTAGACTTCTAAGCTATGAAGATTAGTTAATAATACAAATTTCCATAATTTTGAGATTACGAATTTTTTATTCAAAGGGGCAATGGAAAACGCAAAATTGGAAAAATAATATGTAGAAATCATTTCATAATTATAAGTAATTTCTTTGAAAGGATTTGGACATGTCGCAGAAAATGAAATGACAGACAGGCTATCTACGACTTTTTGATTAATTAGTATATTAACTATCAAAATAGTATATGATTTTGAAATAAAAATCTTATAAACGTATTATTTATTTTGCAAAAAACTGGATAGTGCGCGATAAACAAATTCATTTTTTGTGACATGAAATTGAATTTTAGTTAGCTCAACAAAACATGGAAAGAAGGCTTCAAATTTTTAAAAAGAAAAATTAAATTGTATATATACTTTATATTTTGTGTGATTAACAAAATCGCTATGCAGCCTTGTTTGACAAAACTATTATTAATCTGAACACTTAGTGAACAGTTATTTTTGGGATGTACTCGAATAATTAGTCTTATTCCAGCAGTTAATAATTCTCTCGGTGACCCTGGTTGTATGCCCTTGGCCATTATCTAAATATCTGCAGTTTATGTTACAGTTACCTAGATGTAGTTTATAGTACTATTAAAAGTATTTGAATTTTTGTTTCAAATAATGACATATTTCTGGGTGGGATTTCCAATACTCCATGTATTCATTTATATGGGTATACTTTATATATCCTATCCAAGTTTAAGAAACTGCGAATGCCCACGAATTAAGAGCTTTACAATACGATAAACTAGTTTTAACGAGATATCTGTCGGTCCTTCAGACCAAATATTCGTTTGCATATGTACAGCAAATTCAGCTGAACGGATTTTAATTAAATTACATATTTAAGGATAAGAAGATTTTCTTGACTGCTTAATAAATAGGACAGAGAAATAAATTGACTGAATTCTATTTTTAAGTAAAAATTGGTTAATCAGTTTAGGGGAAAGTTTGTTAAAGATGCGCTGCGGCTAATCGTGCGTATCGCAGTAGTTTCTATTCTGATTGATATAATTTAAAACTAAACATTGTGACAACAAACCACGGAATCCGTTATTTTGCTGGCTTACAATAGCTGCTTCTGTGTTTGATATGTTTTGCTATAATTTATGTTTTCGAGAAAATAATCAGTATATATTTACAAATTACAATATTACAATGATATAATGAGGTTCGCAAATAATCTTAAATGATTATATTTTTAAATTTATATAAATATATAATATTGGCCTGTCGGTAAATCAGGCGCATCATAAACCGACAGGTCAATAATTTGTATTAAAAGCCCAAAGTACTATAATTTTTGAGTTATTTTAAAGGCCAAAATATCAACGTAAAACAAACAAATTAAAATGGGATGATGAGCTGGACGATCTATAGTACGATATTAATGATAAATGTGACAAGTGCTCGGTTTGTCTAACATGGACACACTTTTTTCTTTGAAATTATTTTCCTCTTTTAAGGTAGAAATTCTACCCATTTGGAATTGTTAATATTAGCAAATTTGTTGGTTAATATGAGTTCATACGTTTAATAAATTTCATTTTTAACGTATATTTATAAGTTTTACAACATTTTTGTAGATATGCACAATTATTCGACTAATGCGCACCATTAGCCGCGTAGGTTGGATATTGGTGCGCAATGCTACTTTTTTATGTTTCAATGTTACCGTACCGTAGCTACGTCAAAATGTTACAGTGGAAAATTCAAATTTTAAAGTGACCAGCTCATTTTTTAAACAAAAATTATTTGATATAGAGAATTATCCTTTTTTACCGAAAAAATTAAATATACAGTGTATATTCCCAGTGTATAGGGAAAATAAAAAATATTCCTTCTGTCAGAATAATACTAACAATAAATCAACAGATTGGTATTGATACACATTACAACGCGCTAATGGTGAGAATGTAATAATAATAAGTACTATATTCCACTACAATATAAAATACACTTTTTAAATTACCTAATTGTTCTGCAAAGAAAAACTATAGGATGAGCAACATCTTCTTTCATAGTGGGCATTGTCCAGTTATTTTCATAACAAATAAATAGTTCAAAAGTAAAATTTTAAAAAAGTAGTAATAAAATATATGCAAGTAAAGAATATAAATAGTAAAAAAAAATATTTCAGAAAAAATTAAAGTTCATTCTTATCCTAAAAAGCGCCAATTTCAGAACTGGTGGTCGGTTCTATGATGGCCACAGCAGATATATTAATATATTACTTTTATGTTTATATTGTTTTAAATATAAGAAATATTTATTTCCCTTACTTTGCTTGGCATCCACATCCCCAGTGTTCCTAATATTGATAAGAAGTTGCAGGAAGTCGTTTCTCTGCACGTTGTTATCCTCCCGGTACTTGATGGTGTCGGCGACGACGCCTATGAAGAAGTCGCTTAGATTCTTGTCGAAGACGCGTAGTTGCAGCACGTTGGACAGCGCGGGGAACGTGCGCGTCACCAGTCCCTTGAAACTACGCAGCCGCGACGGCTCGAATACCTTGCGCCCAAATTGCCGGAAAGAAGAATTCGTGTCTTTTAGTGAGTTGCATTCAAGTCCGAACGCGCAGGAACCTAAGGAGAGTGAAGAAAATTTGTAATAAAGCGTAACTAATATCTTTGTTAATTATGATATGGGGCCGTTCAAATATTACGTAAGCAGATTTATTACAATTATTTACCCCCCCATCCCCCTTGTCAGCAAAAGTAAGCAGAGCTCTTACCCCCTCCTCCATGCTTACGTAAACATTTTTCAATAAAAAAAATTTTTCTTATGTTATAATTAAAATGTTACAATTATAAGTTTAAAAATAAGAAAATAGATTTAGAATGGAGATTAGATTTTACTGATACAGTATTCAAAATAGAGTAAGGGACAAAATATTATAATCTTACAAACATAACAAACTTATTTTAAATTTTTGGTACGCATATTAAATTAAAATTAACAGTCTTCAATCCATGAAACCCGAATCCACGATTCAATTGTCATCGATTTTTGCACGATTCGGAACTTAGCTAATGTGAGGGTTGCCATTCGTGGTAAAAGGTAAATAGCTACCGATGACGTAATCATCATCTAAACTCCCCTACCCCCCATGTCATCCAAAATAAGCAAAACAACGATATTTCATATTATTTATTTCAATAAATGGTTTATGTTATATTTGTAAATAATTTTGTTGCAAGTATTACATAATTTTTAAAAATATGTTAGTACAATAATGACATTCTTCAAATGTAGTATTATATATCCCGCTCAGTCATATCTCAGAAGATGGTCGCCATCGGGATGTACATGAAATGTAGCACCAGAGTGTTGCTAGTCACTATTGCTTACTTAACTTATCTATACAGTGGTACTAGTAAGCTGTTTTGCGGTTAACGTTCGAAGTCACCTGGATTGCAGTAATCTGGGTAACTTTGAACTAAAGTAGTTCAGATCTTCTATCATGAAATTATTGTTGTCAAAAATTTCGTGGGTTATTCCTTAACTCCTAGGTTATTTTAACTCTGATAAAATAGCTGGTGCTTGAGCGGGCTGGGGAATGGAACGATTGAGTTACTTAGGTTATTTTAATCTGGGTAACAGGAACTATGATTTGTGACTCGCGAATAATTGTAAAGTATCCCAAATTAATAATTAGAAAGCAGATATAGTAAGTTCCTTAACTCAACCAAAAAATCAGGATCTTGATCTTGGATGAACCAGAGTACCTGAATTTTTTTACCTATTTCGTGACACTTTGACATGATTTATAAGACATTTTAAAGTTGAAAACAAATGAATCACCGTAGAATAGGACAGCGATATTTGAAAATTTATTACAATTAATGAATTCATATATCCATCTGAATATTCTGATTCTGAAGAAGAAGAGAGAGGTAAGTTACATTGTTTCCACTATTTGTTTTACCAATTAATAATTTATTTTTTATACAGTTAGTAGTACAGGACATATATGTTCGTAAACCACGGATAAAGGATTTTATAACAACTATAGTAGATAAATATTCATACAGTGAAAATTTCAGAATGAATAGAACAACTTTTGAATATATTTTAAGTTTAGTGAAAGGTAAAATATCTTCCTCCATGGATGATACCGCAAGACATACAAAAAGACTGAGTAATTATTATCATTCTGGTATTTTGCAACCCCAGATTCATATAGATATTAGTCATTATTCATTTAAGTTAGAGTATTATGTGTTACTTTTATTGCACATTTATAAATTTTAGATCCATTTCTACGAAATTTGATGTTGGAAAAGCAACAGCACTTAGTCGGGTGACTGACACATTATTTGATATTAGTCCACAAATTATTCGTTGACTTATTGGAAATTATTTAGATGAAGTTAAACAAGGTTTTCAAGATATGGGTTTCCCTAATACAATACGCTGCATAGATGGCTGTTACATACAAATTCCGTTACCGAAAGGGGATAGTGTTTCATACATTTGTAGAAAAAAATTACCATGTACAATATTACAAATATAAAAACCGTCTTGCTAGTGTCACACTACAAAAATTTTGTTTTATAATATTTACTTTATAGAGGAAGTGGGTTCTAAGCATGACGCATTGGTATTAAGGAATAGCGAAATTTAGAATTATGTAAATAATGCAGAAAAGTTTCTAAATGACACGTATATGTATACTCAGCGAGGTACCCCGCAATTGATGACATCTTATAAAGATATCGACAATCTTACACCCGCTGAAAGGAATTACATTAGTAAATACGCAGAACACGAGGACCTATAGAAAGAGCTTTTGGATTGTTAAAAAAACGACAACGATCAATGAAATTTCATAATGTACAATATCTTGAATAGATTCCAAAATATATTATAGCGTGTTGTGTGTTGCACAATACTTGCATTCTGATATACAATTTGATATTCGCATCGAAATTGCAGACAAAATTAAAGGCCAGGATGTAACTTGGACAAGACAAAAGAAACAGGTGATGTAAAGAATTAATGCCATGATGTTCTTCATATAATAGGGTCCTAAGCCATTGTAAAAATATTACCATTTTACTGTAATATATTAAAATATACAACAATTAATGACAAAATAATATAATCATAATTAATTATGACGATTTTGGAAGTAATAAGAGCCTACAATAATAAATATTTAATTTATACTTACATCCATAACAGTTATTTACTACTCACGGTGCATACAATAACACAATTATTAGTGACGTTAAATGTCAAACTGTTCTTTTGATATAAAAAAAGGTAAACAAGGAATATTTCGTGGTCGCTTTGGTACGACCTTTTACCAACCTTTTTTCATGAAACGCGTTCCGAATATAAATCGGTAAATGAATTTCAGGACAGTAAACCACAAACCGCACCAGATGCGTTATGGAACATACTATAAATCAGATTTTTTATCAAATAGGCAGCATGATTTGCATTTTTTCTATCGAAGACGGCATGTAGAAACATTAACACTGGACCAAACTAATGCAAATCATTGGACAGATCTAATATGAACTACTTGCATCATTGTTCTTTTTTAGTAATAATGGAAATAATTCCCTCACCAATGATATCAGTGGTAAACCTGCCAAGCATATCCTTGATGTCGATATCCTCGTTGTTTTCTGAGCACTGCTGCAAGATAGTCTCGAGCCCCTCGCAGCACGCCAGGATGGTTTGAAACATGAGCTTCATCTTTCCGGAGGTGAAGGTAGGTGTGACCTTCTGTCGCATGTTTCTCCACTTGGTGCCTGTGAGTGCCAGTAGGTTGCCCGTCAGCGGTTCGCGCTTCTCGTTGGCTCGTGCGATACGGTCGCTGAACGAGGAAAAGTCGCGCGACATAATGTCTTTCACCACCTGAAAAACGAATTGTTTTTTTTGTAGTACGAGGAAATATTTAAATTAATAAAATGTGATACATATAAAAGTTAGCATCGCCCATCTAGCCATTGCGACTGACCAGAGTGACACAACGAACGAATATCGTCGATCGCAGTCCAATGGACATCGTCTTAATCTCGGAAGTACCTATGTCAATTACAGAATTTAATAGCGATACAGAATTAAGTAATACATAGACAAAATCCCAGAATAATAGCAGACACTTACCGCGTTTTTTAGAAACATGTGAAAAATTAGTAAAGAAATTTTATAATACCTTGGACGAAACAAATTTCCAAAAAGGGCATTTAATGGCAACTATCCTAAGTAAAATTAAAGGAGAAGCCGCTAACAATTTAGCAGCATATACCATATCAACAAGGGACGATGTGAAAAAAGCATTGTTGAACTCGTTCCAAGACAAACGAGATTCTTACACGTTTATATTAGAATTGACGGAATTAAAACAAACTAACGAATTACCTTTTGATTTCTATACCAAAATTAAGGACATTACATTTACAAAAAATTCCTTACATTAGTAATGACAAACCTACTCATGTCACAATACTTAACGAATATTTTCGCGAGTACACATTGAGAGTATTCCTAAAAGGTTTGAGAGACCCCTACTACCTCTAGGGACGTTGATGAGAACAAAAAACCCTAAAGATCAATATGAATCATCTAGATGCAGAAATTATGAACAAATATACCATACACAAAAATTTAAACAACCAATATCATTTCCTAAATTTACACCCCAGAAAAATACATCGCCATTACCTTATAATTACAGATCCATTTTTATTAACCCAAAACCTTTCACTAATAATCCACAATATAATCCCAATAATCAAATTTACGCATTTAAACCTAATAACAATCAAAGGTTCCTCAAGCCGACGTTTAGGAGCATTAGCACACGATAGTCCTCACTTCCTAGAGCAGGTCCTTCTTATAACAACCATATACAAAGACGAAACTTCATCGCTGAGAAGTTGTATAACACGGAAACAAACCAAATGTATGACGAAAATGATCAAAATTGTAATGAAATCTAATATCAAAATTATGAATCCGAAACAAATCAAAATTTGTACAATACTGACTTTGAACAAAATTATTTCCAAGATTCATTTTTATCGACAATAATCATGGAAAAATAATAATAATAAATGATCACTTTAAAGTCACAACAGCTCACGGCACAACCAATGAAAATTTTAGTTTATATTTACCATCTTCCAATTTATTTAAAAATCCAAATTTAACATTAAAATACCATATCTTCGATTTTCACAATAAATTTGATATTCTAATTAGTTTTGATAATTTAAAATTAATGGAAGCAATAATAGATTTAACAAGAGACAAAATTATTACACCCACACATACATTACCATAAAACTTTACTAATTACAAAACATGGTATCATACTACCAAATTCTGAAAAAAATACGAAACTTTAGGTTAATAACAGCAAATGGAGAAGTCCTTCTTATCCCAGGATTAATGGGGAAAAGTTTAGAATCATGAAAACAGTATATCTTGTTATCAACACAGATAACAAGGAGCACGTGTTCTCGCCTGAATTTGAAATTAAATTGATATTGCCGAAATTAGAACCAATCACATTAATTCCGAAGAAAAATACGAAATAACCAAATTATTCAAAAAATACTAATTACACCAAAACTTATCGGTACCCTGAAATCCATCGCAAGGAAATAGAAAATCAGATACAAGAAATGCTAAATTAGAATATCATAAGACATTCGTATTCCCCGTGGTCATCCCCAGTTTGTGTTGTACCCAAGAAAATTGACGCATCAAGGAAACGTAAATGGTGTATACTCATAGACTATTGCAAATTGAACGACAAGACGATAAGTGACAAATATCCCTTCTCTAATATTAACACCTTCCTTGACAAATTAGGCAGATGATAATATTTCACCACTCTTGATCTCTCATCCGGCTTCTATCGAATCGAGATGCATCCCGATGACATTTTATTGAGAAAACAGCTTTTTCGACAGAAAGCGAACATTTTGAATTTTTTACGAATGCCGTTTGGGTTGAAAAAACGCGCCTGTAACATTCCAGCGCGTTATGGATAATGTCCTACGCGGCCTAGTGTACAAAACTAAAGAAATTAAAAGTTTTCTCGGCCTTATTGGCTACTAACGAAAATTTTTCAACAATTTGGTAGATATTACTAAATCTTTTACAAGGAGACTAAAGAAAGGCACGCAAATTAATTTTAAACGACCTGGAATACATCAGGTGGTTTAACACATGTAAAGATCTCTTCATGAACGATTCTATCCTACAGTATCTCGATTTTGAAAAGATATTTAATTTGACTAGCGACGCTAGTAATTACGCAATAGATGCCATTCTCCCACAAGGCCCTATAGGCTCGTACCTTTCCGTAGCGTATTCCAGTAGTACAGCTTATTAAAACAACAAATACCACTACAATATAAATCTTAGGTCATTACACTCTCCATAAATGGAATGATAGTTTCTTAATATTATGTTATATTTTCATATTAATTTTTTGAAGTAATACAAAGAAGCTATTTTGATTATGTTACCAACTACAAATAATAAAAACATGATAAATATGTTAACTTTCCATTGTTACGTGGTATTATATTTTTCAAAAAAAATAATAATATGACATTTACAATATATTATATAAACGTTATAGGTATTTACCAAAAATTACTTAATTATCTGTAAATATACAATAAAATTGATCATCTCTCAATAAATTCGAAAAACATAACACATAGACAAAAAGAGGATTAATTAACGGGTTTAATTCTCAAAACGATTACTGGAAATCTCAATGCCGAAGACGAAGAATGTTACGATGAAATTTGAAAACACTTGGAAATCAACCAACAAAATTTGAATAAAAAACTTATGATCGGTTGCACCTATAATACTTAAATTTTAAATTTCTCTTAAATAGACAATATCACATCTGAATAATATGGTAAATGAACTATTTAACGTTGCTGTCAAATTTTTGTTTTGTTTAAGCGTTACTTAAATTTTAAATCTTGTTGGTGCAACTGGGCATTAAACAACAATATTCAATTACTTCTAAACTGACAGAACAGTTCAACAGTACTTTAATAACTATTAAACTATTACACAAAATGAAAATATTCTCAAGTCGAAAGTTAAACAACTGATGCAAATTATTACTGGAAAAACTCTTAATGAAAATTCATTCTTATTTATTCGTGACATTTAAAATCAGTTTTATATACTCTACACGATGATCTTAAATATTCTGCAAGATATCAAAGATTCTTTAACGTTTTGTAATTGACACGTTTTACACCCAAGTATTATTCAAAAACAAGATCTTTTAACAGAACTAAATAAAATTTACAAACATTTTAACAATGAACTATATTTTGAATCTATTCCAACAAACATACCAAAATTTAAAAAAATAATAACATTGAATTGGAAATTACAATCAAACAAAATTGTTTATTTCATAAAAATTCCGCTCAACTTTGAATTACTTCACCTAATTTCCATTCCAACGAAGCACCAAAACGATTTTGTAACTGTCATCCCTAATAAAAATTATTTTTTAGAATCAATAGATGGTACTGTTACATCTCTTAATGACGTTTGTACTAATGGAGATAAGTATTAATGTCCAAATAAAGTCAACGGAGGAGAAAACAATTCCTATGAGAAGATTCATCGTGAAGAACTGTTCAGAAAACTGCCAATACATTAAATTAACATCGAAAGGAACCATGCTGAAATCTTAGGAAAAATAAACCAAATTTTAGTAATTTTTCCAAAATCAGAAAAAATCAATTTGTCTTGCAACAAATTAATGAAATCAAAAATTTACAAGGAATTTCTTAATAAAAAAGACGAAAATTGTAAATACAAATTTAGAAACGAAATTTTAACAGTCAAAAATCATCTGGGAAACCAATCATCCTTAATGTCTTCAACATTCAACTAACCTGAACAACATCCAAGAACTACAACTGCCAATCAACAAACTTGAAGACATCGATTCCGAAATCAATTACTAATACCACTTCAACACAGAATTATTCGATAATAATTCTATATTCTTTTGTATTAATAATTGCATTCAGTCTAATTGCAGCCCACATTATCAAAAAAAGTGTGAACTCTAAACCAAAGCCACCTCAAAACCTCGAACTTAGGCCTTTACCATGCCAGTCCATCCGACTTCCTGATGAAGCCCACGTCTAAGAGGGGAGGAGTTAACATTACCCTGTCCCACGATTCATGTTGACACTTCACTTATGTGTTGAAACTGGAAAAAACATCAAACGATCACACGCATATCAGGTGTCATCCACCAAAAGGAAGCAACGTAAAATATTCAGTCTTTGCAGCAATTCGTAATTGTAACATTGTATTAAATGTATGTATTATAAATCCTAAACATTGTACTTATAAAATATATTTTTTTATGGAAGAAATAAATTTGTTCTTTAACTGCATATATACCGTGTGTCCCCGAGAAGTGTTATCATAGGCATATAACATGGGAAAACAGTTTTTGGTAAATAAAAGACCTATAATAACATACAGCGCGCCAATCATCTCATTAATTATTTTAAATTATTTTAATGTAAATAGTCATAATTATAAGTTAAGTACTTTAGTATAGGAACTTATGTTAATAATTTATATAAGAATATTTATTGTAAAAACAAAATTTGAATAAAAACCCTTGTTCAAGAATCGTAGGTCGTCGGTTCAATTTATAGTGTTGAAATTTCTTTTTAATATTTTGTTTTCGTAATTTTACATTTAATAAATACATTTGTTAATAATATTTCTTCATTTAACCTGTTAAGAAGTTATTTCTTTAGTTTTTTTCTTTATTTCTTGATTCATTTTAATTATTTCTCATTAAATATTTTTCATTAAAACATATTCATAATTTTGTATTTATATTAAAAAACATAAAACATATACTTCTATAATCGAAATCGACTTGAGCACTTTCGATTCTGTAGGTAATTGTCCTAACCTCATAACCATGAAATGTTAAAACTGTCATTTTGCATAACAAAAGCATCACGTGAAAAAAATTTAATTCACAACCACTATTGTAATATGTCAATTCCTAACCTGTCAAAGGATGGAAACGTATGTCATTTTTAACTGCAATGACAATCTCACGGGTGGGAAATACTTTAAAATCCTTCGGGGGGGAAATGTTTAATATAGTTGCCTAGTAATACTGTCATAAATCTTGTTAGAGATCCTGATTACGAGTAACGATTGTCTACTAGCTTCATAACAACTAGTTGATATATTCGATTGTCTGATACATGTCATTTATCTGTCATATATATATTTTATATTTGTTCTTGAGTATTATTATATGTTTATTTGTGAAGCATTGTTGGTTTATTTTATTACTCGACGCTAACAGGTTATGGGCCCAGGCTCACGTGAATTAAAAAAAATATATATAAGTCGAGTAATTGTGTAAAACACGAACCTGTGCGAACGTTCTGGAATAATCGCTATGAACTCCGCGAATGCTTCTAGAACTCCTAGGAAAGGACAACTTCGATACGTGCAAGTTACAGATGCAGGCAATATTAATTAAAGGCGATTTATGGGAATACGTGAATGGAACCGAGGTGAAACCCAAACCAGAAGCCGATAACAAAAATGCATCCGCTATTAAAACATGGTGTAAAAATGATTTGAAGGCGCGATCTGATATAATACTAGCGAACTTAAGCAAGTAAAGGGCTGTGAAATTTCTAGTGAAGTATGGATAAAATTGGAAGATATCTACCAGTCTAAAGGTCCTGCGAGGAAGGCAACACTTCTAAAAAAACTTACATTACAAAAGATGACAGACGGAGAAGACGTACGTATGCATTTAAATAATTTTTTTGATTCTGTTGACAAACTGAGTGACATGGGCGTCGATATCAACGAGGATTTGTTGGCGATTCTATTGCTGTATAGTTTGCCCGCGAGTTATGAGAACTTTCGGTGCGCCATCGAATCGCGTGACGCGTTACCTGCACCAGAAGCACTTAGAATTAAAATCATTGAAGAAAACGATGCTCGCAAGAGCGACACACGAAATCAGCCGTCGGGAGCCATGTTTATTAAGAAGAAATTTAGTTGGCGTGAAAGAAAAGACAAGCAGGAAGTGAAGAAAAGTGATGAAAACAAACGAACAAAAGACACGATTCGTTGTTTTAAATGTAAGAAAATGGGACACAAAGCGAACGAGTGTCGAACCAAATTTAAAAAGGAAACTGCACAATATGCGGACAACAACGTCTGTTTCAGCGTGTCAGGACGAAAATTGAACGATTCAAACCGAAAATGGTGTTTAGACAGAGGGGCAACGTCTCACTTGTGAAACGAAGCGAAACATTTCAGCGAATTTTACAATTCTAAGCACGGAACACTTAATCTCGCAAACGATGCGACCACAGACACTGTAGGGGAAGGTAAAGTGCGTTTTATTGCTGATGTATACAACAGAAAAAGAGAAGTAACATTGGACAATACGCTGCACGTGCCAGGTTTGAGAGCAAATCTATTATCAGTCGGGAAAATAACTGATCGAGGTTTTGACGTTCATTTTCGAAAAAACGGTGCCACCGTTGAAGATTCTAACGAAAAGGTTGTGCTGGATGCTGTCAGAATAGACGACTTGTACTATGTACGCGAATTTGGACAAGACGCGCGTGCCATTTCATCAGTTCTGAAGGAGAACAAGGTCTCACTCGAACTCTTACACAGAAGATTGGGACATGCAAATGTGCGAGACATCATAGATGGTATTCGCAAGGGCGTCATTCGAGGGGTACAGATATCAGACTCCATAAGAAATTTAGACTGCGAAATTTGCATACAAGGAAAAATGACGAGGAATCCATTTCCAAGTAAATCGAACCGACAGACAAATACCTTGGAGTTGATACATACAGATGTCTGTGGACCGATGAGGACCTCATCACTAAGTGGGGCAAAATATGTCATCGTATTCATCGACGACAGCTCTAGGTGGTGCGTGGTCAGATTCTTAAAATCTAAGGCGGATGTTTTTAAAGCCACAACCGAATACATAACTCTCGTCGAAAAACAAAAAGGGAAGAAAGTAAAATGCCTACAGTCTGACAACGGTCGGGGGTACATAAACAATGAGTTGAACGAGTACCTTAAAAGTCAAGGAATTATCAGGAGGTTGACAGTACCTCACAACCCGGCACGGCCGAAAGAAAAAATAGCACACTTATCAGCATGGCTAGGTGTCTTTTGAGAGAATCGAATCTGCCTGATTCTTTTTGGGCCGAGGCGGTTAACACTGCGAATTATCTTTGTAACCGTCTACCCACGAAGAGCTTAGATGGTCGGACACCGTACGAGGCATGGTCTGGTAAGGTTCCAGATATTTCTGATTTTAGGGTGTTTGGCTGTAAGGTGTATTACCTCGAGAGAAATCCCGGAAGAGGAAAATTCGACTCGCGTGGACGAGAGGGAAAATTTCTGGGATGTGGAGAAGAGTCCAAGGCATACCGTGTCTGGTCAACAGAAGAACGTCGAGTGCTGATTTCTCGTGATGTGAAATTTATGGAAGACGGAAGACCTTGTTCCACGATTAATGTTCCAATTGAGCCGAAAGTGACCACGGAGGGTCAAGACTTGAAATGCACCCCAGGCTTCGCGGAATTTGATTTCCCACAGACCATTACAAAGAATGATCAACGAAGCGTGGATTCTGAAGAAGATGAGGATTTTCTCGGTTTTGACAACGTAACCGAAGATGTCAAAGATAAGCCAGAAGATCAAGAATCTCAAAGAAAGAATCCTAAACGACCGGAATTAATCAAGACTGGTTTAAGGGGAAGACAAAAACAGTAAAATAATGTTGCTGAATTGATTGAGAACGTAGAAGAATCACAATCTACATTATTCTCGGAAGTATCTGTGAAGGAGGCGATGAATGGATCAGACGCAGCTGAATGGCGTCGTGCTATGACCGCAGAGGTAATGTCTATTCTAAAAAAAGAGACATGGACAATCGTAGATCGACCTAAAGGACATAGAGTAATCGGTAGTCGAATGGTTCTGAGAAACAAGTTTCGACCAGATGGCGTACTTGAGAAAAGAAAGGCGCGTTTAATTGCTCAAGGTTTCACTCAACAACCTGGTGTCCACTTCACAGAGACATTCGCTCCAGTTGCTCGGATTGGATCCATACGTTTAATGGCATCGCTCGCTGCTCGATACAAGATGAAAATTAAACAGTTCGACGTAGAGACGGCCTATCTGAACGGGACCTTAGGAGAAGAGATCTATATGGAACCACCGAAGAATTTACAAGAAATTTTACAAGAAGTTATCTATTCAGAGGGTCAAAGTCAACTTGGAATTAAGGCGAAGAAGATCATGCTGGATCTAAGTAAGGGAGACAAAGTTTGTCTTCTGAAGAAGTCTCTCTGTGGATTACGTCAGGCGGGAAGGAGATGGTACATCAAGCTCGATGAAACCATGAAGGAATTGGGTGCGACTCCGTCGACTTCAGATCCATGTTTATTTTATATTGGTTCTGGTAAAGATATTCTTATCATCACTACTTACGTGGATGATATTTTGATAGCTTCACGCGACGAAAAGAAGAAAGCTGAAATTTCTAGGAAACTAGCCACCAAATTCGAGATTAGGATTATGGGAGACGTGAAATATTGTCTCGGCATCGAATTTGATCTAAAACCTGGAACAGTGACGATGCATCAGCGAGGCTACATTTGCAACCTTCTTTCGCGATTCGGCATGACAGAGTGCAACGCAGTAGCAACCCCTTTGGACCCTAGTATAAAGTTAACAAAGAACGAGGAGCAGTCCTCAGCGGATTTGAAGCTTCCGTACCGCGAATTGGTCGGACCTTTGACCTACTTAGCCACATCCACACGGGCTGACATTTCTTATGCTGCTAGTTACCTAGGACAGTATAACAACTGTTTCGGGGAAGATCACTGGAAGGCAGCGAAAAGGGTACTGCGGTACCTGAAAGGATCCATGAATGTGGGATTAACCTATGGTTTGGATCTAGGGCTGATAAAGGGATATACTGATGCTGACTGGGGAAGCTGCCCCGAGAATAGAACATCCTACACCGGTTATATATTCGTCCTAAACGGCGGACCAATAACATGGGACTCTAGAAAGCAGCGTACAGTCGCTTTATCGACAACTGAGGCAGAGTACATGGCTCTTGCTGAATGTGTCAAGGAAGAAATTTTTCTCAAGAGGTTCCTTGTCGAGTTAGGATTCAACGACTTAAGCGACATGACGATTTACTGTGACAATCGAAGCGCTCTAAAGTTGGCAGAGAATCCTATGTACCATTCTAGGAGCAAACATATTGATATCCGGCACCACTTTGTACGAGACGTACTTAAACAAGGTGATATTCGTTTTCTTCACGTTTCGACAGAAGAGCAAGCTGCGGATATTTTAACCAAGGGTTTGCCTAGAACTAAACATGAAAAATGCATGAAATTGGCTAAATTGGAGAATCTGACATAGTCGCTCATCTACAACCGACTCGAGGGGAAGTGTTAGAGATCCTGATTACGAGTAACGATTGTCTACTAGCTCCATAACAACTAGTTGATATATTCGATTGTCTGATACATGTCATTTATCTGTCATATATATATTTTATATTTGTTCTTGCGTATTATTAAATGTTTATTTGTGAAGCATTGTTGGTTTATTTTATTACTCGACGCTAACAAATCTCTAACAGCCGAATTCTCGAAACGGTGTTAGTTTAAAACCAAAATGAGTGTTAGCTAGCACCGTCTTAAACCCGGTATTAAATTTTAGTCTAACCCGTATTCTCGAAACAAACACGATGTTAGACTAACCCAGTGCTAGTTTAGCACCACATCGTATCAAAATGGCGGCTGGTATTCCAGCTGTCAAGATCATTTGAGCCCTATCTGAGAAAAGTATTGGGCTAGAGGTGGTGAAAGTGGTAATATTTATATCGATATTAGTGAGCAACTAGCGTGACTAACATGGATCACATCTCTCATTGTATTTTGAAAGCATCCACTTGCTAAAAATCGCAGTAATCAACAACTTTGTGGGAATAGACATATCATATTTGATGTTTTAATATTACTATCTGCAAATGGTCTAATCAAACTGGAATTTTCTAGAATAAAATTACTTGGAAGCCTGAAATGTGTGGTAAATAAATAAATTAACTGTCCAAATATTTTAATAATGAAATATTTTATTGATGTTGCAGGTAAAGCCCTGATATATACTACTCGCCATAAAAATGCCACACCTTAAAGGAATTGATATAGGCAATTCTCCTTATAATGTACAAGTGCTACTATTGTCTTCAAATAATTACATTTTCAAGTGCTAGATGTAGAAGTCCGCGTTTATTTTAAATCGTTTACCTGGGCCGTACATGTAACGCCCGCTCTTACATTGCTGATGAAGGAGAGGCTCATTGTAATCATGAAATTCTTAAAATATTTGAGTAGTAAGATAACCCACTTTCTGCGTTTTGGAATGCAGACCAATATGGCGGCCGGAATATTAACGACTCGTGAATGGGGTTAATAAATAGTTTTAATAGGTTTAATTGAATGGTATGTGAATTTTAAGTACATATTTAGATGTAAAATAAATGATACATAATTTTAAAATGAAGTATGTGGATTACAATAAGCTGTTTCATTGGAAATTTGAAAAAATGTAATAAAATTTGGTAAATTTATTTGAGTACGTCTATGTGCACGGGGTTGAATCTGGCTAGATAATAGACCGCATATAAATGGTACTTAACACAACACCTGCATGCGGCTACGGTAATAAATTTGACCCTTGTGCAGGTACACAAAAAGAGTCCGTCGTTAGGAAATATTTTATCGCGGCTGGATATGCTTATGCTATAAGGGTGCCCTAACGGTACTTCTAAATATTTATCTGATTCCTATTCTTACCTTATTTTCTATTATATAAGGAGCTAGAAAATATTTTTTCTCAGTATACCTATAGTTTCTGACTGTGTGGTTCATTTTGAAAATGTCTTCACAAAATTTTGATAACTTTGTTATACCTCCTTCAGGAGTTGTTTCAAAACAAAAATTTAGAATACTTGAAAATATTGTATTAAGAAAACCATTCGCGTCAACTTCAACGGCGAACGTTAATGAGTTTATAAAAAATATAAACTCGTTGAACGCTGATGTGGTGCATCGTGACTATGATTCCGGTATTTCTCCATCACCGGTAACGGCAGCAGACTTCGAGAAGGCTCTTCAGGAAGTGTGCGACGAGAACTTTGGTGATGAAGAAGAAATTGTACCTCGTAAAAAGGTGCGTGTGGAACGCCTTTCATTACCATCGCCGGAGTTGGAGCCGCTAGTGATCTCGTCGTCGTCGGAATCGGAGATCGGAGAGCCGTACGCCCAGCAGCTAGTGTGCAGCGAAGATGATGAGACCCCGGACATCACGGATATACCAGACTGCCCGTTGGTATCTGACTGGGTTATAGAGAATATGGACCTCATCACCGGAGATGCAGAAACTGCAAGATTTACTCTACCGCCTAATAAAGATGTAGCCGACAACAATGACCGTCTACTGAGAGGAACACCGATTCCTCTAGATAGTACGCGGAAAGTGTTTATTACGGTCGGCTTAGAACCAAATCCGGTACCGCGAGTGATTGTGAGGCTTGTGGGTAATGTAATAAAAAAAACTTATATAGACATTTTAGATTACGTTAGATTAGTGAATTATTTAAAAAAACTTGAATTAAAAAGTAAGTGTAGCGATAAAGATATGAACAAAATATGCAGTCTCGTTTGGGCTGATTTCAGTATATTACCGCGGGAACAATTGAAGTGTAGATTTAAGAATCAGTTTATAGTGTTAAATAAGGAGCATGTTAGGAATTTAATTAGGTTAGAGAATATAATAGTAAACGTAATAGATAGTTACAATGTAAAATATAAAAATTTTTGTTATGTATATAAAAATTTTTTACAAAATGTAGTAATATTTAGTATAAGAAATCAGTTAGACATAAAAGATAGTTTATATGAATATTTATTTTTTAAGAATTTAGATTTTAAATTAATATTTATAGAATATTATACGTATTATTACAATAAATTATATAAGGATGTAAAGTCTGTAAATACTTTTATTTTAAAAGAAAAAAAATATATTACATAAAGAACAATCATGTTTCGTATTTTTAATTACCTCCCGTTTGCACCTGTTCCAATAAGAGAGTCCAGTGAGAAAAATTTGTAGAGTCGTCAACCAATGGGGGTTTAATTTTGTAAAAAGGTAAGGTATAAAATAAAATAATAAAATAACTTTATATAGATGCCTGAGTACCTACAAATATTCGCTGCAGAAATTGCATACTTTTATTTATTTATTTATTAACATCAAACAAACATTAGTTATTACAAAAATTTAAACTATTGGAATTAAAAGAAAGAAAAGCATTTGTTAAATGCTATAAATCTTATCTCAGATCCCCATCTTCAACGCAGGTATAAAACTCTTCCCAGGGTTGTAACAAAAATTTTGTTCGAATCTAACATTATGATAATGTACCCTTGAAAATATACAGGTTGGTTAAATTTTTTTAATACCACCCTGATCACGTAGTAAAAAGATTGCATATAAACAAAAAAAAGCAAAGGAAAAAATTCAGTCGTTGAGTATCACTCGGGTCAATATGGACAGCGGAAATCAAATAAATTTCGATAACTTTTTTCGTATTTGTGAGGAAATTATTATTTCTTCGTTAAATGAAGAAGAAGAAGGAGAAATGCAACAAGAAGATTATGACGCTTTTTATGAAATTTGTGGAAACTTAATAAGTGAAAGTGTACAAACTGGTGGAGGTGGTGTGGGTGGTGTAAATCGGGAACGTTTCAACATTACTTCCGATATTGAAAAACACATAAAACAGTTTAATTTAACTGGGAGAAAAATAACATTTTCTTTGAATGATCCACCTGTACAAGAAGATCCTATAATATGGTTCTACGATAGCATAAAAAACGTTATAGATTTTGTGTTGCAATCAGTGAATCCTCAAGATTATGTCGGATTTATATTTCAAACTCCATGTCTGGAACATGGACCAGCTTGGCTCAGCTTCAGGCGTGCAGATCAACTTCACGTTGATGTTTTGTGGGAAGCATTGACCAAAATATTGCAAAGCAATAAAGAAGTATTTTCCGAAGGGCAATTCACAGTCGAGATGACCAGGGTATCTATGCCTTCTGGTTCAGGAAAATTAAAAGGACATGGCTTAATGTATTCGGAATTTTGTCGACGGAAACATGGTATATTGGAAATAGAAAATACAGATAATTTCTGTTTACCTCGTGCACTTGTAGTTGCAGAATCATTAGTGAAAAATGATCCATGTTTAAAATATATTGTTAAAAATACACATGGAATACAAACTACAAGAACAAATGAACTTTTAAGAAATGCAAGAGTTAATATAGGTACTAATGGCGCAGGTATTCCAGAATTAACTGAATTCCAACGTTATTATTCTAATTATAACATATGTGTATATGAGTTTAATAGCCGTGGAAAAGTAATATTTGAAGGTGCAAAGGGGAAAAATCTTAAGAGACTGAATCTTTTGTACTATCAAAACCATTACTCTGTTATAAAAAGTTTACCTGCAGCATTTTCGTGCAAATATTTTTGCGAACAATGTCACGTTGCTTACAATGTAAGGGGTGGTCATTCTTGTAAAAATATTTGTTCTTATTGCAAATATTCTCCTGCATGTAGTATAACTATTCAATTAATTAAATGTGAACATTGCCAAAGAGAATTCCGTGGACAGCAGTGCTTGGACAATCATTTAAATTTTGAGTGTAAAAGAGTTAAAAAATGTGAACAATGTTTAAAAATATACAAGTGTAAAAAAGGCAGGCTACATGTATGTGGTGAAGTTTACTGTAGTTTTTGTGAATCTTATAAAAAGCCAGGACATATGTGCTATATTATTAAGGACAAAACCGTATTAAAAGGTAATACTTTATTTATTTATTATGATTTCGAGACATATCAAGAAAAAATGCTCGGTAATGATAAAGAGCACGAAATAAATTTATGTGTCATACAGCAGTCATGCTCTACCTGTTGCAACATAGATGATTTGAAACAAATATGTAACTCCTGTGGCATTCGTCAACAAATATTTAAAAAGGACCCGTTGCAAAACTTTTTAACATATGTTTTACTTCCGCGCACTTCATTTTCTTCTGTTATTTGTATCGCACATAATGCAAAATCGTTTGATTGTCAGTTTATTTTAAAATATCTTGTAGAAGAACGCTACCTTAAACCAAAATTAATTTTGAATGGCTCAAAAATTATGCTATTACAAATTAATCATATTAAATTTATAGATTCTCTAAATTATTTACAAATGCCGTTATCAGCTCTACCTAAAGCAATGGATTTACCACCTTCTTTAAAAAAAGGATATTTCCCACATTTATTTAATAAAGTAGAAAATCAAAATTACATAGGACCGTTACCAGCCCCTGAATATTATGCTGTAGATAGCATGAATCATTCTGTACGACAAAAGTTTTTGGAATGGTATAATATACAAATAGAGAATAATGTGATATTTGATATGAATAAAGAAATTATCGAGTATTGCGTGTCTGACGTTGAAATTTTGCGTCGAGCATGCGAAAAATTTAGAAATAATTTCATTGAAGATTGTAAAGTATGTCCCTTCAGTGAAGGGATTACTATCGCTTCAGCCTGTAATCGTGTGTTCCGACGTTTGTTTTTGAAGCCGAATACAATTGGTATTATACCACAAAAAGGTTATCGCATGAAAGACAACCAATCAAAAATTGCGCTGAAATGGTTGATACATGAAGAAAACGTACGCGGAATACAAATTCAACATGCAGGACGTAGTAATGAAGCAGTCATTGAAAATTGTTTTAAGGTAGATGGTTATTATTCTCTAGATAAATTAGTTTTTGAATTTTTGGGGTGTTTTTGGCATGGGTGTACATTATGTTACAGAACGAAAAGAAATGAAAAAATATTTAGTAATTCAAAAGAAACTTTAGATGAAAGATACGAACGAACAATATCAAAATTAAATAAAATTAAAAAATTAGGATATAAAGTAATTAGCATTTGGGAGTGCGAATTCAGAAAATTATTAAAAGAAGATAAAAATTTAAATTGTCAACTTGAAAAGAATGAAATTTTAAACAATATGCCATTACAACCGCGAGATGCATTTTTTGGCGGAAGAACAGGCAATACCAGTTTATATAAAAAAATTAAAAATGATGAAAAAATAAAATATGTAGATGTCTGTTCTCTTTATCCATTTGTATGTAAGTATGGAAAATATCCAGTAGGCCATCCAAAAATTTTTATCGGAACAGAATGCGAATCGTTATGTCCTAATAACGATATTAGCCATGTTGAAGGCTTAATTAAATGCACAGTTTTACCGCCCAGTGAATTATTTCATCCTGTCTTACCACGAAAAATCCATGGGAAACTTATGTTTGTATTATGTCGTACATGTTGTGATAATTTAGAGCAAAATGACTGCAATCACAGTGATGATGAGAGACAATTTATTGGGACATACATTTCTGACGAGGTCCAGTATGCGGTTTCTCTTGGCTACAAAATTTTACAAGTGCACGAAATTTGGCAATACAATGTTACTGTTTACAATAAAGATACTAAAACAGGAGGATTATTCGTCGAATACATTAATACATTTCTAAAAATGAAGCAAGAGGCTTCTGGTTATCCCGACGACTGTTCCGATAATGAACCTAGGAATGAGTACATTCAGAACTATTACATCAATGAAGGAATTCATCTAGATCCAAATAAGATTGAGAAGAACGCTGGAAAAAGATCAATTGCCAAACTTATGCTGAATTCTTTCTGGGGTAATATAAATAACTTATTTAAAAATTAATATAAATTTTATTATAATATTCATTTAATTTGTTAATAGGTAAATTTGCACAAACACAAAATAGACCTTGTACATCAACTGTATCATCTGCTGAAGAACTTTATGAATTATTGTCGAATCCAGCAATTGAAGTTCAGAGGATTATCCCAGCAGGTGACCAGATGCTGTACGTACACTGGGTTCACGCAAATGAAGCCATCGAACAACTTCGAACTGTGAATGTGGTCATAGCAGCCTACACAACGGCACAAGCTCGTTTACAACTCCATAAATTTTTACAAGAGCTAGGTAATAGGGTATTATACTACGACACTGATTCCATTATATACTGCCACTCGCCAGGACAGCGGGAGCCCCCGACAGGTAACTTTTTGGGTGATCTTACTGATGAGTTATCTTGTTATGGGTTAGGCAGCTATATAACTGAATTTGTGTGTGGTGGACCGAAGAATTATGCATACAAAGTTTATTCGCCAACTAGTGAAAAGATTACAGAAGTATGTAAAGTTAAAGGCTTCACATTAAATTATAAAAATTCCCAAGTCATTAATTTTGAATGTTTGAAGAATTTGATTTTTAATAGTAATATTAAAGGCCCAGTAATTTCTTTTGACAATATTCGATGTACATCTACTCACAATGTTGTCACAAAACATGAAACAAAAAAATTTAGTATAAAATTTATGAAACGTAGACTAATAGATAATGTAAATAGTATCCCCTATGGCGTAAAAAGAATGAAATTAGATTAGGTTATTTTTAATTATATTAATTTGTAATAATGATAATAATGAAATGTACCTATGTAAATAATTTAAAGATGTAAATAGTATTTCCTATGACGTGAAAAGAATGAAATTAGATTAGTTTATTTTTAATTATATTAATTTGTAATAATAATAATAATGAAATGTATGTAAATAATTTAAAGAAAACTAAATGTGTATAAATATTTTAAATATAGGTACTTTTTATGTATTACATAATCATATATTTCAATAAAAATGTATTTCATTGCGTAAATTTAATAAAATATCACTAGAAAATTTTAATTCAATGTTTGTAATATAATATTTTCTACAACGTATGTATACCTACCTAGTACCTACCTAATGAACATATATATCTGTATGATAGAAAATAAAAACGAATGAAATAAAACAAATAATTAAAAATATTTTTTTTATTAAAGTAATAGTTAAACGTATACATTATAAATTCATCATTTTTTATTAAAGTAATAATTAAACATATATCTTATAAATTCATCATTTTCAGATTTACAATATTTATTAAATAATTTCACAAAATCATTATTTGTATAACAATTAATTCTAAATAACAAATACACTAAACAATAATAACCACAAACTGAAGTTGAATAATCTTGCAATGAGGCTGTATTGTATGTCCATGTGCGTGTATTTCTTCCTAAAAATTCATTGTGTTCCTTTACTAAAGGTGGTCGTCCGTAACTGTCAAAGTAGGTTCCATGTCCTGAGCGATCAATAAATACTGCTACCCAATGAGTACCAGGCATCGTATCAGGGTCAGTATTTATAATTATTGTACATGGAAAATTTACATGCTGCGGCAATTTGTTCGCAGCATACACTCCATAGTGACTTGTGTTTTTCTTAAAATATTTTTGAAGTACGGTACGTATAAATGTAGCATCCATGTCTGTATGAGTGTCACAGCCAAACTAATTTCTGTGGTTATATTTTACAAGATATATATACGAGTTTTATAATTGATATATTTTTATAAACTAACTACCATAATCAACAATTACATTTCTATTTTTATCAATTTCAATAATATTGTCAAATTCTGCGTAAATAACACAATTTACTGTTTCGGTAAGGGCAGTTTCAAAACCAACTTCAATTCTGAAAGAACCATGTCGTGTTAAATTGCAGTGTAACATAGAATTTGCAGCCAAGTCAGGCGTGAGATCAAATGCAGATAAACAGTAACCATTCGGGTAACTGTCCCTGTCGATTTCGTTGCCACTGTTACCAAAATGAATACCTGTGCCAGAAAACAATGTATTGTACATTTGTATGTAGGATTTTTTGCCACTGAATGACGGTTGTAATGGTTTCGATGGTAATTGTTGCCCATTTACACATAACGACAAATAATTTATTTTAAAATTTTCAAAATTAAAAGGGTTTGACTTATAATCGCCATTAAATGCTTTGTTTGAGACAAATCCGATTATGCATCTCTTCGGAAGCTGTCCTAAGAATATGTTATCTAATGATTTTCCTTGAATACCGGTCGGAATAGTAACTGCTTTTACAATAGATCTGGTAATGGCGTACTTAGCATTAGACATTTCCAATGCTTTATTGTGTGCCAATAATATACTTGGATTTAATTTGACACGCCGCACAAGTAATGTAGCTTCATTAATTTGTACTTTATAATTAGAATCTGGTGACATTAAGTGGAAGCTGTCTCTCGATCTCACCAGCCTCAATTTCATTTCAACACCATGTAGTAAAAATTTTTCTTGATTGAAAATATCAACATGAAGGTGACCAATCATATCAACATTTTTACTTTTTTCTACAAACTTTTTACGCTTATTGTAGCCGGAATTTCCAGCAGCCTCCGTATTGTTCATTTTTCCGGCGTCATCAGAGTACCATAACGTTGAAGTGAGGTGAGATTTTTTCGCATCTTTCCCATAGTTTAATAGAGTTTCTATATATGATCTGTATGCGTACGTGTTATTTGGTGGAGAAACAAGTTTTTGATTTAAATATACGTCAACTTGACTAAAAATAGAATGTAGCCAATTATTAACGGGGGCAACATTATCTGGTTCCAACAAAGCAGTATTATCAGCTTTAACAATTTTTGCATTTAGATAAATCATAGTTTGTGATAAATCAAGATAATCTTCTCCATGGCCAGGAATTACAAATTCTATGGGTCCGTCTTCAGTAATTGACGACAAAGGTCTGTAATTTACCCATTGACCACTTTCAATACTAGTTTGTGTAGGAGGTACGGTAAATAAATCTAATTCAGTTTTCACACATTCACATGATTGGGCATGTAAAAATGCCATTTTAATCAAATATATCTGCTTGTCTAGAACGTTTTTTGCTCTTTACTGTACTGCGAGAAGTTGTAGAATGAATAGGTTTCTTAATTAAACGCTTCTTTTTATAACCTGAGCCACTCATTAGCTTTTCAATTTTATCATCAACTTTTCGTTTTAAATTAATCCCCGCCTCTCCAATGCGTTTCTTAAACGATTCTTTAGGTGATTGATTCTCACTCAAATCACCCAAAAAATTAATTCCTGTGTTTAATGCTTCTTTACCAATTGCTCCTACACCTTTCCGTATTAACGGTAAAATATTTCTAAACAATCCACTGAAGAAACTTCCTATTCCATGACCACGTTGAAATTGACTTCCTTTATATACGGGTCCTATACCGCTACCTGCTTGAAAATTATAATATTGTTGATACGGACAAGTTTTCATTATGTTCGTCGAAAATGAAGTTTCACACTCAAAATCCCAAATTGAAATGGCGCTGCATATCCATCGTGAGTCCTTATATCAATTTCTATATTTGAAAATTCTCTTCTTAAAACAGGTATGAAATGTGGTTGAGGATATGTAATCATTTCATTAGATCCAAAAACATATGTGTCATTTTTAACGTGGACAATTCTTAACAATGGAGTGACAACGTCGCCTACTAATTGAGGTTCTATGATATCACAGTAAATATATAATTGAGATGGTATACCTAATTTTAAATTAGGTATATTAATTGAAGTTTTTTGTTGATATATGTCTGTAAACGGTGGATAACCTAGTTGAAGTGCTAGCCGGTGAGATAATTTCATACAACAAACGTTTGCAACTTTGAATCTTGTTGCTACTCGTTTTTCTTTGGTGTCATAGGAAAATGCTACATATTTATTTATCACGGCGTGGTGATTCATTTCATGTAATACACTATCAATGCTTTCATAATTTCTTGCAGGAACTTTGCCAATAAATGCATCTGATTGTTGTTTATCATTTTTTATCGAAATATTTACTGTATTTTCGCGTTCATTGACATTGTAAATAGAACAAGGATATATAATTTCAGATAATGCTACTTCCCAGGATCCGACTAATTTAATGTTTTGCGGTAATTGAGTCGTAAAACGTGTAGTTTTGTTATTAGGAAAATATTGCATTGAACTATTACTAGGTAATGTTATAAAAAATTCTTTATCATTCATTGTTTAATAAACGAACAGTATTTGCCGGTATCCAGGAATTAAACTTGTCACTATATCCTCTCCACTTAACGTACAATTTCTTTCTGTTACCAGTGCCTTTGGTCTCCAATATTTTATCTATTTTATACGTTGTATCAGATTCAATATACACTCGTTGTAATTCATTCTCGTAGAAAGTGCCCTCTATAATTTCATTATTTAAATCTTTTAATTTATAAACGACTGGGAGTCTGTTGCTAATAGCATATATTTTGAACAATTCTTCACTCCAGTTAGATTCATAACCCTTTTCAAAAATTTTTTTGTATTTAGATATTCTAACAATATCTCCAATTTTATATTTTCCTTGTTTCTTTGTTAAGTTTTGTTTATCTTTATTTTGATTTCTCCATACTTCCAATACATTATTTTCATTTATTTCACAAGGAGCCATTTGTATTGAACGATGTTTTGTCTTATTGTAAGCAGTAACCAGATTTTGTAATACATCCACATATCTGTATGTATTTTTATATGTAAAGTAACGATACATTTTTGTTTTCAATGTTCTGTTAAATCTTTCTACAAAACAGGCTTTAATATCTGAATTTTGAGTCACATAAAATTTAATATCGTTTTGTTTTAAAAATGATCTTACTGATTTAGCAATAAATTCTGAGCCTTTGTCAGTTTGTAAGAAAATTGGTTTTCTTTCATTAAACAAGATTTTAAATGCTTGTATGACTGACTCAGGTTTCTTATCTTTTAAAGGAAATGCCCACGCATATCTACTGAATATATCAATGACTGTCAAAATGTATTTGTAACTATCGTTGAAGCGACTTAGCTTGCGCATATCGCAAAGATCTGCCTGGAATATATCATTAATATTTGAAACCTTATATTTATTTCTTATAAAATGTTTTCGGACAGGTCTGTGTAACGTATATGCGTCTTGTGAACTAATCCATTTTTGTATTTCTTTTGGTTTATATTTATTTTTTACAGAATTTATAAGATTATGAACTCCTGAAAAACCGGCAGGATTAGAAGTATCAAAATAAATATTAGACAATATTTTATTCATTTTAAAATGTATATCGTTTCCACTCTTTTCTAGACTTGGCTTTCACTGATTCGTAGTCGGTTTCGGCGTCGTCGTACCAAAAAGATTGCCTTCTTTTACTTTTTGTTCTAGGAGTGTCAATAACAGACTTCGACTGAAAATATTTTTTTCTTTGGGGATTATTTATTAATTCTGTTGGAAAATTTATTTCTTTTAATGCATGTAAAAATGTTTCCCAGCCAGTAGGATTACTACGTTTTCTATTTCTAACAATGTCGGCAACTAAGTCTGATATGTTTGAGTTTGGAATTTGTTTCTCATAAATTGAAACAACACCCTTCTTATCCCAAGAAACCGTTCTATCTAGTTTTAATTTTTGTACTATTAATCGAGCTTTTTCTTGAAGGGATTTAGGAATAATATTTATTATATTTCCATCATCATCATCATCTTCTTGCTTCTTTACAGGTACTTGGGCTTCTGAAGAAATCTCGTGCTCGATAGCTAGTTTTATAGGCTCTCTACTTTGTTTTTGAAAATATAAATATCTTTGTAAAATTTCTTGATACTTGATCCATTTTTCATATTCCGATATTTTGGAACTTAAAATATTTTTCATATCTTTATCCAGCTGGCTAGTTATAGAATCTTCTTCTTCTTTAACGTTGCTACGTAAGCGATTCAAATTTTCAGGAGATATTAAAATCATTTTCTTAGCGTGTTCCATTTTTAATTTTTAAATAAACTACTTAGAACACCGGTTAAAAGGGGTGCTAACAAAAAAGGTAAGAATGCTCCACCTGATTGAACTAACACACGCTTTTTAGTTTTCCAGCTATCACCGCGTTTTATTAGTTTTCTTAAAATGTTTTTATGACGTCCTATTGAAGCTTGCTGCTTTCGACTGAGAGGAATTTTACCATGTAAAATATTATAAATACATTCACAAATACATCTAACTGAATTACAATCAGCGTTTTTTAACAGAGCTAATCTATCCTTCGGTCTCAATCTGTGCAGGGCACGCAAGAGCTCTGCATTGTTAATGACAGTTTTACTCATTTTCATGAAATAATCTCTGGTAAATTTGTACTCCCGTATTTATGCGATTTTTTGGGCAAATAAACGTATGTCAGATTATCACGTGATGTGCGATATCGCAGCCAATCGGGAGTGCTTTGTTTGAGATCAAAAATTATGTACCCATGCGGTTCAGATGTTGCATCATTGTATGCATCCTGCACGAATTTAACATTTTCTGGGCATATTTGTCTTGATAAATGTAAAATTTGCGCTTTGTCTCGAGGATTTTTGAAATTAATTATATAATTTGCATTTAAAGATATATCTCTTTGGCCTTTTCCTTGATGAAATAAATTTTGCGTAAGAAAAAATACGGATAAATTTTTATGATGAGACCATTTAGTAAATATATCTACAACTCGTTCGTCTGCCTCTCTCATTAAATCATCGATTATCATAAGTTGAGGATCTTTTCCGTTAATATTTTCGATGTCTGGTAATCCTTCGACAAATTCCACACCTTTTATAGTATTATATAAATTTTGCCATGTTCCATAATGCCAATAAATTTTAGTAAACTCAGTATCACTCGTATTATTTAGATTAGAAACAAAGCTGTTTACAAAATACGACTTTCCACTGCCTGAGGGGCCAGCAATTATAGCCGAGAAAGGATGTTTGAATTTTGTACACATGTTTACAATTGGAAATTAAGAATAACACTAACATATTTTTATTTAGTGTTTCATTTATAAGATAAAAGGTATGTAAGGAAATAATGAAACATGTAATATAATTTATTTATTTTTATTGAGTATAGTAAATTATACAATTACATTTTATGTTCAACAAATTCTATTAACCTGGCTTGTTTTCCTGTGCCATAGGCTTTTATTCCGGTATATTTAATAGACCATCTTGCAACAGATTTTTTCAAATCAGAAATGTCTTCGTCAGTTAAATCATCGAATCTAGCAGGGAGATACGTTATAAATTCTTCACACTCCGCAATTATTTTTCTTCCATAGCTTGTTTTAACTGCTTTAATGTCGACTAGCTTGTATTTCTTTCCCTTTTCCAAGTCGATAACTCTCACTCGAGGTTTTACATCGGTTAATTGTCCTTTCTGATTCAACTTCGTAAAATCCATTTCTGTAAATAAATATTAAAACAAATTATAGAATCTAACAAATACATACAGTATTTTGAAATAATCGTACCTGAATAAGCTAGGTGTTTTCGACAACTTCTCTTCTAACAGAATAAACTCTCGAAAACAAAACTTCTATTTATAACCACAAACACTAGCTATAATAATATTCGGGCCGCCATATTGGTCTGCATTCCAAAACCGGCCGCCATATTGGTCTGCATTCCAAAACGCAGAAAGTGGGTTATCTTACTACTTATTTGATCTAATCATTATTTAGAATTTCTAGTGATATTAAAAAAATGTATTATTACTCGATAATAAACAAGTATGAAAAATATTACTTTGAAATTATGCTTAGTAATGAGGCTGTATATTTTATGACAAACAGCGAAGCTGTGTGTAACCAACACTAAGATGTAGATGTTGGCTTGGACGATGTATTCTGTTTGGGCGGTTTAATTATTAATTCATTGTTATTTGCCTTGTATTTCTTTTTAAAAAAGTAAAAATCGTCTCATTTTATTACGTTAGTGATAGAAATTAACATTTTAAAAAAATTGTATATTATGAACGTAACGAATTTTCACTAAAACTGCTGGAAACGAGTTTTAAGTTTTGGTGCTAAATTTAACCCATATCGGACGGTGTTATTCTCTGTGAATAGGATTAAGTTATTTATTTTGCGTTGTTATGGATATGGCAAGGGTTAGCGTACCTATCTAGCACCGGTGTTAGCCGAGTGTTAAGAGTTTAGTACTAAACGTCTTTGAGAATAGGTTTAGCGCTAACACCGGCTAACTAACCCGGTGCTAACGCTAACACCGTTTCGAGAATTCGGCTGTAAAAGTAAGGTGATCAGTGCTATCAAACATATTGACAAAACCTTATAATTACAAAAAACATCAATAATTACAATACAAATTTTGAACGGAAGCATTTCTATTATAATGTAATATAAAATTTTAATTCTAAAGATTTTTGCATGTTAATGTCAAATTATTAAAATAAATTTAAACATTTGTTTTCATAGACTACTACCGTACATTAATTTAGTTTATTGGAAAAAGGCGATATACGAAGAGAAGTTAATTTGGATAATTGTGAATATATATAGTTCGGTAGGAGTTTCATTACAGCCTTGCGCTATATCTGAGCCTCGAGGCTTCGCCTCTCGATCATATAATAAGCCCTCGGCTGTAATGAAACATTTCCCACCTCACATGTAATATACTAATACTTTTTAGTAAATTTCGTTGAATTGTGCTATTAAAGTGAAGTAATCTGTATTAGATAACATGTAGGAATACATTAAGTATTGTCCTGGACAATATGGTGATTTAGTTATTACCCGGACAGTTTTTATTTATTAAATAATATCATAAGTCACCCCCAAAATAGCAGTAACCATGCAATTGAGACAAAAATAAGAAATGTTTACGGTTTTTCTGTCAAGTTAGCTGCCTTAGTTTATTTTTATTATTATTTATTATTACCTTTTTGACAAGTTACGCTAAAAATATAGCAATTTGATATTGTTGTTATTTATTAAATTCAAGATTAATTTATATAATATTGTTCACATGTATCTAGTGCCGGCCAGAACTATGGCAAGGGCTAGACGGATGAAACGTGGGGCTCGGGGTAGTTAACTTGCGGACGCCTTAATAGTATATTACGTACCGTGAACTGTAAGTGACAGTTTTTAGGTCGAGAATGTTGTTTGGGAAGTCGAGGCCCGAAGGGTCGAGATTTCCTAAACATTCGAGACTTCAAATATCACTTATAGTTCAAGGTTAGTAAGCTATTTTTTGCAATACCTACAAAAATAATAGAAAAAGGTTTCAAAATTAACGTCTGTCAGATTGATGTCAAAAATAAAAGTTGAATTGCAATTGAGAGTAAGAGTGCCATGAATGTTTATGATGCTGTGGAAACTAAATACTTACCAACCACCATGAATTGTAAGTAACACACTTACTGTCCACCGTGCACGGGAAGTGTTTACTATAACCATGGAAACCAAATCTGCAGTAAAAGTTCCACTTACTGTGTTTAAATTTTGTTATTAATGGGTAACTTACTGTGCAGGTATTGCAAAAAAAATATTTGTATGTGAGAATGATAAACAATTAAAATATTTTCATAAGATAATTGTTTCAATCAAAAAAATTGTTAATAAATCAAATGCAAGATTTCAAGAAAGTTTTTATTGTTTTCAATATTTCTGCAGAGCGACAGTAATGTGGCATGTGACAAAAAGTTTACATACAGATATGATACTAGACAAAAAAAAATACCCGTATTTTTTTAATCGTTTCATTATACGTAGTTTATAAAATAATTATTAAAAATTTGGGCAAGGGAAGCTGTGACACCAACGTAGTAGAATCGCAAAATAAAAGAGATAGACCTGATAAAGTTAGCTATAACAAAAAAAATTGCGATCGCATTTGATAAAACTGTTTTCTTCAAGATTCTCAATATAAGTACGAAAAAAATGTTCCTTTAAATGTTGCTTTACAGAGTCGATATGATGCTACACCATTGCATTCCATAAGATATTTCCGAAGATATTTCACTAAGAAACAACTGATATAAATAAAAAACCGTTAATTTTTTTTCAGATTCTAGTACACTTAACGTAGAGGATAAAATTTCAAGGTCAAAAATTCAAAAAGTAAATATAATTAACAAAAATAATAATGATATGAAAACCCAAAAACCAATAAAATTGTACATGGTTTGGCAAGAGTTACGCCGATATCAAAGAAAAAACAATAAGTATCATTAGTGATGGGATAATTCGAATTAAAAATAACCTGTCATCTGATTATTGAAATAACCTGTATAATTCGATTATAAAATTCGGTAATTCGAATTAAAAATAATCGGCTAGTGCAGGGATAATTAAAATATTTCCAGACAACATATTTTTTTTAGAACGTCATTTTAAATTAATTTTAGTTAAAATAAAATAATGGCAAGACTGACATAATCCTTCCCTGACTTGACCGTGCAAGTTATCTCTTGTTCATTCATTTCGATTGTACCCGAGTGCAGCCGAATCAAAACTCGTGATATTATTTAGCTTGGCTGCTCGGTTGCTCGGCTGCGCCTGACCGAATGAAAAATCATTCGAATTATCATCCGATTATTAACTCGGCAACGATTACCTTGAGCTCGAGCGGTTTCGGGAAGACCGAGTGAAAAATAATTCGAATTATCATCCGATTATTAACTCGGCAACGATTAACTTGAGCTCGAGCGGTTTCGGGAAGACCGAGTGAAAAATAATTCGAATTATCATCCGATTATTAACTCGGCAACGATTAACTTGAGCTCGAGCGGTTTTGGTAAGACCGAGTGAAAAATAATTCAAATAATTTAGGTTTTCTGGAAAAGGGGTTAATCTTTTTTCTTTTGCACAACGGCGCTCAATAGATTAGGAATAACCATGATGGTGGCTATTTTGACTTCACAGGAACCTCGGGTTCATTCAGTGCGGCTTTGTAGGTGCTGCGTCTGCTCACCTCTTCCAAAATTGATGCCACCGAGAAAACCGCAACATCAGAAAAGCAATCCGAAACAACAACTATCATAGGATCCTCCATCAAAAAGTGGGAAAGGGTGAGAGCATTCAAGTCATGAATGTCCTCGGACATGGTCATCAACGACTGGGAATTGCACCAAGATGGTACTGAATTTTTCAAAGGTGTATAAGATATCCCTCACAACTATGAACATATGTCTTTTAATCGACTTGATGGCCGATTTCTATTAGCGGAACTCCCAACTAATCCCTTGATTTGCGTGTAGGGTTATAATATCATTTGAATGCTTTTGAATGAATTTTTGCATCTCTTTCAGAAGACGTGACGCACCAATAAAATTGGTAGCATTGTCTGAATATATCTCCTTGCATACGCCTTTTCTTCCAGCGAACCTCCTTAACCCAGTTAGAAACGCTTCTCTGGTGAGATCACTAACAACTTCTAAATGGACAGCTGTAACAAGTCTAAGTCATCACATTCTAGTGGCACCAATTAAGTTAGTAGGAAATGGATGTAATACATAAATAATGTTATGTAAAGGTAAAACTAATATTTGCTGACTTAGTACTTGTTGCTCATAGTATATATAGTGTAAGGTAATGGTTGTTAAAAAGGTGGAGAAAAGAAAGAGAGAAGTAGAGTGGTATAGTCAGTGGTAGACGGCGGTGGTGGACAGAAGTGTCATTAGAGAAGAAACCAACTGTAAAACATTATTTATTATATTATTTATATTTTTATACAAATGTGAGTATTCTATTTAATTCAATACCCATCTCCTAATACTTGCTCCGTATCCGGTCTGACAAAGAACCCATTTATATATATATATATATATATATATATATATATATATATATATATATATATATATATATTGTAATACCTACTCTTTTAAGGAGAGGGTCACAAACTGGTAGCAGTGGTCCTGTAATAATGTTACATGTTGGTAGTAATGGAATTTATGGAAAAGACGTGCTACAGTTTGATGACGTCAATATCCTTTTAGAAAGAGAGGTTACACAGCCTTCTTACTGAAACAAATGAAGACTGCGACATATCCTTTAGAAATATATACCCTGCCTCTTCTGTAACTCTCCCTCAACTTCCTGAAATTGACCATTACTTTCGTATCACTGAGTTCAACAAGTGGCGTGGTCCACAATGTAGAAGGCGCTCATGTTCACGTTCATTTCGCAAAATGCTTTCTGTAAAGAGATGTTTCGATGGTAAGATGATAGGATGTCGTTGTTCGTACGGAATATCCGCGTTTTTTTAAAAGAATCCCGAACTATATTAAATTATTTTCATCTAAAAACAGGTTTAATGAGATCATTTTTGGGATCAACTTACTTTTTCATACGTAGGTTTGTCAAGTCTAGAAAAATGATTCCCTCTATGACATTCTCAGAATTCTGACTTCAGTATTATGTACCTTGTATGGAAAGTGGTTCTTTGACTTGTTTGCTTCTCAATGATATCTAGAAAACGCAAACACTACGCTATTATGTGCTGTAACATAGCAAATTATGTGAATTCGCATATTATACTATAATCAATGTTTGTGATCGTGGCAGATACAATTCTTTTCTCAGGAACTTCGATTTTCTTAAAGACTTCCTTTGGTCAATTCTAAGACAACGAATTAATCAACTCCGGTCCATTCCACCAAAGATTTAAAGTTAGAAGTTTCTCTGCCCTGCAGTCATCCTTCTTGATATCAAATCCGCTGAATTATCCTGCGACGGAACATGTCACCGATTGCCCTTCTGAGTCAACTCCTGTATTTTCCAATTCAATAAAGTGTGGTCATGGAATTGCTGCACAAGTGTTAATGTTGTAATTACAGTTAAGACTACTCTAGATAATAAAAGAGCTGCACATAGCTCGTGCCTTGCCAATGACAGTCTTCAAAGACGACATCTTTAACTTCGAACAAAGAAGTCTTGCCTGCACTTTCCTTTTCCTTAATATAAATATATGCGTCTCTCTCTCTCCCTCTCTCTCTCTTTCTCTCTCAAGCATCTGCAGAACCATGAATAATCATTCTTTTGTTGGGGGTGCCCTAATCATACGTTTCGAGTGATCTTCAGTTGGTCTGAATGTCGTAAGGTCTGAATGAACTCTTTCCATCTGTCTTGAAGGGAAACTGGAGCTTATCTGTCCCACTCAAGGTTCAGTTTCCATAAATGTTGCATGACGATTTTGGCGATAATTAAAATCGGTCCTATTAATCCCAGTGGATCATATATTTGAGCAATTGCTGATAAGATCCCCTGTTTTGTTAATGGGATCAATTCGGAGACATTAATTTTAAATAAACATTGTTCTTACTATCCCATAATAGTCCCAAAATTTTGGAATGTTTCCTCATCCAAAGTCAGCAGCTTGTCTGTCTTCCTCGCACTCTTCCAAATTCTGTAGAATTCGAATGTCGTTCGATCGCCATTTCCTTAAATGAAACTTGCCTGCTTCCAGGAGTAGCGATACTTGTTTTTGTAGTTCGCTGACGTTGTCGAGAGAATTCGATCCGAGCGATTTGCCTTAAACATCGCATTGCTAGAAAGAGTGTTCAATGTACATTTTTTGATTGGCTTAGTCACATCATTGCGCTATAAAATCCTTTGCAGACTTCTGTCCCCTAGATCATTTTACATATTCGGACGACACTAACTAATGAGGTACGTAGTACATAACAGCTATTCTGTATTACAACGAAAGGATACTTATTTAAATAAACACAACGTAGGACAAGTTAAGGTTTCCACTAGACGATTAATGACTTTATGTGTACGGAGGAGGTAGGTACCGTTACGATACAAACACAAACATTGAAATATCAATAATCTTTTCAACTATTGCTGACCCGTTTTGCCAAAGGTATTGTACATATAGTATAATATTAATATTGTTGAAAAGGGGAAAACCAGATATTACTATCATTTAAAAAATCATAATATTGTATTAGATATTCCTTCATCCTTTTTTTGCGTACGCCACTGAGTAGACAATAAAAGTATTTACCTTTTTACTTAAAACAATTTTCCCGAATATTCAACTATTTAGGAATTATTTGTGGAATAACTCTCATTTAACCGAAATCGTAGCTGTTAATAGTTTCCGAGATCACAATGGCGGCTAATGAAATCTGGATCTTCTATATCTATAAAAATAAAAAAAATAAATATTAAAAATGTATTAAACTCATAATTCAATTTTCTATTTATACTTTATTTTTCATTCTATTGTAGCGTCAATTTTTCCAGAATAATAATTAACTTTTGAAGCAAATTCTTGATCCATACGTATGAAATGATCGTTCCCTTTCGCAAACCGAATATAAATGTAGCATTGTTAAATAAATTCTAAAAGCTATTGCAATCTTTATAAAACAAGTCGTAAAAATGTATTATATAAAAACTTTATTTGACGATAGGAGGCCTGTTGGGTAATAAGGCACTGAATACAAGTATAATCATGGATGAAATATACCTCTAAAGAGTTGTAGAATAAACTAACGAAACTACCGGCTCACAATAAAGCACTCGACACTACTGTTCCTATTTAATTTTTGTCGCTAGTTGAACGCTGGTATTCTAAAGCATATATACCCTTCTGTAATGCGTACTATATGGAGATGATGGGCTTGTCGCAAGCACCATGACTGCGTCCCTGAAATACACTGAACGCTTATTTAATACAAGAATATCCATCAGAGCTGCCAAGTAATCGAATACAAAATGCGACCAGAGTAGCAACTGACTGCAACAGAAAACAGTATTTTTGCGCATACGCTTTATTCCTTTACTAAACTACACAAAGAAGCGGAAACAAAACAATTATATTAACGCATCCACCTTGAAAACTTTTACTTTAGTGATCCGAGAGCGTGTTGGTTTATTAAATTGGGATTTATTCTATTAACTACTTTATATTATCTGCATTATATTTAAAGCTTGTTTTTTTCATTTTTTTTTAAATTTTATCCTTATTTACAGCTTTTTTATAAAGGATAATAATAATGAAACTGTAACTGTATTATATATATATATATATATATATATATATATATATATATATATACAGGGTGTCCCATTTAAGGTACGAATGCATTGGTATCTCGAGAACCGTAAGAGCTACGAGGTTGGTTAAATTAGACAAAAGTTGCCCCGTTAGGAGGTTATTTTAATAGTGTTTTGTTATTTGCGAAAAAATGCATAGGTCACTAGATATAGGGGAAAATGTAAATTTAGCGATTTTCTTTTTTTGCTTATAACTTTGTTATATGAAATAATACGAGATTCTGATTTGCACTTTCTTAAGGCAGTTTTGTATGGTGAATTTGCAGAAGTAGGTACTCAATTTTTTTTATATCTAACCATTTACGAGTTACTGATAACAACTTTTATTTTTCATATGGAGGTCATATTAAGCTATGGTATTTTTAAATAGAGATTTTTTTTAGTTTTACAATGATATAAAACAGTAATATTTTATTTTTATAATTAACAGAAAAATTAACAAAAAGTGTTATTTATACTAAAATTGCATTGAAAAAAGTAAATCAAAGGCTGCATTGGAAGATAATAACTATTTCATAACATATATTGCAACAAGTTTATTTAATTAAAGTTAAAAATACACAAATAATTTGCGAAAACTTAACAATAAATTTAGTTAGAAAAAAGTAAATCGAAGGCTGCTGTGGAAGAAATAAAAGAAAATGTCTATGTGACAGTTCTGACAGTTAATGACATGCCATTGTAGATATTTATATTTTTGTAATATTGGTATATTATTTAACAAAAAGAAACTAAATTCAATTTAAATAATATTAAAATACAGGGAATGAGAATTAAAATCAGTGATACTTCACTAAACTGTCAGATAAATATTTTCTTTTATTTTCATGGCTGTCTGATTTTGAACGAAAATATTAGATTTTAAATTTAATAAATCTCGCCCTGCAGACGAAATTGCATATTTGAAATAAGTGTGATCCATAGAATTAATATTCTCCGATAAGTATACAAAATTTCAAGTTAATATCTTGCACTGGGGAGATACTATTCATAATTGACTGATTTCCCATGTAAAACTCCCATGTGTCGGTCGAGCTGGGACACCCGGTATATATATATATATATTGTAGCGTGCCGAACAAAGACACAAACACAATCTGCTTTTACTGGCCTTTATTTTAACAACTAATAATAACTACAACACTACAATATAACCAATATTACAACACATTTACTGTACACCTTGACACCTTGGCAAGTCACTCGCGTCAGCCTACACGCTGTTCGTCTGTTCAGTGTTACCAACCATCTTTTTCCAAATAGTAGTTCCGCTACCTCACCACAGAGGACACTACACTCTTCCCTCCTTAGGCTATATTTCCTCCTGGAAATGGATGCGAAGTTGCGCTAACTCCCTGGCAGCGCGAGCGGGTAACTGCCTTCGGACGATCTTCTCGGGCGACTCCCCGGCCGGTGAACACTCTGTCGACTGCGCCACCATCCCAGGTGGCTTAACTTCCCCTGGTAGTTCAACTGCTCGGGATATCTCTACCTCTCTTGACTGTTCAACCACCAACCCTGGCGGTTCACCTTCCCGTGACGGCTCGACCTCCCTAGTCTGCTCAACCACCACCCCTGGCGGTTCATCTTTCCGTGACGGCTCGACCTCCCTGGACTGCTCAACCACCACCTCTGGCGGTGTATCTTCCCGTGAAGGCGCGACCTCCGTGACCGGAACCTCTTGGACATCAGGCACGCCCCCGGAGAGCTCTCCATCTAGAGAACCTGAAACAAATAAAATCTCTCGAACTTCCTCGGACACAGGAACTCGTGACACGGCAGCATCATCCATCGGTTCGGTAGGCTCGGGGACGTCAACTTGATGGAGTCCCGTGTAGGCGTCGTCGCTAGACAGTGAGTCCTTTGATCCATCAAGAGATAGGGGGTCACCTTGAAATTCGGGCGGTAGCTGCCACCCTGGTGAAGAGGAACCATAGGACCGCGGAGATGACACCCACGACTGTGGTCTACTCGAGTTTTCTATTATACTCGTCTCGATCCTTGACTCTGATGGCAACTCCCTCACGGGTTGTGAGTATGGCCAATGACAGATTCGTATACTAATTCCTGAATCCTCAAACACCTCTTTGATGATAGTCTTCACTCGATCCGGGTCCAGTTCATCATGCCCGCAACCAATCATAGGCATAGCTATTTTGGTGATTCGGCCGTCTTGTGCTTTCCTGCGCATAGCCCACAAAGCACGCTCTAAATCCTCGTAGGAGGGTTTATGGTAATAACGTTGTTTGGTTACTAAATAGAACAAATCGCGCTCATCTGTTCGTAAGATACATACTCCCCCCACATGAACTCGCTGTCGTCTCAGCTGTTCCAATCTTCCAAAGCGTTGTCGGAATTGTACGGCTATTCCCTGGCCCATACGTAGATCAGCAGATACGCAATGAGCTAATGCGTACTCCGGAGGTACATGAAATAAATCTTCTTTCTTCTCCTCATACCACGTGGATACATTTCTCGACCGAACAGTTCTCGCAACCTCTGTTTCTTGCCTCGGTCTTCCCGGTTTACGAACAGCCCGTTCTTCTTTCCTTGCCATCTCCGGAGTTGGTATTTCAGCACAAGGTCTGATGTACCACCAGTCTCTTGTGTCGATGAACACAATGTTGGATGCGGAATGTGTGCATGCCAACATCTTTAATTATACGGTATGGGCCAGTCCAAGGTCTTTCTAATTTAGGGCTAAGACCCTTTTTCGGCGTAGTCTGGTGCAACCAGACGATATCACCAACCTTAAACTCTCGAAAATGCACTTTACGGTCATAATAGTTTTTCTGTCGTCGGTGGCTCGCCTCCAGAGCTATGCGAGCTTCTGCGTGAGCTTCATCTAAACTAGATCGCAAACGGCGAATATATTCATTTTCCGAATGACAAGATTGTCCTGGGGGTAGCCCATACTGGGCGTCCAGTGGTAGTCGGATTTCTCGCCCAAACATTAATAAGAAAGGCGTTTGTTTCGTGCTACTATGCTGACTACTCCGGTACGCCAACATAAGCTGAGGAAGTTTCTCATCCCACTGTTTTTGTTTATCGCCAGCCCAATGGCTTAGCATATCTAACAGTGTTCTATTAAAACGTTCTACAAGCCCATCAGACTGAGGGTGAAACGGTGTTGTGCGCGTTTTCTCAATATCAAGTAGGTGGCACATTTCTTGAAACATTTGAGCTTCGAATTGACGTCCTTGGTCGGTGTGGATAATTTCAGGTGACCCATACCGGGATACAAATTCGTCCACGAACACTCTCGTAACTGTATGTGCCGTCTGGTCAGGAATAGCGAAGGCTTCAGTCCACTTCGTGAAATAGTCTCCAACGACGAGAATGTATTTATTACCTCTATGGGTCATCGGTAAGGGCCCTAAGATATCCAAGGCCACACGCTCCAGTGGTCGAGTGGATACATTAGAAATTAAGGGCGACCGAGTCTTCTGCGTCGGCGACTTACGTCGGCTACAATCTTCACAACTATTACAATAGTCTGTCACGTCCCGCTGCATACCGCTCCAAAAGAATCGGTCCTTTAATTTAAACAACGTACGCGTTATACCCAGGTGAGCCCCTGCTGCTGCATTCGCGTGATAGTCCCGGATAACAGTATTCACTAATACCGACGGAATAATAATACGATATTCTGGCTGCACTCCCGTTCGGTCCACTAGACACAACAAGTCATTCACTAGTTCAGGTTTTAAACTGTATAGTCGATGCGATAATTTCGGAAGTTCTTTCTCGCACATCAATTTCTTCAGACAACGAATAACCGGTCCACAGCACTCATCACGTTCTTGTTCAGTCGCTATTGTCACATTATTTACCGACACTACCGGGTCCGAAAAAGTCTCACTAACCGCTGCCGCGTTTAACACACCTGCGACTTCCAACTCCAACTTGGGGGTCTCCTCTTCATCCAACCCGCACTGAGGACAAGGCCGTCTTGAAAGTCCATCCGCGTTCGTATGCCTCTTCCCCGGCCTATGCTCAACCGTCATATCGAATTCCGATAACAGTTCGAGCCACCTCGCGACTTGTCCTTCGGGTTCCTTGAAATTCTGGAGCCACTTTAAACAATTGTGATCGGTGCGTGCCGTGAAATGTGCACCCAACAGATAGCCACGAAATTGTCTACACACAGAGACTAAAGCTAGTAATTCTTTGCGAGTCACGCAATACCGTCTTTCCGCCTTAGTCAGAGTGCGACTAAAATATGCTATAACGCATTCCTGATCATCCTGGACTTGACTTAACACTCCTCCTATCCCAGAATTACTGGCATCAACATCAATGATAAACGGATCACTCGTTTTAGGGTAAGCTAACACCGGAGTGTTAACCAAACATCTCTTCAAATGTTGAAAAGCTAATTGACACTCCTCACTCCACCGATAAGACTGTCCCTTATTAAGAAGCTTGTATAATGGCTCGGATACAGCCGCAAATTTTGGTACAAATTTGCGGTAATAAGAGGCAAGTCCCAAGAAAGAACGGAGTTCTGTTATATCTCTCGGAATAGCCCAATTTTGAATTGCTTCCACTTTACCGGGATCAGTAGCGATTCCTTCAGGGTCAACAATGTGCCCTAAAAATTCCACTTCTCTATGAAATAGCCGACATTTTCGGGGGTTTACCTTCAATCCGGCATCACGAAGACGGCTCAACACAGTACGCAGTCGTTCAATGTGCTCTTCGAACGTCGTCCCAGAGACAATTACATCGTCCAGGTACACCAGAGCGCTATCGTCAAGTACAAGCTCCATTAATCTCTGGAATGTAGCTGGACCGTTACACACCCCAAAAGGAAGGACGTTAAACTCGTAGAGTCCAGATCCTATTGAAAATGCTGTTTTTGGACGGTCTTCTGGTAGAACTTCGCATTGCCAATACCCCGATTGAAGATCAAGAGCCGTAAATAAGCGGGCGCCGGACAATGATTCCAATACACAGTCAATGCGGGGTAAAGGGTAGCTATCCTTGACTGTAACAGCATTTAGCTTCCTGAAGTCCACACAGAAGCGCATACTCCCATCCTTTTTCTTGATTAACACCGCTGGAAAACACCACGGTGACGAAGAGGGACTGATAACTCCAGCCTGTAACATACGATCTATTTCTTGCTGGGCTTCTGCTCGACGAGCAAATGGAAGTCGTCGAGGTGCTTGACGAATTGGTGCCGCATCCTTAGTGTCAATTCTATGTTGCAAAACTTTGGTTCTTCCCGTATCATTTTTTCCCCGCGACACAGTGTCTCCAAACTCATCAATAACATTCTGCGCAACTCGCAGTTCGTTAGCCGTTAAGTGACGAGAAGCTTCACTCCAGTCAAATTCTTGATGCGAAAGATTATCTTTTGATGTTTGGGAATCATCCACAAGACTACAGACTACTGCTGTTCCCACCGTTGTATTTCTTTGCAACGAAATACAGTCTGGTGTTGGGTTTCTGATAAGTACGCGCCCCTCACTTCCAGTTACTAAACATCTACCGACCAAACACCCGTACTTTTCCCAGCACTGTGGAGCAGCTTCTATTACCCGTAAAGTATTTATTTCTTCCCCGACAATACGCACAGATCCTATCACTTCACTTCGACCAGGTATTACAATTGACTCACACAACACAGCAGAAGCAGGTGGAATTTGACTCTCTTCTACCCGTACTCCTTGTATCAATATATAATTTTCATTCGGATATACAACACACTTTTGCTCACGTAAGAAAGTACATCCAAGCACACAGTCATCTATTAACTCCTCACAAACACTTACTTCCACCAACATACTAATCCCGGAAAGTTCTATTTGTATTTTACAAACCCCAAGTATATTCAATGGTTCATTGTTCGCTTGTACAACACTTACTGAGCTTGGCTTGAGTCTTGTCCTATCACCGCCTATTCGTTCCCACACGTTTCGACGTATGAAGCACCGTGATGCCCCTGTGTCTATAAGAAACAAAACACTCTGATTGTTTATCTTGCCGCGCACGCGAACAACTGCTGTGTCCTGTCCCTTCGCACAACGGGAATCCTCTTCGGGACTTAGAGATTCCCTCTCCCGTTTCCCGATGATCTCTGCTGTGGACAATCACGGCGTAGATGTCCGCGGCGATTACAACGGTAGCACCGCTTAGCGTCCCCCTCAAGACGTTCCTGGACAGGGGACAAAGAACGCATCCTAGTCGGACTCCGGCTGTACTGATGTAGAGATCTTCCTCGCGCCGCGTGCACTTCCACTGCTAACTCCTTAACCAGTTCCGCAAGTTCATCTATTTTTTTTTTACATTCTTCTGTCTCTTTTTCTGCACGTACATTTTCCATCGTACACACCGTTGCTGACTGTTCTAGCTGCACGTTTTTCTGTTCTTTCTGGTTCCGACGAATGTCGTCTACCACTTTCTGTGTCTTCAAGGCCGACTGAGCGTTTACTACAGCTACCTCTAATGACACAGGCTGAGATCGGGCAACCTCCTCCGCAACTTTAGGATCAATGCCTAACAAAAACTGACGCAACAACATCTTATTCTTTATAGCTACACTGTGCTCCGGAAATGCTATCTCTCCCAAATATTTCAGAGCAGCAGCATACATTTGTAACGTTTCCCCTTCCTCTTGATATCTTTTCAGAAATTTTTCCTCAGCATCATCCTCATCGTGCGTAAATATTACCTGCAGTGACAGTTTTGCCGTCGCCCACTTGTCCTTTTGTGCAGCAGACAGGCTGCGGTACGCTTGCAAAGCTGGGCCATTTAAAAATAAAGGCAACGCTGATAACTTCTTATTATCATCCCAGTCCTTTAAGATGGCTAACGCCTCAAATATCTCAATCCACTCTTTCCAATTTCCGGAAACAAATTTAGGGCATTGAGTATCCGTCATGTTTACTTAGTTTTAAAATATCCCGCGCCAGAAAACAGATTGTAGCAGTTTGTTTCACTATACACTGTTGGCAACACTGATCACGCCCACCGAAATACCCCGTTCCCGCGTACTCGATAACCTCTCACACACGAATACACTGAACATAAGATTTCACCGCTGTCACCACTTGTAGCGTGCCGAACAAAGACACAAACACAATCTGCTTTTACTGGCCTTTATTTTAACAACTAATAATAACTACAACACTACAATATAACCAATATTACAACACATTTACTGTACACCTTGACACCTTGGCAAGTCACTCGCGTCAGCCTACACGCTGTTCGTCTGTTCAGTGTTACCAACCATCTTTTTCCAAATAGTAGTTCCGCTACCTCACCACAGAGGACACTACAATATATATATATATATATATATATATATATATATATATATATATATATATATATATATATACGAGGGGGTGTTGATAAATACTTAGCCTACCATATAAAACGCCACAATAATTCAAAACAAAATTTTATTTATTCAACATAATCTCCTTTAAGACTTACACATTTAACACAACGTTTATAAAATAATTGTAAACCCTCTAAAAAAAATTCTTTCTCTTGGTCTGCAAACCACTCCTCAGCGGCACGTATGGCTTCATCATTTGTGGAAAATCTTTTACCTTTCAAGTGTTTTTTAAGATTTGGGAATAAATAATAATCTGATGGTGCTAAATCCGGAGAATAGGGCGGATGGTTAACCAATTCAAAACCAATTTCATGAATTTTGCGCATTGCAATCAAGGACTTGTGAGCAGGAGCATTGTCTTGCAAAAAGAGAACACCTTTGGTAAGTTTTCCGCGGCGCTTTTCCACAATTTTCTTGCGTAATTTAGATAGCAACTCAGCATAATATATTCCCGTGATAGTTCTGCCCTGTTCCAAATAATCTGTCAGAATTATCCCATCTTTGTCCCAGAAAACTGAAGCAAGAATCTTACCAGCGGATTTTTGAACACGGAATTTTTTTGGTCGTGGAGAACCGGAATGCTTCCACTCTTTCGATTGCTCTTTAGTCTCTGGGTCATAATGATGAATCCACGTTTCATCCATAGTAACAAGCCGATCCAAAAATGTTGAGGGGTCTGCTTCAAAACTACGGCAATTTTCCTTCGACGTTGTCAAACGAAAACGCTTCTGATCAGCATTCAAGCATCTTGGAATCCATTTGGCCGAAAGTTTTCTCATATCCAAGTCGTGATGAACAATATGAAATACACGTTCATAGGAAATGTTCAATGCTTCCGCTATACGTTTCAGCCCAATTCGTCGATCTGCTAAAATCATATCATGGACAGAATCAATGTTTTCCGAAGTGGTCACAGAAATTGGTCTTCCAGCGCGGTGCTCATCTTTAACATCTGATCTTCCTCTCTTAATTTCCGCAACCCAGTTTTTAATAGTTGCATATGAAGGACACTGATCACCTAAAGTGTCTGTTATATCAGCAAAAATTTCTTTGCCGGATAATCCTTTCAAAAATAAATATTTAATAACTGACCGCAACTCAACTTTTTCAAATTCTAGCTTTTTCGCAAACATGCCGTTTTCAAAAATTCACAGTTTAATCACCGTTCAACTTATAGATGTCAAACTTTGTCAACTTATTTATAAAACATCATAGTTGTAACCATAGCAACCATATTCACTTTCAGATATTGGAACCATCCAAGGCTAACTATATATCAATACCCCTTCGTATATATATACAGGGTGAGTCTGGGAAGACGCCCCCCCCTTTAACTTTTTTATTATAAGTAATAGAATAAAATGGCTCATATAAAAGTTTTATAATTTTACATATACTAATTGATAGCAGATGTAGATATTTTTTATAAAGTCAGGTTTACAAGATACGACTATCAACTTTTATTTTTCAAATGGCAACCTATAATTATTTTAATAAAATAGAAACCGCCATTTTTTTCTCTTTTCAACGATGTATTAACTTTAATTAATGTATTTGAAAAATTTCGAGAAAAATGAGATCATTTAGAAATGTCAGAAATAATTTTTAAACAAATATCATAGGTGGCTATGTTTCTCGAAATCGGGTAAACATCCTTCTCAGTAAGTAACAAACAAATGTATACATTTTTGACATTAATTTAATTGTTTTACATTGTTACGTTTTGTTTATTTTCATATAGCCACCTATAATATTTATTTAATAATTATTTCAAATATTTTTAAATATCTCATTTTTCTCGAAATTTTTCAAATACATTAATAAAAGTTAATACATCGTTGAAAAGAGAAAAAAATGGCGGTTTCTATTTTATTAAAATAATTATAGGTTGCCATTTGAAAAATAAAAGTTGATAGTCGTATCTTGTAAACCTGACTTTATAAAAAATATCTACATCTGCCATCAATTAGTATATGTAAAATTATAAAACTTTTATATGAGCCATTTTTTTTTATTACTTATAATAAAAAAGTTAAAGGGGGGGGCGTCTTCCCAGACTCACCCTGTATATATATATATATATATATATATATATATATATATATACCGGGTGTCCCAGCTCGACCGACACATGGGAGTTTTACATAGGAAATCAGTTAATTATGAATAGTATCTCCCCAGTGCAAGATATTAAATTCAAATTTTGTATGCTTGTTGGGGAATATTATTTCTACGGATTACAGTTATTTGAAATATGTAATTTCGTCTGCAAGACGAGATTTATTAAATTATAAAATCTAACATTTTCGTTCAAAATCAGTCAGCCATGGAAATAAAAGAAAATATCTATGTGACACTTCTGACAGTTAATGACATGCCATTGTAGATATTTATATTTTTATAATATTGGTATATTATATAACAAAAATAAACTAAATTCAACTTATATAAAATTAAAATACAGGGAATAAGAATTAAAATCAGTGATATGTCACTAAACTGTGAGATAAATATTTTCTTTTATTTCCATGGCTGACTGATTTTGAACGAAAACATTAGATTTTAAATTTAATAAATCTCGCCCTGCAGACGAAATTGCATATTTCAAATAAGTGTGATCCATAGAATTAATATTCTCCGATAAGTATACAAAATTTCAAGTTAATATCTTGCACTGGGGAGATACTATTCATAATTAACTGATTTCCCATGTAAAACTCCCATGTGTCGGTCGAGCTGGGACACCCGGTATATATATATATATATATATATATATATATATATATATATATATATCTCACCTGATAGATTTAGAACAAAACTACAAGAGTACAAAGGTATTCGAAATTAAATTCTACATCATATAAGATCATAAATCATAATTGATGCAATAGCACATTTGAAACACAAGATTTATTAAATATAAAATGTAATATTTTTGTTCAATATCAGATAGCCATGGAAATTTGATATTTATTATTAAATTATGTTATAGTCTAAAATTAATGAAAAAAAATTGATGTATCGTCCGTAAATATATTAAAAATTTGTTTTATTTGAGGTACTTGTCGTACTACATTTTACTTAATAATTTTTTTAAGTTATATTTGTAATATATTTAAAATATTGGTATATTATTAAAAAAAAGAATATAAATTCAACGTAAATAATATTAAAATACAGATAATAAGAATTATAATCAGTGATACTTCTCTACACTGACAGATAGATATTTTCTTTTATTTTCATGGCTGTCTGATTTTTAACGAAAGTATACACATTTTATATTTAATATATCTCGTACTGCAGACATGCTGTTGCAACATTTTTTATCTTATCTGACGTGGAATTTAATTTTGAACAAGTTTGTACTCTTATAGTTTTGCAATAGATCTATCAGGAAAGAGAGTATCCGCAATTTTTTGAAATCCCATGTTAAAGTCCTATGTTCCGCATTTCGTGGTATATTTATCGACGTTACTTGGACAGAGACATCTTTTGTTCAGTAGTGTAAACTAACCAGCGGTGGTATACCTTATTCAGAGATATTTCGTTATGGCTCTCTCAGCGGGACTGTTGTTAGGAATTTAAGCTTGATTTATAGGGGTGCAAGGACAGGTATGTATTCAATATTTTCCATTTTAATTCAATTTTAATAATGAAACAGAGAATTTTGTACAAATATTATTAATGATAATGAAGCAAAAAAAAATGTTACATAAAAATATCATTGTATAACAATTCGTCATTTAATTAAATATTGCAATTAAACATTAGTGCCATACTAGATTAGAGATTTCCGAATTTAAATATTTTGCAATCCTACCCTGAGTGCCAACAGGTAGAATGTCTTGCTGTGTACGGTTAACCACAGGCTTAGTAAGTTAAAGCCATAACGAAATATCTTTGAACAGAGTATACAGGTATAGTGCTGGACAACATAATTGAGAATTGGATTACATCACCCCCTACTAGCATACCGTAAACATGGGATTATCTCCAAATTTATGGTACAGAAATGCAGAGACTGATTTCAAATTTTTAAATAGGTATATATAATCCAGGTAAAAATGTTTGGTTCATACGTACTAAAACAAAAATTTTTTATTTTATTTATGTAAAAACTAATCCAGCCTAATGGTAAATAGTTAATTTTCTTTCCATTTTTGATCCTCATCACAGGTATAAGAATGTGAATTTTTTATTAATACCGCCCCTACATATTTAAGACTCATCACCCGTTGTGAGGGTTAACCGCATCTATTACCAAGCTTACGGGATTAACCAAATATCTTGTCCTGTACCATAACTGTCTGAATTAAACAGAGCGGAAACGCTAATTGAATTCACCACGCTCGATGCACTAGCAAACAAAAGTAAGCTGAAACCTGATACCCTAGCTGATAAGTGTCGTGTAAGCGAAGATAAAGAAATGGATACCAAACTAATATTAGATGCCATAAGAGGACTACGATCGGATATGGAAAATTTTAAAAAACAAATACAGGAAAAACTCACCACAACAGCAGATAATTTAGAATAGCATAAAAACAAAATATACCAACTCGAACTACAATTGAAAAATCAAGAAAGAATAAATAGAGATAAAAATATGTTGATATTCGGACTAGATGAAAAAGAAAACAGAAGACAGGAATTTGAAAAGATATATCTAAACTTTATTAACAAAATATTAAAAATTCAGATAACAATACTAAAAATAGATAATATATGCAGAACAAGAGATAAGACTTACCTCTGGGTCTATAAGAATGAGCTGTGGATTCGATAAAATGAAGTAGCCGCCAAATGGTTGTTCACGCTTTTTAAAATAACTGAAACAATAACCTTCTGTTAAACATCTTTTATTAAGCGTGATACGATTTCCTAAAATTATATAATGCTTTGTCAAAAATGACAATCATCTAATAAAATGTGTACAAATGAAAATATTTGAAAAATGGGCAATTACTTTGTTATGTACGCCTTGGTACAGGAACTTAGTTCTTGTAAGAGATATATGAAAATGTCATGCAAAGTTTACAACCTTTTATGTAGAAGTCGGTAGCTTAGTGGCTAGGCGTGATAAATTATTTCAAATCGAAGGGATCGCTTGACAAGAAAAAATAGTCGTATTAAACAAATTCATACTGAATTTTTCGAGTTCACTTTATATTCGTTTGTTGCATGTACCCCTAAAGAAAATTTTCAATAACTGTTACTATTTCTCTTCCCTCGTAATGTTTTAATCTCCTTTTAAGTTAGAAATTGAATTACATTTAAAATGTATTATTATTAGCATATTTTGTTTAAAAAAAAATACCTGACTAAAGGAATCTTCACTGCAAGTCCCATAAAACATCATAAGGGACAATCGGCTTATTTTATTATGATTTTCAAATATTTATTACAAGAACTATACTAACAACAAACGCAATACCTGAACTCAGAAAGGTACACTAATACTACACTCCCTGAAAAGGAAGTAGGTATATATCTATGTTTTCAAATTGAGTATTTTTAATATGTACATATACGTATGTACTAAACGACTAAACCTCTATTTTATTATATTGTTATATTTTTATGTGATTCTTATGTGATATCTGACTGACTGACTTTTTCGCGCCTACGTCCGATATGACTAGTATTACAGAACTGAAAATCGTACAGAAATTCTGCGGACCTAGGCCGGCACAATATAAACATGCCAGCTTAAATATTTTAGCATTATATTCTGTCAAAATTTTGAATGTCAAACGGTAATTGAAACCACTATTTTCGATTTATTAATCATATACACGTGTTGTACGATTACGAATAATTTTTTTAAATACGAAAATTTACCTTTCCTTCACAAATTATACGAATAAGTTAATTGTTGAAAAATATTAATTCATATTGGTTTTATTTTTTAGGTTGGAACAAATGTTACAAAATTTTTCGCTAAAACACGTGAATTATTTATATATCCATGTGAATCGAAATTGCTAAAAAAGTTAGTCTGAACCGTTTTTGAAAATTTGAATTTGTTTGAGAACCGCAACGAAATATAAAAAATATTAAAAATAAACACATGAGACATTAAATATTATTAATAAAAATGTAATATAATAAATGAAGTATCGCGATCGGCAGCCTATGCTTTGTGCGAGTAATGGAAGCGAGGGGAAGTAGAAGGCTAAACCTGTGAAATCTGCTCGAAATGTGAAAAAAATCACGCACTGTCTTAAAGTAAGAACAAAACACAACCGAGAAGTGGCGTTTTGTATTGATTGTGCAAAAACAATTTTAAACTTATAAAATTGTAAATTAATAATCGTGAATATCTGTCACAAAAACTATAGTTTTGCTACGAGACTTGAGATCAGTCTCTCGAAAAATTGGACAATATCCTTGTTTAAGTCTCGACGTCTCGACAAGTTCGTCTGCAACATTATAATAAAAAGTAATTAATAAAATTAAGTATTATTAATACAAATTTATTTTTGTGCGCAATATAAAACAATGTTTAAGTACTTATTATAGAATTGAAAATAGATCAATTTTGACCCCGAAGTTATTTTCTGGTAAATATTAATATTTACAAAATTATATAAGTAGACTTGCATCACAAAAAGATTTTATATTTGATTGTTTCTCATAATAAATGCCACAATTTCTGAACTACCACAAAATTTTAGACAAAAAATAATTACAAAACTAAATTATTATTACTTATTTTTATATTTTATAAGAGTTCTAATAGCTTCGTTCATTATAATTTTTAAACTAAATTCAAAATTTAGTTAAAATGAATCAACAAGTAGTATTTGATATTTATAATTATGTACCAAATTTTGGTGGTGAAGAACATCAATGTGTTCAATAATTTTTTGCTAATTTAGAAACATTTCAGAGAAATACTAATATCTTTTTTGCTTTGTACGGGGAAAGCAAAGCAAAATACTAAGGAATTCAATAGAAATTGAGAACTTTTTAAAAAACGTATGAAATACAGACTTGAGAAAATTAATTATGATAGTGTTTTGGGAAATATTAGATCTACGATAGTTTTATATAAGAATGTAAATTCAAAATTATTCCGAACCTGAAGGAATTTCGGTACATAATTTTAGATTTAAATTTTGACATTAATACAGGAAATTTCCAGAATTATCGGTAAATGATTCCTTTATGAGAATTGATGAATTTTCGATTTGAGAAAATGGACATATACGTTGGAAATGTCCCACAAAATTTGCGGATCGTATGTATTTCAATTGTGAAAACATGGAGTGCATACTAAAAGAATGTCCATTAAAATAATCATTAAAAAATATAATAAAATATTATCTTACGTAATTAATTATACATTTATACTGTCATTGTAAGGTGATTCTTATTATAATCTCTTATATATTTACCTACAAAACAAACAAAAACAAATAACCCATAACTGTCATCAAAGACTTTGGATCTGTATATTGTCCACTGTAAAAATTCATTAAATGGTTATTTTACTTATCAATAGTGAATAAAAATAAAAGATTTTCTTTTAAGGTTATATGAGATTACTTTTACTAGTAGAAGTCCAGTCATCAAAAAATATCCATTAGAACTGTGGAATGATTCGAATGTCACAAAATTAGATCTTTTACGTTTTTGGCACAGATGTTATGTATACTGAAACGATTTCATTCGTTTCGCGGTTTTTTATTTAAATCTTTTATATTTTAAGTAAACATACGACATCTCTAGTGCTGCTGACTGCTTGAGAGGCGAGCGCGGTCTGTACAGGGAGTTGAGTTTCTGCAAGCTGAGACAACGGACGTATTTTGATAGCAATTTTGTTTGTTCTAAAATTTTTTATCTAAAGTTATTTTTAAAATCTTCAAGATTTTATTTAAAATATTCTTACTCCGGATTTTTTATTTCACTGATTTTGGTGAGTAAAGTGATATTTTTTTATTTTATTCGAAACTTTTGTTTTAAATAAATATTTAGATAACCACGTGTTGTCAAAGCTTGCGAGGAAACCTCCTCAACTTTGTTTCTTTTTTGCTATATCTTTTATTCAAAATTTCTCGTGTATCTTTCATAGGAAAGATTAATTTTTTTATTAGTTTGCTTAATATTTTTTTTGAATACGATTTAGGTTATTTTTTATACTGTGGGATTTAGACAGAGCTCACGCTGATTTACTGTCGTAAGTAGAATTTTTATCGTTCCAATTTTATTTTTTCTCTTTGTTTTTGGATGCCATTAGTTACCTTTTTACCGTTTATTATTTATTTGGCAGCCAAAAAGTAAATAATAAATTTTACAAGTCCCGCAGTTAAAAACGTTAGTTTTTGAAAACCTTTCAAGTCTGTTATATTCTTTCTTTCTCTTATTTTCTGGTCTTTTACAGCCTGGCCAGCTGATAGTTTTTTTATAAAAGTATTTGTAGTATTTTTTGTGCACAAAATTTTTGTAAATAATAATTTTTGCATTTATTTATTGTTAAATAAATTATTTGTTCACTTTTTATTATAAAGATTTTTTGTATTTTTGCCACGGCAAGTTATTTTTTGGGTCAATTATCTGCTAAAAATTTTTATGTTTTATATTCCCTCCTGGTCCTGGATGGTCGAGGTTTGTTGGTAGTGGAGTGTGGAGTTCCAATCCAAACTGAATAGTACTGCGACACGTGCTCACGTACACAGTACCAACTTACACACAGTACTCAGGCATCACGCACAAAAAACAGCAGTTTGCAGTTACACACAACAATTCACGCAACCGCCAGACACGCTTAGTCCGGTGACATCACGCATTATCCTGCTATCCTGCTTTACGCTACTACACTGCTTGTGTCCGACATCCTGCGTCGCCGCTTAATACTAACACGAACAGTACACATTCCGTCGACAAACCGAACCGCGGTACCAAGACGTCCAGGGACTCACTCCAACGACCTAGCCATTCCAGACCCATCGATATTTTGTTACCCCGTAAAATATATTTTCTTATTTTTTTTATAATAGGCAATAATTGTCCCCATTAACTTCCCTATTGTATTTACTAGCCGTAAATAAAATTAGTTTTATTTTCAATTTGTTATTTTCGGTGTTGTTGTGTCCACCATTTTCCTTTCGGCACAACTGGCGCCCATCCCTATTATTGTTATTACAAATATCTTAGTGACCCACGACCTAGCGATACCACGACCAATTCTGAGCTGTCGAGGTAAGTGTGTGACGCGTGATTTCTCTTCGAGAAATCACGGTAATTTCTTGAATATAATTTTTAAATTTCTGGCACACGTCACAATACATACCCAAGCAGTTTTGGAAGAGATTTGACAATAAAAGCGTCCTAGGTGGATTAATAGGATATTTAAATATTAGGAATAGCTACCAAGTTTATGTAAAATCACTTCGGAAAATTATTAATTCTCATGTCATTTTTAAGCCTAGACAGATATGCACAAGTACTCCGATTGTGGTGTTAACGCTGAAAGGGACCCAGGAAGCTGAATTGGTGAAAGAAGATCAAGGATCAGATGAATCGGGGTATAAAAGTCCTGAAGAATCACAAGAAATCTATGAAAATAAAACAGAAGAAGTGCTATCAAATCTACAACAGCAGCGTACAAGAAGAGAAACGAGGAAGCCGTTATGGATGACTACTAGGAAATATATTAGTGGATCAGCTCATAAGACATCAGTTCAAGTAGAGAATCCAAAATCATACAGCGAAGCTATGAATTCAAACTAACGAGGATAATGAATTGTAGCCATTCCAGAAGAATTAGACGCACTGAAAGAAAATGATAACAGGGTCTTGTATATACTTCAAAAGGTACAAAGATTATTAGAAATCGATGGGTGTTACGCAGGAAACTCGATGCAAACGGAAGAGTTCACTGCTTTCGTGCAAGACTTATAGCCAAAGAATATGTACAAAAAGTTGGAAATGATTACGAAGATACCTTCAGTACTGTTGCAAGATATGATACAGTAAGGACTGTACATGCACTGGTTGCTGAGGAGTGTTTAGAACTACTTCAGTTTGATGTTAAAACAGCCTTTCTGTACGGTTTTCTTCAGGAGAAAGTTTATATGAGTCAGCCTGAAGGATTTGACGATGGTACTGGACGCTTGTGTCGACTAAAACGAAGTCTATACGGTCTTAAGCAATCTCCCTGGTGCTAGAACCAACGTCTAGTGAAATTTATAAAAAATGAAGAATTTCAAGTTAGTTCTGCTGATCCTTGCTTGTTTGTGCGACAAAAGAATGGAAACAAGTTGATAGTTGCCATCTATGTAGATAACCGATTGATTGCGAGTACCAGCAACGAAGAAATTGATTAGTTCATTCATCATTTGAATCTCCAATTCAAAATCACGACAGGCGATCTGTGCTATTTCTTGAGTATGCAGATCGAGTTCCGTCCGGATGGAATCTTCATTAGTCAACGGATATATACGAAACAATGCTAGAACGGTTCAATATGGACAAGATAAATTCTACAAAAGTTCCTTCGGATTGAAGTGGAGGAAGATTGCAGGAATCTCTTGATGAAGGAATACCTTATCGTGAAATGGTCAAGTGTTTAATATATTTGACATCAGCAACTCGGATTTGGAATTTGCGGTATCCCAAGCGCTCGCTCTCTACAATTTCCAACAGAATCTAATTGGGTAGTGGTTAAAAGGATTTTTAAGTATCAATGTGGAACTACCGAAATTGGACTGCTATTTCCCAACAGCCCTGAGAAGAAGCTTGTGAGATTTAGTGACGCAGATTTTGCAAAGATCCAAAGACCAGGCGATCGACTCTTGGTCCAGTATGCTGCAGATGTCGACAACGGAAGGAGAGTTCGTCGTTGCCAGCGAGGGAGCCAAGGAGTTAATTTGGCAGAAGCTGTTATTCAACGATCAGTCCAATAGAACGGTGATTACAAGTGTATCGATCTGTCTGTGATATACCTGCGGCCGTCGCCCGCGGCGTGACCTTGCAATCGCTACAATACGTAATCTTGTAATGTCGAAGAGATCTAAGTACAAGAGATGCATGATATTTGTCATTGAAAATCTGAACTCCTAAGAACAAGCCTAAAAAAAATACTTCTCCTGTCCATGAAAGAATAAAAAGATTTAGGAAATAAAGTAGGCATATACAGAAATAAACTACAAGGAATCAAACAAATCCAATGGAAAAGACAAAATTCTTAATAAAGGACCTACATATCATAATTGATCCGAGGACTCAGCCAGCCCCACTTCAAACCTATCGCAGAAACAAAAAATGCGAAAAAAAAATTACCCAAGGGGATACTCGAGTCTCAAATCCATAACTGACGACCAAAAAACCATGAAACATGATATCCTGTCGAAAGAAGATCATATGCATGTATTATGTTACAATATTGGATGTTTTAACAATATTTATAATGATGACACTGATGTCCAGCAGAAATTAATATATTCAGATGTTCTATGTCTTATGCTTATTTGTACTAAAATATAAGTGCAAATTAAAATATCGTTACATTTTATTGTTCACATTAAGTAGAAACTTAACAAAGTCTAACTTAAACATGTGTATCTAGTGACTTTTTCCTTTAATATTGTAGCGAACCCAGGGTCGCGGCGCGGGCGGCGACCGCTAGCGAGCAGGTCAGAACAAGTCCGTCCGCTCCCCATTGTTCTGATTTGGAGAATAATCGAAGAATGTTCCAGAAGGAAATGTTTTACTTAAATACCCCGAGCAAAAGATCGGTAGGACAGTCTTGTATCGATACGTGTAGTGAACAGATGGTGATATAAATAAATAGTGATCTAAACAAAGAGTGATATAAATATTGTTGAAATAAATATTGCGTAGTTCTAATTGTTTAAATAAATTATCTTAGTGTTTAAGTCTTTATTGATATATGTTAGTCTTAAATTAGTGTTTATATTTGTTAATTCTTAGTGTTAGTTATTTTTCATTATTCTTTATAATTCATATTTCTTTAATTAAACTTAGTTATATAAATATTAGTGTTTTAATCAATTTTACACTTCACCTAAATAAATAAAACGTTACAATATTTTTGAATAAAGATAGTTTCATTACGGTTTGAACTATTATTTACTTATTTAATCTTGTGGTAAGGAAAGATCTACAAATTTTATCAACGTTAATAAATTAGTCAATTTAAGTGCATTTAGATCCAAAGATATATTAAAGAAATTTTATGAAAATAAACAAAGAGAAACAAGGAAAATATGCGAGGAAGAGAAAAGCAAATATATGTAACATGGGGAGGATTACAAACAATAAGATAAATAAATGATTCAATTGAAATAATAAAAGATATGATGAATAAATTAAATCTAAAACAGTTTCTCTTTGTAACCTACATCTTCTGTAAAACCTCAATTTATCAAAACTGTCAAAATAATCAAGTCTAAAATTTACTTGCCTTGGTGTTCTGTACCGCATTATATTAAAAGCATTCCTTTCATCATCATCTGACACATCAAAATTCATTGTAATTGTATTTTTCTTATTTATACCATATAAATGAATTAAGCGAAACTTTAAGTCACTGATTTTCTACACTTATTTTAAGTAAAACTTAATTCGAAATAATTTTAACTTAAAACGCGGTACAAACGAATTTTACTATTAAATGTATTTCAATGTGTAAGTGTACGCGGTGCAAATGGGCATAATTGTAATGTCAAAAATATAATGATTGTGAAATATAAAATAAAATGTATGATAAATTAAATAAAATAATATAACAACCATCCATAAAGAATTCTGAATTAAGAAAAACCAAATTGAGATATTAATAAATAAAGAATATAAATTAGCTATACCTAAATCTGCAAGTAAAATGCATGACGAATTCGGTCATTTGGTAACGATAAGACACTATATCTTATTAAACAGTGATTGTTGGTTGAATGTATTCACGAAAGCTGTAATAAATACACAAATTGCCCCTATCATAACATTTTTAAATTAAATATTCACACTATTCAGTACACCGGTTAGAATAATTAGTGGGCGAGGTTCCGCGTACAAAAGTAAAACATTTAAAAAATTTTGTAAAAGCCATTTTATTGTACCTGTTCAAAATACTGTAGCAACACCACGCGCAAACGGTCAAGTCGAACGTTTCAATAGAACCATATTAGATTCTTTAGCTTCTTGTGCCCATGCGAAAATACAATGGAATAAAATGTCAGGACAATTAATTTTAGTCTTCTATACGTTTGTCTTGTAACATTTTATTGTGCCTTTAATAGTATAGAAATTATTTGACATAGCTCATTTCGCTATTACCTTCTGTATATAATGACTTTAGTTTACAAATGTAAAAGGTTAAAAATTGTTTGATTTTTTTGATAACGATATATTTTCTAAAACTTTTTTAAATGTAGAAAACTTTGTTAATTTAATATCGTAATATTTAAAACTATCTATTATTTTTCGACACAATCTCCTTGTAACTCAGATATATATATATATATATATATATATATATATATATATATATATATATATATATATATTATATTGGTTCAACACACACCTGGGTGGGGTAACGCCGCACACATTTTTTTGTTTTTTTTTTTGAGATGGCGGCCAAAAAACGCTTTTAGTGCGACAATATACGTATGTATATTTTTAGTATGTTGGTTAAGAGCGTATTACTTACCATTTATAATAAGAATAATTTTTGTTGCAATTAATTCTACCTGTAACACAGTTTCTCTTGTACTATTTATTTATATTGCCACGCACTAACGTAATTTTAAAATAAAGTCCAATAAAATATTTACAGTGGTAAATAGGGAATGTAAGTAAGGCGCCAGATGAACTGCAGCCGGTTAGCCACTCGCGGTGAGAGGGGAGGTCTTGGTAAAAGTAGGTGATACAATTAGTTACCATGCACGCCACGTATTTTCGATACATGCATCCTAAAGTCGGAAAATACGAAAATATAAACTTGAAACAAACAGGATGCAAGGGAAAAACACAAATGGTGCGTGGTGGTTTAATTCGACTCAAAGCAAACGCAATATTAATTTAACAATTTCCAATATATTGATATAACCCTAGTGAACGATTACAACCAAGTAACATAAATGCAATAAACCAAAATAAACTTAAATTTACTGAAAGTATGAAGGGGAGAGGTGAAATAAACGCAAGAATGATCTAATTAAAAGTCTAGAAACGATAATAACAAATTTTAAATTGACCTCTGTGGTCTTGACAGTTACCAGTGGCGGCGATACATACAAGATATCTAAACGTGAGCGTAAATATTACAAAACAATAGTGAGCGCCACGGTAACTTGCCGTTATATTATATCTACAATAAATACAGATAAACAAATACGTAAGCGAATGATTTTACAATTAAATCAACATAAAAAATGGTTAGTAACTTAATTCTGTCCGTTGACAACTACGGCACTGGAATGGTGCAAAATACAGAGAGCGCACGCGCACTAAACTTCACCAAACATAATGAAGAGATGGGGAAATGAGCGGGAACGAAATTTGTACTCATCTGTAATGGACGGAACCTGGAGAACTTCCCCGGCGGGGACCTGCTGGTTCACTCCCTGTCTGTCGTCGATGGTTTGACGCAGTGGCGACGGCGGATAGACTGCTCGGTCGGAATGAGATGAGCGGCGGAATGGTCACGAAGAAGCACGATATTGTCCAGCACTTTAAATCCCTTGAAGGAGGGTAAGCTCCGAAGTAGCCGGTATTTTTTTTTTTTAATTTGCGATAGCCGCTAATAATTCCGGCGCTATACCGGCACTCGGAATGTAAAATAAAATGGCCGCGAGATTTACGTTGCAATTCCTCACTAGCGAGATAAATAGTGGTGTGAACGGTACACTTTCACGTCGATAACCGTGCTCAGGACTCAACTGCTACCGCTTTGAAATCTCTCGACGATCTGCGTCTCGTTAGAATTTGCGCAAAAATTACTAATTAAATGATAATAAACAAAATTCGAAGTGCCAGGACCGTATTTGTAATTTCTCTAGTATTTATTTAAAAACTGTGAATGTGAACGTTACAATATATAGAGAATAAAGCCGGTTTTTCACCTCTTTTTAAGTGCCGGTTACCTTAACCATTGTTAAATAGAAATTAACAAATTACGATATTTCAGTTTTTCGACATTTTAACCAGAGGTGAAAGAACTGTCCCTTGACTGTTTAATAAGTTAAATAAAAATTTGAGGCAATAGTACGAGGGCGGATCAAAAAGTAGTAAGCCTAACAAAAGAGGGCAGTACAAATAAAACAATTGCATTTGTTATCATTCCGATTGCAAGGACGCTGTTATATAAGTAGAAAGGAAACTGTGTACAACCCTCTTTAAAACATGGAAAAAGTGGAAAATAGATCAGTGATTAAGTTCTTATTTTTAAAGAAGGAAACTATCAAATAAATCAAAATTATTCTAGAATCTGTTTATGGGGATCAATCTCCATCGATTGTAATCATAAAACAATGGAAGGCACAATTTAAACATGGCCGTACCAGTGTAGGTATTTGATGAAGAATACAGTGGTCGTCCAAAAAATGTGAGTACTCCAGATATTGTTAAAAAAGTTCAAGATATGGAGCTAGATGACCGTCAAATAAAAAATAGAAGAGGCTTTACATATATCATATTGATCAAAGATATCGATATTGCATAATGAATTGAAGATCAAAAAATTATGCGTAAGTGTAAACGTGAACGGGAACGACTTTCGGCACTCAACTTGGCGGAGTTGAAGCATAATCCGCTGAATTTTTGGCGGCGAATAATAACAGTTGATGAAATCTAGATGCACAATTACACACTACAAGTGAAACAACAATCGAAGCAATGAAGAAATGTTGATGCAAGTGTTCCAAAGAAAAAAGACCATACTTTCGACCGAAAAGGTGATTGGCACTGTCTTTTACGACTGCAGTGAGATTCCACTTGCTCATTATTGGGAGATAGGTAGAACGATAACAGGAGAATACTATGCATCCATTTTAGATAAACCGCAGTATTCAATAAGCAGCATACGAGTACATTGTAAGCAGAAACGATTTCTGTTTGCTCAGGATATGCTCGCGTTCACACTGTGGTTCTTTCAATGATTGTCTCCCTCCTCCACCGACATTTTCCTGTGTTCCAATCTAAAAAACTTTGCTTAGTAGAAAAATATTTGGCTCAAATAAGGAAATGATCAATGCTGATCAAAGTTTGATAAAATTTATTTTTCTGAAAGAATAAATAAACTTGAATATCGATGGGTTAAATAGACTAAAGTATTCCTAGTGTAGTTTAAGGTGTTGACGTTGCTCCAAAAATAGTAAATAAATGTTAAGTAAACTAAAGGAAAATAATAGTAGAAAGTATTGAAAGTGTAGATAAGGAATAAATTGAAAAGAACAGCAAAGCATTAAGATAAGTACCGTTGAAGCAAATTTATAAAAATAAATAAAATAGAATTAAAAAATTGTAGCTTACATTGTCTAACGTGGACAAAACATTTGCGTAATCAGCGTTCAGCGCCGATATAGCATTGTTCTTATCAGCCTAGACAAGGCAGTGGCCTGGAAGTGCCGAACGGAAATGCCAGCTATCAAGCAAAAGCAGAATTGATTAGCAAGTAGTCGGGTCTGGTGTTGCATAGTGTATTCCAATTTATTTTCAATTTTTAATATTTCAATCTGTACGTAAAAATATTAGACCTGTATTTTTTATTTTCGTTGAAGTTTCTAGATCTGACTGAGACGGATATATGACAAACGCGCTGTGTACGTCGTTTCTTACAGGAACTCGTAAACAAGTTATACATAACTTAGAAAATATCATAGAGGTATTACATTACAAAGGGAGCATATGCCAAAAAAAAATCGCGACCAAAAATAGGAGACCTAAAAGGGTGGCTGATGACGTTTATGCTTAGCAGTAGCGTAACTAGTTTTTTTTATATAGATATATTAAAATATAAAAATCAAAGTTAAAATTATTATACTGGTCGCACATAGTGTTCATCACTAGTAAATTTTTACTGGAAGCAATAATGAATAAAATTTCACTACGTAGAAAACAGAAATTAATACTTTATTCTACCCGCACGGAAATCGCCTATATTTTTTCCAATGCTAATTACATCTGTCATATGTGCATCTGTAGTATATTATCTCTATGGAAAATATATTTTGTAGATAAATTTCAGCCTATTCGGCATATTTTAATACCGAATATTCGGTTACAAGAAATAAATGACGGACAACGCTTTTGTTATTTTAAAATATATAAATATATAGTTAATAAAATTTAAACAAAAGATATATATATATATATATATATATATATATATATATATATATATATTATGCTTAGTTATTATTAATGTATTTACAATAAGAGTACATAATTTATCTAGTTATATTGTTTGGCGGTAAATTTCTTGAAACTGAAATAATTATATTTATAATAATAATCAAACAAGAAATTACCATAACAAAACAAATAGGACGTGAATTTCAGAATAAATACACCCCTCTCCGCAACGAGGACCACCAATCATGCTTTCAGATTGTACATTTGGCATCATGAATTTATTTGGAAAATACTGCAAAAGATTACACATCTCTGGGTTTCAATTTTAACAAAATTGGAATTTACTTTGTAAAACAAATGCAACATTACAGTATTTAAAGATTTCGGCTATCTGCTATCATAAATTCAGGATCCATATTTTAAAGAAAGTAAACGTAACATTTTTTTATGAATAGTATCACTTATTTCTTATTTTACTCATTAATTTTTTCAAAATATTCTTCAATAAAAATCAAAAGTAAATTTGCTTCATATTTCTGCTAATCTAAATGTCAAAACAACGCGCATTCTTACTCACGTCAAAACCAGTGTAAAGCGATGCTCGAGTGCCGTTTACGTCACAAACATGGCTGATACGTACTCGATTTGAATGCATTCACATTTCATGTTGATATTAGGGTAATAAAAATCAGGAAATTAAAGATTATATTCATCTTAATGTTACTTCTACATGAGAAACATTGATATCCAACTAGTATTTTCTTAAAAGCCGTAGGCTTGGAATACCTTATTACAGAAAACGTCAGATATAACTAGCTACACGACATCAGGCAACCAACTTAGCATAGCAGTTAAATAGGCGTAGAACGACCGACAGCCTAAAAAAACTTATTGTGCATATGGCGGCTCCTTGGGAGATACAAAAACAGTTGCAGACCACATAAAGGTAGTTAAATAATCAATTTCGAAAAAGCGCAAAGGTTCCAAAATGATAGAGGTGAATCACTTTATTGAGCACTACATATAAAATAATGAGCAGAATAATACAAAAAATAATAGCTAACGAAACGAGAAATATATAAATGGACAATATCAATGTGGATTCACTCGAGAATATCTACCACAGATGAAATACACACGATAAAACAAATAATGGAAAAGGCACATGAACACGTAATAAATAAAGAAATGCTTTTTATATATTTTAAACAAGCATTCGATTCCATTAAATGGAACAAGTTAATAACAGCTCTAAAAAAATTGAGAATAGGAACTAAACTAAGAAAACTGATCCTAATGACTATGAACAATACAACAATAAGCATCAAAATACAAAAAGGAGAAACGGAAGAATTTGAAATAAATATATAGAAAACATATTGAGAAAAATAAGCAAAGGCACATTGAAAACTAGAGAAGGCCAAATAATAGCTTATGCTGAGTATATAGTTCTAGTAAAAAAAAAAACAGAAGTATAATAATAGAAATATTAAAGGAGATTGTATCAGGAAGGCTATAAGATAGGACTAAAAACAAACAAAGATAAAATAAAACTTATGAGAGTCGGAAAAGACACAGAGAACACAAGGACCAAATTAGGCGACTACTCTTTTGTAGAAGTAAAAGATTCAAATATTTAGGAATAATTCTATCAAATAATGGAGAAAGAAAAACGGAAATAAAGGAGAAATAATATAATTAAATAAGACATTTCATGTAAATAAAAACTTAATACAAAATAAACTTATTTCAAAGAAAATAAAAATAAAAATTTATAAAACAATATTAAGACCAAATGTAAGGTATTCCGTAGAAACAATGACTATGATAAAAAAGACTAAGAAGACCTTATAATAGTAGAAAGAAAGATACTACGAACTGTACTAGGACCAGTCAAAATTGTAAAAAATGAATATAGAGCTAAAATGAACCGAGAAAAAATGGCTGAGACATGTATGGAGGTCAAAAGAAACAGATACAATAAAATCAATACTACTATGGGAACTAGGAGAGAAAAGAAAACGCGGGAGACCGAGAACCAGATCTGTGGAAAAGAATCAGCAACCTAACCTAAAGCAACGGGGACCGAACCACCACAATAAAAGGATCTAGAGAACTTCAAAGAAGCGGCGTTACCCCACCCAGGTATATATATATATATATATATATATATATATATATATATATATATATGTAAATGTACAATCTGAAAGCATGATTGGTGGTCCTCGTTGCGGAGAGGGGTGTATTTATTCAGAAATTCTCGTCCTATTTGTTTTGTTATGGTAATTTCTTGTTTGATTATTATTATAAATATAATTATTTCAGTTTCAAGAAATTTACCGCCAAATAATATAACTAGATAAATTATGTACTCTTATTGTAGATACATTAATAATAACTAAGCATAATATATATATATATATATATATATATATATATATATATATATCTTTTGTTTAAATTTTATTAACTATATATTTATATATTTTAAAATAACAAAAGCGTTGTCCGTCATTTATTTCTTGTAACCGAATATTCGGTATTAAAATATGCCGAATAGGCTGAAATTTATCTACAAAATATATTTTCCATAGAGATAATATACTACAGATGCACATATGACAGATGTAATTAGCATTGGAAAAAATATAGGCGATTTCCGTGCGGGTAGAATAAAGTATTAATTTCTGTTTTCTACGTAGTGAAATTTTATTCATTATTGCTTCCAGTAAAAATTTACTAGTGATGAACACTATGTGCGACCAGTATAATAATTTTAACTTTGATTTTTATATTTTAATATATCTATATAAAAAAAACTAGTTACGCTACTGCTAAGCATAAACGTCATCAGCCACCCTTTTAGGTCTCCTATTTTTGGTCGCGATTTTTTTTTGGCATATGCTCCCTTTGTAATGTAATACCTCTATGATATTTTCTAAGTTATGTATAACTTGTTTACGAGTTCCTGTAAGAAACGACGTACACAGCGCGTTTGTCATATATCCGTCTCAGTCAGATCTAGAAACTTCAACGAAAATAAAAAATACAGGTCTAATATTTTTACGTACAGATTGAAATATTAAAAATTGAAAATAAATTGGAATACACTATGCAACACCAGACCCGACTACTTGCTAATCAATTCTGCTTTTGCTTGATAGCTGGCATTTCCGTTCGGCACTTCCAGGCCACTGCCTTGTCTAGGCTGATAAGAACAATGCTATATCGGCGCTGAACGCTGATTACGCAAATGTTTTGTCCACGTTAGACAATGTAAGCTACAATTTTTTAATTCTATTTTATTTATTTTTATAAATTTGCTTCAACGGTACTTATCTTAATGCTTTGCTGTTCTTTTCAATTTATTCCTTATCTACACTTTCAATACTTTCTACTATTATTTTCCTTTAGTTTACTTAACATTTATTTACTATTTTTGGAGCAACGTCGACACCTTAAACTACACTAGGAATACTTTAGTCTATTTAACCCATCGATATTCAAGTTTATTTATTCTTTCAGAAAAATAAATTTTATCAAACTTTGATCAGCATTGATCATTTCCTTATTTGAGCCAACTATTTTTCTACTAAGCAAAGTTTTTTAGATTGGAAAACAGACAATCATTGTAAGAACCACAGTGTGAACGCGAGCATATCCTGAGCAAACAGAAATCGTTTCTGCTTACATTGTGCTCGTTTGCTGCTTATTGAATACTGCGGTTTATCTAAAATGGATGCATAGTATTCTCCTGTTATCGTTCTACCTATCTCCCAATAACGAGCAAGTGGAATCTCACTGCAGTCGTAAAAGACAGTGCCAATCACCTTTTCGGTCGAAAGTATGGTCTTTTTTCTTTGGAACACTTGCATCAACATTTCTTCATTGCTTCGATTGTTGTTTCACTTGTAGTGTGTAATTGTGCATCTAGATTTCATCACCTGTTATTATTCGCCGCCAAAAATTCAGCGGATTATGATTCAACTCCGCCAAGTTGAGTGCCGAAAGTCGTTCCCGTTCACGTTTACACTTACGCATAATTTTTTGATCTTCAATTCATTATGCAATATCGATATCATTGATCAATATGATATATGTAAAGCCTCTTCTATTTTTTGTTTGACGGTCATCTAGCTCCATATCTTGAACTTTTTTAACAATATCTGGAGTACTCACATTTTTTAGACGACCACTGTATTCTTCATCAAATACACTGGTTCGGCCATGTTTAAATTGTGCTTTCCATTGTTTTATGATTACAATCGATGGAGATTGATCCCCGTAAAGATTGTAGCATAATGTTGATTTATTTGATAGTTTCGTTCTTTAAAAATAAGAACTTAATCCCTGATCTATTTTCCACTTTTTTCATGTTTTAAAGAGGGTTATACACAGTTTCCTTTCTACTTATATAAACAGCGTCCTTGCAATCGGAATGATAACAAATGTTCACAATAATATTGCCACAGATTGCGAAATTGAAAAACAATGCAATTGTTTTATTTGTACTGCCCTCTTTTGTTAGGCTTATTACTTTTTGGTCCGCCCTCGTACTATTGCCTCAAATTTTTATTTAACTTATAAAACAGTCAAGGGCCAGTTCTTTCACCCCTGGTTAAAGTGTCTTACCTTAACCAACAGTTAATTAAAAAATCGCATCGAAAAACTGACATCGTAATTTGTTAATTTCTATTTATCAATGGTTAAAGTAACCGGCACTTAAAAAGAGGTGAAAAAACCGGCTCTATATATAAATAAATAGTACAAGAGAAACTGTGTTACAGGTAGAATTAATTGCAACAAAAATTATTCTTATTATAAATGGTAAGTAATTCGCTCTTAACCAACATACTAAAAATATACATACGTATTGTCGCGCTAAAAGCGTTTTTTGGCCGCCATCTCAAAAAAAAAACATAAAAAAATGTGTGTTATCAAATTTCAGGAAATTTCACTCGGAAAAAGAATATGATATGTTTTTAAAAGATGAAAACATTAGACCTACATAACCCTGTATTTACACGTTAAATTTAAATTATGCTGCATTACATTACCTATATCTGATATTTTGAGGCTAATTTTGCTTTTCTTTGTTATCTGTTTTAAGTAGGAATTCTTTGTTTTTAGTGAAGAATCATATAAAAATGGAAGAAAGACCTGCATTTTGTGAAGTTCTTTCTGTGACGATACTCCCTATGAAAACAGAAAAAGTTTTAACAGGAATTATCAATGCGAGCAAAGAAGATAAAAGTCATAAACGTTTCAGTCCTATCAAATTAAAAGTGATATAAAAATGAACACATTGCAAAATCATATTCCTTTCACTCAAAACAAAGATTACTTACTTGAAACAAATAATAATAAAGAAAATCAAAATTATATATCCTCACAGTAACAGGTGTAATGTAATGCAGCATAATAATTTATGTACGTAAATACAAGGTCATATAAATAAACTATTTCATCATTTTTCCCCTAATTCATCTTTGTAAACATTATACATTTTAAAATCAATACCATATTCTTTTCAGCATGAAATTTCCTATAATTTGATACCTCACAAGTTTTTTTTTAAATTTTTGAATGTTTTTTCAAGACAGATGCCAAAAAATTAAATTTTGCGCGACAGTTCGTATGTATATTTTTAGTATTTTTTAAAAACCTATATTCTATTATTTTTCAGCAAAAAAATTTCAGTAATTTGAGCGGCAGTACAGATGTATATTTTTAGTACGTTGATTAGGAGCGAGTTATCTACCATTTACAACAAGAATAAATTTGCAATTAGTTCCACCTCAAGGTGTTTTTTCACTCACTGTAAGTATATTCTACATTTTATACGTTATTTATGCAAAAAATATTGGTGTATCTTTGAGCTTTGACTACTTATCGCTAATAACAAAATATGATGATTCTATATTTTAAATAAAATTATTTATACAAATTTTAATGAGTTGGTAAGAAATTTGCTTCTGAATATTATTTTTATTTAGTTTCGTTATCGTTTTCTAACTAACGGTTGCGTTATTGTTGTTATTATGATCGTTTTCTATTGTTTGTTTGTTGTATGTTTCAGAAAATTTATAAATGAATTGGAATTGGTGTATATAATTAAGAGAATTAAATTAATTAATTACATACGTCTTACAGTACAGAACACATTTTCATAAATCTGTTTATAAGTTTCCCAATTTTAATTTAAAATAAATACGCCTTCAATTATCCATTTTCCGAATTTATTAGAAATATTTACAGAACTTATATTTCTATATTATTATAAACAATAACAAATCTGTCAAATTAAATGTATAAATAAATTCTGTAAGTAACACAAATAACTACAACATTTAAATTCGACATTAAATAGTGTATCGGTTAGCAAGAGTTGCCTATCCGAGTTAAGCAGTGCTAATAGATGGCAAAACCGAAATCTTCGCAATTGAGAAAACATTGCATTTTAGTTATACATTGTTATTATAGGCGAAAACCTGAATTTCTATTTTAATTTTGTTTATTTGCATGAAGAAATAAATGTTCATTTCTGTAGGAGAATATTTCAAAGTATGTCTTTTTTACCTCCCGCCTATCAACATACAGGTAAGGGAGGTATTGTTTTTGGTCAAATTTCTCGAGTGTGAGTCCATAGAATACGATTTTTCTGTTTTTATCGTGATGTCTGTGTGTCCGTGTGGATGTGTAACGATTTTTTTCGTTCACGATGACTCCAGTACAATACATATAAAAATATAATATTTGATATTTAAATATATATATATATATATATATATATATATATATATATATATATATTTCAAGTAATTAAAAATTAGCCTAACCTGAACCTAGTATATGTTGAGAGGGTTTATACAGAGTGTTCATTTTACTTTGTCCACTATTGCTATCTCGAGAAATATAAGAGCTACGAGGTCGGTTAAATTAGCAAACAATTTCTATTTTACAATACTATTAACATGAGATAATCAAAAAAATTTAAAACCAGTGGTTCTTAAAATACGTTTTTTTTTAAATGTGAACCTATATTTTTTATTTGCTTATTCAATAGAGAATTTTATTCCGAATTCAATGATATAATATTATCATATTATATGACAATAATAAGATTGCCATGACTGAAAAAACGGAATACAAATCATTTTTTAACCTGGAATTAGAGTGCCTTGTATTAAATATGTGAATATTTTGTTTTGTTAACTGTGAAATGAAATAAAATAAAATGAAATATCAAAATAAAAATTATAAACTGTTTTATTTCATTCATATATTCTTTTATTCACATATTTAATTCCAGGCACTCTAATTCAAGGTTAAAAAATTACTTCTATCCCGTTTTTTCCGTCATAGCACTCTTATTATTGTCATATTTTAATCAAATTAATATAAAACTTCGGATTAATTTATGTTAGGGTATTATCATATTATATCATTGAATTCAGAATAAAATTCTCTATTGAATAAGCAAATAAAAAAAAATAGGTTCATATTCAAAATAAATAGTTGGGAAAGGTATTTTGAAAACCACTGGTTAAAAAAAAATGTTTGTCTCATGTTAATAGTGTTGTAAAATAGAAATTGTTTGCTAATTTAACCGACTTTGTAGTTTTTATAGTTGTCGAGATAGCAATAGTGGACAAAATAAAATGAACACCCTGTATAAAATTAAAAATATTATATTATCACTAGTGAATAATATATGCGCGCCGATAAGATTTTAAAAAAATATCAAAAAACTAACCTAACCTAAACCTAGTATACAGACAGAGGGTTTATAGAAATTTACAAATATTCTGTTCTAACTAGTAACAATTGAATAACGTGGTCATAATATCTAAGTCGGTAATACAGAGATGTGAATCGAAAAAAAAAACAGTTTTCTTACCACTGTACATGTTTTCAATAGCAACTATAATTTCAAGTGAATTAAGAATTTGACATATCAAGCATCAAGGTAAAATAACAAATTTAAAATGTTATTAAAATAATAAAAAAAAACGGAATTTAAACATAATTACGCAAATATACGTTATATGTTGCAGTATTAATTGTATTTAAGTGTAAGTACCTCTTTAAATATTAAATATATTATCATTAAAATAAAATTGTAGAGTGGTGAATATTCTATACTTTAACTTTTTGTAGAATACGAGTATATTACTACAGTGTCAAGAGGTAATGTATTAGACACATCAGATTTTTATAATTAGAATATGATCTTACAGTACAAATTTAACAATTTTATTTTTGTAACGTTTTCTTGCCATTGGATTTTCATAATATTTAGAAATATGTTTTATACATTTTACATTATAATAGATATATTAAGTCAGTGATGCACGAGCATGACTGGCGTCGAAAATCTAAATTTAAAATTAACTGTTGAAACGTGCTGGTAATAAAAATTTCCGGTATTTTTAGAAAAGTAAATAAAAAATAGTATATTTCAGGTGTAAACATTGCTATTAGTAATTAAAAGAAATAAACATAACCCCTAAAACAAATAATATCCGCCTCTTAGACAAACTACAAATCGTAGACTTATTTGTATAGTCTTTTTCACGAAAATGTGATCGTACGTCATACCTAGTAATAAAATTGTAACCAAAACACCAATGTTACTATCCCTAGCATATACCCAACAAAATACACGGAACTTAGTGTCTTTTACTAATAAATGGTTGGTAATCCTGTACAACGTTGCCATTCTCGAAATGTCAAAAAATAATATTATTTTTGAAAAATGTCAAAAAATCGAGCAAAAAATTTAGGAAGTTGTGCACAGAATATGGTGAATTCTGTAATAAGGTACTTCGAACAAGAAGGTGACAAACGAAGATACAGAGGGGGATACTGAATAAATTTAATTTATTTTATGTAAATAATTCACAATATGATATATACACACATGGTATACTATGCAACCATCAACACTTGAATGTACCCTACAAATACTTGGCAACGTTGCATCAGGGAACATTATGACGTACGATCACATTTTCGTGAAAAAGACTATATGAAACGAGTAAAACAAAAACAAATAATATTTTGAATGTGCAAGATAAAAATCTTCGAAGTGACGTCACTCCTATATGGGCTGGCTGCGAATATATTCAGCATGACAATTCCTCGAAATATACATACCGTGTGTTCTACAAAAGTGTTGTCACAGGCATTTAACATGGGAAAACAATTTTTTGTAAATAAAAACTGTCCGGCTAACAAATGTCACTATGTTGTTCTACATCTTGTTTAATACTATTTTTTTCATTTTAAAAACATAATTTAATGAAATTTACAAAAATAAATTAAAAATGTTTTCCCCTTATTTTTATTGCTCTACGCGCAACATTGACACCTGTCAAATCGTGGTATGAGGTTAGAGTACAAAAAAGTACAAAGTCAAACGTTCTCAGTTCTATTCCGACTTTGTTTTATAAAAAATACTAAATAAAAAATACTAAATAAAAAATAATATATTTGTATATAAATTTATTTACTACATGTATAAGACGCAGATTCTGACTTAGTCCAACTTATTTACAACCACTGATACAAAATATTTGAGAAAGAAACTCAAAGGCGGTTGTAAACGTAAATATTCGCTGGCCCATTGGATTAATTAGCCAGTGCGTGCCAAATAGTGAGGTTGTTATGCAGTGATAAGTAAACTCAAGACTACCTTGTACCCTTAAATGAATGAGTAAAGATATGCAGATTGAAATGGTAAAAGATGAGCAACAATTTACGGTTATTCTGGTTTTAAGTATTGTTGATGCTCTTGGATGAATGGTCGACATATTATTCAATGTGTAAAAGATTATGATCTGCCTGACCTTTGTTTAAGTGATCAGGGACTGTGTGGCTTTTGCTTAAATGATCAGGATATGCCTGTACTGTGATTAAGTGATCAGGATCTGTGTGGTCTTTGTTTAAATGATCAAAAACTATGTGGCCTATGTTTAAGTGATCAGGATCTGTGTAGACTTTGTTTAAAAAAATATATTTTGTATTGCAAAATGTTTATTTCACAGTTATGACCTGGATTTTATGTATCTGTTGTATGTCTGTCTGGGAAACTAATATTTTTCGGTGACGTTTACGAGAATAAATTCTTAAGAAAAACTCATTGACATCTCAGGTTACACCACACGTGTGAGATTACAAAATCCCATAACTTAAAAGAAATGTCTGGTTTGAAGTGGTTTTGGAATGTTTGGGTCTCAACTTAGTTTCAATTTTAGTATAGAAAATAAATACAAAAATGTCAACCCAAGGAATCATAAATTAAACCGTTGTGTACTTATCCCGTACACATCATTATCGAATCTACAAATTGCGACCGTAAATACAATTACCCCAATTCTGTAAGGAAGTTACTAGCTCTTAGCAACGTTACTAACATCATTAGCCAATAAAAATAGTATACACTAAATAAAATATGAAAATGACAGCTTTTACAAATATTTCTATTGGTTAAATTTTTTAGTAACGTTACTAGGAGCTAGCAACAGAATTAGGGTGAATATCACGGAGAAGAAAGATTTTACTAATTATTAAAGATTTTGTTTTACTTATTTATTATTAATAAAGGGATGGTTGTCTCAAAATCTTTATATTGCAAGTAATAAATTTTACGAACATCTACAACTTTTCAAAATTATAGTTTATATATAAATTATAAATAGAGATGGTTGACTTTCAAATACGTAGGTTATTACATTTGTTTAAATCGTTACGGAGGATGGTAATCAACATATTTATTATTGAAATAAATTTCTCTACAGATTTATAATTTCAAGTTGAGTTCAACTACCTTTAAATATATTAAAATTATCAAATAGTTATCACAACTGTTTCACTGTAAATGGGAAAAAACTAGCCAATTACATATAGACCGTACCGTATGTTATTTTGCGATTGTGAAAAAGAGACAGACGTGATTAAAGAATTATTAGATAATGAGATTATCCAAGAGTGAAATACATGTTTCGCTTCCCCTATTTTATTAGTAAAAAAGAAAACTGGCGACCAGCGATTATGTATTTATAATCGTAAAGTAAATATTTTTCTGTAAAAGACAGATATCCCCAACCGCGCATAGATGACTAACTTGACCGCTTCCGAGGGTGCAGGTACTTTACAAAACTCAATCTTACTTGTGGGTATTCCCAAATATCAGTGGCGGAAGAATTGAAAGCCAAATACAGCATTTGTAATACCAGAGGGGCAATATACCTAGTATTTTTCAAAGAATAATGAATAAAATTTTAAGTCCAAATAAAAAAAGTATTGCAATTATTAACGATATATTAATTCCAACAAACACTAGAGAAGAAGTATTTTAAAATATGGAGATAATACAAAAAATTATGAGTAAAGAGTGGTCAACTGTAAAATTTAGTAAATGCGTTTTCTTTACTTAATTGTTGACATATTATTTATTGTTTGTGTATTTATTGTACATGGTGTAAATGTATCAATATGTACTATATATTTGTGGCCGTAAACGTAGAGAATATCTTTCCCTACATGGTGGGTGTCTAAGAGGCCCTCGAACATACTAACAAAATGAGTGTGGAACCCATGTAGAGAGACTTACGGTGAGAGTGAGACTCTTAGAAGCGTCTGCAGTGCTGGTTTATGAATCGAGGATTCATTAGTAGATCTGGGATCTACGCAGGGGCGCCGATTTACCAAAATTTGTGTGGGTGCTCACCAGTGGCGACTCGTTTACCCAAATTTTGGTGTAGTAGGGTATCAAAAAAAAAATCAACGCAGACATTTATTTTCATTCAAGGTCAAATGCCTTAAATTGTAAGTTACATTTTTTCAGGAGATGTGCAAATGTATGTTTTTCCCCTTACATGTACTAAAATTAATTGGCAGATCACAGACTATCTTTTATCTATTAAGCAATCATTGCATTTTGCATTTGAAGCATGCTTCAAATGCGTCAAAACAGGAATTTATTAGGGTAAAGGCTAATTCTAAAAAGTTGAATTATATACGTTTTAATTTGTTTTTTATAGTTTTAATTTTTGTAGAAATTAAGAATCATTTTATAAAAACATACAAACTTAACATAAAGGAACTGGAGTAAGTTTTAATTATAATAGGTAAAAAAGAGCTAACTACATACATACTATTGCACAAATGCACATGCGAAACATTTACAAGAAGAATAAGGATAATACTAAAATGTAGTCAGTAATGTCAGATTTAAATTTGTTCCTCAACATAAAAAGTATTCCTTCTAATTTCATTAGCATTGATAAATGTATTAGCAATGTCAGTGTTGCTGCCACAAGTTTTATGTATATTAAGAATTGATATGTCGTTTAATCTTTTTTGTGTCATCGTAGATCTCAAATATGTTTTTAATCGTCGTAGCGCAGAAAATGACCGCTCAGAAGAACATGAACTTACTGGTATGGTAAGTACTATCCGTATAAATTTTGTAAATTCTAGTAACATATCACGCAAGGAAACATTATCTAACTTACGCAAAACATTTACGACGTCGGATAAGTTTGTTATTGTTTCATTTCTTGTTTTGCACACATCTAGAAACAAATCTCGGTGTAGTGTGAGTTTGTCCCTGTCGAAGTCCGATCCGTAAAAGTCCATAACTTCATCAGCATTGGTGTGTCCAATGGCAAATGATTCCAGTCGCGAAATCAGTTCCAGAACATTACTGTTGGCGTAAATAAGATCCAAGTACGAGTCTTGATTCGTACAACGACTTGATTCGATTTAGGAATAAATTATCTTTCAGTTGTTACAGTTTTATTGATTGACAAGTATATGACATGTTAATATAAATACTTTTGGTTAAATATATTGTTCATATACAGTTTTGTGTTATTATTTCTTGGCTTTCTGGCTTAACCGTCAACAGGTTATGGGCCCAGGCGCGCGTACGTGAATTACAAAATACGAAAGAGTGCAGTTTTCGGAAATTCAAAAAAAGGGCACACGTGATATCAAAATGAACGCTGGAAATTCGTCTCGTATCGAGTTACTTCATAAGGACAATTATGATACATGGAAGATGCAGATGAAGGCGTTGTTAATAAAAGGTGACTTGTGGGAGTACGTGTGTGGAAGATCGGTGAAGCCGGAAGTCGATGCGAATAACCAAGAGTCAATACGATCGTGGGAGCGGAACGATCAGAAGGCTATGTCGGATATCATATTGTCGATTGGGGGAAGCGAACTCAAGCTGGTCAAAAATTGTGAAACATCAAATGAGATGTGGAAGCGGCTTGAGCAAATCTACGTATCAAAAGGACCTGCCAGAAAAGCCACGTTACTCAAGAAATTAACACTTATGAAAATGGCAGATGAAGGAGATGTTCGTACGCATCTCAACGAATTTTTTGATTGTGTAGATAAACTTCACGAAATGGAAATAGAGATAAATCAAGATCAGTTGACAATTATGTTATTGTACAGTTTGCCTGCTACGTTTGAGAATTTCCGTATCGCAATAGAGTCGCGAGATGACCTACCTGCGCCAGATATACTTAGGGTCAAGATCATGGAAGAAGCTGAGGCTCGGAAGAACATCGGTCATAGCAATTCATCAGATGCTATGATGGTAAATAATTCTAGTAAGAATTATTACAAAAAGAAGAAACCTGAGGGGTGGACAAGTGGTTCAAGGCAAACCGACAGGTCGAGGGAACAAAGGACTTTTCGATGTTACGCATGTAAACAAACAGGTCATATGAAGAGGGATTGTCCTTTAATACAGAAAGGACAACAGGCGAAACGAACAGATGAAGTTAGTTTCAATATAACTGCATTGTCTGCTGCGGGACAAGAGAATAGAAATCGAGCATGGTGTCTCGATAGTGGTGCAACATCACATCTCTGCCAGGACTTAGATATGTTCGAGAAGATGAACGAATCCAAACAGGGCTGGTTGAATCTTGCCAATAACGCCACGACGAAGATGATTGGTGAAGGACCTATACACTTCATATCGGACACAAGCGATGGCAAAAAGAGTGTTCATCTGAAGAATGCATTTCATGTGCCAGATCTAAGAACAAACCTGCTTTCTGTGAGCAAAATCGTCGACAGCGATTTGGAAGTTCGCTTCACGAAAAGGTCAGCAGTAATTCTAGATTCGGATAGCAACATTAAGTTGCAAGCAGACAGGATCGGCGATTTGTTCTTCGTGCGAACGTGGAATAACGATACACAATTCGCAGGAACAACGTCCAGTTTGAATAAAATATCTCTTCACCTGCTGCATCGTCGCATGGGACATACCAACTCAAGAGACTTACAAGAAGCCGTAAGAAATGGATTGGTTGAAGGTATTACACTAAAGGACGTGTCGGAGGTACAATGCGACGTCTGCGTCAAGGGGAAGTCCTCCAGAACTCCATTCCCGCGGATTTCGGAGAGGAAAACAGAACTTCTGGAGCTCGTGCACACAGACGTATGCGGACCCATGAGGACGACGTCGATTGGCGGCGCAAAATACATGTTGGAATTCATCGACGACCATAGTAGATGGTGCGAGGTGAGATTCTTGAAGGCAAAGTACGAAGTATTCAAGGCAACAGTCGAATACATCCGTATGGTTGAGAAACAGAAAGGCAAAAATGTTAAATGTATTCAATCAGACAACGGTTGTGAATACACGAGTCGTGAATTCAACGAATTCCTGAAAAGTAGAGGCATCACCAGAAGACTGACTGTTCCGCACAATCCGGAACAAAACGGCATCGCTGAAAGGAAAAACAGGACTTTGATAGAAACAGCGAGGTGCATGCTGATCGATGCCAACTTGCCTGATACTTTTTGGGCGGAAGCGGTAAACACGGCTAATTATATTAAAAACAGGGTGCCGACAAGAAAATTAGGTGGAAGAACACCTTTTGAAGCATGGTCGGGAAAGAAACCTGACATCAGCAATTTTAGAGTTTTTGGTTCCAGAGTAATATACCTGGACAGAAGCCCAGGGAAGGGGAAGTTCGAACCTCGTGGACGAGAGGGTATCTTTCTAGGATATTCTGATCAGTCGAAAGCCTATCGAGTTTGGTCACTAAAAGAAAAGAAGGTGGTGGTAAGCCGAGACGTTACATTCTTTGAAGAAAGTAGACCTAACCCAGACGACAAAGGCAGAACCAATACAAAGCAAGAACGACCAGAAGAACCAAGAAAATTTGCTGAGATTGAATCTGTTTCACGCGAACTTTCAAGAAATCAAGAGCAAGTTATAAATCATGAAGATGAAAAATGCGTCGACGAATTTGAAGCATTCGTTCGACGAAGAGGCATTGATTTGGAAGACCTTCAAACAGGGGAAGCACCGGAAAGTGAAGCTGAGCAAGACGAAAATGAAGCCAGCAAGGAAATTTATCCAGATTCATTGACAAGAGATCCAGGGCGACCAAGAAAGACTGCGACTAGGGTGAGAAACGAACCCAGAAAATTTTATCACCTTCGTAGTTCGTCACAGACAGCGAGTGAAAAGACAGATGCAGAACAAGTGGAATCCACCTTAATGTCGGAGATCCCTATTCGACAAGCTTTGGAGAGCGCCGATGTAAGTGAGTGGCATGAAGCTATCGACAAAGAGGTAACGTCAATCATCGCCAATAATACTTGGAAAATGGTAAAACGTCCAAAGGATCGTAAGGTCGTTGGAAGTCGTTTTGTTTTGAGAAACAAATATGACTCCGCTGGAAACATCGAGAGAAGAAAAGCTCGACTAGTTGCTCAGGGGTTTAATCAGCGACCAGGGGTGGATTGTTTTGAAACGTTTGCACCAGTGACACGTTTCAGCACTGTACGTCTTCTAGCTTCATTAGCAGCTCAACATAAGATGAAATTATACCAATTTGATATTGAGACTGCGTATTTGAATGGAGAACTCGAAGAAGAAGTCTTTATGGAACCACCAAAAATGATCGAAAAATCACTAGAAAGAATTTCAAGATACGGGAAAGATAAAATCATCTCATCAATAGCGAGAGACATGTCGAAGTCACTACAAAAAGACGACATGGTATGCTTACTAAAGCGATCGCTCTACGGGTTGAAACAATCGGGTAGGTGTTGGCACAAGAAATTGGATACAATCTTGCGAAAACTTGGTGGAACACCAACTAAATCCGATCCATGCCTTTACAAGATGGGAAAGGGTAAAAATTCCATACTCATAGCTGTATATGTGGACGACTTACTCGTCGCTGCTGAGAATCAAGAAACAGTGAAGGAGTTTGGAAGAAGGTTGGCTGAAAATTTAATTCTAAAGGATCTAGGACTTGCAAAATTTTGTTTGGGTGTAGAATTCGTGCAAGATGACGGTAAGATCTTCATTCACCAATCAAAATATATATACGAAGTTTTAAATAAATTTGGTATGACCGAATGCAAGCCTGTAACCTGTCCAATTGATATAAGCATAAAGCTTAAAAAGGAAGACCAACCTAGCGAAGACAATTCGAAATTACCTTACAGGGAATTAGTTGGAGCGATCAATTACTTAGCCACACGTACACGACCTGACGTGGCATACGCTGCCAGTTATTTGGGGCAATTTAACAATTGTTATACAGAAGAACACTGGAAAGCAGCGAAGCGAGTCCTACGGTATTTGCGGGGGACGTCGGATCTTGGGCTGCTTTACACAGCAAAGACCGGTTCACTTGAAGGGTTCGTCGACGCGGACTGGGGAGGTTATCACGGTGACCGACGATCCTATACAGGATATGTATTTCTATTAAATGGTAGCGCAATTTCATGGGACGCTAGGAAACAGCCTACAGTAGCACTATCCACAACGGAAGCCGAATATATGGCTCTTTCGGAATGCGCTAAGGAGTCGGTGTATTTAAAAAGTTTTCTTCAGGAACTCGGGATTGAAGAGTCTATAAAAGTCCATTGCGACAATCAAAGTGCAATGAAATTAGCTGAGAACCCGGTATTTCACTCCAGAAGTAAACACATCGATATTCGACACCATTTCATAAGAGAAGTTATACAAAATGATTGGTTCAATGTGAAATACATATCAACTGAACAGCAGATTGCTGATATTTTTACCAAGGGCCTGCCACGGATGAAACATGAAAGATGTAGGAGTCAGATCAGGATGACTTCTTTGAAGAACAACTGCCAATGACTCAAGACTCGAGGGGAAGTGTTGGCGTAAATAAGATCCAAGTACGAGTCTTGATTCGTACAACGACTTGATTCGATTTAGGAATAAATTATCTTTCAGTTGTTACAGTTTTATTGATTGACAAGTATATGACATGTTAATATAAATACTTTTGGTTAAATATATTGTTCATATACAGTTTTGTGTTATTATTTCTTGGCTTTCTGGCTTAACCGTCAACAATTACTTTTAAATCTATTATTCACTGAATTTATGTGATGTCAATGATTTCGAGAAATAACTGCCTGTACATATCTTCCACAAAGTATGTGGAGTGCTACCATCATCGTAGCGTCTTGGAATCTTCCTTACCCTAGGTAAAACTGGATCATCGATGTTTAATTTTTTCGTTTTTTCTGTTGAGAAACTAAACTTGCAGATAAATTTTCCACGTACAATTTAAATTTGTGCCGAACAATGAACGAAAACCGCTCTTGATTCCAATTCAGTAATTTTACTTTGCAAGCCACTTGTATGTCCGCTAACATTCGCTGCTCCGTCGTACAACTGTCCACGGCAATCCTTTATGTCAAGTGAAAAACGCGTTAAAGCATCCTAAACAATATCAAATAATGCACTAGATACTGTTGTAGCTGTTTCATAGAAACCCATAAATAATTCCTCGATTTCTAAATTGCAATCAGCAAATCTGAAGCATATGCTTACTTGTTCCTTAGTGGTAATGTCGGACGTTTCATCTAGGATTATTGAAAAGTACTTTGCTTCCTTGATTGATTTTATATTATTTTTTTGTATATCATTAGCAAGTAAAGAAATGATCTCATTTAATATGCAATGGGAAACCCACTTATATTTAGTACGCTGCAACCAAGATTTTAATTCTTGTACATCTTCAGCCCTGAGAAGAAGTAATTGATGAATATTTGACGATTCATCAGTATGACCTCGAATAGCTATTCCTCGCGCTTGGCGAGCTTGTATCATTTCTGTTAATTTATTTTTTGAAATAAGAGATGACACATTTGTTCCTTTTCTCAACGAAGCGGTAACACTGCAGGCTGAGCGATGTAGTGCCCCCTTTTCGTGAATTTTAAAACGCTCGATGGCTTTTTGCCATCTACTAAATCCAGTTCGAACAAATGAGTTACATGAATCCTTATCAGCTGAAGTTAAAATTGCAGACGGAAAAATTGCATTGGATTCAACAGCACTCTTACATATGTTACAAAATACTTTGTCTAAAATTTTGTCGTACTGGATCCAAGGAAATGTTTTAATCCACTTTTCTCTTTCAGAAACGGAGGTAGATGGTGCATTGGCGATATTCGGAGGCTCATTGCTATCGCTCAAATCGTCTTGATCTCGATTTAAATGTACCTGTCTGTATTTTACCGGCTGAAATGAACGTGCAGCAGAAGCACTAGATGATTAACGTATTATAAACTTATCCATGCTTTATAAAAAGCAACAAAGAAAGAACACATATAACTACTAATACTACTCACGCAACAAATACAAATATGGTTATACAGCTGCCGTCTATACCACAACGACGTGCAGTAGGAGTAGGGGTGACGGCCTATGACAGTCAGGCTACAAAGCATCATGAATTACCGTTCTCTTCCAGCGGGCTCGCGCTTGCATCCTGCGATGTATATTACAAATTTAAGCACAATATACTTACACGAAGTACCTGACGAATTTATATTAGAAAATTTATTTTATTGATGTTATGAATAATATTAATATTATTTTTTAAAATTGGTAGAATCAGTTTTGAAAATAAAAATATGTATATTCATAAGTTTACTGTTTTGTCGTTTTGTCCCCTGAATTTAAAAAGTTTTCTTCTGAAAAAGTTCGCACCCACAGGCTCGAGCCCCGGAGCACCCACGTAGTCGGCGCCCGTGGATGTACGTGTGTTAAGAAAGCTAGGACTTCTGTGGGGCTCATGTGTGCAAACAGTAGATATTGATAATCACGAGGTGCTAGGCGGCAATCGTTATGTAGTCTGGGCTAAGTACTGGAGGTCCCTCCTCTCGCGGGCTGCTTCCCGGAGAACGAACACGCCAGGAGCTAGGCTTGACTGGCCCATTTTGCTGTGATGATATAGTAATGAGTGTAGATACAAATAGTGCGGAGTACCTTCCCAAATCTAGACATGGGATCATGTGCATGTTTATGATAATTGTTGTAACTGGAATAACAATGTGTGTTTTATAACACTTAAGGAAACGCGTAGTAATGGTCCGATCCGACGCTGATGGAGGGATAACAAGAGGACGCCGCTGTCATCCAAGGAATGTGAAATGTTTATCATCTTTTCTTTATAATTAACGTCCTGCATTCTGAATAATAAATAGTAATAATGTAATGCATTGTCTATAAATGGATCAACCCTGATTCACGTACGTCCTGAACATATAGTAAATGAAAGAAAAATTGTATATTAATTATACTGCCCATAGTTTTTCAAAACATTTTGGACAAGACAATAACCTAATCTATTATAAAACGTCCTTTGTACATTAAATAGTTGCCACTGAGTCATTCGATGACAATCATTAATATGGCATCTCTTAAATCAGTTATGTTTTCATGCCTTTGTTTATATATTTGGTTTATTAAGTGACTCCTTAAAAAAAAGTCACATGGAGTAAAATCTGGAGATCTAGCAGGCCAGTTAATAGTACCATCTCGTCCAATCCTGCGCCTAGGAAATGTCATATCCAAATATTCTCTAACGTTTCTACCATAGTGTGCTGCACACACATCGTGTTGAAACCAAACCTCTTGATCTGGGCACACAACATCATCTATTACAGGACCAATTTCATTTTGTAACATCTTCAAATAATTTTCCGTATTTAGATTGTCACGTATTTCAATAGGACCAATTGTGCGGTATTGTTGAAATACTAATTCTAGGATTTTCTATTGCCCAACAACGTGTATTTTGGATATTAGGTTCGTTATTCAAAGTGAAAGTACATTCGTCGGTAAAACAAATGGATGATAAAAAAAGTTTGAGTTAATACTCCGGTTCTGCAAATATTCGCAAAACACTCTTCTAATGTTTTCATCACATAGAAAAAGTTCTTGGTGACACTGCATATTATAAGAATAACACGATTTTTTTAAATATTATGTATGATGCTGTGATGAACACCCAACTCATTTCCAATACGTCTAGTACTGCAGAACGGGTCTACACTTATAATTCCTAACTCTCTTTCTTCCAGCAAGGCACGTTCTTTTGCTCGTCCTACATTCTGATTACGCGGTTCACATTAGCATACTTTTTAAATTTTGTTAGGTACTAATTTAGCAATTGTAGTTGCACTGGGAACCGACTGATCCATAAACTTATTAAGAAAACACGTTCTTCATTAGTATAAATATTCATATTTTAATAATATCAGACAACAAAAGCAGAGACTAAATCAAATTGTCAGAAACGTCAAATAACTTATTTGGCATATAAAACGTTAAGCATTTTTATCGTTATAAAGCATGTAAAAATAATTGTATTTATTGATTTAGATTCAGAATTTTATGCGCCACAACTTTTATTTGACCCGTTTTTGCATACAATAATTACGCGAGCAGGGAATACCAAAAAAACTAATTTCCCATGTTAATCTCCTATGTACACGTTAACGACAGACACACGGTAAACCATTATTGTAAAAAAATTGTATTGGTTTTTACAGGTTACGAAAGTAAAGTTTTGATTTAACAATAAATTTGGAAATAATAAAAATGTTAATAAAAATGTAGTTACATTTTCCATAATGCATATCTAGCAGAAAATATTTTGTTCTAAATTATAACAATGTAGTAATGCTTTCTTAAAAACTTCATTACTAATTACTTACAGTTATAAATAAAATTCAAGAAAAAATTTTATTATATAAATTATATTTGTATCTCATCATTCCAATGAGGAATATAAATAATTGGAATCAAGATAAGAATTTCGTGTATTTAAAATCAAATTTGTGAAGTGCCCCTATGCCAGTTGTGTCTCACAATTTTATCATGTTAGAAAGAGGGCGGCGAGATCAAAGATTACGGGCCTGACCTAACCTAATATAATCAAATCTAACATAATCTAATCAAACCTAGCCCAATCTAATCAAACCTAACCTAAGCTAACCTGACCTAATCTAACTTAACCTAACCTCACCAAACCTAAAATAACCTATCTAATTTAATTTAATCTATTCTAATCAAGCTTAAAGTTATCTAAACTAAAGTAACCTAACCTAACCTTATTTTATTCTATGACTGAATAAATAGTTACATCAAATTTATTAATATATGATCATTTTAATTATACAGACACTGGTGCGCTTAAGTAAAATACTTTGGTGCACTTTTGCAATGTTCATTTGGTACGCTTTTGTAACAAAAAATACCATTTTTTGTCATACGCCGATGTAAGGAATACGAGTAAACATTACTGGTTTATTAAAAGTAAAATACTTTCTTATTAATTTGAAATAATAACACATTTAAATTTTACCGTTTTAAAATAAACAATTTTATATAGACGCCGCCAGCCCATATAGGAGTGACGTGACTCGATCGTCAATGGAATGATCGTATGAATAAAGATTTCGTTTTAGTTAATATTAAGCTTCAAAGATGGCACTACGATTATTAAATACAATTATATTTCATTTTAAATATTTAAATATTAATAATTATTAGTAGTAAGAAGTAACAGAAATATAATTTCATTTAAAAATCAATAAAATAGGATATTAAAAAAATATACAATGTAAAACAAAATAAATAACCGAACTGTTACATTGACATAACCCGTTTAAAAATCTCAAAAATATTTCAATTAACTGCTGACACGTGCTGTTAATAATATTTCTCGGCAAATTTACTAAAATAAATAAAAAGTATATTTTAGGTATAAATATTGTTATTATTAATAAAAATAAATAACCTTCAAAACAAAAAAGCCCCGCTCCTTAAACAAACTTCAAGTCATGGACTTATACGACTGTAATGAGTAAGACAAAGACAAATAATACTTTGAATGTGCATGATAAAAGGTGAATGACGTCACTCCTATATGGGCTGGTGGCGTAAAACAAATTTTATAAGACAAGGTTTTAAAGTATATTTTTTGTTTATAATATAACCTATTTTAATGATTTTAATTAACTTTATTACAATGTTCTTATTTACATATAAAAACATTTTTAAATTCGACATTTCCGTCAAATGTACTTTAGTAACATTTATTAAGAGAGATGAGAACCATAGGCGTGCACAGGGGGGTGCCTGGGGGTGCCCGGGCACCCCCATTACCAAATTAAAACTAACATAATTGTAAAATAGTTTTGAATAATAGGTACATTCATATTTGGTTCAAAAGTTGATTTGAAACGAAACTTCAATCTTCTGTTTTTACACTAGAATTAGTATTTTTAAAAAGCTTTTTGAAAGAAATTATTTGCGAAAAAATATACTAAACTTTTAAGTGTAACTAAATGCGGTACAAAAGTAAGCTAAAACTTCTAATTAAAGACCCTTATTTTGAACATAATATTATCCATCTCATATCAATAAAAACATTATTAGTTCGTTTTTATCCCACATATTTTGTAAAGTTGTATTTACGAAGAAATAACTAACGAAACTAGTATTAATTTTATTTCCCTCCTACACCTGGGCACCCCCATTACCCAAACTCTGTGCACGCCTATGATGAGAACTGTTTAATACCAACATAAAACAAAAACGAATTAAACCATCAAATTATGCACTATAAAACAAATTCACCTTTAAAGACATTTCATCTGTACACAAAACACAGTGTTTGTCTAGTTCGTTCATTCCAGCTGCTTTTAGTTGTAGTGATTAAAATATTACGTCATTTAAACCAGCTTCGAAATTTAAACGTTCAACATATTTTTCCAGAACCCGTTTTGTTGGAAAATAAAACGTATCTCTTAATATTCTATAATAAGCCTTATGTCCTGCAAATTTATTGAACATACAAAATTGTTTAAATTCATTATTGTACCGTCTTCCACTAGGTTTCGTTTAATGTAAGTGGGCTCGAACAAATTTTGCTATTCGTTCTGGAAGAAATTTATCAATAGCCTTTTCTAAGGTTTCGAATGACAAACGTTCAATCCTTCAATTTTTTCCGCAATACATCTTTTCTTGCTTCTACAATACTAATATCTTCATTACTTGTCGACAATTCTTTACGTTTTTTCAGTTTTGTGTCTTATGGCAAAGATTTTTCATTATCCCTTAATGCAACTGGCACAGCAGATTCAAATAAATCAATTGGATCAATTCCAACCAGATCCTTTCGGCAGTAGGCTTTAATCCACAATTTTGACTTTTTGACCTGTGACATTAAAAAAATCTATTAAAAGATTACGTGTTAATATATAAATCAAAAAACCTCTCAATATTATTTGGGAACCGAAAATATTGAAATTCTTTATTCACATTACTACAATGCATCATAGAACAGTATGATTTTTGTTAATTTCATTTATTTTTTTTATACGAGTAAATTCTAACTATATGTTTTTAAAATATATCTCTCTGTTTCTAAATGTGCTGTCAGTGCAGTGCGGCCATATTGTTGTTCAGACATGCGCATAAATTTTTTTGTGTACAAACGCTGAGCTTCGCTACTGTATACATATTTATACTGTGGTGTGGACGCATGGCATTGCAATTCGTGTGGCACTGGAATCGCGTAGAATAATAATTGGACGGCGTGGAGCGTACTCCAATACACTCCAGCAGAAATTAAATTTAAATTTGGAATAAGAACACGAATTTATCTAATTAAACCCAACAAAACAAATCAAATAAGAAGTAATACTGATAAAAAAAGAGAAAATATTCCTGAGTTTGGATTACATGAAAGGGTGATAGTAAGATTAAAAGAAATGGGAAATTTGGAAAATATTGAAGAGGAGTGGGCTGTTACACTACACAGTTGACAGGAATGGAAAATTTGTGAAGAAACATATCGACCAACTAAAAAGAGATTTTGTAAATAATAATAATAATGACATAAGCAACAACTGAATGCGAGCAACAAGAAGATCCAAACCCATCATCTACCTCTGAACTGGTTGTTTCTGCAGAGGCAGCAACAAAATCTAGACAAAGAAAAGACTCATCTTCATCTTCTCTACTGAAGTCCCCAACACTCGAAGTAAGACGATTAGCAAGAATTAAGAAGAAACTTGATCGACTAATGTATTAAATTAGAAATTAATTATAAGATTGTTATTTCACTTATTGTTAATATATTATTTCTTTTACCTTTATTGAGGGCAATTGTTATATTTTTCATATAAAAATCTAGTATGTAGTTTATATATAAAATGTTTTCGTTAATAATATATCAGACTACAAAATAAATATAATTTCATGTAATACCTGCATTAATAAAGTACCCGCTATAGAACACCTGCCTATTTTCTTTCATTATTTTTTTGTCGAAAATTGTACTGCAAAAGCATATTTATAAAATAATCAATAATGATGTATTCACATAGAAATCAACAGACTTTTTTAAATATTGTAGCGATCCCAGGGTCGTGGTGCGGGCGGCGGCCGCTAATCGACAGGTTACAACAAGTCCGTCCGCTCCCCATTGTTCTGATTTCCAGAAGAGTCGGCGAATATTCTAGAATGAAGCGTTTTATTTTAAATACCCCGAGCAAGAGATCGCGAGGACTGTCTTATATTGATATATGTAGTGAACAGATGGTGATATAAATAAATATATAGTGATATAAATATTGTGAAAGTAAATATTGCGTAATTTTAATTATTTAAATAAATTATCTTAGTTTTTAAGTTTTCATTAATAATAATTACTTCTAATTTAGTGTTTATATTTGTTAATTCTTAGTGTTAGTTATTTTTAATTATTCTTTATAATTCATATTTCTTTTATTAAACATAGTTATATAAATATTAGTGTTTTAATCAATTTTACACTTCACCTAAATAAATAAAACGTTACAATTGGTGTCAGGTGTGAGGGTTAATAAATTGTGAAGTGTAAAATAAAAATAAATAAAATGGCGATTAAACAAGTAAAATTAAGTGAATTGAAAGTGGCCGATCTCAAGAGGGAGCTGGAAGAACGAGAATTCGAGACATTGGGAACCAAGTTTGTTCTACAACATCGTCTACGGCAAGCTATGGTAGAAGCTGGTGAAAATCCAATTCGAAATTGATGATTTTGTTAAAATTCTAAAAGAAAATTCTAGAACATTGGAAGCCGAAGTGATAGAAAATTAAGAACAAAAATTGACGGATAATTCTCGAACATTAAAAGAACAAATGAAAGAAAATTCTAGAACTTTAGAAGATAAATTAATAGAAAATTCTAGAAGTTTAGAACAAAAATTGGAAGAAAAATTAACAGAAAATTCTAGAACTTTAGAAGAGAAATTAACAGAAAATTCTAGAATATTGAAAGAAGAGTTAATGGAAAATTCTAGAACTTTGGAAGAGAAACTAAACGAACAATTTAAAAAACAATTGAAAGAAAGTTCTGAAATATTAGAAGAAAGAATAGAAACTTATGAGAAGAAACTTTAAGAGTTACAGCAAAATTTTTCCAAAATTACGTCACCAGTGGTTTCAAATCCTGATATAGCTAAAACAGATGAGATTCAAGAAAAGAAACTAGAAAAACAAAATAGTGCGAGAATGCATATAAAAACACCTGAATTTGACGGCAAGACATCGTGGCCGAATTATGTAAAACAATTTGAAGCCGCTGCCAAAGCAAATGGCTGGACTTCCAAGGAGAAGGCTACAGCGCTGACAGTTTCACTGCGTGGAGAAGCCATCGATATTCTACAGACGCTAAAAGAAGATGAACAGGAAGACTACGAACAACTTGTTAAGCGATTGGATATGCGATATGGTAATGCGCATTTGGAACAGGTGTACCAGACGCAATTGAGGAACCGATATCAAAGTTCTAAAGAAAACCTTCAAGAATTTGAAGCCGACATAGTTCGTCCAGTTTGTCTCGCATACCCTACAGCTCCTGAAAGCGTTTTGGAATGCCTAGCCACACAAGCATTTATCTATGGGGTCCGAGATAATGAAACTCAGCAGGCACTACGATTGGCTCGGCCAAAAACTCTGGTTGATGCACTTTCATATGCCCTAGACCATGAAGCTGCAAAACAACCTTCGCAAGGACCAAGAGAATGACTCGGACTTGAAAATCATACCGGATTGGAAACGTGGCGATAGCAGACCAGTTTGGGAAGATGTTACACGACACTCACAAAGTGTAAAATCTTACTGGGCGCAGTGGGACTCTATTGTGGTTGAAGAGGGCCTCCTGAAACGTGTAAAAGAGAATACTGAAGGTACTGAGAATAGGACCCAGCTGAAAATCCCTAGGAATAGAGTACCGGAAGTGTTGGAGGAGATCCACGATGAATCTGGACATTTTGGAGTAAATAAAACCCTCGAGAGATTGCGCCAACGATTTTACTGGGTAAATTGCAAAGACGATGTTAAAGAGTGGTGCAAGAAATGTGTGGTCTGCACTGGAAGTAACGGGCCACATATGAAAAGAAGAGCTCCAATGCGCCAATATAACGTTGGAAGTCCCTTTAAACCCATTGCGATTGACGTGGCCGGACCATTCCCAGAAACTGACGAGGGAAATAAATACATAGTGGTAGTAATGGACTACTTCACTAAGTGGGTTGAGGACTACCCATTACCCAACCAGGAAGCCGTAACGGTCGCTGAAATTTTGGTGAAAGAATGCATCTGCCGATTTGGAGTACCGCGAGAGATACATTCTGACCAAGGAAGGAATTTCGAGTCTGCTCTGTTCCAAAATATCTGCAAGATATTAGGAATAAAGAAAACCAGAACTACTGCATTACACCTGCAGTCTGCTGGCATGGTTGAACGGATGAATAGAACAATAAATCGGTATTTGTCAAAGGTAGTCTCTAACCATCAACGGGACTGGGACCGACATCTTCATCTGTTCTTGTTGGCTTACCGTTCATCCGTGCATGAGACAACAGGGCAGACACCAGCTAACATCTTATTCGGGCGGGAGTTGCGCTTACCATGCGACCTAGTATTTGGCAGTAAACCCGGTGAAGATCTAGCTGGGGAGGACTATGTAACGGACTTACGGAGAAGAATGAATGACATCCATGAACAAGTCCGTACAAACATTTAAGGTGCCAACGATCGGATGATGTCAAAGCTGAAAAAGGTGGTTATCAACCGGGGAATTTGGTGAGGCTTTACAATCCACGACGTGGCTTATTACCAAAGCTGCAAAAGAATAGGGAAGGTCAAAGTCAAATGGACCGTCGACTGTTACTTCTTCAAGACTTCCAGATGCACCAAGGGTGCTGCGTGCAGATTTTGTCATAACGAACTATTCTAGGGACGAAACAGTCTTAAGGAGGGGGCAATGTAGCGATCCCAAGGTCGCGGCGCGGGCGGCGGCCGCTAACCGACAGGTTACAACAAGTCCGTCCGCTCCCCATTGTTCTGATTTCCAGAAGGGCCGGCGAATATTCCAGAATGAAGCGTTTTATTTTAAATACCCCGAGCAAGAGATCGCGAGGACAGTCTTATATTGATATGTGTGATATAAATAAATAGCTAGTGATATAAATATTGTGAACATAAATATTGCGTAATTTTAATTGTTTAAATAAATTATCTTAGTTATAAGTCTTCATTAATAATAATTACTACTAATTTAGTGTTTATATTTGTTAATTCTTAGTGTTAGTTATTTTTAATTATTCTTTATAATTCATATTTCTTTTATTAAACATAGTTATATAAATATTAGTGTTTTAATCAATTTTACACTTCACCTAAATAAATAAAACGTTACAATATTATTTCTATTACAAAAAGTTAATTTAAGTTAACGAATTTTTTTTTTGTAACTTACACTTTTACTAATTGTCTCATTGTATTTAATATGTACAGAATTTGTATTCTAAGTTTCATCAAAATGTCAATGTTAATTGTATTTCACAAGCAACTACCTTAAAACATGTAAGGCCAAGTATGATTCATGGTTTGTTCAATAGTTTACCGGTTTTGGAAAAAGAGGACATTATTAATAAATATTATTTTATAAAATTCTCTAGTCTTTAACGATTTCATGATCAAGTCTGGATGGTTTACTTTACTTCTGTCTATGTAAACAAAGACTTCATATCCTGAAACCGATAAAATAAATACCTGTATATTTTGTGAATTTTTGACATCTGGTGATTATAAATTATCACTTCAAAGAAACAACAGCGGTTATACTTTGTTCAAAAAGAGATGAGGAGTAATAAAATTTCATATTCAACCATACAACTCCCTAGGTCTTTGGCTCTAATTTGTGATATCCAAAATTCTTCACTTTCCCATTCCTGGAATTTTAATTCTTCCCTTTTGTTTGGATTTAAAAATTTTCTTTAATTAACGTTCCCTAGTTTGTTTTAAATGTTTGTGGGAAATGCTCGTTAAAGATGCCTAAAAACCTTCCGATAAAAATTATGTATATACTGAGAAAGAAAATGTCTGTAAAAACTAATTTCAAAATTATTGACTCCGCGAGTATTTTTTGCACAATTTGTAATAAAAAGGTAAGTTAAGGTTTAAAAATTATTAAAATTACTATTACTTATTTATAGATAAAATAAAAAATGTAAAACCTTATGTACTTCTTAAACAAAATTAGTAATACAATGTACAATATCAACTTTGGTCTTTGTCTACTTTACTTTTTATTTTATATTATAAAGAATCACCTCACATAATGACAGCATAGAGTATACAGCGTGTAAATGAAACTAGGGAACGCGATTTTTCTCGGAAGTTATAAGAGATACAAAAAAATCTTTCAAATAAAATTGTTAGTGTTTTTAGTAAGCTACATAAATTAATGTAAATCAGAAAAAATATATTTTAATTTTCGGAGCTATACCTATTTTTGACTTTTTTTTAAATGGTACGCCCTGTATATTTTCATGCCAGTTAGTAGGAAATAATTTTTGCTTTAAAAAAGTTTCATAAGTTGTATCTTCTAAACTTAATAGAATTCGAGATATTAAAGAAAATATTAAAATAGTTTTACTCGAAATTAAAGCTGGCTATGAAAACAAAATTATTGAGATACGACACTTTTTAATTTATAAAGGTACCTTAAATTATCCACCTTCTCGTTAATTGAGTATTCTTCCATTTTTACATCAAATAATAGTCTAAGTTATCAATCTTTTTTACAAACTTATAACAATAAACTAATACAAATGTCAAATTTTGTTTCCATAGCCAGCCTTATTTCCAATAAAATTATTTTAATATTTTCTTCAATATCTCGAATACTATTAAGTTTAGAAGGTATAACTTACGAAACTTTTTTAAAGCAAAAATTATTTCGTACTAAATAGTATAAAAATATACACGGTGTACCATTTAAAAAAAAGTCAAAAATAGGTATATATCCGAAAATTAAAATATTTTTTTTCTGATTCACATTAATCTATGTAGCTTACTAGATACACTAACAATTTTATTTGAAATATTTTTTTGTATCTCTTATAACTTCCGAGAAAAATCGCGTTCCCTAGTTTCATTTACACCCTGTATGTAAGATAAGAGCACATTTTACTTTACTGGATATTTTCATGCATATATTTAATGCACATTTTTCAAACTCTTATGAAAATATAAGTTAGGGCAACCGAACTCACGATCTCAATGAAACCTGTCGACCAGTAATACCTCAACTACCACAATGGAGACAGCGCTTTAGCTATGACCTGTATTGGTACAGGGCTCCAGTATTTTCATTTTGAATAACATCACATCACATCATGATTAGTTGAATGCATGTACGTACTTATAGATGTCCTGCATGGTCTCTCCAAGGGACTGCTTCTGCAGCAGCATGTTGCGGGTGTTGCCGAAGGGGAACTGCGGCGGCATGTAGGGAATGCCACGCCGCGCCCAATACCCGTACATGTAGTGGAAGTAGGCCGTCACCACGCAGCCCAGCGCCACCAGCACGGCCACCAGCTCCATCCACATGCTCGAAATCATCGCCTTACGTGCTATCTGGAAACAATATATTATAATAATATAGTTAATTGGTAGCAATTGTCTACCAGCCATCCAATGCGATCTGTAGGTTACAGGGTGTTTCCATACCTCGAAAAAATTTAAGGGTATAGCCTACATGACATATTGATAAAAGATCAAAAATATTTTTTTTAATTCGCAAAAAAATTGATTGTATGTGTATGAAAAAGGGAGTATCCTATGAAATGTTACCGTCAAATAAATACATAGTTAAAAAAATTATAATTTTATTATCATATCAAACTATAAATAATTTTTAATTTAGGTTATGATGTAATAGTAATTAAATATTAAAATCAACTCAAGAATCATCGTTTTTAGGTTAGAACATAGGAGACAAATTGTTAACAAATGAACTTGTAATATAAAGGATTTAAAATACAAATGTACTGTATACATCTATTCAGTTTTAAAGTTTGAAGCGTAGAATGTATATTTGTATTTGGACAAAAAACATTTACAAAAATTTAGTGTTTAAGAAGTGTCAACTCCTGAAAAGGAAGCTACCATTTTATAAGTGATGATTCTTTATATTTAGTATATTACAGCCGGTTTGGAGAATATAGTTCATTTTTAACAAATTAAATTACGATTGTGTTCTCAATATTTTTTCCAACCATCCTATGCACATGAGACATGTAAGATGACTGCAAATATTTTATACACTAATAACGGCCATAAAGTACATCGATCACGTTATAATCTAGGAGATGTTGCAGCATAGTTGCTCGAGCACACTACACGTGCGTTTCATCATGAAATTGACGATCAAGAGGCCGTCCACAGACCTCCTAGCGCAGGAGGTTCTTCAGCGACCTTATCATATAAAGACGCTGTAACCACCAGCAGTGAAAAAACCTGGTCGCTTGAGGCGCTTAATATTCGTGAAAGATGCTCATATACATTATTATTATTATAATTTAATTCTTATACATTTACATATATGTATAATTAAAAAATAATATCTTAATAGTATATTTTTATTTATACGTTTTATTTTTCTATTAGCACACATGGAATAAGTTTAAATGTTTTATAAATGTATATTCATATATATATATATATATATATATATATATATATATATATATATATATACAGGGTGAATACTGAAAACCTTGACATAGGGAAATAACATGGGAAAACAGTTTTTTGCTGTTTCCATCTGTCCCGCTAAATAAAATCGGGTGTATGTGGTATCGTTAGTTAGATTACTTAATTTTGCATCTAATAAAACCAAATGTTGTGTAATATGGCCTTTTCTAACTGAAATATTTGATAAAATAAATTGTATTTTGAAGGTTATCCTTCATATTTTCGAATAAGAAACGTCAAAAACAAAATGCTCCATAGCCGAGTGGATACGAGGGCTGTTTCATAACATAAATAATCTACAAGACCTGGTTCGAGACCACCTCGGCCCTACTTTTTTTTAAATTAAATTATACTTAAAATCATGTTTCGAAACATGAAATACAAAATTATACACCAAAAACTAAATTCGAATTAATTGTTAAGTTTGACAGACAGCAAATAATAATTCTATTAAATATTTGGATTTTTTTTATTTATAAAAATATGAATATTGCTATTTTATTAAAATAGTCTGATATAATAAAGATATTTTAAGCATAATTTAATTAAAAAAAAGTAGGGCTGAGGTGGTCTCGAACCAGGTCTTGTAGATTACGGTAGATTATTTATGTTATGAAACAGCCCTCGTATCCACTCGGCTATGGAGCATTTTGTTTTTGACGTTTCTTATTCGAAAATATGAAGGATAACCTTCAAAATAAAATTTATTTTATCAAATATTTCAGTTAGAAAAGGCCATATTACACAACATTTGGTTTTATTAGATGAAAAATTAAGTAATCTAACTAACGATACCACATACACCCGATTTTATTTAGCGGGACAGATGGAAACAGCAAAAAACTGTCACTGCCACTGGTCAAAAAAAAATTTTTTTTTGCTCATTGTATTAGTCTTGTAAAATGGTGGTTCTTTGCTAATTTAACCAACCTTGTAGCTCTTATAGTTCTCGAAATAGCACTGGTGGCACACTTAAATGGAATAGCCTGTATATGTGAATAAGTTTAAATGTTTTATAAATGTATATTCACCTAACTATAAGAGCTACGAGGTCGGTTAAATTAGCAAACAATTTCTATTTTACAACACTACTAACATGAGACAAACAATTTTTTTTTTAAACCAGTGGTTCTCAAAATACGTTTCTCAACTTTTTTATTTTAAATGTGAACCTATTTTCTTTATTTGCTTATGCAATAGAGAATTTTATTCTGAATTCAATGATATAATATTATCATACCCTAACATAACGATTTTTTTTGAGAAAAATGCATCTAAAGTTTTAAATTAATTTGATTAAAATACGACAATAATAAGAGTGCCATGACGGAAAAAAACGGAATACAACTCATTTTTTTCCGTCATGGCACTCTTATTATTGTCATATTTTAATCAAATTAATATAAAACTTCAGATGCATTTTTTCTCAAAAAAATCGTTATTATTAGTTTATTAGGTGTTCAAAATGACTATTTCCAACTTCCATACAATAATAAAGATTTTGCTCAAAATTTTGGAGATACGGTACGTTGCCGTAAATCTTCTAAAAATTCGGGTAGCGTGACATAAACTTTAGACTTCAAATAACCCAAAAAAAAAATCCAACTTACAAATTACTTGTTTATTACAAACAACTTGTCGAAAGAATTGTTTATTTAGTTTCTGTCATTTGTTTTAGCCTACTTGATGGCAATTTTGAACACCTGATAAAATTTGTTTTAAACGATATTTCTCTTGAACTAATTATCGGATTTGAAAAATAAAAAAAACTGTTGAAAAGAAAATTGAAAGGCCTTTCTAATGGAGTCATGTTTGACACCCTTTACCATTTAAAATTTTGGAGGTGCAGTCCACACTCATTTTAGGGTTGAAGTTATGCCATTGGTACTAATCCATTTAGGTGTCCCCCTTTATATTAAAATTGACGTATTCGAGCGTTAAGTGCCCAAAAATTGCGCTGATAATTTTCACTGGGCCACCCTGTATATATATATATATATATATATATATATATATATATATATATATATATATATATATATATACCGGGTGTCCCAGCTCGACCGACACATGGGAGTTTTACATGGGAAATCAGTTAATTATGAATAGTATTTCCCCAGTGCAAGATATTAACTTGAAATTTTGTATGCTTAATGGGGAATATTATTTCTATGGATTACAGTTATTTGAAATATGTAATGTAAGACGAGATTTATTAAATTATAAAATCATCATTTTCGTTCAAAATCAGTCAGCCATGGAAATAAAAGAAAATATCTATGTGACAGTTCTGACAGCTAATGACATGTCATTGCAGATATTTATATTTTTGTAATATTGATATATTATTTAACAAAAAGAAACTAAATTCAACTTAAATAATATTAAAATACAGGGAATAAGAATTAAAATCAGTGATAAACTAAACTGTCAGATAAATATTTTCTTTTATTTCCATGGCTGTCTGATTTTGAACGAAAATATTAGATTTTAAATTTAATAAATCTCGCCCTGCAGACGAAATTGCATATTTCAAATAAGTGTGATCCATAGAATTAATATTCTCCGATAAGTATACAAAATTTCAAGTCAATATCTTGCACTGGGGAGATACTATTCATAATTAACTGATTTCCCATGTAAAACTCCCATGTGTCGGTCGAGCTGGGACACCCGGTATATATATATATATAAATTATACATACGAGTATAATCGCAGTCTAAAAAAGAAGATAAATATGTAAATTACTTTCAAGACAATCTCCAGAACAAAATTAACGTACAACCAGGGCTGGGCACTAGCTAGGAGCTATTTTCCTTTCCTGTATAATTTATGCTACTTTATCAAATTTGTTGATCAGCAAGGCCGTATCCAGGGGGGGGGAGTTCGGGGTTCAAACCACCCCCCCCCCCCCCCCCGAAATTTTATACGGTTTGGCTCTTATGAGCATCCATAGAGATATCTACTTAGATCCTGTAGAAATAATTGATCGACTTGCAGTTGAAAATGATCGTAGAATAAATGTTGTACTAAGTTAAATGTTCAATAAAATATAAGTAACACAATTTTTTAAAATTTAAAAACCCCCCCTGAAAATTATTTCTGGTTACGGCCCTGTTGATCAGTGTTCCCGTAAGTTGTGCGTTTGTATGCAAGAACAATGTATAAAAATAATGGCAGATAGATGATAAATGTCATGTACCCCACTATTTTATTACTTTATTACCATTTATCCTTTGTTTTATCTTTAAGTGTAAATAAATAATATTTATTTTGCATGTGTTAGAAATAACTTGTATTTACTTTTAAGACTTGTTCAAATATTTTTCTATTTCCTGTTCTATTGTTTGCATATTTCATTGTTTGAACCTTCACATTTTTCAAAGTCCTTGTCCTTCCAAGAAGTCCACGTCCAACTTTTAAAACCACCCCCCGTCGTGTAAATATTTCCTTCCTTTTTAGTCCCTAATGGCAATTCTGCAGCAATCTGTAGAGTTATTGTTTAAATAGTTCTCATTCAGTTCTTCACTATGCCTTCGTACCTTAAATGGGACACCCTGTATATTACGTAAACAAATGTTCTCAGCCGTACTCAAATAGTGAGAACCACGTGTTATTCAGCGTAAGCAAAAGTTAATAACTGAAGTACAAACGCGAGTTAAATCCCGGAAATTGGCCAATGTCAACATTCAGGTAGAGCTCAGTTTATTACTACAAAATATTTAATCCCTCTCACCTCATTTTCCCCTCTAACCTAATTCTCTCAACCTCCACAAAATCCCAATCGATGAAAAAATACAATAAAATCGCCATCTATTAACTAATAGATAAAAACTAACATCCATACAGAACAGGCACTTACTGAGTACATAGGCGCCACATCTAAACAAACATAACCAAAACAATCCGACTACCAGTCAAAACCCAACTTTAACAAAATCATTCGCAAATGTTGCGCGCAAACCTACTGCAGACATCTTCCCAACCAAAGATTTAGCTATCCTATTGAACGCAATAGATGGCATTAAAATCAAAGATATTGTTGGTCCTAAAAATATCACATTCGCTTCTCGCATATAAAGACAACAGGATCTGCATATACTTAAAATCAAAAAATATTATAGATAATCTAATTAAAAACCATAGTAATATTAATATAAATGACCAGCCAATAAATATTCGCAGATTAATAATTACCCCTGCAAGCGCATAGTAGTGTCCAATGTTTGTCCATCCATACCACATTCTGAAATAGAAAATGCACTCAAAAATAAAGGACTAAAATTAGTATCACCCACAAATTTTTTGAGAGTTGGTCCTACTACATTTCGAGGAAACAGACTACAGAATATTTATCACAGAGGACAATATAACATGTTTTCTATGTAAGAAAACAGGACACAGGATATTTACGATGTTATATTATTACACCTTGCATATCTTGAAACACTATAAAGTATTGAATAAATAAATACATGCCGAAACTAATATCTGTTTAAATAATATTATTTTAAATGAAAATCAAGAATATTGTGAATATCATGAAATTACTAATGTATTTTTTATATGGAAATAGAAAATATAAATTTAGCAATAATCGCTAGTACTAAAAATAAAAATTTAGAAATTAAATGTGAAGATATAACTAATGTAACGTTCATTTATTTAGGTGAAGTGTAAAAATAATTGAAATAAGAATATTTATATAAATAAGTTTAATAAACGAAATATGAATAATAGAAGATAATAAAAGTAAATAACACTATGAATAAACAAGTATAAACACTAATTTAAGAATAATAATTATTTAATAAAGACTTGAATACTAAGAATATTTATTTAAACAATTAACACTACGCACTATTTATTTACATGATATTTATTTACACCAATTATTTATTTCACTACACGTATTAATATCATACTTTCCTCGCGGTCTTTTCTACTTAGGCTTATATAATAGAGCAATTAAGTTAGGTGCGTGAAGTTCGCAGAATGAAGTAAAGCACTAACGAAACAATTTATATACAAAGTTAGTGCCTCGTTAGTGCTCTTTGGTGCTTCTTCAATTTCTCTAACAGGAGTCACCATACAGCTACAAAAAGCATTCGACTTTTTTTCCTGCCAAGTTCACACTAGCAGGAACTTTGAAAGATAAATTAATGAACTTGGTGTCAAAAGTTAGTGCTTCGTTAGTACTCTTTAGTGCTTCTATTAAAAAAATCACAAATCATACTATATCGCTACCAGGATCATTCGACTGTTTTCCTGCCAAGTTCACACTAGCAGGAACTTTGAAAGATAAATTAATGAACTTGGTGTCAAAAGTTAGTGCTTCGTTAGTGTTCCTTAGTGCTTCTATTAAAAAAATCACAAATCATACTATATCGCTACCAGGATCATTCGACTGTTTTCCTGCCAAGTTCACACTAGCAGGAACTTTGAAAGATAAATTAATGAACTTGGTATCAAAAGTTAGTGCTTCGTTAATGCTCTTTAGTGCTTCTATTAAATTTTTTTTTATTATTTTATTTTTTATTGTAATAAATTATCAAAAATTATTTTTATTATTAGAAACTTTTTTGTTCATTTTGTGCTATTTATTGCTACAGTGTATTACTTTTGTGCTCATCTCCTACAATTGTCATTATCAAAATAATATGAATACGATATGTTTACGTTTGCTCATTCATAATGAAAAATTTAAAATTAATATAGCAGTAATTTTTTCTGATCTCGTTCCATTTATTGCCTTATTTTTAAATTTTTTTATTCATTTCGGTTTATTATAAGTAAGCTGGAGGAAATATATACTATTCAATTGATCGAAGAAACCATTACATTAGGTACCTACTAGCTATAGCCATATATTTAGCCTAATCTTTTTTAATTGTTTATTTTTATCAGAGGTTGAGACAGCATTAGTTTAAAATTATGGTTTTCTTTAATTTTTATGTTAGTATTCATATTGCATAGTTATTTTATCCAACACCTGCTAATAGCCTTACCATTTTTATATAAATAAAGTAGCTCATAAGTCATTAGTGGGTTAAAAGTATCTTTTCTCATTGCTTATTGTTTCGTACCTATAATAGTATTACATTACGTTAAGTAAGCTTATCTACACTATTTTTATTATTATATGTTAAATTCAATTTTAAGTGTAACAGTACCTATAGTTACTCACAAAACAATAAAAAGTTATGTAGTCACCAACGAGGCAATTATCAGGCCCGGATAAAGGGGCGGGCGACACGGGCGGCCGCCAGGGGCGCTAATTTTTTAGGGGCCGAATCAAAAAATTAAATAAATTTTAATATCAGTAATATTTATTGATTTATATATTCAAATTGTTTATTTTGTGCATAAAATTTAAGGTGCATTTACAATCGAAGCTAGCAAGGTCAATTCACCCAATCAGAATGCAATATCACTAAAGTCACGTGGTGCATCAGGTGATATACGTCAAACTCCTAGAGCTAAACCTTGTTCACTACATAACTCATTATTAAATATTTTTCTACTCAAAAGATGGCCACTGAATCTAGCCACTAAATTTCCTTTCAACTCACTAGATGGTGGTCAAAATATTTGAATTTTTAAAATCTAATCACTTGTATACGCTTATGCCGAATTTGTGGACATCTTTAAGAATATTATTAACAATTCCTGTGACTGTTGCAGCTTGTGAACGTAGTTTTAGGAAGTTAAAACTTATTAAAACATACCTGCGGTCTACAATGATAAACGAAAGGATAAATAATTTGGCAATTTTGTCTATAGAAAATGAAATTGCGAAGAACATACACATTACACATTAAAAATTTTGCCGATTTAAAAGCCAGAAAAAATATTTTTAAATTATCTATATTTATTCATACCTTAGTACAAGTTTTGTTATATGTATGTTATATGTATATATTTTGGTTTATAATAGTGTCAATTTTTGTTTAATAGTTTTGTTTTTGTTTGTGAAAAATATTTACTGTGATTTTTATATTAAACTAACATTATTTAATAAAATATATTATATTTGTTTAAATTAAATTATTTATTACCTTTATAAATATAATTATATTTTTGTTATTTTTTTATGTTGTAGCAATATTACTTTTATTTACAAAACAGTAATAGTATATTACATGTGAGGTGGGAACTGTTTCATTACAGCCGAGGGCTTGTTATATGACCGAGAGGCGAAGCCTCGAGGCTCAGATATAGCGCAAGGCTGTAATGAAACTCTCACCGAACTATGTATACTATTTTATTCACAATTATCCAAATTAACTTCTACTCGTATATCGCCTTTTCCAATAAACTAAATTAATGTACGGTAGTAGTCTATGAAAACAAATGTTTAAATTTATTTTAATATGTTTGGCAGCACTGATCACCTTACTTTTAGAGATTTATGACAGTATTACTAGCCAACCATAGTAAACACTTCTCCCCCAAGGGATTTTAAAGTATTTCCCACCCGTGAGATTGTCATTGCAGTTAAAAATGACATACGTTTCCAACCTTTGACAGGTTAGGAATTGACATATTACAATAGTGGTTGTGAATAAAATTATATTATACATTACGTTACCGGATAAAAAGGGCGCCAAAATTTTTTTCAACCGGGGCGCTCGAAAATCTAGATCCGGCTCTGGCAATTATTTCAAATTAGTAATATTCGTAGTCGGTATTCTGATCTACTTTCTTTTTATTTTTGCATATAACATCAAAATTGTAACTGCCTATTGTTATTGTTGACTGCCTAAAAATTTAGAAATGTAGTAGTATTATACAAAAGAAAAAAATATATATTTTACGCACAACTGTATTGTAATTGTTTAATTACAACGTGGTTACCATGGCGGTAAGTTTCACTTTAAAGATATTTTGCAATAGTTTTGAGAATAGCTCTGAAAGTATTTTTACCCACAGGCTGGGAAGTGCAGATTTTATTTCTAAATTGAAGAAAAAAACGACGATGGATCAAATTCCCTGGCCGCATAGCAATATATTTTCTACAAAGCTCCAATGCAGCTATTTCGTCATCTACTATACTAAACTGACGTTTTTTATTAGTTTTTGTATTTGGTATGGTCACAAGAATGACGGAACCCCTGTCTTCTACATCGTCTATTTCAATATTTGCGAGTTCTTCTCTATGACAAGCTCCGTATATACCAAATAATAAAGCATTCTACAATTCAAAACATCATAATGTTTAAATCAATAAAATTTCAGAATTTTAATAATTGTCATACCTTAATCATCAGATATGAGCAGTCTAGAGATTCAGTCATAAATTTTATAATATTATTTTTGGACAACACCATAGCTTTCTTTGGTTCATGGCCAATACTTTTTTTTTAAATGAAATTAGCTTGTAGTAAGTGGTAATATTCACATTTTTCTTAATTATAAGCATCTTTTTAAGCATGGAATATTTTGACAAAGAACTGCATTTGTATACTTGAGACCGAAAATCGAAAAATTTAAATTATGTAACAAATGTGCAAAACATGATTGTGTTATTTACCAGTTGGTTAACATATGCCAACAAAACAGTTTCGTTAATGGTTTCTATTTTTTTTTACTGTCGTCCAGTTTTCCATGTCTTTAAACTCTTTTTTATACCTCTCTTGTGATTTCTTGGGACACAAATCCCCCAACGCTTCTTCAGCTTCAGCCAAAATTCCGTTTGGAATCTCCATGTCGTACACAATTTACTAATTTTTACGATCTTTGTTTACATATAAACAAAATTAATTGTTTGACACATGACAACATGATATGAGTCTTTGTTACCATCGGCACCTTTTCCAACGTTTTTAAAATTTCGAGATAAAAATAATTATATATTCTTATGCAATTGTGCGTAAAACGTTGTACATACCTCGGGCCGAAAGAGATTTATGCCCATGGACGAATAAAAGCACTCCGCTACGCGTCGGGCTTCAAATTTCGTCCGTGGGCATAAACATTCTCTTTCAACCCTCTATACGTAAATAACTATTTCGAAGGATTAGTAATAACAGTTCGGCTAATAAATCAATTAATACATATTCACCGTAATTCTGTAAGGAAGTTGCTAGCTCTTAGCAACGTTACTAACATCATCAGCCAATAACAATAGCAGATACTAAATAAAATATGGAAATGACAGGTTTTACAATTATTTCTACAGATCACAATTTTTAATAACATTGCTAAGAGCCAGCAACATCCTTAAGAGAATTAGGGTGATTATCTATGTATAATTGGAGTATAATACAGTAAAATTGTTATTATAATACTAAACAAACGTAAAGTATTATTATTTTTTCAATAAACGCACATTACAAAAAATAAAAATAATTAATTTGAATATAGGTTTTGGCGTTGGAAGATATAATTTATTTTCCCAATCTTTTTATATGTTTTATTGAGAAATAATTGAGAAAAATATAACTTAATACCTACAGATTTAAAAATTAACATTGTGATCCCTATACAAGTACGCTTATTCCGCGTGAATATTGTTTCAATAATTTTATTTTAGAGTTGACTCGATTATTGAAGCAAGAAATCTTTTGAAATAAAAATGTATCTAATCCTTTGATTTACAAAAAATCTTATTTGTTACTCGTATCAACAAATCTTCAAATATACTCGTATAACTCGGTATAAAGAATGTGTTCCTAAACTTTTATGATACTTTTGTTATATAAATTTGGTACGGCTAACACATTATTTTCCGCGTTTATACATATACAAAATATTGTAAATTTTATATATATATATATATATATATATATATATATATGTATATATATATATATATATATATATATATATATATATATAAAACATATAATAATAAAAATAATGTAGATAAGCTTACTTAACGTAATACTATTATAGGTATGAAACAATAAGCAATGAGATAATATACTTGCAATCCACTAGTTATGCGCTACTTTATTTATATAAAAATGGTAAGGCTATTAGCAAGTGCAATAAACCGAGATGAATAAAATTTTTTTAAAATAAAGCAATAAATGAAACGAGATCAGAAAAATTACTGCTATATTAATTTTAAATTTTTCTGAGTGAATAAGCAAACGTAAACACATCGTATTCATTTTATTTTGATAATGACAATTGTTAGAAATGAGCACAAAATTAATACAATGTAGCAATAAATAGCACAAAATGAGCAAATAGTTGCTAATAATAAAAATAATTTTTGATATTTTATTATAAACTTTATAACATACTTTCGATCAACATAAATTGGCAAATGACGACTGCTTCTTGTAACGACGTAGTGTGACTTGTGATTTTTTTTAATAGAAGCACTAAAAAGCACTAACGAAGCACTAACTTTTGACACCAAGTTCATTAATTTATCTTTCAAAGTTCCTGCTAGTGTGAACTTGGCAGGAAAACAGTCGAATGCTCCTGGTAGCGATATAGTATGATTTGTGATTTTTTAATAGAAGCACTAAAGAGCACTAACGAAGCACTAACTTTTGACACCAAGTTCATTAATTTATCTTTCAAAGTTCCTGCTAGTGTGAACTTGGCAGGAAAAAAAGTCGAATGCTCCTGGTAGCGATATAGTATGATTTGTGATTTTTTTAATAGAAGCACTAAAGAGCACTAACGAAGCACTAACTTTTGACACCAAGTTCATTAATTTATCTTTCAAAGTTCCTGCTAGTGTGAACTTGGCAGGAAAAAAAGTCGAATGCTCCTGGTAGCGATATAGTATGATTTGTGATTTTTTTAATAGAAGCACTAAAGAGCACTAACGAAGCACTAACTTTTGACACCAAGTTTATTAATTTATCTTTCAAAGTTCCTGCTAGTGTGAACTTAGCAGGAAAAAAAGTCGAATGCTTTTTGTAGCGGCATGGTGACTCCTGTTAGAGAAATTGAAGAAGCACCAAAGAGCACTAACGAGGCACTAACTTTGTATATAAATTGTTTCGTTAGTGCTTTACTTCATTCTGCTAACTTCACGCACCTAATTAAGTTCTGGCATGTTCTCGCATTTTCGATGGAACAGAACAATAGAAGCGTTGCTAATAGATGGATGACTAAAACGCGTTTTGACGTGTTTGTGACGGCCGGGTGTCGTCAGCGGCATGACCTTGAAATCGCTACACTAAATATCAACATACATAAAAGCGTCTAAAAATTTTGAACGAATAAACATTACAAAATAAACAATTATAATCTAGCAAGTAAAATAACCACTGCAAAAGAGATAACATTTGAGAACGTACAATTTGATATTAAAACAAGTCAACATACAAACAAAACATTAAATTTTGAACAAATAATAAAGAAAATATTTATTTAAGAAGAAAAAGTTTCAAGAATTGATGAGTCACATGTAACAGTAAACTATTATGTTATATTCTATTCTATACTGATAATAAGTATTATTGTAATATTATATATTTGTTACAAACTCAAAACAAAAATAAATTTTAAAAGGAAGGATAAAACACAAACACATGAAATAGAATTCAAGATGTAACAACAACCAATAACGTAAATCTTTTTTCAAAAAAAAAATCGACTAGGATGCTTCAATTTTTGTAATAAGAATACTTTGTAATTATAAATTGCTATCTAATAAATATAATTCAGTTCTTAGCAACTCGTAAACTTGTTCATTGTAAATAAAATCTTGTTAAAAAGAAATATCTTTATTACAATTATTTAATTTCTACAATTATCCAACGACTGCGTACCATTTGCCTTATAGGTTGGTTAATCGTGCTCATTGCTACTTTTTTATGTTTGATATGTTCCCCACGATGTGCATTTTAAATTAAATTTGAATGCAAAATATGGTAGTAAAGACCCTGATGTATTTTAATGATAAAGTTGGAAGTCAAATTCTCTTTACTTTCCCGAATATCTGAATTTTAGTTTAGATGCACACGAATACCAGACTCTCCCCTATCAAATGAATATAGCAAAATATAATTATGGTAAGTTTTCTATTATTGATAATTAATGCTAATTTCGGAAATATTGTTATATACAAATGTTATTGTGTCTATAAGTTTTGTAGATATTGTTAATGAATGTTAATTATTAAGTCATGTGTTGTATATATTTTCGTATTCTGTATTTATTGTTGTATCTGCTGTCGTCAAAACTTCAATATTATAAATTCCTCTTCCTTTCCCGTCATAACATCAATCCCTTAAAATATTGTTCTCGTATAATACACTACTCGTATACTATCCCAGAGCCATAAAATCCCAACTTTCCATTCCGTTTTCATAAAAAACCAACCTTTGAACGTTCCCACTTTATCAACCGTTAACTTTCTAAACAACCCCCATCATCATTCCTTGCCTACATCCAGGACCAAGCCTTCTGGGAGTGCAAAGCATGCGGGTTGCCAATTTATGGGTACACATACCGTGTATTCCAAAAAAGTGTTGCCATAAGAATTAACATAACAAAACAGGTTTTCGTAAATAAAAACTGTCCGGTCATCATATTGTACAGGACAATCCTACATGTATTTCTACATTCTATCTTATACATATAATACAATGAAATTTAAAAAACTAAATTTAAAATTTTCACCTCATATTTTTATTGCACTGCACGGTGCACGCAACATGACACCTGTCAAATCGTGGTTATGAGGTTAGATGTATAATTTTGTTATTAATAATATTAGGCATAATCTCTATTATATATTAGATATTTTATGAATAAATTTATTTTACTTAGAATATCTATTTTGTATAATGAATTTTTGTGTGACTGTACGGCACGAGACCATAAGTATCTGTTTATTGTATAGTCTAGCGCAGGTTAGGGTGTTACAACCACTTGAAAAAATGACATTTTCTAGACGATGCGTCGGCGTACGTGTGAACTGTTTAAGGTTCAGCATCTTTGGGAAATGATTAAGACAAAGAATTTATCATGCCTTCAAGTGAGATGCAATATTAAAAATATTCTAGAAGCTTCCACAATCACTTGTTCGGATCGTGGACTACTCCCGAACCACCATAGTTCTGAAGGTGGGCAGAGGGATATGTTTGTATATAACCCGAGACAAAATCTGTACTCGGGAAGTTGGTTCCAGGACTCCACTTATGTATGGCTTGTCCAGAGTAGGGCCGGTAAAAAAGTCGATATATCGATATAAGTCGACTATTTAAAAAAGTCGATCGATCAACTTTTAAAAAATATAATATCGAATAATTGAATTTAGACTTTCGATATTTTCGTCTTTTTAATCGTCGACTTTTTCAATTTGTTAGACTTTCGACTTTTTCAACTTTTTAATCTTCGACTTTTTCGACTTCTCAATTTATTAGACTTTCGAGTTTTAGATTTCAACTTCGATTTACTTGCTACTTTAAAATCTTTTCTAATTATTTTGACTCAAACTATTAGAATGTTAGAGTTTGCTTAGAGTATTTTCAATCTACTCTCATTACTGATAATTTTTTATCCATTTCTTTATATTTACATACAAACAATAATGAATTTTCAATTTCATGATAACAAAATTAGAAGAATAAATTACTAATTGCAATAATGAGTAAGTATATAAGGAAAATAAGACCCTTTAGATACACTACAACTACAATATTGTAATTTTACCCCAAATCTGTACAAGTACACGTATTTATTGCGGTCTACAATTTCTAAGACTTTCGATATTTTCGGCTTTTTAATCGGCGACTTTTTCAATTTATTAGACTTTCGACTTTGAATATTTCGTAGACATTCAATATTTTCGACTTTTTAATCGTCGACTTTTTCGACTTTTCAATTTATTAGACTTTCGACTTTTAGATTTCAACTTCGATTTACCTGCTACTTTAAAATCTTTTCTAATTATTTTGACTCAAACTATTAAAATGTGATTTCAGATATTCACAAAAGCCTACTTGATGGCAATTTTAAATACCTGTTAATTTTTTTTAAACGATATATCTCTGGAACTAATTATCGGATTTGAAAAATAAAAAAACTGTTGGATAGAGAATTGACTTTTCAATATTTTCGACTTTTTTAAATAGTTGATGTTTTCGACTAGTCGATTAAAATCGATTTTTCAAAAAGTCGAAATCGACTTTCTGTTTCCAAAGTCTGCCAGCCCTAGTCGAGAGTAAGTCCTCCTGGTCTCCTAGACTCCATTACCCTACACCCACTCTCCTCCCAATTAAGTCGTCTCTGACGCAGCTCAGGCAATGTCTGGCACCAAATCGACCTAGTGCACCTCTGAAACCGCTGTCGTGACGCAGCTCAGGCCGTTGTCTGGCACCACGATAGACTCACCTCCACACTAGAGTCGTCTCTGACGCAGCTCAGACAATGTCTGGCACCTAGATGACCTACTGTACACTTTGAAACCGTCTCCGTTTTAATGTCAAGATCTAGGCCAGTTAAATAGTACACTAGAAATCGGTAAAATCGCAAACTAACGGCTAGTTCTGATTTTTTAATATGTTGTTAGAACCACTACCAGTAGTGTATATCCAAGTTTGCAGCTTCGAAAGACCTGTGCCAATTTCGTACCACTCGAAAAACCGCGAAATTTTCGCACTCTTTAAGTCTAGAACCAGCTTTCTAGGCCTAATAGTTACCAAGATACGGCCTTCCAAAAATTCACATTTTTTTCCAAAAAAGTGAAATTTTAAGATTTGGTCAATTTTTGACCCCGAATTCGGGGAAAATACTCATTTTACGGGAAAAGTTTTAGGGAGAGACTTTTTTATTTACTGATGTATATGTATATGCATATTTACAAAAGATATTATTCGATTGCCTCAAAAGAACAGAGCCCAAAATTTGTGACACCTATACCACCCAACTCACAGTCAAACAAATAATCAAAGAATGTAACAAATACACAACGTATAGAGCAACACAAAATACAGATCACGCAGTCGTTTATTAATTGTCTAGCAGACTTAAACTTACTGAATGAAATGTAACGAATAATATCATATATTCAACAAAACTACATAATGTAACAACATTTATATCATTTACAAGAATTAGTGACCAATGGTCTTGCACCGGCATGATAGAAATTTCAGAAGGGAGGGGGGATGTCACTTCGCTCATCATTGTTGTTGGAATGAGCCCTTGATCTGTCTTCTTCCATCCCCATTGAGTAGCATCTTTTTTCATCCCCAACTACTTCTGAACTTGGTGGTAAGTTCGGTAGGCGTGGAATATTGCACCATCTTCTGTTGGAGGCAAACGAGCAAGGTCAACAAGACCAGCGGAGGCGGCTGTTTTCACAAAAATTTTAAAGCACAGGCTTTGGAGGGTATCGTCAGTGTAGTCTCCTCCATACAGAGCTACTAGGCACTTCGCTTCGGCATTTGCGATGGCTTGGTGAGTTGAAGTAGCCTGAAGGAACACTTAAGCTGTGGTGACGAGATGAGGGTATTTTAAGATGGCGCTCCATAGTTTGTTCTTCCTATACCAGAATAAGGTAGAAGTGAAGGCGTAGAGAAACAACTCGAATCCTTGGGAGACTTCTAAATCTTCACGATTGAATGACTGAAGAATACTGTAAAGGACCAGAGTCACCTCTGCCACTTTTCTGGAAAAAAACGTTCTTCACAGCCGATCCTAAATCATTGAGAAGGACGAGGAGATCCACAACTCTGACTGAAAAGAGGTGCTCTTATCAAGTGCCACCTTAACGATGTCTCAGTCAGCATCCACGACTGTCTGCTTTGTCTCAATTCCCTGGCATTGGAATGCGGAGCATATTAGAGCAATCAGTCGTCGTTTGTTGTTGTCGTTGGCCAGCAACTTCTCTTGGGCCAATTTTATGATATTTGATACTTCAAAGATGACTTCGCTGTTCTGTAGAGAATCATAGCGCCTTACGCGTTTGGCAGTTATTGTGTACTACTCTGCCCCATCCTCAGGATATCAGACCACAGCAACGTTCCGTCCTAACTTATTGAAGGTGTAGCTGACGTATCCTGCGACAATACCCCTCACAGAGTTGTTACGATGCCATATCAGCTTTTACAATAAGTAACCCCCATCTACCACATCAAACCAGTTGGCTCCTACTGAGATGTTTTCAGGGAGGATTAAAAGCTCAGTAGAACTTTGATTTTGTTCCTTTGCGCATACCCTCTTTTGTGAACAATGCCAAGGGGTATGGAGCCAACTCGTACTTGAAATGTTCCGTCAACTCATTGTCCGACTGCTTGATGATGTACAAACGCTGGAAGATAGTCAGTGGCCGTCTCTTGTTTAGTCATGAAAATGGCAGAATTTGTGCATGATATTGATGACATAGTTAACATTCGGGAATTATTTGGTGTACATATAAATAAATAAATAAGAAATATATGTTGCCCAATGTAGTTTAGTAAAAGACTATTTTCTGTTAAACAAAGATTAGAGATGGTTGCCGAATGTGGTTATAATTAACACTTTCATTATACATATAGACTGTCTCCAGCTAAAGAAAGCTTAAAGAAGGAAATGAAAAGAAGAACTGAATACGGACCATTGTAAATACATTATTAATAGCCCAAATATACATTTTTTGTGGATGTACATGGGTTTTCCTTTCAAACTACCATCAAACCATTGTGAGAACTCAACATAGCAAATTTGCGAAAAATGCAGTTTTCCCATTTTTTTGGATTTTTTAACATTATGAGGAAACTATCAGGCCTATGGACGATGTTCTGTGCCTAAATTAAAGCTAATTACATTCGCTACAACATCTCTCCCTAAAACTTTTCCGGTAAAATAAGTATTTTCCCCGAATTCGGGGTCAAAAATTGACCAAATCTTCACTTTTTTGGAAAATAATGTCTGTTTTGCAAGGCCATATCTTGGTAACTATTAGGCCTGGAGAGCTGGTTCTAGACTTAAATTGTCGCATCTACTTTAAAAACATAAATCAGACGTTTCATGAAAAAGAGCATAGTTTAGGAGATATAGTGAAAATACCGAAAAGAGTGCGAAATCTTAAAACTTCACTTTTTTGGAAAATAATGTCAGTTTTGGAAGGCCGTATCTTGGTAACTATAAGGTCTGGAGAGCTGGTTCTAGACTTAAATTGTCGCATCTACTTTAAAAACATAAATAAGACGTTTCATGAAAAAGAGCATAGTTTAGGAGATTTAGTGAAAATACCGAAAAGAGTGCGAAAATTTCGCGGTTTTTCGAGTGGTACGAAATTGGCACAGGTCTTTCGAAGCTGCAAACTTGGATATACACTACTGGTAGTGGTCCTAACAACATTAAAAAATCAGAACTAGCCGTTAGTTTGCGATTTTAATGTACTATATGACTGGGTTAATCCTAGTCGCTACTCGGACAAGCCAGGTATGTGTTATATATATATATATATATATATACATATATATATATATATGTATGTATTATATATATATATATATATATATATATACATATATATATATATATATATATATATATATATATTGTTTCATAGTTGTCACAATGATATATTTTTATTAAATATAACCGATCTAATATTGTATGTCTAACAATTGTAAATTTACTTAAATTATAATAATAATAATAATAATATAACTTTATTGACAAACGTCAAAGGCCACCTAACCGAAAATACAAAAAAATACAAAATATTACAAAAGTAAAGAATCAAAAATAAATACAATAATGAAAAGAACTTAATAAATAGTAGCGTAATTCCGAGGATATTTAATTTAATTATAGAACAAAAATAAAATAAGTTATTTCAAGGTATGGAGTACATTTTTTATCTTTATTTTGAAGGAATTGTAAGAACATTCTTTAAGAGTGAATGGTAACAAATTGTAAATTTTTGGAGCTAAATAAGAAAAAGAGTTTTTAAATTTTTACCTTATTAAAAGACGGTACAGCATATAGGTAAATCATTGCCTCTTGAATTATATAAATTATTTTTAAATTTTAATTTGTCGAATAAATATTGTGGTTAATCCGTAGTTTTAATTTTATGAATTAGACAGAGAAAAAGATTTTTAAAACGATTATTAATATAATTAATGTTCGCAATAGAACGGAAGTGAGAAATATGATCATACTTTCTCACGCAATATACAAATCTCAAACAATTGTTTTGTACTAGGTTAATTTTTTGCTTATTACATTCAGTCAAATTGGGTACATATACACAAGCAAGATAATTAAACAGGGGTTAGAGATTTGATCAGACGCAATTTGACATTTGACGATAAGAGATTTCTGAACGGGTACAGTTTTTAATTTTAATTTAGCTGCAGTTAATTTATTAATTAAATGTTGTCGAAATAATAGTTTTGCATCAATAAGCATCCCAAGTCATTTAACTACATCACTTTGTTCAATTGGTGTTACATTTAATATTATATTAGGTGTATCACTTGATCCATACACAAGCAGTGATGAATTAGATGCGTTAATTTTTAGACCATTGTTATACACCCACGTGCAGAAATTTTGAAGATCTTCATTTATAATTACTAATTAGTGATGTATTATGAATTTGATCTTTAGTAATTGTTGTAATTAGTTGCATATCATCTGCATAAGAATGTGCAGTGCAAAATTTTAACGAGTTGGGTAAGTCAACAACATACAATAAATAGAATAGAGGACCTAAAATAGATCCTTGAGGTACTCCTCGAACTGCTGGGAAGACATTAGATTTAAGCAATGAAGATTTAGAACCCATTGTTATCTGAAAATACCTATTCGTGAAATAACTCCGGCACCAATGTAAAGCCATATGTCCAAAATTATAATATTTTAGTTTTGCTAGTAGTAACTTATGATCTACCATGTTAAATGTTTTAGAGAAATCAATGAGAATAAGAAGGGTAGTTTTGGAATTGTTGAAATTTTTTAAGATATCATCAATAAGATTTAGTAATGCAGTGTTAGTACTGTGGTGTTTTCTAAAACCGGACTGAGTAGCCGGTAGAATGTTTAAATTGTTGACATACGTCATAATTTGTTCACAACAAATTTTCTCTAGTACTTTTGACAAGGTTGGTAAAATACTAATTGGGCGTAAATCATCAAATGATGATACATTTTTATTTTTAGGAATTGGTTTTACCAGGGCAATTTTCCAGATGTCGGGAACTACGCCATCAAAGATACTTTTATTTATTATGTGTTATATAGTCAATAATTTTAGGTAATATTTTTTGCAACATTTTTAATGAAATATCGTCGTTACCTATTGCATTACATTTAAAGGAATACCTATATGAGGTTTTGTACTTTCTCTTTGTCTACACAATTAAAATTGAAAACGTCGAATGATTTATTATTATTAAGAATATTATTAGTGAAATAATTTAATGTGTCAGGATTTACAGAGGCTGTAGCAACTAAGGAATATTTACCATATTCATCGGGCTTTATTAAATTCTCAGGTATATTAACTTTGTTATCTTTGTTGACTACTGCGCGATTTAAATTTTTCCACAATTCCTTCGAGTTATTGATAATTTTATTGATATGGTATTCGAGATAACTTTAATTTTCCCTACGAATCGTTGCTGTGGTTAAATTTCTCAATTGTTTATAATATTCTAATTTAGATTCACTTTTATTTTTTTAGTAATTTAACCAAGCTTTATCCCTTTTTCTTTGCATAATTTGTGTAACGAGAGTGATCCATGGACTGTACATTTTATTTGTTATTATTGTTTTTAAAGGGACATGTTTATTAAATAATGATATTATATTTTCATTAAGGAAAGCAAGTTTGTCATTAATATATTTCGTTCTTAATATAAAATCCCAGTCAGTGTCATCACAATCCTTGTTGAAATTATCCAGATACAACAGATTTCCCAGCTTAGCTGGGTATCTACCTCAAATATAACTATCAACAAATATTTCTGATAGCTTTGACTGTGTGCTCTTAGGGCCGGTAGAACCGTGAGCTCATATGCGGACTTTGCGATTCAGACCATCTATAACAATATAAATAATGGCCCTCTGACAAAGCAGAGCGCCCTATAAACAAAAGACCTCAGAGCAACGGTATGCCGACTCTTAAAACAACAATAAAATTCAAACCAATTACAACACAAAATTACAATTGTAACTATGGTAACCAATAAGTTTAGTCTCAGTCACTCAATTTTACCATACATGATTGTAATAAATTATTGGGACAACTCTTTCTGAATGGAATGCAATATTTTTATATAATTGTAATATTGTCAAATTGTCTCTCTACCTGGGGTTTTGGCTATGGTTTCCCCCTGGTTATTAAGGTGAATGCCGGATAGCGTAATATTCCACAGCACTCTAAACTAAATAAATGCATAAGACCAGATATTTTGTCTGTGTTTTGGAGTGAATATTATTCTTTTATTTTAACAAATAACAAGTCCAGATTCCTTCACTTTTAACAACTACTCTGTATTACGACGATGAAGGGTTACTTATTTAAATAAACACAACCTTCCACCAGACAATCTTTGGCTCAAATACAATTTATGAATGTGTGCGGAGGAGGTAGGTAACGTACTGTTACAAAATGGTGCCGTGACCAGGATACAGAGTCTTAAAAGCTGTTAATTAGGGGAGAGGACAGAATATTTGATATTAGAGTGATGTTTATCAAGTAGCATATCGAGCGCGTTATACGAAATTTTAAATTTTGGAATCGGTTGCGGCACGCCAGTATAGTGTGTTTCGTGGTATAATGTAATAACTAGATGTTTACAAGTACATTACAAATAACGGAATAAGAAAAAATAATTAAATAATAATAAAAAGAAAAAATAGATAAATTGATCTTGAGAATTTATTAATTATTTGATGCTATCTATAACCTATTTACAACGTCTTAAAACTAAATTTGAATGCGATTATTCAATTTGAGGAGAGTGTGAGATCTGTGGTTCAAACCCCAACATCACTAATCGGTAGCCAAAAAACAAATATTGCTGTATCGAAGTGGTTCAAAACACTCTGAGCGGCAATAATAACATAAACTTTCGGACAGGATAGTAACAAATAAAAATAACAATAATAATAATCATGATTAAAATAGTTATTTTCGCTAAACTAAAAATGTACTGGATTAGAATGAATGGTTGTTTATAAAAAGATATTCTAATTTTTTCTTTGTATGAAAAAAATAACATTATTTATATAAAATTAAATGGTAGAAACAAATTAAAATATACTTGTAAATAACAATGAAATAAAATTAACATTATGAACGCAGATGCATCCCCTTATATCGGAAACAATCCATAACATTTAAAAAGGTTCTTTGACCTGAGTTTGGAAAATATTTTAAAATAACACAGCAAGAGTGAAACAGCTGGTTGTATTTTACAAATTTTTCAAGTATACTTAGTGTCACGGTAGTTAAAGTGTGATATAATAAACAAACGACGAAGAATCACTGCTAGTTTCGGATGAAATTCAAAAACAAGACGTGCCATTGGAAGAGATCGAATTACATACATCAAAAAAAAAAAAATATCACTACGGTGGAATGCACTGACCCCAAATACAACCGCAGGTAGTCGGAAAGAAAATTAGCTTGACATTTGGAAGAATTATCTTTTGTAACCTACTGTATAAACAAGGATAGTACATAAAGATGACAGTATTATCAAAACATGTATGAACCAATTATGTTGTACATAAATATATATTTAGCGGCTTTCTCTTTTCAGGATCAATATAATTGATTTGTGTTTAAATATGTTATCAGTAGTGTTTCAGCCCACAGGAAAAATGAATTAAGTACCGTTCACATAGGATTAGTGCGGCTGCAGTGTGCAGAATGTTTAGCCAATACAACTGAGCGCGAGCGTTCGGATTCAAACTTAGTGCAGAATGCGTTGGTAATGCCATTGTATTGCAGTGTAGAAGCTTGCAAGGTTCTAGTTTTCGCACTACCGTTGCAATACACCACTGCAACTGGCCAATTAGAATGCTTGTGGATAATTACTGGTTACGCGTAAACATAACGCGCAGCTGTCACTTCTTGAATTTTTTTCTTGAGGTTAGTTTTTTATTCATTTTAACGTTTTTTTTGTAAAAAAAAACAATGTTCATTGATGATGTTTTAGCCTCATTGATAGGCAAATATCCAGCTATTTGGGACAAACGTTCTACAGCGTTTAAAAATAAATTATAAAAAGAAAATTAATTTAAAGAATTAGCAGAAATGTTAAATATAACAGGTAAGTTTTACATAAATAAATTTCTAGTAATTTAACAATTGTATAATTATATCTTCTAATGAAAACTGACTATATGTTGAATGCATGCGCAAAGTATTGCGAATACTACAGAAATCTACTGTACCAACTACAACGTCACTAATCTCTATGTGAATGATACAAATATTATGCAAGCGCACTGCCCTTACACTACAATACAACGATACAATACAACTGCACTAAGCCCAATCTGAACACACCTTTTAGTGAGCGCGTTGTGCATCTTATAAATAAGGGTGTCAATTTACCCGCCATGTGAGTTATTTACCGTGCATTGTGCAGTTGTAACTGGATTCCCAACTGCCAGCTCTTCATGTTTGCAGAGTTGTCAACGGACTCCGGATATTCAGATATCCGATTTAATTAATACCCAATATTCATTATTTTTCAATCCGGATAAACCGATTATTTGAATAATCCAAATGAAACCTTTATCCGGATGGAACCGGTATCCGGATGAAACAGCAATCCGGATGAAACTGATATCCGGATGAAACGGGGATCCGGATAAAACCAGAATCCGGATATAATCGGCAATCGGCTGAAACTGGTATCCTAATTAATGACACCAACGTCCGGGTTAAATTAGTGTCCTAATAATACCTACTACACACATATATACACAACATGTACTAAGTTAAGTATTTCATTTTATATATTGCTAAAGTATAAAATGAACAATATCAAATCATACTAATTTTGGGACATAATTTTCGAAATAGTATACTGTACAACAACACACTCATTCCAAGCGAATTGTAGACTATACTTTTTCTACGACCACGATATTATTTCTTAATTCATTTATATTTTAATAACAGAGATGTCTTCATTTTACTATTTCTTAGCAACTAGCTACAAAACAAAAATTAAACAATACGATTTTTGAGAGAACTGTGAGATATGAATTAGCGCCCACTGTACTCGCTTGAGTACAGTAAATTCTAAATGCCCTACTACATCTATTATTGAATATAACATCAGAAAAATGATCACTAATTTACCATAACAAATGATTAAATAAAAATTTTTTGGAAATTTTGTTCCTCACTGGTTATCATAAATTACCAAAAGAACGACTTTATTGGTCACTAGATGAAGATATTCATGTGGACCTATTGTATGGCCCGAAATAGATTTTTGGAAATAAAAAAAAATACTTTCATCTAAATGACAGCACAAAAATAGATAATGATCGAATGTACAAAGTCGTGATAAAATATTCTGGACACCATCCAACCAAACAGTTTATACGAGGAAAGGTCTGTTCGGTTTGGATTTAAAAATTGGGAATTATGTAGTTCCGATGTTTACTGCTATGCTTTCCAAACGTATTGTGATAAGTCAGATAATGAAAACAAAGAACCACAGGAGTAGTGCTATCGCTAGTAAAATGTATATCCGAAATTCAAGATTATATTATCTTTTTTGACAACTATTTTACCGGTTTACAATTACTAAAAAAACTTAAATTACTGGGCTTCTGATCTACAGGAACTTTGAGATAAAATAAAACTGAAAAGTGTCCCTTGAAGTCTGTAAAGAAAGGGCAAAAAACAAAGAGCTACTTATGACACTATGTTCGATAAGAATACTATTGCATCTATTTATGATTATAAGAAGGTAAGTATGGACTAGCCGAATTTATTCAAGTCATATAATAAAGGAATGGGAAGTGTGGATACTAATGATCAAGCGGTCAACAATTATCGCATTGCAATTCGTGGCAAAAAATGGTATTGGGTACTTATTACTCAAATGTTCAACCTAGCTATAATAAATGCTTGGAAGTTACACTCATTTAGGATCAGAGAAAAATATGGATTTACTCCTTTTTATTCGGAATGTAACTCGTCATTATCTTCGTTTTTCAAGGAAAGAGACTGGAAAGGCAAAAAATAGCGCAACAGTTCCTGCAAGTATTTTAGAAAATAATACAGGGCATTATCTTGAGAAAATTTTCAAACAACTAAGATGTCGTATATGTCTTTCCCGTGTAAGATGCCAATCTAAGAAATGTAAAGTTAGACTTTGTATTGAAAGACATTGCTTTGAAAATTTTCACAATCAATCATAAATTGTACCTGATAGTATCCAGTGTACTCGTATGAGTACATATATTTTTTTTTCTTCTGATGTTATTTTATTCCAATGTTTGCAAATATAGTAACTTTAAACAAAAATTGTCTAGTTATTACCTGGGTTAGTATTGTCTATTGTTACCATGGGAAATGAAAAGGTTTTTGCTATATAATAAGTACCTATCCGTAGCAATAATAAACGTACAAAAAGCAAATATCTTATTAATAAAAAAAAATGTTGTTTCATACTCTATTGGGAAATACTTTTGCATTTTGCGTTTCATTTAAGAATGCCATTGATTTATGGGAATGTAGGTATTGCAGGTTCCATAATTGAATGATGAACAGTATTATTTCAGATATTGATAAGTTTCTTAACTCACTTGTCGGATTCATTTAAATATAATGTTAACACCCACATCGGATACATTCGGATACCGGTTTAATCCATTTATCTGGATAGCACATACTTTAAGATACCTGTTTATTTTGTTTATCTGGATATCGGATTCATTCGGATACCAGTTTTATCGGAATATTCGGATATCGGATACACTCGGATACCAGTTTTGTCCGAATATTTGGATATCGGATACATTCGGATAGGTACAGGTTTAATATCCGATTGCCGGATTTTCAGAATACCGGATATATTTTTTTTTTTGCTATCCAATACATATACATAACTATGTATATACATAACTATATATATATATATATATATATATATATATATATATATATATATTTAATTTATTTCAATGTTCCTTGTACGTTCGGTATGTTCCTGATATTATCTGCATAAATCAAAAATTAATATATTAAAATACACTTTTTGTTAATGGGCTATTTGTAAGGGTATTATTTTCATAAAAAATAAAATGGGTTATAAACTATTATAATTTGGGTTTTCTGGAAAAGACATCAATCTTTTTATTTTTCGTCGATCAACAGGCTAGGAACGGCTCTGAAGATGTAACAATACATATAGTATTGTTCTGTACAATATGGTAACTTACTTTTTAGCCGGACAGTTTTTTTACCAAAATCTGTTTTCCCATGTTAAATGCCTATGACAACACTTTTTTGGAACACATGGTATATTTCATACTGGCGAATTTTAATTACCATTACTAAGTTCATTGTTGTAAAAACAAGTCCAAAGGCATACAAAACCACACGAGTAGCGTCGGACGTCGTAGTGACATAACTGAATAGGAATGAAGTTGACTAGGATAAGAAAAGAATTCTGTTTGAACCCTATTCTATTCTGTGTTTTTACTTAAACACCGTTTCATAAAAATATGCATCCTCTGTGCTATTTTATACTATGCAACGCATCAATCTGAATTCTCTAATCCACAGTCTGACTGGCAATAATTTTATTCTAAATATGTTTTCTGCATAGTAATTTTATTCAGTTGTTAGATTCGAACAATAAAATAAAGGTACATTATATAACAAAAAAAGTGAATAATGAACAGTATTGTTTCAGACATTGTTAAATTCTTTAACTCGCGTATCGGAAATCCTAAAACCGTATAAAATCCTAGTAATTTGAAGATATTCACACACATTCATACATTACATTCCCATCGAGACATTCCTAAATACACATTTTCTCCGCAACTTTTACGTAAGTCAGCCTCACCCCGAAACTACTTCCTAGTAATTAATTATCCAAGTGCATCAGTAAACAATTCCCCGTGAATAAAATTTATATATAGTTTGTAGTAATGCGTTTTTCTAAACCCATCACGAGTACAACATATATTGGATGATCTGAAAACTAGGACATTACATGTTTTGGTGTCAGAAGTATGATCCCAACAATATGCAGCTTACAAAGTCAAGCCGATATAATATTTATAACTATTGTTTTACGTTTAAAATGATATAATAAAAATCTTATGTGAACACCACAGGACTTCCTTGTAAACCTATTAAATTATACATATTTTTGTGCAATTCATTTAAACCAATTTCATTTGAAAATGAGGTCATTCAACGCTTAATCGATTTTGAGTTATGCGAAAAATTTTGAAAGTAGTGCCGTTTGAGCATTGCCAATTGCCTTGAAAATTTCAACTAGATTTCTACTACTAGGACTAGCAGTCCTACATACAAAATTTCAAGTTTCTACGGCTAATCATTTTTAAATTATGCGAAAAAATCAAAAAACTCTTCTAGTAAAGTACCGGCCGATTGCAATAAAAAAAGGGAGGTGCGCAACTAGGTGTTATTGTAATCCCATATACAAAATTTTAACATTCTACGGCTAATAATTTTTGAGATAGGTATGCGAGATACATGTCAATAAAATATTACAAAAGATGATCCATTTCGGAGGGAAATTCGAAGATATGAGACTAATGGAACTTACCCGTAGAATGATCTCACTTTCAAGTGAAATAAGTTTAAAGAAGTGCAGCAAACAAAATGTATATAATTTAACGTACAAGAAAGTCATGTGGTGTCACAACAGATTTATTTAATCGATTTAAAGGGCAGAAGATCGAAGAAATTTCGGCGACATCTTGACATCTATGTACAGATGCTATGTACATTTAATAGATTTAAAATGGACGTTAACGATGACATCGCTAAAACGCTATTTAAAATGTAACTGAAACGTCATTCAAAATTATTTCTTCAACATCTCAAAAAAAAGCTAACAATGGGCGGACTTTAGCAATCCCCAGAATATAACAAAGATGTTTTTTCGACATTATGATGGTACATCACCAAAGACGAACACAATTTTTTTTTCAGAGGGGATTTCGCAATGCAGATTGTTCTTTTTAAGTTCAAGTTATATACTATTGATATCTCGCAATATTTTATCACAAAATAATAAATAAATAAAAACTTATCGCAGAACGAAGGGTCACTTTATTCTACCTTACCGTTTTGGTTCGTATCATGATATATTCTGTTCAACAGTTTACAGGCTAATACCCTTTTTTTGAGTAACATTTGCATACTTTTCTCTTTTTAGGTAAGTATTAAATTTATTTTGCATATTTTTAACAAACTTAAGAAACTCATCATAAAGATCAATAACAAGGCTCACATCGATTTTCTGTACACACGTTCCATTTGACTACAAATTTATTTTTAGATGTGTCATTTTCAATCTTCAATAATGATTCATAATTTTTTGTTTTTTAATTTAAATAGTATCTTAAAATCCTGTGTTACTGCAACGTTTTTTGTCTTTTTGTCATATCAAGTTTAAGATCGTCCAATCAATTGTTCTTTACTTAGAGTAAAAGAAAAATGAAAATATAATTCGGAATCAGGAGAACAAAAAAAAATGAGTTCCTTTCATAGAGAAAATATATTAACGATAACATAAAATTGATATGTATTATAAAATCAGTACATATATTATTTTACTTTAATAGGGTATCTAATTTTTTACCAACTACAAACAGTACATTTAGGTGACTGAATTTTGTTTACTGGGTTATAATAAAACATATTTTTTTGACGCAAATTAATATTCCCAACTTTTCACAGTAAAAAATATTTTCCAGGAAAAATAAGTATCCAAAAAAGTCTTTAAAATTGTATTTTTATAAAACCCCCGAATTTTTATTTTCCGGCCTGTCGGATAGTACAGAAAACCATTGTTCCGTGAGCCATAAAATGTACTTTATGGCCCAGTGGTACATAAACAAATAAACATTTTTTAAAAAATATAGATAAGCCATTCAACCCAATAAAAATGTGTTATAATCAGGGCATGTAACCGAAAAAAATACTGGTTAACGGTTAACCCTTATAGAGAACGTTATAATAATAACGGTTTTGCTTCGAAAACCGGTTTTTGAAAATTGGAAACCGGTTTAAACCGGTTAATATATCGGTTAAAAAAATAATTAAAATTAATTAAAACAAATTAATTATAAAAATTTGAGTAAAAAAATTACAGAATAATTAATTAAAAAAAATAATAAAATATTACCATCTGAGAAAAATATAACAATTAAAAAAAAGCAATTTAATTAATGAATATTCACAAAAATTCCCGTAATATCTTCAGAAAAACGCAGGTCACTTTTCAATTTTAAACTTGCCTGTGTTGACAAAGGCCGTATTTATTTGGGACTTTTTAAGTAACCTTAACGGCCAAAGAGACTACCTACATTTATGACTCTCCAATAAAATGTTAATTGTAAAAACTGTCATGACTCATGTTCAAATACAAATAGAAAACACAGATATAAAAAAAAATATATTAAAATTTCTTTTTTGTCGCTAAATGATACTAAAATAAAGGATAATGTTCGCTAAAACCGGTTTATATTTTTTTAGTTAACGGTTACCGGTATTTTCAGCCTGAAAAATATAGGTTAAAATTACGGTTAAAGTTCGCAATTTTCGTTCAAAATATCGGTTACCGGTTTTTATTAACCGGTTTTTATAACCGGTTACATGCCCTGGTCATGATACAGCAATTATGTAGTTTGATTCATAATAAAATTAAATTAGTCACTTTAAAAATATTATAAGAAAATATGTCCGGAAATTTTCTTCTACAAATTACAAGGTGCGGCTCACCCGTCATATTTTTATTAATACATTAATGCCGTTTGCACCAACATAACTTAAATTTTAAGCTTGCCTTAAATAGACAATATCGAAACAAAATAAAATGTCAAATGCATGTTTTAACATTGCTGTCAAAAATTCGATTAGATTTTTTTTGTTTAAGTCTGGCTTAAAATTTAAGCCTTGTTGGTGCAAACGGGCATAAGTGGCAAAGACAAAAAGTAGAAAAGTCACAAAAAAAAATTATTTAAGGATAAGATGTTTTGTTTTATTTGAAATATAATATTCTGATTAATAAAAATACAAAAATGTTCAACAAATTTAAACAAAAGTTGAAAATTCCCCATGTCTCTACGCACACCAGAGACTAGCAGACACTTTCATATAGCGTTGAGGCGATTTTTCTATACACAATTAGTACAAAGGAAGAAAGTTATTAAAAAAATAAAGCTGCCAACGGTGTCTGATTTAGCAACAGCGACAGACCCAGGAAAAAACACTGGTGTCTATCGTGGTACTTAACGTATTTATTATAACTGGCAATACTTATACAATTTTCCAATTCGTATCAGGTTACTACTTATTTTAATACTTACTGGGTTATGAAATTTTAGGGTCATGTTGTTATGTGACGAAGTTTTTATTTCGTGATTGGGCGTGAACGTAAATTAAAATTTTTTGTGTACCTCACCCAGACGCTTCTCATATGGAGTGTAAAAAGCTTTTTCGTCATAATATTTTATGAGGATTGTAATATTCGGGTATTCAGTCAAAAAAATCTTTATTTTCTATAAAGCCAACGTTGGCTTTATAGAAAATAAAGATTTTTTTGACTGAATACCCGAATATTACAATCCTCATCATTCTCTACAGTCGAATATTCCTTCCATTATAATATTTTATATTCAAAAATTTTTCAGATATATTTTTACTTATTACACACAATACAAAAATTCACGTGTAAACGTATACTTTTTTGAGATATTTTAGTTTTTTGAAAAATTCGATAGTTACCTATGCAAAAAAATCGAAAGAAACAAGTTTATAAAATTATAGAATTTTATTGCAAGTATTGATGACAATTACTACTTTCACCACAAATATACACGTAACACCGACGAATTAATAAATAATTGAATAATTATTGTAAAATGTACTGAAACTTGATTTATCCAATTTTTTTCTTGCATACTTCACTTTTCTATTGCGTTTATTAGGTGAGCTAGGGTATAATTTTAGTATATACCTATACAGGGTGTTAATTTTAAGTGGTACATTATTGCTATCTCAGGAACTATAAGAGCTGCAGAAGGTCGGTTAAATTAATTTTTTTATTAATTTTTATTTTATAAGACTATTTTCATGAGGGAAACAAATGTTTTTTCGACCAGTGGTTCTCATAATACGGGGTACAACTTTCTTATTTTAAATAGGAACATACTTTTTTTATTTGCTTATTCGATTCAGTATTTTTTTCTGAATTCAACGACATCCATGTGTAATAATACCCTTACATAACAAGAATTTTGAGAGAAATGCAAAGTTTTGTATGTATCATTTTTTTTTTAAATATGACTATTCAAAGAGTGCTATGGAAGAAAACAAGTAAATCAAATGCAGAAATAATAGCAAAAATTTTAATAATATTACAAAAGTACATTTGAAATGTTTGACAGCAATAATATTTACAATTGTTTTACTGATTTATTTTCTGTTTATTCCATAGCACTCTTAACGATAATAAAAAGGGTTTTTACATTATAAAGTTAATATAATAACCAAATTTATCATAAAATTAAAATAGAGCTAATATTTAATATCTATATATGAAATTTACCATGTGAACAATACATTTTTTAAACAGGTCTTTAATTGCGGCGAGCGCTCAAGGTAAAACAGATTACCGGCAAAACTACACAATTGTCAAAATTTAACAATATACAGTTTTAACACAAATATGCAAACTAAAGTTTACATAATGGTAAATACTAAGATAAAGGAATTTGAATTGTAACAATAATATTGAAATAAAAATGCAGACAGTTATGGTTTTCCCATATGAGATATAAGTAAATAAATATTTAGGCGCATCTTAAAATGCTGCAACTTTGTAACGTACATCATTTGAATTTAATATTTCTTGCTCAAAATGACCCCCAATTTGTGTTTTCCTTTTGTTTCATCCATTGTGAATTATCCTGTTTATATTATACTGTAAATCAGTACCGCAGAAATAAACTGTATTAAGGACCAAAACGATTATTTTTTCACATTACTTTAAAGTAATATGATACTTTAACATATGAATAGTAGAGGATATTATTTATACCTATTCTTTGTCGTTTAAAGTACATGGATTCGTACATTTAATACAGTTTTTAAAATAAAAGCAAAATTTTCTGAACAATTAAACATAACAATTATTGTTAATAGATTTAATACAGTTTAGCTCTGAGAGATACTAAAATAATAAAAAAACTGAAGTATTAGTGATCAAAGTGTTGACATACCTCTGAATTTACTAAATAAATAAATGTAATAAGAAATGATGATACACTTATTTAATTTAGCATTTGTAGAGTGAATTCTAGTGTGAAGAACGCACTAAATTGTTTTTGTTGTTAGCCGGCTTTCTGTCGCGGTCACTTCACGCACTCGATTGCACTGATTAATGATCAGTAATCGCAAATCATATGAAAGTAGCGGAAACGCTTAGATACATCCACACTTCTCCTTTCTAATCATACCTATCGTAACTTTTCTATCTGTTGTGCACAAGACACTACAAGCTAATGTGTTCATTGTAACACTTACTATTCAAGAAGGTCACCGTGACTTGTGTAAAAATGTCTAAATAAGCCAAATTAGATTTATAATAACATGAATTCGCTATAAGATCAAATTTGTTATGAAATTAAGACAGGTTTCAAAAGTCTGTTTTAATGTTAATGATAATTATATGAAATTATGTCAAAAAATTTATTATCTTTTATGGTTGTTTTTAATATTTTACCTCTAGCTAAACAGGTGGTATAGATGTAAAGAAAACACATATTTAGATAAGTGTGTATGTTAACAATTTTAACAAATCCGACGATATTTCTATCTTAATTTCTTGTTTATTTTACATAAATCATATATCGCTCAAAGAATTTGCATTAGGTTCAAATAAAGAAGGTGGATAATTTTTAAATTCGTGACTGAAGGCTTCTTTTTTTTTTAAGTTCTACATTGTTCATGAAAAATAAACATCGTAAGCTATTTTTTTCATCTTTATATAAACGTTGCACAGCAGGAATTTTTAGAATAGTATTATCATTAGTTAAAAACAATACTAGCTTACATGGTTTAATAACATCGGCATTGGTAATTTTTGCAGTAATAATGTCTTTTTTTCCTAATTCTTTTGCTTGTGATAATTCTGTTGATGTACATTGCTGTCCTGTAGATATATTTAATAAATCCGGGTACTAACTTTGAATGGATTTATTCATGACAATAAATCTTTTAATATTTTCTTTATAAATAAATTTATCCTACGACCACTGTTAAAAATAGTCTTTTCAACGGTTGCTTAGCTAGTTAAAAATAACTGTTTATAACACAGTGAATACTTTGAAATCGTCATTGACAACGAATTAAAAGTAAAAAATAAATTTACTTTTAACACTTGTGTTAAAAAGGAACTAAATCTAGTTACCTGTCGTAAATGTCATTCTATAATGCTTAGTTTTTATTTACTAATACATAACTAGGGTCGTAGGAAAAATAGTGTATGATATTTGTGTTAAAACGTTAAAACTTCCCCAGTCACTCATAAAATGTCACTTTTAACACTTATATCATAAATAACTATTATTTTTTTATTTTTTTACTCTTTCGTCGGAAACATCTTGACAAATTCAACATTTATCAAAATTAATTTCTAAAAATTATTCAATTTTAAAGAATGTAAAAGAGATATAAATATATTTATCATATTTTCCATGTTTTCAAACGAATTTAGGCAATTACAGATCTATTTCTATGACTTTGTTTCACTATCGAACTACCTTGCACAGTCAAAACTATAATAAAATTATTTCTATACCCCTTTTAGTTATTTAAAATATTTAAAATAAACATACATACGTCAATTTGTACATACGGGTCTATGTTTATTTTGAAAAATCTATGAATTAGAGAGTTTATAGCTCAGGAAGTGTCATCATCGTCTGAGCGCACAATATTATAAGAGGTCGGCTTCATGCAATAGGTAATAGCGCGACCTGGGCGTTTTATTTATTTATTTTAATTGTCTATACGGCTCAACTGTACGTCGCTGTATCTCGAAAATGGTAAGATTTAAAAAAAAATATTTCAACTAAAAAACGTCTTTGGTTCATTTACTAAAGATTTGTCACTCTATATAGAAGTCTATCTCTTCAGACCGCAAAGATTCCAACACACAGAATATATCCCTGCAAAAGGGAAAGTTGGCTTGTCCTATAATTAGTTTATATTTTTTTAACTATATATTTAACAAAGACAATATATTTTTGTATGTTAAACACATCAGAAATATATGAACACATATTTTCGTGCAAAAATCATGACAAAATATTCCAAGTAAGTTCAGATATATAACAAGTTAAAATTAAAATATTCGAATAGCAAGAAAATGTGTGATTTTTTGGAAAGATGTGGATTTTTCAATGTTCGAAATAAGAATGTCGCGTCCACCACCATTAGATCCGTCGGAAAATTTCCTATAAGAATTTGTTAAAATTATTTGTACGGGAAAAAGTCCGGAGTATAGTGCACGCTACGGAGGCTTGGGTCTCCGAGTAACTAGTTGTCATTCAAAAAATACAAAGTAATTTTATTTAAATAAGGTATGAGTATCATTAATAATTATTCATAAATTGACCACTTAGAATGAAAAGGGATTTAAAATCTGAAATATTTTAATTGTAACTGTAATTACTTTGTAAATAGAAATTTTATATTTATAACATTACCGTCCACATTATAATTTGAAACAATTTTTCTATGTAATCATTTATTTATTTTAGTTGTAACTATAATTACATTGTAAACAGAAATTTTATATTTATAACATTACCGTCCACATTATAATTTGAAACAATTTTTTCTATGTAATCATTTACTTTAATACATTTGACTCTATTTATTTTAATAGAACCATTTACAATTTGTTTTAAAATCATTTCTTCCATTTCGTCATCTTCAAAAAATAATTTATTTGCAATTAAAGGTAACAAGTCGTTGCTTTTATTTGAAAAACACATGATTCCCACTTTCGACACGCTCTTAACCGTTCTTATACAAACACTCTGGACAATCTGAACCATCTGATGACGTCACCACTCACCAGAGAACTCTGACTAACCTCTCAGAGAGAATAAACGAAAACGCCTATTGTGATCAATCGGAAATGATAATCACGTATCCGTCAATTTTGTTTAGGGAAAAACTTGTTACGGAAATTTATGGGCTGCGTATTTTTATTGTAAAAATTAGATTAATAATTTTATTATATTCAAAAAATAATTTATATACATATTCATTTAAACCAATAACTAAACATATTAGAAAAACTGTTCGAAATAAATAAAAAAAGACAACAATAACAATGTATGCCTATGATCGCAAATGTCGAAACTTATTTCCGCGGAATAAAATTTGAGAACTACGCATGTCACTTCCGATTGATCATCGTGTACATAGCATACAGATCTAGCAGAAATAAGTACATTAAATTTAACCTGTTAGTAACTTTTTTCCGAAATTTTACTTTTTTTAGCATTTTAACATCCCATTAATTAATGAGTGGTTTACGTATTTTTATAATAATTTGATCCAGTGAAAAAGTTTATTTTCAAATATATAGATAAATAATTATTATAAAAGTCATAATCTGTAAAATACCTGGCGTTGCGCGTAGCGAGTACACAGAAATGTGCTGGCCTATAGTCAATCAAGTTTAAAATGCTTCGTATATCAAAAGTAGAAGAAATTGAGTCTGAAAACGGTAATTTCAACATCGATAAGCCATCCACATCGAAAGGACCATTAAAAGAAAAACTCCAGTATAACACAAAATATCGAGACTAGCAGCAAAATTAGAAAGAATAGCACCACCAATATCAATGCCGGAAAAATATTAAGATTATTATAAAACAAAAATAAAACATGCCAACAAGATATGCTGTTTGTCTTATAAACTAAAATGACGAATATTAAAATGAAAGTTGGCAATATAAAAAGACATAAATATCATATTTTCAAAATGCACCAACATTAATATATTTTTATCTACAACTATTGAAATATCTGTACATTATACGTGTGATACTACATATAATATACTACTCATATTACACAAGTGTAATATGAAATGTCATGATACACGCTACACTTTTCTGTAATAAATAGGGCATATAATTTAACACATAATATTTTATTAAACTGTTAATTTATTAATAACACATTTTTTATTATAAATATCAATATATATGCTTATAAAAGTATAATAAATACAATTTGAAAAGTTATTTTGACATTTAAGGCTACTGTGGCGCCATCTGTTGAGCTATATACGAACTACTCACACCTAACTGAATATTTAACAAATAATATCAGATTTTTTATATGCCTGATAGTTGTAGATAAAGTATAGTATTTGACTCGCATAATATGGCTACATTACACGCGGATGATTAAAAATACTCGCTACCGCTCGTATTTTTAATTACATCCTCGTGTAATATAGCCTACATATTATGCTTGTTAAATAATATACTATTTTTATTGGTAATGAGAATTTAAATCCAAAACAAAGGGCTATTATTGTATATTATTTAAATTTTCTAATTACAGCTATTAAGTTCTTGAAATTTTGCAATTAATTTTTTAATTTAAAATCGTTCAGTATCCTTCGTCATAAATCTGTCCATTACCTAACATCTGGAATAATATATATATATATATATATATAAATATGTATAAAAGGAGCAAAATATTAAAAATGTACATTTATCTCCTTCATAATAGTTGGTCCTCACAAAATAAATAATATAATATTTTTATATTAACGAAAGCGTTTTTATGTTATTACCAACAATAAAAAAATTCATATATATAACAAGGCTATTTTTCAACGTACACATAAACTTATTTAATTTTTATTTTCAACTGTCCTATACCGTCAGGAAAAAAAATAGTGTTTCCGCGAGACGAGACAAATATCTTGTCTTGTCTCGTCTTGTCTCGCTACTTGTTTATCTCGTTTCGATTAGATTTTATCTTGATTTTCGAGACGAGAGATAATTGTCGAAATAGGATTGAGAAGAGACGAGACAAGATGATTTAACAGGATATGTCGAAAATCTCGATCATGATTATGAATTATTTTCTTTTATTAGATATTTTTTTTACAGTAGATTATTCCAGATGTTAGGTAATGGACAGATTTATGACGAAGGATACTGAACGATTTTAAATTAAAAAATTAATTGCAAAATTTCAAGAACTTAATAGCTGTAATTAGAAAATTTAAATAATATACAATAATAGCCCTTTGTTTTGGATTTAAATTCTCATTACCAATAAAAAAAATATATTAATGTTGGTGCATTTTGAAAATATGATATTTATGTCTTTTTATATTGCCAACTTTCATTTTAATATTCGTCATTTTAGTTTATAAGACAAACAGCATATCTTGTTGGCATGTTTTATTTTTGTTTTATAATAATCTTAATATTTTTCCGGCATTGATATTGGTGGTGCTATTCTTTCTAATTTTGCTGCTAGTCTCGATATTTTGTGTTATACTGGAGTTTTTCTTTTAATGGTCCTTTCGATGTGGATGGCTTATCGATGTTGAAATTACCGTTTTCAGACTCAATTTCTTCTACTTTTGATATACGAAGCATTTTAAACTTGATTGACTATAGGCCAGCACATTTCTGTGTACTCGCTACGCGCAACGCCAGGTATTTTACAGATTATGACTTTTATAATAATTATTTATCTATATATTTGAAAATAAACTTTTTCACTGGATCAAATTATTATAAAAATACGTAAACCACTCATTAATTAATGGGATGTTAAAATGCTAAAAAAAGTAAAATTTCGGAAAAAAGTTACTAACAGGTTAAATTTAATGTACTTATTTCTGCTAGATCTGTATGCTATGTACACGATGATCAATCGGAAGTGACATGCGTAGTTCTCAAATTTTATTCCGCGGAAATAAGTTTCGACATTTGCGATCATAGGCATACATTGTTATTGTTGTCTTTTTTTATTTATTTCGAACAGTTTTTCTAATATGTTTAGTTATTGGTTTAAATGAATATGTATATAAATTATTTTTTGAATATAATAAAATTATTAATCTAATTTTTACAATAAAAATACGCAGCCCATAAATTTCCGTAACAAGTTTTTCCCTAAACAAAATTGACGGATACGTGATTATCATTTCCGATTGATCACAATAGGCGTTTTCGTTTATTCTCTCTGAGAGGTTAGTCAGAGTTCTCTGGTGAGTGGTGACGTCATCAGATGGTTCAGATTGTCCAGAGTGTTTGTATAAGAACGGTTAAGAGCGTGTCGAAAGTGGGAATCATGTGTTTTTCAAATAAAAGCAACGACTTGTTACCTTTAATTGCAAATAAATTATTTTTTGAAGATGACGAAATGGAAGAAATGATTTTAAAACAAATTGTAAATGGTTCTATTAAAATAAATAGAGTCAAATGTATTAAAGTAAATGATTACATAGAAAAAATTGTTTCAAATTATAATGTGGACGGTAATGTTATAAATATAAAATTTCTGTTTACAATGTAATTATAGTTACAACTAAAATAAATAAATGATTACATAGAAAAATTGTTTCAAATTATAATGTGGACGGTAATGTTATAAATATAAAATTTCTATTTACAAAGTAATTACAGTTACAATTAAAATATTTCAGATTTTAAATCCCTTTTCATTCTAAGTGGTCAATTTATGAATAATTATTAATGATACTCATACCTTATTTAAATAAAATTACTTTGTATTTTTTGAATGACAACTAGTTACTCGGAGACCCAAGCCTCCGTAGCGTGCACTATACTCCGGACTTTTTCCCGTACAAATAATTTTAACAAATTCTTATAGGAAATTTTCCGACGGATCTAATGGTGGTGGACGCGACATTCTTATTTCGAACATTGAAAAATCCACATCTTTCCAAAAAATCACACATTTTCTTGCTATTCGAATATTTTAATTTTAACTTGTTATATATCTGAACTTACTTGGAATATTTTGTCATGATTTTTGCACGAAAATATGTGTTCATATATTTCTGATGTGTTTAACATACAAAAATATATTGTCTTTGTTAAATATATAGTTAAAAAAATATAAACTAATTATAGGACAAGCCAACTTTCCCTTTTGCAGGGATATATTCTGTGTGTTGGAATCTTTGCGGTCTGAAGAGATAGACTTCTATATAGAGTGACAAATCTTTAGTAAATGAACCAAAGACGTTTTTTAGTTGAAATATTTTTTTTTAAATCTTACCATTTTCGAGATACAGCGACGTACAGTTGAGCCGTATAGACAATTAAAATAAATAAATAAAACGCCCAGGTCGCGCTATTACCTATTGCATGAAGCCGACCTCTTATAATATTGTGCGCTCAGACGATGATGACACTTCCTGAGCTATAAACTCTCTAATTCATAGATTTTTCAAAATAAACATAGACCCGTATGTACAAATTGACGTATGTATGTTTATTTTAAATATTTTAAATAACTAAAAGGGGTATAGAAATAATTTTATTATAGTTTTGACTGTGCAAGGTAGTTCGATAGTGAAACAAAGTCATAGAAATAGATCTGTAATTGCCTAAATTCGTTTGAAAACATGGAAAATATGATAAATATATTTATATCTCTTTTACATTCTTTAAAATTGAATAATTTTTAGAAATTAATTTTGATAAATGTTGAATTTGTCAAGATGTTTCCGACGAAAGAGTAAATAAAATAAAAAAATAATAGTTATTTATGATATAAGTGTTAAAAGTGACATTTTATGAGTGACTGGGGAAGTTTTAACGTTTTAACACAAATATCATACACTATTTTTCCTACGACCCTAGTTATGTATTAGTAAATAAAAACTAAGCATTATAGAATGACATTTACGACAGGTAACTAGATTTAGTTCCTTTTTAACACAAGTGTTAAAAGTAAATTTATTTTTTACTTTTAATTCGTTGTCAATGACGATTTAAAAGTATTCACTGTGTTATAAACAGTTATTTTTAACTAGCTAAGCAACCGTTGAAAAGACTATTTTTAACAGTGGTCGTAGGATAAATTTATTTATAAAGAAAATATTAAAAGATTTATTGTCATGAATAAATCCATTCAAAGTTAGTACCCGGATTTATTAAATATATCTACAGGACAGCAATGTACATCAACAGAATTATCACAAGCAAAAGAATTAGGAAAAAAAGACATTATTACTGCAAAAATTACCAATGCCGATGTTATTAAACCATGTAAGCTAGTATTGTTTTTAACTAATGATAATACTATTCTAAAAATTCCTGCTGTGCAACGTTTATATAAAGATGAAAAAAATAGCTTACGATGTTTATTTTTCATGAACAATGTAGAACTTAAAAAAAAAAGAAGCCTTCAGTCACGAATTTAAAAATTATCCACCTTCTTTATTTGAACCTAATGCAAATTCTTTGAGCGGTTGCATATTTCGTAAAGATAACAAATCAGAATTTTATAATGCAATCAAAAACGGTTTAGAGGATTGGCAAGAATTTAATGATTTTTCGCCAAATTCTAACGAAAATATCCTTACAGCTTAATATATTATGTATTTTATTCAAAAATATTAGTTTGGTAATTGCTCTAATTTTAAAGAATTAATGAATTATTATTTACATATATTAATTCAAATAAAACCCACCAACTCCAAATATTTATGTTTAGTTGGAAACAGAAACGAAAATAAAAATTTAAGTATAAAATATTCTGAAAGAATTAGACGAGGATATAGGTTATCGGAGTGACACAATACCTTTATCAGATTGGAAACGATTTATTAATAATTCACTGAACAAAAAAAAATTGATAAAATACAAAGCAACAACAATAGACAATTATAAAACGTTAAACTTAAATATAACTATAATTACATTCGGAAAATGACTAATATTTCAGTAAGAAATCATATTGTATCTACTATATTACCAGATTATAAAATTTATTATAATGAAGATGCTGATACTAGAATTTTTACAATAGTTAAATTTTTTATGACTAATTTTAAAACACAGGAAATAATTATTATATCACCAGATAGGGACATTTTTGTTTCGACACTATTTTTTTACTACAAACTAGAAATTCCCATATGGTTAAATAGGAATGATAAATATATATCTATTAATCAAATATTATCATCTATTTGTTACAAATATATAGTTTCCGAAAATGACATATGTAATTTATTATTATCAGTACGCGTTGTAAGTGAATGCGACACTGTAAGTTTTACATTTAATAAAGGAAAGAAATTCGTATACAAAATTTGCGTCAAACATTGGGATAAATTACTACATCTCGCAACATTTCCAGTCATTAATAAAGAACAAATACTAGAAAATGATAGATTGTTCTATAAATTTTTATAGAACTAACCAAATTTTGTAGAAAATTTGGATAACTTAAGAACTCAAACTTCCGCAGATTGCAAGATATACGGTAATATTTACTAATATTACTGTTTTTTGTTTAACCTATAAACAAAAGTGAAAATTATAAAAATAAACCTTATAGTTCCATATACAACTAATGTGTCTATATGTCGCAGAGTCAGGGTGTAATAAATATGAAACGTCAAGTGCCGTCTATCAGCTATTGAATTGACTCATTGTTTATTGTTTTGCTTAGTCGGCACTTGGGTGAAATCGGGAGAGCAATAGGGACTTCTACGGTGATCCGGTCGGACAGATAGAGCCAAGCAAGCATCCCGAGATTACCTACGTTTCTTGTTATTATAATCTTTTTTATAAAATATCTAATTTGTATTAAGTGTAATTATTAATTGTATTGTGTATTATTTGTGTTTAATTAAAGTGTTTGATTTGAGTATTTTGTATTATTCTAATAACATTATGAGCGATGAGCAAAATATTGTGACGGCGGAGATGCCACCCTCGACTTATATTTATTTTGAAAAATCTATAAATTAGAGAGTGTATAGCTCAGAAGGTGTCATCGTCTGAGCGCACAATATATATAAGCGGTCTCAATTAAAATGCTAATTTTACCATGCATTATTAATCATATTACTCATATTATAAATTACTGTTTATTAAACGGAGTACTTCCTAACGTATGGAATTTAGCCATTATTAAACCCATTTGCAAAAATTCTAATCCAATTTCATTTGACTATCTTAGACCGATTAGTATACTGCCAGTTTTGAGCAAAGTTCTAGAAAAAATATGTTTTGAACAGATGATGACTTTCATAAACATATTTTACCGTCTTCATAATCCAGATTTAGAAAAAGCTATAGCACGCAGACATGATTATTAAATATGGTAGATGATTTAATAAAAAGTTTCGACGATTCTCAAATAAATTAATTGCTCAAATTGATTTTACAAAAGCATTTGATCTAGTGGATTATAATTTATTGCTAGCCAAATTGAAATTTATAACTTTTCACAAAATGCTCTTATTTTTTTCAAAAATTATTTACAAAATCGAAACTTCACAGTGCACATGTCATCTGATGATGGTTCTTCTGTCTCATCTCTCATACCATTATCACATGATGTACCGCAGGGTTCTATATTAGGACCTTTACTTTTTATTCTCTTTGTCGCTGATATGCCAACAGTTTTCAAATCTTGTTCTGTTTATTCACATGCTGATGACACAAACGTGGTCACAAGTTTATATTACAATGAAAGAGAAAGAGCTGTGGTAGAATTTAATCGAGACTTTCAAAATCTGAGTATATGGGAAAAGTAATGCGTTATTAATTAACAATGAAAAATCAAAACTCCTTATTATCCCTACAGGAAATCAAATCTTCCAACCTTCTTTATATCTTGAAGATACACAAATAAATTATACTGCCACTCTTAAGATTTTAGGTTTAAATATTGATAAAGAATTAAAATTTAACGAACATATAAAAATTAAATTAACGTCTGCTAGATTCAAACTTACACATCTTTATTAATATCGTCATATATTATTATCTGAAATAAAATTAAAGTTGGTTAAGAAAATTGAAAGGCCTTTCGAACTGAGTCATGTTTGACACCCTTTTCAATTTAAAATTTTTGAAGTGCAGTCCACACCCATTTTAGGGTACTAATCCATTTAGGTGTCCCCCTTTATATTCAAATTGACGTGTTCGAGCGTTTTTTGCAAAATTAATTTTAAGTGGCCAAAAATTGCGCTGATAATTTTCACTGGGCCACCCTGTATATATATATATATATATATATATATATATATATATATATATATATATATATATATATATATATATATAGATAAAATAAAAGTAAACAAAATTCAAAATCATCTTTTAGTAACTATAGAAAATGCACGAAATAATAATATACGCAGTGGTCGAAGTGATGCGCCAATGCGCGAAGAAATGTACCCAATATGCGAATTACACGTTGTTATATGATTACGAAATTCAGTGAAAAAATTCCGTACTTCGCGCACTAATATCAATGCACAAACATTTACATTTGTAGAAAGTAGTACCTTTATTATGTACAGGATAATGATCATTATTAAAAGGTGTATCCCAAATGTAATACTATACTTTTTCTACTCCTGTAAATTCGGAAAAAACGCATAAATATTTTAGAAAATGACAACTTAAAAATACAAAATGTAAGTGACATCGAAAAGTTGGCATAAGACTTCGGTATTTAATTTTCTGAATGCAATCCTGCTTATTTTTATCATCACACATTAGGCGTTTATCGCCATTCAACAAGAAATAACATGTTCAATGGAAACCTATTATATAGCCCTACTTGTCAATAAATAACTAGATAATAAAATAATAAAGTTACTTAAAAATCCACCAACAACTGCCAGTTAAATTGTAACAAGAAGGAAAACGAGAAGGCTTTCCATCTTGTTATAGCTTGTCATATTGTCTGATGTCTATGACTGTTGTTTGTAGATAAGCAAAATGCTGACTTCAAGCAAATAGTAACGGCCGTCTTTGCTGATTAAGCAGACTAGGACAATAACGGCCAGTGGCCAGAACACAAGTCATAGATTCGGAAAAAATGGATCTACTTATATCTTCTGCAAAGATATAATAAATCTTTAAGAGATGGTAATGTAATAGTCTTGAATGTTATCATCATGTCTTGATTGATTTACAAGTAGTAAATTATTTTTTAAAATCTACAATTGAAAAAATAATCAAATGTGTCATTCAGGTTGAGATACGCATCCAGATTTTTTTTTTGGAAGTGGTTTTCAAATACAAGATGTTTATTTTAATTGATATATTATTTTTATCTCGAAAACTATAAGAGAAGGTCGGGTTTACAGAATATTTGTTAATTATATATTAAGCTAATGTTGAAATTAATTTAATAGCACCATTAAATTAATGAAGGTTTACCATATACATTGTTGACGAAACTTAACATGTGATTAACTAATTCGAATTAAAATGATAATTCAAGTGGTTGCCACCGCGTACGAAATTAACTGCTATCTTCACGTGGAGAGCCGGATGAACGGATAACTTTTTATTTATTTTTTACATTAATTTCTTTTACTCCATTTTACAAGAATGTTGAAATTGCTTTGCGCATGTAGTTGGTATTGATAGTGACAAACTGCACGGCGAGAGATCTTTTTCAATAATGAAACTACCCAAAAATCGATTACGCACAACTATCCCAAGATCGCCCCCTAAACTGAATTTTACTTAATAAGTTCTCTAAAAATAAAATGCGAAAAGATTATTTATCTGCACAAATTAAGGTTTTTATCATTCGAGCAAAATGTATATACACCTTAGTATTGGTTACTGTTGTGAAACATCAACACAATGAAGCTTTTTTTCTATACCTTAACTTTTTAATTTTTTTTTCTAATTGTCTAATATTTAAATTGCCTTTTATATGGTTTATCGAAATTTTCACCCGAAATTCGTATAGTACAGGTGTTGGACAATCTGACTGTTGAACTGCCAATTATTTCTAAGTTTGGAAAATTAATTTTTATGTAATTGTACAACTACTTTCATTTTGAAACATGTATTTGAACTTTAAAGTGAAAATTTGAAAATACACGTATTCTTACCGTTGTATGATAAGAAATAAGCGTGAATTGTGCCAGATACATGCTTGTGAGAATATACCTATAAATATATATACCGCTGGAGTGCTATCTCTCCCGTGAGAGGAAAGTGTCACCAACATAACAATCTCTGTCCTTGTCACTCAGTATGTAGTCACACTAAAGCGCGTGCGCAAAGTAATCGTACCTGTTTAAAATATTTGAAATGTATTGAAATATGAATATGTATATTATTTTGAATTATTTAACAGGGTTAAATGAGAATTGTTTTTATTTTCATCTTCAGAAAAATGAGTACCACAAAGTTAGAAAATTACATTTCTTAATTTACTATGGCAGGTAAGATTAACATTGTTTTTTTCAAAAAAGATTAAATTAACCTTTATTAGAGGATTACAGCAATATAATTAAAAATTGAACACTTCCTAAAATTAAGAATAAAAATACAAAAACATTTGAAAATCTGAATTTGAACAACTGCGAAATATTAATATAACTGTAGTACATTATTAACGTATCAAAATTTCAATACATACAAAGGGACAGAGAGAGTTAGAAATTTACAAATAATACTTATTTAAAAATACATCCGTAATACTGAAAAACGAAACAACTAAAATTCAGTTCATAGATACATTCATATTCAAAATTCGAAGAAGCAATTCTTGACCAATAGAATCACAGATAATCGGCGCATACTCAAAGCACACAAACTTGACAACGGTGCAAACATATATATGTCTGCACTGTGATGTTTGGACCATCTCTCTGTTCTTTCCAGCGGTATATATATTTATAGGTATATTCTTGTGAGCTGCAATTCTTGCAGCTCGTATCAAAGAGGGCTGGCAAAAGTCGATATATCGATACAAGTCGATTTTTTAAAAAAAGTCGTTCGATCTGTTTTTGAAAAGCATACTATCGATTAATTGAATTTAGACTTTCAACTTTTTTATCTTCGACTTTTTCCTTTAATTAGATTTTATTGACTTTTGACTTGTGACTTTTCTTTTTAGACCTCGACATTAACTTTCGATTGTCGAGTACCTGAAACTTTAAAATCTTTTCTAATTTTTTACCCTTAAACTTTTATAATATTAGAGTACTTTCAATAGGTTGCTGAATAATATTTTTTTATATTTAAATTCAAACAAAATGTGTTTTCAACGACATGATTAGGCTGGCAAAATACAAATTACAATATAAATACTTTATATACAGTAAAATAAGAATCACCATAAATTTTTTTTTAACAAACCTACCCAGCTCCCCATTCCATGAGCCATGACCCCTTCTACAAAAAAATGAACATTAGTATGTTCTAGGACCCGCATAAAAGAAGAAAAAGTTTTATTCTTTTTTATTTTTCAAGACTGTGAATATCTACGCTGAAAATTTCATCTACATTACGTACTGTATATAGCTATAGATTGTTATGAAGATACTAATAATATATCCCTTTTCATAAAAAAGAAATTCATATTAGGTGGTAAACCCTCTAACACAGCTAAATAAATAAATGTTACATAGCTCAATGTGAGCAACACATAGGAAATTAAACTCAGTGAAACAATTTTAAAATACAAATGAAGTAAAAAACAAAAACAAGCTACTTTACTCTGAACGAGTTGAAACTCTTATAAATATAAAACGAAAATAAAAGTTATAAATACATAAATATGAAACTTTATAAACATTCTCATTTCATTGAAAAAAATATAATAAAACAAAATTCAAGGGTTTATCTGAGCTTGTCTGAAATCCAGTTGATCAGATAGACACAAAGTGGTGTGATTCCATTCCAAATTTAGCAGCTTAGGGCACCAACAATTAATAATAACATAGTTTGATAAATCAACGGGCGACAGCTCTCAAATATCGATCATGATTATCAGAATAAACCCTTTCGACTCAATTAATGTTTTTAATTACTCAATTAAATAATATCCCGATTGTTAGGCGTATCATAAAATATTCAAGTTAAATAAAAGACTAAAAATTTATTAAGAATAGGCTCATCAACCATAATCAAATTATGGTAAATACGTGTTGTAAATAATATTTATATATTTAGCAAGTATGATTAACAATAAAAAAATTATTAAAAATTTATTCAGTTCCGAGATATTAAGGTTTATAAAATTCATCGCGTCATCAGTACTAGTTTTAAAATGAAGCTTCTGATTGGCTAAAAAATTAAAGCCCACTGCACGCCATTAACTCAGGCAGAGGCAGGCAACATAATGGATACAAATTTATATGAAAACTTTCTAGTGTTGGTGTTCTGTGACTGTCAATCTGTCATCTTAAGTCCCAATTCACAATGGACGTAAGCGTAAGAATAACGTAACATAAATATTACGGATATCTTACGTATGTTCACAATGGACGTAACGTAAGAATTACGATTTTAGTGGTATTGAAAGAAAATTGGTACTAAAATAGGGAATTATATATTTAGCTATGGTATTAGTTTGAGTAACAGGTCTACTGTAAAATAAAATGAATAGTGGGGAAACAAAATTCAATAAAAGCATTTAAAGTTTCTGCAATTTCTTTCCAAATATTTTGTTTTCTTAATATATCTTTATAATATTAATTCTTTTTGTCATAAAGACTTTCGTATGTCCTAATTAAATTAATAAATAACTCATCTATGTTAGCTGACATGAAAAAATTTTAAAACATTCACTTTAACCTCAAACAGCAATATTCTCTAGACTATGCAACATGTTTCGTTAGAAGTTTTGAAGTATTGACGCCTGCGCATTTAATGCGAACCATACGTAAGAATACAACAATATTTACCTACTTTCCATAAAATATATTTGTTAATCTTTTTAGAGAAAATTATTGAAGAAAGATAACATTTAATACATGTTTAATTTTTTATCAAATATAAAATGAAGGAAATGCAAATCACATGAAAACCTACTGGTTGAGTACCACTATTTAGTACTGATGACGTCACATTGCAACGCTGTACATTAAATAATTATTTTCTCCCTTAATACTAAGAATTTTCAAACCGGATTTGCACTTATCAACATATTTCTTTATGCAGATGTAAAAAAAAAAAATTAAAAAAATGGTTGATGAGCCTATTAGAAAAAAACTCATTCTCCTCAGTGGCCTTTTTAATTTGCTGGCCTCTGACTCATCTCATGAAGAACTTCGAGAAATTGCACTAGGCGACTAGTTGCCTATGGTTCCATCCAATAAAAAGATATAATAAAAAGGTTAAACGTAAAACACATAACATTTGAAGATATTAATTAGGTATTTTGAATAAATAAGCACTTATTTTATTTCAGTATAAGTAAAGATAATGACCCGTATTACGAACGTACTTTTATAATAAACGTAGTTTTATGAAGCCTGCTTTTACATTATAATCTTGAGGCCAGATGTCACTTTTAACAAAAGCGCTCTATAAAAGTGAGTTCGTAATACGGGCCAATGTATTTCTAACACTAGATAATTTACTTACCTTTTTAACATTAGGGTTGGCAAAAATTATAATTATTTTAAAAAATCAAAAAAAGGCTGATTTAAAAAAAATCAAATAAATCATGATTTTTTTTATCTTTTTAATTTTTAAAGTGTTACTGCACTTCTTAATTGTTTTGAAAGCAATATAAATATTTATTTCAGAAACGAAAATAACGAGAATAGAACCATAGGAAAAGTAACAAAGAATTTTTACTATTAGTTACACATTTAAATACTTATATTTTTCTTCTGTTGTCTGACAAATAAAGTGATGAAATATTATTTAATTTTAAAATACTATTTATAAATAGAACATATTTTGGTTGTTATTAATAGTTTTGAAGCAAATAATAAAATGTTTATTATAATTTATATTTGTGATAAAAATCAACGATTTTTATTTTTAAAAAAATCAGTTGATTTAAATCAGGCCAAACCTGGTTAGGAATTTTATGCTTATATTATATTTTTTACATGTAATTAAAATGCTATTATCAAATCTTAAATAAATACATTGTAGAAATAACAATGATGAAAATTTAAACAATAAATCTTAAATAAACAAACCATATTTTTTACTGGCATATAACATGCAGAAATTTTTAAATTGTTTTTTTGCAAATCATTATTAAAATATTGTTGTCTACACATATATTGGTGCAGTAGCGTAGCTAGGATTGGAGATTTGCAGGCGCTCAGCATTTTAAACAATATTTACCTTCTATACTTATTATACTAAAGAAAACTCAAACTTGATTGGTAAAAAAAATAAGTATTGCCGCATACAACAAACAATAAATTAATATTTCTTAAATAATTAAAATTAATACCTCCTAAATAACTATAGTTCTATAAAAACAAACATACACTTTAAGATTAAATGTCAAAGAAGTCCGGTATATCTATTGAAAAAATGTATACCTAACAGTAACAAGACAGAAAAAAATAAAGTATATATATTTTAAGTTTTCAAATTTTTGCACGCGCTCAACGGAATTTTCATGTCATGATTTAAAAGGAACAAAAAAAAAATTGAACAAACTTTTATGTGCATCATAGTAATCTTTTTATAGGTAATTTTAGTTGAAGAATAATGCAAAACAACTTTTTTATAATACACACAATAAAATTACATATGTTATGTGTACCTACCAGAAAAATTTCGAATTTAGCTAAAATTTTATCTTTTTTGCATTATTAGCACTTTGAGTGGGCGACCCAAAATTGAAATTGCTTGCGCGCCCCCGGCCTCTTAGTTACGCAACTAGTATAGGATAATATAGGACGTTTTATCGTACAATAGCGGTTTTTTATAAATTTAAATTTTATAAATAATTTTTAAAATAAAAATATGAAATAAATAGAAAGTAAATATAATAAAAATTTTAATTTAATAAATACATAAAAAACAACTTATAGAAGGCGGACGTATCGAATACCGTAAGTATGTAATTCAATGACGTTCAAAACTAATTACTGTTCACTATGAAGTACAAAGAATAATTTTAAAAAGACGGGGATTGCATGAAACGTCTTTCAAAGTTCAAATAGTTGACGGCGGCATACAACTTTAGCCAACCATATTGCAGAAATTAGACATGCGCATAACTTGAAGGAGCCAGAAGGAAGCGAGAGAAAAATATATTCTGTCTCCCTTCCTAGTGGTCGCTAAATTTTCGTCATCAACAGTATATTGTTATTAGGTATATGAACAAACCCCACGAACGAAAAAAATCTATTTTTGACATTTGTCCAAGTTTACTTTTTCGTCCTCAATTACTTTACGACCGGTATTGTTACTTGCAAATTTATTACTTTTCATTCATAATTTATCTTACACTTCTAATTATATTATACAATAATTAATCACATTAATACGAAATATTTAAATCAATTAAAATAATCAGGCGGCCGAAAATTTACATTTGTAGATGATAATTGATACCTTACGGTTGCCAGTATATAGATAAAATAGCTATTTTATGTAACAGCATTGATTTTATATGTTACTTTTTCTTGTATTAAGAGCGTGAATAAGGTTTTTTTTAGTACCTGAGATGGTTACTTTTTGACGGGGCTAGCCGAGTCAAAAAAGTAATTCAAACGTTGTAAAACACAGTTCACGCTCGAAATACAAACAATATTTTTTCTACAACAATTTGTCCGCAAATTATAACTAATCTTCCAGAAATATCATAGTTACTTTTATAACTAAAGAAAATGAAAGTATAAATATTACAGTAATATGGAACTATTTATATTATTTATAAAGCATTTATTATTTTTATTGTGCATATCTTAATTAAATATAGAACATTTTAATATTACGTTTACATTTGTTAATAATAATTAATACTGAAGAAAATAATAATCAGTTTTCAATACCCTATCTTATATATAAAAAACTTATACATACCTAGTTCAACACTTCAGTCCGTTTGAGATTCACTGATTGAAACCACTATCACCATTAACTCATTTCCTAGTGTGGTATATTTATACTTGCGTCTACAGTCCCGTGATAAGATAAGCTTCCATGATCTAGAAGACTAACAACAACCTGTGCTGAAACAGCTGACTGATGACTGTGCACATGAATTTGGAGATACGTTTTTGGGCTCTTGTATCCTTGTCTAACAAATACGAAGTCATTGTATTTTGTCTCTTCCTGTCGTGTTACTTGGATAATTACTCCTATTTATTTACATGATTTGATAATTTAGTAACAGTGGCGTACCGAAAGACCTTGCTGAGATCATTCAGTATCATTCCCAGAAGAAAATACAACTGGAATTGTTTCTAGTTATGCCATAGGGTGGTTGCAAGAAATTTGTATTCGGAAATCTATATTATATATGGATACATTTATCTATTTAAACATTATTTGTGAAAACAAAATGGTAATAATCCCTATAAATTAAGAGTTAGTAATGATTGAAAAATGTCTAAATTTTCAAATAAATCACGTGACTTAAAGTGTCTCACACTATTTGATGATGTCATTGGTCATGGTGTCGCAGTGCACCAATAAGTAAACAGCTTCACTGGCTGGCGAACACGCGCAGTTTAAGAACCATGACCATTGACGTCATAGGAGTGGGGGGTAGATATAAGCAAGAAATTTTGGCGCGATTATTTTTTCTCTAATATTTCTAAAAATATAACGAAAAAAATTTTTTTTTCTTTATTTCCTGTGTTTAAATTACAAACTCTTTCTAATAAAATAATTTTTAAAAAATGTGCAACCACCCTATTAAAATTATGCGTTTTAGAGTAGTTATTTTCTGCATACTTCTATAGTTTTAAAATTTGTGTCAACCATATGAACTATAGAAATATTTTAAAGTTTCAGAAAACAGATGTTAAGAACAAAACAAAATACATGATTATCATTTTAATTCACTTTTAAATTTTGCAATACAATAATACCTAATATTGTTCATAGTATTTCCGAAACACATATTTTAAAAAGTAAAAAGGATACCTACTGTAACAAAATGTCTGATCCAGTTAAACAAATACTCGTTTTGTTATTTATCTTGCTGTTTACTAGTTTCAAAATTCTTTCTGGTAATAAATAGTTCAAAGATTTGTAAAGATTTCCGAAATTTTGTTTGGATTTTAAGTTTATTGTTATATAGCTTTCAAAGGTTTGCTTCGGACGGCCATAAACCATCAACCCTGAACGGAAGCGTTTTCTGATTCTCGGAAGACGCCAACTTTCTAAGTTTTTGTGCATCTCAGTATGTTGAGAATGCACCCTGTTAGAGGCTTTGGAGTGTAACTTATTTACACGCCCATGGAGACCAGTGAAATTACGAGAATCAGAAAACGGGGATGAATTCTGTAACTTGATAGGGATGATAAACTTTTGAAATTAGCAAGTTAAATGGGATTCACAGACAGACAGTGGGCGAGTAAAGAATAAGAGTCAATCATGACTCGCTTTGTAAATATTATTGGTAAGTAACTTTAAGTTTTATTTCTCACATGTATCCATTTATTAGTAGTTTTTAAATTTTACCTTGTAACTATTAATTAGTAATTTTTAACTTCTTGTAATTCTATTTCATTTTAATATAATTTATTGTTAAGTTTTCTTACTATCGCTTTGTTTGTTCCCAACTATTTCAATATTCCTAAAATTAGTTTGATTATTCTAATTAAAAATAATCTACTGGCAGCAATTTAAATTCTACCAATTTCGACAATTTAATAAATAAATAACTTTTTATTAAATTCAAACCCAAAATTCAATAGTTCAAATTCTCGTTTTCCCATTGTTATACAACAAAGAAATCAATTGTAATGTGCCTTAATAAATTGTTGTAAAACTTTGTTATTAATATTTCTATTGCAATTACAAACATACTTATCTGTACGATAATATTGTAATTATCTTAAGCAAACTAAAATATTGTTCGCATTCCCAGACTTCGTAAATGTCATGTTTAATGAATCGCTTATCCTTAGCTCCAAAGTCCCACGATTTTACATTTTCTTTGTTCTCCTATTTACTCACGATAAACTCCACATCAAATCCAAATCAAAACTTCGGTAAAAACAGCTTATACAATTTTAAAGAATAACTTGTTTAATTTTATCCGAACCCTATTCCTCGAGGCTCTCAAATACCATTACACAATATAGATCAATAGGGTCCTATTACTTTGTCGAAATATTACCATTTTGGAGAAGAATATGAAAATATTATAAAGTATTAGTGAAAATATTTTATTTAAATAGTACTTCGTTCGCGAGCTACAAGCGATTAAATTTTATTGTAATGTGATATGTCCTGAGTAATTTCATTGGTTGCCTAATTTTGAGAAAAAAATCGCGGCCTCGCATTTCTTAGAATTTATATATATATATATATATATATATATATATATATATATATTTCTCCGAAGATTTTGTATTTACCTTTGGTTTATACCAAGCCATCTATGGATCTCATTTTCAAAAAAAAGTATTATTCAAAATTTCAATTTATAAAAAGAAATATTTGTCATATTTTATTTTGTTAACAATAATCTTTGTAGTTATATTGATGAAGGAATAAAAAGAATTCCGAAAGCTCGATATTAACTTTAAAGAGTTTTATTTAATTCTATCTCGAGAACTATAAGAACTACAAGGTTTGGTTAAATTAACAAAGAACCACCATTTTACAACACTAATACAATAAGCAAAAAAAATATTTTTTTAAACCAGTGGTTCTCAAGATATGGGGCCCAACTTTCTTATTTTAAATGGAACATCCTATATATTTTTACATATTTGGAATTTACATAAAATTACAATTACTTTTACCTGAAAATAGCTGTTTTTTTAATTTAAAGGTAGAATTAGTGTGATAAGAAAGCAGAATTTAACGTTTGATTCCTATTTATTCATGATAACTACTATTTTTAGGTAAAAGTATACAAAATAAATTCTAAAATAGGGATTTTATTATTTAACTGAAATTTAACTTCAAACATATCATTGGATTTGTAATTTTATGTAGAATCCGAATATGTAAAAATTATTATGGTGTACCATTTACAGTAAGAAAGTTGGGCTCCATATCTTGAGAACCACTGGTGGTTGTTTGCTAATTTAACCAACCTCGTAGCTCTTATAGTTTTTGACATAGTAATGGTGGCACACTTAAATGGAACACCCTGTATATATATATATATATATATATATATATATATATATATATATATATATCTACAGTAACGTCTGGATAATCCGAGCAGAAAGTTGCTAGACCCTATTAGCATTACCAAAGCATTCGGACTATGGAATAATAAGTTACAAGGTCCGTTAACAAAAATATGGAATGGTTGAATGGTTTTTTGAAATTTGCAAAAACAGCGTAGTTTATTCCTAGCGAATATAAAAGTATAAACACTATCTACAAATAATCATTTATTTATTAGTTATTATACGGGTTGTAACGAAGTGCAAACACACCGGCATTTCAATTTCCCGACCACGTGCTCTCCACCTCAAACCGGAAGCATCGTACAGTCACTCTACGGCTAATAATCACCATGCCGAGCAGCCAGAAGACCGTATACACAGTATAATAAGTAATACTTAATATAATATAAATATAATATCAAAAATATAAGTATTTACTTATTATACTGTGCCGTATAAGTCGTTTCCAGCAGGTTTTTTCCACGAACACGTGGTTAACCTCGCACCGAGACCGCATGGCTAGACATCTGACAGCTACAGACTTCCCTACAACATCAGGTGGAAAAAATACCACCCTGTCTTCAAATTTCCACTTACCTTTCCTATTTCCTGTGTGATTTATATATTTTTTTTCAGAATAAAACAACATCATTGACAGTACGCGGACAGCCACCCATAACTGCGCATGCCTGCCCATAACCGAGCGCAACGGAGGGAAAAAATTGAAATATAATTTTTTAAAATTTTGTAACACACTGAAATGTAAATTAAAAATTTGTAAAACGCAGGGAAGTCACAGAATAATAATTAGAATAAAATTTATTTATTGAACAAAAATAGCAACAAAGTAAAATCTCTCTGTCTCTGTCATAAAATTTGTTTAGACCAGATTAATTAATAATCCGGATATAAATACGGCTCCAGAGACTGAATCTCTTCACTAGTTTATCAGGTTCTGATAGCGACCTAACCTGAGCTCTCTAGCGACCGATTGCGATTTTATTTTCCGAAACACCGTTCACAAACCAACATTTCCGTAGGTAAGACTTGTTACCGTCCTGACCGCTGAACCCGACGAGTAGAACTTTAAGCTGGTGTCCAGTTTGGTGATATAGTAGAAGTTTATAGTTATATGAAATTCACTTTCGGATAAGCCGATTGGCCCTTATAAAGTTTTATGGGACTTGAGGTATTGGTACTTTTAGGCAGGTAGTTTTTTCTGTCGTATGATGTTAAGGGCTGTATAGGCCGTACAGCGAGAACTGGCGGCTGGCCGGGCGGAGCCGCGCAAGTAGGTTTAACTAGGCGGTATTTAGGAATCGGAGGTACAGTATGAGATACAAGTTTGGAAACCAGCGGTCGTTCAGTTATTACAAATATGCGTTCCCAACAATTTATTTTGCATGTCCGGTAAGCCGGTAAGTATGTTTCAGCTTTGTCTTGAAACTCATATTGAACAATAATATCACAACACAAATAGAAAAAATCACAGTAATTATGATGTCACACCCAAATATTTCCTAGCAAAATTTTCTGTTGTTTGTACTCTTCACAAATAAGAATCGTAAATCATACTAGCGTAGCAATAAATGAAGAGCGGTGAAGAGGGGCTCAATAACCCCTCCCACGACGAATTTGTGTGTCTGCGCAAAGGTAATTCACCCGCCAGCCTATACCACAAATTTTCTTTCAAAATGTTTCCTAATTATATGCTTTTTAAATTATTAAAATAAATTCAACCGTAAATTTTAAATACAAACAGTTATTAAATAAATATAAGAAATACTTGGTTGTTTAAAAAAAAAAAAAAATTATTTTTATACATGTTTCGACTTTTAAGGCCATTAACAGGAAATACTTATAAATATACGTCACAGAAAATTTCTAGTATTTATACGTAGAAGAACAAAGACAGAAACTAAGTATTAACCACCTTTTCAATGGTAAGAATATTTAAAAGGGATTAACAGGGAGATATCAATGGAGATTTGACGAAGTCAAGGTGTTCATTCTTAAGATTTTTCTTTTCATTGAGTGATCTTTGGATTTCCAATTACATATTCTAAGAACTCCATTATTGGTTATTTATTTATACAAAGTAAGTACAGTATGAATTTATTAAATACGGACCTGTTCTTACTTGTCAAGTAATACCTTTTAGTTGGGATAATTTATAACACCTGACCACAAAGCTTCTTACCCGTCCATAAAAGGTTGTAAAATCAGCTTAAGTCAGTTTCTTATAACTAATGTTCTATACTATTATATACTTGTGTTAGGGTGGTATAAAATTCTCGGTGTGTAAAAATACTTTATTTCTGATACAAAAAGACACTACACATTACATGTCTTTACTGCATGCCTTCTTGCTGCACACACACACACCCGTTGCTCTCTTCGCCCCATTTATTTTATTGAATGGCGATAGATGGCAGCACGGTGTCTAAAGAATACATTTATTGCGGGAAATACAAAGATTGGACAACTTGTCTTCCTGACTCTGACCGTAGACCGTAAAGACGATACCGCCTGAAGCTGGCACCCACTTTGCCAGTATTTGTCTTCCCGACCGAGACCACGAACCACTCCCACAATACAGTCTCAAGCTGGCATCCGGTTTGGCTGTACTCTCCTGTTGATATAGATTTTGACCGCGACCATAGATTTGACTTCCCGTCGACATATTTGGAAGCATAAGGATATAAATAATGATTTATTGTTAATAATACTGATTTTTAGAGTTAACCCCTGGCCCATCGACCTAGAGCAACTCGCGGCACTCGTTTTGTCTTTCAGATACCGCTGCTGATGGCGCCCGAGGAACCGTTGAAAGGCAGACGAGTCAACATCGACCAGGACCACCTAGTGATATCCCCATAGCCAGGGGGTGCGTCACAAACTGGCGCCCGAAGTACATTTGGGAGTACGGATTATGAGTACATTTTTACACAAGCAGGTTATTTGCACTACAGGGGATGTTCTGATTATAGGGGGTTCGGATTATCCAGACATTACTGTTTTCATGTGTCAGCCAGTACGGTTGTGTGGTCGTGGCGTGTCTTGTCTGATCGTGTAGATAAGCAACATAGCCCGCCCTGTCCAATTGGATGGGTTGCCGCACAACGGCTCGGTGTGTGCTGGCCTTGCAGAGACTGTAGGCTGACAACCTGCATCACTAAAATGCAAGTAAAACATGTCACGAAACAAGTACTTCAGGTACTTGAGGCCTTGTTCCACATAGGAATGTTGTGCCATTGATGATGATGACTGTTTTCATGTACATATAAATTTGTATATAAACTTACTTTAGCTTATGCGAACTAACAATTTGTTCATCACTGGCGAAAACATGACATCACGTATATAAAAAATGTATGTAACAATAATATGAAATACACAGTTAATTAAAATATATTTTGTATTTTATTTTCTATTACTAATTTAAGCTAGTTACATTGTCCTGAAATAATAATGTAACAATCTTTTAATATAAACATCATTCTGCATACGGTCATGTTTTTTAAATAATTTTTGACAATAGTTTAGAGAATATCCGTTAATTCTAAACAACAGATAAATTAGACAGTAATGACCGCACACTGATGAAAATAATCTTGCATGTATATATATTATAAAGTATGTTATAATTCCAAATTACAGTATTATGTTTTAAAAACTGGATATGCTGAGAGATTTGCGGTGGTCGTCCATTACTCTCGAAATATTCTCCACGCCCATTGCGGTCAATGAAGATGGCGATCCATTGGCTGCCAGGGTCTGACGCGCCATCAAAATTCACTACAATGGCGCAAGGGTAGTTTACCTGCATAGGTAACTTATCTGCTGCAAAGACGCCATATTGACACACATTCCTGAAGTAGCGATGGAGAATCGTCTCTATGAACACCGCATTCATCTTTACAATAACTGTTGTACCATATCATACTGCTGTGTGCATATGGAATACAAAATTTAGTAGTAATATTCGGTGTTTTATATTGAAGACTTCGCAAATTTTTAAGGCTTGGACTTTGGACAGCCCAGACTCGTTAAATTATAGGTACAGATTATCGCGCTCTTGTATATTTTCAGTAGTGTACGTGTTGTGGTGTCAACACGTATGAGTTTGTGCTCCGTGAAGAAATTAAAAAATATATGTAAAACAAGGATATAGTAGGCTAGTAAAAACGTAAACAAGATACTAAGAAGAGACCCCAAAAGAAAATATAAAGGAAAAGTTAAGTATCGTCAGATAAAACAATAAAAAGAAAATAAAAATTATTAGCTGTTTGTAGGTTATGCACATACTCTTTCAAGAGAGCTACATTGCCAGCAAAGCATAATTGCATTTTGCAAAGTAGTGTTTTTAGCCAGCGGCAGATATCAGGTTACCGCCCGAATCAAGTAAGGTGATAACGCAAACTGAACTGACGACGCATAGAACACCACCCACATTTTCATTCTTCCACATTTCTTTATACCATGTCACGCTGCCCGCTTCCGCGTAATTACTGCACGGAAGACCAGATGTCCGGAAGTTTAGCGCCAACACATACGCTATCCGTATACTGTCGCGCACTGGACTTGAACCTGGACCCCGAGGTGACACACTTCGCTGCCTCTAACTTCAAACTGCTCCACACACGGGCACGTGAGCTGGAATTAAGGAAATTGTGTTAAGTGACTTGTGTTGTTTAGTTTGCGGTGTATAAAATATGTATCAGTATGTGCTGGTCTACTGGTTATCAAATGTGCAACAGACACTATGAAATATTTTGTTTAACGAATTACATATTCTGAATTACATTATTCATCGTTAGTATATCTTTTAAGCAAAACCAGCAAGTAAAGAGAATTGCATACTTAATAAAATGGATACTCAAATAATTCTAGATGCAATTGTAACGTGCTTTAAATATATTTCTTAGTAGAAATGTAATAAAGACTAATTATATTAAATATTAAAAAAAAGATTAATAAATACTTACTTGAAGTATTATTATCTTCCTAATAATTTATTATAAAAAAAGACAGAAGGATAAAAGGATTAAAAGGTTTTGGGAAGTTTGAGAGGTTTTGGGTTCGTAGCCCTCGTAGGTAAATAATGGATTTTCTTAGCTCTACACACTAATTTATTCTTACAAACTACAATATTATTTATTATTATTTAAATTTTGGCGGTTTGTTACATTACCCCCTTCTTTAAGAAAGAATGATACTCTCAAGTTTCATTCCTTTACAAGTGTTAGTATGATATAAAATACAAAATTAAACTTTATAATACATTACATACGAAATTCACTCTGCACCTCCACATCAAAGTTCCTGGCACATACGAGGGCTGATCACTAAAGTCCCTGAGCACTCAATTCTCGTGGAAGGTGAGGTGGGTTACTACAAATACATCTGTAACAGTTTATATTTTTAATAACTATATCTATATTAAAATTAAAATGATTAAAAATAATAAAGCAATACATAACTTAAGTATGATCCTGACGATTATCCGTCCAATGGGATGGGCTGTTGATCTCCGGGTAAAGGCGGGGAAGAGCTCCGGGAGTGGTTGTTGTCTCCGTATCACTGGTTGTATTCTGCTTCTTTTGATTGATCAATATATTTCGATGAAGGAGCCAGTTAGTTAAAGTACCCCATATACTGGTGATAAGGTACCAACCGCAACCAATTGTATGGTAAATAGTGCTCTACTCCGCATACATACTTTATAAGTAATATAACATAATAAAATCCAATTTTACTGGAGCTAAATAGTCTCTGGTTTGTATTTTTACTGCAGCTGTAATAACGACGTTGTCCCAGGTGCGACCATTTTCATGATACGTTGTTCCTTTACAAGCCCCTTCGGGTGTTAGGCTGCCGTAGGCTACTAATGAGGCTGATGTTGTACCGTTCATATTTATTTCTCCGATGATTTGTTGGTAAATTTTTAGCGTTTTGTATCTATGAATATTTCTACATTCTTCGGCTCCGATTTTGTATACATAATTTGCAATACAATTTGTTACTGCAGAAGTGTGACTATGTATTCCACAGTAATATATAATTCGAGTTATTTCTACAAGACATGCTTGAACTGGTACGAGTTTAACTTCATTTCTTTGAATAACTTTGGCCTGGACCTGTTCACTCTGGTAATCGGAGTTTGGATGTGGACACTCTTCGACATCCTTCAGAGAAATGGTGGTCATGTTGAGGACAGGTCCCTCGCAGTCATATGCAATAATCCCCCAGGACAGGGTCCAAAATATTGTGACTATGAGTGCCTTAACAATCATAGTTGTACCTGAAACATTTTTCCCACAGTAACTGGTACTTATTTAGTTCTTAATCTAATGGTTGCTATAATCATCATTCATATTTGCTTTTTTTTAACTTATATTTAATTTTAGTGAAAATTAACTTACCTACATAACTTAACCTACGTGAAATACGTTATTTTTCCTCAAAGGAAAAATAACGCAGCTTTAACACTTTTTCTGTGTGAAGGGTCTATGACCGGCTCGAATTCCGGTAGGGCTCAGCTAGTCTCAACAATTTTGAATAGGCTTTCCAAAGGGCGTCACGTGAGATACTAGCCTCCCCGACTAAGTTAAACAAAAATCCAGAAGAGGTACTCGTGCTAAAGACGA